>OY728119.1:435391723-436687055 GCA_963277665.1 Viscum album
ACATGGATAAAAGAGAGGGGGGGAAATAAATTTGGGTTTTATAAAAAAATCAGGTTTTAAGTGGCCCACATTTTGGGCGCACGGTTTGTCAAACCGTGTGCTAACCATACAGCAGCTACTAGAGTGAGGGGTTCAGGGCACACAGGATAGGCACGGTTCAACTTAACTATGTGCCAACCATGCACAAGCCACTATCTTGGGGGGTCCAAGGAGTACAGTCAGTGCATAGTTGGGACAAACTGTGCGCCAACCGTGTGGTTGGTTCTATGTGAATAAATTTTTTAAAGTTTCCCCCTTATAAACCAAAAATATACCTTTTTCATTAAAATATTTGTTCTCCTTTTTATGTTAAAATTCATTTTAATATTTTCCATATAAAGTGTAAGACTCGCGTTAATGACATTCCATATGATACCCCGACTTGGAGTGAGAATCCTACACTATAACACACGAGAATAGAAAAGCACACTAGCATGCATTCCTAAGCACACTCAAGAAAACAAAGCATTCGAATAGAAAATTTTTCAAAATGTTGGGTTACCTCTCAGTTAGTGTTACATTTTAAGTCTTTAGCTCGACCTACCTAGGCCTTGAGCTACCCCAATTGCATGGTGGAAACTGTGCCCACCATGTCTTTCATGCTAAAGTACGGTTTTAGGCGCTTCCCATTAACTTTAAATGTTTGACCATCCGCGCTAGCCACTTCCACCACTTCGTGGAAAAAAACAGTTATCACCATGAAGGGTCCCGACCAACGGGACTTTAGCTTTCATGGGAAAAACTTCAGATGAGAGTTCAAAAGTAAGACTTTATCACCTGGCCGGAAGGGTTTCCGGGAGATCATTCAGTCATGGACTACCTTTGTTTTCTCCTTATACAATGTCGCATTCTCATAGGCCTCCCGCCTTATCTCGTCAAGCTCTATTAATTGGAATTTTTTCTTTTCTTCTACAGCCTTAAGATCATAGTTTAGGGCCTTAACAGCCCAATAGGATTTATACTTCATCTCCACCAGTAAGTGGCAGGGTTTTCCATAGATTAATCGAAAAGGTTACATACCCAAGGGTGTTTTGAAAGCTGTCCGGTAAGCCCATATTGCATCATCCAATTTCTTGGACCAATCCTATATTGATGTGAATACTATTTTCTCCAGTATTTTCTTCAACTCGCGGTTTGACACCGCCACCTAACCACTAGATTACGGGTGGTAGGGTGTACCTTGTTTATACTTGACCCCATACTTTAAGAGCACATTTCTCATAAGTGTGTTGTCAAAATGAGTGTCGCGGTCACTAATCAACACCCGCAGGGTCCCAAACCGACTAAAAATATTTTTCTTGAGAAAAGTGACGATGACCTGAGCCATATTATGAGTCTTTTTCATTGTTTCCACCCACTTGGATACATAATAAACACATACCAAAATGTATGTGTGCTCAAAGGATGGGGGAAATGGACCCATAAATTCGATTCGACACACATCAAAAATTTCAACTTCAAGTATCGGGTGTTGTGGCATCTCGGCACAATGGCCTACATTTCTCGTATGCTTTCATTGATCACAGTAGGAGACAAATTGATGAGTGTCCTTATTCATGGTCAGCTAGAAGAATCCTGATTGTAAAAATTTTTCAACTGCTCGATTTGGCCCATAATGTCCTCCTGCTGGAGAAGAGTGACAGAATTCTAAAATACATTGAATTTCTTCATCCAGGACGCAACGGAGGATTACCCTATCGCTGCATGAGCAGAAAAGTAGGGGGTCTTCCCAGAAATACCTCTTTACCTCTGATAAAAAATTCTTCCTCTATTGGAATGTTAAGTCCAGGTGGACAACTCCTGTGGCTAAGTAGTTTTCAAGATCGGTGAACTATGGTCGAGGCAGCACTCTGATGGAAGATAGTAGCTCATCTGGAAAGTCTTCCTTGATCTCCTGGTCCTTTTCTCTCTCTAAGTGTGGCAGTTCCATCTGGGAGAGGTGATCAGCCCCCAATTTCTCCCTACCCTTTTTTTCCTTGATTTCTAAATCCAAATCTAGGAGGAGAAACACCCAATGGATGAGTCGTGGTTTGGCATCCTTCTTGTTCAACAAATAATTTAGGGCAGCATGGTCTATGTAGACCACAACTTTAGAAATCACTAAGTATCAGCGGAATCTATCAAATGAAAAAACCATAGCCAGCATCTCTTTCTTGGTGTTGGGGTAATTCAGCTGCACCTCATTTAATTCTTGGCTGGCATAATAGATCGGTCTGAAAATACGATCCAACCGCTATCCAAGCACTGCCCCCACATCATAATTTCTCGTGTTGTACATAAGTTCAAATTGATCCTCCCAATTTGGAGCGATCATGATGGGTACGGTGACCAATTTTTCCTTCAGAATATGGAAGGTTTAGACACATCAATCATCAAACTCAAAAATTGAATCTTTGGATAGTAGATTGGTTAAGGGATGAGCAATCTTGGAGAATTCATAGATGAATATTCGATAAAAACCCGCATTCCCCAAAACAATCTGAATCGCTTGGACTAATGTGGGAATGGGCAGCTATGAGATAACTTCAATTTTAGCTAGATCCACCTGAATTCCATACATTGAGATTCTATGGCCTAAAACGATTCTGTGTTTCACCATAAAGTGGCACTTCTCCCAACTCAAAACCAGATTGGTATGCTCACATTGCTCAAGCACCAGCTTCAGATTCGTCAAACAAGTGTTAAATAACTTCTCGTATACCGAGAAGTTATCCATGAAGACCTCTAGAATCTACTCCACCATATCATGGAATATGGATAACATGAACCTCTGAAAGGTGGCTGGTGTGTTGTACATTCTGAATGACATTCGGAGGTAAGCAAAGGTCCCATTATGAAAAGTAAAGGTACACTTTTCCTGATCCTCCAGAGCGATAAAAATATGGTTATATCCTGAATTACCATCTAAGAAAGAGTAAAATTCATGACCCTCAAATAATTTAATCATCTGATCCATAAATGGGACAGGTAAAT
Source organism: Viscum album (assembly GCA_963277665.1). Classification (NCBI taxonomy): domain Eukaryota; kingdom Viridiplantae; phylum Streptophyta; class Magnoliopsida; order Santalales; family Viscaceae; genus Viscum; species Viscum album. The sequence continues at coordinate 435,394,736 of OY728119.1, forward strand.
GATCCTTCCTTTTTGCATCATTTAACTTCCAGTAATCAACACAAACCCACCATCCCATAACTTTTTGGGTCGGGATGAGCTCATTTTTTTCATTGGTGATGACCATGATTCCTCCCTTTTTAGGAACCACCTAGAGAGGGCTCACCCATGGGCTATCGGAGATGGTGTATATAATAAAAACATCGAGTAATTTGATCAACTCCTTCTTGACCACTTCTTTCATGGGGGGTCCAGTCTTTATTGTGGTTGGCGAGATGTTTTTCCCCTTCCTCTATAAGTACCTTGTGGGTGCAGATAGTGGGGCTTATACCATTAAGGTCAGCAACCATCCAGTTGATGGCCTATTTTCGCCTTCGAAGGACTTGCATAAGATCCTCTTCTTGATCTTTTGAGAGTGATTCATTTGGGATCACAGGAAATGTATGTTCCTCTCCCAAAAAACCATACTTTAACAAGGAAGGGAGAGGTTTCAACTCGAGCTGGGGGGCCTTGAGAATGGACAGTATGATAGGCTCAACCTCGGAACACTCTAACAAATCTGTAATAATTTCCCTTTGCCAGTAATGGTCTCCTTAGACTTTAATGAAGCTTACTTTCTCCCAGTTTTCTTCATGGTGGTCATCCTCTAGAATGAATTCTTTGATGAAATAATAATATTGCATATCATCTTCATCTAGGCTGAAGCACTCAACCATTTTTTTCAAATCACTACAATCTTATTTCTCCATTAGTGAAACTTGTTCTACCGCCTTTAGGATGTTGTAGGAAACCTTCTCATCACCAACACATAAGATTATCTCACCATGGTGTACATCAATTAAAGCCTACCCAGTTTCCAGAAAGGGTCTTCCAAGAATTAGGGATGCCTCTTGGCCTTCTTCCATACCGAGGATAATAAAATATACGGGTAGAATCAACTTCCCCACTTTAACCAATATGTCTTACAATAGCCCCCTGGGGTTTTTAATATAACGATCGGCTAGTTGGAGTGCAACTCTGGTTGGCTTGAGATCGTTCAGCCCTATCTCCTTGAATACCCCAAAGGGCATTAGATTAACACTCTCCCCCAAATCACAAAGTGATTTTCCAAACTCAAAAGTCCTGATAGTACATGGGATAGTAAAGCTTCATGTATCTTGGAGCTTAGGAGGGAGAGTATGTTGGAAAACTTCCTATTGGATCTTGAATATACAGATTATACACAAGAGGGGGGTGAATTGTGTCTTTCAGATTTTTCGTTAACTCTTCGATTGAACGAGTTCTGTCCTCTATGCTTTATCATATTTGATCATGTAGTGTAATAAGTAAAAGAAGTGACACATAGATGTATGGGGGTTCGGGGAACATAATTCCCCTAGTCCACTCTACCAATGCTCAACTCCACGAGCTTGGTGATTTTCACTATCTGGTCCTCTTTTCCACAGACCGGTTCACAACGGAGTACAGGCAGTTTACACCTTTACAATCTTCAGGATAACAAAGCCTTCTGGTTCAAAGATAAACCTACTCAGCTTAGTACGAGAATTCGGTTACTCAATATAAAAAGAATTTTAGAAAGAACATTTTCAGTTTATCTTCACAATTATAACAGAATGCAATTGAAAGCAGATGGATCGTCGTCTCTAGAAATATTGATTTTCAAGTAGAAGCAGTTCTGAGTCGATCTGGTTGTAGTAGATATAGAGAGATAATTCACAACTTTAGAAGTATTAGATCCATAGTAGATATTTTATGTACAACAATTGAATCTTCTATCGAGTTCCTTATTCTTAAATAAACAGAGCTTTGACGCTCCTTTTGAATTAGAAGAACTGAGTGCTTTTTGCATTCTTTTTTTTCCACCTTTTTAAATAATAGATTCATCACCACACTCGTATGCCTAGTGTTTCATAGAAAACATATATAATAAAGCTGATCATATCCCCTACACATTTAGATCTATAAAAGTTGCCTTTTTATTTGCGATGTTCAAAAATTTGAATTTACAGAGTAGTCGTAATTTCCCTGAAGACTCGGCATAAAAAGTTCATTTTAATTCGATCTTTAATCTATTGATAAAACGGATTTGAAACGGTCAAATTCATATTTGAAAATTGACTTTAAATCCTGCTTGAAATCCGCCTAACAATCAGCTTGCTGACAGTTTCATAAAAATGTCATCTTTTAAACTTTCCGATGCCAAACGTAAGGTTGATGACGTGGCCTCCAAACGTAGGGTTGACAATGTAAGGTTGAACATAAACGTAGGGTTCATGTTACTTTCTTCAAATGTAAGGTTGATCATAAACATAGGGTTGATCATCCATACTTTTTCTTCAACTCTCAGACGAAAGATAAAAGATCCATTCAAATAACGTATGGTTGTTTATAAAAGTAAGGTTGATGAACCATACTTTTGAGAAACAAACGTAATGTTTAGTACTTACGTATGGTTCTCCTTCCATACTTTGTTGATAACCCAAACATAAGGTTCCTTCCTAACATAATATTCTTCTTCCATACTTTGCTAATAACGTATGGTTGATTAACCATACTTTTCTCTTATCTCAAAAAGTATACACGCTTTTCATCTTTACGCTACATTTATCCACGTATGGTATGAAAAGTGATTCTAGGATACACTAAAGCAGATTCCGAATAATTAGCGCATGAACAGTGTTTTCAGAACATGCTAAATATGAATACTTTAATAATAAATTCTCGTAATTTCAAGAGTAAAATAAAATGATAAATTCCTACAAAAATGGTTAACAAATAAAATCATTATAAAATAATTAAGGGTATTTGTGAGCATCAAAATTAACATAAAGTGATAGAGTATTAATATAAACTCCCCCTTTAAATAACAATATTATGTATTGTTGAGAACAATACTTTGCTCAACAATCTCCCCCTTTTTGATGATCACAAAACCCATAAAATAATAAGTCTAATTAAATGAAATTAACTTTCAAAATTAGTTACATGAAGTTTTATAATTTTGAGAGGATAAAAAAATATTAAATTTTAACAAAATCATTTCAATAAATAAAAAATTCTCCCCCTTCATGAAAATAAAATAAATTTTCATTAAAAAATAAAAGTTTCTAGTTTTGTCCAAATTTCTCCCTTTGAATAAAAAGAAAAGGAAAATTTCCCTTTATAATAAATTACTGACTGTTAATAACTTAAAATAGTTTTCTATATAAGTATAAATCTGTAGTAATGTAAATAAGGTTTTTAAAATAAAATGTTGTGTTTATCCAAATTTCTACCCCTTTTGTGATATCAAAAAGAATGATAAATCATGGATTTGAACACATTTAATGTTGCACTGAACTATAGGTAAATGCTATTATTAACTGTTTATCAATAATTAAATCTGAAGTACTGGCATATCAAAATAAATACAGTAAAACAAATAAAAAGAAAGAAACAGATTTTAATTAAAAATCAAAAATAGATACAAGTATGATAAACACAGGAATCAAGGTTTGTTGCAGTGAACAGGTAGGGTTTATCTTCACTGGACTGCAGACTTGATTTTGTAAATTGTTCCCTGATTCTCTTCATCATCCCATCTCCAAGTTTGATAATGAGCTCTATGTTCTCCTGAGTCATATGAATATCCTCGATTAAATTGACCCTGAAAAACTCATGCATCCTTTACTCTTTTTCTATAAACACTGACAGCTTCTCTGACATCTGATTTAACAATGTTCTAATTGGTAGCTCACTAGATGTCAGTTGATCCACTAAAAATTTCTGATTGTCCAGCAACACTGATAATAGAGCACTATTACATTGAAGATCTAGCAAAATATCATTCATGTTGCTCATTGCGGCTGTGATAGCTTGAAATATTCTGATTAAATCCGGTAAAGTGCCTGATCCACTAATAGTACTATTTACAATTGATTCAAATTGTGTCTCCAGGAACAACTTAAGATATGAAAAATATGACTTTATAACCATTTCAGATTTCAATTTTGCAACAGCATTTAGCATATCCTCTTTAAAAATTTCAACTTCTTGTCTTGAAATAGTACCCTCCTTAAGCTTTTGAAATTTTAGTTGTTCTAAGTTTAAGGCATTTCTCATAGTGACATTCTTAGATTCGAACTGATACACCTTTTTGTACAGTTCTTCAACTTCTTTCTTCCTTGAATCAGAGGCACCTTGTGCTTGATTCGCATTTTTAGTTTCTATGTGATGTAGTAGTACTAAAGGTGATGATTTAGCATCATATTTTTCTTTATCCTTGGCTTGAGTAGGTTGGCCCACATATTTTTCCTCAAAGTCCTTTCCAGACTCTTCCATAGAAAAATCCTCTTGAAGTACCTCTGTTGGAGCATCAGGGAGATGTTTATCACAAACATCGGTATCTTTGTCTTCCACTGGAATTTCGAGAATAATATTTTCAAGATTTTCTTGAGGTCTGGCCACTTCCTCACTAGGCTCTACCTCTTTATCTTGTTCCTGTTGAAGTTTAACTTCAACATCAGCTACAATCTTTTCCTAATTCTCCCTTTGAGCTTATTCTTGAACTCTTTTTCCCTCTACTGGTGTTGTCCTTTCACTAACATCTTCCATGGTCTTATCAATAGCAGCTTCTCTTAAAAAAGTATAAGAAAATAAATCTTATGTTGTTTCCAATGCTGGGGAAGTACTTTCCTCATTAACAGGTCATTTCCTCTGATTTTGAATTCCCTCATGACTTCTTTCTTCCTCAGTTTCTAGCACTTCAAATCTGATCCTCTTTGCCGCATTGTTGACCCTCGATTCAGCTTGTCCCTCCTTAGACTTTGCAGATTGAGCTTGAGCATTCTCTGATTCATCATTTGGTCCTACTGGCAAAAATTTTCCTTTGATAGTACTCCAGAAATATTCAATATTCCTTAATGTTCCAGCATTAAACACATTATTGTGATGACAGTGTACTCGGGCATCCACTAATCTCACCATGTCCTTCTTAAGAAACAGCTTGGAAATGAATCTACCAAAAGGATAAAAGTTCATTCGGGCATCACTTTGAAAATAGTAATTGAGGTACCTTACCATGTACCTTGCGAAGTTTAATTTGATATCACTTAACAGAAGATACATTATGTACATATCAGGGTACAAAATCTTTTCCATTTCTACCATTCTGGGAGCTATTCCAGTCTGAACAAATTTAACCAGGATCTTCTAATCTGGTTCTAAATCTTTCACCATCAATTTTCTAATAGTAGATGTTCCAAAAAAAGGACATAATGTCCTCGGATTTATGCACATCATCTCCTATTTTTTAAAAATCAAAATGAAAAACTCTCTCATGAGGGAAGTTGAGAATCTAACCAATTTCTACTGACGGGATTGAGAAATCCCTATCCTCTATCTTAGCTTTCATACTTCCTCAATATCTCCCAGACTAAACTGTACAAATTTGAAGAAGTATCTAAGTTCTACCTCATACATAAATTTCGTGTTTTCACTATTGAACATCTGTTCAAGGTTCTGAAAGGACAATACTTGTTTCCACAGTAGATTTGTTTGAAATAACCAGTCGATATCGATTACCTTGCCCTGTAATATTTTTCTTCCTTCAGAGTATTGTCTCTTGGAATTGCTTGTCTCAGCTTCACCGGATCTTTTATTCCTTACCATCTCTGTGAGAATCTCTGAAGGTTTTAAGGTTAGGGTTTTAGAGGTTTAAAGGTTATGGTTCATGAGTAGAGGTGCGATTTGCGGGTTCAAAAAGGTTTCAATAGAAATGAGATGGTTTCGAAGTCAAAAGGGTTTCTGAAAACCTTGATTCTCGTGTTTTTAATAATAATTCCATATATATAAAAATAAATAAAATAGATTACGCTGTGAAAAGAAACTTATTCTGTTTAAAAAACAAAATAGAAAAATTATTTTAAGAAGAATTAAAATAAAGAACTAGTATTGTAAAATAAAATTTTATTTAAAATCAAATAAACCTAGCTCCCCTTAATAAAATCAAACCATGCAGTGGTAAATGGTTTAGTAAAAATATCTTCTAATTGAATTTATGTATTTATAAATTCTAAAAATATATCCTTTTTAATAACATGATCTCTTAAAAAGTGATGCCTTATATCAATGTGCTTAGTTATAGAATGACTAATAGGATTTTTTGCAATATTAATTGCACTTGTATTATCACATAAAATTGGTGTATTATTAAAACTCAATCCAAAGTCCATAAGAGTATTTTTCATCCACAACACTTGTGCACAGCAACTGCCAACAGAAACATATTCTGCCTTGGCTATTGATAGGGTAACTGAATTTTGTTTCTTACTAGACCATGACACTAAAGACTTTCCTAAAAAGTGACATGTTCATGATGTGATTTTTCTATCTAATCTACAACTTCCAAAGTCAGCATATGAATATGAAATCAAATTAAAATCAGAAGTTTTAGGATAAAGTAGATATTAAAAAATAGTTTCTTTTAAATATCTAAAAATTCTTTTGACAGTAGTTAAATGAGATTCTTTGGGATTTGATTGAAATATAGCACAAAGACAAAATGAATACATTATATCTGGCCAGCTAGCAGTAAGATATAAAAAACTACCAATCATACCTCTATATAACTTGTTGTCAACTGATTTCCCAGTTTCCTCCAAATCAAGTTTTATATTAGTACACATAGGAGTTGTAAATGGTTTGTTGTTTTCAAGTCCAAATTTCTTAAGTAAATCAGCAATGTATTTTCTTTGATTTAAAACATTTCTAAAATATTTTTGAAATATTTGAAGACCCAAAAAGAAATTTAATTCTCCCATAATACTCATTTCAAATTCTTCTTGCATTAATTTTGAAAATTCATGACAAAGATTTTTATTAGTTGATCCAAAAATTGAATCATCAACATAAATTTAAACCAATAAAATATTAGAATTCATAGTTTTCTTAAACAGTGTTAGGTATGCCATTCCAACAGTAAAATCATTTTTCAAAAGAAAAGAACTTAATCTTTTATACCAAGATCTATGTGCTTGTTTAAGGCCATAAAGAGCTTTAGTAAGTTTTAAAAATGAATCAGGTTTTTGAGAGTTTTCAAAACCAAGAGGTTGCTCAGCATAAACTTCCTCCATTAAATAACCATTTAAAAAGGCAGATTTAACATCCATCTGAAATAATTTAAAAATCATATAATATGCATAGCCTAAAAGGATTATAATGAATTCTAACCTAGCTATGGGTGCAAAAGTATCATCATAATCTATTGCTTTGTCTTGATTATATCCTTTAGCTACTAATCTTGCTTTATTTCTAGTTATTGTGCCTTGGTCATCCTGTTTATTTCTAAAGACCCATTTGGTTTCTATTACTAGATAATTCTTAGGTCTTTCCAATAATTCCCAAACTTCATTTCTTTTAAACTAGTTTAATACATCTTTCATTGCTATCACCCATCTTTCATTATCTAAAGCTTCTTCTATAGTCTTGGGTTCTTTTTGGGATAAGAAGGCAGAGAATTCCACTAGATTTCCTAAGTTTCTTCTAGTTTAAATACTAGTTTCTAAGTCACCTATCACAGCTTCTAAAGGGTGATTATTTAGGGTTCTATACTGTCTAGGCAATACATTTAAAGGTTCTTCAGTATCATGTTCCTTTGAACTAGACTGAAATTTTTTTATATCATTTCCAAAATCATTATTTAAGTTCTCAAGTCTCATGTTATCATTAGAGTCATATTCATCCATTTGATCTGTCCTTTTCTCAAAGGGAACAGATTCATCAAATTTCACATGAACTGTTTCTTCAATAATCTTTGACATTTTATTATAGACTCTATAAGTTTTGGAGGTAGCAGAATATCCTAAGAAAATACCTTCATCATATTTTGGATTGAACTTACCAAGATTATCTTTGGTGTTCAAGATGTAGACCTTTCATCCAAAAACTTTGAAGTAATTTACTTTAGGTTTTCTATTATTCCATAGTAGATAGGGTGTCTTTTTCAAAATAGGTCTAATTAAAACTCTATTAATTATATAGAAAGTTGTATTTACAGCTTCTTCCCAAATATATATATATATATATAGGCTATATTAATTTAACATAGTTCTAGTCATTTCTTCAATTGTTCTATTTATTATTTTTATAATCCCATTCTGTTGAGGTGTTCTTGGTGCAGAGAAGGTATGTTTAATACCCATGTTTGAGAAGAAGGAATTAAATTCCTGATTCTAAAATTCTCCACCATGATCACTTCTCAATGAGATTATATTAAAACCTTTTTCATTTTGAATAGATTTGTAGAAACTTTCAAATAAAGTAAAAGCTTCATTTTTAAATTTCAAAAAGAAAATCCAAGTAAATCTAGAATAGTCATCAACTAATACATAAAGATATAATTTACCAGCTGATCATGCTACTCTGGAAGGTCAAAACAAATCCATATGGATAAGTTATAGAGGTTTAGTTGTAGCAACTTTATTAACAGATTTGAATGATGATTTGTGTTGTTTTCCAAGTTGGAAATAATCGCATAATCTGTCACTTTCAAATTTGAGACTAGGAAAATTAGAAACTAGATGTTTCTTAGATAATTTATGTAAAACATATACATTGCAATGTCTAAGTCTCTTATGCCAGATCCAAGATTCACTTACTTTAGCAGTCAAGTAGTTTACTTATTGTTTACACAAGGAATTTAAATCCAAAGTGTAGACATTATTAGTTCTTGGTGCCTTAAATTTAAACAGTTTATCTTTAGAAACAGTATAGCAATTGTTAGTAAAATCAATAGTATATCTTTCATCACATAGTTGAGAGATACTTATCAGGTTATGTTTTAATCCTTGTACATAAAGTAATTTGTTGATTGAGACTGTTTTTAGATCTCCAACAGTTCCAATGCCAATGATTTTTCCTTTGGCATTGTCCCAAATGTGACAATTCCTCCATCCTTTTGAGTGAGTGAAGAAAAAATTCAATGAGTTTCCACTCATATGTCTTGAGCAGCCACTGTCCATGTACCATATATATTTTCTACTTTGGTGTCCTGCTACCTGCAAAGACATTCAAACAAATTTTTTTGGTACCCATATTTTGTTGGGTCTAGGGGTGTTATCTAGCAATGATCTAGGTATCTAGATTTGCTTTGTTCTTTTAAAATCAGCTGAATCATATAAGTCTATTGAAACATAGGATTTCTTAATACCACAAATTTGAGGTTGTCTTAAGAAACAGTTTTTAGCTATATGTCCCTTTGTCCCACAAAAGTTACAATTAACCCTTTTAGAGATAGGAACAAAATAATTTTTTATATAGCTTAGGTTTTTCTCCTTTACTGCCAATTCCAAATCTCTCCTTTTTAATGACATTTTTTCCAAGAATTTAATTTAATGAATTCTCTCCTTTTGTAAAATCCAATGCAGCCTATTTTTAAGATTCTGCTTCATCCTGCAGTGTTTTTATTCTTGATTCAAAATTAATATAGTTAGTGTTAATAGAATTGTATTTATCAGTTAATTCCTTATGTTGTTTCAGTATTTTATCCCTTTCATCAGAAACATATTTATGTATGTTCTTTAGTGACTTATGTTTCTTAAATAGTGAGTCATATCTTTCTTCAAGCATATTGCAATAGGCTGCAAGTTTTTCATTTGTGTAGGTTGATTCATAATTTGATTCATTATTTGAGTTAGAGGATTAATATGAGTGTACCTCATCAGTTTCTACCATGAAACACAAGTTTGATTTTATATTGACTTCTTCTTTCTCTGAGCTTGATTTAGGAGAGATATTGGAGTCTTCAGATACATTCCAAGTGGCTTTCATAGCTTTCTTGTCTTTCTGCTCATAGTCATTTCTTTTGAAGAATTTCTTCTTCTTTGCATCTTTCAATTGGGGTAAATCTAGTCTGATATGCCCCATCTTCTTGCATTCATAGCATCTTACTTCCTTATCATCTCTATTAAAGGATTTTTTGAATTCTCTTTTCTTTCTGTAGAATTTTCTAAATTTTCTGGCTAGTTGAGCCAGTTCTTCATTTGAGTTTGATGAGTCAGAGCTCTCTAATTTAGCTTTGACTTCTCTATTCTTCATCTTTATATTCTTTTGTTGTGAAGTTACCTTCAAAGTAGTATCATCCTTTTTTATGTAAACTTTATATTCATTTGCCTCATCTTGTATTTCAACTTCGTACATCATCAGTGTACCAATCAGCTCTCTCATTGTTAGATTTTTGACAGGTGTTGATTGTCTTATTGTAGTATAGATACCATTCTATCGAGTAGGAATTACCCTCGATACTTTTAGGTCTTGATCATCCTTCTTGATAGGTTCTCCTAGAGATGTTATATTATTGACAATTTCTGTCAATTTCTCATTCATTTGGGTAATGCTTTCACCTTCAAACATTATGAAAGTATCAAATTTCAATTTGGCAGTTTCATATCTCATTTTTCTCACATTGTCTGTTTCTTCATACATCACAGCTATTGTTTTCCACATCTCATATGCTATCAGGCACTTAGATACTCTGTTAAATTCATCTGGTCCTAGACCATAGATGATTGCATTCATAGCCTTCGAATTCATATCATACTCTGCCTCTATAGTAGCACTCCATGTCTCAGGCTCTTCCGGAATTTCATAAGGAGTCAGAATCTTTGAATAGATTTTATATCTGAGGTTTTTCGGATATATTATCATGTGTGATTTCCAGCAGCCATAGTTTTCTCCATTAAAATATGGTGCTCTGTCCATTGACATCCCTTCTCTTGTATCAGTCATGATCCTCTGTTGTATAATCTTTAAATGCTTCTAGATTTCTAAGTCTCTATCAGAAGCTCCACCTCTGATACCAATTGTTGGATTTTGAATATCAGATTATACACAAGAGGGGGGTGAATTGTGTCTTTCATATTTTTCATTAACTCATCGATTGAACGAATTATGTCCTCTATGCTTTATCAGATTTGATCATGTAGCGGAATAAGTAAAAGTAGGTACACATAGATGTATAGTGGTTCTGGGAACAGAATGCCCCTAGTCTACTCCAACAACGCTCAACTCCATGAGCTTGGTGACTTTCACTATATGGTCCTCTTTTCCATAGGCCAGTTCACAACTGAGTACAGGCAGTTGATACCTTTACAATCTTCAAGCTAACAAAGCCTTCTGGTTCAAAAATGAACGTACTTATCTTAGTATGAGAAGCTAGTTACTCAAGAAAAAAATAATTTTAGAAAGAACTCTTCCAGTTGATCTTCACAATTGCAACAGAATGAAATTGACAGTAGATGGATCGTCGTCTCTAAAAATATTGATTTTCATGTCGAAGCAATTATGATTTGATCCGGTTGTAGTAGATATAGATATATAATTCACAACTTCAGCAGTAGTAGATCCACAGAAGATATTTGATGTAGAACAAGTGAATCTTCTATCGATATCCTTCTTCTTAAATAAATAGAGCTTTGATGCTCCTTTTGAATCAGCAGAACTGAGTGATTTTTGCAGTCTATGTTTTCCACCTTTTTGAATAATAGATTGATCACCATACTCATGTGCCTAGTGTTTCAAAGAAAACATTTATAATAAATCTGATCATATCCCCTGTACATTTAGATCTATAAAAGTCGCCTTTTGATCCGTGATATTCAAAAATTTGAATTTACAAAGTAGTCATAACTTCTTTAAAGACTCAGCATAAAAAACCTCCTTTTAATTTGATCTTTAATACATTGATAAAATGACTTTGAATCGGTCAAAGTCGTATTTTAAAATTGACTTTAAATCCGGCTTGAAATCTTCCTAACAATCAGCTTGCTAACCGTTGCATAAAAATATCGTCTTTCAAACTTTCTGATGCCAAACCTAAGGTTAATGACGTGGTCTCCAAATGTAGGGTTGACAAAATAAGGTTGAAATAAACATAGGTTTCATGTTACTTTCTTCAAACATAATGTTGATCATAAATGTAGGGTTGATCATCCATACTTTTTCTTCAACTCTCAGATGAAAGATAAAAGATCCATTCAAAGAACGTATGGTTATTTAAAAAAGTAAGGTTGATGAACCATACTTTTGAGAAACAAACATAATGTTTAGTACTTATGTATGTTTATCCTTCCATACTTTGGTTATAACCCAAACGTAAGGTTCCTTCCTAACGTAAGGTTCTTCTTCCATACTTTGCTGATAAACTATAGTTAATTAACCATATTTTTCTCTTATCTCAGTAGGTATACACACTTTTCATCCTTACGCTATGTTTATCTATGTAGGGTGTGAACAGTGATTCCAGAACATGCTAAAGCAGATTCTGAATAAGTAGCGCATGAACAATGTATCCAGAACACGCTAAATATGAATACTTTAATAATAAATTCCCGCAATTTCAAGAGTAAAATAAAATCATAAATTCCTGCAAAAATGCTTAATAAATAAAATCATTAGAAAATAATTAAGGGTATTTTTGAGCATCAAAATTAACATAAAGAGATAGAGTATTAATATAAACTCCCCCTTTAAATAACAATATTATTTATTGTTGAAAACAATACTTTGCTCAACATTGCCGAGCATTCCTTGGTCAGGGGAATGGATCCCAAGTATTCTATTTTATTTTTGTTTGAAAGGATTTCTTTCATGAACTTCGTGTAGGTGGGAATTTGAATTAATTCTTTGGAAAAGGGGAAGTTGATATGAATCTTCTAGAAGACTTCAATAAATTTAGTAAATTGATGGTCCATCTTCCGTTGTTTTATTCTCGCTGAAAATGGAAAGGGCGGTTCATATGCTTTGATCACTTATTTGCACTTATCTTGTGGGACTTCTGGATCTTTATCCTTCACATGTCTTGGGGAATATTCCTCAGCTGAAACTTCTCCACTAGAAGACGTGGACTGATTTGATGTTGGGGCACCCTAACTCATAATGAGCTTTGGCGTCAGCTCCTTCCTGCTGCGTAGAGTAACAGCATTAGCCTCCTCCTGTGGATTTTTCTCTGTGTTTCTCGGTAGTGTACCAGGTTGCCTATGGGAAAGATGATTGTAAAGCTACCCAATATGGTTCTAAAGGTTTCGGATTGATGCCTCCTGGTTTTGAAATCATGTCTCAGTAGTTGTTATGAATTTGGACATCATTTCCTCCATCCTTGAGGGAGGTTCCTACTGAGTTTGTTAGGTGACTTGTGGGGGAGGTGGTTGTCTCAATGGTTGAGTAGGATGAGGGTTTTGATACCCTTGTTGCTGATATGTGTCCTACTAAAATTGGTTACTCTATTTCTGCCTCTGATACTGATTTTGGAACTATTTTTTCCCGTAACCAGGTGGTCTTTGGGGTCGGGACTGAGGATTTTGTTGTTGCTGCCCCAGCCTGTATTTTTATTTTCCTGCCACCCCTGGTTTTGGTATTGAGGGTAGCTGTTGGGTCCTCTGTTCTGTGCAACATAATTGACCTTACTATTTTAAGCTCCCGAATTGGCCCATGGGCACTCACCCAAGGCATGGTTTTCACCACATTTACCACACGCTTGTGGACTGATAGTCTCAACTTGAGATGGATGCTTGAGATTCAAAGTGTTGATCTTCTTTGAGACGGAATTGAGTTGAGCCACAAGCATGGTGGTGGAATCAATATTATGCATGCCCCTTTTCTGAGAACCTCTTTCATAATTCCACTAAAAGCTATTGGCTTACATGTCTTCTAACAATTCAAACAGCTCTTCAGGGGACTTCCTCATGATTGTCCCTCCATCAGCCGCATCAACCATAGACTTTGTGTTAGTAGTGAGACCACCATAAAAAGTCTATAATTGCATCCACAATGGTAGTTAGTAGTGTGGGAACTTCCTCAGAATCTCCTTAAATCATTCCCACGACTCATACAACAATTCTGATTCATGCTTCTGAAAGTTATGAATTTCATTTCTCAAAGTGACCGTCTTCGAAGGAGGGACATATTTGGATAAAAAGGTTTGGAAAATGCCTCCCAAGTAAAAAATGGATCTCTAAGGGATCCCCTTAATCCAGTACTTATCCTTGTCCCCTAATGAGAAGGGAAACATCCTTAGACATATTGCATCCTCGAATACTCTATGATACCAAAAAATGTCACAGATCTCCAAAAAGTTAGAGAGGCGAGCATTAGGGTCTTCGCTTGGAAAACCACCAAACTACATAGTATTTTGGATTAACTACATTATCATTAGCTTGATTTCAAAATGTTGGGCCTGCACCAGAGGTCTGACTATTCCAGTGTTTGCTCCCTGAATGAATGACAATCCATATTCCATAAGAGTCCGGTGTGGCGGCACCGGTTGCTGAGGTGCCTAGGGAATAAACTATTGTTGCTCCCATGGATAGTAAATTTTCGGATTCTGAGGCATATAGGGAGGCTTCTCCTGTAGAATATATTGTCTCTGTAGTGGCTGCATGAACCCCAGTACATATTGAGCTAGTGGTCGTTATTGGTTCCCCGATCGGTATTCCATATAATCCCTCGGTGGATTCAAATGTTGCTCGTCCTCACCACCCAGTGGTGGATTTCCTTCAATAACAAATGGTTTCCCAATGACTTGGACAACCCCCGGTTCTTCCTACTGATGCACCATAGGATCATCTGCGTTGTTTTCACCCATAAGAGCACGACATCACTTGGACAATGTTCTTTCGATTTCGGGGTCTATCGGGTGTAACTCCGATGACTTGGCAATCTGGGCACTTGTTTTTGTTTTTATAATATTTTACTTCTGACTTTTCTTCTTATTTTGTTGTAATGAATTCTATGATACATTTTATTAAGTTTTTGACTCTTTTGATCATGGGTAGCTAAATCCCCCTTGTGTTGGGGCTGGGAAAAACGTGGGTTCACTAAAACCATTTTCTCTACTCTTGTATTTGTTCATGATCTCTCACCTTATTCCCTATTGTGTTGTATTGTTCATAATAACCAACATTTCTAAGTTTCATATGTGTCGAAACTCCCTTGGTCCGGTGAGTTCCGATCAAGTCATTATAAATCAATTTTTTGGTCTGGCAATTGATTTCTACTGACTCATAATTTAGGAAACACCCTCTAGAAATGACAAGGGTATCCAATGATCATTTATATTCTTGTCTTAATTCTCCCAAAGATCCCTGCACACTTCATTCTTGGTCCAATATGGGGTTTCCAATGAAATAAGACGTGAAGTTGTTGGAAGAATTAGGTGAGAGATCATGAACAAATACAAGAGTATAGAAAATGGTTTTAGTGAACCCACATTTTTTCCATCCCCAACACAAGGTGGGTTTAGCTACTCATGATCAAAAGAGTCAGAAACTTACTAAAATGTATTAGAGAATTCATTACAACAAAACAAAAAAGAAAAGTCAGAAGTACAATATTAAAAAAACAAAAACAAGTGCCCAGAGAAAATTTCCTCCTTCTTCCCCCTCTCTCTTTTTCCAGCCTCCTACTCCTTTTTTGAGTTCTCCCTCTCTTCCCTAGCTCACTCCCTAGGGTCTCCCCAGCCAAAAAGGGTCATTTCCCAGTTTTCCAAAATAAATCATCAAAGGAAATCCCAGGTCAAGGAGTTATTGGAAAGTGGTAAAGCAAAAGAATAAGATTGTAGTGGTCTTCAGGGTTTGGGTGAATAGTTTGGTAGACCGTGTGCCAGCCATGCAAAAGCTTCTATCTCAAATCCTTCATCCACACTGTTTGGGCACACGGTTTGGTAAACCGTGTGCTAACCATGTGGCAGCTTCTATCTTGAATCTTTGAACTGCACGGTTTTCAAGGATGGCTCGCATGGTTTGGTTAAGCCATGTGCCAACCGTGCGGGACTTTCTGTCATTGGAATCTCCTCTCACATGGTTTTCACACGGTTTGGATAACCATACGGCCACCACGCGGGTCATCTCTACCTTTTATATTCCTCAAATTTTCATCCTTCATGTCAAGTGTTTGATCCGAGTGACTCCCTTCTAGCATAATTAGGGGAAAAAGGGTCCTTACACCTCCAATTTCCTTCTAAATCTCTAAAATTCATAAAATCCATTATTTTTCCTTTGGTGGATGAAAAACCTATCAAGATACATTAACATTGTGAAACTCATGTAAAAACCATCCACAAAATTGTTTTATAGATATTAGACCAAGTGGAAATGCCTTATGCACAGCAGTGCATCACTTTCTTAAGGATGTTTCATGATTACCTTCCCATCAATATCAAATTATACATATAACTTCACCCAATAATGGACCTGATATATGAAACTACATAGTGTATTTCCCCCAAAAAGTTGTGAGTGCTAAAGTTGTAGCTTTGAGATTTGAAAAGGAAGGTATTTGTTAGACCTAGCTTTTTCCCCTGGGCATCCCGATTTATTTCTCTAAGGAGTCTAATGGGTGCTTGAGGTTATGTGTGGATTTTATTCACATGAACATGGTGATTTTGAATAACAATCATCCACTACTAAGAATTTATGACCTCTTCAACCAATGGTTAGATGAAAAATGGTTCTCGAAATTTGACCACAGGATGGGTTATCACCAGCTCTGGGTTCAAGATATGGATGTATTAAAGGTGGAATACCAGTTCCACTATTTTCACTTTGAGTACATGGTGATACCTTTTAGTATAAATAATTCCCCAACAGTGTTAATGGGACACATGAAATGAATCTTTCAACCCTTCTTGTACTGTTTTGTAGTAGTCTCCATAGATGGAATCCTTATTTACTCGGTTTGATAAGATAATCATTTGAGACAGTTAAGGATGATCCTATACATTCTTTAGAAGAAATAGCTATATGGGAAGCTCTTAAAGTGTAAATTCAAGATTCGAGTGGTCCCCTTCTTAGTAAATGTCATCTCAAAATAGGGAGTACCAGTCAACCCATCAAAGATCGAGTCAGTGATAGCTTGGGAACCACCCAAGAGAATGAACTAGGTGTGTAGATTCCTTGGGTTAGTAGACTATTATCAAAGATTCATGCCTGATTTGTCTAGGATTGTCATCCCCCTAATTTCCATGACCTAAAAGGGGAATCCTTTCATATGGACAGAGAAATTATAGCATGCTTTTTAGGAGTGGTGGAAAAGGTTAATGAGTGACCCTATCTTTGAGATTTTCAGAATATTGTGTTGAGTACGTGGTGTTCTTTGATTCCTCCAGAGCTGGCCTTAGATAAATTTTGATATAGAGGTAGGTAGATATTTATTATGGTTCCCAACAACTAATACCTCATGAGAAGAACTATGTGACCATAGTTAGGAGATAGAGATAGTGGTTTTATCACTAAAGATATGGTGAAATTATCTTATGGGAGTTTGATTAATCATCTATTTTGACCACAAGAGTCTCAGGTATATCTTCTCATAGAAAAATATTAACCTTAGGCTAATATAGTGGATGGATTTTTTATAAGACTATGTTATTGAGATAATATATACTCCTAGGAAAGATACTTTGGTGGCAGTTTCTCTCAGTAGTAAATTATATTCACAGTTATTGGGAAAGTTGATAGAGTAGTTGAACACTTTGTAGTTGATCCTTATGGATGAGGGTGGAGTGGAATATCTCCATTTTATTTTTGTAACCCCACCACTTCTCCATTTTTGAAGTAATAATAATTTATATTTATTTATTATGAGGACTTATGAGACTAGATATCCACTGGACATGCTTCTGATGAATTTTCTAAAGGTGAGAAGCAATTCATTTTTTAAGGATGGAAGATGGTACCAATCACACTATAGTGGAGGTTCTTAGGGAGTTTCATATATCCCCCTTAGCATTGCATCTAAGAGTGTAAAATATTTACCAAGACCTTCGACGTCAATCTTGGTAGTCAAGGATGAAGAGGTGTGTTACTGATTTTATCTCTCAATGCCTCATTTGTCAGTAGTTGAAGTTTAAAGTTTCATATAAAATTAAAAGTGGGATGGTATCTCCATAGTTTTCATGATGTCGATTCCATAATAAATGAGAAGTCACAGTGCTATCTGGGTGATCATAGACTAACTCACTATGTTGGCCCACTTCCTATACATCTAACAGCGTAGTCTACTAGAGAGGCTGGGATGCATGTACGTGAATGAGATCTTTCGGCTTCATAGAGTTCCCTCAAAAATCATTTAAGATCTTGATCCTTGCTTCACATCATATTTTTTGAGAGGATTATAAGAGAATATTGGAACTTAGTTACATTTGATCTCGGGGTTCCAACCCTAGAAAAATGTCCAAATATAGTGGACGATTTAGGTTCTAGAGAACATACTTTGGGATTATGTGTAGGATTTTTGATATGACTGGTAGGATCATCTACCTTTGGTTGTGTTTTCATATAAAAATAGTTACCACTCTACCAAAGGTATGGAACCATTTGAGGCATTATATGAGAGACATTTTAGGTTAATTTTATGTTAGATAGAGTCAGGGAGACAACACTTATGACCCCATATTTGGTGAGAGCAGTGACAGAAAAGATACATATCATCTAGGAGTAGATGAGGATTGTACAGAGCTGTTAGAAGTCCTATACAGACTAAAAATAGAGACATTTGGAGTTTTGAAAAGGAGGTCATGTGTTCCTAAAGATCTCACCTCATCAATGATTATGGAGATTTGGTTAAGGTGAAAAGATACTCTAAGATTCATTATCCATTTTTCGATAGTGTGTAGGGTTTTCAATGTGGAATACCACTTAGTACTACCACCAAAGTTAGGTTGAGTACATGATTTTTTCTACTTTTCATAGATGAGTAGATATGTGCATGATCTGTTTCAAGTTATCAACTGGGGTAAGCTATACGTTAAGGATGGAGCTTCCTTTGAAGAGAACCCAGTGATCATCTAGGATTGGTAAGATAAGATCCTTCATGGGAAATAGTTTCCCTTGGTTTATGTTATTTGGAATCATAATAACTATCTTGATAGCTCTTGGGATTAGAAGAATCGAATGTGAGTGTGGTATCGTTACCTATCTAGGTAGGTTTTTTCTTTTTGGGATGAAAATCCTTTAAGGTGGGGAGGATGTAGAAACTTCAAAATTTATTTTTAATACTTTAGAATATATTAAATAATCTTTTCGAAGTTATCCAAGTAGTCGGTGTAGAGTTTTAGGCCACATGGAAGCTTGGTATTGACATATTAAAAATATAAAATATAATATAACACACATGAATAGTTTTTCAAATAATGGAATATCACCCGAATAGTGTATTAGATGAGAAAAATCAGACCACCATTAAATCCAAAACATGGGTTTTACCCTAGGTACAATATAAGTTTAATCTATGATGGGAGTTTCAAAAGAGTACATGCATGGAAGAATTAAATAATTTAATTTAATTTAATTTAATTTAATTTAATTTTTATTTATTGTCTAAGCCTAGTGAATCTTATTTATAAAACCCTTTATATGGAATTACCTATGATTAGCCACATAAATGTAGATGATTGAGAGGATGGATAGACAACTCCAATGGCGAGTGCATTGGCGGGTGATCTTGGGATCAAGGATCCATAATGAACAAATGTGGATAACTGAGGATCCAATGATGAATGTAGCAGATCTCATCAACCTCATCAATGTAGATAAATTTTTTTCCAATGATTAATCCAAAACCAAGTTCAATAATTTGATTTTTTTGGATTATTTTCTCTATTCTTGATTTACAATGAAAAATAAAAATTAGTTATTTATAAATTTATTCACAGATTGTAATCATTGGATTTTCATTTGTTATTTTCTCTTCTTCGAATTGGAAATTTGATATTTAATTTTTGGATTTCATGTTTGAAATTATCCTTCCTCATTTATTGGTTTCTTTTGACATTTTTCAAATGGACACAACTTTCCTATAATGCTTAATGTTGTGTTTTGTGTCTTTATCCCTTCGTTCTTTGATGTTCATCATCGGTATTTCAATTAGCATGTGATTAGACTGTACCTAGGGGCCCAGTTATTTTTTAAATCACTCTTTGGTGAAATGGGTCATTATTTTGAGTTATGTTTTGGGATTTAAGGATGTGATAGAGTAGTGATGATAATGGTAGAGATCTTATTGTGGTATAGATGATGGTGGATTCACGATCTGGACTGTGTGATGCTTCGGGGTGGCGACGATGGGTGTTTTCCAATCAAATGTTTGGATATAATCTAGCCAACGGTGATGATTTAGGATCGATCAACCCATATCCAAGAATTATGGATGATAATTATGGTGAAACAAAAGGTGACAGTGATGCAGTTGAAGACTCGAGCTGTGGAATTCCACTCTACACGACATGTTGTTCATAAGAACACATGTCCTGTAAACCCCTCTCTGCATTGGATAGGGTTTAATTTTTGAGTAAAATATCACATGTCATGTGAATTACCCATATACCACGTGACCCTTATCCTCACATCTTTTTTAGTATAGAGAGTACACACCCAAGAAGTCATGTGTCCCCACACACTGCGTGTGTTAGGGTACACCCGGTGTACTTCATAAAGTGCATTGGCATGGGAATACGATGCATGATCGAGTGTCAACCCAACCTCTATATAATATGAATCGTAGAAACAAATTATGTATCTAGAGTAACATTCTGTGTGAAATATAAATGCATTGTAAGTACCATACTTTCTGTGACATATTGTGTACCCTAATAGAACACACTATGTATATATTTCCCAGAACCTCCTACCATTCATATCTCTTTCTTTGGGGCTCGGGTTTGGACCTGTGAGTAGTCCATTATAAGTATAATTCTATATAGGATGGAATTATGTATTTTTTTAGAATTATATATATGATTCAGGGTGACATGAGTGGGATTTTTCTTTCAGTGATGCTTAGATAATAGCATTGGACACTTTAATATTCAGAGTGATTCTGAGGTCAGTAATACCCTGAATCACCAAGGCATGATTCCCCCATATTTGATATGAAGATAGATTTGGTACTCCCCCACACTACAGATGTCACGAGTCCTATATCTATGGAGTTTTACTCTTCGGTCATTGATCACCTATGGGGAGTGGGTCCTCTACTGAAGATTATTCTCCCTCAGATGGGGTGCATGGTAGTAAGGATCAGGCCCTCCATTCTGATTGTTATGAGGTTACTCTTGGTGAATTAAAAACTATTATCTTTTAAGGTGGTATTTTCCAACTGAGTGAGTATCTCATATGAACCCTCTCAGTTACTTAATGCTTTTTTATTGAAATTCCCAACAAGTATGACCTCTCATATGAGTGATGTCATCATAGAAATACACAATGAGTGAGTTCTCATGGAAAACTGTTACCTTGGAGCCTCGTGAAGTATTCCAAGGTAGTCTATGAGGATGTGACCTCACCATAAGACTTGAATTATTATTTGATCATATCTAGGTTTTCTTGTTTATTCCTTTTTCTTTTTTATTTAGAGATGACTACATCTTTGGCCTGAATGGCCCGAAGGCCTTTATTTTTATTAATTTTTGATAACCCCCCTTTCAAAGGATGAGGGGGAACCCTTACAAGGCCCATAGGCTCAGAGATTACAAGGTTCGTAGGCTTAGGATATCACTTGACCTGAAGGTCTTAAGGAATTCAACCAGACTATCTACAAGGAACTACCCCTCCCCAACATCTACATCATGATAGTATCTCTCCACCATTGCATGGTCATCTGGCTAGGCTTCTCGTGCATGCACAGGCTAGTACCAATGGCATAGACATACCCTCTTATTCTGATAATCCATTTGGTTCTGCTCTGGTGAGTGCACCTACTCTGAATACTCTTATGGGGCTACTTCATTTTTTTTAGTGTGTCTGGGGAAACTTCATGTGGCCCGAAGGCCTTGAGGTGGCCTGAGGGCCTTAAAGGTGTCCCGAAAGCCCTACTGACCCGAAGGCCTGGGTGGCCCAAAAGACTTATGGACTCCAAGACTAAACTAGTGGCCCAAGTTGAATAGTTCCAACTGCTATAGTACCAAACAGTACCTGTTACAGTACCTGCTATAGTGCCTGCTACATTACCCGCACAGTGTACAGTTCTGCTATAGTACCTGTACCATGTACAGTTCTGCTATAGTACCCACATAGT
Organism: Viscum album; assembly: GCA_963277665.1. NCBI lineage: Eukaryota > Viridiplantae > Streptophyta > Magnoliopsida > Santalales > Viscaceae > Viscum > Viscum album. Next base: position 435,416,759 of record OY728119.1, read on the forward strand.
GTACAGCACTGCTATAATGCCTACTATAGTACTTCGGAAATATTCCTCTACCTAGTTTTGAACCTGGGTCTTGTGGACGCCCTTAAGGATACCTCACCAACTGGGTTGAGGCTCATGTGCATGACTACATCTTTGGTAATTTATGTTTTTTGATTTTTGGTTTTCCTGCTTGGTATGTTTATACTTGCCCATGAATGGGTTTTACCCACATGTTCCATTTATTATAAAGATGAAGGGACTTCTGATTGAGTCCTAGGAGGGTTAGGAGTTGGTGGGGGTTAGTTGTCCTGGACAAACCATAGACAGTCTCAGGAGTTTTATCTTAATATAAATCACCTATTTTTAGTAATAAATACAATTTTATAGTTTTCTTGGGATTTTATTTGAACCTTTTAATTTTTTTTCATACTCTTTGGAATAATCTAATATGGGATTAGTTGTTATGCATACATTTATAGAGTCAGTTGTTTATCTTTTCTACTTTATAATAGTGTATGGAGAGTTTTGTGTGTATAAAATTAGTTTAGTCTAAGGCCTCTCATGTGTATGATATTCCTAATAAGCACTAGTCATAAACCCCTAACATATTGGATATGGGATTATGGTTTCATGCTCAAATTAATTCTATCCAGGTGGGCCCTAGTGGGTCGATTTTTGGAAAATTCACTTGTATAACCATATTATTATGTATTCTATTCAAATCATACCATAGATTCTTCTTTAATAATTTTTATAATCTATGTTTTATTTAAAAAACTTATTCATACCAAGGATATGAAAGACTATAGGTGGTTCAATCCTTTGGTATTTTTTAGGTTTATATACATATTTTTGTTAATTTTTTAATTCTATTTAGTAAACAAATATTTTCTACAAATCCATATTAATATTTTAGTCGAAACGGTTGAATATAGGAGTTTAAAATATAATTCATTTAGATTCTAATTTCAAGTTGGAACCATTGTATATATGAGTTTAAAATAGAATCCATTTAGATTCCACTAGCTAAATTTGAATACAAAAGAAAAAACTCATAGAAAAAAACAAGATACTTTGTACACACAAAATATCACTAAGAAAAAACTTTAAACAAAAGACCTATGGTTTTCCAATAGTAATTTAATGAAATAACGAATATGATCAAATACATCACATATTATCCACATCATAGATTTAAGTAAATGGGAACTATTTTATATCATTTCCATATACACTGAAACTAACACCCCTTGAAATTTATTAATCTTGTTTAATCCAAAGGATGTGGAAGTACTAACATCCACTCAGGGAATAAAATGAAAATTGTAACAAATACCCATCAAAATATGAAATGATATGAAGTGAATTGTACCAAAAATGACCAGAAAAAAATTATTAAACAAATAAGAGTTATTTGATTTTAAAATAAAAAAAACTGAATGTAATCTTATAAATACTTGATTGAAGGAAAATGAATAAAAATATTTTTTTATTAGAATAAAATATAACTTAGGTTCCAAAATGTTAATCATAAATTCCTAAATTATTTTTAAATGTATTATTTTACTCCCTAAATAAATATTTTTTTATGAAAAGGGTTTTATAAATTTTTAAGCCACATTTATACCATAAGGATTCCATAAAATTTATAGTATTTGTAAAAATTGTATTTTTTTTACTATTCACTTAAAAATTAACCTTTTTTGAAAAATCAAAAAAAAAACCACCCTATTTAATTTCATAATTCTTATAAAAAAATAAATTAAATTTTATTAAACTATAATTCTACAATTATAAATTTAAATTTTAAATAAAATCATATAATACATAAAAAACAATTAATTGGGAATAAAAAACTATTTCTTTTTCAAATGAAAAATCATAGTTTTGTCTCATACATTGATATAATTATTTCAAATATTATAAAAATAATAAATATCAATATGAATTTATAGAAATAACATGAATACAAAATTATAACATATCTAATAATTAAAAAAGTTTTAAATAGATCAATGATAATAAATCATTTTTAAAAAGTATATTTAACCTTTAAAATAAAACAACTTTTTTGTCAAAAAGTAATCATAATAATTTTAAATGTATAATTTGGATTTAATTTATTATATGATATCCTTTGAGATAATAAATAAACATATATACATGTTTAAAATACATATAAATTCATGATCATGAATATTAATAAACTATAAAGGTGATATAGTATTAAAAATACATGAGTTATCACATCCTTCCCCCTTAAAATTATTGTTTAATCACAATTTTACCTTGATTACAATGACCAAGGGTCTATAAAGTGCCGAAATTCATCAAAACATTTTGAAAATCCATTTCAAGGAGTGAAAGAGGTCTTTAAAACCATAAATTTCAAAATAATCTCCAATAATGTAACCTTTAAAAGAACTAAAATAAAGAAAATAAATGTAGAGTAAAAGATAAAATAACTGTATAAAATTTTCAATAAATAATTTTTGTCTTTTTTATAAAAGAAATATAAAATTTACTTCTAAATAGATCTAATATGACATATGGATTGTTTAGAATAGAATAGATATTTATCTTCTAAAATAAAAAAAATAAAATATTTTTGGTAAGAAAAATCATGACATGAAGATGTAATATCGCAAGAGAAATATAAAATACCAATGGTGAAAGATAATGAAAAGGTATATTAATCATATAAGAACGTAGTCAAAGAAGATTTTTTAAAATAGAATGATTTAAGAAAACTATTATGTGTTATGAGAAAGAAATGTAAATCCCTAGAAAAGAAAGAAGAATATAATACAACCTTAAGGTGGAGTAATCCAATATTATAAGAACATATTCAAATAAGAGTGTACATGACTCAATGAAAGTAAATTGAGTCAACAAAAAATATTATGAACAATATAGTGTGTGAACTATAAATCTATAATAGGGGAAAGAGACCATCAATCCATTAAAAAAATTTATAAAGTGACATTTTCATTTCAAGATATTTTACAGGAGATAATATAAAGAAAATTAATAATACGTGAAAAGAATAGAGATCTACAAAGTTTACCTTAGAAATTAAGAAAACCTTGATCACACATTCTCTCAAAAATTAATTTAATCTTTTTCCCAAAAATTATTAAACTTCATCAGTCATCAAAATGAGTGTATATTGACATAGGCACAATGAAAGATATATATTTTATTAAGAACTTTAATTTCTAGGTTAAGACTAGGAAACTTATAATTTATTATATAAATATTTCTTAAACATATTATATACCTTTATAAGAAATGTTCTTTTGAATGAGTTTCCAAAGGCATACTTTGTTAGTCAAGTGGTTTTTTCCGTATAATCCTAAATGAATTTATCTTCATCTTTCATGGGTCTGAGAAATTATTTTACCATAAAAATAAAAAGTTTAAGAAAATATAATTACTTTATTTCTATATATTCCATAAGTGCAATTTCATCCTTTTTTTATTTAGATCAGAGTCCACTACTGATTCACTTCACATTCCAAATGGTGATGGTCAAAGATAATTTTTTTATTCTTGAATAAAAAAAATACACTATTAATGGATCATAAAATTCAATAAAGGATAATTTAATTCATTTTATAAAGGATTTTGTGATGATTTATTCATCCTACTTCTAGTTATTTACTAAAAAACAAAATGGTTAGTATGATTAAAGACAATACCCAAAGAAATACATTTACCTTAAAAACCTTCATCATAAAAAATACTAGTAGTTTAACATTGATTATTATATGTTTAGTCCACTAATTCCTCATTTCCAAATCTTCAAAGAAAACCCCAACATTAGGAAACCTAATTTTCATGCTCTCTCCAAAAATAAAATTAACCTTTATTCCAAAAAATTCTAAACCTCAAAAATAAAAAAGAATTCATATTATTTTATAAAACAAAAATAGGATATTAATTTCCCAAAATAACTTGAATAGCCATAACAGAAATAACTTAAAAAATAACTCAAACATTAATATTCCATTTAGGAAACCATATACTACTCAATAATTTTTTATATATACCTTAACAATCTAATGTCCCAAAAAATATAGTAAAATTCCCCCAAGATAACATTAATCTTTTTTGTACCAAATAAATTATCAATCCTCAGATTTAACAATATCACTTAACGTATATTCCAGAATCAAATACATTTTTCTAAAAAAACCCATAATTACCTCAACATTAAATAATATATCAACTGGAAAGGTTATTTACATCTTTCAACTTATGTCCCAAAATATAATATCGTTCTTCCCTAATAACTCAAATACCCTTAACACTGAAGTACATATTAATACTAAGGGTTAAATATGCCTCAATAATGTATTCCCTATACAACCCAAAAAATGTATCAAAAAATATCATTAATCACTTTTAAATATAGCTAAATAAGACTTAAAAATTATATCAATATCTTTTAATTTATAACCCCCATTAAACATATTAACCCATGAATGTACCTAAAAGTATTAAATTATCCTTAATTAATAACATCATAACCTCTAATTTTATATGAATATTTCTCTTGTTCCAACTATAACACATCAAAATCATACTCTTGGATCTGGTGATAAAAACATATTCTTTACACACTTGCTTTGATACCAACTATAAAAGACCAAATGTAGACATCCATAATTAAAATATATAAAAAACATTACATAACTTACATACCCAATACATTTTAGGTTTAGAGTTTTAGATAATTAGTAAAATAATAACATGAATAATTTTGTATTTTTCACTTAGTGTCCACTTTCCCCATAATTATGGGTTCTTTTATAGGTTTCAAGTGCAATGTAAATGTTTGAATATCATGGAAAACTCTACTTTTTAGTATTAATTTAGGAATAATCATTACTGTATATAAAGAATTATTTCATGACCAATGTAATTCATAGATAACTTGACTTGAACACTGAAACCAAAAGAGGAGGATCTTTATATGTAATTTATAACTAATTTATGAGCAGATCTAGAATTAACTAAATTGTTAATTTTTTCTTAGTTGATGACCTGGTTAAATTTATCTCATGGTATCATTATTGGGATATATTATAAAAGTAAATAATATATCTAGCAGTGATCCACACATGCACCAAAATCTCTAAATTCTATTGTGAAATCCCCAAGTGCTAGCATGATCAATCTCGATAACTTGCATCGTTCATGGTCGATCACAACAAAACTATTCTATGAGAACAAATAACTCTTGATTACCTCTCAGTGATTTGAAAAAAGAAGATGAGAGAGAACACTTTATATCTCTATAACCCTCTCTATGTCTTGAGAAATATTTTCTTTATCTTTTGTGCACAACAAGTCCATTTTGGAAAGTGATATAATTAGAGATTTATTACAGAAGGTTTACGGTTATAAACTTTCACACAAACCTATTTCCAATTCCTTAATTCTATTTAAACCTAATGTATTAATAATAATATAATTATTATTCACTTAACATGTTCATCACCTCATAATAAATAGATATCATTTATATTATTTTCAATTACACAATTAAACTCATTTTATTTATCCTTATCAATGTTTAATGAACCTTCAATAATGGATATTTATTTTAATAAATAAATATCACTTCATTACTCATAGATAAATATAATAAATATTATATTCTCCAAACCTTGAAAATAAATATTCATTAATTTTATTTTACTCACTTATTTTGAATTACTTGTGATTAAATCTTTGTGATCAACCAAATCTAGATAATTATTAATACAAATAGCAAGAATAATATTTATTCTAACTTGTTAAATTCAACATTAAATTTAACCAAGATTATAGATAAACTTAGTGTGTGACCCTCTAAGATTTTTCTAAATGGTAACAGGTAGAGACACTGAAAATCTAAGGTTATCATTTAGAAACACACCAAGGAACCCATAGAGAAATAAGTTAATGCCACAATGACATGAAACCTCCAATGAATGATTTTTGTGTAATATAATATCTTTACAGTGATATCTATAATCAAGTAGGTTTCACATTTGTGTCATCAACCTATGTGTTTGATGTATCATTCTTTAACTTTTCAAAAATACACAAGCCTAAAAAACACTATAATGATTACAGAATATATATTAAGGTTAAATATGAATACAAGACCCCATTATCTAAGGTATGAAGAATAATTGGACACTCTATTTCTAATTGTAGGGATATTCAAAATTTGGTGAAACCACCCTCTATAAATTACTAAATAAAGATTAAAATATATAAAAAATGAATGTTTGTTATCATTGAGAATGTTGAACCCTCTAAAAATAACGATGTTGTTAAATGGGTGAAAAATAAAGATATAATTATTACCTCAAAAGATAATTATGGAATGCTTTGGGATGATTTGGTTGAAGAGGAAGAGAAGGAATTTGAATATGATATCATAGATGGTGAAATTTATCAAGATGTTTGAGATATTTTCAATCACACCCAACCTGAGGATACTCGTTAAGATTTAAATATTAATAATGATTTAAAATATATAGATTATATTTTGAATTATAATCTATATATGGGTATTAATTCACACAGAAACTCAATGCTCCAAAAGTTTAAAAATTCTCTAAAAGATTAAAATACTTTTATGATTGTGGAGAGGGTATCTTATGAAGAAAAATCTAAAATTATATTACTGAATTAATTCATGATTCATTTGAGCAATGCCCTTATGGTGGTAAATACACTTATGAAGGCCTTTTATACTTGATACATGTATTATCGGAACATACAGGAAGATGTAATAGTTTTACTTCCTCTAAAAATGATCATAAAGAGATAATAAATCATGGAAAAATAAATAAATTATAGTCTATTAATACTGATATTCATGGTGCTCTCATAATCTCCCAATCCAAGGAGGATGTTATAGTGAAGTAGTACAATTCATATTTGAATACCAATCCCAAGAACCTAAGATCTAATAATATATCTTGTGATGATCATAGGACTCATATAGCTCTAAGGGAAGGTGAATGTAACAACAATGATTTTTATGCTTATTCTGTGATTAAATAAGATGATGATTCTTCTACTCCTCGTGAAAAAAGAGCTAATCCAACTTGAAAATATCCAACAAAGAAGAGTTCTAGAGGTAAAAAAGAAGCGAATTTCCAACCCCAAAAATAGGTTCAAATGAATATAATTTTCTAGAATTATTAGGGTGTGGGAAATCCTAACACTTTTAATTCTTTAAAAATATTTATACACACACACTAACCAAATATTTTTTCTATTTCTAAGCCTAAGATTAATTTTTCCCCTCATTTTACTAGTTTTTAACATAAAGGATACGCTTTTATTGGTTCTAGTATTAATAATTATTATATTAAATCTCTTTGGGTATTTGTAAATTCCTCTTTGAATAATGTTTGTGATTTTAACATTGAATACTTGGTTTTCAATTATGAAGTGGTATTTTAAAATTACCAATGTTATGTTCCTTTTAGTATAATAAAAATTGGTACCAAGGCAAAAGATATATTTCGAATAATTTTTCATTTTTAAGCATTAGAATTCATGATCCTTGGATCATTATGGGGGATTTTAATGCCACCCTCTATTTGAGTGAAAAAATGGGTTTATCTAATTTCTCAATCTATTCAAGGATGTTTTAATCCTACATTAAAAAAAATTGATTGAGGTCAACTTAGTTGGATCCTAGTATACTTGGTATAGAAGGAAATAAAATATAGTTTTAGCTAGTAAGATTGATTGATCCTTCTATACTGAACAATCCCTTGACAAGTCTGATACTATCTCTAGCACTACCCTTCCTAGATTAAATTTGTTCCATCATATAGTTTTGGTTAGCCATTTTATTAAAATCTGTATACCTTTCCTTCTTTTTATATTTAATAACTCTTGGGCCTCTATTATTGAATGTGGTGACATTGTTAGAGAGACTTGGAATTCTATGAATTATGGAAATGATGCATTCACTTGTAATATAAAACTAAATTTATTAAATAAAAAACTCAAAGGTTGGTGTAAAGTCACATCAAACCAAATTGACAATGAAATTGCATATTTGGAATCTAATCTTAATTAGATACAAGATTCTTATATAAACTCTGACTTTGCCTCTAATTTTCAGCAATAAATAACCTTTCTACCAAATTAAACTCTCTTATCTCTATAAAGGATAAACTTATAAAGGATATATTAAAACTCAAATGGAACAAGTATGGAGATAGAAATAAAAACATTATAATTCTCTTCAAAGGTCTAGAAAATTTTGTTGGCCTCTTATATTTCTCAAGTATGGACAAAATATTATTGATAATGAAGAAAGATTTGATAATCAAATTGTTTCTCATTTTATAAATATTTTCAATGGTCAGAGATTAAGGATTTAATTATTGATATCATTCTAGCTATTTTTAGAAATGATAAAAAAAATTCTTACTTGTTTCCCTCTTGATTATGATATCAAAGAAACAGTCTCTATCTTGGATCCAAATAGTGATCTAAGGATTTATGGATTTACTTACTCTTTTTCTATCACTATTAGGATATCATTTATCTTGAAGTGTGTAAATTGGTTAAATCATTCTTCTCTAATGGAACTCTTCCTCATGGAATTAATTCCCAATTCCTCTACTTGATTCCCAAAGTAATGAATGACTTTGAGATTCACATTTTCAGACCTATACCTCTTATTAACACACTTCACATAATCATTTCTCAGTTTCTTGAAAATAAACTTGCTTTAAATTCTAATAAAGTTCTTTTTAGGAATAATTTTAGTTTTGTGAAGGGTATAACCATTCAAGATTGTGTCTTCTTGGCCTTCGAATGCACCAATATTATAAATAAATAAAATATAGGTCGTAACATTTCTATTAAACTTGACATTAGAAAGGACTTTAATACTATAAATTATAGTTTCATATGTATGGTTCTTTAGGGATTTAGTTTCAATAATCTTTTTGTTAGAATAATTAAAACCCTTTTTATCTCTACTCACATATCAGTTCCGATCAATGGATCTACTAAGGGTTATTTAATTGTACAAAAGGTGTTAGATAGGGTGAACCACTATCCATAATCCTATTCTCTATTGCTAAGTATTATTTAATTATTTTTATCAAAAACTTGGTAAATTAAGGTAAAATTAATCCCATTTATGCCTCAAGAAATCTTATTGTTCCTTCTCATCTTCTTTATGTGGATAAAATTATATTATTTTTATAAGGGGGAAAAATATTCAAAAATTCAATGTATATCTCTCAAATTATGAATTTTTTTAAATTCAAGCTATAAACTAGATTAAATGTATTATTTTCATTGAAAAAGATTTTTGGTTTCTAGAAAAATTAATATCATGAATGAATAGGGTATCAAAGAGGGAGATCATCCATTAACCTATCTCGGTGTCCCTCTATTTTGGGGAAGGCCTAAAATTAGTTAATTTTAAAAAAATAGTTAAACAAATAAGGAATAAACTTTATTCTTGGAAAGGGAAATCTTTATATGTGGGTGTAATAATTTTCCTTGTTAAATCCACCATTGTTTTTAAACTGGTTTATTCTTTAATTGTTTAAAAATGCCCAATTGGACTTTATAAAAAGTTAAATGTATCGATTAAATTTTTTTAGAGAACAATAACTCTTGAAGGTTAGTTAATTACTATCCCTTGGATTAATTATTATAATCCTATTTCTAAAGGTGGACTTGGAATCAAGAATATCAAGATATTTAATGGAGATTTATAGGCTAGGTTCACAAGGATTCTTCTAAATAATAATTTTATGGATCTCATTTTTCTTATAGGCAGGTTTCTCGACAAACTAAATAAAGGAAAATTGTACTATATAGACTCCTATATTTTTTCATACATTAAATATTATTTCTCCAACATTATGTCTCAATACATATAGATCATTAATAGGGATTCTTCTCTCAATTTTTAGTTGGATAATTGGACTAGTTATCCCCTTATTTCCATGGTTGACCCCCTGTATTTACTATTTGATAATAATATTTCTATAAAGTATTTTTTGAACTCACTCATACCAGATTTACTTTATTATATTAAAATAATATTTAACAATTATTTTTTTGATAATACTGATGGTTTTTTAATCAAGAAACAATCTTACAATTTCATTATGGATTCTAAAATTTTCTATATTCACAAATTCATTGGCACAAATTATGTTTTTACTTGGATGAAAATCATTGATAAGCATTAAATCTAGAATTATACATTTATTATTATTTGGAGGGTTTCATAAAATCAAATTCCTATTAATACATTTCTATAATCTTTTGGTATTTAATTATGTTCCAAATTTTGGTTGTGAAACCCACACAGAGAAGATGTTGACCAACTTTTCTTATCATGTGCTACTACTACTTAATTACGGAAATACATCTATGATATCTTTGATTTAGGTTGCTAGAAATTGAATTTATTTACCCTTATCTTTATCAATGTATTGTTTCATACATTTCACCACATCTCAAGAATCTTTTAATCACTGCATTGGTTGAACTTGTTCACAAGTTCTGGTATGATAGAAATTATTTCATTCATAAAAATAATGTTTTAAACCTCCATGAAGCATGAGTGAAGATACATGATACTTTAAAGGAATAACACTTGTTACAGAATGGATTTTTTCACAATTACATTAGATATTTCATAGTCTTACATCACCTAAGAGTTTCTAGAAATTACAGCCTTCCTAGGGGTACCTTTGATGTCTTTTAGAATTCCCTTCTTCCAGGGTGGATCAAAGTCAATGTAGATAGTTCCTCAAAAGTAAAAATGGGTCCCTTGGTTTTTAGATCTATCTACAAGGATTATAATATGAAGATTCTTAGATTCTTTTATGGAACTGGGGTATTGCATATTCATTGGAAGTTAAAAGGTTTAGTGTTATCACTACGGTTACTTTTGTTAGGAAAAAAGGTTGTACCAATATATTCTTTGAAATTGACTCTACCACTATTGTGAAAGTAGTTAAAAATGGAATGAATCATATTTCAAGGCCCCTCACAACTAGATATATAGACTTATTTCTTTCACTTTAGGGGATCAATCATATTATCACCCCTTCATTGCATGAGGTGAACTTAGTGGTGAATGGTATTTCTAAAAAAGGAGTCAACACCAATATCATCTTTTCATATGACCTTCCTATAGACTTGATTCCTTTTTTGAAAAATATTTTTAAAAAAATTCCTACTTACAACTTTTGTAACTTTTAATTCCTTCAATAAATGTTCCTTATTTTTTTGGACCAAGGCATTGCCTTTTCAAAAAAAATGCCCACAAAACACCATGGCCAGGGATTTATCTTGGAAGTTCTATTTAAATAAAAGGGAAAATAGATATCAACTTCCATTAATAAAAAGAATATATAAATCCTTTATCATATTATTCATTAATGCAATATCACTTATAAAACACCCAATTTATCCTACTTCATTGTGAATATATGTCATTGAGGTTTTTTCAATACATCAAAGTTCATGAATTATGAATTTTTTTAATGATAATATTAAATTTTAAGGATTAATACACATCCATAGATAGGAACATTCAATGACACAAAAAATTTAGATTTCTCATTAGTAGATTAGTTCTCATAACCTCCCTTGTTAGTGATTACCAAAAGAAAATTCCATGAGAATGTGTCTCAATATCCTATGAACCTCCTACCCCTGATAGCCTATATCATTTATGTCCCATCATAAAATAAAATCTGGATATAGAACATTTACTCAAGAATATTTTCATTGCATCCTTGGGTTTTCATCATAGTAGGGAACTTCTATGACCTTTCAATGTGAGATATATTCTTAATGCATTATCAAATATTTCTTCATGTAGAGGAAAATCATGATGTGATAAGAAGATTTATTAATATTCAAAATAATTAATTTATGTAATCATTAATTACTTAGATGTTGGTTATAGGGAACCAACTTCAAAAGTCTCCCACTTTCACTATATTCAATTGTTAACAACCTTCAGTCTACTAGATCTCATATGATACTCATGCCTCTATAGAGATATAGCCTTTATTAAGAGGTCCTCCATGTTTTTATCCATGGATAATCTTATCACTAAAACATCACCTCATTGAGAAAAATACCTCAAGCGATAAAACTTTAAAATTATATTTTCTCTATACTTTGATGTGACCTTGGCTCTTTAGAAAGAGTCGCCACTATATTATTATCACAATAAATTGTGATAGGGTCTTGAATTCTAGGCACCACATCAATCTCTTGGAAAAAGTTGAAAATCCAAACTATCAGAAGATGAAATATACTCACACTCAGTAATACAATCAGTGATAATTGTTAGTTCGCATCCCCTCCATTTAAAAAAAAGACATATCCTAGCCACAACTTTAGATTATTCTGATATGTCTGAAATCTGGAGTCTATATAACCCTTGATGACTAGCTCTTTATCTTCTCCATAAACCATGAACATATCCTCAGTTATACTTAGATACAAAAGGATAGTCTTAACAGAAGTCCATTTTTTTCACCTAGATTTTCTTGATATATGATTATCATTATCAATGTATAGGAAACATCAAGTCTCATACATAACATGGAATACATGATAGATCCTATCAAATAATGGTATGGGTTCTTACTCATTCCCTCTCTTTCATGTTGTTTCTGAGGACACTTTTGTGGAAATTTTAGGAGCAGAAAGAAACAAATGATTCATAGAAGAAGAGTAAAAGGGAAAAAACAAAATAATGTGAATAATATGAACATGGTACATAGTGATTTACATGGTTTGGTAAATAATCCCTACATACAAAATAGGTAAAACACTTCACTATTTGGGGAGTAGAATTACAGGAAGATTTTTAGAGTTTCAAAATACAAACATAAACCCCAGCTTGAATGAGCTCATAGAGAAGATGGATGTTGGGTCCTAATAACTCCACATGCAAGAAGAAAATAATTACATGAAATTGGTAAATGGTAAACCAAATCTGAATATGATTTTTAAGAAAATGTTCAATTGAAGCAAATTCATGAAGGAAGGCTAGGTACCACATAGTAAAAAATCCTACATAGACCATCGTTCTACATTGTGTCCGATGAAAAAATCATCCATGGGATGAGACAGTAATTTTGGTGCCCAAAAATGAAACCAAATAATTTTTGGGTCTAGATGGTGATTTACATGGACCCCAAATGACTATCTCCACAAACAAAAAAATCATTTTCATGTGCTGGTGGTCTTTTCCATCCACCACGAATGAAAACATTCATGGTCCGGACATGTACCCCACAAACAAAACCCAAAAACCCACTATGGACTACTATCCATCCTAGTATTTGGTTCCACTATTCTTCTATAAAAGACCCCAAATGGGAACTAAGGAATAAAAACACAAAAGAATCAACAAAACTGAGGAGAATTTGGAGAGGGTCATCGATTTCCAACAAGTAATCCCACTGTATAACATTAAGTAAGAAACAAGATTCATATTTTCATCTACCAACCCAAGACTCCATAGATACCATTATAGGGAGCATAAGTGAATGGCCCATTTATAGAAAACCACCCTATGTAGTAAAAAGATACATGGAGGGTTCCCTACCCCATGTAGCAAAATTATATGTGGAAGGAACTTGATCCCATGTAGAAAATTACTATGCGTGCAGAACCAAGACCTTTGTAGAAAAATACTATGTAAGTGAAACATGGATCCATGGAGAACAATACTACATAAGAAGGTACCCTCACCCATATAGTGATATGCTACATGGAGGGAACCCAATCCCATATAATAACATTCAACATAGAATGGTGTATCATAGGGTGTTCTTCTCTTCATATCCCATTACTTCCTTCCATCGTACCATCAAGCCCCACATTGTCCCCTCCACTAACCAATCAAATAGTATGAGACCAAGAAACTTCCAAATCCAACTAACATGAATTATTAGGCCATTGAACACATCAGTTTGTCCTCTTCAATTTATATATTCATGGTAAGAGAGTCACGGTGGTAACCTCCTTAACAAGGTAGACCCTCGTAATTTTTTCAAGAATATATTCCCATGGTAATGAGGATCCCAACCATGGATGTGTTAACATGGACCTCCCCATTCTGAGCATGGATAAAAGGGATCACATGTGTCTTTCCCTTTGAGGGATAGTGGATTATCCTCCTTTCTTCCTCAAAAACTAGAAGGGGGTCCCTCATGGATTAATCCCCTGGTCTTTCTTATGGGAGGTGGCGCTTTTTATAATCTACGCATGATTGGGTAATAAATAGATAGATCACCATATGTGACTATCATAGTTACCAAAGTAGAAGAAGATACAAGCACATTCAAATCCCTCTCCCACTCCCTTTGGGATCTTGCATCCATCCACCAGTGAATAGACTAGATTTTATGATCTTTAGATCTACTGCTCCCTCTTGTTTCTCACATTGATCATGACTCACGTAGTCTTAAAGGCTAGTGGAGATCAGTACATTCACAAAATTTTGTACCAATATTACAATGGTATTTCTCTATAGATTTAAGCCTCAAAATCTATCTATATGGGCCTCCTATTTGGTATAATACCAAATCAAACATTATGATGGGCCTCCACCATAGATGTAATCCACAATCCTTTCGAACTATGTGTGCTTTGATTCCCAACTAACCGGGATATGTAGGAATCCCCATGTAGGTTCAAACCCAATAACCAAATTCACCCTAATGTTCTCTGAGCCATATTCCCTATAAGGTTATATCAAATTTGGAGGGCCACATTTCTTCTGGGTCTCATTCATCACCATACTTATTGGGTAAAATTTCCAATAAGATCATACCCCCCACCTGGGATACCACATCACTTATAGGTCCCTTGAGTCTCCTTGGTATAAGTCTCACACCATCCTCGGCCAAGTACTTTTCGACTGGACGTCCTCACAGCATGACGTTAAACTACATGGTTTATTCCTCATTACATGACCTTAAAAGCTGATTTGTCTTGTTAAGTGGAACCAAACTATATGGGTTCTGATTCCTTTCATGAGGATACATAGGAATCCCATATTATAAGTTCGATCCCAACATCCAAATATCTTTTATCCCCTTGGATAACAGTAAACATCAGAGTGAATCACTATGTGGCTTAAAACCAGCATCATCATAATGAATGACTAAATAATCTATAATTTGTTCATCAAATTGTACCATTGATGGAGAACCTAGGATACATATAGATATACCTATCAATGAAGACCTTAGATACATACATATGATTATAAACCCATGCATTCTTATAATTGATTGTTAATTCAGGGTAATCCACATCATACTTGGGAATGATCATAGGATTATTATAGATATATTTAATATATAAGAGAGTCCCTAAATAAACAATATTTCCCCCTAAAAGGGTGTGATGATCCTGAATTATAATCCTCCTGTCCAGTGTGAGTTCTTAAGTATCAATGGCCAAGTTACCAAATGAGAACCTACCTTTGGAAAGTAGTTCCATGATTCATCACAGATATAATAACCATTGGGTATTTTTAGTTCCATGAATAAAACCCATTGGAAACCAACCCATTATAAGTAGGTGAAAGATAAAAATAGTGAACCTGATATGAATGAATGTGAAATATTTAAACCCCCATAATCAATCATACAAAGAGGGATATCACAATTATTTCATTGGAGTTCTAATCGTATGGATACACACCATGATTCTCTCTCATCAGAAACAAAATGTTGAACCCGATGTGAATCCTCGAACAAGGTGGTGGTGTTACCCCGAATCATGCCCCTTTCTATCTCAAAATGAAAGAGGGAAAACCAAAATTATTGATGGTGAATTTTATCATTTTGGGATATGCTACTTTGACAGGGAATTCTTGTGTGATTTTGTCCCATATATTGCAGGAAATTACCTCCAAAACTCTCTTTAATCCAATAATGTCTCAAAAGTTCTCAAAAATATATACATTATCCACTACACTGGACACTTCCTCAACTAAATAGAGGATTATATCACTAACCCAGTGTCTTCAACACTAGGTTTCAAATGCACTGGTTAGGGAGTACCACCAAAATGGTACTCTCCCTACCCTATAGGTAGCATATCATTCCCTTAATCTTATGAATCCCCACCAGACATCTACTCAAAAATGGTTGGCGGTCCAAAAATAGAAGGCACTGATAGCCATCTCAAACCATTTCGGGTGCCTTTACCCAGAACGTGATAATGAGTTCCTCCCTTACCATTGTAAGGATAATGAATTGATCACCATTAAATTCATCCCAGTAACATATGGGTCCTACCTAAGGACCCCTACTAGTAATCATCACTTCCAATGTCATGTGGCCCAACATCCTCACAATGAAGAGGATACCACCCTGTAGGCCCCATCCAAATTCATGTGGACTCATTTCCCTAGGACAGCCCATAGGGGGTGAAGATCAAACAATATGGAATAGGCTATCATCCTTGTTCCTTATGAAGAATCTCTCTAATCAAATATGGTGGTAACCTATGCAAAGATATAAATTTCTGCTCATTCATATCAAGATCTTCAATCAAATATAGAAGCAACCAACAAGCATAGGAAAATTAATATGGATGAATATCAACCCTTATAGTCAAATATGATATTAAATTACTATAATATTTAAATAATTTCTTTGGTATATCGATCCTACCATGAAAATACAGTGGCAGTTGGAGGATCTAGTCGACATATCTGGAGTGAAAATTAAGGGAAGACTCACATTATTTCCCTGACACTATAATGGGAGTATATTCTCATTCCCATAAAGGATGTTTCTCATAACATCCTATAAAATGAGGAAGGTCAGAAAACAATTCCTGGTTATATCCTACAAACCTACTAAGACTTGATTGCGTTAGCAGTAATAGAAAATAATTGGGCCCATGACCTAACCTCCTCAAGTGGGGTGACACATCCATACAACAGTATGGTCACTCAGGATTAGACATGTATCCCTACTCCCATCTAAGAGGGTTGTTGGAAATATCTTGTGATAAATGAACAATAGGATTGGTCACAAATACCTATTCCAACCGGGGGACATCAGTCCACTTCGATGGCTACTCCAAAGTAGTAATATATACCTGCCATAAATCCCAAAGCTTACTAGCACATCCTGAAATCACTATAGGGTCCGTTTGAATAGGAATATATATATAAAGATCATCACTTACAGTAAGCGACCTCAGTCACCCACAAGAGAGCGCCTAAAAAGAAATTACTCCAAAGGATGTTGGAAAATGAAGAGCAGACTCATAACCCTACTCTACTAGAATCTAAAATTCTTAGGGCCATCAAAAATATATCAGGGGTGTTATATGATTATTTTGATCTGTTAAAAAATTATGAATTTGGTAGTATCATTTATGAATTTCCTCCCCACAACATTGTTACCAGAATCTTTGAAGTTCCTCCCTATAAAATCTACCATAAGATCTTCCTTTGTGGGTATAAACTGATCAATTGTGAGATTATATCTCTTAATGAGCATCACGGTATCCCTCCTTGTGTTCATAATATCAAGTAGTAATAAGGTCCTCCCCTTTCTATTTCCTACCCTGAAGGTCCTTCCTGGGGTATAAACATCAGAAATCCTCCCTATGGTCAGACTTCTATCTATGATGGTAGTCCTCACCCTGATGGAATTAATTTTGAAGGTCCTCCCCATAGTGACAAATCATTTTAGTAAGAATATCACCCCCCCCTTTTTTCATCCAACCTAAAGGTCCTCCCTAAGGTATATTCTTTAAATATTCTCTTTGTAGTTGGACATAGAGATATGATGGTATTCTTCTACATGATGGAATTCGCTGTGAACGTCCTCCCCATAGTGAAATTTTATTTTAATAAGAAGGTCCTCCCCTTATTGCCATCCTCCCTGAAGGTCCTACCCAAGGTATACACTTTATAAATTCTCCCTATGTTTGTACATTGATCTATGATGGTAATCCTTTATGTTGGACTCCTCATATATTAATCATGTTGTAATGATCACAAATATCATTAATGATCACAAATCTTATTCAACCTAGTTAACTCCTACAACTTATATCCAATCATGTGTATTTATGTTTCAAGTTCTCCCATGATTTATAATGGTTAAGCTCAATCCAATTCATGCATATCACTGTTTATGTCTGAATACAGTTATTTGTCTAAGTACAGGACACTGTGAATCCAGACACTGTAATCCAGACACTGTAATCCAGACACCGTAAGCCAGACACTGTAAGCTAGACACCGTAAGCCAGACATCGTAAGCCAGACACTGTGAAGCCAGACATCGTAAGCCAGACACCGTAAGCCAGACAAATTAATCCAGACACTGTGAACAAGACACCGTAAATAAGACACCATTAAACAAGACACCGTGAACAAGGCACCGTGAACAAGACACTGTAAATGAGACACCATGACACTCAGACACCATGTGAAGGAGACACTATTTTCATAACTTACTATGACACCGTTTCTTAAACTATTTTTTCATCTTTCAATTTAATTTATAACGGTCATATTTGATGCCTTTAATGCACTAACATAATTAATGTTTCCTTGTAGACATAGTAAGAGGTATGAGGTACAAAGCACATGGAACTTGTCGGCTAAAACTCATGCATTCGAAGATAAAGAGTGAAGTGTACCCAAGAGCAATACAACGTGATACTGAATGAAAAACAAGACTATGAGCATGACCGTGAAGAACATATTATAATATTTTCAAAGAAAGCATTGTCTCATGCATGTAATCTGACTCTGCTGAAGAACATACGAAGTACACTATAATCCAGAGAACATATTCACATTATCAAAACTCATGAAGAACACAATCTGAATTGCGACACTCTGTTTTTCAAGAAAAAAACTAGAGAAGGACTCGGAATCATTTCTATTTAATCAAAGGATCCTAGAGCTGTACTTCAAATCCCTAGAGAATTCTAAACTCATATCTACTCTCTCTCAGTGATTATTTAACATAATTTTTGGGAAGTGTGTGTACTCTGTATATTCCATACACACACTAACTCCTGTTCTAAACTGTAGGATTTCTAAATCCTTATATCAAACTCTTTATACTTATTTTTACCCACAAAAACTATAGAAGAGGTCCTTTTGTGGACTTGTTATTATTTTGTTTGCCACGAAAACTATGAAAGAGGCCCCTGTGTGACCTGGACAGTCTGTGTACTATTGTTAACCCCAATCCAGGGTGTGTATTAGAGTTTATTTATATAAAATGCTTGGTGGTAGGTGATCCAAAAGTGGAGTTGATTAGGTCTCGACTTGAGACTGAACCACTTGTTTCATATCCGCTGTGATGTTTAAATTTTGTATTCTCTATTTTATTGCTTTATTGCATAATCCAGAAAACACTAATTTCACTTTAATAGTTAGTCTTGGAAATAAGTTATAACTAATTTTTCTTAGTAGGATAACTTCAAAAGTAATATTAATAATACAAATTAAGATTACTGAGAATTAATCAACCTTCTAAGAAGCTGTTTAAAAAGTCAAACTCTTATAATAGTATAACCTTGACTAACTGTACTGTATCTATTTTTAGGGAAACCATTTTCTTTTGAAAATAATATTATTTTAACAGAAATTTTTATAGTTACTCAATTCACCCCTCCCCTCTTGAGTAAACTACTCTGAACAACATTTGGTATCAAAGGTTGCTTTATTAAGAATTTGTGTAATCTTACTCAATTTTGATTGTAGTTGTACTTTAAAGATCTGTAAATTTCTGTTAATTAAAAATTTATTGCTCTTTTAAAGTAATTAGTTAGTATGGAAAATAGATTGGAAGGTGTTGTAACCAACAGACCACCATTCTTTAATGGATCCAATTATGATCAATGGAAAATTAAAATGAAAATGCATCTAGAGAGTATGATCTTTGAAATTTGGTCATCCATTATAGATGAATACAAACTTCCTGTGACTATAGAATTACATGGGATGAACCTACCAAACTTTCTTAAAACAACAATTAAAAAGCCATGAATTCTTTGTATTGTTCCTTAAAAGATGAATAATTTAATAGGATTTATGCTTGTAAAACTGCCCATGAAATTTGGGATACCTTGTCTATCTCACATGAAGGCACATCTAGTGTAAAGGAAATGAGACTTAATACTTATACTATAAAATATAATAATTTTAAAATGAAACCTGATGAGCCTATTTATGACATGTATCTCAGGTTCAATGACATTGTCAACACAATGATTTCTCTAGGAAGAGAAGTCACTTTCAAAGAACAGATCATACGAATTCTTAGATGTCTACCTGATAGATGGAGGGGAACCTCTGTCTCAATTAGAGAATCGTGCGACATCAGAAAGCTACTTGTAAAAGAACTCATTGGGAAACTGATGATGTATGAGGAAGATCTGAAAGTCAACAAAGAAGTGGAGGATGAACCAAAGAGGAAATCTATAGCATTCAAGACCACCTTCTCTAAGCACAAAGAAAAAGGGAAACTGGAAGCTTCTGTAAATCCCTGACCCCAGATACCCAAAGTTGGTGCATTATTAAATAACATTGGCATGATCACAAGAAAGATCAAGTCTCGAAAGACCAATTAGTTTAGTAACCTTGGAATGAATAGATATATTCATAAAGTTTACATTACATCATAAAAATGAAAACTACAACAACATAGTTTCCATAGTCCACACTCTTATCCCCTCATACTATCCCTACAGGTCATTCATAATTTACTTCTTCACATCCTAGGAAAAATAAAATATAGAAAAGGGGTGAGCTCAAATGCCCAGTAAGGATAACAATATAGTAGAAACTTTCATAAATAATAATAAACATTTGAGGCAATGTATAACTAAAACAAAAGCCTTTTAAATTTGAACATTAACATAGTATGGCAAAAATAAAATGAAATAATGTCATTTAATTATTCACATTGATATTCTACTAATCGAATAATCACATGCAATATCAATAACCACTTTCATAATGATGGAATGCATAATGCCAGACTATCATAACCACATATCCAAGGCTTCATGCCAAGACTACAAATAAGATTTTGTCAAGGCCTTGTGCCAAGACATTAGTTTGTCTCATGAGACCTACCTATGCATCAAGGATCTATAGCGGGCTCCACCTGTCACTTATTAAGTCCAATGCATTCCTCATATGAATAGGTTTAAACATAACATAAACATTCGTATTAAAACTATCATATGAAATGTCAATACTTTCTCTATAAACCATGAATGGTATAGAAATAACACATCCACAGTCAAACATATCACAAAACCTTCAATACAATATGAAAGTTTTGTATCATAATAAATCAACATAAAATAATCTTAAAATCCATCAAAGGATGTTGACATAGATGAAATCAAAACTATTTTGAGAGAAATATCTCTCTTTTTTTTCAATCATTTAAAATTCACACATTTATAAAGGAAGTAATTTAAAAAAGATTTTTGAATAAAAGTGTCCCATACCACTTTGAAACTTTTGAAAAGAAATATCATTTCAAAATATTAATGTCCATATCAATAAATCCTTAAAATAATTTTGAAAACATGGAAATTAATTAAAAATATTTAGAAAGATAAATCTTTAAAACATTTAAAATTATGATCTTGATAAAGAGTACCTTTCAAAATTTTTTAAAATATTCATTTTGAAATCATTTAAAGGTCACATAATTCTAAAATAAAACATTTACTCTGAAAATATTTTTATAATTTTCTAAGGGAAGCTTCGATGATTTTATAATGGTGGAAATTAGCCGCACCCGCCATATAAGTTAAAAAAACATTCTTACCTTAATTCTATCGAAAAGGTTAAAAACACCTTTTTTGAAAAACGACAGAAAGATTCCCTTATAAACCTCTTATAAAAAGTCAAACAAGGGTAAAATTTAATTTAACCCATATTCTAGTAAATAGTAAAAATGTTTTGAAATACATTTTTAAGAAACATGGATGTGGATGATAAAGAAGTCCCAGTATATTTTTACGTATAAACAACCTTGGATAATGAAGATATTGCGAAATAAACCCTTACCAATTGAGTAACTTATGAAACATACATCCCATGAAAGTGTTATCATACAATGAATATGTAAATACACATAAATTAAAGTTTATTACATAAAGAATACAATTATGGGTAGTACATACACCACACAAAAGGTAATAGTGGTAATATGGCATGAATCTCACGGGAATAAGGAGTGAGATGAAAACCCCTTACCTTGTACTTTTCCTTGGTTGAGGGTAGGTTAACCTCCTGTATAATGGTGAAATAATTGTTATTAAATTATACAAGAATCATATACATTAATATGATATCATATATGATCTTTTAATATTGCTTTGTTAATAATATCTTAGAATTATCGTCGTTTCGGGTGTTAACTGACTCATTTTCTTTTATATGTTTTGTTACATAAGCCATGTTTGTTATGGATAGGTTATATATTATTCATATCCAGAATGATATAAAGTCCTTAAACATTATTTTTAATCATAAAATTAGAATTATACTTGAATGGATATGATGGAGAATGAATCTCATCGCGTTCGTGGAGACGGTAGTCCGTACGTACGCACGAGCGAAAATATCATTATTTTGATATTAAAATAATATATAATTGGATCGTATATCATATATACAGAATCAGTATCATGTTATATTTATTATTTACATGAATTACACATCATTATTATACCCATCCAAATAATAATATATTGAATAATAATTACACCATGATGTGGAGACGGTAAGTCGTACGTACGCACGTATGGTGACATGTTATTCAAAAGGTGGATAGAATACTGAATATGGTTGTACCATATTTATAATAACATCACAGTATATTTAAGATACTGGAGTTATTATTTTAGAATGGTAATAACAAATAAAGAAGAAGTGGAAGAAGAAAGGAACTTGAAAAGGGGTGGTGAAAACATTACCTCTTCTTCGGGTTCTTCCTTTTGATTTGATCAAAAAGACATATTAGGTTGGATTTATGTCTAAAGTAAGGCCTATAGGATGATGTGAGGGAAGTTTAGAGAGTATTTGGTCAGTTTTTTCCTGAACCAAAAGGCTTTGAATGTGTGAATTAGTGATAAGGGGGAGTTCACTTTTATAAGAGGGGTGAGGGGCACCTTTGGAAAAGCTAGAAATATTAATTTATAATAAATTCATATTCGGTTTCTAATGGCTCCAAAGTTGATTATTTAAATTTTAAGGTGGGGATGGGTCAAAAAACACTCAACCAATAGAATTTAGACAGGTTTGGGTTACTATATTAACCTTATCCTTAAGTATTAACTCTAAGTTAAATAGTTTCACTTTTACAATGTCTCTTTGTATTTTTATATTATATGGTTAATAAACTTACTATATATATCCAGGAAACCCCCAAGTGGACCATTAATGATACACCTATCATGATATAAGTCTCTTGGCCGAACCTTATATTTTAAGGAATTTAATATCAATTAATAATATAATATTTGTTTTAAAAACTCTTTTATGTCAATTTTGACACTATTCAATAATTGATTTTTGTGAAACTCATAAGAGAATGATTACTTCGAAAAAAGTCAATTACATCAATCCTAATATGTCATATTAACCTATAAAATTAGTGTAATTCAATATAAGTCTCTAATTATATTTATTTGGGTATTTATAATTTCAACTATTTTAATTTTTCTCTATTATGGTAATTACTGCATCATCAATGTGTCATAAATAAATTAAATTATTTAATTTATAAACATTATAAATAAAATATAATTATGTATTAAATCTTATTATATTTCTAATTAATATTTATAGTCGAAAATACAACATATATAACCCTATGTAAAATTTGTTTTTCTAAAAGATATATGCTTATGTCATTTTTGTACTTATTTTAACTTAATTAAAATAAAGTTTCCCTATCACCTACAGGTGGCTCCATGGGGTCCCAAAATAGACCCAAATATTCCCATGGTCAGACATGTATCCACCAATAATTTTAGTACACGTTTTAGGGTAATTTAATATTATTATAATATTATTCTTTTACCCTTATTTATCGGATTTACCCTTTAACCATGGTAAATAAAATATTTACCGAAATAATTATTCAAAATGTCTAAAAATAAAATTTACCTATTTACACAATTTGAACATCCTGATTCCAAATATTTAATCCATTTTTCCAAATTCAAAACACAGAAGTGGCAGAAATTAATTTAAAATTAATTCTCGTCGTTAAAACAAAAAGCGTGTTTTTAAGAGATAATAACTATCAAAAGATTGACACTTGTTTATGTCTGGTTTAATTGTAAAATTATGTACAATGACCAAAATTGTATTAAATGGTAAAAATATATTCTAAATATACTTTAAAACCACTCAAATTCAAAATTTATCACTATTAATTATTTTGATTAAAAAAGTTTTTTTTAATTAAAATTTGGTAATTTTCATTATTCATAAAAATATAAAAGTAATCAGAAAAATACCAAAATTTTACCCTAGGATAAATTCAATATTCCAAATCCAAAAATGAAGTCCATTTTGAGAGATAAAATTTATAAAAGTTCAAAAAGTTGGTATTACTATTCATAACGGCTTGTTTGATTGGTTGTGGTGTGTGTTAGAACTCGAAGTTGCGTACAACAAATGCTACTGTTTTATTCAAAGAGAAGCGTACCGTGGAATATTGGGGTGTTTCATTGTAAATTTTTGATGTCCCCATTCTAAAAAGTAAATTTATTTAGTCAAATTGAATATATAAAAGTTTAAAATATTGGATTTAAAAAGGCTTCACTATTAAAAGTTGGTAAAAGTGAAACACTGAAAATGAATTTGTTCTTACATTATGTCTAAGAAACTCATAATATGGATTATAAAATTATAAGGATTATACAAAGTTCAAAATTTAGTTAATACTATTCATAACTTCTTTTGAACAGCTTGTTTGGTAAGTCATGGTGCGCTTGAACTCGGTGTTGCGTGTAGTGCAAGTTAGTGAATTATTTTGAAGAAATAACACACTATGAAATCTTGGGGTGTTACATTCTCACCTCCTTCAATAAATTTCATCCTCGCAATTTGAAATTGTTCTTCAAAAATAAAAGGTTGAAAATAGAAAATATCTTTGTGGGAAAACCCACATCTGAAATTGGGTTACTAAAATTTAGTCTTAATATGAGGAAAATGGAAATGAAAGGGTCACCACCAAATTATGATCTCGATTAGGAGAACATTGGTAAAAATTAGAGAAATATAATTAGAGGAAAAACGTAAATATTTATAGGTATTGATTGAGGTCATCAATCACAAATAAGTGTAAAATTGAGGTCCTTAAATTCATCAATCTATGATGATTTAAAATACCATCGGTTCAACAAAACATAACGTATTAAGATAACACATTTTTGACGTTTCAAAATATCTTAGTTGAAATCCCACATCAAAAAATGAATTAATGAGGCCTCTATTTAACATAAATAGTGGTAAGTATGAAGATTACTGAAAATAACACATACTAGGGTTCCAAATATAATGAATTTATAATTCACATATCAGATCCTTTATGAAAAGAAACTACATTATACTATCGAGGAACTTCATGTTGCACAATGGTACTTGATAAATCCCAATTGCACTATGGTTTTGGGTTCGATTCCCGCAGCTTTGTCCGACATGACTGGTCGTCACAAGGTCTGCGTGTTGTCCTTTTATAAAAATCCAAAAATAACCTTTCAAACTTAATCTATTCCAACCTTTAGACTTATCCAAAATACTATTATCCAAACTCATAGTCCAAAATTTACAATGAAGTTAAACATAATGAGGATCCTTTTTGCCAGGTAATAACAAGTGAATGCCTTCCTCCTATATTCTTTTACAACACTACATCATCCGGAATTACCAAAATCAACCATCTCTTATTCCAAAATCACTACCTCGGCATCAGAACTATATTATGGTTTATCATTCTCTCAACCATATATTTTCCAAAACCTTAACCTTCTATTGAGTCACTTTTCTTTGTTCCACACAATCTCAAGTCCTTAATGAAATAGTACTGCAGTACAATCCTTATATACATCATAATTATATTAACAAGTACATTGTTGATACAATACTCAAATGACATAATCAGCACAAGAACTCTAATAATTCCTCTTTATCTGTAGTAGTATCATAACTTGATTATTATCCAATAGCATCATTTTCAGTATAGTCTGATGACTGAGACATAGGTTCGCGTAGTGTCCAAACTCCATGCAAATGAAGCATTGTACATTTGAAACCATTTTCTTACCCTTGATGTCACTTACTTGGTGTCCTTTTTCTCCACACTTATAACAAACTCACATTCCCTTCAGGCAGGTTTCAGGGTGTTTCTTCACACAGTTATCACATATGGGAAAATTCTTCTTTTCCCTCTTCCCTTTATCCATCTTTCTCTCTTCCATACTTTTCTTCTCTTTCTTCCCTTCAAATCCATATGACTCAGAGAACTCTTGACTTATCTTATCAACACATGATACTATTTCTTCATATGTTGATAATACGTGGGAGACTATTTCCCTTCTAAATGATGGCTTAATACCATGAAAGATATGATCCTTCTTATTCTTTGGATCATACGTATTACTGGAGTTCACATTCCTTCTACTGGGTGCCATTTCTATACAATAGCATAAACTAGGTCAGTTTATGAATTGCAATGAATAATTCCAAACTTGTAAAATACCTAACGCAAATTGAACAGTTTATGGATATAATCCATAATCATAAAAATTTCTTCTTTGAGGAAGAATATACTAATAAACCCTTCATAATGGTTTGTAAAGAAAATGAGAATTATCCTAAGCATATCCCCCGGGAGTGTCGTAACCAAGAGTGCAGCAAGACCCGTTGTCGTGCACCAGTTCCCGTTCGAGTCTATCTCAAAGCGGTGTTTTCGGGTTTTACCCCTAGGTACATCTGTGCCAGAGCCGCCTCTACCTGCTCGTATCCAGACAGGGATGTATTTCTCAAAAAACTCACAAAATCTCTACAATACCAAAATTCTAGAAAGTTCTTCTATACTAATCCTCAAAGTCCATCTTAGGTCTATGTGCTTTAATTAGAGTTTATCTAAATCTAGTTTCTAAGGTTTGTACTAAACTTCCTCTGATACCAACTGTAACGCCCCGACCCCAGTTACCCAGAGTCGTTGCATTATTACATAACATTGGCATGATCAAAAGAAAGATCAAGTCTCTAAAGACCGATTAGTTTAGTAGATTTGTAATAACTAGATACATTCATAAAGTTTACATTACATCATAAAAATGAAAACTACAACAACATAGTTTCCATAGTCCACACTCTTATCCCCTCATACTATCCCTGTAGGTCATTCATAATTTACTTCTTCACATCCTGGGAAAAATAAAATATAGAAAAGGGGTGAGCTCAAATGCCCAGTAAGGATAAAAATATAGTAGAAACTTTCATAAATAATAATAAACATTTGAGGCAATGTATAACTAAAACAAAAGCATTTAAACTTGAACATCAACACAGTATGGAAAAAATAAAATGAAATAATGTCATTTACTTATTCACATGGATATTCTACTAATCAAATAATCACATGCAATATCAATAACCACTTTCATAATGATGGAATTCATAATGCCGGACTATCATAACCATATAGCCAAGGCCTCATGCCAATACTACAAATAATATTTTGTCAAGGCGTTATGCCAAGACACTAGTTTGTCTCTTGAGACCTATTGATGCATCGAGGATCTATAGCGGGCTCCACCCGTCACTTATTAAGACCAATGAATTCCTCATATTAACAGGTTTAAACATAACATAAACAGTCGTATTAAAACTAGCATATGAAATGTCAATACTTTCTCTATAAACCATGAATGGTATAGAAATAACACATCCACAGTCAAACATATCACAAAACCTTCAATAAAAAATGGAATTTTTGTATCATAATAAATAAACATAAAATAATCTTCAAATCCATCAAAGGATGTTGACATAGATGAAATCAAAACTATTTTGAGAGAAATATCTCTCTTTTTTTGAAATCATTTAAAAGTCACACATTTATAAAGGAAGTAATTTAAATGAGATTTTTGAATCAAAGTGTCCCATACCACTTTGAAACTTTTGAAAATAAATATCATTTCAAAATATTAATGTCCATATAAATAAATAATTAAAATAATTTTGAAAACATGGACATTAATTAAAAATATTTAGAAAGATAAATCTTTAAAACATTTAAAATTATGATCTTGATAAAGAGTACCTTTCAAAAATTATTAAAATATTCATTTTGAAATAATTTAAAGGTCACATAATTATAAAATAAAAAATTTACTTTGAAAATATTCTTATAAGCTTTAAAGGGAAGCTTAGACGATTTTATAACGGCGTAAAGTAGTCGCACCCACCGTATAAGTTAAAAAACATTCTTACCTTAATTCTGTCGAAAAGGTTAAAAACACCTTGTTTGGAAAATGATGGAAAGATTCCTTTATAAACCTCTTATAAAAAGTCAAACAAGGGTAAAGGTGACTTTAACCCATATTCTAGTAAATAGTAAAAAAAAATTTAAATTCATTTTTAAGAAACATGGATGTGGATGATAAAGAAGTCCCGGTAGATTTTTACGTATAAACAACCTTGGATAATGAAGAGATTGCAAAATAAACCCTTACCAATTTGGTAACTTACGAAACATACACCCCATGAAATAGGTATCATACAATTAATATGTAAATACACATAAATTAAAGTGTATTACACAAATAATACAATTATGGGTAGTACATACACCACACAAAAGGTAATAGTGATAATATGGCATGAATCTCACGGGAATAAGGAGTGAGATGAAAACCCCTTACCTTGTAATTTTCCTTGGTTGAGGGTAGGTTAACCTCCTGTATAATGGTGAAATAATTGTTATTAAATTATACAATAATCATATACATTAATATGATATCATATATGATCTTTTAACATTGCTTTGTTAATAATATCTTAGAATTATCGTCGTTTCGGGTGTTAACTTACTCATTTTATTTTATATGTTTTGTTACATAAGATGTGTTTATTTTGGATAGGTTGTAGCTTATTCATATCCAAAATTATATCGAGTCTTTAAACATTATTTTTAATCATAAAATGAGAAGTATACTTGAATTTATACGATGGAGAATGAATCTCATCGTGTTCGTGGAGACGGTAGTCCGTACGTACGCACGAGCGACAATATCATTCTTTTGATATTAAAATAATATATAATTGGATGGTATATCATATATACAGAATAATTATCATGTTATATTTATTATTTACATGAATTACACTTCATTATTATACCCATCCAAATAATAATATATTGAATAACAATTACACCATGACGTGGAGACTGTAAGCCATACGTACGCCCGTATGGTGACATGTTATTAAAAAGGTGGATAGAATACTAAATATGGTTGTACCATATTTATAATAACATCACATTATATATAAGATAATGGAGTTATTATTTTATAATGGTAATAACAAAGAAAGAAGAAGTGGAATAAGAAAGGAACTTGAAAAGGGGTGGTGAAAACATTACCACTTCTTCGGGTTCTTCCTTTTGATTTGTTCAAAAAGACTTCTTAGGTTGGATTTCTGGCTAAAGTAAGGCCTCTACGATTAATTTAGGTAAGTTTAGAGAGTATTTGGTCAGGTTTTGGCCGAACCAAAAGGCTTTGAATGTCGAATTAGTGAGAAGGGGGAGTGCCCTTTTATAAGAGGGGTGAGGGGCACCTTTGGAAAAGATAGAAATATTAATTTATAATAAATTCATATTCGGTTTATAATGGTTAAAAAGTTGATTATTTAAAGTTTAAGGTGGGGTGGGTCTAAAATAACTCAACCAATAGAATTTATACAGGTTCGGGTTACTATATTTACCTTATCTTTAAGTATTAACTCTAAGTTAATTAGTTTCACTTTTACAATGTCTCTTTGTATTTTTATATTATATGGTTAATAAACTTACTATATACATCCAATAGACCCCCAATTGGTCCATTAATGATACACCTATAATGATATAAGTCTCTTGGCCAAACCTTATATTTTTATGAATTTAATATCAATTAATAATATAACATTTGTTTTAAAAACTCTTTTCTGTCAATTTTGACAATATTAAATAATTGATTTTTTGTAAACTCATAACAGAATTATTACTTCGAAAAAAGTCAATTACATTAATCCTAATATGTCATATTAACCTATAAAATTATTTTAATTCAATAAAACTCTCCAATTATATTTATTTTGGTATTTATAATATTAATTATTTTAATTTTTCTCTATTATGGTAATTATTGCATCATCAATGTGTCATAAATAAATTAAATTATTTAATGTATAAAAGTTATAAATAAAATAAAATTATGTAGAAAATCTTCTTATATTTATAATGAATATTTATAGTCGAAAATAAAACATATATAACCCTACGTAAAAAAATTCTAAAACATATATGCTTATGTCATTTTTGTACTTATTTTAACTTAATTAAAATAAAGTGTCCCTATCACCTACAAGTGGCTCCATGGGGTCCCAAAATCGACCTAAATATTCCCATGGTCGGACATGTATCCACCAATAAGGTTAGGATATGTTTTATGGTAATTTAATTTTATTATAATATTATTTTTTACCCTTATTTACCAGATTTACCCTTTAACCATGGTAAATAAAATATTTACCGAAGTAATTATTCAAAATGTCTAAAAATAAAAGTTACCTATTTACACAATTTGAACATCCTAATTCCAAATATGTAATCCATTGTTCCAAATTCAAAACACAGTAGTGGCAGAAATTAATTTAAAATTAATTCCCGTTAATAAAAACAAAAAACGTGTTTTTAAGAGATAATAACTTTCAAAAGATTGACACTTGTTTATGTCCGGTTTAATTGTAAAATTATGTACAATGACCAAAATTGTATTAAATGGAAAAAATATATTCTAAATATACTTTAAAACCACTCAAATTCAAAATTTATCACTATTAATTATTTTGATTAAAAAAGTTGTTTTTAATTAAAATTTATTAATTTTCATTATTCATAAAAATATAAGTAATCCGAAAAATACCAAAATTTCACCCTAGGCTAAATTCAATATTCTGAATCCAAAAATGAATTCCATTTTGAGATATAAAATTTATAAAATTTCAAAAATTCGGTATTACTATTCATAACGGCTTGTTTGATTGGTTGTGGTGTGTGTTAGAACTCGAAGTTGCGTACAACACATGCTACTGTTTTATTCAAAGAGAAGCGTACCATGGAAGCTTGCGGTGTTTCATTGTAAATTTTTTATGTCCCCATTCTAAAAAGTAAATTTATTTAGTCAAATTGAATATATAAAAGTTTAAAATATTGGATTTAAAAAGGCTTCACTATTAAAAGTTGGTAAAAGTGAAATATTGAAAATGTATTTGTTCTTACATTATGTCTAAGAAACTCATAATATGGATTCTAAAATTATAAGGATTATACAAAGTTCAAAATTTAGTTAATACTATTCATTACCTCTTCTGAATAGCTTGTTTGGTAAGTCATGGTGTGCTTGAACTCGATGTTGCGTGTAGTGCAAGTTATTGAATTATTTTGAAGAAATAACACACTCTGAAATCTTGGGGTGTTATAGCTTCTATAGAAAGTTCCACCACTGAAAAATCATCACCTAACAGTGATAAGTAGATGGCTCAAATGGCCTAAATATTTAAACAATTTTACAAAAAGAAGAAATTTTTCAGAAATCCTAACTTCAAGGGAAAGTATGATCTAAAAGGAAACTAGAAGAAGGACTAGAAAAGAAGTGACAAAACTGATGAAATTGTATGCTATGAATGTAAGCGCAAAGGACATATAAAATTTGACTGTCCAAAGCTCAAGTATAAGAAGAAATATGAGGACAAGGATAATAAGTACAAAAAGGAAATGAAATCAACTTGGAGTTCCTATGAGGATAGTTCAAGTGACTCAAAGACATCACATGATGAACAGGATAACAAAGCCAATATGTGTTTTATGACAAACACATCTGAGGTAACACTAAACTCTTCTATACATAATTTATACTATTCTGAAGAGGAAAGTGACTCTGAAAATATGACTAATGAAGAAATGTTTGAATATTGTAACATGTTTGAAGAGACATGCAATGAATTAAAAGATAAATATAAATCATTGAAGAAACAGCATGCTCTCACTGTAAATGTTAAATCTGAACTTACTACTGAAAAGGAGAAAAATGCTCAACTGCTCAAAGAAAACAATGAATTAAAAATGTCTAATGAGAAATTAAAAAGTGACTTAAAAAAGTTTACTAATGGGAAAAATACTCTTACCCAAGTTCTAGGAAAAAAATTGCCCCAAATACAATACTGGAATTGGTTATCAACCTGGTAAAAAAACCTTGGTAGAACAAATTTTGTTTCAAAGTCTAATACATATGGTTTTATTCCCAGTTCTGAACACAACTCAACTAGCTCAAGTCATGATACATATTCTACTATTTCAAGTTTTTGTGGAACAAATACAGTTTATTTTTCAAATACTTTACATACTGCTTATAGAAAACCTATGAGACAAATCTGGGTTCCTAAAGCACTTATTACTAATGTTACTGGACCCAAACGAGTATGGGTACCAAAATCTATCTTTGATTGATCATGTTATAGGAAATATTCTTAAAGATCTCTTGAAAAAATCTATGGTACATGGACAGTGGATGTTCAAGGCACATGATATGAGACTACACATGCTTCAAGAACCTGAAAAAAGTAGAAGGAGGACATGTCACATTTAATGAAAATTCCAAAGGGAAAATCATTGGCTTAGTCCAGATTTCTAACATTGATTTGATTTTAATTTCTAATGTATTGTTTGTTAATAGCTTAAAATATAATCTTCTTAGTATCTCACAATTATGTGATGATTGATATCATGTTAAATTTCAAAAATAATTCATGTAATGTCTTTAATTATAAAGATGAATTAGTATTTTCTATATCAAGGAATGAGAAAGTTTATTCTATTAATTTAGATTCCTTAGATTCTCAAAATGTTTCATGCTTAATTGTATTTCATAAAGAATATTAGCTCTAGCATAGGATACTAGGACACTGTAATGTTCACTCCCTTATAAAGCTAACTAGAAAAGGCCTTGTTAAAGACTTACCCAAACTTGAGTTTCCACATGACAAAGTATGTAATCCTTGTCAAAAGGGAAAACAACACAAAATCTCTTTCAAAACAAAGAAAGAAGTTTCTACTTCTCAACCTCTTGAATTGGTTCACAAGGATTTTTTTGGACTGTCTAGAGTTTCTAGTTTAAATAGGAAGCACTATGTTTATGTTCTGGTAGATGATTTTTCTAGATATACCTGGACCTTCTTTATGTCTCACAAAAGTGAATCTTGGTCTTATTTTACTAAGTATTCCAAGTCTATATAAAATCTTAGTGGACTTAAAATTAAATATTTAAGAAGTGATCATTTCTGTGATTTTGAAAATCAAGAGTTTGAATCCTTTTTCTCACAAAATGGTTATAGTCACAATTTCTCTGCCCTTAGAACACCTCAGCAGAATGGTGTTGTAGAAAGAAGAAATAGAACCCTGTAAGAAATTTCTAGAACAATGCTTAGTGAATATGACATACCTATTTACTTTTGGGCTGAGGCTGTTAATATAACATGATACATAATCAATAGAATCTTGATTAGACCAATTCTCAAAAAGACCCTATATGAACTTTGTGAAAATAGGAAGCCTAAGGTTAATTACTTTAGAGTTTTTGGTTGCAAAGTCATTATTCTCAACAATAAGGATAATCTTGACAAATTTGCATCCAAAGGTGATGAAGGAATTTTCCTAGGTTACTCAATATTAAGTAAAGCTTATAGAGTATTCAATAAAAGAACTAAATGTGTGGAAGAATCTGCTCATATCATGTTTGATGAAATAGATCAACATGAGCCTAGAACCATCCTATAAAATCTAAAGTATGATGTATCAAATCTGAACATCAACTCAAATTCCTCAAATTCCTCTGTAAAAGAATCTGTGAAAACTTCCAATTCTGGAAATTTTCTACAATCGAGTCATAATGAACCTGAATCTATTGATCAACCTAAAATCACTAGTCCCTCTTTTTCTAGAAAGGTTAGAACCCTTAAAAACCATCCCTTAGATTTTGTTGTAGGAGACTTAGAGAAAGGAACAAAAACTAGAGTTTCTCTTAGAAATAAGGTTGAACATCAAGCCTTCTTGTCACAACTTGAACATAAAAACACTGATTATTCCATCAATGATGAATTTTGGGTAATGGATATGCAAGAAGAACTTAATCAGTTTAAAAGAAATAAAGTTTAGAAACTTGTTGAAAGACCCAAGGACACATTCATCATAGGCACTAAATGGGTGTTTATAAATAAGGTAAATGAATCTAGAAATATAGTTAGGAACAAGGATAGATTAGTTGCACAAGTATATAGTCAAGAAGAAGGAATTGACTATGAGGAGACCTTTTCTCCAGTAGCCAGACTTGGAGCCATCAGAATCCTACTTGCTTATGATGCACATCTGAATTTCAAACTATATCAAATTGATGTTAAGAGTGCATTCTTAAATGGGTATATGGCTGAGGATGTCTTTGTTGAAAAACCCATGGATTTATAAATCCTCATTTTCCCAATAATATTTTCAAACTATCAAAATCTTTATATGGTTTAAAGAAATCTCCAAGATCTTGGTATGACAGATTGAGTACTTTTCTCATTTCCAAAGGTTTTACAAAAATAATAGTTGATCCTACCCTCTTTATAAAATTAATTTTTAATGATGTTTTAGTTGTTCAAATCTATGTAGATGATATTATTTTTGGATCTTCAAAAAATTCATTATGTATTTATTTTTCTAAAATGATGCAAAACAAATTTGAAATGAGTTTAATGGGATAACTAAAATTATTTCATGGATTTAAAATCTTTTAAAATAATGATGGAATTATTTTAACTCAAAGTAAATACCCTAGATATATTCTAAAACGTTTTGGATTGGATATCACTAAAATTAGTGACACTCCCATGAGTACCACCAGTAAGTTGGATCTTGATGAAGATGGAAAATATATTAATCAAACCAATTATAGAGGAATGATTGGAAGTTTACTCTTCTTAACTACTATCCATTCGGACGTTATGTTTAGTGTGTGTATGTGTTCTCGTTTTCAAGAAAATCCTAAAGAATCTCATCTAAATGTTGTAAAGAGAATTTTTAAATACCTCAAGAATACACCCAATCTAGGATTGTTCTATCCTAAAAGGACAATCATTTTAAATATTTAGTTATTCTGATGCTGAATTCGTTGGCTGTAAGTTAGATAGAAAGAGAACCTATGGAACATGTCACCTTTTAATCAAGTCACTAGTTTCATGGTGTAGTAAGAAACAAAATTATGTTGCATTATCTACTGCAGAAGCTAAATACATAGCTACTGATAGTTGTTGTGCACAAATTTTGTGGATGAAACACACATTACTAGATTATGGATATCAATTTAGACATGTACCTATAAATTGTGACAACCCAAGTGCTATTAACATCTTAAAAAATCATGTTTCACATTCTAGGATAAAACATATTGATGTAAGACATCACTTTTTGATATATCATTATCATAAAGGTGATATCACCTTGGAATTAATTGGTACTAAATATCAACTTGCTGATATATTCACTAAACCATTAAATTATAAGAGAATATACTACATCATACATGATCTTGGCATGATAAATCTCAAATGGATATCTTACTTGTCTTATTGTTCAACATTTTACAGTGTTTTAATTTACTGTTTCATGGTTACAGTTTCTCAGTTACTGTCTCTTATGATTACGATCTCATTATTGGCACTTTGTACTTATGGTCTGACATTTATTGTCTCACCATAACTTGCATTGAATAGTCCACTTGCTGTAACGCGCACTAAAAAGTTCACTTACTGTGTCATCGTGATGACCATTCAATGTCTCACCATGATGACCACTCATTCTCTCACTATGATGACCACTTACTATCTCACTATAACGACCATTCACGGTCTCACTGTGAAAATTATTTATGATTTTATTTAAATTCGTATCACGATAATTATTATTTCACCTCTTTTACTTTCCTGTGTTTTTATTTTTTTGATGATTGGCATTCCTAAATGATAAAACAAAAAGTTTCACTCAGACGTTCTCTCATTTCGAACCCTTTCAACCTTGAAACCCCTTCTATCTCTCTCTCTCTCTCTCGAAACTTTAGTGGATACCAAGAATGAAACGTTTGTAATCATCCACACCTGAGAATCACAGCCCAAAGAAGAATAAGATTGCACCTAAGATGACACCTGAAGGACCTCTAAATCTGAATCTGGTAAATTGCAGTGTTGTACCTGAGAAAGAAATTTTCCCCGAATGTCTTCTATCCAGAAAATCTCTAGTCTTGAAAGTGTTAAAAGAAAAAGGCTGGTTAGAGTGGTTCTCATGGGAGAATAGACCCATCTATCCTAGGTTGGTAGCTCAGTTCTACCAGTACGTACAGTTCTCTTTTGACTCTGGTGAAAGTTATGTTGTGAGGAGCTGGATTAATGGCCAAAGATGCTCCTTCTCTTTGAGGTTATGGGCTGCATGCCTTAGGATACCTCATGAAGGTATATATGAGGATTATTATAGAGGACCTCCTCCTTCAACTGATTTCTTTGATCTTGAAGATTCTCTGAAAACCCTAACTGTAAATGGAACCAATAGAAGGTCCATCACTGCTGAACTAGATGGAGAGACAAGACTTCTATTTAAGTTTGTTCAAAATCTGGTTAGTCCAAGAAAAGGTAATTTTGTTATTCTAAAGTATCAAGATGTGTTTTTTATTCATCTTATGAAAAATGGACACAAGATCAACCTGTGAAAGTACATCCTTCACCATATGTGTGAGTTGATCAAGGTTACATCCAAGTCCACTTCTCTGTTCTACTCTTAGCTGATATCAGCCATTCTTGTTGAAATATGTATGGTTGGACCTAATGAAGAAGTGATTATGTACTGTGAATACTATCTCTCTAAAGACACCATCAAGGAAATGAAGATAAACTGGAATCCTTGGAAAAAGGAATGGGTGGAAGACAATGATAAGGTTTATGAGAAGTTTAATCCTGTGGATTATCCAGCAAGGCCAAAAGACATTTCTGATCCAGTTTTGGAACCAGATGAACTTGTTGAGTATTCAGAAGAAGAGGAAGAATAGGTTGAAGTACCACATAGGGAAGTAATTATTGCTAATGAATAAAGGACTATTGTTCCTCATGTTGTCCTTGAAGAAGAAGCTCTTGCCCCTGGAAATGATTTCAATCTAGAAATCCAACCTGAAGCTGAAAAAGAATCAGTTGTCACAGAATCTGAGCAGCAAGCCATTGAAGATCCTATGGTATAAGAACTCCCTGATGTGTAAGAAGCGAATCTAGAAGAACTCCCTATTGTGCAAGAAGAGAATCTGGAAGAACTCCCTATGGAAAAATATGTTCCTGAAATAATACCCTCTGCAGAAGAGAGGATGGAGATGGCCTTTCAGCTGGCTAGACAAGAAATGAATGAGGAACTTAGAAATGAAACTATGGATTTAGACCAAGCTCCTGAGCCTCTCAATCCTGAGAAGGAGGCACCTATTGAGGTGTAGAAAACCCCAATCTTGAGACTAATGAAGCCTCACATCCAACTAATTCAAGTCCTGTGGACACTCAGTACAAGTTTCCTAGTTTCTATGATGTGATTGAGTCTTAGCAGGTTACTGCAACCGGGATTAATCTCTCTTCCCTATTTCAGTTGAAATCATTCACAAAATTTTCACCTGAGAAGGAACCTAAACCTGAACCTGTACCTGTACCTGTACCAATTCCTACACCTAAACCTTTATCTTAACAGTTGTTCTTTTTCAGTAAGGATTATCTGAAGGCATTTAGAGATATTCTCTTATTTGGAGTTGAGAAAATTATGAACTCCCAACCTCGTCCTATGACAAATCTGAGTGATATAGATGCCTCACTATTATTGGAAAAGATCATTTGGAAAATACAACCTAAGATGCTCCATGAGATTCAAGAAGTACGAGTTGAAAATAAGTTGCTCAGTAATGAAGTCACAACCCTGAGAAGCATGGTTGAAGACATGCAGAAATATTTGCATTTGAGATCAGATCTTGCTTCTACTCCTCTAGCACCCACTGTTTCTCAAATATCTTGAGATGTTGTGTCTCAGATTCACCCTTATCTGGCATCCTTCGATGAAAATATTGCAAAAAGGCACAAAAATATGTTGAATGAAATTATAGAACTTGTGGTGAACCTTAATAAACTCATTGATGAGTACACTGGTTGTCTTCAAAAGGTACTAAATCATCTCAAATCTCAGACAACAGTTGTCAAAGCTTTTAATAGCACTGGTCAATACTCTACACCTTCCTTGGACTTTACTTTTCTTAGATCTATAGTCAAATAAGAGCTTTAGAATGCTTTCAGTGGCTTTAATGTGGATTCTTTCTTTGAAGTTATCAAGAACAGTGATAGTGTCCTTGACCTTGTACAAATTCACTCCAAGATTGCAAATGATGCCCAGCAGGATATTTATAAGAAAGTGGATTTCTATTTCAACCGAATTTTCTCCAAGACTGATATGACCAACCACTTCAAATACCTTGTAGAGAATTTGCAAAATTCATCCTGTGACTCAAGCCTTCAAAACCCAAGTCCAGAAGCTAACTGAGTTTACCCTATTTTTGGACAAGTTTATGGAAAACAAATATGAATTTGAAAAATCCATGCATTATGGTGGAGATATAATTGTAGACTTCATCAATCTCCTAAGACCCTATCTTCATGTTGATAGTACAACAATTGTTGCTCTAGCAGTTGCGCCTCTCAAACCTGGGCTACCTACCTTCACCTCTACCTTAGCCTCAACTACAATGTATGTTGGCCAAGATCTTAGTTGTGATTATTGATCATAAACTACCTAGATCTTCTACTACTCCTACCTTGGCTCCCTCAGTCTTTGAAGGTATCCCTTTACCCTCTTTATCTACCACGTCTCTACCTTCTTCTACATCAACCACTACCACTATGTCTTCCTCTTATGCTATTGATAAAGGCAAAGAGAAGTCCATCCCCCGAAGAAGACCAGTGCTTACTCCTTTTTGATGGAGATGCCATTGTGTTTTTGTATTTCTCTTTTATTTTGTACTACCCCATGATTACTCTTAATGGAATGTGCACTATTTA
Organism: Viscum album; assembly: GCA_963277665.1. Lineage (NCBI taxonomy): Eukaryota > Viridiplantae > Streptophyta > Magnoliopsida > Santalales > Viscaceae > Viscum > Viscum album. The sequence goes on from OY728119.1 coordinate 435,456,237, forward strand.
CCCTCTCTTCTTTCAAATTTTTGATAATCCCAAAAGGGGGAGAAGTTTCTATATATTATTTTCTCTATAGTTGCATCTAATTTACACTTCAACTGTACATGATTTGTGATCATCAAAAAGGAGGATATTGTTGGACTCGTCATGTATTAATCATGTTTTAATGATCATAAATCGCATTAATGATCACAAATCTTATTCAACCTAGTTAACTCCTATAACTTATATCCAATCATGTGTACTTATGTTTCAAGTTATCTCATGATTTATAATGATTAAGCTCAATCCATTTCATGCATATCACTATTTAAGTCTGAATATAGTTATTTGCCTAAGTACAAGACATCGTGAAGCCAGACACCGTAAGCTATACACCATAAGCCAGACACCGTAAGCCAGACACCATAAGTTAGACACCGTGAACAAGACACCATAAACAAGACACCGTGAAACAATACACCGTGAACAAGACACCATGAACAAGGCATCGTGAACAAGAAACAGTAAATGAGACATTGTGACACTCAGACACCATGTGAAGGAGACACTATTTTCATAACTTACTGTGACACCATTTCTTAAACTATTTTTTCACCTTTAAATTTAATTTCTAATGGTCATATTTGATGCCTTTAATGAACTGACATAATTAATGTTTTTTGTAGACATAGTACGCGGTACGAGGTACAAAGAACATAGAAACTATCGGCTAAAACTCAAGCATTCGAAGAGAAAGAGTGAAGTCTGCCCAAGATAAATACAGTGCGATATTGAACGAAAAACAAGCCTATGAGTACGACTGCGAAGAACATATTGCAATATTTTATAATAAAGAATTATCTCATGCATGAAATCCGACTCTGATGAAGAACATATGAAGTACACTAGAATCTAGAGAACATATTCACATTATCAAAACTCATGAAGAACACAAGCCAAATCACGACACTCTATTTTTCAAGACAAAAAACAGAGAAGGACTCTGAAGCATTTCTGTTTAATCAAAGGAGTCCAGAGATGCACTTTAAATAACTATAGAATTATAAACTCATATGTACTCTCTCTCAATGATTATTTTAATTACTTTTTGAGCAGTGTGTGTACTCTGTATATTCCATACACACACTGACTCATGTACTAAACTGGAGGATTTCTAAATCCTTAAACCAAAATCTTTATACTTTTGTTTACCCACGAAAACTGTGTAAGAGGTCCTTGTGTAGCCTGGTTATTATTTTGTTTTCCCACAAAAACTGTGGAAGTGGTCCTTGTGTTACCTAGACAGTCTGTGTACTATTATTAACCCTAATCCAGGGTGTGGATCAGAGTTTATTTATATAAATCGCTTGGTGGTAGGTGATCACCAAGTGGAGTGGATTAGGTCTCTTCTTGAGACTGAACCACTTATTTCATATCTGTTGTGCTGTTTAAATTTAGTCTTCTCTATTTTACTGATTTATTGAATAATCTAGAAAACAATAATTTCACTTTGATAGTTAGTCTTGGAAAGAAGTTATAACTGATTTTTCTTAGTATGATAACTTCAAAAGTAATATTAATAATAAAAATTAATATTATTGAGAATTAATCAATCTTCTAAGAATCTTTTTAAAAAATAAAACTCTTATAACAGTATAACCTAGATTAATTGGGTTGTATATATTTTTGGGGAAACCATTCTCTTTTGAAAATAATATTCTTTTAACAGAAATTTTTATTGTTACTCAATTCACCCCTCCCCTCTTGAGTAAACTACTCCGACCAACACTTTACATGATGGAATTTTCTGGGAAGTTCCTCCCCATAGTGACATCTCATTTAAGCAAGAATTTCCTCACCTTACCAATTCAAATATGAGAAATCCATCCTATTCTAAGGCACTTGGAAATATGGGTCCAAACATGATAGATACACTACTGATAAAAAATTTCATCCATTATCGACTATAAGATATTCAGGGGAAAGGATCATCTTATGAGCCACCTTGGATAATTCTAATACCAATTAGACCACCATTATCACTGCTACTTATGAAAAAATAGTTAATAAGTGATCATGTTGGGATGATCAAGTAGAGGAGTCTCTAGAATAAGAATAAAAGGATATGTTTCTCATGAGAATACAATTGTTCAGGGATGATATACCCATTAAGTTTTGGCCCTCATCCACTTTTTATATTTACATTCCAAATGCATTGTCAGAAGAATGCATACACAAAATTTTTCTAAATATCTAGAAAAATCTCCACCACTTAAAATAAAAGTTCTTTCCTTAAATTGATATGCATACCATGTCAAAATATTAGGATATATTCACCATCAACTTGACTTGGAAACCTTTCCATGTTCATAGTGGCCACGATCAGAGAAGTGGTGGAAGGATCTTAATTAACACGACTTAATGCATTGTATGAGTTTCATCATCTAATTATCGATGATCTATTGGGTGTTCATATTTGGGGTGGTGGGAACATGGATATTTTCAGTTCATCCCACACCATGTTCAGTAGAACCCACTAGAAATGACATCCTTAAATTTCATTACCCAAATGTGGCTATCAAATAGGATCCTTTCTCTAAAAATATGGCACTCTTAGTAATGTTATGTTCCCTCCCAGACCAATAATTTTCTATTTTTGGTGGTTAGAGGTGTTTGGGGGAGGTTTTGGGAGTTATCAGTGGAATATGGAGGTACAATAGAGTTTTGGTAGGAAATACATGTTGTGTAAGTGTATTACACAATGTGAAAGTTTGTTTCACAGCTTTTCTAATGATAACTCATTACGTGTATGTTTTTAGGGTAAAATAATAAAAGGGAAACAGGTTTTTTATTGGAACCTAAAATCCTAAGATTAAATTACGTGAAAGGGGATTACATGTCATGTAATTCCTTGATGTTGTAAAGTTTTAAAGGTTTTATTCACTAAAGTTTTCTCCAAACCCTATGGTCAAAATATCTTATCTCATTCCATGTGTCTGAAGAGATTCTCCTTCCATTTTTGTAGATTCCTTTTGATGGGGATTGATCCTTGAGATCTCATATTTGATCTGTAGTAAGTTATCCTCTCATTATTATCAGTTTCATTTCATTATTATTAGAGGTTTCACTATAGTGGTATAGTTTGGTTTGAGTTGTGTGTTTGGGATGTGTCCTGATGATCTTTTGGTGTAGTATAGGTTGATCTGTAATTCCTCGTGGTGTGGTTGTAGTTTGTGGGAATTCATATTCACTCTATAGTGCACAGTGAGTTTAGAAGATTATTTAAGGTAGGATTTTCCTCATTTCAATTTATTTTGTATCATGTTGTAGGGTTTTTCTTTTGTTTATCTATGGGTTATGTTTTTGTTGGATTAATTAAAGATAAATAATTGTTTGATTTTAAATTAAAGGGTAAAGGGGTTTATTATGCATGATTTTATAGCTTTTATATTATTGTGATATTGTACATTGTATGGTCCTAATTCTTCATTGAAAATTGTGGTTTTTGGGGGCTTTGTTTGAACTAGATATATTTGTTTTGATTTCCTCTTTGGTTTTTATTATTGTAATTTCACACTAAAAATGGAAATTAGATAACCACTTATATTTAGTTAATAAATTTGTTTCACTAGGATTATGATTTGTGTGATGAAATCTATAAAATACATTTGTTGAAAATAAACAAAAGGATCTTTATGTGTTGTTATGTGTGATTGGGAATGTGGGGATGATGGTTTGTGTTATGTGATTTTGGGGTGGTGAGGTGATGATTTGTGTGACATGCTTTTGGGGTCATGAGGTGATGGTTTTTTTGACATGCCTTTGAGGTGGTGAGGTGATGGTTTGTGTGTCGTTCATTTGGGGAGGTGATGTAATAGTTTGTGGGACATGCTTTTGGGGAGTCAATGTGAGGTTTTTGGGTATGGTAGGTTGTTTGTGACTTGTGTTTATGTTGTGCTAGATGTCTGAGTGGTGATGTAATAAATGAAATTTTAATAATGTTTGAAATGGAATGGGTTAGTTTGGTTGATGGGATAGAAATTTTTTAATGGAAAATTAAATAATGGGTTGTGTGGTTAAATTTGGTTTATGGTAAATAATAAAATTAATGGGTGTTAAACATGGAGGAAATGTGAAGCTTCATTAGATTATCAAGGCTCTTCACCTTCTATAATGACTATTTCAGATACTAATAAATGCATTTAGAGGTGGAAGCAAAGGTGATGGTGTTGTGAGTTGGTTGGGTTGTTTGAGAACCCATAGGTTGGTATTGTGTGTTTGATACTATATATATACTTGTATTTTAATTGTAATTTCTATATGCACCCCACCCACATTGAGCACTTTGATCTTAACACCCACATAGTCCTGATGGGGGTGTCTTTCCCAACATCCTAGTGGGAGGATGGATGGATGGACACCTGCTCTTCCCTACTCCCTCTTTCAGGTGATAGTTTCTCAGGAGCCTTCAGGTGAGTTGTGATGTGTGTCCTAAGTGTCTTCATGATGAGATGTGATATGTATCCTAGGTGTCTTCGGTATGAGATGTGTTGTGATATCCCTGGTGTGTGTGAGTGGGATGTGATGTGTTGTGATAGGCCAAGTGTGTGTGGGTGGGATGTGTTGTGATTTCCCATTTGTGTGTGAGCGGTATGTGATGTGATATATTCAGAAGGGGTGGGAGATCTAGGACATTTTCAATTGGGGTGTGAGAGTGTCTAATAAGTGGTAAAGTGGCATGGGGTACCCTTTAATTGATGTTCCTTACTTTATATTATATTACTTGACATGCGTTATTTTGTAATCATTCCTTAGTGAGGTTGGGATGGTTAGTATTCTTGTTTAAGTGCTATTTGGTTATGTTTTTTTTCTCATGGGTGTATTAGTATGATTCTTTAACATGTGCATGAGAGAATTTGGTTTTCCTACTGAGTATATTTTTATACTCACCCAACATATATAAACTATTTATAGGTTTCCATGAAGATTTCATAGACTATGTTGGACCTTACTAGCTCGTATCCTTGATAGTTGGTGTGTCATTGCTTTAGCCTTACTTTTGGGTATTTACTTTGGAGATTTTTATCTGTTTCAGTTATATTTATACATGCATGTGGGATGGTTTGGGTTTCTATTTTATATTATTTCTTTTATTTGTTGTGGATGATTCATTCTATCTCCCAATATTTTTTTCTTATAAAGGGTAATGCCTCCCATATTATGAGATTTGTACACCCTTAGTGTTATTTTCCAACCTAGTGCCTACTAGAATCGGTACTTGGGGATTATTATCCATATCCCCTAATTGTGGTATATTTGGAGGAAGGGGATCATTACACTCTCTATAAGAATCGGCCTTGAATAATTCCCAAAATCACCAGTCCTGATGAGAATAATCCATTGAAAAAAATTTGAACCAGGCAATTGAGAACATTAAGTAGGCTTTTTGCATAAGGGAATTGAATCATCAGGCACTACTAATGTCCTTAGAAGTAAGAAGTTCACATGAAAACCTAGCATTGTACTAGACTTATTCTCTAAAAATGATGTGTGAAATAAAGAGAGAGATGATGGTAGTTGGAGATGTCACATTGTGGGACCATCTCTAGCCCATAGGTCTAGGGGAATTTTTAACACAAAATTCTCCTCCAAGGCCAAAAAACTAAACCTGAGTAATAACAATGAAAAAAAAACTAAAAATAATACAAATGAATAGGAGTAAGGAGAGAATGGTTTCTATAAAAAATGGTCTACACTAAGACAAATGAAGATGTGGATACCTAGAACTAGAGAATCACACTGAATTTGGGATCCCTTTAGACAAATACATTACTGAATTCTCAATGAACCTCTACTAGTGAAAATAATAAAGTCAAGGTCGCATATAACCCTTTTCCTCCTCTCGGTGAGGATGATCTCTATATGCTAGAAGAACGATTTGCTTAGTATGAGGAATAAATGAAAGAGTTTAGGAGTGTCAACACAGAGTTTTAATGAGGTAGTATTCTTACCGGATATTATTTGTGGTTCAAGCCTCAATATACACTTACAACAGGTGTACCTCAATAACAAGGGTTCATCCCAGTGACTGAAGTAGGGCCAAGACATCCACTCAACTCATCATCTAGACCATCATTTCACCTGGAACTGATCACGGGGGGATATTAATATTTATTTATATTAAGGAGAATACCATAACAAATTTAGAAAAATCATCAAAAGATGTCCCCAGCTAGATATCAGCCATAAATAATGGCAGAACTGACACGTCGAATCCAACCTATTGCTGCACCTAGCTAAGATCCTTCTCAACCAAGAATTTATCAATGGATTATCGACACCATAAATTTATTGATAGCTCAATTGGAATCCTTGGAGGTATAGTGTGTACTAATAAATATATAATGGAATCCTTACCCTGAATGGGTGGATGACACCCCACCCCTACCAAATTTCGGGAGTCATATGTTCTCCATATTCAATATCTTAGGAGACCTAGAACAACATATAACACACTTTGAATCCCATTCTGATCCCATGATGGGAAATATTGAACAATAAGAAGCAGTGAAACTAAAATTTTTCATTTTGACCTTGTAAGGGTTGTCCTTCATGTGGTACACTAGTTTTCCAACTCTATCAATCATAGGATGGGAATACCTTCATTGCTAGTTCCTCTTTCAGTTCAACCCAATGCTGAAAAAGACAATAAAAATTGACATCTCAAATTAAAAATAGTAAGAGAGTCTCATATTTCATTTCTATATAGAATTTTTTTACCTAATCCTTAAACCTATAGATTCCCCAATGAGTTATGTTCTCACTGTACATAGAGAACCTTTGCGACGATCTGTGAACACCGCTCATCCTGGTGAAATATACAAATGGATTTTGGGATTTTTTTCACCATTACCTAAAAAATAGATTATTTAATATAGAAAACTAATATCAATTTCTAAATAGCTCCAACAGTCCCATAGAAAAGAGCATGAAAGGCATAGGTGACATCTTTTAAAATTAAGTTAGTTTCATCTCGGTCCCAGCTCCAAGACCCACACCATATCATGCAACACCCCCTAGGCATCAAAAGAAATCCCCTCCTTTCTAGGATTAAGAGATGGGAACTAGGAGGAATCAATTTTAGGAGTGAAGAAAAAAAATTACTCATTAAAAGATGATCAAGTCTACAACTATTTTATAACCACTATGGACAATGATTTACTCTATATGCCAAAGCCCAAGAAGCCTGGACAGGTAGGTATCAATGAACAATAAAATTATTTTCCCTTCTAGGGGATGTTAGGGTACACTATTTAGGAATTATTATTCAAACACACTATAAAAAAAATGGTGGATTTTGGGAAATTAAAGTTGGGAAAGTGACCATCTCAAGTATCATATGTTTCTGCTACTTCCCCTAAGAAAAGAGATGAGTGGAAAGAAGTTGTCAGTATAAGAGCATAGAAGTTTTATGGATGGATGACTCAAAATAAAATCAACCAGACTCATGGTATTCTCCAAGAACAATTGAAACAACCAACTATTCCCCCATCCACTTCTATTACAACACAACTAATGTCATCAGCACCATAAACCTCTAAAAGATAGCCTTTCAAAAAGTGTCCCGGTCGGAAAGGCAAGGAGAAAGTGGAGAAGGAAGAACCTCCATTAAGGAAAAAATTCAGCTCTAACTCTCTCAAAATTTATGACCTCATTTCTGAAACAATGGGTGTTTGCCCACCAAATGGTATCACCAGAAATGGTCATCCATACAAAATCAATATCAAATAAGGATTTAATATTTTGTTCCATTAATGTCATTCATTTAGTGGATCTCTTCTCTAATGATGAGTGTGGATATGTACCTAAGTTTTATGCACTTGATTGGGGAACTAGAAGAAGAGGTCACACAAGAGAAGAATATTGGGGAATTCATAGTCAAAGTAGAAACCAGAATTCTTTATCACCCCAACTAAGAAAATCATTGTTGTAGAAACTCGTGGAAGATCTCTTCAGTGAGTCCAATAGGGGCAAGAAAATCTCCCTGCATCTGCCAAAATCCACCTTGAACTGATTACTCTAGAATATTAATAATAGGTGGTATGGGTGTAAAGTCACTCCTGGTGGGAAGGTAGGCTTACTCAGCCAAGCCCATCAAGGATAGTAGCACCTCTAACTCCCATTTTGAGGTCTGATCAAACAACATCAAGTACTCCATCACCTAAAGTGACTGTTAAAGAGCATCCCCACACTAGAAATCATAGTAATTTAGGCCAGAAGTATGATATCTTAAAAAATCTTGCCTTAGTACTAGAAAATTTGTCAATCCTAGACACCTTGATCTTATTGAAAAATCTTAACAATCACTCTTTGAGGATTTTCTAATCCCCTGGGAGTTTGAAGTTGAAGTTTTTTCTACCGAAGTATACCAGATAGAAACTGATCTTGTTGAATGTCACGCAGTTATCTACTTTATAAATCATTATGAATACATTGTTTTATAGGGACACATCAGACCCTTGTACATGTCATGTAGGATAAATGGTGTTAATGTCCAAAAGGCTTTCATTGATAATGGATCTCAAGTTAATCTCATTCTAGTATGGACACTTCACTAATTGGGCTACATCGAGGACAACCCAGTGAATTCCACTCTAACACTGCAGGTTTATGACAAAAGTGAGCAAAGGCCATTAGGCCAAATCAAGTTCGAGGATCAATTTGGAGACCTTGTATCATATTTATAATTTTCGGTCGTTTGGCGGGATGCGGTCTTCAATGTCTTTCTAGGAAGGCCCTAGAAACATCAACACATGTAAATACCCTCATCATACCTTCAATGCATCAAATATTGTATTAATGGAGAAATAGGGAAGTTTCATGCCATTAAATCCATGTTCGAATCCTACTATTCACATTATATTGATGTAAGATTCTAACATAGGGAAGGGAAATAGCCCCTTTTTGATAGAATTTCTTGGGTGACTACCCCAAATGGTTTGGAAATGATCTCAAAAACCCATTCAAATATCTCAGTGAAGAACCCATCAATCTGGTGGAGCATATGATTCCAATTTCAAACACATATTAAGTGGTCTTCATGTTTTCTATCATGACCACAAAGTCCAACAGTGGTGAAAGATTGGGTGAAAATGCCTTCATTCCATGCTAAAATCTCCAAGATATCCCTACCTAACCATCTGAGGCAGAAGAGGTTGTCTCGTCACCCAAAGAGGATAAAGAAACTCTTTATCTATCCTATACAATGTTTCAAGGCAATCCCACACTGTCACTTGGGTTAGAGGAAGTTGCTTCATCTTCTGAATGTCAAGATATTGACTCCCCTCCTAATGCGGGAGAGCTTACCCCACCACATTCTCCTTATATGGAATAAGAGGAATATGAATAAGAGGAAGAATAGGAGAAGGAGGACCTTAGGGACACCCCTCCAGCATTTGAGGAGGGTGTATCTACCACCATTAATGAACTCAAATAAATAAATTCAGGTGTAGAAAAAGACTCATGACACACTTTAATTAGTGTGGTCACATATCATGAAGAAAAAGAGGTATATACCTCCTTAAAGAAACATTGGGATGTTTTCACCTAGAAATGCACAAAAATGTTAGGTATCAATGTCATGGTGGCCACTCACCACATTGGCTTTCCAGAGGACCACTAGGGCTATAAACAGCTAGCCATAAGGAAGCACCTGACACACAATACTAAAATTAAATCCAAAATTGACAATATCATCATATCCAAATTCATTTGATAGGTTCAAAATCCAAAATTTATAGATAATATTGTCTATGTTAAGAAGAATAATGGGAAAATAAAATTTTGTATTGATTTCAGAGATCTCAACTGGAACTACCTGAAATATTATTTCTTAGTACCGATCACAGAACTACTGATTGATGAAATAGCAAGATATCAACCCCTCTCCTTCATTGACAGATATTTGGGATACAATCAAATATTAATGGCCTTATAAGATGAAGAAGACACTATCGTTAGTTCCCCTAAGGATTATTTTACAATAAGGTAATGTCCTTTGGCTGAAGAATGTCGGAGATACATACCAAAATGTCATCCATCACATCTTCAAACCCTTTTTTAGAAATTTATTCAAATCCTACATTGAAAATATGGTATTTAAATCTTGAAAATGATTTAACCACTTGGGAGATCTTGAAACCTTCTTCAAAAAATTGTGATAACACAACCTGAAAATGAACCCCTTGAAATGTTATTTCAACTTCACCTCCGGAAAATTCTTTAGCTTCATTATACACCATCATGGAATTGAAGTCGACCCCTAGAAAAACAAGGCCATCCTTTGTATGTCTCCTCCTCAAAACCTCAAAGATCATAGAGGACTTCAAAAAACTTATCCTATATCTGGCTCTATATAGCCAACCTTGCAAGAAAATTCCTTCCATTCACGAGATTGATAAAAAATGGGTTTATATATTAGTAAACTCATGATTGTCAGAAATCATTAAATAGAATCAAGAAATATCTTTTCATCCCACCAGTGATGTTATCACTTGTGGAAGGAAGACCTCTTATATTCTATGTGATAGCCTTAGAGCGATCACTAGGCACTATCCTCATGAAAAAATAATGACATTGGTAGCGAAAACAGCCTTTTTTACCTCATCTAAACCATGATTGATTTTGAGACTCATTATTCAGATATCAAGAAGAGTTATCTATATTTTAATATTTTTAGTCTAGAAACAAAGGCACTACCTACAACACCAATAGGTCCATAGGGTCTCTTATAGCAACCCACTCAAATATATTCATAGTCTTCTGATGTGGACTGAGCATATTTCATGGTGGTTGATCATCCTGCGGCAGTATGACATTCATTTCATGCCTAAAAAATAATTCAAAGGCCTAGAATTAGCAAATTTTCTAGAAGAGAACCCATAAATATAAATAACTTCATTGGATACTAAATTACCTGATGTAGTGGTCTTATCTATTCAAGAGGTCCCCCAGATATGGGTGATGTATTTTGATGGTTCATCTACAAGCCCTACGGGGAGGAGGACAGAAGACCCCAAGCTCTACAAAGTAGGGATAGGATTCATACTCATTTCTCTAGAAAAGGTAGTCCTGCCTTATTCCTTCTTGTTCTTGGAAGGGTGAATGAATAATGAAGTAGAATATCATGCTCCCATTATAGTGATCGAGAAGGAAATTCAGGTATAAGTGAACCACTTAGCAATAAAATTTGATTTGGAATAGGTCATAAAGATGTTCAATGGGGATTATGACATCAAAAAGGAAGAGCTAATCCCCTACTAAACCATGTATGAGGAAAAATGGTGAAATTAGCTTCATATATGACATTGACTCACATACCACAATCACAAAATTCTCAAGTCGATGCACTGGAATTGGAAAATAAAGCCACATCTCTAGAAGATCCATATAAGGATGAAATGATCATCAGCATCTCACACCATCATATGGTCTCACCTTTTTTCAAGATAACACATAACAGATCAATGAAGCTAATCCCATTGTTGAACCATATGGTCCTACCACTAAATGGATGACACCCATTGTGAAATACCTGAAAAATAGATAACTTCCACTGAATAGAGATGGGAAATATCAAATCTGAATATGAGCAATTAACTGTTTTCTATATGATGGTACGAATCATCAAAATTTCCACTATAGGAGGGCCCTTGATGGGGTCCTTCTCAGAAGCATTAATAGAGAAGATACTACTATTATCATGAAAGAAGTGTACACAAAATCCTATGGAACCCATCATTTAGGATTCAATATTTTTCATGAAATCCAAAGGCTTGGGTACTAATGTCCCAATATAATGTATGAATGCACTAAATTTACCAAAAAGTTTCATTTGTGCTAGTTTCACATCAACTTCATTAACAAACCCCTAGAGTTTCTATACATAGGCAAACATTCTTTGTCAGTTTCCATATGGGGAATGGATTTCATGGGACCATATCCTCTCACTACATCCAAGCAATTTAAGTACATTTTTATTGTAACTAAATTCTTCTCTAAGTGGTCCAAAGTTATACCCCTCAAAGAATATGAGTCAAGTAATATTGTCTGCTTCATGAAAACCAACGTCATAAATAGATTTGGGGTCCCTCATAAAATAATGACAAACAATGGAACCAATTTATATTATGATGAATAGGAGAAGATACATTAGGATTGTGACATCAAGTCCAACCATTCAGGCCACTACCATGCAGTGACTAATAGACAGATAGAGGCCTTTAACAAGACCCTATCAAATATACTCCAATAGATGGTAGATAAGGATAAAAAATATTTTCTAGACAAGCTCCTGTATACCATGTGGTATTACTAGGATATGACTTGTACTGCCACAAAGGTGACCCTATACTCATTAGTATATAGGATATAGATGGTCCTTTCCATCAAAGTTCAATTACCTTCTCTCTACATTTCCATATACGATCAGTTATCTATCAATGAGAAATCTCAGAAATGATTAGATGAATTAGAGTGACTGGATCAAAAGAGACTATATACCTTTCATTATTTGGAAGTCCATAAAAACTGGATAATTCAATCCTTCAACAAAAAGGTTCACCTCTAACATTTCCTCAAAAGAAAGATGGTGTTGGTCCTCAGGACACCAATGATGTCGGGAAATAAACATCCAAATTTGGAAATGAAATGGTAGGTACCTTATTCCATACACAAGGTCTACTCCAATGGAGATTATTGTTTGATTTATATGGATTTATAGATTACCTTGTGTCTTACCAATGTGAGGTTATTGAATAAGTATTTCATATAATCACATAGAAAATCAACCTGATCTCGTGATGTTAAACTGCATGGTAAATCATCCCAATCGCATGATGTTGAACTACATGGTAATTCATCATAATCGCATAATATTAAACTGCATGGTAAATTATCCCAACTACACAATGTTAAACAGCATAGTCAGTCTTTGTCGCATGACCTTAATAATAATGACATATTTGTCCATATCACAAGACAATAAACTACATGACACTAAAGTCCTCATTATGAAATGTTAAACTACATTTCACCATACCTTCCTCACCAAAACGGAAATCACCCCCAACATCATCCATCTACCATGATATATTCAAGAATAATGTGTGGCTTGATTCCTATCTACACAGGATATGTAGTGACACTGAGACCTCTTGCATTGGTCCCAGCTCGAAATTTCCCTCTATTAATAATATGATTTTCTTACCAACCTTTGGCCTCAAGGCCTCTTTTCATGTTAGGATTTTTTTTCTTCCTAGTCCGCAAAATCATCTTTCTCATAACTAAAAAACACCCTCATCCATGTTGTAATAAGGTAAAATTCATGGCACAACCATCCTCACCACATGATTTTAAAATATATGAGAATCATTATTTCATCAATGATCCACCACACACGAGCTAGATCTATGTGAAAGAATGATGGAATACCCATGTCCCCATGTGCAAGCCAGATCCACATAGGGAATCTCTTCATTCAAGAACTAAGTGTGTCTTGATTCCTTCCATCATAGGATATGCATTGATGCCTAGATATCTAATCATGGTCTCAACCACAATGCAGCTTTAATTCCTTGTCGGGTGACCCATGTACTTACCACAATAAGCTAAAATGCATGGACAAAATTCATATCACATGACATTAAATATCATAGTTCCCCAAGAACTATCTGTGCCTTGATTCTAATTTCAATGGGATACGTAGTGATGCTGGAACACCATGTCATGGGCCCAACTATAAAATATCGGAAAAAATGTCCCCCAATGTGTATAAATTAGACATGTGTGAGAGTTCATGTTCAGAACTATGTGTGTCTTGATTCCTACTAACACAGGATACATAGTGATACTAATATTTCTATTATTGGGCCCAACATCAACATTCCCCCTCTTTCACATCGATTCACCTTTTCCCTCACTATGTGAAGTTAAACTGAATGGTATTAAAGAACTATGTGTTGCTTGATTCCTATCCACACATGATACGTAGTGATGTTTGGATATCCAATCTCAGGTCTAGACACAACAATCAAAACAATTGATGGAAAAAATGTTCCCCTCTGTGTATGGATTAAACCTATTTATATACTTCCCTTCTAAAAATACATGTGGCTTGATTCCTCTCTGTGCAAGTTATATAGTGACACCTAGATCTCCAATATTAGGTCTAGCCACAACAATAAAAACAATAAATAGGAAAAATTACACCCACCCCCATCTATGTATGGATAAAACCTACATAGAGAGTTCTCATCTAGAACTATGTGTGTTTTGATTCCTATTGATCGCACCGCGATACACTGTTTCATTTTCACCCTTATACCACTATTTTAAACTGAATTTGTATTGTAAATTAAAAATATAATAAAAAATTTCAATTCATGTGTGATTAAATTATTTTGAATTTATAACTTTTAAAAAGGTAAATGTTACTTGTTTGGATAATTTCATTGAAGGTGGAGGTTATTTGGAGGCCCCATGACGACGTTCAAGAAAAATGGGGCAAGTTGTGCAGGATCCAAGCACACCAATTTACTAAATTAAACACTTATATTATACGTTGCATACAAATAGGCTGAAATTTTCATTCCTAGTCCAAAATTCATTATGATAAATTTCATATTAATGAATACAATCCTCATTAATTCATCTAGTGGCCCAACTGACCTGATCTGTCCAGCACACCGAATCTGCATGAAGTCAAAAGTGGTGTGTTGTGATCTATTCATATCTTGAGTTGTAGGAGTCCAAATGATGAAAAAAATTTAGGGAAGATATCTAGGATGTGGGTCTACGACTTCTCTATTTTCTACAAAGCTATATAATTATTTTTGGAGGTCAAAACTCATGTGACAAGTGGTTTTAAGAAATATGTGTGCTCAAAACCACCTTCCCATTTTCCTATAAAATGGAACATTGGGATACCCATTTGTAAGTTAGACTAGAAGGAAAATAATTGGAATTTAGAGACCCAAATGATTCCTCTTCTCATCCAAGAAGTTTTGGAGGCCCCTATCCTCATAGGGGGTCAATGATGAAGGCAAAGTTCCACCCGAGCCTTCTCCTCCTCTCGATGGCGAGCTAAATGGTGGACAATCATTTCAAGGGAGATACACATGATTGGTAAGGAGTTATAACACTTGATACTATACTGATTTTGTGTAATTTGTGTGTGAATTATTTCACTTATGTTTTATCTAAACATGTTTCTCCTCTGAATTCATTTCTTGGGTTTAATTAAGTGAATCGATTTTCATTTCAACACTAATTGGGATGAAATTTCAAGTGGGAAACTTGGGTTGTTCTAATTGAGAAACACTAGGATCCTATTTCTCTCACACATACAAAAGATATTAGTATTATTTGGTAGCCTTTAATATATTTTTTAAGTCTAAACATTGACAACACTATTGTTGTGTCAAGGGTTGGTACTTTGTGAAATGTTTTAAGAGGAAAGAGGGGAATAAAGATCTTGACAACCCTCAACCAAATAATTAAACAAAACCATGTGAAATTTTCAAAAAAATGATCTATCCAAGATGTGTATTGAGATTGAAGTGATATCCTTCTCTCATAATTCTTAAATCACCACATTATTCTCTCAAATATTAAACACTTTAAGTTAATTTATTTTATTTAATGTGTTTTTAAAATCACCCCCACTTTTAGTAATATTTATTAAAATGCACACTATAAGCTAACAATGATCCTTGAGAGACAGCGTACTATCTTCCCTAGAATACAAAATATTCTTTAAATAACTATCAATTTGATGTGTCACGACAACGTGTTCACCTATCTACACAGGATACATAGTGACACCCGGATCTACAATCCAGGGTCCATTGGTAAAAATAAAAATAATCAATGGGAAAAATGTCCCCCTATTCATATGGATTAGGACTGTGTAGAGATTTTCCATCCAGAAATACATGTGGATTGATTCCTATCAGCACAAGATACATAGTGACACTTGGATCTCTAATCCCATTTCCAAATTCAATATTCAAAACAATCAAAGGAAAAAATACCCCCTCCCTCTATACAAGTTAGGCCCACATAGGGAGATAGTTTTATAACTATATATGTCTTGATTCTTACTCTAATGAGATATATAGTGATGCATGGATCTTAGATATTGGTCTAGCCACCACAAAATCAAAATTTCCATATCCTTTTTTTATCACCTTCGTGAACTGGAATAAACCTTTACCACCCTTTATTTCTCACACCAACCATAGATCACATGGGTTTAGTAGTTTTGGTAAGGGATTTCCCACATGATTAAGGCCTATCAATTCACATCAATGTTACTACAGTCTCAGTCAAATGACTTTAAAAGGCACACCAGATGTCCTTACCATATGATGATAAACTACATGGTTGGAGCCAGTTTGAGAACTATGTGTGGCTAGATTCCTACCGTTGTAGGATACATAATGATTCATGGACCTCTAATCTTAGGCCCATACATAATATTTCCTCCTCACGTTAGGGAATTTACATCCTTTTCACATAATGTTAAACCGCATGGCTGACGTCCTTATCTCATGACATTAAACCGCATGGTACCTAAATAATTATGTGTGGATTGATTCTCACTTTAATGAGATATGCAGTGACGCCTAAACCTAAAGTTCTAGTCCCATCCATGGGGT
Source organism: Viscum album (assembly GCA_963277665.1). Taxonomy (NCBI): domain Eukaryota; kingdom Viridiplantae; phylum Streptophyta; class Magnoliopsida; order Santalales; family Viscaceae; genus Viscum; species Viscum album. The sequence goes on from OY728119.1 coordinate 435,472,931, forward strand.
AAATAAAAAATGCCACCTTATCCCACATAAAAATAATGATTTATGTAGGATATCACAAATTTGGGTTCCTTATTTAAGGATTTATAAAGAAAAAAATTCTATCCTATATATGAGTCTGATCTATGTAGGGAACTTCACACTCCATGGAAAATCATGGTTTGAATTCTTCTTACATACTCAAAAAAATTCCTTCCATTTATCATACTCTATGCCTTAGGCAGTTTCAGATCTCTAGAATAATTATCTGGCCATTGAAGATGGACATTCAATGTCTTGAGAACACCTTTTCTTGGCTATACACAATACACCCTGGTTGGCTCTAAATAAGTCTCCAACAAAAAATTCCCCTAAACCAAAGGTAAATTCTTCCCCGTGAGAGGACTCTTCTATATCTATAAGGCCAAATGAAATTTTTCCCCATATCATATCTCCTAATTCAAGAACCCCCAGAATCATGGTTTACATTTCCTTCCCCATCATGTATAAGGAATTTCATAACATCTCGGCCCGACGATCCTTTTATTATTCATTGTTTCCATGAAATTTGGTCCTAGCCTTATGACCTAAATTCGCAAGACCTTATGTTATCCATACCGTATGATGTTGAACTGCATGGCTAAGTTCCTAATCACATGAAATTAGACTTCATGATTTCTAAGAACTTTGTCTATCTTGATTCATGTTATCATAAGATAAGTAGTGATTCCTAAATATTCAATTCCAAGTCCAGCCATAACATAAAAATTCTACCCCTTTTCATATGTGTTGGTCAAACCTACACAGGGTTCCTATAACGGCCCAGAATTTTATCAATGACATTCCCTTTTTATAATTATTTTATATAGTATAAATCACATAAAATCACATAAAAAAACACAAAATAAACTTTATAAATGAATAATGAATAGAATAAGTGGTATTTATATAATTTAAGGAACCAATACCAATGTAATAGTAACTTAACCTTTGGAATAGTAATGTAACCCTTAGGAATAGTAAACCAAAAAATATAATAGTAACCTCACCTATGGAAATATAAATAAAACTTATCCATCTTATAAATAAAAATTTGATATAATTATATCATAGTATAAGTAAATAAATGTTTTAGAATTTATTATTTAAGTGTTGATATTTTTATAAAACATAACTATTTATTTTAAATTTTATAATTAATATAATTATTTAAATGAAAAAAAATTCATAAAATGTATCCATAAATTAATATTTTTTTCTTATTATTATAAGATAATTATATGATGCCTTAATTAATTTTTCAAAGTTTCATAAAATTAGTTATAATTTTAAAATCAGTATTTTTTTAATAAAAGATGATTTTAATTAAAAATTAAATTTCCCATATTTATAAACTTATTTTCATAAAATAGAGTCCATTTTTAAATTATAAACATTTAAAATTAGATATGTTTAATTTTTGGTATTTTTCTAAAATAGTTGAATTTTTAGTGAATAATGAAATGCGATAATTTAGAGTATAAGTAAATAAATGAATTTTTGAGTCATGTTTGAGTTATGGTTGATGTAATTGGACATTGATTAGAACTCACATGAAATAATTACTTTATTTAGTCACAATAATCCTCATTATTTCTTTTCTTGAGAAAAATAATGAACTAATGAATAAAATAATGAGAAAACACATCTCTCCTCCCCTATGAATTCATTGCTTGGGTTTAATTAAGTGAATCTATTTTCATTTCAACACTGATTGGGTTGAAATTTCAAGTGGGAAACATGGGTTGTTCCAATTAGGAAATATAAGGATACTATTTATCCCACACATAAAAAATATATTAGTATTCTTTGGTAGCCTTTAATCTATTCTTTAATTCCAAACCTTGACAACATGTTTTTTGTGTCAAGGGTTGGTACTTTGTGCAATGTTTTAAGAGGAAAGAGAGGAATCAAGATCTTGACAACCCTCAACCAAATAATTAAACAAAATCATGTGAAATTTTTAGAACAATGAACTATAAAATATGTTTATTGAACTTGAAGTGATCTCCTTCTCTCATAATTCTTAAATCACCGCCTTATTCTATCAACTATTAAACTCTTCAAGTTTAGTTATTTTCTTAAATCTGTTTTCAAAATCACCCCCCTTTTTTAGCAATCCTTATTAAAAATACACACTATAATATATCAAAGCTACTTGATAGATGACCTAGGGTATTTCCTAGACTACAAAATATTATTTAAATAACTATCAATTTGATGTTTCATGACAATGCGTTCAAATTTTGGCATCATTGCTGGGGAGCGCTTTGGTTTTAGAGTGTGTTTTTATAAGATTTGTGTATTTTTTTGAATATTTATTTTTTTATCTTCAACCTTTTCATATAATTTTTTTTGATTTATTTCTTGTATAGGTTATGTGCATGATGCGTTCTACTCCGAGAGACATACCACCTTTCAAACTCGAACTGGAGGGGATCCTACATCAGCGGCATGGAGATACACAAGAAAACTCTTTGAAGGAGGACACACCACAACTTGAGACTTTTCTAAACACCTCTTCTTCTAGAACAAAATTAGAACCTAAAATTAACGAGTATAAAATGGATGAAAACAATCAAAGTCTGAAATAACACACCTTTTCAGATGTTGATATCCAACCCAGATATATTCAAATACAAGGTGAGACACCCAATTTTGAACTGAAATCCGGTCTAATTCACTTATTGCCAAGATTTCATGGACTTGTTGGATAAGATATGCATAAACACTTAGAACAATTTCATACTATGTGTTCTACTTTAAAACCAACTAATGTGGATGAAGAATAATTAAATATTAGATAATTACCATTTTCATAATAATACACTACAAAAGACTAGATTTACTATATTAATTCACCAATTAGAGGCTGGGTGGACATGAAATTCCTTTTTCTTGAAAAATATTTCCCAACCTCTCAAACTGAAACTATAAGTAAAAAAATAGGTGGTATAAGGAAATCACAAGGGTAAACATTACATGAAAATTGGGAACGATTTAAAAGGTTATGTTCAAGTTTCACACACCACCAAATAAGTGATCAACTTTTAATTCAGTATTTTTATGAAGGATTATTTTTTATTGACTTAAATATGATTGATGCTACTATAGGCGGTGCACTAGTGGATAAGACCCCAATTACTACTAGAACCCTGATTGAGAACATGGTACATAACACTCAATAATTTGGTACAAGGTCCAATGTACCCATTCGATGTGTCCATGAGGTGAAAAGTACCGAATTCAAGAAGAAGGTGGACAAGAGTTTGAAGAGGTAAGTACCCTTCTTTGACAAATTTCTCTTTCCCAAGGAAAATCCCAATCTCCTCCCCCCATCCAAGATGGTATATTCTCTTCGGATACCCACTACTCTGACCAATGTCCTCAATTGAGAGAAACTATTGAGAGTTTTGATGCAATCTTTCCAGGCCACCCCTATAACCAACCCTTTAGGCAAGAACCTTACTATCCATCCAACCTTGGGGGGAAAGAAAACCAAGATTATAGAAAACATGGGTATTCAAACCAACCTCAACAACAATGGAACAAATAGGGTCAGAGTAGTCATCCACCACCACCCAGAAATCCTCAACCACCCCAAAGTCCTTCCCAAAAACCCCCTCCAAAACCTGATTCTATCTTAGAATATATGATAAAACAAATGGTTCCCAACAATCTCCAATTCCAAAAAACCACTCAGGCATCCATACAAGGCCTTAAAACCCAATTAGGCCAACTAGCTAACTCATTGGTTGGAATTCAAAGTCATGGGTCAGGTAAACTACCCTCTCAACTAGTAGTTATCCCTAAGGATAATGGAAATGTTAGTTCCATCACCCTTCAAAGTGTAACAAAACTTAAAATCCAAATGACCCCTCCACTAGAGTCATCCCCTCCTAAGGAAACCACCATCCCAACCACTGAAAATGCTCCAAATAAGGTAGGACCCTATCCTGAGAGAATCCCTTCCAAAGTAAAGAGAGTTTCTATTCATGAGTCACCTAGACCAACCATTACTCTTCCATTTTCTCAAAGGGCCACCCAACCAAGAAAAGAAAAGTAAATAGAACTTTATAAGGAAATATTATAAATTTTCAAAAAAAGTACAGGTTAAAATCCCCTCGATTGATTTTGTGAAGAAAATTCCAAGATATGCCAAGTTTATGAAGGAGATGTGTACATAGTGAAGGTGAATTAATAGAGATGACAAGGTGAGCTTAAGGAGGAACATATTAGAATTAATAGAGCCATCACTTCCCACCAAGTGCAATGATCTTGTGACATTCTTGATTTAGTGCACCATAGGGGAGTATTTATTTTCTAATGTTATGCTTGATTTAGGTGATTCTATAAATGTGATGTCTTGATCCATTTACTCTACATCATAGGTCAAGGAACAGAATCTCACTAGAATTTTTGTTCAATTGGCCAACCGAAGTACCGCGCACCCTTCTGGTGTGTTGGAGGATGTTCTTGTGAGGGTGAAAATTTTAATTTTCCTGTTGATTTTTATGTGCTTAAAATGGAATATGATATGATGAATGGACATGCCTAGATTATATTGGGAATGACCTTCTTAAAAACATACAAAACCATAATTAATGTTCACAATGGTACATTATCTATGGAATTTGGTGCTGACATTCTCCACATCAACATCCTTGATGCCATGAATCACCCCTCAGAAGAACATTCCTCTCTCTCAATAAATTCAATTAATGTACTCTCTTCCCCTGAAGACAACTCTCTTTATTTCCCTGATCCCCTTTCTAAGTTTTCATCATTGGTTTAAATGATAGGAAATGAATCATACATATAATTTTGTACTAGTTTAGAAAAATTTCATGCATGTTTATTAATTGATGATTTCTTGAACACTAAGGATCCAATAACCATCAATGATACTAATAATCTTGTAAAAGCTAATTCCTCATCTGAGGATGATACCATTGAGAAGTTAGACGATATTAGTGACATATCATTTTTACAAAAAACTCCCATAAATCTAAAATCCACCTAAATTAGAACTAAAATAACTTCCTCTAGATTAAAAATATTTATATCTTGAGAATGGAAACAAGATTTCAGCCATCATTTATAGTTCACTCCATCCTAAGCATGAATTGCAACTGCTTTAACTTTTGAGGGAGTATAAACAATATTTGGGATGGACACTTGTTGACATTCCTAGTATTATCCAATCAATTTTCAAAAATCATATTTTATTAAATTATGAGGATAAACCTGTGAGGCAAGAACAATGTCAACTAAACCCAAAACTCCTAGAAGTTGTGAAAAAGTAACAAAATTAGTGGTTGTTGGAATCATTTACCCCATCTTTGATATCCATTGGGTCAGTCTCATTCAATTGGTTCCTACAAAAATTGGTCTTAGTATAATAAAAAATGAAAATAATGAATTGGTTCCAACTCATGTGAAGAATAATTGGCATGTCTGCATAGACTATTGATGACTAAACCAACACACTAGGAAGGAATATTTCTATTTTCCATTCATTGACCAAATTCTATAGAGGCTAGAGAGTAAGTCCCACTACTATTTCATTTATGGGTATTCTGGATACTTTTAGATCTATATTTCCCCCGAGTACTAGGAAAAGATGACCTTTACTTTCCCCTTTGGAAAATTTTTATTTAGGAGGATTTCATTTGGTTTGTGCAATGCTTTGGGTACTTTCCAATGATGCATGGTTAGTATTTTTTCGGATTACCTAGAGAATCGCATGGAAGTTTTCATGTATTATTTCACTATATATGGATCATTTCTTGAAGAATGTTTGAGTATTATTGATTTAGTACTACATCGCTATATTGAAAAGAATCTCATATTAAATTATGAGAAATTCCATTTCATGGTGCGACAAGGTATAGTTTTGGGACATGTAATTTCTGGGGATGGTATCCAAGTAGACAAATCAAAATTGGATGTCATTTATTCCCTACCATTCCCAAAAAATATACTAGATGTGCAGTCATTCCTAGGTCATGCTGGATTTTACCGTCATTTCATTCATGAATTTAGTAATATTCCACTCCCCCTCTCCTGATTACTCCAAAAAGAAAATGATTTTTTTATAATGAATGAGAGGAATCTTTTAATAAGTTAAAATGGAGTCTTACATCACCCCCCAGTAATCCAACCACCTCGGTGGGATTTACCATTTGAGCTCATGTGTGATACCTCTAACTATGCAGTTGGGGAAGTCTTGTCACAAAAGGTCGATCGAGATCCACATTTCATTGCCTATTCCTCACGTACTTTGGACCCTATCCAAGCTAACTACACCATAACTGAAAAATAATTCCTTTCCATTATGTTTGCCTTGGAAAAATTCAGGTTCTACCTTTTGGGGTCCAAATTCATCGTGTTCTCATACCATACAGCCCTCTGGTATCCCCGTAAGAAACTAGAAGCCAAACCATGTCTCATTCGCTGGATTCTCCTCCTTTGGGAATTCAATTTAGAAATTAGAGATAAAAAAGGAGCGTAGAATGTGGTGGCTGACCATATCAGTAGGATCCACCCATCCTCAAACATTAACTCATCCCCCTATATTCCCATAAATGAAGTGTTTCCTGATAAGAAACTATACCGAGTGCAAGATTCTATTACTTGGTATGCTGAAATTGTAAATTATTTGGTAGTATCTTGCATTCATGCTAATTTCAATAAAAACCAGGATGACCATCTAAAACATGAGCCCCATTGGTACATTTGGAACAACCCCTTCATTTGGCGCACATGTAGTGATCAAGTCCTCGAGCGGTGTGTCCTTGATAGCAAGTTTCAATCCGTTCTTAGGTTCTGCCACACTCTTGCTTGTGGGGGTCACTTTTTTCCCCAACGGACTACTTTCAAGGTCCTCAATTCTGGTCTCTATTGGCCCAAATTGTTTTGGGATGCCCATGACTTCTTTAAATATTGTTCTCACTGTAAAAGAATGGGGAATGTCTCTAAAAGAAATAAAATTCCACAATATCCCTTTCTCTTCCATGAAATTTTTGATGTTTGGGGCATTGACTTTATGGGACCATTCCACAATTCATTTGGGAACCTATAAATTATTCTGGCGGTGGATTATGTTTCAAAATTGGTAGAGGCACGAGGTACAAGGACTGATGATTCTAAGGCAGTGGTGAAATTTTTGAGAACCCAAATATTATGTAGGTTTGGATTACCTAGGTTCATCATTAGTGACCAGGGTTCTAATTTCTGCAATAGAACAATGCAATCACTTTTACGTCTATATGGGGTCAGTCATAGAGTCTCTAATACATATCACCCATAGACCAATGGTAAATCTGAGGTGTTAAATAGAGATGTAAAACAAATTCTTGAAAAAATGGTTAAAACTAATAGAAAAGATTGGAGTCTTATAATCGATGATTACTTATGGGATTACCGTACTACTTTCAAAACTCCCATTGGCATGTCACCATACTGGATAGTGTTTGGAAATATTTGTCACCTCCTTGTTGAGATTGAGCATCGAGCCTACTGGGCCATCAAATAATGAAGTTCTAATATTGCTAGTGTTGGTTCTCAAAGGAATTTTTAGATTCAAGAGATGGATGAAATGAGAAGAGATGCATATGAGAACTCTAGTATTTATAAGGAGTGAACCAAGGCTACCCATGACCGTCTCATCCTTCATCATCAGTTTTACATTAGGCAAAAGGTCCTTTTTAATAATTCAAGGCTTAATTTGCATCCATGTAAGCTTTGTTCCTGCTTTTTTGGACCATACACTATTACTAATGTCTCTACATTTGGTGTTGTCTAGGTTCAAAATGAATAAACCAAGAAAACCTTCACTATCAATGGGCAGCAGGTGAATCACTTCTATGAATCCATTATGAAGTCCCCAATAGGGTAAATTCATGTTCAAGAAGAAAACTATGAATGAAACTCACTGGGTTTTATCCTTCTTTGCCACATTTTATTTTATTACAGTTAGGACACTACACACTTTAGGTGTGGGGGATGGGTATATTCTTGGGTTAGTTAGGAATTTTCATTATCTAAGTTCTTTTTCTCTTTTCAGCATGTAGAATTGTATTGTTACTTTCCCCCCTTTCCCACCCCCTTTTTTTGTGCTAGAATATAAATTTCTTTATGACCACTTTATCATAGAAAATGACGCTCATTTAATCATGGAAGTTATTAAAAATGCATGTGGAATGTATGTATTTCATGTTGTCTTAACATTCAAAAAAAATCTGATGAAATTTTCATTTTAAAAAGAATTCAATATTGTGGTGTGACTTTCATTTGACATCTAGTTCTTTTTGGATGATATAAATGATTGTATCATTTTGAAACCTTTGAGAAGAATGGTACCCTTTTTTGAATAGTTTATGGGGAAATTGTTTTACTTAATCTGTCCACACATTTTTTTCACCCAACCATGAAGTGTGAAAATTTATTACTTAATGGAAGGTAACTATAATTTAGGTTGATTTTTTTCTACTTTTCAAAATCATTTTTCCAAACGTTCTTTCCTTATCTAATCTATTTCATTATTATACCAGATTGACCTATGTGTGTGTACCTATTATCCGACTGTTGTACACCCTAAAAATAAAAAAAGGGGTTGTATATTGGGTAGGTTAAAAATCACCCTTTCTCGATCTTTGATCCTATTATAACTATAATAATTGGTTTTGTGAGGAGATCAAACATGGGTAGGGAGAAGTGTCTGAGATTTGTTCTAAGTGAAAATTTTAAAAAAAATGAGGGAGTGATGAAATGTACATCATATAAGGATATCTAGTTTAAGAGATTATGGTTTGACTTCTGGGAATTCTTAAGTGAGTGGGTTTTGAAATTTTATTACAAAGGATGTGGGAAACTTTTGGTGGAAAGGATATTTTAAGTAGATAATTATTAAAATAACTTATATTTACTCAATAGAAAGTGGAAAGAATAACATGAAATGGTTTTCACACACACACGTGAATAATTAGTAACATGATTAAATTTTTAATTATTTTCATTGATTGGTATCATGAATCTCTTGGAATTCCATTTTGATACAATTTTTGAGACGTCTTTTTTCATGATCACTATGAATAACTCCTCGGTGTGATTTTTGATTTGATCACATTTCTATCATGAATTATATTTTCATTTAATTTTAAATCTATATGAAGTTAGAAATATCTACATGCATAATTTTTCAAAATATGACTTTGCCCAGGAGTGAAAATGTTTAGGTGTGGGGGTGTGATCGCACCGTGATTTACTATTTCATTTTCACCCTTACACCACTATTTTAAACTGAATTTGTATTGAAAAATCAAAATATAATAACAAATTTAACTTCATTTTTGATTAAATTATTTTGTTTTTATCACTGTTAAAAAGGTCATTGTTACTTGTTTTGATAATTTCATTGAAGGTGGAGGTGATTTGGAGGCCCCATGACAAAGTTCAAGAAAAATGGGCCAAGTTGTGCTTGATCCAAGCACACCAGTTTGATAAACCAAACTTTGATACTGCATCATGCATCCAAATGGGATGAATTTTTGTGGACAAGTCCAAAATATATTGGGATACATTTTATCTTAATGAATACAAGCCTCATTCGTCCATCTGGTGGCCCAAACAACCTGATCTTTTTAGTACATCGAGTTTGCATGAAGTCAAAAGTGGTGTGTTTTGATCTTTCCATATCTCTAACTGCAGGTGTCCAAATGAATCCAAAATTTCAGTGAAGATATCCAAGAGGTGTGGATATGACTTTTTTATTTTATAAAAATCTAGATAAGACTGTCTGGAGGTCTAAACTCATGTGACAAGTGGTTTTAATAAATATGTGTGCTCAAAACCACCTTCCCATTTTCCTATAAAATGGCACCTTGGGTTCCCCATTTGTAAGTTAGACCAGGAAGAAAATATATGGTATTTTTGAGACCCAAAGGATTCCACTTCTCATCCAAGAATTTATAGAGGCCCCTATCCTCATAGGGGGGTCAATGATGAAGGCAAAGTTCCACCCGAGCCTTCTCCTCCTCTAGATGGCGAGCTAAACGGTGGACGATCATTTCAAGGGAGATACACATGATTGGTAAGTAGTTCTAACACTTGATACTCTACTGATTTTGTGTAATTTGTGTGTTAATTATTTCACTTATGTTTTATCTAAACATGTTTCTCCTCTGAATTCATTGCTTGGGTTTAATTAAGTGAATCGATTTTCATTTCAACACTAATTGGGATGAAATTTCAAGTGGGAAACTTGGGTTGTTCTGATTGAGAAACACTAGGATCCTATTTCTCTCACACATACAAAAGATATTATTATTATTCGATAGCCTTTAATATATTTTTTAAGTCTAAACATTGACAAAACTATTGTTGTTTCAAGGGTTGGTACTTTGTGAAATGTTTTAAGAGGCAAGAGGGGAATCAAGATCTTGACAACCCTCAACCAAAGAATTAAAAAAAACCATGTGAAATTTTCAAAAAAATGATCTATCCAAGATGTGTATTGATCTTGAAGTGATCTCCTTCTCTCATAATTCTTAAATCACCACATTATTCTCTCAACTATTAAACTCTTTAAGTTAATTTATTTTATTAAATGTGTTTTTAAAATCACCCCCACTTTTAATAATATTTATTAAAAATGAACACTATAAGCTAACAATGCTCCTTAAGAGATAGCGTACTGTCTTCCCTAGAATACAAAATATTCTTTAAATAACTATCAATTTGATGTGTCACAACAACGTTTTCACCTATCTACACAGGATACATAGGGACACCTGGATCTACAATCCAGGGTCCATTGGTAAAAATAAAAATAATCAATGGGAAAAATGTATGCCTATTCATATGGATTAGGACTGTGTAGAGAGTTTCCATCCAGAAATACATGTGGATTGATTCCTTTCAGCACAATATACGTAGTGACACTTGGATCTCTAATCCCATGTCCAAATTAAAAATTCAAAACAATCAAAGGAAAAAATACCCCCTCCCTCTATACAAGTTAGGGCCACATAGGGAGATAGTTTTATAACTATATATGTCTTGATTCTTACTCTAATGAGATATATAGTGATGCATGGATCTTAGATATTGGTCTAGCCACCACAAAATCAAAATTTCCATATCCTTCCTTTTTATCACCTTCGTGAACTGGAATAAACCTTTACCACCCTTTATTTCTCACACCAACCATAGATCACATGGGTTTAGTAGTTTTGGTAAGGGATTCCCCACATGATTAAGGCCTATCAATTCACATCAATGTTACTATGGTATCAGTCAAATGACTTTAAAAGGCACACCAGATGTCCTTAGCATATGATGATAAACTACATGGTTGGAGCCAGTTTGAGAACTATGTGTGGCTAGATTCCTACCGTTGTAGGATACATAATGATTCATGGACCTCTAATCTTGGGCCCATCTATAATATTTCCTCCTCACATTAGGGAATTTACATCCTTTTCACATAATGTTAAACCGCATGGCTGACGTCCTTATCTCATGACATTAAACCGCATGGTACCTAAATAATTATGTGTGGATTGATTCACACTTTAAGGAGATATGCAGTGATGCCTAAACCTCAAGTTCTAGTCCCATCCATGGGGTAAATAAAAAATGTCACCTTATCCCACATAAAAATAATGATTTATGTAGGATATCACAAATTTGGGTTCCTTATTTAAGGATTTATAAAGAAAAAAATATCATCCTATATATGAGTCCGATCTATGTAGGGAACTTCACACTCCATGGAAAATCATGGTTTGAATTATTCTTACATACTCAAAAAAATTCCTTCCATTTATCATACTCTATGCCTTAGGTAATTTCAGATCTCTAGAATCATTATCTGGCCATTGAAGATGGATGTTCAATGTCTTGAGATCACCTTTTCCTGGCTATACACAATACACCCTGGTTGGCTCTAAATAAGTCTCCAACACAAAATTCCCCTAAACCAAAGGTAAATTCTTCCCCGTGAGAGGACTCTTCTATCTCTATAAGGCCAAATGACATTTTTCCCCATATCATTTCTCCAAATTCAAGAACCCCCAGAATCATGGTTTACATTTTCCTTCCCCATCATGTATAAGGAATTTCATAACATCTCGGACCGATGATCCTTTTATTATTCATTGTTTCCATGAAATTTGGTCCTAGCCTTATGACCTAAATTCACAAGACCTTATGTTATCCATACCGTATGATGTTAAACTGCATGGCTAAGTTCCTAATCACATGAAATTAGACTTTATGATTTCTAAGAACTTTGTCTATCTTTATTCATGTTATCATAAGATAATTAGTGATTCCTAAATATTCAATTTCAAGTCCAGCAATAACATAAAAATTCTACCCCTTTTCGTATGTGTTGGTCAAACCTACACAGGGTGCCTATAACGACCCAGAATTTTATCAATGACATTCCCTTATTATAATTATTTTATATAGTATAAATCACATAAAATCACATAAAAAAACACAAAATAAACTTTATAAATGAAGAATGAATAGAATAAGTGGTATTTATATAATTTAAGGAACCAATACCAATGTAATAGTAACTTAACCTTTGGAATAGTAATGTAACCCTTATGAATAGTAAACCAGAAAATATAATAGTAACCTCACCTATGGAAATATAAATAAAACTTATCCATCTTATAAATAAAAATTTGATATAATTATATCATAGTATAAGTAAATAATTGTTTTAGAATTTATTATTTAAGTGTTGATATTTTTATAAAACATAACTATTTATTTTAAATTTTATAATTAATATAATGATTTAAATGAAAAAATATTCATAAAATGTATCCATAAATTAATATTTTTTTCTTATTATTATAAGATAATTATATGATGCCTTAATTAATTTTTCAAAGTGTCATAAAATTAGTTATAATTTTAAAATCAGTATTTTTTTAGTAAAAGATGATTTTAATTAAAAATTAAATTTCCCATATTTATAAACTTATTTTCATAAACTAGAGTCCATTTTTGAATTATAAACATTTAAAAATATATATGTTTAATTTTTGCTATTTTTCTAAAATAGTTGAATTTTTAGTGAATAATGAAATGCGATAATTTAGAGTATAAGTAAATAAATGAATTTTTGAGTCATGTTTGAGTTATGGTTGATGTAATTGGACATTGATTAGAACTCACATGAAATAATTACTTTATTTAGTCACAATAATCCTCATTATTTCTTTTCTTGAGAAAAATAATGAACTAATGAATAAAATAATGAGAAAACACATCTCTCCTCCCCTATAAATACCACCCCTCACCAACTATTCTCCTCATGCCTCTAAAGTTTTGATATAATTAAAAATTATACTAAAATATATTCCCAATCCCCTATCTCATGTAGAGTATCTCTTTGTCTCATCAAAATACCAAAACCTTTTCCCTAATAAGGTTACCAAGTAGGAGAAATTCAAGAGGTAAAATCCTCCTTCTTTTCTTTTAATTTATTTTCAAGTTCTTTTATTTTATTTTTATATACTCACATACCCTCATTAAAATGGTATGATAAATCCAATACCTTACATATACCTGAATTTTATTATGTTAATTTAATAATCCATCATCATTTCTTTCCCCTATCCTTTTGTACTAAAAATGAAAACATTGTCTGTAATGTGTTGGTTTATCACATTCAAGGACGACGAGTTTTCAATTTCCATTATTGTATTAAAGGTTGGTCATAAAACCATTTTTATGTTTTAACCAGATTATAATATATGTAATTTTCTAGAACCATTATATATACATTATATTAATTAATAAAACAAAACTATTTTGTGATGGTCGAAAAAATGCCAAAATAATTTAAACGGTTATCTTAACATATTATCTAATTATCCATACACACATATAGAACCAAAATGATATATAATACCATTTAATATTCTATAAGTTCATTAAAAATATAAAATTTCAATTTTGGAAAACTATTCTAATTTTACATGATTTTCCATACATGTATACAGGTAACTGATCATGAAAACCAAGGAAAGGAATGCTCCCGAACGATAAAATTGTATCTTATAACTCATCAAAATGTACATGAATGAACTTAATAAAATTATAATAAATAAAATAAATGTATAAAATTTTGTGAATTAATTAATTAATAGATTTAATTTGGTTATCCAGTACATTAAGATCAAGTGCAAAACCGTTTTGAACATAAGGTAAGGGATTCTACCTGAACCTCTATTTTTCCTTCAGGTTACTCTTTATCTATCTTTACCCCAATGAAATGCTTCTTTATTTTTTTTAATTATTCTAAATTATATTTATATATTAATAAAACATGTATCCATATCATATCATCCTTCTTTTATAGGGAAATACATGTTTTAAAAAGGTTCCCTTCTCAATTCTTCTCGAAAAGAAAGCCCGGTTAAAGGGAACTTTCTGATTTCTTACCCATTCTCATGTACCATCCATAATATAATTTAATAGACCATTATTTTTCTAAAATCACTAAATTTATCATGAAAAACTATATTGGTTCATTTTTTTTATGAAAACAAATATACATTTTCTTCTTTAAATGCTCTTTAATATTTTCCTTAAACTGCACTAAAATGTTTCATTTTTAATGTCTCTTAAACACTCATTTATGTGTATTCACTTATACATGACATAAATTATCATTATATATTTTTTTCCCTTATTAATGTGAATTTATAATTTAAATCCATTCTTTCATGGACACTATTATGATATTCCATTTTTTTATGCCTTATGATATGATTATGATACCCAATTCTTTCAATGGGTAACCCTTACGCTTGATTCTTCATGTTCCACACTAAAACAAATGAAGGTGTGCATACCAAGAACTAGAGAATCACCCTAAATTTTGGATCTCTCTAGACCAATCCCTTACTGTATCCTTAGCGAACCTCTACTAGTGAAAAGAATAAAGTCAATGTCGCATATAACTCTCCTCCTCTCGGTGAGGATGAGCTCCCTATGCTCGAAGAACAATTAGCTCAGTAAGAAGAAGAAATGAAATATTTTAGGAGTATGAACATGGAGGTTCAATGAGGTAGAATTCCTACCAAATATTATTTTTGGTTAAAGCCTCAATATACACTTTAAATAGGTGTACCTCAATAACAAGGGTTTATCTCGGTGACTGAAGTAGGGTCAGGACATCCACTCAACTCAGCGTCTAGACCATTCATTCACCTAGAACTAATCATGGAGGGATATAAATATTTCTCTATATTAAGGAGAAAACCATAATGGATTTAGAAAAATCCTCAAAAGATGTCCCTGACCAGATATCATCGATAAATAATAGCAGAACTAACACGTTGAATCCTACCTATTGCTGCACCTACCTAAGATCCTTCTCAACCAAGAATTTATCAAGGGATTATCGACACCATAAAGTCATTAATATATCAATTTAAATCCTTGGAGGGATATTGTATACTAAAAAAGATATAATGGAAACATTACCCTAAATGGGTGGTCGACGCCCCACCCCTTCCAAATTTCGAGAGTCCTATGTTCTCGATATTTAATGGCTTAAGAGACCCAAAACAACATATGACACACTTTGAATCCAATTTTGATCCCATAATGGGAAATATTGAACAATAAGAGGTAGTAAAATTCAAATTATTCATTTTGACCTTGAAAGGGTCACCCTTCGTGTGGTACACTAGTTTTTCAACTCTATCAATCATATGATAGGAATACCTTCATTGCCAGTTCCTCTTTCAGTTCAACCCAACACTGCAAAAGAAAATAATCATTGACCTCTAAAATTGAAAATAGTGAGAAAGTAAGAGAGTATAATATTTTATTTCCATATAGAAAGGGTTGTCCTACTCCCTAAAACTACCGCTTACCCAACAAGATATGTTCTCACTCTTCATAGAGAACCTTTGTGACGATCTATGAAGACCACTCATCCTGGTGAAATATACAAATGGATTTTGGTATTTTTTTCACCTTTAACTAAATAATAGAGTATTTCATATAGAAAACTAATATCAAGTTCTAAATAGCTCCAACTATCCCATGGAAAATAGTAGTAAAAGAAGATGTGATATCTCTCACACTTAAGTCAGCTTTCATCTCGACCCCAACTCCAAAACCCACACCATATAATACAACACCCCTTGGTAGTCAACAAAACCCCCCGCCTTTCTAGGATGAATATATGGGACCCAGTAGGAATCAATTTTAGGAGAGAAGATACAAATTTTACTAATTCTAATATGATCAGGTCTATGACTATTTTATAGCTTCTATGGACAATGATTTACTCTATATGTCAGAGCCCAAGAAGCCTGATCAGGTAGGTGTTGATGAACAATCAAATTATTTCCCCTTCTATGGGATGTTAGGGTACACCATTTAGGAATTCTTATTCAAATACACCATGAAAAAATTGGTGTATTATGGGAAATTAAAGTTGTAAAATCCACCATCTCAAGTATCATATATTTCTGCTACTTCCCCTAAGGAAAGAGATGAGTGGAAAGAAGTTGTTAGTATAATATCACAGAATTTTTATGGTTGGATGAATTAGAGTACAATCAACCAAACTCATCTTATTCTCCAAGAAAAATTGAAACAACCAATTATACCCCCATACACTTCTGTTAAAACATAGGCAATGTCATCGGCACTATAAACCTCTAAAATCCAGACTTTCAAAAAGTTTCTTAGTCAAAAAGGCAAGGAGAAAGTGGATGAGGAAGGACCTGCATCAAGGAAACAAATTGGCTCTAACTCTCTCATAATTTATGACCTCAGTTATTAAATAATGGGTGCTAACATGCCAAATGGTATTTCCAAAAATGTTCATCCATAAAAAATCAATATCAAATGAGGAGTTAATATTTGGTTCCATTAATTTCATCAATTTAGTGGATCTCTTCTCACATGATGAGTGTGGATATGAACTTGAGTTCTATGCACCTGATTGAGGAACTAGAGGATAGCTCACAGGAGATGAGAATATTAATGAATGCATAGTCACAGTAGAAACCATAATTCTTTCTCAAACCTACTCGAAACATCAATGTGACAAAAACTCATGGAAGATCCCTTCAGTGAGTCCAATAGGGGAAATAAAATCCCCCTTCATCTGCCAAAATCCACCTTGAACTAATTACTTTATAATATTTATCATAAGTGGTACAGGTGTCAAGTCACCCCTGGTGGGAAGGTAGGCTTATTCGGCCTAACCCACCAAGGATAGTAGCACCTCCAACTCCTATTTTGAGGGCTGATCAAATGAAATCGAGTACTACATCCCCTAAAGTTCCTATTAAAGAGAATCCCCTCATTAGGAAGCATATTACTTTAGGCCAGAAGTGTGATATATTGAAAAATATTGCCTTGGTACTTGCAAAGTTTTCAATCCTAGACACCATGAGCTTATCGAAAGATCATAAAAAAGCACTCATTGGGGAATTTCTAATCCCTATGGATTTTGAAGCTGAAGTTTTCATTGTTGAAGTGTGCCAGATAGAAACCGATCTTGTGAAATGTCACATGGTTATCTACTTTATGGATCAAGATGAATACATTATTTTATAGGGACACATCTAACCCTTGTACATGTCGGGTAGGATAAATGGTGTTGATGTCCAAAAGTATTTCATTGATAATGGATCTGGAGTTAATCTCATTCCAGTATAGACACTTTGCTGATTGGTGGGTAACCCTTGATGCAAGATTATACAATAGGGAAGGTAAATAGCCCTTGGTTGATAGCATTGCTTGGGTAACTACCCCAAACGGTATAGAAATGATCTCAAGAAAACCCTTAAAATATCTCAGTGAAGAATAGGTGTTACCCATCAATCAGGTCAAGCATATGAGTCAATGTTTAGACACATATTTAGTGGTCTTCGTGATTTCTGTCATGACCACTGAGTCCAATAGTGGTGAAATATCGGGTGAAAATGCCTTAATTCCATCATCAAAGATCCAATATATCCCTACCTCACCATTTAAGGCTGAAGAGGTTGTCTCATCACCCAAAGATGGTGAAGAAACTCCTTATCTATCCTCTCTAGTGTTTCAAGGAAATCCCAAACTGTAACATGGGTTAGAGGAAGTTTCTTCATCTGTTAAATGTCATGATACTAAATCCCCTCCAAATATGGGAGAGCTTACCCCCACCAAATCCCCCCCCTATGGAATAAGAGGAACATTAATAGGAGGAAGAAGAGGAGAATGAGGACCTTAGGGACACCCCTCCAGCATTTGAGGAGGGTGTATCTACCACCATTGATAAACATGGATAAATAAATTCAGGTATAGAAAAAGTCTCATGACCCACTTTGATTAGTGTGGTCACATATCTTGAAGAAAAAGAGGTATATAGCTCCTTATTGAAGAAACATTAGGATGTGTTCACCTCAAAATGCACAAAATTGTTAGGTCTCAATATCCAGGTGGCCACTCACCACCCGGGCTTTCTAGAGGACCACTGAGGCTATAAATAACTAGCTAGAAGGATGCACCTAACACACAATGCTAAAATTGAATCCAACATTGACAAGATCATTATATCCAACTAAATTATAGAGGTTCAAAATCAAAACTAGCTGGATAATATTGTTTATGTTAATAATAATAATGGGAAAATAAAAAATTTTGTATTTATTTTAGAGATCTCAACTGGCACTTCCTGAAATATTATTTCCTAGTACCAATCATGGTACTATTGATCAATGAAACAACCAGATAGCATTCCCTCTCCTTCATGGATAGCTATTCGGGATACAATCAAATATGAATGGCCTAAGAAGATTAAGAATACACCACCTTTAGGGCCTCTAAGGATTATTTTTCTATCAGGTAATTCCCTTTGGATTGAAAAATGTTAGAGCTACATACCAACATGCCATCCATCGCATCTTCAAACACTTTTTTGGAAATTTCATCAAATCCTACATTGAAAATATGGTATTTAAAATCTTGAAAATGATCTGAGCACTTGGTGGATCTTGAAACCTTATTCAAAAAATTGTGATAACACATCCTGAAAATGAACCCCTTGAAATGTTCTTTCAACATTACCTCATTAAAATTCCTCAGATTAATTATAAACCAACATGGAATTTAATTCAACCCTGAGAAAACCAATTCCATCCTTAGTATTTCACCTCCTTGAAACCTCAAAGAGTTTAGAGGACTTCAAGGAAACTTATCCTATATCTGTATCTTTATAGCCAACCTTGCCAGAAAATTCCTTCCATTCAACAAATTGATGAAAAAGGGGGATATATATTAGTGAAATGATGATTGTTAGGAATCATTTGATAGCTTCAAGAAATATCCTTTGAGCCCACTAGTGATGTTGTCACATGTGGAAGGAAGGCCTCTTATTTTCTATGTGACAGCCTTAGAGTGATCATTGGGCACTATCCTCATGCAAAATAATGATGCTAATAAAGAAAACAATCTTTATTACCTCATCTAAACCATGATTTATGTTGAGAATCATTATTCTGATATCAAGAAGATTTATCTAGATTTTAATATTTGTATTCCAGAAACGGAGTCACTACCTACAGCACCCAGAGGCCCATTGGGTCTCTCGTAGCAACCCACTCAAATATATTCATAGTTTTCATATGTTGACCGAGCATCTGTTGTGGTGGGTGGTCATCCTGCAGTAGTTTGACAATCATTTCATGCCTCAAAAAGTATTTAAAGTCCAAGCATTAGCAAATTTTCTAGAATAGAACCCATCGATAGAAATGAATTCATTGGATACTAAATTACCAAATTAATATGTCTTATCTATTCAAGAGGCCCCCCAGATATGGAAGATATATTTCGACAATTCATACAGAATCCCTACGAGGAGTATGGAAGACCCCAATCTCTATAAAGTAGGGCTAGGAGTCATACTCATTTCTCAAGAAAAGGCAGTCCTACCTTACTCCTTTCTACTGTTGGAATGGGGCATGAATAATGAAGTAGAATATCAGGATCTCATTGCGGGGATAGAGATGGAACTTCAGGTACAAGTGAACCACTTAGTCATAAAAGTTGATTTTTAATTGGTCATCAATAAGTTAAATAGGGATTATGACATCAAAAAGGAATAGTTAATACCCTACTAAACCATATCTAAGGACTAATGGTGAAATTCCCTTCAGATATGACATTAACTCACATACCATGATCACAAAATTCCCAATTTGATGCACTAGAATTGGAAAATATAGTCCCAACTCTAGAAGATCCATATCAGGATGAAATGATCATCAACATATCACACCATCATATGGTCTCACATTTTTTTCGAGATTACACATAATAGATCAATGAATCTAGTCCCATTGTTGAATCATATGGTCCTACCACTAAATGGATCACACCCATTATGGACTACCTGAAAAATAAATAACTTCTGCCAAATAGGGATGGGAAATAATAGATTTGAATATGAGTAATTAATTTTTTTCTATATGATGGTATGATTCATCAAAATATCCTCTATAAGAGGAGCCTTGATGGGGTCCATCTTAGAAACATTGATGGGGAAGATACAACTATTGTCATGAAAGAAGTGTACACTAAAGCCCGTGGAACCCATCATTCAGGATTCAATATTTCCCATCAAATCCAAAGGATTGGGTACTAATGTCCCAATATAATGAATGAATGCACTAAATTTACCAAAAAATCATTTGTGCCAATTTTATGTCAACTTCATTCAAAAACCCATGGAGTTTCTATACATAGACAAATATTCTTGGTCATTTTTCATATGGGGAATTGATTTCATGGGACCATATCCTCTCACTACAACCAAGCAGTTTAAGTACATTCTTATTGTAACTGAATTCTTCTCCAAGTGGTCCAAATATATACCCCTTAAAGAATATGGGGCAAGGAACATTTTTTGGTTCGTGAAAATCAAAATCATCACTAGATTTGGGGTCCCTCATAAAATAATGACAAACAATGGAACCAATTTCTATTATGCTGAATTTCATAAGCTGCATTAGGATTATAACATCAAGTCCAACCATTCATCCAACTACCATGTAGTGACTAAAAAATAGATATAGGCCTTTAACAAGACCCTATCGAATATACTCCACCAGATGGTAGATAAGGATAAAAAATATTGGCTGGACAAGCTCCTAAATACCATGTGGTCTTACTGGGCTATGACCTACACTGCCACACAGGTGACCCCATACTCATTAATATATTGGATATATATGGTCCTTTCCATCAAATTTCAAATTCCCTCACTCTGAATTTCCATCTACGATCAGTTATCCATCAATGAGAAATCCCATAAATGACTGGATGAATTAGAGTGATTGGATTGGAAGATATTATATACCTTTAATTATTTATAAGTCCATCAAAACTGGATCATTCATGACTTGAACAAAAAGGTTCACCCCTGATATTTCCTCAAAAGAGAGATGGTGTTGGTCCAAAGGACACCAATGCTACTGGGAAAGAAACCACCAAATTTGGAAATGAAACAATAGGGACCTTATTCCATACATAAGGTCTACTCCAATGGAGATTATTCTTTGATTTATATGGACATAGATCTTACCTTGTGTCCCACCAATGTGAGTGTAAATCCTTGAACTCACACTTCTGGATTCAGTACTAAAACATGTTGTGTATTTATTTTTTATAATGTATAAAAGAAAAATACACATTATATTATACATTCAAGAACCTTTTCCATTCTAGGTTTTGTAGTATTAGACAAACCATACATAACTTTTACAACATAAAACATAAACAGTAATTTAATTCATTATTCTCCAACTTCTTATTGTCCCTTGAATACTCCTTAGTATAAGTAGTCACCTGAGGATATACATCAAAAAGGGTTGAGATAAAATCCCAGTAAGAGGATAGATAAGAACAATATAACATGGGGTGATCATAATCATAACATAGTAAAAATATCATGAACATGAGAGGAATCAATAATAAAATACTTGAAATGTGGCGTTGCATAAAAAATGAAATATCGTGTCTTAGTGGTTAACTACCACACATGTGAAAAAAACTAGCATCTTGTTCACACATCATTTCTCTTAAACTCAGGATATTCATCACTTTACCCATTGCATTGGAGTGCTGTATAATTCTGGGCACACCTATCACATTAAAACATTCATATTGCGCTATATAATTTCAGGTGCACCCGTCACATCATAACATTATCATTATCATGAATGCCACAATTAACATATATCATAAATAAACATAAATAACCCATGTAAAGGAATGGGTTTCATATCATAAGAAAAAATTCATAAACATTGATTTCCCAAAATAAAGTTGTAATAACATACTTGATATGATAACCACCAATCTTGAGTGAGAAGTAAAATGTGTGTTTTTGAAAGAAGAGTTATTTGGGAAAACATTTATTTGACATAAACATTAGTAAAAACATGTATATACAATAAAAGTTAATATAATGATGAAAAAATGATTTTTAAGGAGTGACCATACCAAAAATGGAGTGAAAGAGGGAGAAACCGAAGAAAGAAAGTTGGGTTTGAGATTTTCCCCTTAGCTTGTATCTGAATGCTTTCTTCACTTTAATGTCCTATATAACCACATTATATTCATTAATTTACAAATATAGAACATTTTTTACATGAATATGTTTCATTATGGTTTCATTAAGTTATTTTATGGGGCTTTGGATGAGTTATAGAGTTTAAAAAACATTGTCTGGGAATGTTTATTTTTATGGTTTTCTTGAGTGCTTCACTTGTATTCATAAATGGAAGTTAATTTAGAACATGGGTAAACATACGTAACTAATATTTCATGTTATTAATAATATTACATAAGTTTAAATGATATTATAATGAATTATATTATATTCCATGTGGATGAATCATTAGATAAGAATTAAATGATGATTGTTTGGGTTAATTTGGGTGGTTTCTCGACCACAATGAACTTGTTTTGTTTAATCATTTAGTAATATGTACATAAGTTTGTTTCAGAACATGAAATAGGATATAATAAATTTAATATAATCTGGTTCAACCATAAAAATGGTTTCATGACTAGATCTGAAAGCTTTAAAGTAAATTGAAAACATGTTGTTCTTGAAGGTGATAAATTAACACCTCACGAACAACATTCTCTTTTATAAAATAAAAAATGTGGAGAAGGGGTTTGGATGATATAATATCCCATTAGTATCATAAGATTATAGTATATGTATAATACTGGAGTTATCATACCATCTGTATGAATATAGGTGGGGAGATATTAAGAAATGAACTTGAAATTGAAAGGAATTTAAAGGAAAAGAGAGAGAGAGGAATTACCTCTTGAGTCCTCATCTTTAGATCCTCCTTAAAGAAGCTAGGCTTGGTCTTTTGATGAGACCAGAAGCTATTGGATATGGGGGGGGAAAGGGAAGATTTTTGGGTAGAGTTTAGACAAGTCTTGAAGATTGATTGGTGTGATGGAATGAGGATGTGAAGGGTGGTATTTAAAGTGGAGGGGAGAGGGGATTTCTCAATATAAAATTCATTAATTTATTATATCTCCACAAGACAAGTAATAGTGATTATTACATGACCAAAAATATTAATTTTATCATGTGAACCCCAAAAAATTGGTCTTACATCAGCAGAACATCATACATGACTCTATAATTAGCTTATTTAGCTTATTTGTAAATTATGGTATTTCACTATTCATGAAAAAAAAATCAAGTATTTCAGAAAAATACCAAAAATTCACCCTAACCATTTTTAGACCTATAAATTCTAAAAATTAATTCCATTTTTCAAAAATAATTTTCTATATATGATTAATTAAATTTTTAATTAAAATCATAATTTACTTGAAAAATACAGTTTTTAAAATTAAAACTAATTTTATAATGCTTTCAAAAATTACATAAGGTCTTAAAAAATTGTCTTAAAACTATAAGACATAGATTTGTTAATTTATGAACACGTTTTAAGAAAATATATTTTCTTTTAAATTAAATATTTATTTATGACTTACAAAAATACCAATACTTTTACTATGGTCAAACTGTCACTTATAAGATGCCTAAGTTTTATTTAATCATTAATGGGTAAGGTTACTATTATTTTTGGATGATTTACTATTAATAGTGGTTGGTTACTATTCATAAGGGTATGTTACTATTCATAAGGGTAGGATACTATTCACCAAAAATTAGGTTTGTCTTACTAGACTCCAAACATCTTACAGATCGCAACTGTGTATGCCAGATTTTCAAAATTCAAAATAGAGAAGTGGGTAAATTAATTTGAATAGATTGGTTATAAAAGCCACATAGTACATAGTAGTTCATTTAAATATTATTTGGAATCGTGTTTCCTTTTAAAATTTTGGGATGTTACATTTTACCCCCCTTAAATGAATTGTGCCCCCACAATTCATTCATTGTACTTATAATTATGAATTTAAATATTAAGAAAAAGTATTTTATTATGAGTATTTATTTAACTAGAATTTAAAAATTAAATACTATAGCAAAAAAATGAAAATGTCTAATCTCTAAAGTTGTCTAGACCGTTCCTATAATACCAAATGTAAAGCCCTGAACCCGCACTTCCGGATTCAGTACTAAAATATGTTGTGTATTTCTTTTTTATAAAGGAAAAAAAGAAAAATACACATTATATTATAAATTCAAGAACCTTTTCTGGTCTATTTTCTGGAGGATTATACAAACCATACATATCTTTTACAACATAAAACATAAATATTTATTTAATTCATTCTTCTCCAACTTCTTATTGTCCCTTGAATACTCCTTAGTACAAGTAGTCACCTAAGTATATACATCAAAAAGGGGTGATCTAAAATCCTAGTAATAGGATATATAATAAAAATATAGCATGGGGTGAGGATAATCATAAAATAGGAAAAAGATCATGAACATGAGAGGAATCAATAATAAAAGACTTGAAATGTGAAAATACATAAAAAATGAAACATTGTGTATTAGTGGTTAACTACCACACATATTTGTGAACAAATCTATCATCTTTTTCACACATCATTTAACTTAAACTCGTGAGATTAATCAATTTACCCAATTAATTTGATCACTTTATAATTCTGGGCACACTCATCACATTAAAACATTCATATTATGCTATATAATTCCAGGAACACTCGTCACATCATAACATTATCATTATCATGCATGAAACAATGAACATATATCAAAAATGAACATAACTAACCCATGGAAAGGAATGTGTTTCATCTCATAAGAACATATTCATAAACTTGGGGTTCCCAAAATAAAGTCGGAATAACATACTTGATATGATAACCATTAACCTTGAGTGAGAAGTAAAAGGTGTGTTTTTGAAAGAAGAATTATTTTGGAAAACATTTGTTTGACATAAAATTTACTTAAAAACATGTATATCCAAAAAAAGGTAATATAATGATGAAAATTTTATTTTTTAAGGAGTGACCATACCAAAAATGGAGTGAAAGAGGGAGAACCTAAAGAAAGAAAGTTGGGTTCGAGATTTTCCCCTTACCTTGTATCTAAATGCTTTCTTCACTTTAATGTCCTGTATAACCACATTATATTCACTAATTGAAAATTAAAAAACCTTTTGTACATAAATATGGTTCATTATGGTTTCATTAAGTTATTTTATGGGCCTTTGGATGAGTTATAGAGTTTAAAAAACATTGTTTGGGAATGTTCATTTTTATGGTTTTCTTGAGTTGTTCACTTGTATTCATAAATGGAAGTTTGTGTAGAACATGGGTAAACATACAGAACTGATATTTCATTTTATTAATGATATTATAGAATTTTAAATGATATTTTAATGAATTATATTATATATCATGTGGATGAATCATTAGGTAAGAATTAAATGATTATTATTTGGGTTAATTTGGGCGGTTTCTCGACCACAATGAACTTGTTTTGTTTAATAATTTAGTAATATGTACATAAGTTAGTTCCAGAAAATTAAATTGGATATAATACAAATAATATAATCTGTTTCAACCATAAAAATGGTTTCATGACCATATCTGAAAGTTGTAAAGGAAATTGAAAACATTTTGTTCTTGAAGGTGATAAATTAACACCTCACAAACAACGTTCTCTTTTATAAAATAAAATGAAGAGGAGAAGGGAGTTGGATGATATAATATCCCATAACTATCATAACATTCTAGTATATGTATAATACTGGAGTTACTATACCATGTGTATGAATATGGGTGGGGAGAGATTAAGAAATGAACTAGAAATTGAAAGGAATTTAAAGGAAAAGAGATAGAGAGGAATTACCTCTTGAATCCTCCTTTTGAGATTCTCCTTAAGAAAGCTAAGCTTGGTATTTTTATGAGACCAGAAGATCTTGGATGTGGGGGAGGGGCTAGGGAGTATTTTTTGGCTGAGTTTAGACAAGGATTGAAGCTTGAGAGATGTGAGGAAATGAGGGTGTGAATGATGGTATTTATAGTGGAGGGGAGAGGGATTTCTCAATATAAAATTCATTAATTTATTATTTATCCACGGGACAAGGAATATTGAGTCTTACATGACTAAGAATAGTAATTTTATCATGTGAACCTGAACCAATTGGGCTTACATCAGCATAACATCTTGCATGAATCTATAATTAGCTTATTTAGCTCATTTGTAAATTATAGTATTTTACTATTCATAAAAAATTCAAGTATTTCAGAAAAATCTCAAAAAATCATCCAAACCATTTTTCAATATTTAGAATCAAAAAATTAATTCCATTTTACAAAAATAATTTTCTAAATATGATTAATTGAATTTTTAATTAAAATCATAATTTACTTGAAAAATACAGTTTTTAAAATTAAAACTGATTGTATATTGCTTTCAAAAAATATGTAAGGTCATGTAAAATTATATTAAAACTATAATACATATATTTATTAATTTATGAACACATTTTAAGAAAATAAATTTTATTTTAAATTAATTAATTAATTATAATTATTTATTTATGACTTACAAAAATACTAATACTTTTACTATGGTCAAACTATCACTTATAAGATTCCTAAGTTTTATTTAATCATTAATGGGTAAGGTTGCTATTATTTTTTTGAGGATTTACTATTCATAAGGTTTAGTTACTATTCATAAGGGTAGGTTACTATTCAGAAAAAATTAATTTTGTCCTATCGGACTCCAATCATCCTACTGATCGCAATCGTGTATGTCAGATTTTCAAAATTCAAAATAGAGAAGTGGGTAAATTAATTTTCATAGATTGGTTATAAAGGCCACATAGTACATAGCAGTTCATTTAAATATGATTTGGAATCATGTTTCCTTTTAAAATTTTGGGATGTTACAGTGAGGTTTCTATAGAAGTATTTCATGTAATAACATGGAAAATCATCTATATCTCATGATGTTAAAATGCTTGGTAAATCATCTCGATCACATGATGTTGAACTACATGGTAAGTCATCCTAATTGCATAATGTTAAACTACATGGTAAATTATCCCAACTACACAATGTTAAATAGAATAGTTAGTATTTGTTGTATAACCTTAAAAATCATGACATATTTGTCCATATCACAAGACAATAAACTAAATGACACCAAAGTCCTCATTATGAAATGTTAAACTGCACTGCACCATACTTTCCTCACCAAAAATGACTGCACCCTCCGCATCATCCATATACCATGCTATATTCAAGAACAGTGTGTGTCTTGATTCTTGTCTACCTGTGATATGTAGTGACACCTAGAACTCTTACATTGGGCCCAACTAAACATTTCCCTCCATTAATAATATGATTTTCTTACCAAACTTAGGCCTTAAGGCCTCTTTTCACATTAGGATTTTGTTTCTTTCGGGTCCAAAAAATCATCTTTCTCATAACTACAAAACACCATCATCCATGTTGTAATAAGGTAAAATGAATGACACAACCATCCTAACCACATGATTTTAAAATATATGAGAATAATTTTTTTATCAATGATTCACCACACACAAGCTAGATCTATGTGGAAGAATAATTAAATACCCATTTCCCCATGTGCGATCCAAATCCACATAGGGAATATATTTATTCAAGAACTAAGTGTGGATTGATTCCTTCCATCATAGGATATGCAGTGATGCCTGGATATCTAATCTTGGGCCTAGTCACAACGCTACTTTCCTTCCATGTCAAGTGACCCATGTCCTTACCACAATATACTAAACTGCATGGCCAACATCCATGCCGCATGACATTAAACATGATGGTTCCTCAAAAACTATGTGTGGCTTGATTCTCATTTCAATGGGATACATAGTGATGCTCGGACCCTATGTCAGGGGACCAGCTGTGAAATATGGGAAAAAATGTCCCCCTCTGTGTATAAATTAGACCTATGTAGAGAGTTTCCATTAAGAACAATGTGTGTATTGATTCCTGCTATCACAGGATACATAGTGACACCTCGATTTCTATTCTTGGGCCTGGCCTCAACAATCCCCCTCTTTCACATAGATTTACCTTCTTCCTCACCATGTGAAGTTAAAATGAATGGGATTTAAGAACTATATGTGGATTGAATCCTATCCACACATGATATGTAGTGATGTCTGGATCCCTAATCTCAAGTCTAGCCACAACAATCAAAACAATTACTGGTAAAAATGCCCCCCTCTGTGTATGGATCATATCTGCGTATAGAGTTCCCATCCAAAAATACATGTGGCTTGATTCCTCTTTGTACAAGATATATAGTGACACCCAGATATTAAATCCCAGGTTCAGCAATAATAATCAAACAATCAATAGGAAAAATTCCTCCCTCTGTGTATGGATCAGACCTGCATAGAGAGTTCTCATCTAGAACTATTTGTGGCTTGATTCCTATCTACATAGGATACATAGTGACACATAAATCTCCAATCCTGGGTCCATTTTTAAAAATAAAAATAATCAATGGGAAATTCCCCCCTTGTCATATGGATCAGACCTGTATAGAGAGTTCCCATCCATAAATACATGTGGATTGATTCCTATCTACACAAGACACATAGTGACACCCAGATCTCTAATCCCAAGTCCAGTTGCAACAATCAAAACAATCAAAGGAAAAAAACCCTCCCTCTATACGAGTTAGGCTTACATAGGGATCTATTTTTAGAACTACATACGTCTTGATTCTTACTCTAAAGAGATATATATTGATGCATGGATCTTAGATCTTGGTCTAGCCACCACAAAATAAAAATTCCCTTATCCTTCATTTTTATCACCTTTGTACATTGGAATAAACCGTTACTAGCCCTTATTTATCACACCAACCATAGATCACATGGGTTTAGTAGTTTTGGTAAGGTATTACCCACATGATCAAGGCATATCAATTCACATCAGTGTTACTATAGTCTCAGTCACATGCCCTTAAAAGGCACACTAGATGTCCTTACCGCATGAGGATAAACAACATGGTTGAAGCTAGTTTGAGAACTATGTGTGGATAGATTCCTACCATTGTAGGATACATAGTGATTCATGGACCGCTAATCTTGGGCCCAGCCATAATATTTCCTCTTCACATCAAGGAATTTACATCCTTTTCGCATAATGTTAAACTGCATGGGTAACATCCTTGTCGCATGACATTAAACTACGTGGTGCCTAAAGAACTATGTGTGGATTGATTCTCACTTTAATGAGATATACGGAGATTCATATACCCCATGTTCTGGTCCCATCCATGGGGTAAATAAGAAAAATTTCCCTTTCTCCCACAAAAAAATTAATGATTTATGTAGGATATCTTAAATTTGGGTTCCTTATTTTAGGATTTATCAAACAAACAAAAATTTACATCCTATATATGAGTCTAATCTATATAGGGAACTTCACACTCCATAGAAAATCATGGTTTGAATTCTTCTTACGTACTCAGAAAGATTCCTTCCATTTATTATACTTTATGCCTCAAGAAATTTCATATCTCCATAATCTTTCTCTGGCCATTAAAGATGGATGATCAGTGTCTTGAAAACACCTTTTCTTGCCTATGCACAATACACCCTAGTTGGCTCTACATAAGTCTCCCACACAAAATTACCATAAACTAAAGGTAAATTATTCCCAATGAGAGGCCTCTTCTATCTCCATAAGGCCAAATGAAATTTTTTTCCCTGTATCATTTCTCCTAATTCAAGAACCTCCAGAATCACGATTTACATTATCCTTCCCTATAATTTTTGAGGAATTTCATAACATCTTGGCCCGATTATCCTTTTATTACACATTGTTTCCATGAAATTTGGTCATATCCTTATGAACTAAACCCACAAAACCTCATGCCATCCTTACCGTGTGATGTTAAACTGTATGACTAATTTCCTAATCATATGAAATTAGATTTCATAATTTTTAAAAATAATGTTTGTCTTGATTCATATTATTATAATATAAGTAGTGATGAGTAGATATTCAATTCCAAGTCCATCCATAACATAAAAATTCTCCCCCTTTTCATATGTGTCGGTCAAACCTACACAGGGTGCCTATAACGACCCAAAATTTTATCAATGATATTCTCTTCTTATAATTATTTTATATAGTATAAATCACATAAAAAACAAAAAATAAACTTTATAAATTAAAAATGGAATAAGATGTATTTATAGAAGTTAAGGAACCTATACCAATGGAATAGTAACTTGACCTTTGGAATAGGAATGTGACACTTATGAATAGTAAACCAGATAATATAATAGTAACCTCACCTATGTAAGTATAAATAATACTTATCCATATTATAAATGAAAATTTGATATAATTATATCATAGTATAAGTAAATAAATGTTTTAGAAATTATTATTTAAGTATTGATATTTTTATAAAACAAAACTATTTATTTCCAATTTTATAATTAATATAATGATTTAAAAGAAAAATTATTCATAAAATGTATTTTTAAATCAATATTTTTTTGTTATGATTATAAGATAATTTTGTGATACCATAATTAATTTTTCAAAGTGTCATAAAATCAGTTATAATTTTAAAATAAATATTTTTTTAGCTCATGAGGATTTTAATTAAAAATTAAATTTCCCATATTTAGAAACTAATTTTCATAAAATGGATTCAATTTTTTATTTTTAAAAATTTAAAAATATATAGGGTTATTTTATTGTATTTTTCTAAAATAGTTTAATTTTTTGTGAATAGTGAAATGCAATAATTTAGAGTATAAGTAAATAAATAAATTTATGAGTCATGATTGAGTCATGGATGTTGTAATTGGACATTTATTTGAACTCACAAGAAATAATTAATTTATTTAGTCACAATAATCTTAATTATTTATTTTCTTGAGAAAAATAATAAACTAACGAATAAAATAATGAGAAAACACCTCTCTCCTCCCCTATAAATATCAACCCTCACCACCTCTTCTCCTCACACCTCTAAAGATCGATATAATTCCAAATTATAATAAAATATCTTTCCAATACCCTACCCCATGTATAGGATATCTTTGTCTCATAAAAATACCAAAACCTTTTCCCTAAGGAGGTTATCAAGGAGGAGAAATTCAAGAGGTAAAATCCTCTTTCTTTTCTTTTAATTTCTTTTCAAGTTATTTTAATTTATTTTTCTATCCTAACATCCCCACATTAAAATGGTATGATAAATACAGTATCTTACATATACTATAATGTTATTATGTTAATTTAATAATCCATAATCATTTCTTTCTCCTCTCCTTTTGTACTAAAAATGAAAACATTGTCTATAATGTGTTAATTTATCACATTCAAGGATGACGAGTTTTCAATTTCCATTATGATATTAAAGGCTGGTAATAAAACCATTTTTATGTTTTAAACATATTATAATATATGTAATGTTTTTGAACCATTATATATACATTATATTAATTAATAAAACAAAACTAGTTTGTGATGATCGAAAACATGCCAAAATAATTTAAACGGTTATCATTAACATCTTATCTAATGATTAATATTCACATATAGAACCAAAATGATATATAAAACTATTTTATATTATATAAATTAATTAAAAATAAAAAAATTCACTTTTGGACAACTATTATAATTTTACATGATTTTCCATACATGTATACAAGTAATCGATCATGAAAACCAAGGAAACGAATGCTCTCAAATGATAAAATTGTATCTTATAACTCATCAAAAGGAATATGAATGAACTTAATAAAATTATTATAAATCAAATGCATGTATAAAATTTTATTAATAAATTATTTAATATATTTAATATTATTATCTAGGACATTAAGATCAAGTGCATAACCGTTTTGAACATAAGGTAAGGGATTCTACCTGAACCTCGATTTTTCCTTCAGGTTACTCTTTCTCTCTCTTTACCCTAATATAATGCTTCTTTATTTCTATGTAATTATTCTAAATTGTATTTATATATTAAAAAATATGTATCCATATCTTATCATCCTTGTTTTATGGGGAAATACATGTTTTAGAAAGGTTCCCTTCTCAATTATTCCCGAAAAGCAAGCCCAGTTAAAGGGAACTTTCTGATTTATTACCCCTTATCATGTACCATCCATAATATAATTTAAAACACCATTATTTTTATAAAATCACAAAATTTATCATGAAAAAATATCTTGGTTTATTTCTTGTTTTATGAAAGAAAATATACATTTTCCGTTTTAAACGCTCTTTAATATTTTCCTTAAACCACACTAAAATGTTTCATTTTTAATGTATCTTAAACACTATTTTATGTGTATTCACTTATATTTGACATCAATTGTCATGATATATGTCTTTTTTCCCTTATTAATTTCAATTTTTGATTTAAATCCATTCTTTCATGGATACTATTATGATATTCCCTTTTGTTATGCCTTATGATATGATTATGATACCCAGTTATTTCAATGGGTAACCCTTACGCTTGATTCTTAATATGGAACATATATTCATGAAAATTTTATGATGGGTGCACATATATTTACCTCTAATGAATTGGGTAATCTTTACTCTCATTATACATCATGTTTGGATAGTGAGTGAACCTGGTTATTTTTTAGGACTGTGTCCACTATGTCTTGGCAGCTTTCCTTGACTCATGTTTATGTCATGTTATATGTTGTTACCACATTCCTATTATTCCATGATTATATGTTTCCATGTTATACATGTTTTTATTCATTATGTTTATTCATGTTACATTCCTTTTATGTCATCATGTTATTCCTTCTAACCCATGCAATATGTTTTATTTCTATGCTTATTCCATTACTCATCTTTTTAACTCATCTCTTTTGTTCATGATTTCCTAGGTTATACTATGAATATATAAGGGATAAAATGGAGCTAGAAATATCATTATGAATATTAAATAAAATATTTTTTTATTTTGGTTTCATGATGTTTTAATATGCACCTAGTTTTCAAATACACTAGACTTTATGATCCTTGGCTTGTAATATGATTTTTAATTATGCTTGGAATCATGTAATAATGTGTGTAAATACCTAGGGTCTCCATAGTTGGTATTAGAGAAAGGCCTAGTTATATTTGGATATTAAGACTAGATCACTTTAGTAAGAATCCTAGGGTTAACTCTATCACCATGGATAACCTATATTGAAACATAGGGAATCACAAGTTAGGATATACTTTTTATTTACAAGTTTATCCTTCAATGTTCAAAATTTCATTTTTACATGATTTTTAGTTATGTATTAAAACCCCCTAATTGTACTTTATTTTTCTTAGTTAATTTATGGAAATATAAGAACTCATTCCAAAAATCAATGTGATAGGAAATGTGATGACTGATCTAATGATATGCCAAATATGGTGAGAATGGGTGCTCAAAACTTTATGATATTACTTTCTCAGCTGAATTAAGTTATAAATAATATCATGAATCATGTGGAACAACCTCCTTATGCTAATAAAGATAAAGTTTCCATCAAATCATTCATGCGAAAAATTACTCCCATGTTTAGTGGATCTTAGGATCCCCTCCACATAGAATTATGTATTAACTCCATTGATAAGATATTCTCTATCCTATGGTGCTTAAAAGAAGAGAAAGTTATGTTGGCGGTCTATTATTTTGATGGAGAAGTTGATTAGTGGTGGAAATTTATCAAAAACACAATATCCAAAGAGGACATTGATTCCATGGATTGAGAGGAATTCATGAAAATATTTTTCAATAAATATTTTCCTCAAACCCTCCATCTCAAGATGGAAAGGTAATTACTCATATTGAAGTATAAGGAAGACAAATCTATCAAGGCGTATGAGGAAAACTTCACAAGGCTTTAAAGATACTATTTTGGATTTTTCATGAACACTTAATGCAAGGTGGATTTATTCTTTAGAGAACTAAAGTTGATTCTATGAAAATAAATGGTTATTCGAGACTTCGATAGTTATGATGATATTTTTTATTGTTCCCTTAAGGATTAAATGAAGATCGGAGACTCTCAGTGGTCTTGTGGGATTGGTGAAAAAATAATGAAAATGGAGTTTAATATGGGTGGATAAATAGATACATTCCATGATGGAAAAAATAACCAACATCCCACATGTCAAAAATGTGGAAAGAATCATTCAAGAAATTACTTAAAGGGAGCCAAGAGATGCTTCAAATGTGGAAGATAAGGGTATATGACTAATAGTTTTTGAATGGATATGAAGAATCCCACTAATATGGAAGAATAAAGGAAGGTTTATATCAACAATTATCATGTAGTGCATTATTTTAATTATAAGGATCATGGGAATTATGTTATCCATTTCTTGAAGCCAAAGGTTGTTGGAGGTAATCAACAACAATAACATCCAAGGTGGAAAAGAAGAGAATATGAAATCACTACTACTGAGGTGGAGCCCAACAATGATGTGATGATAGGTACGCTGGTTATTTATTCAAGAATAGACAACATACTATTTGATTCTAGTTTTATGCACTCTTTCATATCCTGAAATTTTAGTAAAACTATTCAATCATTGCCTCAAAATATAGAGGTTGAGCTGTGATAACAAAAAATGGGGAAATTATTGAATCCAAAGTTTATAACTCCTCCCTGGTTAAATTTTATGAACTAAACCTCCCATAAAATCTTATCATACTCCCTTTGGTATAGTTTGAAACTATATTGGGAATGGATTTTATGTCTTTATATAAATACAACATCAACTATCAATAAAGTGGGACCACTCTTCACATCCCAAAGCATACTTTAATTCTAATGTATTCCTTGAAGAATTGGCTAGTCTTCCTCTTAATCGAGTGGTTGCGTTCTAAATTGAAAATATTCCTATATATCTTCCTATATCAAGGAAACCTTATATAATAGAAACTATTGAGATGGAAGAACTAAAGAATCAATTATAGTAGAATATTCATAAGGGTTTTATATACCTGAGTCCTTAACCATGGGGTGTGTCAATACTATTCATTAAGAAGAAGGATGGATCAATGAACCTCTTTATTGATTATCGGGTGATCAAAAAAAATAATGATAAAGAAAAATTATCCCTTTCCATGGATAGATGAATTGTTTGATTAACTACATAGGTCAAGTTATTTCTCTAAGGTGTACCTTCGGTAGGGATATCACCAATTAAAGGTGAGGAAGGAAGATATTACCCATACTACCTTTAGAACAAGGTATAGACACTATGAGTTCATAGTGAATCCTTTTTTACAGAATAATGCTCCATCAATTTTCATGGACTTAATGAATAGAGTCTTTAGAGATTATCTTGACAAATTTTTGGTAGTATTTATCGATGATATTTTGATATACTCCAAGAGAAACGAGGAACATAAGAAACATTTGAATACTATGATGAAGAATTTGTAAAGGGATAAACTTTATAAAAATTATAGTAAATGTGAGTTCTATATGGAGAAAGTATCATTCTTGGGGCATGTAATCACTATAAAAGGGATATATGTGTACCCTTACAAGACAAAGTCAATCGAAGAGTGGCCCATGAAAACATCTGTAATAGAGATCCATAGTTTCCTTGGTCTAGCTGGGTATTATGGTCAATTTATGAAGAACTTCTCATGATTTTATAACCCACTAACCAAGATGACTCGGAAGGGAGAAAGGTTTGTATGGACTAATGAATGTGAAGACTGCTTTAAAGAGTTAAAAAAAGGTTTATCATTGCACCATTGCTCACAATACCAACAAGTGGGGAACTCTTTGTGGTGTATAGTGATGCTTAAAATAAGGTATTAGGGTTTTTTTCTGATTCAAAATGATAAATTTATATCCTATTCCTCATGGTAGTTGAAAATACATGAGAAAAACTATACCACACATGATATGGAGTTGGCAGTTGTGATCTTTGCGTTGAAAATTTAGTGTCATTATCTCTATAGGTAGAAGTGTGAGATATATATTAATAATCATATCCTCAAATATATATTCACACATAATGAGACTAATATGAACCAGTGAATATGGTTAGGGCTCATCAAATATTACAGTTTCTCAATCCGCTACCATCCCAATAAAATAAATAAGGTGGTGGATTCTCTAAGTAGAAAGGGTCTGGCATCTTTATCAACGTTTAAAATTGAAAGGATCCAATCTTCTTAGACCTAAAAAGGATGTACATGAGAATAATTAAGGAAGGAACATCATAAATCCTTTCTCAAATGATTTCTTATATATCTCTTATAGAGAAAATAAAGGGTGATCAAAGGAATGATGTGGAAATTTAGAAAATAGTAGAAGCTATCAAAAATGTAAAACCCTATGAGTTCAATATGGATGTAGATGGAGTTGTATGATTAAGTTCATGACTGTGTGTACTATCCAATTCATAGATAAAGAAAGATATTATGAATGATGCACATAGCTCAACCTTATCTATTCACCTAGGGAGCACCAAGATGTATCAAGATCTCTGGGAAAACTATTAGTGGGACAATGTGAAAAAGGAGATGGTTGAATATACATTAAAGAGCATGGTGTTTAAACTAGTGAAGGCTGGAAGGAAAAATACTAAGAGGATTATGAAACCATTACCCATACCAATATGGAAATAGGAAAAAATCATCATGGACTTTGTCACTGTACTTACAAAGACATCTAAAGGAAACAATGCTATATTGGTTGTTATGGATTGTCTTACAAATATAGATCGCTTTATCTCAATTTGAGTGGACTTATAACTAGATAAAATTTCACATATATATATATATATATATCAAAGATTTGGTAAGGATTTATGGGGTACCACTATTGATTTAAAATGATTGAGATCCAATATTCACCTCCAAGTTATGGAACATTCTCCAACATTCTCTGAACACTGAGTTTAACATAAGTATATCCTATCACCCTCAAACTGATGGCCAATTTGAGAAAAATGTTTAGACACTGGAAGACATGTTGATAGTATGTTCTATGGACTTCAAATAAAGACGGTACCAACATCTTCCATTGGTCTATTTCTCCTACAATAATATTTTTCAATCAAGCATCTGAATAGATCCAAATGAATCCCTTTACAGAGAAATATGTAGAACACTAGAATTATGGGATGAATTCTATGAATGTAAGCTGCTATAACCTGAAATGGTTGAAAAAATAGTAGAAAAGGTGAAAACCATTCAGTGTCATATCAAGCAATCCCAAATTCGACAGATGATCTATGCTAATAATTATCAATGGGACCTGGAGTTTAAGTATGCAGACATGTTATTCCTCCACATATCTCCATGGAAGAGGAACATGAGATTTTGGAATAAAGGAAAGCTAAGTCCCAAGTACATCATCCCCTTCAAGATTCTTGATCGTGTCAGAGCTGTGGAATATCGACTAACACTTTAACCTTTCGCGTCTCAAGTACATAATGTATTTCGTGTATCCCTCTTGAGGAATTACTTATCAGATTCCTCACATGTACTGAATTTAGAGGTGGTACAGTTAGAAAATGATCTCTCATATGAGGAGAAGCCAGTGAAGATATTAGATCATAGAGATAAATTTCTACACAAAAAGACTACTCACCTGTTTAAAGTACTATAGAGGAACCAAAGTACAAATAGGAAACATGGGAACCTATGGAAGCAATGAAGGAGAAGTACCCACACCTACTTTAAATTTAGAATGTAAAATAAAATTTTTGAGAGTGAAATTTCATAAAGGGGGAAGAATGTAATGGCCCAAAATTTTATCAATGAAATTCCCTTCTTATAATTATTTAATATAGTATAAATCACATAAAATCATATAAATAACACAAAACAAACTTTATAAATGAATATTAAATGGAATAAAAGGTATTTCTAGAATTTAAGGAACCTATACCAATGGAATAGTAAGTTGACTTTTGGAATAGTAATGTGACCCTTAAGAATAGTAAACCAAACAATAAAATAGTAACCTCACCTATGAAAGTATAAATAAAACTTATCCATCTTATAAATGAAAATATTATATATTTATATCATATTATAAGTAAATAAATGTTTTATAAATTATTATTTAAGTGTTGATATTTTTATAAAACATAAATGATTATTTTCAATTTTATAAATAATATAATTATTTATAAGAAAATTTATTTTCATAAAATTTATTCATAAATAAATATTTTTTTTCTTGCTATTATGAGATAATTTTATGAGACCTTAATTAATTTTTTAAAGTGTCGTAAAATAAGTTATAATTTTAAAATCAGTATTTTTTTAGTAAATGATGAATTAAATTAAAAATTCAATTTATCATATTTAGAAAATTATTTTCATAAAATAGAGTTTTTTTTTAATTCTAGACATCCAAAAATAGTTAGGTTGAATTTTTGGGATTTTTCTAAAATAGTTGAATTTTTGTGAATAG
This sequence comes from Viscum album, assembly GCA_963277665.1. NCBI lineage: Eukaryota > Viridiplantae > Streptophyta > Magnoliopsida > Santalales > Viscaceae > Viscum > Viscum album. Next base: position 435,511,897 of record OY728119.1, read on the forward strand.
TGAAATATACTAATTTACACTATAAGTAAATAAATGAATTTTTTAGTCATGATTGAGTCATGAATGATGTAAGTGACCATTAGTTCAAACTAAAAAGAACTAATTACTATATTTAGTCATATTATTCCTCGTTAATTATTGTCTTGAGCAAACTAATAAACTAATGAATAAAATAATGAGAAAACGCTCTTCTCCTCCCTTATAAATACCACCCCTCACCACCGCTTCTTCTCAAAACTTTCAAGATTTTATCCTTGTAAAGATTATAATAAAATATCTTACAAATCTTCTACCACACGTCTAGGATCTCTTGGTCTCATCAAAAGGTCAAAACCTTTTCCATAAGGAGGTTCTAAAGGTGGAGAAATTTAAGAGGTAAAATCAACTTTCTTTCCTTTTAATTTATTTTCAAGTTCTTTTCTTTTATTATTCTCTCATCACCTCCCCTAATCCAAATGGTAAGATAAATATAGTACAGTATATATACTATAATTTTATTATTCTAATGTAATAATCAATCATAATTTCTTTCCCCTCTCCTTTTGTACCAAAAATGAAAACATCGCCCATAATGTGTTAATTTATCACATTCAAGGATGATGAGTTTTCAATTTCCATTACTGCCTTAAAGTCTGATCATAAAACCATTTTATGGTTAAACTATATTATAATATATTTAATTTTCTAGAACCATCATATATTCATGATATTAATTAATAAAAAACTATTTTGTGATGATCGAAAAAATGCTAAAAATAATCTAAACGGATATCATTAACATCTTATCTAATAATTCATCCTCACATATGGAAAAAAATGATATATAAGATCATTTAATATTACTAAAATTCATTAACAACATATAATTTTAATTCTGGAAAACTATTCAAATTTTACATGATTTTCCATGCATGTATACAAGTAACCGATCATGAAAACCAAGGAAACGAACGCTCCAGAACGATTAAATTGTATCTTATAACTCATAAAAAATTCCATCAATGAACTTAATAAAATTATAATAAATCAAATACATGTATAAAAGGTTCTTAATTAATTAATCAATTAATTTAATCTGATTATCTTTGACATTAATATCTAGTGTAGAACTGTTTCCGACATAAGGTAGTGGATTTTACCCGAACCTCTATTTTTTCCCCGAGGTTACTCTTTCTATCTCTTTACCCCAATGTAAATATTATTTATTTTTTTAAACTCTTTTAAATTTTATTTATATGTTCTAAAATCATGTATCCATATCAAATCACCCTTCATTTATGTATAAATACATGTTTTAAAAAGGTTCTCTTCTCAATTCTTCCTTAAATTCAATCCCAATTAAAGGGAACTTTTAAATTTCTTATCCATTTTCATGTAACATATATAATCTATTTTAATCCACCATTATTTTTATAAAATCACTCAATTTATCATGAAAATATATCTTGCTTCATTTCTGGTATTATAAAAACAAATATACCTTTTCTTCTTTAAATGATCTTTAATATTTTTCTTAAACCGCACTAAAATGTTTCATTTATAATGTATCTTAAACACTATTTTATGTGTATTAAATTAATTTTGAAAAAAATTATCATGATATATACCAATTTTCCCTCATTAATTTACATGTATGATTTAATACCATTCTTTCATCGACACTCTTATGATATTCCCTTTTGTTATACCTTATGACATTATTATGATACCCAATTCTTTTTATGGGTAACCCTTATGCTTGATTATTCATATGGCACACATATGCATGAACATGTTATGATGGGTGAACCCAGATATCACTCCAATTAATTGAGTAATGTCTAGTATCATGAGACTTCATGTTGGGATATGGAGTGAACCTAATTATTTTATGGGACTTTGTCCACCATGCCTTGGAAGCTTGCCTTGAAACATGTTTATGTCATGTTATATGTTGTTGTAGCATTCCTCTTATTCCATGATTATATATTCACATGTTATACATGTTTTTATACCTTATATTTATTCATGTTACATGCCTTTTATTTAATTAGGTTGTGCCTTCTAACTCATGCTCTATGTTTTATTCCTATGTTTATTCCCTTACACTGTTTTTTAGCTCATCCCTTTTATACATGTATTCCACAGGTTATCCTATACATATATAAGTTCTTATATGTAGTTATTAATCTCATTATAAAGATTAAATAAAATATTTTCTTAATTGGGTTTCTTGATATTTAAATATGTACCTAATTTTCCAAGAAACTATACTTTATGATCATTGGATTGTAATATGATGTTTAATTATTCTTAAAATCATGTAATAATATGTGTAAATGGCTAGGGTCACTATAGAACCTTCACACAATAACTTCATATGGCCTGATTCTTGTCTTTATGAGATAAGTAGTGATTCATGTATCCTATATCTTGGTCCATCCATAACAAAAATAATCCCCCACACTTTTATATATAAGCTAGATCTATAAAGGAGGGTCCAATACATGTCTCACCCTACTCGTGATCCCATATTCAAAGAAAAATCCCCCTTACCCATAGAATATTTCGATAAATGTGTGGGGAAAAATTATTAGAACTACAAATGGGTTAATTCATTTTTTGATGAGATATGCATTGATGCTCAGACCTTATATATATGGCTCATCTATAATGGAAAAAAATCCATTCTTCCTACATATGGGTCAAACCTATGTGAATAAATAATTGTAATACATTCTCAGAAAATCTCAAAATGAAATGATCCTTTAATATTCGGGTACTTTCCTTTCATAAACCAAACTCTGTGTTTGGGGAATTCAAACTCTCTATAAATCTCCCAGTCCATCAAAAATAGAGGGTCAATGTCCTAAGGAAACCTTTATTTGGTTTTTCACAACATGCCTCAGTTGGCTCTGCATAAGTCTTCCACAAAAAAGGTCTATCAACCAAAGTAAAACTCATCCCTAGGAGAGACCTCTTCTATTTATATAAACCATAATGAAGTTTTCTTTCTATATCACTCCTCATATTTAGAAACCTTTAGATTATAGCCTTTCCCCTTTATTCTTAAAGATGATGGAATTTTTTTGGATAGATTACTGTGAAAAGGGGAAATTGTTTATCCCTCAGTCAAAGCTAAGTGACCTTAAACTATATCCCTCAAGTGTCTTTATCGAAACATGTTAAACTAAATAGGCCATGTCCTAGTCACATGACATTAAACTACACTATTCTCCAACCTTATGATACATAATCCAAATTCATGTATGAGTGGTTCCTCGTTAATGGATTGTGCCTATATAGATTCCGTAGAAATTTTCAAAAATCATTCCCTTGATGAACCACCCTTCATGATCTTGAGAAATTCAAATTTTCACAAACTACCTGGCCATCAGAAATGTAGGTCCAGTGTCTTGAGAATACCTTTTATTTAATATGAACAATATTTCCTAGTTGGCTCTGCATAAGTCACCTGCAAAAAAGGATTGTCATCCAAATGAAAATTTATCTTCAGTAGATAATTTTCCTACCTATGTATGCCCATAACAACATTGTGTAGGAAATTTTTTTATGGGAAATCCTTGTGTACTTGTTTCATATCATGTCTTAGATTCAAAAATCACAAAAATAGGGTCTAAAAATCCCCACATTCATGTCTGGAAAAATATTGGTACATTCTCAACTAGTAAGACATGTTGGGGTCATCACCCCATAATTCACATTCAAAGATATTCAACCTAAGATTCTAGAAACATTAGTTTGACATTCAATACTTTATACTACACAAAAAAAAGAGACACTAATATCCATGTTGAAAACCCACAAAGAGAATCCTGAATAAAATTTGAGTCCTAGCACACTAAACCTACACATTTTACAATTTGGGAAAAAATTGAGCAATCAAAGGAAATGAAACAAAATTTATTAGGTCAAAAACTCACAAAGGGAAGCCTTAGCAAAAATCAAGTTATGCCTGTTAATCCCACACCATAGTGGACTTAGGAAAAAATTAGGTTGGTATCATAAAAGATACATAGTTTGTAGGGTTTTCCATGTAACCCTAGAAATATTCAAACTATGATCATGAGTCCTTTATTATAGGAAAAAATTAGATCATTACATTATTTTTAATTTATATAAGCTGACTCCGGTATTACAGTGATGGTAATTACACATTTACCTATCTAAGAGAAATGTTATAAAAGAGATCAGTTCAACTTTGACTATCCTGGGTATGCATACTGTAAAACAAATCCAAATGAGACCAACTTCTTCATCGGAATAGCCTCCTCTTCATCCAGATCGGAGCCCCTTTTTATGGGGACATTTTTTGGGTCTTGAGAACTCCAAATGCAAGAATAAAATAATTCCATGAACTTTGTAAAGAGGAAATTAAATCAAAATAAGTGTTTGAAGAAAATTTTCAAAGGAGGAAAACCCAATAATGAAGGCTTGGTATCACATAGTAAAAAATTCTACATGGACTGCAAGGCATCCCACGAATGATACTACAAGAACATGTGAATGAAACAAAACCATTTACTGGGTCGAACAGTGATTTCCATCAAACAAAAATGACCATCCCTATAAACAAACAAAATCTTTTATGGATGATGATGGTCTTTTTCATCCCCTACAAATGAAATCATTCACAATCGGGGCGTGGCTTTCAAAAATGAAGCCTCGTGACCCACCACAGCTGACCATCCATCCTAGTATCTAGTTCCTCTATTCTTATTTAAAATACCCTAAAGGGGAACTAAGGAAGACACACATGAAAGATCTGATAAATAAAGGATAATTAGGATAGATCCATCAATTCCTAGCAGGAAAACCTACCTTATTACATTAAGGAATAAACATAATTCATATGGTCGCCTACAAACCCAATACTCCTTCACAAACACCAATAAATGGAGAATAAGTGGATGTAACCTTTTTATACCACCACCCCATGTAGTAAAAATATATGTGGAGGGATACACGCCCTGCATTGAAAAATTATTCATGAAAATAACTCAATCCCGTGTAGAAAATTTCTATGTGGTAAAAACCTAAATCCATATAGAAAAATGCTATGCAGGAGGAACCTAGGTCTATGTAGTAGAATTCTATGTGGATGGTACCATCACCCTCATAGAAACATGCTACGTGGAGTAAAATCCATACCATAAAAGAACATTATATGTGGAATGGGGTATCCTAGGGTGTTCTTCTCTCTATCTCCCATCACTTCCTTTTTTCGTACCATCAGGACCCACATTAGCCCCTCCATGAACCAGTCTAATAGAATCAGGACAAAGCCTCTTCTAAATCCACCTCACATGTATGATCTGACCATAGAACACATCATCATGTCCTTTCAAGTCAATATACCCATGTTAAGATAGTTATTGATGGTACCCTCCTTGAAAAGGAAGACCCTTAGAATATTTTCAATTCTACATTTCAATTGTAATGAGGGTTCGGACCTTGGAGGTGCTAATGTGGACCTCTTCATTCTAGGTGGGGAGAAAGGGGATAAATCTTTCCTTTCTCCTTTAGGCATAATGGCTTATCCTTATTTCTTCTCCATGAACTAGAAGGGCATCCCTCCTAGCGTAAGCCTGTAGTTTTTCTTACAGGAGGTAGAACTTTTTCTCCTATTCACTTGCCTAGGTCAAATCCAAATAGATAAACTTATGTGACTATATTAGTAACCAAGATAAAATAGGATATGGGTGCATTCAAAGCCATATCCCTCTCCCTTTAGGCTCTATCATCCATCAACCCTCACACAGAATAGATCATGTGATCTTCATATCTACTACTTCATCTTGTTTCATACACTGAGAATGACTTATGTGGGATTAGAGGTTAGTGGTTATCATGACATTTTCATGGTCCTAGAACAACATTCCAATGGGTCTTATCTATAGATATAAGTCCCAACCTCCATGCATATGGGCCTCTTATTCGGTATAATCCCTAATCAAACAGTCCAATAGGCCTCCTCCATTGGTGTAAAACTTAACCCTTCCGAACTACATGATCTTTGATTCCAAATTAACTGGGATATGTTGGAATCCCACTCGAGGTCCAAAACCAACACCCAAATTAACCCTAATGTTCTTCAGGACATATTCCCAATAGGGTTATATCCAATCCAGAGTGACACATTCCTTCCAATTCCCTTTCATCACTATTCATATTAGGTTATGTCCCCAATAAATCATACCACCTACATGGGTGACCACGTCTCTTCCAGGTCCCTCAGGACACCTTAGTATAAGTCCCACACCATCCTTGTCTAGGAATATTTTTCCTAGAAATCCTCACTACATGACGTTAAACTGAACATTTTAGTCCTCATCACACAACCGTAAAAGGTGATGGGTCCTATTAAGTGGCACAAAACTATATGGGTTCTAATTCCTTTCACAAGGATATATAGGAATCCTATCTTATGGGTCTGATCCCAAAATCAAAATAGCTTCTTTCCCCTGGACAATAGTAAACTCCATAGTGACTCACTACGTGGCTTAAAACCAGTATCATCCTAATGAAAAACTAAATAATCTCTAATACATTCAAAAAATGGTACCATTGATGGAGAACCTTGGATACATATAGATATCCACATCAATAAATAACCTAAGATACATATAGATGATTCTAAACCCATACATTCCTTATAATTGATTGTTAATTTAGGGTTATCCACATCATACTTAGGAATGAACAAATTATTTATGAACATATCTTAAATCTATATTAGAGTCTTAAAAAAATAAACAATTCCCCCCAAAAGGGTATGATGAGACCTAATTCCCATCCTCTCATCCAATTTGAGTCTTTAAGTATCATTGGCCAAGTTACCTAACGAGCGCCTGCCATTGGAAATTAGGACTATGAGTCGTTATGGATATGAGAACTGTTGGGTATTTTTGGTTTCACAAATAAACCTAATTAGAAATCAACCCATCACAAGTGGGTGCGAGATAACAAATAGTGAACATAATACAAATGGTTGTGCAATATTCACCCCCCATAATTAATCATACCAAGAGGGATGTCATGATTATTCCTTAGAAGTTCCTATCATATGGGTACACACCAAAAATCTCTCTCATAGGAAACAATGATGCAACTATTCCACCAACTGCATAGTAATTCCACTATGCTACAGTGCCACAGCCACCCAAGTCCAAGCTGCTATAGTGACTGGTGGCTGGAATTCCACAGAGCTAAAGTACCACTTTCTCTATAGTCTTCACTACTATAGTATCTTGTCACATGTTACTATTGTAATTCCATATTACTATAGGGATTTTTTTGTCTCCAGTCATCTCTTTTATAGTATAATCAAAGTTTATATAGTTCAAAAAATTTGGGTAGGCAGGCATAAACCCCCAGATCAATGGGATGATTCCCCCTAAAACCCCCAAAGGCCTCACTATAGAGGTTGAACTATAAAAATTGTGGTCTATTATACAGTCTAGGGTGCTAGAATTCAGACTAACTTCATCCAAATGGATCGGGATACATCATTCCAATAGACACATCTTCTTGTAATGACATATACCATGTGACACTGGAACTAATACCCTTTTGTATTATTCCATATTAAACCTATTTAGTATTTGGTTAATGTATGTACTTTAACTTAGTTTAAGTAGCCTCTTTGGTATATTATGCACAATATTCGTCCCTATAATGTAGATTTTTTCACCTAAGTCATTCATAGAGAAACACTTTCTCAACCATGATTTAACCACTTGTAAGTTTAGTTTATTATTTCCAATTTTTAATATTTCATCAACATATACTAAAATGAAAATTAACACACTCCCACTAAACCACTTATAAACACATGGATTACATTCATTCTTAATGAAACCAAATTATTTTATAGAATCATCAAAATGAATGTTCTATGACCAAGATGCTTGATTAAATCAATAAATGGATATATACAACTTGGATACCATTTTTTAATTTTTATAGAGTCACGAAGCCTTCTGGTTGTGTTATATAGATATCTTATTGAAGTTTCTCATTTATTAAATAAATTTTCCCATCCATAATCTTAATCACATATTCATGGAAAGTTTTTCTAGAAAGTAAAATTCTGATGGATATAAACATGACTATTGGAGAAAAGGTTTTTTTATAGTTAATTACTTGACATTTTATATAACCTTTAACCACTAGTCTCTATTTATATGTAATAAACTACACTTTTATGTCCATATTTCTCTAGAAAATGCATTTACACCCAATGGTATTTACATTAATGGATTGATCTATTAGAACCCTAACTTGGTTCTTATACATGGAATCTATCTCAAAATTAATGTATTTTTCTATCTTAGAAATTTTGATCTCTCTACTACCTCTTTATAGTATCACTACAACATAATTAGGCTTTAGCGGTGGTTTTTTAGTGGAGATTTATTAAAAACCACTGCTAAATCTATTTTTTTTAACATAGCTGACACTTCTCCCTTGACCCCCCCCCCCCCCACCACACACACACACCCAACCTCTATGACCCCCCCACCAAACCCCCAAAGACCTACCTTTCTTGGTGCTCATCACTACTGGTCCCAACCCTTTCCACCCCTCGCCACCAGTCACTACCCCCCCCCACCACCCCCCACCCCAACAACCCCCAAACCCCCCTAACTCTAGCATTCTCAATGATCACCGCCCTTGTTTCTAGTCCCAACACTTACCACCCTCACCGCGCCTCACCGCTATTCACTACCCTTCCCACCCCTTGACACCGGTCCTAACCCTCACCGCCCACCCCCTACCTTTTCAGTAAGATTTATTCAATTTTTTCATGTTCAGTTATGTTTGGGTTATTTTGATTTAGTTCAATTTATTTCAAGTTAGTTTGGTTCGATTTAGTTTTGGTTACTTTAGGTCGGTTCGATTGAGAAAGGTTCAATTTACTTTAGTTGGGTTATGTAAGGTTAATTCAACTCAATTTAGATAAGTTAAATTCGGGTTCATTCTATTTGGTTTTATTCAATTCATGTTGGGCTATGTAATTTTGAGTTAACTTGATCTAGTCGATTTGATTTGGATCTAGTTGGTTAAGATCTACTCCATACTTTTATGATCATTTCTAGTTTTTTTTAGATCAGTATAGTTTTGATAAGTTTAAATAGGTTTGAATCAATTTAGTTTTGTTTCATTTCATTTGGTTTTATTTCTTATAATTAAATTTTGTTTTTTTTCAGGTTTGATATTATTTTTTTCAATTCATTTTATTTTTCATATGTCTAGTTTTTTTTTGGGGGGGTGGATTGGATTGGGTAGGTCTCATTCACTTTTGTCTTATTTACTTAAGGTTTGTTCAGTATGGCTCTATTTTATTTTTATCATGTCTTTTTTGATCAGGTCTAATTTGGATAAGTTGGTTTAGGAAGGTTTGACTTATTCAATACAGGTTTTATTTTAATAGTTGATATTAATATGTTTTTGAGTTAGATATTTTCATGATGGAAAAGTTCAGTTCTGTTTTGTTTATTTAAAATCGAATATATTCATATTAGTTTTTTCCTGGTCTTCTTGTTTTTTTTCAATTTACTTAAGTTTGAGTTGGTCATATATTATTCTATTTTATTTGATTTTATTAAGGACATATCATGTTTTGTAGATTTAGATTGGTTATTTTCTGTTTAGTTTATATTGGTGTGATTTGGTTTAATTCATGTTATTTTTCAGTTTTTTAGTTTATTTTAGTTCAGTTTTTTTTTTTGCTTCTTGTTCTATTAGATTTGATTTAGGTTGAATTAGTTATGATATATTCTCTTTTATTTGTTTTATTTATATTTTATCTGGTATTGATTAGATCAGTTGGTTCGATTTGGATAGGATTTCTTGGGGGTTTAGTATGCTTTATTTTATGTTACTCATCTAAGAAACACAATCAACATGCTTAGCCAACAACTATAGAGGATACATATCCCAAAATAAGCTTTGAAATCAGATATAAATAGTAAAGGGTAGTGGCGATTATAAGGGAATATCTCTATTTTATGTGTCTCAAATATTTCCCATTGAACATATATTATTTTGGAATTTGACTAATATCTATCAAATTTGTAGTATATCAAATGTTCATTATACATGGGAAAATTTAAATACAAACCATAATGCTATCTTATGATAAAGGGGGATTTAATTAAAATATCAATTATGTAAATTCATGGAAATAAGGGAAAATGAGCATGTATGAATAAACTGAATTATTTGACTTATAATGGAATTAAAGGTGTATTGAGTGATAGATGAATGCTTGTGTTAGTATAGTCTGATGATGAATTGTTTGATGTTTCAATGAGTATTGTGTTGAAATTAAAGTGGTGATTGTATGGTAATGTGATGTGTTCATGTTGTTTTACAATGTATATTTCTTGACTTAATTTTATAAAGGAAAGCCTCAAGTTAGGCTATGATTTAACCATGAGTTTGGTTATGATGTGGGTTACGCATTATGATATACTATATTGAGATTTTTTGTGAGTTCGAAAATAGAAGGATTAGGCCATGGGTTTGGCTATTACATGGGTTTGATAACTGGAGGATTTTTCCATGTGTGTGGCATAACTATTATTTTTAACCACTTAATAATCATTCTCCTCATAGTTCCCCATTTCCATGAATATATAGAACACCCTTTCCTATCAAAGACTTGAATGTAAAAAAATTATCCTATTTCATATAGGTGATCTAAATTTTAAAAACAATTGTCACACTATAGAATGAATATACATGTTATGACGTTATGAATTCAGTATAAAACATAGGAATGTGCTCATAAGCCTCTTCCTAAGTAATATTAACTAGTTGTTCTAAATAAAAATGTACTAAAGTAGATCCAAGAACTTATCTACTTAAATGCATTCCCTTTCAATTGAAGGTATGTTTAGTATCCTTGTAGCTAAAACAATTTTGATAGTATTTCTTATAAATAATGAAATTTCACTTATAACTTCAATATTGAAAAAATGAATTGTTATACCCCAAAACTAAATTCCATATATTGAAGTTCCCAGTCAGGATCCAAGTATCACTGAGAGGAGGAGGGGTGAATCATTGATATCTTTTTCTTTTTAAGTTTCCCCTTTTTGAAAAAACCTTCACCTTCTGTTAAAGAGTTTCTTCCCTGCTGAACACACACAACCACAGGAACACAAGATTTACAAAGTTCACTACTCAACAAGAGTAGCTACGTCCTTGGTATGGTACGGAAACAATCCAGTACCACACAATCCACTAGAAAACAATCCTTTGATGCGGAATACAACGAGTAGGATATACCCTTACACTCGTGCAGCACTTTGAAAATAATCCAATAGTGCGTGTGCTCCCTATTAGCACAAATAGGGTAACACAATGTTTAAGTGCTTCTTTACAATTGAACAGATGTATTCTCTGAAGTACAAATCTTCACTTTCTTACCCAGAAGCCAGTAAGAACTCTCTTACGCACTACTGAATACGTGTGAAGACCCAAAATATTTCACGCAGCCTTTAGGGTGCCTTGCGCACAATTCAAATGTCTTGCGTGTAAAAACCCCTTTTGGCGCGAAAAACTTTTTCGTGCAACTTTCCTTTTGCGCGCAACTTTTTCTCTTTTCGCGCAACTTCTCAATTTTCCACGCAGCTATCCTCTTTTCATGCAAACTTATTTCTTTTCGCGCAACTCACTTAGCGTATAATTTACGTGCACCAGAGCTCGGGATTTCTTCTAAGTGTCGAGCATTAAAAACTGACAAGGGTTAGCCTCATATTTATAGGCAATTTTGAACCCGTGCGAAAAACACTAATCTGCGCGTAAAACCTCCTCCATGCGCGTAAAAACTCTTTTATGCAACTTCATATTTCGCGCCATGCTTCAATATTTCGCGCACCTCATGCCTTTTCCATTTTTCATCCTTCTAAGCATGAAGCATCAATTGCACGCAAAATTCCACACCACATTCCATATTGCGTGCAAACCCAATCTTTCCCGCGACATCATATTTCACGCACTGCTCCAATCTTTCGTGCATTTCATGCCTTTGCCAATTTTCGAGCTTCTGATCTCGAACCACATTTTGCGCAAAAACTTCATTTCTCAATTTCACGCACCATGCCAATATTTCACGAAAACTTCATTTTTTGCACAGCCTGCTGATATTACGCGCACAACTTTCTTTTTCGCGTATCCCGCTGATTTTTTGCGCATCCCGCTGATTTTTCGTGCAACCCGCTACTATTTCATGCAACCCACATATATTGCGCGCACCACTCTATTTTTGCGCGCAACATGCCTAAATTTCCGCGCACTCCATTCCTTTGTCATTTTTCAATGTTCTGACCTTGAATAACTCCTTGCACGTATAAACCATCTTCAATCTTGTGCGCAACATACATTTCCATGCACATTTCTTCATCTCCCGATTTTCAGGCCCTAAAATTTGGCAAACACTGGAAAACGGCGCCACCTTAAACTGTGTTTTTCTGCCATCCCCAGATTGTCCATTGCTTTGTCATTTTCTCTCTTCACTGCTTCCCATAACCATTCTTTTTCGCTTATCACGAATCCCACTATCGTGATATTTATCCGTTGATAGATCAGTTTTAGCATCGTCAGAGTTACAATGGGAACTGAAACTTTCCTATCTTCCAGCAGCATTATTACTTCCAATCAAAACTTTATATGACTGGAATCACCATTTCTCCCCCTTTCCTTCATAATTCTTTCATCACAAGTTCTCCTAACTCATGATTTGTGTGAAATACATACCAGCAAACCATCGTCTGAATTGTGATCCTTCTACAATGTGAATTGATTTATCTTCTTTGACAACAAAATACAACACTCTGAAAATGTTGACTCTGCAAACTTTCTTCTCCATTCAACTTGGTCCCAACATATATAACTTTAATATTACTTCAATTTTGATAGGATTTGTTATATATATTTTGTTTTTTAATATTGTGCGTCAATGCCAATGATCTCGTACCTGAGTGGTAAGGGCTCCTGCTTGGCATCCAAGAGACCCGGGTTCAAAACCGGGTGGAGGCGAATTTTCAAGGTACTTTAACAGTACTATAGCAGTCACTGTAGCAGTACTGTAGCAGTACCGTAGCAATACTATAGTAGTTAGTGTAGCAGTTACTGTTCAGTACTGTAGCAGCTGGAACTATTCACCCGATTTGGGCCTTCGGGCCACCGGTTTGTGCCTACGAGTCTCCAGGGCCTTCAGGCCATCAAAGGACTTTAGTACACAGGACCTTCAGGTCACGTAGACCATGGAATAGCCCAGTTCACATAGAACAGGCCCCAGAATAGGGTTAGAGAAACAGGAGTAGCAGCCACCACATTCAGAGCTAACTGGATTAGAAGAATGAGAGGCTATGGCAGCTGCCATCGGGACCAGGCACCATGCAAATTTGTACGGGTAAATGCTAGCCGATCAGCAATGCAAGGTAGGGAGCTAGGTGAAAAATGACTCAGAAAGTTGGGGAGGGGCAGTTCAAGTGGGTTGGACCTACGGGTCATGTATTGGGCATGGTATGCCTCTGGGCCTTCAGGTCAGGTATTACGAGTTTTTCGGGCCTTGTGACTTGGGCCTACAGGTCATGCAAGGGTTCCCCTTAAACCCTAAAAAGGGGGATTATCCATAATAAAATTAAAAAATAAGGCCTTCGGGCCATTCGGGCTAGTATTGTGCATCTGTTATCTTTTTTTAAAAAAAATCTGCATAAATTTTTTGAAATATATGTTCTGAACTTAATTTTATTTGATTAAATGGTAGGAATTCTGAGGAAGTGTTGCACTATATCATTGACCACAGCAATAGATAAAGATCCATCTATCTTCATCCCTACACCATCTAAGACACCATTCTCTTTCCCCCTGAACCATCTCCCCCTACACCATCTCGCACACCCTCTGTGAGCCTCCCTTCAGCATCTCAGTTGTTTCCTTCCACTTCAAGAGCCTCAGCAGTGAGGAATCGGGGTGTCACTTCTAGTTATTCACGAGGATACTTGAGGGTGATGGTTATAGGCACAAATTTTAATATGAATAAATTTATTGCACTTTTTTCATACTAACTATTTGTTCATAAAATATGGAAACAATGAAATTATGGAGAAAAATATGAAAAGTTCAGATGTCTGGAATCTGACCGGAGAGAAGATAGTTGGGAAGGAGTATCCTAGAAGAGTTTTCATGATGGGTTTGGGGCCCATACCATCTGAGGTCTTTGGAAGGCCACTGGGGATTGCAGATGGATCTACTCCTGGTTGTAGTTAGTCCATACCCTGATATGCTCAGAGAGAGATTATTTCTCTATAAAACACAGTTTAGGAATATGGGACTTAGATATCATCTTTGTAGAAAGAATTTATTGATTTATATCAGAAGATGATCAGATCTATCCCTGGTGGTATTTCATCGACTGGCGGTAAGCAGGTAAATCACAAAAAATCAAAATCATTATTTTTCAAATATTTATTGGTTTTAAGTTTAAATATAAATATAAAATAGTATTTAATTTTCAATATAATTTTCTTATAGGTGTTGGTAGTAGGAAGTAGAGATGGAGTTGGAGAGGGTGATGAGATATATTCATCATCAAATAGTGATTAGTGGTATTGTTGATCTATTGGAAAAATATGGTAACAATAGGTTTGTATATGTATCAAGTGTGGCACAAAGTTGTCACCAAACATTTTCATGACCTAACATTTTCTTGATTTCTCATGTTTCCTTTTCTGTATTATAAACCCAGTCTTCCAAAGACACTTGGAATTTATGATCCTTATGTTGTATTAGTGTATATTTATATTTTGAATCATATAATAATGTGGAAAAATTTCTAGGTTGTTATATCTATGGTGTAGAGGATCATTAGGAGGTTTTGGTGTTATTTTTAAAATCATCATAGGTTTATCATAAAGATAATGGCTTCAACATAGAGTCTAATGGTGGAGTTTTTAGTGGTTTTACGTTTTTAGGAATAGTCTCACCATAGAGCAGGGGTATGGCCTAGCCTCTTATTAGTGAATGGTTTATGCGGCGTGGATCATCTCACTGCATTTTAGTCCCTTCTCTTATTTTATCAGATCTGATATGGGAATATAACTTTATTTCTTAGACACAACTTTGACTATCCAAATTGTAGCATGTTCCCTCCCCTTTATGTCATAATCTTTAATTTTTGAGTAGTTCTGCAGCATGATGAATGGGGTTGTGTTGTGGTCTTATGTTTTACATAGCACCTATAAATCCCAAAACCCCCTCAAACCCCCTTAAGCCCCCTCATTATCTTGATTTTCTTCTCATTTTTGGGGTGACCCAATTGCATCCCAAAGAAGTTATTTCATCCCCCTTTCAATGGATTTCAACCCCATCCTTATGAGATCAATCTTTAGTGGTTTTAGGTGAGCTCCCCCCCCCCCCACACACACACACTTTTATTCTCCCTTTTTCTCCCCATTATTTCTCCATAAGAGGTTACTGTCAAGGGGAACATATTGTTTTAATGATGTTTTGGTAAGAATATGTTTTGGGGTGTTATTTTTAGGGTGATCAAGGTGATCTCCATCATTGAGGTACTTGATGGTGGTATCCCTCCCATTCTAACACAGCGTAGTAGATCAAAAGGCTTTGATTGAAGTCGGGGATCCATCATCTCTCTTTTAGTTATTTCACACAAGAGGTTTTATGCTATTATTATCTTTTGGATCTTCAATAATAATTATGTAAGCCTATCTTATTTGTATTTATTCCTTCTTCTATAGTTATTCATTTCTCTTTCTTTTGTTCTATTTTATCCAGTAGGTTGGTTTCCCTAAAATGTGTTAAATCATGGTTTTGTGGGTATAATATTTGTGACTATGGTCTGATCTTTCCTTTATAGGTTCCCATTGTTATGCAGTTGTGGTTTTCCACTATATTCTGAAAGTTTCCAAGATTGAGGTATGTGATTCCATGATTTATCATTATTAAATGATTTTAGTATACTTTTTTTTCTCCTTGAATGTGTTCTTTGGATTCTATGAAATGTTTTAATTTTTATATCCAATGGTTTTGAGGTGTATATGTACTAAAATATGGATTTCAAAATTAAATTGTATATGTTTCATGTGTGATTCCTTGTGGTACTTCATAAATGGTTTCTATAAATTGTATAAGTGATGAAAATGTGCTTCCAAATTGAATAAGTGTGTGTGTGGATTTTAAAGGGATTTTTTATGAAAATTTTGGTTTCTTTTTATTCTTTTGGATTTAGGATGTATGTGCATGTGAAGGATGTGGTCTATGTGGCATGTTAAATGAAATAGATCACAAAGGGAATAAAAAAATACGTATTTTTTTCAAAGGGTCTTGTTAGCATGGGAATGTTGGGTTGTTGTTGTGGTTGTGCTAGGTGGTGATACTTTCCTGGTAGTGGGGAAATATTTTGTTAATGAAATTGGAATGGTTTTTTTTAGGGTATTGGTACTGGGGCTATAGAATCAGTAGTATTTTTTAATTTTTAAATCTTCATTTAGTGGCGGTTTAAACCGCCACTATGTAAATGGTCCATATGTAGAATTAGTTTAAACTGGTTCTATAATTTTGTATCTTACTATCAACAGTAGTTAAAACCACCACTAAATACATTACGGTATAATTTAGCGACTTATTTTTTGATTTAACGGCGGTTACTATGAAAAATGGTTTTTTTAGTAGCGATTTGAACCACCACTAAACAGTTCTCATTTTCCTTTATCATTTTGCAATAGTTCGTGTGGTTTTCGCAGTGTTTTCCATGGGAAAACCACTACTAAAACCACAATAACCACAGCTAAATATTCTTACTACGATGGTTACCAAAAATTGCTTCTAAATTGAAGAAATCATTGCATATTGTATACCGAAATCCAATTTATCAGTGGTTTTTTGAAACCACCAGAGAAGCATGTAGTGGCGGTTTAAACCACCACCATAGCCAAAAAAACTATCGCTATATGGTGATTTTATTATAGTGTATATAGGGTCATTATTGTCAACCAGTAATGAGTCAGCATCTTTTATGACCAGAAAATCATATTTTTCTGGTTCTCTAACCTCTTTTATGCTCCTACATGATACTTGTTTTTCAAGAAAAAATTCTTCCACAGTGTCCTATAGAATCTATTCCTATACCAACTCTTCTATATCTTGAGAATAAACTTCATCAAAGTCAATCTTGCTCCCACTATCCTCCTTGAGGAAGTGTTCCCTTATAAGTAATAAAGTTTTCCTAACAACTATAACCTTTTTATCTAAGGGATCATATATGTATTATCCCCTTATTTCTTTAGGGTAACTTATAAAGATACACTTCATGACATGTAGTGATGGTTTGTTGCTTAATATATCCCTAAAAAACACATTTCACCCCCATGAATGAATATGTGAAAAAATGATTTTTTTACACTCCATAACTCAAACGGAATATTGTTTGTCACTTTAGTTGGTACTCAGTTTTGCATGTATGATTTTGTGTGTGATTTATATCTTCAAAAGGATAATGTAAGTCTTGCAAGACTCATAATAAACCTCACCATTTCTAGTAAGGTATGGTTCTTCCTTTAACTAACATCATTATACTATGGTGTATATAGTGGAGTAAGTTGAGATAAAATCACATACTCCCATAGAAATTAAATAAACTCTTAGATAAGAATTCAACACCTCAATTTGATAGGAGTTGATTTATCTTCTTACCAATATGATTCTAAATTTTATTATTGAACTACTTGAACTCCTTAAAGGATTCAGACTTGTACCTCATCAAGTAGATGTAATCATACTTAAGTATTTGGTAAAACTAATAAAGTATGAGAGTCTACCTCTAACTTCTACTTGAAAAGTTTTAAACACATCAGTGTATAAAATTTCTAGAATCTATGTTGCCCTTTCACCTTGACCACCAAATGGTGGTTTGGTCATATTTCGTTATAAACAAGTATTCCATCTTTCAGGTGGTTTAATTTCAAAAGAGTCTAAGTAAGCATCTTGATAGAGATTCATCAAATTATTCTTATTTAATAACCAAGGTAGTGATGCCACAATGGGTTTTGAAATGAGTTATGTGAATTTGATTCACTATCAATTTCCAATATTTGTTTTTTGTAATTTAATACATAAATGTCATTATTCAGCTATTTTATACCTTAACATATGATATCTTTATAAAATTAACAACATTTATATCCAAAGATGAAAATAAATCCATTCATGTCTAAACATGAAACATAAATGATGATCTTGGTAACACTAGGCACATCATAATAGTTCTTTAAAACTAAAATCGACATTGTTTTCAACATTAGGTGGTAATCTCTAATGGATATTGAAGCAAGCCTCACCCCATTGGTAGCCTATAGACCCACCTCACCTCTAGAAACCATCTAAAATCTACTTGATTACTATATTTGGATAAAAATGTGATCACCACATGTAATATCTAATACCCAACATATTGATATATAAAAAAATACACTTGATAAAAAATACACCTAAAGCTTCCCCTTGCTTCTTTGGTTGGGTGCAGTTCCTCTTCCATTGGTCTTTCCTTTCACATTCAAAACGCACTACATTCTTCTCCTTTGATTGCTACTGGATATTCTTCTTCTTGGAAGGATGGTGATTTGGAGCCTTAGACTTGGAATTAGTCTTCATACCTTTTTCCATGATATTACTTTTTATTATTCACCATAAGGATAGTGGTCTGTTCAAGCCTCGTGTCTTTATCAACTTGGAGAATGATAGTAAGAAGTTTTGAAAGAGTCTTCTCATTATTGCTCATATTATAATTTACAATGTAACTATAGAAGGTTTTAGGAACTGATCACATAATGATATTTTTTTCATAACTCATATGGTATCTTAAACCCCAAGATGTCTAATTATTCTATGTAGCCAATCATCTTAAACACATGAGGCCTAGATGGAATCAAATCTCTAACATTGCACATGAACAATGTATTAGAGATCACATATCTCTCCTATATCACCTTATCCTGATAATGATAATAAATGTGAGAGATGATTTTATATGCATCTATATCCTCATATTACTTTAGAATCTCACTAGACATGGAATATAGCATGAAACATTGGGAATCTGGTGTGTTATCCACATGTTTCAGGTATATAGAAGCATCTTTATCACTAACCTATTTCGTAAGTGACTCAGGAAGTGGGGTTTCCAATATATATAATTTTCATTCATGGTTTAGTATAACATGTAAGTGCCTATAGCATTCCTAAAAATTCATGTTGGTTAGAAGGTTATCCTTATCTAGTATGGATCACAGTGATATTGTTGAAGTAGTGTGGTTTTTCATTTCAATAAAATTCAATATAAAATTATTATTACTTCTTTACTTACCAAAATAGATTGATAAATTTAAATTTCATTAATCTTCCATTATTTTTTAGTTATGGAATATCATATTTCATATATATTCTAGTGAAAAGGATCCATATTTCATTTTTATAACCCAAAATTGGGCCTGAAAAGTTAATTGAAGTGTTTTTGGTAGGCATATCTCACCAACTGCATTAACCCACTGTTCCTTGATCAGTTTAGTACACTCCTTGATCTTGAAATCTTTAATAAATATTTCTTCAATCCTTGTCTCTTAGTTTCACCAAGCCTTTCTTGTACAGTCAACCCTTGATGTGAACCAAGTTAATTCAACCCAGAACTTCAAGCTAAAGTTCTCAATAATTTAAAGCACCCCAACTTGGTCCAGTTAATCACTTTGAACAATGGGTTCAACTCTAACTTAAGTAATGGAAGACTATACCAACATAATATTTTAATTGAGATATTTTTATCCATATATATGAAACCTGGTTTTTATCTCATCACATGCCTTGTTAATATTAAGTGTATTTTTCTTCAGTGATTTACCATGTTTGATAAAGTTAACGCATAATCTGATTTTATTTTATTCCATATTACATGCTCATTAATTCTTTTATTAAGTGATCATGTGGTATCCACAAATATCAATAATCAACCATGAAACTGATAGAAATAAAATATAAGTGGAATGATCATGATATTATTTAATGGTTGGTTTATCTAGTGAATAATAAACTAAGACTCAACCTTATGGGAAAACACCCTGATCTATATCTCGGTTCATGTTGCAATATTCCACTTTATCTATTATGTATCACCTCGATTGGTTTCACCTTAGCTTCAGGACTCAGACCACCTCCTCTCATCTTAGAGTTCCATCCTTGCATAATCTTTTACTCATATGTAGGTGAGGGGTCCAATAGATTGGATATGGGGGTTTACATAAAATAAACTATGGGAATATAGGCTCTTACATAATAAGGAGGGAATAACATCCAGGCATTCATTTTAATTTAAATAAAAAAATAAATTAAAAGAAAATTATTCACAAACATAGGTCTGGTCCAATCTAATGATCATCCACATAGCATGTAATGAACATACAATTGCAATTTATCCATCAATTACATCAATTCATTATTTAATTAAGACAAACTTCCATGAATTAATAAAATTAATTCAATTTATCTTAATACTAGACGAGAATCCTAAAACTTCCATCATTCATAATTTTAAAAAAATTAAATAAATGAATTTTATTTAAAATTAATAGTGTACACAGCTGTACTTGAAGGAAACAACATGTAGTCACCAAAACTACCTAGCATGACCCTTGTTCATATTCATTACCTTGTAATCCAACATATATACATGATATTTAATTACATGGTATATACTATCAAACACATGAAACACGGAACACATATGAATTACACTTCATGTGATGCTCTTGATACATGCGGAGTGCACTATAAGCAATGATCATACAAATCTTGTTGTTTTAGAATTTAACAAAAAGATTAATTTAATACATAGTTAAAAAATCACATTAAATGGTGTGTACTATCAAATAAATGACACATGGAACAAATGTGAATAGGTAAAATTATAAAATTAATTATTCTCTTTATGTTAAATTAATCATACTTTTTTCAGCATACTACACGGTGTGTACTTCTTTACATGGCATGTGGTCTATTCTGTCTATGTCCATAGTGCACATGTACTAGGTGTGTTCCACTTACATGGACATGTATGAGGTACACTACATGTAATGTTCCTACAATACATGTGGCCTTGAAGTTTCGTGGTTTTTTTAGTACCCATATCATATAGTAGATACATGACATGCTTGGACTCCCATGTTCTCCATTACAAATACGTGAGTACAACACACTATGTATCAGATTACACGACATTTGGTTATTCAAACCATATGAAAAAAAATTTCAGATTTATGAATTGATCTTGATATATTGGATCGCTAATCTAAATTCATCAATATGATATGATATTATCATGAGATACATGCAAGATACATAGGTACATGACATGTGTATTAGGGTAATGTCATGTATTTTTTTCTAACTAGATAGAAACTTTATCATATCTAGATGTAATTTTTCTATGTCTCTTTATTTTATCTTAAACCATTTAATGGTTGTGTGAATAAAAATGAAGAAAGAAAATAGAAAATGATGTTCATATTTCATGAATGGATAGATTTTAAGTAAAATAAATTGAAAATGCATAGCATTTGATCAAGGATTAATAAATAATTATAAATTAACTATGTGACTGCACTAATACCACGTGTAGGATTTGGGCATAATAGAAGTGTTGTAATAGTGGGTTTCCTAGACCCAACTTGAACAGTACTTTTCGACTACCTTATCATGTATACAGTGAATTTTTCATGATGTACACTTACCATAATAGTGTTGATATTTTTTTGTCCACTATTTATATGGTAATGTCCTTAAATTACTTTTCATATAAAAAGGTTATAGAATTTACAAGGCTATAATGAGGACCACAAGATACTATGATATTAATCTTAAAAAATGTATTATATTCTAGATACATCATAATAATTGGACACAGATGATATTTGACTATTAGGTGTTGGGGGATCATGAGTATCAAGACTTCTTCTCATGAAGTTTTCAATTGGTGATCTCGAACAGATAAGATCATGATGACTAGCCCACCAATGGGAACACCACATGTTTCAAGTGTCATTGGTTGTTCCTATATGTGAGCACATGTAATGGTCTCTTAACTTGAGATTATTAACAATGTAAACAATTTGGTCATGTACTTTGATGCAAGGTAAAAACTATGGCATTGAAGTCATAATGATGTAGCTTTCATTGGGTGCATCATTGGTGGTATTTGTAATTTCCCAGACCCAATTCACTTATAAGTAACTAAACTTGATTGGCCACATATCCTCAATAGTGCCTCTCCATATTCTAGAGGTTACTGACTAGTGGTGAGGGTCTATGGTGGTATAATGGGTAGAATATATCCTCATGATGAAAGTGTATCCCAATGGTATACAATAATAGTAAGTAGTGGAAATAGAATAATAAATGAACTGTAGAAATATAAACCATCCATATATAATAAATAGGCAGAAGTTGAATCAATATCATATACAAAAGATAATAATCATATCATGATGATATATAAAAGGGGATTTACATAGGATATAGGGTATAGGAATATGAAGAATTATATACAGAAGAAAAAATGACCAAAATCTATCTCCACTAGCATCATGAGCATAGGATCAGTCCTCTGTTACTATACTCTATCCTAGGATAGTGATTCAAGGAATCTAAAGATGTAAGATTCTCTTTATCCCTACCTACATCTATAAGGTCTGTTCAGGTACCAATATGTGACCTAAATACGGTGTGGTATATGCTCAATATGCCACCACCAATAATTTCTAGGACTATCCAATTTGTGAAGATAAAATGAGTAGTACATGTGTAATAATAAATGTAATATAGTAAATAAATAAATCACAACAGACTAGGTTAATTCATATGTCTCTAAATAGATTTTTTCCTACATATATATTTACATATATATATAAAGGTATTCATATATATGCCTCAAATACTATAGAATTATATGTGTGTGCGTATATATATATATATAGTAATGGTGAGGACCCAAACCATAATCCCAAGGCATCTATACAAACTTATAAGGGATTTTATAACTCTCGTGACATGTGAGAATGGAGATATAACCGGGTCGTCATAAAATTCAAGTAAAAAATCATGGACCAAACCCAACCATGTTCTTTTTATTGGTGGATGCATCATTAGTTTTCAATTAATTGGTATCTTGGGGCCATGCAAGGTGTTCCATAAAAAGGATCCTAGGTATCGTTCTAGGTGCACTATAAAACTCATCACCGTGGGAGTTTATCCAAGGAATTACATATAAGGAACCCAAGTATCACTCTTAGTATAGTATATAGGTAAAACCCTTTGATCTTATCCATGGTATACTACAAAAGTAACTAGGTATCTCTCATGTCATGGTATAGAAACATTGTCCATCAAGCTCATACAAGGTAATTAACATAGGGAACTAGGTATTTCTCATGGGTAAAGTAAATGGATCTTCTTTATGATCCCATCCAAGGTATTCTATAAAAGAAACCATGTATCATACTCGGTGTGTTGTAATTCAATTATAACTTCTAATTATTAAACCTGATGATCCCATCCAACGCATCCTTAATAGGGACCCTTATATCACCCTCATTATGGTGTAAATGAATTTTCATATATAGTATTAAAATAATACCATTAAAACAATAAATTTTAGTCATGTTTTAAAATTAATTTAATATGGTTAATGCAAGATACAATAATAAGATCAAGGGTCTATGAAAATGGCCTACCATTTTCCTTTGGTTCAATCCAAAATATATTACATTCATAAGGGGAAATTCAACAAACCTCAATTGGTGGTTCAATTTAATTCTAATGCATGAGGCGTTGAAGCCTTTAAGGGAGGAACACCCTTAGGGTTCCTCACATCAAGGAATTTATCCTCTGATGTTGATTCTTGGTTTTCTAGGACTTTACTAAGCATGGAAAACATATTTTATTTAGTTAATTATACATTTAGAGGGTGTCTCTAGATGGTTCCAGTGCACGACACAACGGCGCACCACATAGAGCATCGAGACACTGGGGAAAATGAACTAGACTACCTATATCATTCTTAGTATGGTCCATTCATCCAATATTGGTCTTTGATTTGATCTGAAATGATAGAAATTAAAATATTTGAAAAACAACCTGAAAATTGGGTGAATTATCTCACAAGGATATAACATCAAAGA
This sequence comes from Viscum album, assembly GCA_963277665.1. NCBI lineage: Eukaryota > Viridiplantae > Streptophyta > Magnoliopsida > Santalales > Viscaceae > Viscum > Viscum album. The sequence continues at coordinate 435,536,154 of OY728119.1, forward strand.
TGTAAATATAAAATGAAAAAGGAAGAAAGAGGATTATTAAAATGACTAAGAGGATTCCAAATCATTTTATGGTAATGAAATTAGACTAAGAATGAAGGAGAACCCACCATGTAAAGAGGAGTGGAATGAAAATCATGTGGGAGGACCTCCTGGATGAATGGGAGGGGGGAAAAGGGTGAAACCCCTTTAAGGTTTGGAGGGTAAATCGGTAATTTTTTCCCTTTTAATGAGGTTCATGGTTTGTCAAATTGTACACCAACCGTGCAGTACTATTGGTTGAGTGGCACTAACCATGTGGGCTAGGCGCACTATTTGGAAAACCATATGCAAATTGTGCACCCACCTCTGCAACTTTTTATAGAAAAACAGCATGATCATGCACCCCACCTTGTATGGTATAAAAACCCATGCAAAACACCATACAGGGCCACACGGTATCCTCCTAGGGGGATACATATTTTAAACTAACCATTAACCCCTATCAGTTTCTCCTGAAATACGATTTTTTGGATCCTGATGCTCCAAAAAGACATTTAATACTCTAAGGTACAACTCAAGCCTTAAACCCCATCTAAAAACAACACTTTTAAGTTTTTTAACTCTCAGATTTATGTTTTGATGCTCATTTCAAGATTCATCATAACCATAAAACCAAAAAGTTAAAATTCCTTAAAGAATTCAATCAGTCCAAAAACACAAGACCTTACAGTATAGCATTGGTTGAATAGTCAAGATAGAATTGGTTAGTTCTAAAAGAAGTGGTATCTCGATCCTATTTGATCAGATAGTAGTGCCTCTATTAAATCAATGGTTATGATATAAGAAGGTAATTCTGTCTTGTCGGGTTAATGAACAATAAAGTAAGAAAGGATGGTGACACAAAGTGTGTATACTACTTTATGAGATATTATAAGACAAATATATTATATTACATGGTGTAAGTTCTTATGAAAGGTTTTCATTTCTATGATTATATCTAATCTCTTTAGGGGCCTAAATGGGTTGCTAGAAATGGCTCTAAGGGCATTCCCAATCCCCCCGAGCTAGAAACTAGTGAGTGGGTATCGAAAATGCTCTTTTGGGAATGATTTAACCCATATATTTGACAATACACAACTAATAAGAATAATTCATCATCACATAATTGAAAACAAAAAAGCAATAGGGCTACAACAATTTTTAGATTCGACATTTTACAACCTTAACCAAAACCAAAATAACACTATGGAAAGGGGAAAATATAAACAACAACTCAAAAACCTCCATGAAATGATAGGGCCATCACACTCAATCCACCACCACAAACCCCTGCAATAAGTATAACACTAGAAATTGGATCCACCATCACCATCACGGAATATCTTGGCTTTACCTGGGTCATACATAGCAAAGTATACATACACCCAAGGGTGTATATAGGGTGTGATCCAAAGACCAATAGGATGCCACATAAAAGAAATATTTCATGCTATAACATTAGAATACAAATCACCATTCATGTTTTAAGAAAGAACTTGGAAACATTTATAAATAAAACATTTTAAGGAAAACATTTCTAAGAAATACTTTTTCAAAATAAACTCTCTTTGAAATTAAAATGTACACAAGGTCTACAGTATACTGATGGCTATAACCACATCACAGAACACCACATCAAAAGTATAGAGACACAAGTATTTTACACATATCATTACATAATTTTAAGCATAATTAAACAACAAATTACAATCCAAGGGTCATAAATTCTAGTGTCTTGGAAGACTAGGTACATAAAACTGAAAACATAGAACTAAATAAAACATTTCTTTATCTATCATCCATTATGAGCACCTAACTTCCTTTGAGCCATTACATCTACATAAGATACCCTGGGGATAATAGGAATAAATGGATGATATAAAAAACCAATTAAGGGAATAAACATTAAAATAAATCTTAGCACGTGAGTTAGAAGGAATAAGATAATGATATAAAAAGGCATGGAACATGATTAAACATAAGGATTCATAACATGGGGTCATAAAATCATGGATTCATAGTAATTTGGAAGAAACATAAAACATGAATTTATCATGATTCAAGGATCATCTCACATAGAGGATCACAACTCAAGGCTCATTTCACATAGAGGAGCATGAGTCAAGGCTAACCACCAAGACTGTTGCACATGGAGCATGAGTCAAGGTTGACCACCAAGAGCATTGCACATAATGTCTCATGAGACTAAACATTACCCAATTAATTAGATAAATATTTATTTTAACCCATCATAACATGTTAATGAATATTTTTTCCACATAAATAATCATATATAATCAATTAAACATAAACATAAGGGTTACTCATTGAAAGAATTGGGTATCATAATCATGTCATAAAGTATAATAAATAGGGGTATCATAAAAGTGTCCATGAAATAAAGTAATTAAATAATATATGAAAATTCATAAAGTAAAATAGGAATATATCATGGTTAGTAATTTCAAACTAAATTGATAACATGTAAAAATAGTATTCAGGAAACTTTAGAATTAAAACATTTTAGTGTAGTTTAAGATAAATATTAAATAGCATTTAAGGAAGAAAATGGAATAATATTTTATATAAAACTAAAAGTGAACCAATAAATTTTTCATAATAAAATGATTGATTTTATAAAAAAAATTGTGGATTAAAATAGATTATAGAGTGCACTAGAAATTGGGTAAGAATTCAGGAACTTCCCTTAAATTGGGATTCTATATCGGGAAGAATTGAATGGGGAATCTTTTAAAAACATGTATATCCCTAAAAAATAAATATGAATGGATCCTGATAGGTGATTTTGGAAAATATCCATAGAATTTATAATATTTACATAAAAATAATGGAAAAATAAATTTAAGTAACCAGAAGGAATAATGGAGGCTCGGGTAGAATCCCTTACCTTATGCCCGAAACAATTATGCACTTGATCTTAATGTCCTGAATATTAAAACTAAATCCATTAGTTAATTAATTATGAACCTTTTATACATGTATTTTATTAAGTATAATTTTATTAATTTCTTTTATGGCCTTTTTTGTGGGTTAATATGTTCAATTTCATCATTTGGGAGTGTTAGTTTCCTTGGTTTTCATGATCAGTTTACTTGTATATGTGTATGGAAAATCATGTATAATAAGGATAGTTGTCCAAAACTGAACTTATAAATTATTAAGGAAATTATATAATATTAAAATACCATTTTTTCTATAATTTATGATGATTCATTAGATAAATCATTAATGATAATTGTTTATATTAATTTAATGTTTTTTTATTACAACGAACTCATCTTGTTTTATAAATTAATATTGTGTGTAAAAAATCATTCCAAAACATTAAATAATATATAATACATATATTAAAATATTTTTCAACCATAAAAATTATTTCATGAACATCCTTTAAGACCAAATTTAAATATGAAAGTATGTCGTCCATGAAGGTGGTAAAATGGAACCTCACGAACGATGTTTTCATCCTAAAAGTAAAAGAGAGAGGTGAAGATATTTGATGAATAATTATTCAATAAACATGATAATATTATAGTATATGAAGGATACTATTTTTTTAATGATATTTGGATGAGGTGAGTTTATGATATAAAAATAAAAGAAAGTAACTTGAAAATAAATTGAAAGAAAACGGAAGAGGGTTTTACCTCTTGATTCCTTATTCTTGATAACCTCCTTAGGGGATCGGTTTTTGTATTTTTTTAATACCAAAATCTCCTAGACATGAGAACTAGTTTTGAGAAGAGTATTAGGTATAATTTCGATAAGGCTCAAGACTTTAGAAGTGTGAGGAGAATAGGTGGTGATGGGTGGTATTTATAGTTGAGGGGAGGGGTGTTTTCACATTATTTAATTCATTAGTTTATTATTTTGATCAAGACAAGAAATAGTGTTTATTATTGAGAATAAATAAATTAATTAGATCATTTGAGTTCAAAACAATTGTTCTTACATCAGAAATGACTCAATGATAAGTTTATTAAACTTATAATGTATATATACTATAAATTACTGTATTTTATTATTCACCAAAAATCCAAGTATTTTAGAAATATCCCAAAAATTCACCATAACCATTTTTTGATGTGAAGAATTCAAAAATGAACTCCATTTTATGAGAATAATTTTATAAATATGAGAAATATAATTTTTAATTAAAATCATTATTTGCTAAATACAAATTTTAAAATTAAAACTACTTTTCTAACACGTTGAAAAATTAATTAAGGTCTCATAAAATTATCTCATAATGTTAAGAAATAAAAATATTAATTTATGAATTCATTTTATGAAAATAAATTTTCTTTTAAATTATTAAATTAATCAAAAAAATAAAATTAAATATTTATTACCTATAAAAATACCAACACATAATTAATAGTTTTTAAAATATTTATTACTTACACAATGATATAATTTTAACATATTTTCACTTATAAGATGGATAAATTTTATTTTATACTTTCATTTATGAGGTTTATATTCAATTTGTAACGCCCCGACCCCAGTTACCCAGAGTCGGTGCATTATTACATAACATTGGAATTATCACAAAAGATCAACTCACGAAAGACCGATTAGTTTAGTAGACTTGGAATAACTAGATACATTCATAAAGATTACATTACATCATAAAGTGAAAACTACTACAAAAATATATTGTCTTCATATCCCCTCATTCTATCCCTATAGGTAATTCATAAATTACTTCTTCACATCCTGGGAAAAATAAAACATTTAAAGGGGTGAGCTCAGATGCTCAGTAAGGAAACAATATAGCAGAAACTTTCATAAATAAGAATGAAAATTTAAGGAAATGTATAACTAAAACAAATTCCTTTTAAACTTGAACTTCAGAATAATATGGTAAAGATAAAATGAAATAATGAGATTTACTTATTCACATGGATATTATACTAATCGAATAATCATATGAAATATCAATAACCACTTTCATAATGATGGAATGCATAATGCCAGACTATCATAACCATGTAGCCAAGGCCTCGTGCCAAGACAACAAATAAGATTTTGTTAAGGCCTCATTCCAAGACACTAGTTTGTCTCATGAGACCTACCGATACATCGAGTATCTATAGCAAACTCCACCTGTCACTAACTAAGTCCAATGCATTCCTCATATGAGCAGGTTTAAACATAACATAAACATTCCTATTAAAACTAGCATACAAAATGTAAATACTTTCTCTATAAACCATGAATGGTATAAAAATATAACATCCACAGTCAAACATATCACAAAACCTTCAATACAATATGTATTTTTTGTATCATAATAAATAAACTTCAAATAAGCTTAAAATTCATCAAAGGGTGTTGACATAAATGAAATCAAAACTATTTGAGAGAAATAACTCTTTTTTTGAAATCATTTAAAAGTCAAATAATTATAAAATAAAACATTTAATTTGAAAATATTTTTATAATATTGTAAGGAATGATTCGAAGATTTTACAATGGTGTAAAATAGCTGCACCCTCTGTATAAGTTAAAAAAATACATTCTTACCTTTTTTTTGTCGAAAAGGTTAAAAAGGTCCTTGTTTGGAAAATGACATTATGATTCCTTTATAAACTTCTTATAAAAAGTAAAATAAGGGTATAAATTACTTTAACCCATATTCCATAAAATATTAAGAATGTTTTGAAATAAATTTTTAAGAAATATGGATGTCGACGATAAAGAGGTCCCAGTAGATAATTACGTATAAACAACTTCGGATAACGAAGAGATTGTGAAATAAACCCTTACCTTGTACTTTTCCTTGGTTGAGTGTATGTTAACCTCCTGTATAATGGTGAAATAATTGTTATTAAATTATAAAAGAATCATATAAATTAATATGATATCATATATGATCTTTTAACATTTCTTTTTTAATAATATCTTAGTATTATCGCCGTTTCGGGTGTTAACTTACTTGTTTTCTTTTATATGTTTTGTTACATAAGTCATGTTTGTTATGGATAGGCTGTATCTTATTCATATAAATAATTATATCAAGTCCTTAAACATTATTTTTAATCATCAAATGATAATTATACTTGAATGGATACGATTGGAAATTAATCTCATCGCGTTCGTGGAGACGGTAGTCCGTACGTACGTAGGAACGCTACTTCCATTTCATTTTTCATTTTAAAAATAAATCAAAACCAAATTATAACTAGGTGTATTATTATTCCATTATAAAATAATATCTTATATATGTTACTTAATTTCATTAACACCATCATTTATATGTTCCATGTATGGTATGAACGAGTCATATCACTTTGAGGGGGCGGTAGTCCGCACTTCCTCAAATGAAATTATCGTATATATATATAACATGAAATGAATAATGGTATGCTATAAAATGGAATTAAGGAAGCTTATATATAAAATAAATATAATTAATATCATATTTAATTATAGTTCCATCATAATGGATACCATTAGAGGTGGTAGGAGATAATTGAACAATCATTGTTTCGTGAGGCATTTGGTTGCCATCCACATAAACATTATGTTCTTCACCCATTAGATGTAGGTGTGTATAAGTGTAGTTAGAATACTTTTTATAACAATATCCTAGTATATTGAGTATACTGGTTTTTTTAGAAAAGAATAATAAGATTTTAGGGGTTGGGAGAAGTAAAATAAAAGAAAATAAGCTAAGAGAAATTGTTACCTTTAATTTGGGTAACTCCCTTTGGATTGAACCAAAAAGGACTCTTGAAGTGCTTTATACCTAATTTAAGGCTTCTAGGAGGAGGATAGGGATGTATGGAGATTAATTGGGCAGAGGTTGGACGAGCCAAAAGGCTTGATAGGTGTGATGAATTAGTTAGAAGTGGTGTCCTTTTATAAGGGGGAGGAGGGGCTCTTTTGGAAAAACTTAAAGTATTAATTTATAATAAATTCATATTCGGTTTCTAATGGATCCAAAGTGGATTACTCAAAGTATAATGTGGGTATGGGTCGAAATCCTTTAATCCAATAGATTTTAGACAGGTTTGGGTCACTATATTAGCCTTATCATTTATATTTAACTCTTAGTTAAATAGTTTGACATTTACCATGTCACTTTTTATTTTTATATTATATAGTTAATAAACTTACTATATACTTCCAAGAGACCTACAAGTGGTCCATTAATGATACATATATCATTATATAAGTCCTTTATCCAAAACTTATATTTTTAGGAATGTAATATCAATTAATATATAATATTTGTTTTAAAAACTCATTTATGTCAATTTTGACACTATTTAATAATTGATTTTTGTTAAAGTCTTAACATATGTATTAATTCGAACCAAATTCATTTAAGAAATAATAACATGTAATATTAACCAATAAAATTCGTGGATGTCATAAAATCTTTCAAATTATTTTTATTTTACATTTATAATACCAATTATTTGACTCTTTAATTAATAAAGAAAATACTGCATCATTATTGTGTCATAAACATATTTAATTATTCAATGTCTAAAAATTATAAATAAAATAACATGATGTAATAAATATTTTTATCTTTCTAATTAATATTTATAGTTGAAAAGATAATATATATAACCCTATGTAAAAAAAAAATTCTAAAAGATATATGCTTATGTCATTTTTGTATTTACTTTAACTTAATTAATATAAAGTGTCATTATCACTTACAAGTGGCTCCATGGGGTCCCCAAATCTACCCAAAGATGACCATGGTCAGACATGTATCAACCAATAGGTTTAGGATACGTTTTAAGGTAATTTAGTATTATTATAATATTATTTTTTACCCTTATTTACCGGATTTACCCTTTAACCATAGTAAATAAAATATTTACCGAAATAATTATTCAAAATGTCTAAAAATAAAATTTTTATGTTTACACAATTTTTACCTCCTGATTATAAATATGGAATAAATTTTTCTAAATTTATAACACAGAATTGGCAGAAATTAATTTAAAATTAATACCCGTTTTCGAAACAAAAAGAGTGTTTTTAGCAAATAATAACTATCATAAGATTAACACTTTCTTATGTCTAGTTTAAATATGAAATTATGTCCAATGACCAACATTGGATTAAATGGTAAAATTATAATATAATTATACTTTAAAATAACTCAAATTCATAATTTATCACTATTAATTATTCTGATTAAAAATTTTGTTTTTAATTAAAATTTTGCAATTTTCACTATTCATCAAAATGTGAAAGTTATCAGAAAAGTACCAAAATTTCACCCTAAGCCAATTTCAATATTCAAAATCCAAAAATTAATTCTATTTTACCAAATTCAAAACATAAATTTTCCATTTATTAATTTAAAATTAATTCCCGCTGTCAAAACCAAAAGGCATATTTTTAAGAAATAATAACTATCAAAAGTTTGACACTTGTTTATGTCCAATTTCAAAGTGAAATTACTTAAAATTAAAATAATTGGATTAAATGGTAAAAATATAATCTATTTATATTTAAAAACCATTAAAATGTATAATTTAATAATATAAATTATTTTGATTAAAAAAGTTGTTTTCAGTTAAAATATAGTATTTTTCACTTTTCACCCAAATATGAAAGTTATCAGAAAAACACCAAAACTTTATTGAAACTAAATTATTATGTCCCAATTCTAAAGAATAAGTTCATTTTTTCAAATTGAATATATAAAAGTTTCAAATATTGGATTTAAAAATGCTTCTCCATTAAAAGGCGGTAAAATTACATTTTTTGAAAAATACTTCTTTTATCTGAAAAAATGAATTTGTTCTTAAATTATGTCTTAGAAACTCATAATATGGAATCTAAAATTATAAGGATAATATAAAATTTAAAATTCAGTTAATACTATTCATAACTGCTTTTGAACGGCTAGTTTGGTAAGTCGTGGTGCGCTTGAACTCAGTGTTGCGTACAATACACGCTATTATATTATTCAAAAAGAAGCATATCATGGAATCTTGGGGTGTTACATTCTTCCCTACTTAAATAAATTGTGTCCTCTCAATTTGAAATTTTTATTTGAAAATAAAAGGTTGACAATAGAAAATACCTTTTTGGAAAACCCACATCAGAAATAGGGTTAATAAAAATATAACATTAAAAGAAAGAAAGAGAAGTAAAAAGGTCACCCGAGATAGCCCATATTAGGATTCTATGAAAACATGGATATGGAGGAGAAACAAACCATCAAGGTCTGATGGAGAGTTGTAGAAAATAGGATTAGGAGAAAGTTAACTACAAGAAAATCACAAACTTGTGATTGGTTAAACGGTCTTTGATTCCCCAGTAGGAAAATTTAGCTGACAATGTTTTTGTTTTAAGTTACCTTTCATGAAGTTGAAGAATTTATTTATGAGATTTACTAAGAACATAATGAAATATACTTACTTGTCATGTAGGCATTCATTCCTTACTAAATTTTTACAATAAACCCATCTTTCACTCCAAAATCTAATAGAACTCAAAAATATTCTATTTATCCTAACCGTATAGGGTTCCAAAAATAAAATTATAATTCATCTATCAGAACTTAAAAAACTACATTATACACTCTAGGGACTTCACTTAGTCCAGTGGTAGGTGATAAATCCTAATCTCACTATGGTTGTGGGTTCGATTCCCACAACTTTTTCCAACACGACGGGTTGTCACACGGTCTGCATGTTGTCCTTTTTATAAATATCCAAAAATAACCTTAACAATAGTATCCAATATAATCCATTCAAACCTTTATACTTATCCAAAATACTTCTGTCCAAACTCTCAATCCAAAATTTATATGGAAGGTAAACATAATTTAGATCCTTTTTACCACGTAATAACATATGAATACCTTAATCATGTATTCTTTTAAAACACTAAAACATTCTGAATTACCATAAAATCTTATTGATTACATTCATGTTCCCTTATTCCTTATATAATACTAGATATACTTCATCCATCCAAAAATGTTATAAATTCCAACAATGATGGAATATATTAATCAGTTTCAAGGTAGTCAATAATATCCAATATAATTTATCCAAATCAATCATGTATTATTCCAAAATCACTACCTCAGTATCAGAACCATATTATGGTTTATCTTTCTCTCAACCATATATTTTCCAAAAATTTAACATGCTATTGAGTCACTTTTCATGGTTCCACACAATCTCAAGTCCTTAATGAAATAGTACTACAGTACAATCCTTATATACTTCATAATTATTATAACTAGTACATTGCTGATACAACACTCAAATGACATAATTCACTAATAACAACATAAGAACTCTAATCATTCCTCCTCATCTGTGGTAGTATCATAACTTGATTATTATCCAATAGCATCATTTGGGGCATACTCTGATGATTTGGACATTGGTTCGTGTAGTGTCCTAACTCCTTGCAAATAAAGCATTGTACATTTGAAACTTTTTTCTTACCCTTGCAGTCATGTACATGGTGTCCTTTTTCTCCACACTTATAACAAACTCCCATTCCCTTCAGGAAAGTTCTAGGGTGTTTCTACCCACAGTTATCACATATGGGAAAATTCTTCTTTTCCCTCTTCCCTTTATCCATCTTTCTCTCTTCCATCCTTTTCTTCTCTTGCTTCCCTTCAAAGACATATGACTCAAGGAATTCTTTACTTATCTTATTAACACATGATACTATTTCCTCATATGTTGAGAATACATGGGAGACTATTTCCTTTCTAAATTTTGGCTTAATACCATGAAAGATATGATCCTTCTTACTCTTTGGATCATATGTATTATTGGAGTTCACATTCCTTCTAATGGGCACCATTTCTATACAATAGCATAAACTAGGTCAGTTTATGAATTGCAATGAATAATTCCAAACTTGTAAAATACCTAACATAAATTTAATGGTTTATGGATATAATCTATAATTATAAAGATGTTTTCATTGAGAAATTATATACTCATAAACCCTTCATAATGATTTGTAAAGAAAATGAGAATTATCCTAAGCATATCCCCCAGGAGTGTCATAACCAAGAGTGCAGCAAGGCCTGTTGTCGTGCACCAGTTCCCGTTTGAGTCTAGCTCAAAGCGTTGTTTTCGGGTTTTACCCCTAGGTACATCTGTGTCAAATCCGCCTCTACCTGCTCGTATCCAGATAGGGATGTATTTCCCAGAAAACTCACAAAATCTCTACAATACCAAAATTCTAGGAAGTTATTCTATAGTAATCCTCAAATTCCATCTTAGGTCTATGTTCTCTAATCAGAGTTTATCTAAATCTAGATCACAAGGTTTCTAATAAACTTACTCTGATACCAACTGTAATTCCCTGACCCCAGTTACGCAGAGTCGGTGCATTATTATATAACATTGGCATGATCACAAAAGATCAAGTCTTGAAAGACTGATTAGTTTAGTAGCCTTGTAATAACTAGATACATTCATAAAGTTTACATTAAATCATAAAGTTAAAACTACTAAAACAACATATTGTCTTCATATCCCCTCATACTATCCCTGTAGTTCATTCATAAATTACTTCTTCACATCCTGGGAAAAATAAAACATTAAAAGGGGTGAGCTCAGATGCTCATTAAGGAAATAATATAGCGGAAACTTTCATAAATAAGAATAAACATTTAAGGAAATGTATAACTAAAAAAAGAATTTTAAACTTGAACTTAAGCATAATATGGAAAAGATAAAATTAAATAATTACATTTACTTATTCACATGGATATTCTACTAGTCGAACAATCACATTCAATATCAATAACCACTTTCATAATGATGGAATGCATAATGTCAGACTATCATAACCACATAGCCAAGGCCTCGTGCCAAGACTACAAATAAGATTTTATCAAGGCCTCATGGCAAGACACTATTTTGTCTCATGAGACCTACAGATGCATCATGGAGCTATAACAGGCTCCACCCGTCACTTACTAAGTCCAATGCATTCCTCATATGAGCAGGTTTAAACATAACATAAACATTCGTATTAAAACTAGCATATGAAATGTAAAAACTTTCTCCGTAAACCATGAATGGTATAAAAATAACACATCCACAGTCAAAAATATCACAAAACCTTCAATAAAATATGGAAGTTTTTTATCATAATAAATAAACTTCAAATAATCTTAAAATCCATCAAAGGATGTTGACATAGATGAAATAAAAATTATTTGAGAGAAATATCTATTTTTTGAAATCATTTAAAAGTCACATAATTATAAAATAAAACATTTACATTGAAAATATTCTTATAATCTTGTAAGGAAAGCTTTGAATATTTTACAATGGTGGAAAATAGCTTCACCCTCCGTATAAGTTAAAAAAAAGACATTCTTACCTTAATTTGTTGAAAAGGTTAAAAAGGTCCTTGTTTGGAAAATGATGTAAAGATTACTTTATAAAATTCTTATAAAAAGTCAAACAAGGGTATAAATGACTTTAACCTAGATTATGTAAAATAGTAAGAAAGTTTTGAAATACATTTTTAATAAATATGGATGTGAATGATAAAGAGGTCCCAGTAGATAATTAGGTATAAACATCCTCGGATAATGGAGAGATTGTAAAATAAACCCTTACCTTGTAATTTTCCTTGGTTGAGGGTATGTTAACCTCATGCATAATGTTAAAATAATTGTTATTAAATTATACAAGAATAATATAAATTAATATTATATCATATATGATCTTTTAACATTGCTTTGTTAATAATATGTTAGTATTATCGCTGTTTTGGGTGTTAACTTACTTGTTTTCTTTTATATGTTTTGTTACATAAGTCATGTTTGTTATGGATAGGTTGTATATTATTCAAATACATAATGATATCAAGTTCTTAAACCTTATTTTTAATCATCAAATTATAATTATACTTGAATAGATATTATGGGAAATGAATCTCATTGCGTTCGTGGAGACGGTAGTCCGTACGTACGCATGAACGCTACTTCCATTTCATTTTTCATTTTAAAAAGAAATAAAAAACAAATGATACATAGTTATATTATTATTCCAGTATAATATAATATCTTATATATGTTACTTAATTTCATTAACACCGTCATTTATACGTTCCATGTATGGTATGAACGAGTCATATCACTTTGAGGGGGTGGTAGTCCGCACTTCCTCAAATAAAATTATCGTATATATATACAACATGAAACAAATAATGGTATGATATAAAATGGAATTACAGAAGCTTATATATAAAATAAATATCATTAATATCATATTTAATTACAGTTCCATCATAATGGCCACCATGATAGGTGGTAGGAGATAATTGAACAATCATCGTTTCGTGAGGCGTTTGGTTGTCATCCACAGAAACATTATGATCTTCACCCATTAGATGGAGGTGTGTGTAATTGTAGTTAGAATAATTTTTATAACAATATCCTAGTATATTGAGTATACTGGTTTTTTTATAAAATAATAATAAGAGTTTAGGGTTTGGAGAAGTAAAATAAAAGAAAAGAAGCTAAGAGAAATCGTTACCTTTAATTTGGGAAACTCCCTTTGGATTGAACCAAAAAGGACTCTTGAAGTGATTTATGACTAAGTTGAGGCTTTTAGGAGGAGGATAGGTATGTAGGAAGATTAATTGGGTAGATTTTGTATGATCCAAAATGCTTTAGAGGTGTGAGGAATTGGTTATAAGTGGTGTCCTTTTATAAGGTGGAGGAGGGGCTCTTTAGGAAAAACTTAAAGTATTAATTTATAATAAATTCATATTCAGTTTTTAATGGCTCAAAAGTGGATTATTCAAAGTCTAAGGTGGTGATGGGTCTAAATACTTCCATAAAATATATTTTAGATAGGTTTGGGTCACTATATTAACCATATCATTTGTATTTAACTCTTAGTTAAATAGTTTGACATTTACCATGTCACTTTTTATTTTTAAATTATATGGTTAATAAACTTACTATATACTTTCAGGCGACCCCCAAGTGGTCCATTAATGATACACCTATCATTATATAAGTCCTTTAACTGAACCTTAGATTTTTAGTAATAGAATATCAATTAATATATAATATGTTTTTTTAAAACTCATTTATGTCAATTTTTACACTATTTAATAATTTATTTTTGTTAAAGTCTTAAAATATTTATTAATTCAAACCAAATTCATTTAAGAAATAATAAAATGTCATATTAACCAATAAAATTCGTGTATGTCATCAAAACTTTCAAATTATATTTATTTTAACAATTATAATACCAATTATTTGATTCTTTCATTAATAAGGAAAATACTGCATCATTATTGTGTCATAAATATATTTAATTATTAAATATCTAAAAATTATAAATAAAATACCATGATGTAGGAAATACTTTTATATTTATAATGAATATTTATAGTCTAAAATATAACATATATAACCCTATGTAAAAATTGTTTTTCTAAAAGATATATGCTTGTGTCATTTTTGTATTTACTTTAACTTAATTAATATAAAGTGTCATTATCACTTACAAGTGGCTCCATGGGGTCCCCAAATAGACCAAAAGATTCCAATGGTCTGAAATGTATCAACCAATATGGTTAGGACACGTTTTAGGGTAATTTAGTATTATTATAATATTATTTTTTACCCTTATTTACAAGATTTACCCTTTAACCATGGTAAATAAAATATTTACCGAAGTAATTATTCAAAATGCCTAAAAATAAAAGTTACATATTTACAAAATTTCTACCTACTCATTCTAAATATGGAATACATATTTCTAAATTCATAACACATAAGTGGCAGAAATTAATTTAAAATTAATACCTATTGTCGAAAGAAAAAGCGTGTTTTTAACAAATAATAACTATCATAAGATTAACACTTTCTTATGTCTAGTTTAAATATAAAATTATGTCCAATGACCAAAATTGGATTAAATTGTAAAATTATAATATAATTATACTTTAAAATAACTCAAATTCATAATTTATCACTATTAATTATTCCGATTAAAAAATTGTTTTTAATTAAAATTTTGTAATTTTCACTATTCATCAAAATATGAAAGTTATCAGAAAAGTACCAAAATTTCACCCTAAGACAATTTCAATATTAAAAATCCAAAAATGAAGTCTATTTTACCAAATTCAAAACAAAAATGTTGCATTTATTAATTTAAAATTAATTCCCGCTGTCAAAACCAAAAGGCGTATTTTTAAGAAATAATAACTATCAAAAGTTTGACACTCGTTTATGTCCAATTTCAAAGTGAAATTACTTACAATGACCATAATTGTATTAAATGGTAAAAATATAATCTATCTATACTTCCAAACCATTAAAATGTATAATTTAACAATACAAATTATTTTGATTAAAAAAGTTGTTTTCAGTTAAAATATAGTATTTTTTACTATTCACCCAAATATAAAAGTTATCAGAAAAACACCAAAACTTTATTGAAACTAAATTATTATGTTCTGATTCTAAAGAAGAAGTTAATTTTTTCAAATTGAATATATAAAAGTTTCAAATATTGGATTTAAAAGGGATTCACCATTAAAAGGAGGTAAAATTGCATTTTTTGAAAAATAATTCTTTTATCTAAAAAAATGAATTTGTTATTAAATTATATCTTAGAAACTAATAATATGGATTCTAAAATTATTAGGATAATATAAAATTTAAAATTCAGTTAATACTATTTATAACCGCTTTTGAACGGCTAGTTTGGTAAGTCGTGGTGTGCTTAAACTCAGTGTTGTGTACAACACACGCTATTGTATTATTCAAAGAGAAGTGTACCATGGAAGCTTGGGGTGTTAAACAATTTTCTGGTTTACCATTCATAAGGGTCACATTACTATTCCAAATGTCAAGTTACTATTTCATCAGTATAGGTTCCTTAACTTCTAGAAACACTTCTTATTTTATCTATTCATCATTTATAAAGCTTTTATTGTGTTCTCGAATATTTTTATACAATATGACATAATTATAAGAAGGAGAATTCATTGATAAAATTTTGTTTTCATTACATTCTTCCCCCCTTACAAAATTTTTTCCTTGAAATTTCATTTTACAATCTAAGCTGAAAATAGGTGTGGGTACTTTTCCTTAATCCCTTTATCCAGTTCGCATGTTGCCTCTCCGTACTTATGGTTCAACCATAGTACAATGACCAGGTGAGTAGTCTTGTTGCATAGAACTTTATCTCCTTGATCTAAGATCTTCATTGCCTGCTTCTCATAAGAAATATAATTCTCCAACTGTACCACCTGAAGTCAGTACATGTGAAGGATCCAGTATGTACTTCTTTAAGAGATATGCATGGAATAAATCATGTACTTTAGACATGGTAGGTGAAAGTTCTAGTCAATAATCCACAAATCTAACATGATTAAGAATCTTGAAGGGGAAGATGTACCTAGGACTTAGCTTCCCTTTCTTCCCAAATCTCATGACCTTATTCCATAGAGATATTCATAGGAATACCATGTCTCCAACTTTAAACTCAATGTCTCATCGATTATTCTCCACATAACTCTTTTGTCGACTTTGGGATGCCTTGATGTGGTGCTGAATAGTTTTCACATTTTCCACCATTTCTTCAACCATTTTAGGTCCTAGCATTTTACTCTCACCAAATTTATCCTAGCATGTTGGTGTTCTACACATTTTCCCATAAAGGGATTAATATAGATCCATTTAGATGCTTGAGTGGAAACAATTGTTGTAAGAGAACTCGACCAGAGGCAGATGTTACTTCCATCTTCCTTTGAAGTTCATAGAACATGTTCTCGACATGTCTTCTTGTGCATGAATAGTATACTCAGATTGTCCATCAGTTTGAGGCTAATAGGCCATATTTAATTTCATCTTATTGCTTAGATCATGTTAGAGAATTTTCCAGAACATTAAGGTGAATCTCAGATTTCGATCATATATAATCGATAGTGGTGCTCCATGCAACCTTACCACTTATTTGATGTATATCCATGCAATTTGATCCAGTGAGAAGTCCTCTCAAATTGTGATAAATTGAGTTGTCTTTGTAAGATGGTCCACAATAAACCATATATCATTGTTTCCTTTGGATGTCTTTGGAAGTCCACTGAAAAAGTACATGGTGATGTTTTCCCATTTCCATGTTGGTATGGGTAATGGTTGCATCATACCTTTAGACTTTTTCCTTTCATCCTTCACTTACTGACATACCAGGCACTTTGATGTATATTCAGTGATCTCCTTTTTCATATTGTCCCACCAAAATTTTTCCCTGAGATCTTGATACATCTTTGTGCTCCCTGGGTGAATAGAGAAGGTTGAGCTATGTGTGTCATTCAGAAGATCTTTATTTATTTATGGATTGGATGGTACACATAGTCGTGACCCAAATTTATGACTCCATCCTCACCAATCATGAACTAATAGGATTTCCCATTTTTGATAGCTTCCACCCTTTTCTGAATTCTGACATCATTTATTTGAGAATACTTTATTTATCCATGAGGTATAGTTGATCAATCATTTGAGAAAGGATTGATTGTGTTCCTTCCTTAACGATTCCCATGTCCATACTTTTAAAATATAAGAATATTGAATCCTTCTTAATTCTCATCATTGATAAAGATGCAGGATCATTTCTACTTAGAGCATCTACCACCTTATTTGACTTGTCAGGATAGTAGTGGATTGAGCAGTCATAATCCTTGATAAGGTCTAACCATCTTCACTGGTGCATATTAATCTTCTTCTGTGTGAATATATATTTGAGACTCTTTTGATAAGTATATATCTCACACTTCTCCCCATAGAGATAATTCCACCAGATTTTCAACATAAATATCATAGATTCCTACTCTAGATCATGTGTATAATATATTTTCTCATGAATTTTCAATGGCCTTGAGGTGTATACTATCACTTTATCATTTTTCATTTGTACACATCCTAATCCTTTCTTTGAAGTATCATTATACACCACAAAGAGTTGTCCATTTTTTAGGAGTGTGAGTACTAGTGTAGCGATAATCCTCTTTTTGAGATCCTTAAAGCTTTACTTACATTCTTGAGTTTATAAAAACTTCACTCCCTTCGAGGTTATCTTGGTTATTGGGTTTGAAAATTGTGATAAGTTATTTAAAAATTATCAGTAATGCCCAACTAGACTAAGTAAACTATAGATCTCCATTATAAATATTGGCCTGGGCCAATCTTCATTTGCCTTTGTCTTTGAAGGGTCCATAGATATTATTTTATTGGTGATAAAATTCCCCAAGAATGATACTTCCTCCATCCAAAACATACATTTATTGTACTTTTCATAGAGTTTCTCCCTTCAAAAAGTCTGCAACATGGTATTAAAATACTCATCATGTTTCTCCTTACACTTGGATTATATCAAAATATCCTCAATAAAGACTATCACAAATTTTTTGAGGTAATACCAAAAGAATATATTCATTAAATCCATGAAAATGGCTGGAGAATTAGTGATTCTAAAGGCATCACTATGAACTCATAGTTCCTATACCCCATTCGAAAGTTAGTCTTGGGAATATCTCTCTTCCTCACCTTTAATTGGTGATATCTCGACCAAAGGTCCACCTTAGAGAAATAACTAGACCCATGTGGATGATCAAACAAGTAATTTGTCTGTGGTAGGGGATACCTATTCTTTATCGTAATTTTATTGAGATCACAATAATCAATGAATAGGCACATTGATCTATCCTTATTCTTTATGAAGAGAACATGCACACCCCATGGTGAAGAAATCGAGTGTATAAAAGTCTTATCCAGATTCTCCTATGACTACTTCTTCAGTTCTTTCATCTCAATGGTGGCCATTCTATAAAATGTCTTTGATATAGGTAGAGATCTAGAAATAAGTTAAATTAAGAACTCAACCTCTCGATTAAGAGGAAGGCCAGGAAATTATTTAGGGAATATATCACTATAATCCCTTAGGATGGGCTTGTCTTCAAGCATGATCATCTCCTTTGTATCAATAATTTGAGTGAGATATGCTTTCTCATAAGGTAGTAACATCCATACTTGAGATGGTTATTCTTAAAGAGATTCATCTTCCTCCTTAAACTTATAAAGGATTGGAGGATGCTTCAGGATGTAAATAGTGATCTCCCTTTCCTGATAGTTGATGTTGTATTTTTATAAAGATAGTCAATCCATTCCCTAAATAGCATCAAACTTCACCAATGGAAGTAAGAAAATATTTACTGTGAGGTTCATCCCTCAAACATTAACTTGGGAGGAGTTATGTACTTTGGATGCAATAATTTCCCAATTAGTTGTTCTCATAGATAACTCAACCTCCAAATTTTGAGGTGGTGTTTGAATAGTTCTGCTAAACTTGCATATGAAAGAATTCATAGAAACAAAATCAAATAGTAAGTTCTCTATTCTTGAATGAATAAATAGTGTACTTGTAACTACATCATTTTCTGGCTACACATTAGCTGTAGTGATAGCATAATCCCTTCCTTGTTGCCTTGGAGGTTGTTGTTTATTGCCTCTAAAACCCCTAGGCTTAGGGAACTAGTTTTCAAAATTTCTATGTTCCTTGCGGTTGAAACAATTCACAATTGGCTAAGTGTTGATATGAACCTTACTTTATTCTTCCAAGTTAGTAGGATTATTCATATCCCTTCAGTAGTTCTTAGAAATATTCCCCATTCTTTCACATTTTAATCATTTCATGATTCCCTTTAGATAGTTCCCAAGATGCTTCTTCCCACAATTTGGACATGTGGGATATTCGGTCTTCTTTCTATCATGGGGTTTATTTACAGATCCACCCATATTGGTCTCAATTTTTCACTTTTTGTTGTCGGGCCCATGAGACCATTGAGAGTCTCTGATCTCTATTTTAACCTTTAGGGGACAACGAACAATCTTATCATAACTTTCAAAATCTCAAATCGCCAATGCTTTTTTTAGACTCGGATTTAGCCTCCTAAAGAAGTGATCCACCTTGATTTTGGTGTTCATGACAAGGTAGGAGGCATATCTTGAAAGCCTTGTAAAGTTTTCTTCATATGCCCTGATAGACTCATCTTTCTTATACTTAAGTCCGAGGAACTCTCTTTCCATCTTGAGACGGTGGGTTTGGGGAAGATATTTATTAAAAAACATTTTCTTTAATTCCTCTCAATCCATGGAATCGATTTCCTCCTTTACTTCATAATTTTTAACAGTTTCCACCACTAATTAGCTTCCCCATAAAAATGATTGACCACCAGCACAATTTTCTCTTCTTATGAGCACTAGAGGACAAAAAATATCTTTTCAATAGAGTTAATTCACTATTCCATGAGGAGGGGATCAGAAGATCCACTAAACATGGTAGACTTTAATACAAAAATGATTCAATGTAAAATTAATCTATCTTAGGATAAGAATGGTGTTCCATACGATTCAAATTATTATTCATTACTTGAGATAGTTGAGCAAGTTTTGTCATAAATTTTTGAGCACTCATTCCCATCATATTTAGCATTTCATTAGGGAAATCAACACATTACCAATCACATTAATTGTTTTCATGTGTTCTTTGATTTCCCACCATTATCTAAGAAAAATAAAGTTCAATTACAGGGCTTTAATTCTTATCTAATAATCAAAAAATGAAACTTTAAACATTAAAGGATAAACTATTAAAGGAAAAATATATCCTAACTTGTGATTCTCTAGGTTTCAATCAAGGTTATCCATGATTTTTTCCCTAACATATATTCTTATGGGATCTTTTTTTCATTAATAATGGTTCCTAATGAGATTATGAATTTACCGAAGCATATCCCTTGGGAATTTCAAACCAAGTGCATAGTAAGGCCTATTGTTTTGTATCAGGTTACCCCGAGTTAGGCTCGGAACACCTTATCAGAGTTTTTACTCCTAGGTGCATATATTCCAAAACCATGTCCACTTGCAGTATCCAAATAGGAATGTATTTTCTTGAAAAACCACTTACTCTATACTAACCAGAATTTAGGGATGTTTTCTTAAAAGTAGTATTATCTCTAGGGTTCTTACTAAATTTTTATATTCCTAGTCTCCAAAAATAACTAAAAATTTTCTATGATACCAACTATAGTGACCATATTCTTTTACACATATCATTACATGATTTTAATCATAAATAAACAAAAAATTACAATCCAAGGATCGTAAATTATAGTTTCTTGGAATACTAGGTACATAAAACTGAAAACATGGAACTAAATAAAAAATTTCTTTATTTATCATCCATTATGAGCTCCTAACATCCTTTGATCCATTACATCTTCATAGGATAACCTGAGGATAACATGAACAAATGGATGATCTAAAAAGTTTAATAAGGGAATAAACATTAAAATAAATCCTACCACATTAGTTAGCAGGCATAACATAATGATATAAAAAGGCATAGAACATGATTAAACACAAGGAATCATAACAAGGAATCGTAACATGGGACCATAAAATCTTGGATTATAGTAATGTGGAAAAAAAATAAAACATAACTTTATCATGATTCAAGGCTTGTTTCACATATAGGATCATTATTCAAGGATAATTTCACATAGAGTAGCATGAGTAAAGGATATCCACCAAGACCGTTACACAAGGAGCATGAGTCAAGGTTGACCACTAAGACTATTGCACATAATGTATCATGAGACTAAACATTACCCAATGAATTTGATCACTATCTGAGTGCACACATAATAAAGTGTTCATGAATATGTTTTCCATATAAATAATCATACAAAATCAATTAATCATAAACATAAGGGTTACTAATGGAAAGAATTGGGTATCATAATCATGTCAAAAAGTATAATAAATGGTCATATCATAAAATTGTCGATGAAATAAAGGAATTAAATCATACATGGACATTCATAAATTAAAATAGGTATAGATCATGATTAGTAATTTAAAACTAAGGAGATAACATGTAAAAATATTATTTAAGAAACTTTTAATTAAAATGGTTTAGTACGGTTTAAGAAAAATATTAAAGAGCATTTAATAAAAGAAGGGAATAATATTTTATATAAAACCAGGAGTGAACCAAGAAAGTTTTTATTATAAAATGAGTGATTTTATAAAAATAATGGTGTATGAAAAAATATTATAGAGTACACGTCAAATTGGTAATAATTCGGGAATTTCCCTTAAATCGGGCTTCCTTATTGGGAATAATTGAATGGAGAACCTTTTAGAAACATGTATAACCCTGAAAAATAAGGATGAATGGATCTTGATAAATAATTTGAGAACATATCCATATTATTTAGAATATTTTCATAAAAAAAATTAGAATTTAATGTGGGTAAAAATAGATAAAGAGTAACCCGAAGGAATAATGGAGGTTCAGGTAGAATCCCTTACCTTATGCCCAAAATAATTCTACACTTGATATTAATGTCCTTAATAATCAAATTAAATAAATTAATTAATTAATTCAGAACCTTTTATACATTTATTTGATTTATTATAATTTTATTAAGTTTATTTATGGTCTTTTTGATGGGTTAAGAGGTTCAATTTCATCGTTCAGGGGTGTTAGTTTCCTTGGTTTTCATGATCAATTTACTTGTATATGTGTATGGAAAATCATGTAGAATTAGGATAGTTTTCCATGACTAAATTTATAAATTATTAAAGAACTTATATAATATTAAAATTCCATTTTTTATAAGTGAGGATGATTCATTAGATAAATCATTAATGATAATCATTTAGATTAATTTAGCATTTTTTGATCACAATGAACTCATCTTGGTTTATAAATTAATATCATTTCTACAAAATGATTCCAAAACATTAAATAAGATATAATAAATATATTAAAATCATATTCAACTATAAAAATGGTTTCATAACTATCCTTGAAGATATAATTGAAAGATGAAAGTGCATCGCCCATAAAGGTGGTAAATTGGAACCTCACGGACGATGTTTTCATCCTTAAAGTAAAAGAGAGATGTGAAGATATTTGGTGAAAGATTATTACATTAACATGATAAAATTATAATATATGAGAGATACTATAGTTTTCATGAAATTTAAATTAGGTAAGGTGGTGAGATAAAAAGAAAATAAACAAAATTGAAAATAAATTGAAAGAAAACAGAAGGGGGGTTTACCTCTTGATTCCTTCTTCTTGAGAACCTCCTTAGGGGATTGGTTTTGGTCTTTTGTTACGACCAAAATTACCTAGACATGGGGAAGAGATTTTGGAAGATTATTGGTCATAATTTTGAAAAGGATAAAGGCTTGATATTTGTGAGGAGAAGAGGTTGTGATGGGTGGTATTTATAGTGGAGGGGAGGGGTGTTTTTTCATTATTTAATTCATTGGTTCATTATTTTGCTCAAAATAAGTAATAGTGTTTATTCTTGGGACTAAATATAGTGATTAGATATTGTGAGCTCAAACCAATTTTTCTTACATTAGATATGACTCAATGAATAATGTATTTAACTTATAATGTATATATACCATAAATTACCTTATTTTACTATTCACAAAAAATTCAAGTATTTCAGAAAAATCCCTAAAATTTACCCTAACCATTTTTTGATGTGTGCAATTTAAAAATGAACTCCATTTTATCAAAATAATTTTCTAAATATGATAAATATAATTTTAATTAAAATCATCATTTACTTTGAAAATACAAATTTTAAAATAAAAACTACTTTTCTAACACTTTGAAAAATTAATTAAGGTATCATAAAATTATCTCAAAATCTTAAGGTAACAAAATTTTAATTTATAAATAAATTTTACGAAAATAAATTTTCTTTTAAATTATTAAATTAATCAAAAAAATTAATTAAGTATTTATGACCTATAAAAATACCAATACTTAATTAATAATTTTTAAAATATTTATTTACTTATACTATGATATAATTATATCATATTTTCACTTATAAGATGAATAAATTTTATTTATAATTTAATTGGTGATGTTACTATTCAATTGGCTGGTTTACTTTTCCTATGGGTCACATTACTATTCCAAAGTTCAAGTTAATATTTCATTAGTATAGGTTCCTTAACTTCTAGAAACACTTATTATTTCATTCATTAATCATTTATAAATCTTTTATTATGTTATCTTATTTATTTATACCATATGACATAATTATAAGAATATAATTTCCTGGATAAAATTTTTGGGTCATTAAAATAAGAGAGCACCAAATCATGAAAAGCCATATAGTCTCTAGCTCTAGTGAGACCCTAGGAACATCATTCCTTGGTGATAAAATCCTCCAACCAAAACCCACAACATCCTCATGTATGAGATGCTAGAGTGGGATTCATCCCAAGGTCTAGTGGTCTTAAAACATAAGTTGAAACCCACAGTGTCCTCATGCACAATCCACTAGAGGTTAACACATACCAAGGTCCAGTGGTCTCTAATCATATCACATGTTTAGTTAGTATTGTAGAATCAATCATTCTAGAAGAAATTGTTGTTATCCCCGCCGAATCAACTAGCGTACTAGTTCTAGTTTTCCCACCAAGATACATGGGATTCCCTTTGTGCTCAATTTCCATTTCACGTGTCACCTAAATAATCACCTTCACATTCAAATTATAAGCATCATGAACACACAATAAAACCCATTTTTTTCACAAGTACATTCATAACACAATCAATACTCACATGGAAACCACCATTTTCCATAATCAAACCAATTTTTAAAACTAAATCAATTTTAAAACATGATTCTCATCACTTACACAATTTATAGCACACATTTATGAAACATAACAAAGAATATCACTTGAAACAAAACATATTTCCTTTTTAAAACCAAATTTCATCACATATGTACCTCAAAAACTATAACAACCCTGCTCTTTATTACACACTAAAATATGATTTATTACATAAACTCTTTACTTGATACAACATGGAAGGTCGATAGTTCTAGTGTCTTTAGGGATAAGGAATATTACATAATATCTTAGAACAAAAAACACACAACATATTTATTGAAAACTTCCTTTACATGACCACTACATTCCCTCATACTTAGCATTGAATGGGATAACCTAAGGATATGCATAAGAAAAAGGTGAACTATAAAGCCCAGTAAGGGAATAAACATAGAATAAAATGAGTAATACAATACATGTTAGTCAATAGGAATATCAATGGAGAATAAGAGAAACATAAACATAAAGGCATGATAAATCATGATAATCATAACATGGAACTATGGCAACAACACTTAACATGGAATTAGCATGAGCCAAGGCTCATTGCACATAGAGCATGAGTAAACCCTCATTACACATGAAGCACAAGTAAAACATTGTTGAACTTGAATTAGAATGATTAAACACTCATTTCACATGACGTATCATGATACTATACTTTACCCAATGCATTGGAGCGCTATCAAGGCACACCCTTCTTAAACATTTCATTTCATGCATAAGTGTGCCACATGGATCATAAAACATGGATTCATTAAAAATCATTATTTATTACATGATAAAGGGATGTTGAATTCATACATGAAACTCTATAATTAATAAGTAAATGTTCATAAAGTTTAATACCCTTGATAAAGAAATGGGTATGGTATTCACTACACAATGACTTTGCCTTGGAAAAACGTTGTGCAATTTCAGCAGCATAACGATGTGATATAAGAATTCATAAAAATGGTTGATGAGAGAGAAATGGGAGTCTCATTATCTGTACATGAAATGGACAGTAATTAGGTTCATATAGATACTTGTACCAACGAACTTAATGGAATTTAGATGCACAATACAAAAAAATTACTTGGATGTAAAAGAGGAGAGAGAAATCCCTCACGGAATTTCAGCATGGTAACGGGTGTACATGGGAGGCATTAATAAGAGAGAAAGGGGTATCCCATAATAAAAAAATAAATATGGAAGTATGGGGTAGGTGATAAATCATACCCCAACATTGTTAATTGAAAAAAAATCATAACAACTTAAAGAAAATTGGACAAAATGATAAAGGAATAAATCCATTACTTGGAAGTGTGATCCCAAAGGCTTGGGAGAGGCTTGAGAGAGGCTTCTTGGGAGCTTGGGGCACCTTTATAGGATTATATAGAGAGGAGGTTAGGGTCTTTTAGAACTACAAAGGCTTTTAGTGAATAGTAAGTGGGATCTTGGGTGGGTTTATATATGAAAGGAGAGGGAATTCTTTATTATTTAGGTTTGGGACACCTCACATTAAACTAATCAAAACCACTAACCAGCCATTGGTTTTTTCCCATGGTTTTTTCCAAAGGGGAGTGGAAAACAATATTTTATAAGGTAAATGGACGAACTTCTTAAAATAATAGGGTTTCTTATGTGGAGGTGAGTCACACTTTCATGGAAATTCATTTAAAAAGTGAAAATGTTTTATAACTCTTGGAGGGTCCACTAATGTTTTGTAAAATAAATCAAACAAACCTAAAATCACATTATTTTAAATTTAAAACATATATTAGATGAAAATAATGTTTATTTTTTTTATTACATCACTATTGGGTTATTATTATGTCATAAAACACATTATATATTTAAACGGTATTTAATTTTTACCCAAAAATTCAACTGTCTCAGAAAATTATGAAAAATTCACCGTTGGATAATTTCGATGTCCTGATTCAAAAAATAATATTAATTTTATCTAAATAATTTTATAAATATTTTAATTTTTACTTTTAAAATAATAACTGACATTTATCGAAAATTCATGGGTTTTGACAAAAACATCTTTCTAACCATAATAAAAATTACAATTTCATTCATAAAATTATACGATGATTTATATTTAATAAAAATTAATTTGATAATAATAATAAAAAAATATTATTAAAATATTATTTAATTCAAAAATCTATTAATTCATCAAAATATATTTCTTAGTTGAATATTATCTAAAAACAGTATTTGTGATTTAAAAATTATTTACAAAGTAACAATAATAAAATGAATATATATTCATTATTATATAAAAAATAATGAAAATAATAATAGTGATAAGGTCTTGTTACATAACCCCTTATAACACCCGCATAAGACTGAAGGTTAAGGTGTGTGATGGTGACAGACTCTTGGGGTGGCTCAGATAACATCGCTTGGGTGGTAATCTCTATTAACTTCCACTTCTCTCGTAGTCAGTTCTGCTCAAACTTAATGTGTTCAAGATTAGATTGGGCTTGGTCAAGAGCAAATCCCAATGATTCCACCTCCTTTCCTAGCTCTGACAAATGTGATTCGTATAGGGAAAGTCTACTGGATGAGTCCATCACTTCCTTTTTCTGAGTAAATTGGATTTGTTAAAGCCCTATATTTATACAAATCATGTAATTATTGTTCAACGACTATATTAGAAACAGTCAAAATTATTAATGGAATTTTAAAATCCAGAAACATAAAACCAATGAAGTTCACATTTTATATAACCATAATAATACATTTAATTAGATCAAGAGTAATTTCCATTAATGAAAGTTTGGGTCGTTACAATCTTCCCCCTTAAGAAATTTCTCCCTTGAAATTTCCTTTTCCCACTCTAAAAAAATTTGGATAACTTTGTTTCATCATTTCCTTTGATTCCCACATCGCTTCTTCAAACTTGTGATTTCACCACAACACCTTGACGAGGGGCATTGTCTTATTTCGTCGAACTTTTTCTCTACGATCTAAGATCTTCACTAGTTACTCCTTATAAGAAAGATCATCCTCTAGTTGTACTACCTATGAAGAGAGTACATGTGAAGGCTCTGGTATGTACTTCCTTAAGAGGGATACATGAAAGACATCATGTACTTTGGCCATGGTAGGTGGAAGTGCTAGTTGATAGGCCACATCCCCAACACGATTAATAATCTCAAAGGGGTCGATGTACCTTGGACTTAAATTCCCTTTATTTCCAAACCTCATGACCTTATTCCATGGAGATATTCATAGAAATATCATGTCTCCAACTTTAAACTCAATGTCTCATCGACAGTTATCTGCATAACTCTTTTGTTGACTCTGGGCTGCCTTGATATGCTGCTGAATGGTTTTCACCTTATCTACCATTTCCTCGACCATTTATGGTCCTAATAGCTTACACTCACTGACTTCATCCCAACATGACATCGTTATACACCTCTTCCAATACATGGCTTTATAAGGTGCCATTATGATTCTAGATTGGAAACTATTGTTATAGAAGAATTCAACCAGAGGAAGATGATGATCCCATCCTCCTTTAAAGTCCATTGAACATGATCTTAACATATATTCTAGTGTCTGAATATTTTGGTCAGATTGGCCATCAGTTTGAGGATGATAGGCCGTACTAAAGTTTAGTTCAGTATCAAGAGCATATTGAAGACTCTTCTAAAACTTAGAGGTGAATCTTGGATCTCGATCAGATACAATAGATAGTGGCACTCCATGTAGCCTTACCACTTCCATGATATATATCTGTGTTAGTTGATCCAATGAGAAATCCTCCTGAATTGCAATGAAGTGCGCAGACTTTGTAAGATGATCCACAACAACCCATATTACATTGTTACCTTTGGATGTATTTAGAAGTCTGGTGACAAAGTCCATGATGATGTTCTCCCATTTTCATGCTAGTATGGGCAATGGTTGCATCATCCCCTTAGACTTCTGCCTCTCTGCCTTCACTTGATGACACACCAGGAACTTTGATGTATACTCAGCAATCTCCTTCTTTATATTATCCCATAAATAATTCTCTTAGATATCTCGATACATCTTTGTGTTTCTTGGGTGAATAAATAAATTTGAACTATTTGCATCATCCAAAAGTTCCTTCTTCAACTCCAGATTTGATGGAACACATAGTCCTTTCCCAAATCTCACAATTCCTTCTTCATTAACAATGAAATCTAAGGATTTTCCTTTTCTGATAGCTTCCACCTTCTTCTGAATTCTCACATTATTCTTTTGATCATCCTTTAACCTTTCCAAAAGAGATGGTTGATCAATAATTTGTGAAAGGATTGATGATGTTCCCTTATTTATGATTCCCATGTCTATATTCATCAAATATAAGAAGATTATATCCTTCTCAATTCTCATCAATGATAGAATCATTGGTTCCTTTCTATGTAGAGAATCTGCCACCTTGTTCGCTTTCCCAGGGTGGTAATGGATTAAGTAGTCATAGTCTTTGATCACCTCTAACCATCTTCATTGACACATGTTAAACTCTTTCTGTGTGAATATAAACTTGAGGTTTTATGGTCCATATATATTTCACACTTCTCCTTAAAGAGATAATGCCACCAAAATTTTAAGGAGAAGATCACCGCAGCCAACTCCAGATCATGTGTTGGATAATTCTTCTCATGAACTTTAAATTTCCTTGAAGCGTAGGCAATGACTGTCATTTTTCATCAACATGCAGCTCAGACCCTTCTTCAAAGCATCACTTAATTCCACAAAAAGTTCTCCACTTGTGGGTAAAGTGTGCACGGGCGCAGTGATAAGCCTTCTTTTTAGCTCCTTGAATCTTTCTTTGCATTCATCACACCAAGAAAACTTTACTCCCTTTTGAGTTAGCTTGGTAAGAGGGTTGGACAATCGTGAGAAATTTCTCACAAATCTTCGATAATATCCAGCTAACCCCAGGAAGCTGCGGATATCTATTACCGATGTTGGCATTAACCATCCCTCTATTACACCTGTCTTGGAGGGATCCACAGATATCCCATTTATTGTAATGATATGGCCCAATAATGATACCTCCTTTAACCAGAACCCACACTTGTTGTACTTTACATAGAGATTCTCCTTCTTCAATGTCTCTAGTACAGTTCTTAGATGCTCCTCATGATCCTCCTTGGTTTTAGAGTATATCATAATATCATCTATAAAGACTACCACAATTTTTTCAAGGTAATCCCTAAAGACTCTATTCATCAAGTCCATGAATATTGCTAGAGCATTAGTGATTCTGAAAGGCATTACTCTGAATTCATAGTGCTTGTATCTTGTACGAAAAGTAGTCTTGGGAATATCTTCCTTATTCACCCTTACTTGATAATATCCTAACTGCAAATCCACCTTGGATAAGTATTGTTCTCCACGCAGCTGATCGAACAAGTCATAAATTTATGGGAGAGGATACTTTATCTTTATCGTGATTTTTTTAAGCTCATGATAATTGATGCAAAGGTGCATTGACCCATCTTTCTTCTTGACGAAGAGGACTGGTGCACCCCAAGGTGAATCACTTGGGCGTATAAACCCTTTATCCAGATTCTCTTATAGTTATTTCTTCAGCTCCTTAAGCTCCACAACAACCATTCTATATGGATTCTTGGATATTTGAAACACCCTAGGTATAATATCAATTGATAATTCAACATCTCTTCTAGGAGGAAGACCAGGAAATTCCTCAAGAAACACTTCAATGAATTCCCTCACAATAGGCATGTCTTCAAGGATGGTTTCCTCCTTATAATTAATCATCTAAGCCAGATACACATGCTCATAGGGTAGTAATATCAATTCTTGAGATGATGGAGCTAAAGAAGATTCATCTTCCTCATTGCACTTGTATAGAATCAGGGGTCGATTCTTCACATGGAGAGTGATTTTTCTCCCATGGAAATTTATGTTGGCTCTATATAAGGAAAGTCAATCCATGCTAGGAATTGCATAAAATTCCACCAGAGGGATTATGATGAGGTTCACCAAAAAATTAAATCCACAAATTATGATATGGAGGAGTTATATTCATGGGATGCAATGATTTCCCCATTTTCCGTACTCACCGACATCTTGACTTCCATGATTTGTGGTGGTGTTGGAATTGTTCTACTAAAATTTTGGGATATAAAAGAATGTGTAGAACCTGAATCAAAAATTATGTTCACTATTCTTGAATGAATAACTAGCATACCTATCACCACTTCATTTTTAGGGTTCACTTCGGCAGTAGTGATGGAAAAATCTCCCCCTTGCTGCCTTGGAGGTTGTTGGTTGCCTTTAAAAACCCTTAGCTTAGGGCACTAATTTGCAAGATGCCCTAATTCTTTTAAATTGTAGTAATGAACAACATGCTGAGGTTCAAATAGAGTGTTCCTATCCTCTATTGCAGTCATGGGTTTTTCTTGTTGACTGTTAACAGATAGGTTCCATTCTCTTCCACACCTAAAGTATTTCCTCATCCCCTTCAGGGAATTTCTAGGGTGCTTCTTTTCACACCTCTGGAAAGTGGGGTGCTGGATCTTCTTAGTACCAATGGATTTATCCATCGGACATCCATAATTGAAGTCCACCTTATGCCTCTTATTCCCATAATACCCTTTAGATTCTTTGATCTTCTTTTCAACCTTGAGGGAAAATTAGAAAATTTTATCATAGATGTCGAAGTCACATATTGCCAGCACTTTTTGCAAGCTAGGTTTCAGCCCACCAAAGAATTGGTCAACCTTCTATTCGAGGGTAACAAAAAAGATGGAGGTGTATCGTGAAAGCCTTGTGAATTTTTCCTTATACGCTCCGACAGATTCATCATCTTTTTTCTTGAGGTCAAGGAAGTCCCTTTCTATCTTAAGCTGGAGGGTGCGCGGAAAATATTTATTGAAAAAAATCTTCCGAAAATCCTTTTATTCCTACACCTCGATCTCCTCCTCAAGCTTCATATTTTTTATCAATGTCCACCATTTATCAGCTTCACCCTCCATATGATAAGCATCCAGGAGAACCTTCTCTTTTTCAGAACATTGAATGATGGAGAAGATCTTTTCAATGGATTTGATCCATTGTTTGGAGATTAAGGGATCAGATGATTCATTAAAATTTGGAGGCCTTTGTCTCATGAAGCTCTCGATAGTGACTTGTTCTTTCTTAGAGGGGTTGAATATTCCTCTTGACCCATGTTTCTATTCAAATCTTGAATTAACTGAAAGAGAAGTATGAAAAATTTTGTGATTCCCATTCCCATAAGATTGGGCATCTCATTAGCACAATCATCACATTGATCTTCACATTTATTGTTAGATCGAGTCCTCATTTTACAATCCATTGGCTGGAATAAAAGGAAAGTTATGGGTAACACATAACGGGTAATCCAAGGACAAAACTGATGACTTATAAATAACTTTTATTTCCTTAACTTATGAATACATAGGCTTCAATATATACTATTCATGATCTACTTTCTAACATATATTCTTAGGGGTATTTTTTTAATTCCCTTAATAAGGGTTCATACTAAGCTTATGAATTTACCAAAGCATATATCCCAGGAGTTTCATAACCAAGATTACAGCAAGGCCCATTATCATGCACCAGTTCCCATTCGAGTCTAGCTCAAAGCGGTGTTTTCAGGTTTTACCCCTAGGATACATCTGTGCCAGAGCCGCCTCTAACTGCTCGTATCTAGACAGGGATTTATTTTCTTGATAAACCACTTACTCAATACTCACCAATACTTAGGGATGTTTTTATTATACTTATTATTGTCTATAAGTCTTCACTAGGGTTTTCTAATCCTAATCCCAAAAATAACTAAACATATCCTCTGATACCAACTATAATAACCCTACTCTTTATTACACACTAAAACAAGATTTATTACATAAACATTTCACTTGATAAAACATGGAAGATCGAGAAGTATAGTGTATTTGCAGATTAGTAAGATTACATAATAGCTTAGAACATAAAAAACACAATATCTTTATTGAAAATTTTCATTACATGACCACTACATTCCCTCGTATTTAACATTGAATGGGATAACCTGAGGACATGAATAAGAAAAGGGTGATCTATAAAGCCCAGTAAGGGAATAAACATAGAATAACAAGAGGAATAAAATACATGTTATTAAATAGGCATATAAATGGAGAATAAGATAATTATAAACATAAAGGCATGATAAATCGTGATAATCATAACATGGAAATGTGGCAACAACACTTAACATGGAATTAGCATGAGCCAAGGATCATTGCACATGAAGCATGAGTAAACCCTCATTACACATGAAGCACGAGTAAACCCTCGGTGAACTTGAATTATCATGATTCAACAATCATTGCACATGATGTATCATGATGCTATACTTTACCCAATGCATTGTAGCGCTATTATAGTGCACCCTTCTTAAACATTTCATTTCATACATAAGTGTGTCACATGGATCATAAAACATGGATTCATTAAAAATCATCATTTATTCAATGATAAAGGAATGTATAATTCATACACAAAAACTCTATAATCAATAAGTAAATGTGTATAAAGGTGAATACCCTTGATAGATAAATGGGTATGGTATTGAATACACAATGAATTTGCCTTAGAAAAATGTTGTGCAATTTCTGCAACATAACGGCGTCACATAAGAATTCATAAAAATGGATGATGAGAGAGAAAGTGGTGTCTAATAATATGTACATGAAATGGACAGTAGGGGGTCATATAGATACATGTCCCAATGAACGTAATAGAATTTAGATGCACAATACAAAATAATTACTTGGATATAAAAGAGGAGAGAGAAATCCCTCACAGAATATTGGCAAGCTAACGGGTGTACATGGGAGGAATTAATGAGAGATAAAGGGGTCTCCCATCATCCAAAAATAAAGAGGAAAGTATGGGTGTGTTTCAAAATCATACCCCAACAATTTTAATTGAAAACAAAATGGCATAACAACTTAAAGAAAATTGGACAAAAATGAGAAAGGAAGAAATCCCTTACTTTGAAGTATGATCCCAAAGGCTTGGGAGAGGATTGAGAGAGGCTTCTTGCGAGCTTGGGGAACCTTGGTAGGATTCTAGAGAGATTAGGTCCGTGGTTCGTCAAACTCAAAAGGCTTTTAGTGAAGAGGAAGTGGGATCTTGGGTGGTTTTATATAGGAAAGGAGAGGGAATTCTTTATTTTTTAGGTTTGGGACGCCTCACATTAAACTAATCAAAACCACAATCCATCCAATGGTTTTTGTACATGGTTTTTACCAAAGGGGAGTGGAAAAAAATATTTTATAAGTTCAATGTTTGAACTTCCAAAAATAATAGGGTTTCTTATGTTGAGGTGAGTCAAACTTTCAAGGAATTCATTTAAGAAGAGAAAATGTTTTATAACTCTTGGAGAGTCCACTAATATTTTGTAAAATTAAACAAAAAAACCTAAAATCACATTATTTTAATGATAAAACTTATATTGGCCAAACATAATGTTTATCGTATTTTATTACATCACTATTGGGTCATTATGATGTCATAAAACACATTATATATTTAAATGGTATTTAATTTTTACCCAAAAATTTGACTATCTCAAAAAATTATGAAAAATTCACTATTGGATAATTTTGATGTCCTGATTCTAAAAATAATATTCATTTTATCTAAATAATTTTCTAAATATGTGAATTTTTACTTTTAAAATAATAACTGACATTTATCAAAAATTCATGGGTTTTGACAAAAACAGCTTTCAAACTTTAATAAAAATTACAATTGCATTCAAAAAATTATACGATGATTTATATTTAATAAAAATTAATTTGATAATAATAATAATAATAATTTATTAAAATATTATTTAATTAAAAAATCCATTAATTCGTCAAAATATATTTCTTAGTTGAATATTATCTAAAAACACTATTTGTGCTTTAAAAATTATTTACAAAGTAACAATAATAAAATTAATGTATATTCATTATTATATACAAAATAATGCACATAATCATAGTGCTAAGGTCTTGTTACATAACCCCTTATAACACCCAAATAATATTGAAGGGTAAGGTGTGCGATGGTGACAGACTCTTGGGGTGGCTCGGATAACATTGCTCGGGTGGTAATCTCTATTAACTTTTACTTCTCCCATAGTCGGTTCTGCTCAAACTTAACGTGTTCAATCTTAGATTGGGCTTAGTCAATAAAAAAGCCTAATGATGCCACCTCTTTTCCAAGCACTAACAAACGGGCTTCATACAGGTCAAGTCTACTAGATAAGGCCATCACTTCCTTTGTCTGAGTAAATATGATTTGTTAAAGCCCTATATTTATACAAATCATGTGATCACTATTCAATGGCTATATTATAAATGGTAACAATTCTTAATGATATTTTAAAATCCAGAAACATAAAACCATTTAAGTTCACATTTTATATAACCATAATAATACATTTAATTAGATCAAGAGGAATTTCCATTAATGAAATTTTGGGTCATTACAAAAACCTTTTAAAACATATTCCTCACCTTTCACACAATTCATTGAACACATTTATAACTCACAAAAAATAGACACACATTAAACACAATCAACATATTTCATAAAATCATCTTCCAACCCATATACACTTCAAATCTCTTTGAAAACACATTTTACACCACATACATAATCTATAGAACATATTAAAGAAGAAAATAAATCATAACAAAATCATCTAATAATGCTAAAACATGGAATCACCTACCTCAATATTAGAAAATCTTTTAATCCAATGGAAAGCCACAACTACACCTAAAACAAACCCTATAAAGGAAATATTGAACCATAAACATCATGGTTTTACCCAACAACACAAGATTGAACCCTCATTAGGTAAATACACCTACTGGAATAGAATAACACAAAGAGGGAGGATGAATAACCCTAAAATAAAGAAGAAACCAAGAGTAAACATACTTAATTGATGATTTATTGAACAAAAAAGGACAAAACCACCCAAATATTGGAGTTTAATGGGTCCGATAAGGAGTAGAGGAAGCTCATGTGGCTAAAAATAACATATGGATTGGATTAGGGGTAATTTAGGGTTAAATACAAAGAGATAAAAGGAGTAATTTTTCAATTTTTAATGATCTAGATAGGCTTCATGGTTATCCTTCATGGTTTTCCAAACTGTGTGGTAACTGTGAGTCCCTCTATGTTAAAGTGGAATAAAGCCACATGGTTTCCTAGGGAGGGTGTATGCCCATGTGGCTAGTCATGCAGCCTGGATAGAGACACTATCCATGGTGAATGGTTTTCCCTGTGCTGGCATACATTTTCCCCTAATTGTGAAACAACCTTGAACCACCTTCTTTCTGGCCCACAAATCCCATTTTTCACTAAAAACTCTCATGGAAACTAGGAAACCAAGATAAGACCAAAAAAAGGAATACCTCAAAATAAAATCATGGATGTGAAGATTTGAATCATCCAAACTCTACCCAAATCACTTCTTAACTTTCCTCCTCTCATCCTAGAAGCCTCGCTTTGGGAATAAATCAAACCAAGGAAATCCGTTGGTCCAAAACAAAAGGATTTACCCAAAGAATAAGTAATGTTCATCAATAAGCATTTTTATTTTATTTATTTCTCCATCCCCTTAAATTATTCCTATAACATGCTTATATAATAACCTTGGTATCTAAAATATATGTAGTTTTTTTTAAGTTTACAACCTACAACCTCACACACTTTCATCAAATGGGTTACGAAATCATCATTCATGTGTATAGTGGACTACCGCATTGTGAACTCATGTCGTTTGTTCTTCCATTACCACTTATTAAGGTTGTAAATAATGATGTATATAAAGTTTATATATGATATTTATAACATAATTATACCTTTGGGTCATTATGTCATATATAACCTTTTTACATTCTATACCATAGAGGATATGATAACGTCGCTCGTGTGTATGGTGGATTACCGCCTCATTAAGCGATGTGAAGAATTTTTCACTAATATGTTACATGGAAGGAAATAATGGAAAAAATAATGAATATATATGATATAAAATTCATTATTATTATGTTAATGATGTAATTATATTTTTGTAAATATAATATATCATTTTATTTATTACCTTTTCACACACTAAAAAAGTGATGATGTTGTTCGTGGATGTATAGAATACCACCCCCTCGAAGAGATGTGATTCCTTTTATATCACAGTAATAATATATATAAGTATATATAATAAAATATAATGTTATTTATGATTTAATTATCATTACTTAAAGATAAAATATCACTTACCTTCTTTACATAATGATCATTGAAAAATGGAAATGTTACTCATGTGTACGTACGGCCACCATCTCCATGATTGTAACGTTAGTTCATTTTTCATAACCATATTTCATGATTAGAATTAAAAGTATAATTTATTTTCGAATATGATAATTATTTCATGATTATTATTCAATATATGTTTAAATAATGACCCTTTTTACCATAGTCAACTTACCAAGTCTTTTTTGACAAATAAGCCAAATATGGTCAAAACATCTAACTTAAACTTGATAGATTAATTAATTATATATAACTTGTTTATAAGTTAAATAAAATTAATAATAAAATTTTATAATTTTATAAATTAATTAAATAATTAAAATAATTTTATTATTCAGGAAGATAAAGAAAAATTTTGATGAATCAAACTCAATGTAAGGGTTTTTTCTTATCTCGCTTTTATTTCTATGAGATATATGTCATATTAACCACTTATTTTTTTTGTTTGGTGTATATTATTCCCATGAATGTATTTTATAATTATTATAAATAAATTTATGGGTATTTAAATATACATTTTAGTATCTCTCTTTCATGGGGTTTATGTTTTCATACTTACCAAAGCGTTAAGGGGTTTTTGTCTCAATTTTCATTCTTTGAGAAGTATGTTATATTATGCACCTATCTTCTTTTATGAAGTGTATATACTATTAATTTGATATTTTATATCATTAATATACTTAATATCAAGATATTATAATTTATATTTAATGTTATTCCTTCATGGTGATTATGATTCAAAGTTATTGAAGTGGTAAGAGTCTTTTGTTACAATCTCATTATTTATCATGATTGTGAATGATTAAGTATCTGATGTTGAAATATTATAATTCTAATTATTTATATTATACTCTAGTTATTAATGATATTTTCATGTAATAGTACCATTTTCTACTCTTTGGTACTTATAATAATTGAGAAAATTATTTTTATAAAATCTAACTTTGTTTCTCTCTTCGGTTGGAAATTTATTTTATTCCAAAACTATGTTTTGAAAAATGTTTTAAAAAGTGTTTTTCAAAGATGAAAGTACATTTTTCTAATGAAATGTTTTAAATGATATTTTAAAAAAACATAATTTATATTTTTTATAAAAAAATCAATGAAAAGGACTTTAAAATGATTTATGTTTTAAAAACTGATTTTCAAAAATGAAAAGAGTATTTTTTTCCAAAATGTTTTAAATGATATTTTAATAGAATTTATATTAATAAAATTCAAAAAAACTTGTTGTTAATTACCCTTCACTAGATTTATTTGGTATTGATATCATCCTTATTATTTATCTAGAGGGAATAATATTGTTTCAAAGTGATTATTATGAAAACCATTTCTTTTCCACGGGTTAATCTTGTTTCAAAGAGATTGTTATGGAACTCATTTCTTTTCCACAGGTTAACCATGTTTCAAAGAGATTTTTATGGAACCTATTTCCTTTCCATGGGTTAATCATATCCTGAATAGAATAATTTTTTCAATGATTTGTGATGATATTAATTCTATATGTTTTTTATTAATTATTCGGTTCTTGGACATTATAATTAATGGGTGTGCCTAGATAGCATCAAGTGAGCCTATCATAGATTAAATTATGGGTGTGTTTAAATTGAGATCCAATGAATTGGGTAATGATTATGTTCTTTGGGTAATTATATTAGAATTTAGTCATATGGTTATTCTAATTGTAAGGGTTCTGTAAGGGTTCTATGGGATGATTTTCAAAGATACCAATATTTTTTATATATTCTTGCTATGGGTTTATGATATTTCATTTGATCAATATCGATATCACATGGAACATGATTATTTATTACTATGAGTTTTCCCTTTTTTAATGTCTTATACCATGTTTTATGTTTTATGATTAAGGTATTTATGGGGACGAATGTTCGTATGTTACACCCATGTACTTTGATTATTTTATCATATTGTTATGCTCTTCCTATACTCATTGATGAAATTCATTTGTTAATGATTATTTTTCCCTTATTGATAATTTCATATCACCACTCTTATGTTTCATTTTCCTCAGATTATAAATAAATAGGTTGGATTAATTATGTCTAGAAGGCATTTTATATGGATGATGTTGATGACCTAATGCGAAATAAGAAAAGCTAGCTTAATTGAGATAAATGATCATTTAAAGTCGTGTAAATTATTTATGTAATAATTTTTCCAAAATTTCTAAAACTCTAAACCTAAAAGGTCCTCAGGGTTGTAAGTGGTCCATTTTTTCTTTTTGTTTTGTAAGTTTTGGATGAAACAAATTGGGTCACAATTATTGTCATCAAAGCTAGAAATGTAATGTTTATGATTTCAGTACCAAATTTGGGAGTGTTGGTTCTAGGCTATTATAGTTGGTATCAAATGTTGGTTTTTATAACCTTGTAGATTATAATTTTTTCATGTGAGGTTATCATAAGATTTATGGATATTTTTTTAGGTCTATAAACTTACGGATTTTCATAATTTCAATGTCTTAGACACCCCATTTAGGTTTTTAGTAATGAGATATTAAAGTGATTAATGAAATTTTTTTATATTTTGTATTGGGTTGAGGTTTTCTTAACCCCTAAGATAAATATGAAGTGTTTTAAGGGAGGAATTCTTGTTCATGTTTAAATAAAAGAGGGATAACTCGAAGGTTAGGTGACAACTCATCGTATCTGGTAAAATTGTAGGGCTTGAATCTACAACTAAAGGGATACGAGGGTGTAGTGCATACCACTAACCTACGTGATTTCCTAGTTAGTATGAAATTTTTCTAGGTTAATATTAAATTTATTTTAGAAACCTATAGGATTTTATTGTAGGAATAATGATTAATTTATCATAGAATAATATATAATCAAATCCTTCTAATTATTAGGTTTCGAACTTAGTTAGGAAATGTTTAAAGATTTTTAAGGATAGTTATTTATAGAATAATTTGGTTTAAACTTTGGGTGTTGCTATTTAATTTTAAATATTAATGTATCATATTAAGATTTATTCATTTTGGTAATTATCTTACCATGTGGTAACCATTTTGGTTTTGGACAATTCTAAAGAGATGAGGAATAGCTTGTTATTCCCATTATGGTTATGTGGTCTTTAAAATATTATTTTTGTGCTTCAAGAATAATAAAATTAATCTTGAATGATCATAATTTATAGAAAATGATTATATTTTTGTGTAAATTGTTTAAATTATGAAATTTTACTCATCAATTATGTATATTTCCATATTCTATTAGTCTAAATGACAAGTGAAATATTTATCTCTAAGAAAATTATCTTGAAACAAAATTTTATCCTAGTACCTATATTTCTAATGAACCGATGGATTTTTAGATCATTGTATATTTATGGTTTTGAGGCCCTTAACTTTCCACTGATAATTAACTTTTTTTATTCATGACCTAAATCACTCTCTATAATTATTTACGTTTTTTCTTCATTCCCACCTATGTTATCCTATTTGGAAACCTACTTGAGTGTTATTCCATATGACCTTCATACATACCTTTATCTATTATTAATAGGATATTTCATTAACCCTTTTTATGATGTGGTTTTATAATAAAAGTGTTTTCAAATTCCCATCCTTTTATTACCGAGATAAAGTTCAAATTGCAAGGACACAATTTATTAAAGGGAGGTTGTAACACCCCAATATTTTAAAATAAGAAAATTATATTTGATAGAATAAAGGATACAAAATAATGATTTTATCTTTATTTACATGAAATGTTTAATTTATATTTTTTATATGTAATACTGATACTTTTATGTTCGATAGCATTTTTAACACAGAACTTAAACGACCCATGATTTATATTACCATTATAACCTAGTAGTGAAATTGGTGGGTATAAATAGTATTAACTAATTTATGAAATATATATGTGTTTTTGTGTGTGTTTGTCTCACTCAATATAAATTATTGATAAATTTTTAGTAAATAGTCAATTGATTTTTAATAAAGTTATTTTATTCATCGAAAATATGTTTTCTTAAAAAACGTTTTTTATTGTTTTTCATGAAAAAATACTATAATAAATTTTTTTTAAGTTTTATAAAATTTATTTTATAAAATAAAATTCATTTTTTAATCATAATATCAAAAATTAATTTTGGTGAAATTTTGGTATTTCTCATAAATATAGATTTTTCTCTGAACAGTGAAAATGCCGATTTTTGTAAAAAACTATTTTATTTTCAATAAATTAATTAATTTAAATGTAACAATGTGTTATAAATATGGTTTAAATTAAAATAAGTCTTGTTTATTTATATTTAATTACCTTTAAATCAACTTTAATATTGGTTTTTAGTATAAGTTTTTTTTTTTGTTTAAAAATGGATTTTTTTAAACTGTTTTAAAATATATAATGTTTCCCCTTTTTAATTAATTAAAATAATCCCAAATGGGAAATTTTTTAAATTCAATTTATAGATTATATATAATTTAATATTAATTTATTTTCTTACAATGATTATTATTAGTCATTGTGTTAACATAGAATCAATTTTTTCTAGAAAAAATACTCTTATTAAAAACTCGTTGTTTG
This sequence comes from Viscum album, assembly GCA_963277665.1. Taxonomy (NCBI): domain Eukaryota; kingdom Viridiplantae; phylum Streptophyta; class Magnoliopsida; order Santalales; family Viscaceae; genus Viscum; species Viscum album. The sequence goes on from OY728119.1 coordinate 435,577,818, forward strand.
TTCGCGTTGAATTTGGAAAAATATATTCCATATTTAGAATTATGATAATTTATAATTTATAATAATTTCAACATGATTTTCTACTAAAGTGATTATTGAAAACATAGAAATTTAATTACAATGATTAAGGTAAAAAGGAGTTCACCAAGGGATTAAACATTAAACTTAAGGGGAAATATGACGTAGAAACTTTCTAAAACACCATTTTATAGACATATTTAGACCCTTATGACCTTATTATATATTTTTATAAGTTTTTGGGACCCTATTCCAAGAAAGTGACACATATAATAAGTTAATTAGAGAAAATGACATAAAGGAACCTTTTTTCCTTTTAATTTATATAAAGCCTTAGGATTGGGGAAAAACATGTGTTCAGATATATATATATATATATATATTTATTTATTTATTTATTTATTTATTTAAAATATAAATAAGTTTTTTTATCATGATAATTTATATTTAATTTTTAGATATGAAATAATTACTTAAAATTATTAATAAATGCCAATGTAGTAGTTATCAAGTTAATAATTAACTAAAATAAATGATGCTAAAAATATTAAAAGTGAATTAAATTGAATGAATTGTTATATTAAATTAATTTTTTATATGAACATATCATTTTACATAGTTTTTAAATTAATATATTCAAGTTAAATCATTGTATTTATGTTTTTTAAATTCAATTTAAATGAATAATGTCAAAATTAACATTAATGTAATTTTATAATAAATGATATATTATTAAATTATTTAAAATTACTAAAAAAATTATATTCTTACAAGTGATTTTTTTAATGTTAATAAATTTAAAATATGGTCCATTAATGGACCATTTGATCTTTTATAATGGACATATTGACCCCTAAATAGTCAAAACTTTGTTAGCACGGTTAGGTTTAAAGTAGTGTTTTTGCACGTTACATGTGCTTCTGTTAAAATTAATTTCTAACACACATGGTTTTTATTTTATAATTTGGATTTAATATTTAGAGTCAGTTGGTATAAATTTTATAATAATTCTCACTTTAATTTAGTATTAATGGTTAAATTACTTAGGTTATAAAAATAGTTACCTTAATGAAAAACCAAAATGAAAAAAATAAGGAAACTTAGGTGTTAAGGGAAAAATGTTTAAAACATGTGTTTATTTTGTGTTTTGGATGTTTTTATCAACAAAGGAATACATCACCTACATTATTATTCAATTTTTGAGGCACGTGAGGTAAGTTATACCTCTCAATAGTAAATACTTTTGAGTACTTACAAGAATGTCATTCCTCCTCAACTATAAAAGGGCACTCACTCCCCTCACTTATTCACACCTCTCAAGCCATTTGGATCATCCAAACTCTGACCAAATAAATTCCCAAATTACCTCATCTCATCTTAAAATCCTAAAGTTTTTCAAAAATCAAACCAAGTAATCTTAGTATAATAAATATAGTAATATTTTTTTATGTTAATGTTATTACCAACAACCACACACACTTCTATCAAATGGGTTATGAAATCATCATTTGTGTGTACGGTGGACTATCGTCTCGTGAACCGATGTTGTTCGTTATTACATTACCACCTCTCAAGATTGGGAATAATGATGGATATAAAGTTTATATATTATATATATAAAATAATTATACCTTTGGATTCATAATATCATATATATATCCTTTTTACATTTCGTATCATAGGGGATCCGATAACGTTGCTCATGTGTACAGCACATTAGTGCCTCACAAAGCGATGTCAAGCATTTTTCACTAATGCATTACATGGAAGTTAATAAGGATAAGAAAATGAATATATATGATATAAATGAAATAATTATTATATTTATTATGTAATTTTATTTCTTTAAATATAATATGTCATTTTATTTATTACTTTTCACACATTGAAAAAGTTATAAGGTCGTTCATGGACGTATGGGCTACCACCTCCTCAAAGTGATGTGAATCATTTTATATCACAAGAAAGATATATATAAGTATATATATTTAAATATCATGGTATTTATGATATAATTATCATTCTTTAAATATAAAATATTACTTACCTTCTTTCCATAATGATCATTGAAAAATAGAAACATTACTCATGCGTACGACGACATACCGTCTCCATGATCATAATATTAGTTTATTTTTCATAAACATATTTCATGATTAGTTTTAAAAGTATAATTTATGTATAAATATAATTATTATTTCATGATTATTATTTTTATATGTTTAAATAAATACCTTTTTAACCATAGTCAACCTACCAAGTCATTTTTGACACATAAGCTGAATATGGTCAAAACATCTGAGTTAAAATTAATTAATTAAGTAATTATATATAACTTATTTATAAGTGAAAGAAAATTAATAATAAACTTGTAAAAGTTTGTAAAGAAAGAAAATAATTAACATAATTTTATTATTTAGGAATATAAAGAAAAATTGTGATGAATCAGTCTCAAGGTAAGGGTTTTTTCTCGTCTCACTTTTATTTCTTTGAGATATATATCCTATTCACCACTCATTTTTTGTGGTGTATATAATTCACATGAATTTATTTTATTATTATTATACTTAAATTTATTTGGATTTAAATATCCATTTTAGTATCTCTCTTTCATGGGTTTTATGGTTTCAAAGTTACCAAAGTGTAAAGGTATTTTTGTCTCAATTTCTATTCTTTGAGACGTATGTTATGTTATACACCTATATTCTTTTATGAGGTGTATATTATGATAATTTGACATGTTATATCATGAATATTTTTATTAAAATTAAATTCTAAGTTAAATTTAATGTTATTACTTTATAGGTATTATGATTCAAAGTTATTGAAGTGGTAAGATTATTTTGTTATAATATCATATTTTATCAGAATTGTGAATGATTAAGTCTCCAATGTTAAAATCTTATAATTATAATGAATTGCCTTATCATCTGGGTATTCATGATATTTTTATGAAATATTACCATTTTTACACTTTTTTATACTTAGAATAATTAAGAAAATGTTTTTAAAAAAATCCAATTTTATTTCTCTCTTCATTCAGTAATCTATTTTCTTCTAAAACCATGTTTTTAAAAATGTATTAAAATTTGTTTTTCAAAGTCAAAATAAAATTTTCCTAATAAAATGTTTTAAATAATTTTTTAAAAAACTTACTTTATATGTTTACAAGATTTTTTTCAATTAAATGGATATTCAAAGTTTTTTATGTTTTAAAAAGTGATTTTCAAAATGAAAAGGGTATTTTCCTCAAAAAAATTAATGATATTTTAATGGAATTTCCATTCATCAACATCAATAAACCCTGTTGTTACTTATCCTCTACTGGAGATATTTGGTATTTATACCATCCTCATTCTTTATCTATATGGAATAATATTTTTTCAATGATATTGTTATGAAAATCATTTCTTTTACATGGGTTAATCTTATTTTAAAAATATTGTTATGGAACCCATTTCTTTTCCATGGGTTAACCATGCTTCAAAGATATTTTTATGGAAATCATTTCCTTTTCATGGGTTAATCATGTACTTAAAATAATAAAGGTTTTTTAATGATTTATGATGAAATAAATTATCTATGTTCTTTATTCATTATTTGGTTATTGGACATTATAAAAGATGGGTGTGCCTAGAAAGCATCGGGTGAGCTTATTATAGCTTAAATGATGGGTGTGCCTAGATAGCGCTCCAATGCATTGGGTAATGATTTTTCCTCTAGATAATTATATTGGAAGTCATATGTATAGTTATTCCAATTGTAATGGTTCTATAAGGGTTCTATAAGATGATGTTCCAAGGTACCAATATGTTTTATCTATGCTTGTTGTGGGTTTATGATGTTTCATTTGATCAATATTTATATAACATGTCACATGATTATTGATCCTAATGACATTTTCCTTTTTTAATTCCTTATTCTATGTGTTTATGTATGATAATATAGGTATTGATGGGTATGAATTTCCGTATGTTATATTCATGCACTTTGATTATGTCATTATACCCTTATGATCTTATTATGATCACTGATGAATTTCATTTTTTAATGCTTATGTTTTACCCTACTGAGTATTTGAGTTCACCCCACTTATGTTACATTTTCCTTAGGTTATAAATAAAGTGGTTGGATGAATTATGTATAGAATGGATTTCATATGGATGATCTTTATGACCTAATGTGAAATAAAAAAACCTAGGTTAAGTGGAAGAAATGATTATTTAAATTAATGTGAATTATTTATGAAAAAGTTTTTCCCAATTATATAAAAATCTACACCTAAAAGTTCCTTGAGGTTGTAAGTGATCCAATTTTTCCTTTTTGTGTTTTAATGTTTGGATGAAAAAATTGGGTCACAATTATCGGCATCAAAGTCGAAAATATAGAGTTTGTGATTTCATCACCAAATCTGAGAGCACGGGTTCTGGGCTGTTATAGGGAGAGCCCCTGTTGGATCGGCCTTTGACTAAACCTGTTATCCATTTCTCCTCATGTTTTAAACCTCTATAGTTTTCCTCCCACATTCTAGCCTCCCTAGTGTTGGTTTCCTGTCATCCATCCTTCTCTACTTTGCTGCCACATGCCATCCTTAGCTATAAATTGCCACACCCCACTGTCCCCGGCCACAGACTATCGTACCTCACTAGCTCGGCTATTTGGTCATCATGCCCAGTTTTTCCCAGTTCACGTGCACTCAATACCACACCTTTCATCCTAATATCCTCTACTCACATCACTCCCTCCTTTAGTAGGGCTTACCACCGGTGATTCCTTCCTCCGGTTGGGCCTCTCAACTGACCAAACCGCTACCTTCCCTACCGGATAATTATGTTGTGGATGCATGGGGATGCTCCATCCGGCTAACTTGTGGCCAAGTTGGGTCATCTTGGCCCAATTCTGGGTGGGTTGGGCCCTGCTCGGCCTGATAGTCCCATTTTAGATGATTAGGGTTGTATCCCCTTTCAGGGGTTTATGGGCTAGCGAGGGTTCAGGGAAATTTAAAATTTTCAAAAAGAATTAAAATTTCAAAAACTAAGAAATAAAAATTTTGGAATAAAATCAAAAAATATTTGGGATTATGCAAAAAAAATAATTTAATTAATGTTAAAATAAATTATTTTAGCTAATTTTAATCCCTCAACATAAAATTATCATAATTTCATTTTTATTTATCATTTAATTTGTGTGCCGAATTTTCTTGAGCATCGACCAATGGATGTTTGTCTATATTTTTATTTATTAAGTAATTATTGTATGTGAATATTTTTATAGTAATTAATTAATTAAATTGATAGTCTTTTTATCTTCTTTCTTCACTTAATATGTATAATGGTATGTGTGTACATCTATATAATTCTGTATGTATTTTGGGCTTCCTAAGACCCCATCTATTGTGTGTGAGTATTTATGTATTATGATGAAGGCATTGTAAGATACAGACCACATTGAGATGAGAAGGTATTCTAAATGATATTATGATACATTTGACCAAGGTGAGAGCTATGATACGAGTCAAATAAGACTCAGGTATTTTACCCCTAGGTTCATGGTTAGTCCATTGTGTGTAAATGGATCAACCAATATCAAATTCTCAAGATTAGTCATGTTTTTTATTTAATTTATGCATTTTTTACTATTTTTATGAATATTTAAGTTTATGAAAAGATATAAAATAATAAATAAATAATGCATAGATTAAATCAATATAAAATGTGATGAATGTTTTCTATTTACTACATTGTTCAGTTGTCAGTTTGATCACATAGTACATGAATATCATATATAAAATGAATTCATTCATTGAGAAAAAAATCAAAAAAAATAATAAGTCATAACACCTTTTATAATTTGAATTTGAACAAAACCGGGTTTACAAGGTGCTTGTCCGCCTAAGTTGAGGATGTTTTCTACTATTGGGGAGTTCTTAGGAAAACTGTGGGTTTCCTTAATTAAATATATAATCAAAGAAGCATCTATAGCTATCTTGTTGCATATTTAGAGGCAAAGTGTTGAGTAAATCAATTTTATCATTTTATAAGTTGGGACTTCACTCAACAGTTCAAGTAGTTGTGAGATAATGTGGTTGTTCAATCAAATTACTACCTTGAAACTCTCTAAGTAGGGTTGTAACCATATCTTGGGCTATAAGGAAAGATTTCATGGATCTTTGATACTAGAATACTCATATAACTGAGTATTCTTAATCTAGTAGTGAGAGATACTAGGGTTCAATAAAATAGTGGGATACATTTATTGATTTAATTAATTAGTAATGTCTAATTGAAAATAAAGATAAAAGTAATAATCTTATAGTGTTCATTTTTGTAAAAAAATAGCAAGTAATACCACAAATTCACTTTGATTATTTTTATACAAAGAACATTTCCTTGTTGGCATGAGTTTCTAAAGAGTAGTACAAGCACTTGTGTAAAGTACTACAATATAGTAAATTCAATGTGTTGGAGTCACCACTACCTATTGAGCCAAATCAAAAATCAATGGTGAGAAATATGCTTACCTACTATTTAGGAATAATGTATTTCATGTTTACATCAAAATTTTATCATTAATTTCCAATGAATTATGGTAACAACATAAGGACATGGATGGTTTTAATGTTGTCTTGTCTCTAATAATCTTTCAAGGAGAAAGTGAAGAGAGATACGAATGGGTGATGATTACACTAAATTCATGTAAATTTAAAGATTAATCATGATATTTCAATTCATCCCATTATTATATCTTTATCACCAACTTTTTATGATTTATTTTAAGATTAAAAAATGAAAAGTATGAAGAAAATGTTATATTACCATTTGTGTAAGGTTCGTTGAAGAGATAAGAACATAAAGAAAGATTAATCTTTAGTTCTTATGGCGAACAAGTTGAAAGACAAGGTGAAAACCCCAATAGAAATTTTCATGAAAAAGTAACTTTTTCAACATCCTTAAAAGAAAATAGGTTTATCATTATACAGGTAGATATTTTCTTCCCATGTCATAAGATAAGTCTATAGAAGAATAAATTTAATGAATTGAAGTAGAATAAAGCAATGTATTCAAATTAGATTACTTTCACCATTGTAAGTGATGTTTCGGTTTTACTTCTTGTGTATTAAATACAATATGTCTATCACATATGTGTATTGAAATATAGTAACCAAGTAAGAAAAGAAACATTATAATAAGTAAGGTGAATTCTTCAAGTGGATGATAAAGGGTGATTCCTAAGTCGGTGGTGAGAATTACACAACTTCAAATTTCCAATCATAATGATTATAGTTGAACTTTTATTGAGTATAACAAAAACAATTATATCATGTGTCTATTAGACACAAGTATACATTATTCTAATTTTATAATGAATGTTTTTTTGTGGTGTCTAATACACATCTAATGGTTTAGTAATTCTTGAATCATTGGTAATAATTGGTGAATATAAAATGTAAGACACAGTTATGACCAATTATGGAAAAATGATTCTTTTCTTGGTAAAACTAAATAATGTATCATGGATATACCTAGTGTGGTGTTTAGACTCTTTGTATTTAAATACCTTTGGTATTATTGACATATTTACTTATTTAGTTTTGGAAAAATAAAACTTTATAAATAAAGGTAAGCCACAAATATTTTGAAATTTGTTCAGCTGGAGAGAGTGAGTTATTCCAAGGTTAAGATAGTGGTAAATATACTTTATAAGATTCATTTAATTGTTTTAAGAAATGTAAAAGTAAAGTATAGAATATAAATGGTCAAAATATATGAAGAGATTTAAGCCCATGAAAAGTAGAATGTATTTATTCCTATATTCACATTTCCTTATGCACATCAAAGTGATGGTGAGACTTACATACAAACACTGATCAATAAAAATATAGTGTAGTAATTCATAAACACATGTTTCCTTATACACATCTAAGTCATAATGTAAGTAAAAGGAGCATCAATTTTTAGATTCATATGAATTGCAGAAACTTCCATTATATTTCGAGACATGATTTGAAAACAATAGTGCAATCTCATAACCATAAGACAACTATAATGAAAAATGGATATCATATGACTTATAGTATGATATAAATTTTTTTTCATAAGAACGTGTTTTTATATGAAAATATTTTGTTAAATATATAAACAAACTTGCATCAAGAAAAACATATTATGCATCTAAATTGATTATCCTAAAGTTTTATAAGGATATTACAAAAATACCTATAATATAAATGTTATATTCAAGTGATAAACTATATTTCTATAAAATGGTACACATATCTATTTGAGAAAGTGGAAACAAATTGGCTTAGATTTAATCAGTGATCAAGATGCATGAGTAGTTTTCATAAAAACAAGTTTCACAAGATCTTGTGGTAAAGTAATATTCTATAGATAGTGTGTAGGAAGGATAAAACCATGGTAATGGTTTTACATTCACCACATTTGGTGATACATTATTCATTGAGAATAATGAATCCTGCAAGTAGTAAATTTCAATAAGATAATATTGACAAGATTAATTAAAATTCAATAATGGATTCCATGTATCAAAGTACAGGTTCTTATTATTTTGAATACTATGGTGGGTATTCAAGTGATACTATGCATGGGTGGGTCAAGCATGCTACCAATAGATCCCAATTGGTATTACCAAGTCATTTTTCCAAAATCAATTAGAAGTTTTCTTGTCATGGATACTTTCTATGATCATTATATTGATCATTGGATGTCAAGACCACCAATCTTGGAAGGCATTTATATGATGCAACCAAAAAGGGTTGGTGACACCATAGAACGCAAATAAGGGGTGAAATATATTGAAATATATTTTTTGATTGAAGTAAGAAACAAGATCATAAAATATTCATTTGGAATGAATTTTTTTCATGTTTCTATAAGGGGTTAGTGGGAGCACCATTTTTTTCCAAAGAAAAATATGTTTTATAACATTTGGAAAAAATCTATTGGTCTTATAGTTAGTTAATAATAGAATAAAAGTGACTCTCCATAAATTAACTTAAATGAGCAACCTAAGTTTTAAGGAATGATATCTAATTAGTTAGATCTAATGGGTTTCTTATACCAATTCAAAGTACATATACTAACAAGGTATTGTAAAATATAGGTTGGAACAATTTCAGATAAAATTGTTACCATTGTCACAAGTCATAAATCTCTCCAAGAAGACATGTAGTGTCATGAACTAACCCAGGTCGACCCTGAACCGGACACCCGAGCCGATATGTCATAAGGCCTGATAGTTGTTCCTGATCCTCCTGGGCTGGTGACAAGCATTAGGGCATCAACAGAGTATAAATGAGAATGATTTTTTCCAATGAAAATAAACTAAGTAGTAGAAATAAATAGAACAACTAAAAAATAGATGGTGGTAAAAAGAAAGAACCCTCAAAAATACGACTAACCTAACCAAGACCAAGACTCCACGTAACCCCATGGATTACTCTCTAATACCAAAACCAAACGTCACCCAAGGAAATTTGAACCAATCTCAAACCTGTAGGAGAAACTAAAAATAAGAAAACACTATAGGTATGATTATTAAAACTAAGTAGTTAGGTCCAACTAATTATATTCTCAGTGAGCATCCTTTAAGTAAAGAAAAAAATTGATTTCAAGTTTAAAATACAGTCTATAAACATAAGTTTTTCCATAATTTATATTTCAAAAAAAATCAAAAACCTGTTAAAAAGGGAATCAAGTAAGAAACATTCATTTTTCATTATAAAGTGAAATATGGATTAAATCCTTTTCAACAAAAACACACATTCAAGATTTACCAAGGAAAATAAAAAACCAATGGAAAAGAAGACAGTCTCAAAATGAGGGAAATGGCTAATGAATCTAGTGTTGTATCATCACGAGAATACCTAGGAACTCATAGGAAGACCAGTTTATACTATACATGTGACTCATCCTGAAGGCATACCCTACTCGATGAAATCATAATTCCCTAACACCCGACTGTCATCCTACCCAGCCAGGTTTAGGGGCCCAATCCCATATCAATAATAACAAAATATCCCCCTGCTATGGGCCACTAGTCAGTGTGTAATCTAAATTATTGCACCAATCATTTTTAGTAAACCTTTTTGTTATTCTCGGTTCCCATGTATATTTCACAAGGGGGTGTGCCATACCATTCAATAACAAGTCAAGTATATATATATAATCACACACACCACACAACCTGGCACCACCCTGGCTAACTTAAGGTTATTCCCCTGCCTTAAAATAATTACCATACGAGGGAATTCCCATACCAAGGACCCTCCCAACTCACGATCAACCAACCAGGTAGGAGACCCAACTCAAGAGGGGTTTTCCAAATAACTAATTCAAAGTTACAAATTGGCCTTATGACATTTTAAAAAAAATAATTTTATAAAAAAAACGTACACAAATCAATTTAGTCAATCCAAATTACCATTCAAGCCTAAAATATTTATCTAAATTCTAAAACGGGGCATATAACACAAACTACTTAATGTGAAAAACCCATTTAAAGACTTAAATCACCACTTTCATCTTCAAATATGTGTTTATAAAAACCAAACCATGATATAATAAATCACTAATCATTTTAAAGATCCAATCGGTCCATTTAGAGAAAAACAATTAATGTGCACAACTTGATAAAAACTAAGCTCACTTTAAAATACACTTTTAAAATCATGCATAACTCAAAACACTTCCAAAACATGATTCACACTATTCATATTATTTAATAAACCATTTAAGAATTTATAAAGTAATTTTAAATAGTAACACATGGCTTTACACACACAAAACCCATTAAAAAACTTCTTTTATGATCAAACACACACCCACAACATACCAAAAATAGAATAAGAACCACTTATATAGTTGTATAAACCAATTGTGAAATTCATGAAAATCAATTAAATAGAACAAGATTGGTTTTCATAAAAAACATACCATATTTCACATAAACATGCTAAAAAATATCAAATGAAAACAAAATTATTTTTAAAAACTAATTTTGTACCAAACTAATTAATCACAAAACACGCCAAATCAATTAAACAGGTAAAAAAATTATCCAGATGCTAATTATCTACAAAGCCACCAAATTTCTCCCAAAACAATAATTCTAAAAACCAAAAATAATTGATTAATATTCAATGAAAGTGAAATATGAAATAAATAAAAGTGTTTCTAAATTTAAAGGGGCAATACAAGGGGGTCCTACCTCAATCGATGAAAAAAACTTGAAATTCGGTGTGAAACACTGATCACACCACAATCGTACCTGCAGGAAGCTGAATATGAACCTATGCATCAAAATTGGACCCAACATTTAAGGATCTAACCATAAGAATTCAAACCCTAACTACGTATGAAACTTAAACTGAAAGGAGGGTGAATAAATACTAAAGGGGGAGGCTACCAGAGAAGGTAGAGGCCGCAGGAAGACGTTCCAATGAGGAAGGGAGTTGGCTAGCCAGTGATGGGGAAGGGCGCAGGTCGCAGGTTGGCCAAAGATGCATCAATAAAGGAAGGTTTGCTGGATAGGGGCATGGCTCGACTGAGAGGGTGCATGGTGGTCGGATGGGGGTGTGACGGCAAGGTGAAGCTGGTTAGAGGGTGGAGCGAGGTGCTGGTGAAGTCGGCCAGCTAGAGTTTGCCAAAAGGAAGAGTAATAGGGTGGGGAGGTTTGAACAACAAAATTGGGGAGGTGAGGGAGATGAGGCATGATGGGGGTGGCCTAAAACTAACAAGAAAATATAAAAAAAGAAAAAAACTAAAATAAAATTAATAATAATAATAATAATAATAATTGTTTTTAAACCAAAAATAATAATAATAATAAAATTCTTAATAATAATAACACTATTAATAATAACAATAATTATCAATTCATTTTTAATAATAATAATATTAATAATAATTATCATGGTGGAAGCACCAATAATAATCGCAATAATAATAAAGTTGAACATAATAATAAATTTTATTTCATTTTCATATTAATAATATTCATAAAAATTTTAGTAATACCAACAATATAAATAATTTTTAATAATAATTATAACAAAAGCAACTTTAATAAAACTAATGATGATAAAAAATTTAACAATCATAACGATGAAAAAATTAAATAATAATGTTGATTTTAATTATAATATTTATAATGAAAATAATAATAATAATATAATAACAATAGTTAAATTCTTAATAATAATATTTATTGACATTCATAGCAACCATAATAATTATAATAATAATGTTCTTTTCATTTTTATAACTAATGTTATTAACCACAACATTAATAATAATAATAAAAATGTCATTGTTTCTCATTATCAAAACAGTACTTTTAATTTTTATTTTAATTTTTATCTTATTATAAATTTGACTTTAATTTTATTATTCATTTGACTTTTTAATTTATTCTGCATAGTGGGTAGGTCGCATGGTGACCAGGGTGTACCCGCACAGTCTCTCAGCGGTGATCTGTACATGCGTTAGACATTTCCAAACCCAAATGTGCATTTTTTCCCTCAATAAAACTCAAGAATTTAAACCGGGACTCAACCCAAACCGCAAAAAAAATATTCAGATCTAGGAAAATAATAAAAATAAAGAATTTATCAGAGTTTTGTGTGAAAATTCTCTCCACCATAACGTTTTTCACCCCTAAAAATCCAAAACATGGCTGAAACCCAAAACAGAAATCAATACTCCTTTACAATTCAAGGAGACCTCCAAGGAATGAAGAATGAATAGATCACAAAAACACTACCAATATGTAAAAGGAAAACAAGAAGAACTCGGGTGACTGAGACGGACTCCCCCCTAAGTGTCACCCAGCCCCAAAAGTTTAAACATCCCCATTTGATCATTCCCAAAGACATAAATCTTTGAAGACACCTATACCATCCTTAAAGCACAGATACCTTAAACATTTTCAAATGGAAGTCATACTAAGAACAAAACTTGGATATTGACATGGGGAGGCCCGAACGAACTCCCTGCCATAAGAAACATGCCAAAACTAAATTCAATGAGACCTATTATGGGTCTCCCCTCCATAAGAACTAATGAAAGAATACAAATTCATGAACTTTTTACACAGACTAGAAAATCCCCACCACAAGGGGAAGGGAGGGAAGGCCCCAACTAATGGGGAATCAAAATTAAAGCTATCGATATACCAACAACTTTACACCCCTATAAGAACACAAACCAAGATACACTAAGGATAAAAATTAAACCAATGCCTTTTTACACCGCTGGGGTTCTCCTGAATACAATCCAGCTTCGCTCTAGAACCTATGGCTTGATATCTAATGGTTGAAGCATCTCCTACATCGTAGTCAGGCTTTAGGGATTCCTAAAAGAAAGCATGTATCAAAATTTCACAAACACACTTCCATTGAAATAAAAGTTTCAAAGAGTTTGACAACAACCATTCTTGTACTGAAGGAAGATAAACATCACAAAATTCCACCAGACATGACTATTACATGCAAAGAATATTATAGAAAGAGGACCCTAAACCAATCCCACAAATCACCCTACTTCTAAGAATAGGCTGTTGTGACCTTTGAAGAGTTGGGTCTATCTTCACAATGCTTCTTGGAAACACCTCGACAAAACCACTTTAGGTGACCCAAGCATCCATAATTGTGGAAGGTTCTTAGAGAACTCAACCATGCCAAATTTTTTGTGAACCTACTTACCACACTGATGATAGATCGTGGAATTGTGCTCTAAAGAAGTTTATTGGAGGTCTGAAGGCCTTTTAATTCCCTAACAAACACCACCAGTGTCAGACCACCTCTCATTATTCTTATTGGCATTTTTTGTACCACTTTCAATGACTATAGGAGGATTCTCCATCCCAAGTCCTCCTTTTAACTCAACTTCAGCACAAAAGTCTAATCTCACCATGTTAGAGAAGGTGGTTAGGTTGTGTTTTTCCACCTTTGACTATAATTCAGTTTGGATCACAAATTCAAAATGTCGATCTTTATCAGGATCAGTTGCAACATACCATAGGTCATATAGAACTAGGTCCAAGAAATGTCGATATAATTCTAATACTGATCTAACACCCTGTTGAAGACCACAAAACTCCATCCTCTTTCTCATATTCATCATCTCAGAGAAATATTGTTGGATGAATGGTGTCTTGGGAGTTCTTTTATGGTCAAGAGGATCCTCTTGAAGTGAAGGAGTCGGTGCAGAATATTGAGAGAGAATTTTGTTTCCTTGTGCTTCCTCAGTCATTAAAGGTAAATTTTTCTACATTCATGCTCCAAGGCCAAACCTGGAAATGGTGTCTTCCACCATTTCCAAGTTTGGCCTTCGAGCATGAATGTAGAAAACTTTACCTTTAATGACTCAGGAAGCAGAAGGAAATAAAATTCTCTCTCAATCTTCTGCATCCACTCCTCCACTTCAAGAGGATCCGATTGACCATAAAAGAGTGGAGGGTTCAACTTCCAAAATTCAAGGACATAGTCTATAGGTTTATCAACTAGAGTGTTTTCCAAAGATGCACCACCCAAAGATACACCTTAGGGATCCATTGAATCTTTGTGGAGGTGGACACTAAGAACATGGAAATAAGAAATTTTATCAAATAAAAGTCATTACAAAATCAAATTCAAATTTTCACAATTCAGAACAAAAAAAATTCAAAACCATTTTCCAAAATTAACAAAAATCAAAAATTATTCACAAAGTGAAACTAGTATCGATGGGTGATTTTTCTATATGGTTGGTGGTCATATGCTAATCACACAACTATCATAGAGAGTATTATCGAGAAATTTCCCCGGATCCACATGGCTTGACAGGCCCTGTGAGCTCACAGAGGCTACATTCCCAACTCCAATTTCATTTCGCAATACTAAACAAACCATAAGAATCAAAGGACACCAAAGAACCCAAACATCCCATGGTAACCCAAGGTTCAGAATGAGAAAGGGTTCATGATGTCCTTCTCATTCTTACACCTCATTCCCCAAAAATACTCCCCCTTCTACCTTAACATCCCCAAATAATGATGGGTGATCTGCAAGAAAGGTCCACTAAAGAGACAACCTCCCTTTGATACCATTTTATGATGAACCAACTTAGGTCAACCCTGAACCAGTCACTCGAGACGATCCGTGGAAATGCCCGAGAGGAATTCTCAATCCTCCTAGGCTGGCGACAAGCACCAGGGCATCAACAGAGTAAAAATGGGAATAGTTTCTCCCAATGAAAATAAACTAAGTAGTAGAAATAAATAGAATAATGCAAAATAAATAGACATCAGGAAAAAGAAAGAACGATCAGAAACATGACTAACATGACCACAACCAATACTCCACATAACCTCGTGGATTACTCTCTGATACCAAAACCAAACGCCACCCAAGGTGATCCGAACCAAGCTAAAACCTGCTGGAGAAAATAAAAACAATAAAACACTATAAGCATGATTATTAAAACTCAGTAGGTAGTTCTGGATAATTCTATTCCTAGTGCACATCCTTTAAATAAAGAAAACATTGATTTTAGTTTTGAAATATAATCTATAAACATATGGTTTTCTATAATTTAAATTTCAAAAAAAACAAATCACAACCCTTTTCCCTCCCATTTTAAAGCGAGGTTAAAAAGGGAACCAAGTAAGAAACGTAAATTTTTCATTAAAAAGTTAAATATGGATTAAAATCTTTTTAACAAAAACAAACATTCAAGATTTACCGAGGAAACTCCAAAACCAAGGGAAAGGAAGACAGTCTCACAATGAGGGAAATGGCTAATGATTCTAGTGTAGAATCATCACAGGAATACCTAAGAACTCAAAGGAAGACCAGAACATATTATACATGTGACTCCTCCTAAAGTAATTCCCTACTAGAGGACATCACAATGCCCTAACACCCGACCATCACCCTAACTGGCCTGGTTAAGGGGCCCAATCCCATAGTAATAATAACAAAATATCCTTATGCTATGGGTCACTATCCACAACATAATCTAAACTAGTGCAGCATATATTTTTAGTAAACCTATTTTCTATGCTAGGTTCCCATGTATATTTCATAAGGGAGTGTTCCATACCATTCAACAACAAGTCATATATATATATATATATATATAACCACACACACCATACAACCAGGCACCACCCCAGCCACCTCAAGGTTAGTTCCCTTCCTTAAAATAATTACCATATAAGTGAAGTCCCATACCGAGGACCCTTCCAACTCACTATCAACCAACCAAGCAAGAGCCCCAACTCATGATGGGTTTTCCAAATGACTAATTCAAAGTTCCAAATGGGCCTTATGAAATTTTTACAAAATCAATACTCTTATAAACAACCACACACACAAATCACTTTAGTCAATCCAAATTACCATTCAAGTTTAAAATATTTTTACGAATTCTAAAAAGGGGTATATACAACTAAAAAATTAATGTGAAAACCCCATTTAAAGACTTAAATCACCACTTTAAAATACAAAAAAGTGTTTATAAAAACCAAATCATGATATAATAAATCTCTAATCATTTTAAAGAGCCAATTGGTCTATTTAGAGAAAAACACTTAATGTGCGCAACTCGACAAAAACACAGTACATGTTAAAATCTATTTTTAAAATAATGTGCACCTCAAAACATTTCAAAAACATTATTTTTACTATTTATATTATTTAATAAACCATTTAAGAATTATGAATTAATTTTAATGAGTAACCCACAGCTTTACACACACAAAACCCATTCAAAAACCTATTTTATGATCAAACGCACCCCTACAACATACCAAAATAGAATACTCACCACTTATATAGTTGAGTAAACCAATTTCACAATTCATAAAAAGCTATTAAATAAAACAAGATTGGTTTTCATAAAAAAACACCATATTTCACATAAACATGCTACTAAATATCAAATGCAAACAAAATTCTTTTTAAAAACTAATTTCATACAAAACTAATTAATTACAAAATGTGCCAAATCAATTAAATAGGTAAAACAATTAGTTATACACTGATTATCTACAAAACCACCTATTTTCTCCCAAAACAATAATTCTAAAAACCAAAAATAATTGATTAATATTCAATGAATGTGAAATATGCAAGAAATCAAAGTATTTATAAATTTAAAAGGAGAAATGAAAGAGGATCCTACCTCAATCAATGAAGAAAACCCAAAATATGGTGCGAAACATCGATTGCACCACAATAACACCTATGGGAAGTGTAATATAACCCTACACATAAAAATTGGACCCAAAATTTAAGGATATAATCTAAAAATCCAAACCCTAACCATGGATCGACCTTAAATTGAGGGGAGGAAAAATTACCGAAGGGGGGGACTTCTGGAGAAGGAAGAGGTTGTGGGAAGACACGTCGGCGAAGGAGGGGGTCGACCAGTCATATATGGGGAAAGGATCGGGTCGCAGGTCAGCCGGAGATGTGCCAAAAAAGGAAGGGTCGCTGAATAGGGGTGCGGTTTGGCTGGGAGGGATCGCAGCATCTGGATGGGGGTGCAACGGCAAGGCGAAGCCGGATAGAGGGTGGAGTGAGGCGCTGGTGAAGTCGGCTGGCTAGAGTTCCCCATAAGGGAGAGCAGGGGGTGGTGAGGTTAGCATGACAGGATGGGGGAGGTGAGGGTGATGAGATGTGATGGGGGTGGACAAACCCTAACAAGAAAAGAGAAAAATAAATAAATAAAACAACTAAATTAAAATAAATAATAATTGAAATTCTAATAACTTAATAATAATAGTTTTTAACCAATAAAAATAATAATAATAAAATTCTTAATAATAATAACACTCTTAATAATAACAATAATTACCATTTCATTTTTAATAATGATAATATTAATAATAATTTTAATGGTGTAAGTGAAAATAATAATATCAATAACAATAAAGGTGAAAATAATAATAAAGTTCATTTAATTTTAATATTAATAATATTTATAACAATTTTAGTAATACTAATGATATAAATAATTTCTAATAATAATAATAATAACAAAAGAAACTTTAATAAAACTAATGATGATAAAAAATTTAATAATAATAATGGTGACCAAATTCAATAATAATTTTTATTTTAATTATAATGTTTATAATAAAAATAATAATAATAATAATATAACAACAATAGTTAAATTATTAATAATAATATTCATTGACATTCATAGAAGTCGTAATATTTATAATAATAATGTTCTTTTCATTTTTAATATTAATATTATTAACCAAAACATTAATAATAATAATAATAACGTCATTATTTTTTCATTATCAAAATAGTACTTTTAAATTTTATTTTACTTTTTCCCTTATTGTAAATTTAACTTTTATTTTATTATTCATTTAACTTTTTAATTTATTCTTCACAGTGGGCCGGTTGTGCGGTGACCAGGGTGTACCTGCACAGTCTCTCATCTATGCTTTGCATGTGTGTCAAACACCGCCAAACCCAAATGTGCATTTTTTTTCCTCAATAAAAATCAAGAATTTAAACCAGGATTCAACCCAAACTCCAACAAAAATATCCAAAGTCGGGAAAATAATAAAAATAAAGAATTTATAAAAGTTGGTTGTGACATGTAGAAGAAGATTAATGTAGTGAGTAGAATATCATACACCTATATGATGGATCAATCACATATGTCATGTTATGTACCAAATGTGATATTACCAACATAGACTTTATGGTAGTAAAATATCAGTATAATCTAGGAGAACTACGTAAGAAGCAGACATAACTATCCAATTATACTTGAGAGATTACAAGGTATTTCTGTTGTAGAAATATTGGGAGTCACATGACATAGGTTTGTAGATGATGAAAAGATGAAAACAAAATAATAACATCAAGATTAAAATGAAAACAGTGATTTATGTGGTTTGGTAAAAATCCCTACATCCATGGAGAGGTAGAATAACTTCACTAAAATTGAGAGAAAAATTACAAGGATATTTCATAGTTTCACAAAAAATAAAACCCTAAATCTAAATGAGATAATAAAGATGTTGAAACACTATTCCACCAACTACAAAGTAATTATATTATGTGACAATGAGAAGTGTCTGAAATTTTGTACTACTACAATGTTGTGACCACCTAAGTTCAAGTTTCTACAGTGGCCAGTAGCTAGAGTTCCAAGGAGAGAAAGTATTTTTGTCTCCAAATTTAAAACTTCTATGGTAGTCATTCAAAAGTTTTCACTACTATAGTGCCTTGTTGGTGTCACCTGGTCATCTTTTTTAAATTCAGTTAGATTTACTACAGCTCAACCCATGAGAGTTGTGGTTTAGTATTCAGTATGGACCACTATCATTCATCCCAATATCATCCAAACGGATTGAGCTACACCAATTCAACAATATATTATCGGTACTTGTAGAGGAGTGGACACTAGTTATAAGTGAACACAAATTAGCCTTCTTTAAGATCAGTATGATATAATAGCATGGCCAGGATAAGGTAATGGTTAGGAAAAGCTCATTCAAGACATTGGTACCCATATCTACAAATACTGAGTACATTGTGGCTTCTGATACAGCTAAAGAAGCAATGTAAAATACACAATGATTTGTTCTAGTTCTTCTAATTGCACCTTGTAAGTAAAGTTTTATCATAATATAAATTATGATAATCCTATAACCAGTGTTATCCAAGATGCATAGTTTATGACATTAGAAAAAAAGAATATACTTGAGGATATCATCTATTGAGAAGCCTTACTCAATGATTTGAAGTCTTAAATAGCAATTTTTTCATGCATTGCAGACGTGGTAGGATCAATGACTAAATCCATAACTCAATAAAAGCATGATTTTATCATGTGACAGTTAACAAGGTTAGTTAGCAAGTTGGATCTAGTGAAAGTGGGAGTGTTGTAATAGTGGATACCCAATACCCAATTTGAATAGTAGTTTTAATTACCTTACCATGCATACAATGATTTATGAATGATGTACACTTATATTAATAGTGTTGATATTTCTGCATCCACTATTTATAGGGTAATGTCATTAGATTACTTACCATATCAAAAGGTTATAGCATTTCTCATACTATAATGAGAAACTTGATATTCTATAACATTAATCTTAAACAAATATCATATGGTCTAGATACATCATACTAATTGGACATGAATGATGTTTGATTATCAGGTGTTGGGGGCTCATAAGCATTGAGATTTCTTCTCATGAAATTCACGCTTAGTGATTTCAAGCAGATGAGATCATGAGGAGTAACCCACCAAAAGGAACACCACATTTTCATGTATTTTTGGTTATTTTTAAAGACTCTGACCCCAGTATCCCGAAGTTGGTGCCTTTATTACATTGGTATAAGATACAAGAAATTGTATCCCAAAGGACCAAATAGTTTAGTAGTCTTGGTAAACTAGATACATAATTGAAATTCCAATTACATTTTAAACATAAAATAAAAATATATATTTTCTTTGAGAACATCATTATTCCCCTTAGTGTAACCCTATATATCATTCATAATATACTTCTTGGAATACTCAAAAAATGAAACATTTGATAGGGGTGATCTCAAATGCTCGATAAGGGTAAGAGTATAGTGAAAGGTATGAGTAAATCATGCATAAAAAATATAGAAAGGTAAATAACTAAAACACATGTCATTTAACCAATAAATTGAGCATAATGTGAAAGGAATAAAATATGATCAAATAATTCCATAAAAATAATCACATGAAAATGAAACTTAACCATGGATATTCTAACTAATCAAATAATAACATGGAATATCAATAACTGAATTCATAATGATGTAATTAATAATGATGAACATCTAAAACATACTATCGAGGCTTCATACCAAGAATCTAATACTGTCAATGCTTTATGCCAAGAATATAACATTATCAAGGCTTCGTACCAAAAATCTAATAAATGGGTAAGGCCATGGACAAAACCCAATATAGTTTTTCTTATGAGACCTACTGATGCATCGAGGGGCTATAAAAGGCCCCACCTATCACTTACTAAATCTAATACATTCCTTATATGAAAGAGGTGAAACATAAACAATATAAACATTTGAATTAAAAATATCATATGAAATGTGAATACTTTAAACCATGAACGATATCAAAATATCATATACATAGTCAAACTGATCATAAACTATTCAATAAAATATGGTAAATGATATCATAATATATCAACCTCATTTAATCATAGGATTCAACAGAGTGTGTTAACATAAATGAAAATACTCTAATAAAATCACAGAGATTTTATTGAGGAAAATACCCCTTTTCACTTTATAAATCACTTATTTTTAAAATGCTATGCAATTATAAAAGAAAATATTTACTTTGAAAATAACCGTGTAAATTTGTAAAGTATTCTTTAAAACATTAATGTTTCATAATGGAAAAAAATCCACTCATTCTATATAAGTTAAAAAAAATGCTTACATGTTTTTATAGAATAAGTCAAAAGGAACGTCATTTGGAAAATGAAAAAAAATATTCCTTTGAAATTATTTTATAAAAAGTAGAACATGGGTAAAAAAAATTAAACATTTTTAGGATAATAGTAAAAACCATTTTGAAAACATTTTTATAAAACATGTATATGGAAGAAAAAATATTCCCCAGTAGAGACTTAAACATAATCAATCCTGAATAATAATGATATTATAAATCAAACCCTTACCACTTTGTAATTAGTTGAATAGTATGCCCCATAACCTCAAATAAAACTTTAAATACCATGAAGATAAAGAGATGTGTGATATTATATTAAAGGGGTATTATATATATCACATAAAACAAATAAGTGGTGGATAAGGAATGTATCCCACAGAAATAAAAGTGAGATAAAAATATCTTAACTTACTCTTAATTTAGTAGAACATGCTTTAAACTTTTGTATAATGGTTTTAATCATGTTATTAACTTATATAATAACATTATTCATATTTATTATATCATATACGATCTTCTTATATTATTTTATCACTCATTTATTGATAATATTTTGTTATTACCCTTGTTTCAAGTGTTAATTGATTCATTTTTCTATGCATGTTTTGTCATGAATGTCTTAGTTATTTTTCATAGGATATATATCCAACATCTCCATAATGATATTAATGTTATCTCATCACATCATAGAGATGGTAGGTCTTAGGTACGCATGAGCGATGGTACCATTCCCTTAATGAGTGAAAGGATAAGGAAGTGGATGGTATATTAATTTTTCCAGAATCAATATCATGTCATCATTATGATATATGTCCATCATTTCCATCATTATACCCATATAAGTAAAGTGGTGATGAAAAACATATTACACCACGGTGTGGAGATGTTAATCCTTACATACGTGTACGCGGTGTTTTCATTTTTCATAGGATGGATAAAAGGTAAAATGTGGTTGTCCCATAATCATAATAACATATCAACATATAGATGATAGTGGATTTATTACTTTAGCTTGAAAGTAACACATGAATAAGAAGTAGAAGAATAAATTAACTTGAATAAGTTGTTAAAAATGATTACCTCTTCTTCAGCAGACTTCCTTTATATCTCTTCTTAAGGGAACTAGGGTTGGTATTTTTGGAATACCAAGATCTCCAAAAAAATGAATAACAATGTTGGAAGGATAAATGGGAAAGTCTTGGTCGACCTAGAAGGCTCAATTTTTTGTGAATAAGTGAGGTAGGAGGTTCCCTTTTATAATTGAGGTGAGGGGCGCTTTTGTAAACTCTCAAAATATTAAATTAATATAAATTAATATTCAATTAAAAATGGATCAAAACTGAGTTATTTTGAAGTTAATATGATTATGGGTCAAAATACTCTCATCCATAAAAATTATACCAGTTTAGGTCACATTATTTTCCTTATCATTTAGTTTTAACTACCCTTATTTAACCCATTTTACTCTTATAGTGATAACATGGATTTTACTCTTCAAGGGTTAATATTGTTATTATAAAATTCCAAAAAACTATAAATGAACCATGGATTCCATTTTAAAAATTATCCCAATTAGTTTAAATAATTTTATATTTTTATGAATTTTATATCATTTAATAAAATACTATTTATTTTAAAATATTATTAATGCCAATTTTGACGTTATTCATTACATGACTTTTTAAAAATATCATAACAATAATATAACTTCAAAAAAAATATTTTAACATATCTCCAATATGTAAAATTCATATATAAATTCATGTATGACACTAATTATCTCAAATAATATTTATTTTAGTATTTTTTATATAATTTATTTGATATTTCTATTAATTGAACAATTACACCACCATTGTTGTGTAATTATTTAAGGAAATTATTTCTTCACAAAAATTTAAAATAGATTTACATGATGAAAATAATTATTTTAGATTTCTAAATATTATTTATATTAAAACATATCACCTAGATAACCCCATATTAAAAATATTTAACTTGTTAAAGACAAAAGTATGACAAGTTTGACTTTTCTTTGAATGAAATATTATAAATGTTATATTCTCATATAAATGGATATAAACAGCCACATAATAGATCTTTTAATGATAAGGGACAAAAAATACTCATCCAATGAAATTAGGGTATGTTTTAGGGTCATTTTCTAATTTTTATAATATTATTTTTATACTTAATTGCCTGATTTACCCTTAACTGTGGTAATAAAAATTACAAAAGTTATTATTCATATTATATAAAAAAATGAGCCTATTTAATAAATTTTTACATTCTAATTAAAAATATTTAATTCATTTTTCAAAATTTAGAACACATAATTGTCTACAATTAATTTAAAATCAATCATGTTGACGAAAAGAGAAAACAGGTTTTTAAAGTGAAAACATTTAAAATATTGAAATGTTTTTATATCCAAAGTCAATGTGAAATTGATTCAAATGACCTATATTGGATTAAATGGTATAAAATTTATATAATTATACTTTAAAACCAATAAAAATATAATTTAACACTAAATTATTTAGATGAAAATCAGTTTCCAATTAAAATTTAGTATTTTTTCACTATTCACCAAAACATGAAATTTATCAGAAAAATATCAAAAATTCAACCAAATTAAATTTTGATAATATTATTTGAAATAATAAGTTTATATTTTCAAATATAATTTATAAAATTTCCAAAATTTAGTTTTAAATCAAGTGCGCTATTAAAATATGGCAAAACTACCTTAAGAAATATATAGTTTTTTATGCATAAAATTATATTTATTCTTATCTTATTCCTATAAAATCTATTGTATTAATGTTAAAACATTTTATTTAATATATAATATATATATATTTCATAATGTTGTTAATACTAATCATTCTCATCAATTTTACGGCTAGGTTAATATAATATTTCATTGTTTGTTTAAGCTGGGTGTTGCGAGCAACATAAGATAACGTATAAAATGAATTTATTTACAAAGAGACATACCATAAAATCTTGGAGTGTTACATTGTTTCTATCTACAATAAATTTTAACAGTATCCTAACTTTATATTATTATCAATGTATACCATTTTTTCACATGCTTTTATGTAAGGCAAAAATTATGGCATTGATGTCGTAGTGAGGTAGCTTGTGTTGGGCACATCATTGGTGGTATGGAATTGATTGAATAATAAATATAGAAATTTTGTATTTTGAAATGAATTTATATATTATTACTAGTTTATTAGTATGTTATTATCTTCAATAAATCCATATCTATGGTATAAGAAGGTTATTCCGTCCAGTTAGATCAATGAACTATAAAGAAAGAAAGGATGATGACATGAAGTGTGTGTTCTATATTATGAGATATTGTGAGACAAATAGATTATATCACATGTAATGCCTCCACACTCTCCAAGAATAGTGACTCTCACTCCAAGTTTTTATTGAGTTCCCTCGTGGTGCCCATCACCCTCGCTCATTATTACCAGAGGAGGGTTCTTGGTGGCCTCATTCTCCAATTATCTGACTACTATGGTAGTAGGAATTTCTTTGAATCTTATATAAATATTTCCTTGCTCCTCTTATTCTTTAAGTAAATTTATATAATTATCATGTTCTTCCCTTTTTTTATCCTCCCCAACCACCCTCATCCCAAGATCTAGCTCAGATCTAGGCTCTCCCGACTTAGATCGACATACGTGTGATGGCCCATGGATATATCAAGTGTTTGCGGTTTGGTTTTCATGTGGTGGATGCTCATTAAACTTAGACTGTCTGGAACTTTCTTAGGAGGTGATGTTTGATGGTCATGCAGTGGCTTGGGTTCCTTCATGTGGAGATGTTTGGTGGTCTGGTGGTGGACGGTTCGGGTGATAGTTAGGCCTTGTGTGAGGCTTGTTGTGGTGAGCTTGATGGACGACGATAGAGTTTGGGTGGAATATTAATGCGTGATAGGAACATCACTGGACTTTGTTCGTCGATGGATTCTAGGAAGGAAGAAATCAGTGTATTTCTATGTTTCTAAATATCTTCTTCAGTGGTTTTTGGCTCTACTAATTTTGGTTTGTAGTCATCAATGATGACATTCTCGAACATTGGGTGTTGTTGGTTTCATGTGTAGTTCAGGGGAACCTAATTTTCCTTTATTTTTATTTGGGTTTTGATTTCCAATGTGGTTCTATTGTTTTCTAAACTACCATTTGGGACTGTTTATTGATTTTGGTGAATATATATTTACGAGCAATAGTCTCTACTTTGTTTCATTTGGCAGTCGGTGCAGTAATTTATAGGTGTATCTATGTGGGAAACCTTAAAATAGGTATGGGTTTGATGGCACCCATAATTTATCCATCTATCATCATTTTTTGATGGATAGATGGGCACCTTTCTATAGAATTTTGCACAGTGTATTTAGTCTATTTTTTCATTGAATCATGTTGAAATTGCAGTGAGTTGCTTGCATGATTTGTTGGGTGGGCGGCTTGAAAGAGATAAAGGTGTGTTGGAACCTTTCATTTGGATCTCCTCTACATATCAATGTTGTTTGGAGGGGTTTTATTCCACATTATACTGATCAATCATGGTGAAACATTTTTAGAAGGGGTGGCACATCATCGATGACTGGTTTCACTATTTCATTGTTTAGAAGGGGGTCAAAAAGGTTTTTTCTGATGTTTTCCATGATGTTTTTTTCCCTTTAGACTTTAAGGGTCATTTAAACCTTTGGTTCATGTTTCTTTAAGTCACTTTTCCTATATATGTAATGGGTTCTCTCTTTTTCCAATTTTCAAGAGGTATTATTTTTTATGTTCAATAAAGGGGTCTTAACCCTCAACCTTTTCAAAAAGAAATTACATGGCATGTGTTCATAGGAAAGGTTATCGTTGTTATGACTATACCTTATCCCTTTAAGGGCCTCAATAGGTTTATAGACTCTGCTCTTGGTATGTGAATAGTATTCATTGCTATCGAGATAAGGGACTAGAAGATCATGCACTAAACGTATTCAAAAGTTTGGCATATTATAATTAATAGAAGTATAGGAAATAGTGGGACCCACTAAGGGGTCCAAGATATGTCCAAGAATATACGATCACCAAGAATAAATAAATTCATATTATTCGATTTTAGAATAATTAATATTGAATTTATTTATTTAAATTATTTACAAGTATTAATGTAACTACATGGAAAATATTATATGAATGAATAGTATTTTTATTTAAGGTTTGTTTAATATTTGTAGGAACGAAGAGTCAAGCTAATGGCATGATTTTATCATGAAATATATTTATTATAATACAAGAAGGTGAAAAAAATATAAATGATGTTTATGACCCAGTTGGTTATAATGCATCTTTTATGACTTATTTAGAGGGTAATAAATATTTGGGGGTCAAGGAGCCTTTTCTAGGTAATTTTATAGCACATTTTTTAAAGGAGGAGGAGGCTCTCACATGGAAACTATTCATTGCACAACGGTTGGGAGCCACTCTTTCCTCTCTCTCGCTTCCTAGAGAGAGAAGTAGATGATCCAAGCTCTCAATCTAAGTTCTTCTTCATAGATTTATAGATCATTGTTGTAGTGATCATCGAGACGTCAAAGGTTTTATCATATCTCCATGTTATCACCCAAAATTAGACAATCGACACTCTCACAAACTTTTGAAGTGTGTGTGGATAATCTAGAGGGATTTATCTTTAGTTCCTTCATGAAACAATCATCAGTGAAGAATGGTTGAAGAATGCGGCTTCACATCAAATGAGTTATTTTTATATTTCATTTTTGTGCTTAAAATTATTCATGCAGGATCCTTATTATTTGTTTAAGGCTATAAATCATCAGAGATGATGTAGTTGCATCATTTGGAAATGAAGATTTTTAAATCATAGACTCATCTGCTTCTGTTTCATGTCTCAGTACTATCAAGAATCTCTTGTATGGTATGGAAAACTCAACTTTTTAGTCTTAATTTATAAATAATCGTTTTTGTACATAGAAAATGACATCGTGATCAAAAAAATACATAGATTACTTAACTTTAATGCTTATAATAATTTATGAGAAGATCTAGAGTTACATGTAATTGTAATTATTTATTCATTGATGATCCATTTGACTTGATCTCATCATGTAGGTGTTGTGGTGTAGGATCCAAGTGAAAAAACCCTTTAATGATTATCCATACATACAAAATAGTTTCCGAACGTCATCATGGAATCACCTGGTGCAATCCTAATCAACCCTGGTCACTTGCATCAATCGTGGTTGATCGTATAATAATTCTTCTATGAGGATGAAGAACTTTTTATGATCTCTCAATGGATTGAGAGAAGAGGCAGAGAGACCACACTTTGGATCTCTAGAACTCTCTCTAGGTCTTGACAGTTTTTCTTTATATTTGTTGTGCACAAAAAGTGTATTTTAGAAAGTGATATAATTAGATATTTATTATGGCATGTTAAGGGTTGGAAACTTTTACACAATCTAATTTCCAATTCATTAATTATAAGTGAACCTCATGTCTTAATAATAATATAATTATTATTCACATGAAATGTCCTTAACCCAAGAATAAATAAATATCATTTATATTATTTCCAATCTGACCATTTAACTCGATCTGATTATCCTACTCAACACTTACCAAACATTAAATAATGACTATGTATTTAATAAATAAATATCACTAATTTATTCATCGATTAATATAATAAATATTATATTCATAAAACCTTGAAACTAAATTATTATTATTATTATTTAACTCACTTATTATTTCAAATAACTTATGATTAAATCTTAGCCATTAACACACTACGGCAAAAAAGGCATTTAGCGGCGGTTTTTTTTTTCGTTTCGCGGCGGTTTAAACCGCCGCTAAATCGATTGGCGGCGGTTTTCAAAAACTGCCGCTAAATCGTGCGTCGGGAAACTATTCGCGGCGGTTTTCAAAACCATCGCAGAACGTTTTGCGGCGGTTTTTTTATTTTTTTATTTTTTTATTTTTTTTATTTTTTTTAATTTTTTTTTAATTTTATATATTTATTTATATATATATATTTATTTATTTATTTATTTATTTATTTATTTATTTCGTATTTATTTATTTTATTTATTTTATTTTTTATTTTTTATTTTTTTATTTCGTATTTATTTTTTATTTATTTTATTTCGTATTTATTTTATTTTATTTATTTAAATATTTATTTATTTATTTCATATTATTTTATTTACTTTATTTATCCATGCATGCACATCCCATGCACATGCACATGCATGCCCATGCATGCCCATGCAATATAAAGAAATTCTGCGTTTGGTGAGATTTGAACCCTTAACCGCTTGCATATTTTCCAAAGACTTTACCACTCCAGCAAGTTCACCATGTGGTTAATAAACAGAAATTAATATACTTATATATATTAATTGAAAAAACAAATAATACATAAATAATAGATATAAACTCGATAATAATAAATAATAAATAATAAATAATAAATAATAAATAAAGATAAATAATAAATAATAAATAATAAATAATAAATAATAAATAATAAATAGTAAATAATAAATAGTAAATAATAAATAATAAATAATCAATAATTAATAATCAATAATCAATAATCAATAATCAATAATCAATAATCAATAATCAATAATGAATAATGAATAATAAATAATAAATAATAAATAATAAATAAATATAAATAAAAAATAATAAATAAATAAAAATAAATAATAATAAATAATAATTAATAAATAAAGATAAATAATAAATAATAAATAATAAATAATAAATAGTAAATAGTAAATAGTAAATAATAAATAATAAATAATAAATGATAAATAATAAATAATAAATAATAAATAAATAATAAATAATAAATAATAAATAATAAATAATAAATAATAAATAATAAATAAATATAAATAATAAATAATAAATAAATATAAATAATAAATAATAAATAATAAATAATAAATAATAAATAATAAATAATAAATAATAAATAATAAATAATAAATCATAAATCATAAATCATAAATAATAAATCATAAATAATAAATAATAAATAATAAATAAAGATAAATAATAAATCATAAATCATAAATAATAAATAATAAATAATAAATTGTAAATAATAAATAATAAATAATAAATAATAAATAATAAATAGTAAATAATAAATAATAAATAATAAAAAATCAATAATCAATAATCAATAATCAATAATCAATAATCAATAATCAATAATCAATAATGAATAATGAATAATAAATAATAAATAATAAATAAATATAAATAATAAATAATAAATAAATATAAATAATAAATAATAAATAAATATAAATAATAAATAATAAATAAATATAAATAATAAATAAATATAAATATAAATAATAAATAAAGATAAATAATAAATAATAAATAATAAATAATAAATAATAAATAATAAATAATTAATAAAAAATAATAAATAATAAATAAGAAATGATAAATAATAAATAATAAATAATAAATAATAAATAAATATAAATAATAAATAATAAATAAATATAAATAATAAATAATAAATAAATATAAATAATAAATAATAAATAAATATAAATAATAAATAATAAATAAATATAAATAATAAATAATAAATAATAAATATAAATAATAAATAATAAATAAATATAAATAATAAATAATAAATAATAAATAATAAATAATAAATAATAAATAATAAATAAATATAAATAATAAATAATAAATAATAAATAATAAATAATAAATAATAAATAATAAATAAATATAAATAATAAATAAATATAAATAATAAATAAATATAAATAATAAATAAATATAAATAATAAATAATAAATAATAAATAAAGATAAATAATAAATAATAAATAAATATAAATAATAAATAATAAATAATAAATAATAAATGAAGATAAATAATAAATAATAAATAATAAATAATAAATAATAAATAATAAATAATAAATAATAAATAATAAATAATAAATAATAAATAATAAATAAATATAAATAATAAATAATAAATAATAAATAATAAATAATAAATAATAAAGAAAGATAAATAATAAATAATAAATAGTAAATAATAAATAGTAAATAATAAATAGTAAATAATAAATAGTAAATAATAAATAGTAAATAATATATAATATATAATCAATAATATATAATAAATAATTAATAATCAATAATCAATAATGAATAATGAATAATAAATAATAAATAATAAATAATAAATAAATATAAATAATAAATAATAAATAAATATAAATAAATAATAATAAATAATAAATAATAAATAAAGATAAATAATAAATAATAAATAATAAATAATAAATAATAAATAATAAATAATAAATAATAAATAAATATAAATAATAAATAATAAATAATAAATAATAAATAATAAATAATAAATAAATATAAATAATAAATGGTAAATAATAAAGATAAATAATAAATAAAGATAAATGATAAATAATAAATAATAAATAATAAATAATAAATAATAAATAATAAATAATAAATAATAAATAATAAATAAATATAAATAACAAATAATAAATAAATATAAATAATAAATAATAAATAAATATAAATAATAAATAATAAATAAATATAAATGATAAATAATAAATAAATATAAATGATAAATAAATATAAATAATAATTAATAATTAATAATTAAATATAAATAATTAATAATAAATAATAACTAATAAATAAATATAAATAATAAATAATAAATAATAAATAATAAATAAACATAAATAATTAATAAATATGAAGAATAAATAATAAATAATAAATAATAGATAATAAATAACCAGTTACAAATAATATATAATAAATAAATTAAAGTATATTATAAATAATAAATAATAAATAATAAAGGAAACACATGAAAAGGTATGAAAAGACGTGATAAGGGATGAAAAATCATGAAAACGCATGAAAAGGGATGGAGAAGCATATGAAGAATGAGGCATTTGAAAGAATGAGAACGCATGAAAACTCGTGACAACTCTGGAAAACTCCTTAATAATTCAACATAATCATCATAATAACCCACAAAAAAACCATTGATAAAGATAACAAGTCATGGAAACCCAAATAAACAGTAATAAATGGAGCTACCGTTAAAACCCATCAAAATGGTCATAAAGAGACAAAAACATTGGACTCACATTAACGGAGATAACTTATGATCCGAGAGTCCATTTTAGATCCGTGACCTATCAAATCAAAGATCCTGAAATGATCTTCAACCTGAAAGGTGAAAGAGTCCGAATGGACAGGCGGATCGGAAGTTACGACCATCTAGGAGTGCATGTGGGCGCCGCGACCAGTCAAACTGAAGCTCATGGAACGAGCTATGATCTGGCAGGTGGAGGAGGCCGAACTGACGCGCGGATCGAAAGTTAGGTCCGTTTGAAGACAAGTTTGACTGGACACCAGTGACGGAAATGGGGTTTTGGATCCCTTCAGAGGAGTTTTGGGGGTCGAAAAACACGACAGAAGCTAGATTATGTCAATTTGGTGCGTAGCTCTCTTCGCTGGCTTCGATTTGATATGTGGTAGAGCCCAAACGGACACCCGGAGCGAAAGTTATGGCCGTTTGAAGTTAAAGAACTTTTTTTAACTTTCTTATAACTCTAATATCATCTGAACCTTATGCCATCTCACGGTTTTGATTATATGTGCCTCTAGATCTCTTCATGAGCTTCAATTTGACTGGTCGTGGTGCTTCAACGGACGCCCGGATCAAAAGTTATGGTCGTTTTAGTGATTTCGGGGTTTCTCGTGTTTTCTTATTTTTTCATTTCATTTCGCGGCGGTTTTACCAAAACCGCTGCTAATCATCGAATAAAATTAAAAAATAAATAAATAAATAAATAAATAAATTTTTTTTTGCTGTTTAGCGGCGGTTTTTTCGCGGCGGTTTTAAAAACCGCCGCGAAATGCCGGCCCGAAACGCATTTTGCGGTGGTTTTTAAAACCGCCGCTAAACGGCGGTTTTCTCGTAGTGACAAAACCAAATAATTATTAAACCACAAGTCAGGAATAATATTTATTCTAACTTGTTGAATTAAACATTGAATTTAAAATAAATTATGGATACACATAGTGTGTAGCCCTCTAGACCTATTTCTTAGTGGCAATATGTGGAGACCCCTAAAGTATAATGTTAGCATCTAACAACATGTTAAGGAACTCATAAAGAAATAAGTTAATATCACAATTACATACAACCTCATATGAATTATTATTATGTAATATAATCTTTTTACCATGAAATCTATAATCAAGCAAGTTTCACACTATTGTCATCAACCAATGTGATTTATATCTAATTATTTGACTTTCTGAAAATGAACATACCCACAAAACACCGTGGCCATGGATTTATCTAGGTAATTTAATTTCCATCAAAGGAACTAATATATCAACTTTTGTTAATAAAAATAAGAGATAAATCTTTTCTCACATTATCCATTAATGAAATATCACTAGTGATGCACCCAGTGTATCCTACTTCACCGGTAACATATGTCATCATGATTTTCATCAATATATCAAAGTATGTAACTTATGGTATTTATTAATGATAAACTTAATTTATAAGGATTAATACACACATCCATAGATTGGAACATCCAATAACACGAAAAATATGTATTTATCACTTGTGGGTTTGTTCTCATAACCTCTATTCTTGGAGATTACCAAGATTGAACACCATGAGAAGGTGTCTTAATGTCTTATAAACCTCCTACCCTTGATAGTATATATCGTTTGTGTCCCATAAAATAATATATGTAAAGACCCTAAACCCAGTAGTTTAGAGTTGGTGTCTTACATTAATACATTGGCATAGATATAAGACTTGAATCACAAAGGACCAATCAGTTTAGTAGTTTTGGATGCCAGATTATATACATGAAATTTACATTATAACTTTAAAAGAAAAAAAATATAGCAATTCTATTGGAAACATCCATAACTCCAATATTATCCTTTCAAGTCATTCATAAATATATCTTTTCATCCTGGGGAAAAATAGAACATAAGAAATGGGTGAGATCAGATGCTCAGTAATGGTAAACAATGCAGCGGAAGTTATCATAAACATAAAAAATAAGGAAAGGTGAATAACACATGCCAATAAAACATAATATTGAGAATAATATGGTAGTAATAAAATCATAATAAATAATTCCATATAAATAATCACATGAAACTTAACCATAGATATTCTATTAGTCAAATAATCACATGATATATCAATTACTAATATCATAATGAGGGAATGCATAATGTTGGACAACATAAACATAAAATCAAGGCCTTGGCTAATAATTATATATAAATGGGTAAGTCCTCATCCAAAAATCATTCTATTTTTTCTCGTGATACCTACTGATGCATCAAGGGGCTATAGTGTGCCCCGCCCATCACATACTAAGTCCAATGAATTACTTATATGTCTAATAAAAATATATATTTAAATAAAAGTGTCCCATACCACACTAATATATTTTAATCATAATCATATATTAAAATACTTTAATAAAATCATTAATAAATTCTTGAGAGAAATACCCTTTTACTTTGGAAAGAAGAGTTCTTTTGAAAAATCATTTGTATTTAAAATAAAATCATATTATAAACATGGATATACTAGAAAATAAAAGGGAAGGACAATGAAATTATTTTTGAGTCATAAACTATATCCAACTAAAGTGAAAACATGTAAAATGAGTTTTTAAGAAACTTTAGAAATGAGCCTCTTTAGTGCGGTTTAAGGGAAAATATAAAAGAGTCTTTAAAAAAGACAAAGGATTAATTGTTTTCATAAAACCAGAAATGAACTAAGATAGTTTTTCTGATAAAAATAGTGATTTTATAGAAATAATAGTGGCTTAAAATATATTATGGAGTTTACTTAAAAATGGGTAAGAAACTGGGAAGTTCCCTTAAATCAGACTTGCTTATTGTGAAGAATTGAGAAGGGAACCTTATAAAATATGTATTCTCCCAAAAAAATAAAGATAAAATGATCCATATATATGATTTTGGAATATATACACAGAATGGAGAAAAATTATATAAAAATAATTAAGGATTACATTACGCTAAATAGAGAGATAGCATAACCTGAATGAAAAATGGAGGTTCGGGAAGAAACCCTTACAACTCTGTAATCAATCGAATCATATGAACAAAAATTAATAATCATTTAATGAATCATTTAATACCATGAATATAAATATATTAATTATATTATATATCAAATGGTAGTATACATACACCTTATACAAGAAATAACTGGCGAATAAGGGAAATCTCATGGAAATAAAAGTGGGATGAGAAAACTCATAGCTTATGTTCGAATGTATTCTTCACTTGATCTTAAGGTCCTAGATAATCAGATTAAATTTATTAATAAACTAATTAAGAATATTCTATAATTTATTTAATCTATTATAATTTTATTAAGTTTATTTGTGTCCTTTTTTATGAGTTATGATATTCAATTTCATCGTTTGGAAGTGTTTGTTTCCTTGGTTTTCAAGATCCGCTTACCTATATACATGTATGGAAAATCATGTAAAATGAGGATAGTTGTCCAAAATTGAAATTATATGTTATTAATGAACATACGTAAGATAAAATGGTTATATAAGTCATTTTTTTATTTGGGGTAAGGATGAATCATTTGATAAGATGTTAGTGATAATCGTTTAGATTATTTTGACGGTTTTTCGATCATGACAAACTAGTTTTGTTTTATTAATTAATGTAATTATATATAATTGTTAAAAAAAATTAAATAGGTTTTAATACATATATTATAATATTTTTTAATCATAAAAATATTTTTATGACCAGCCTTCAATTCATTAATGGAAATTGAAAACTCTTCGTCCTTGAATGTGATAAATCAACACATCACGAACGATGTTTTCATTTAAAAAAAGAGAGGAGAATTGATGATTGATTATTCCCTCAACATAATAAAATTATAGTTTATAAAATATACTGGATAGATCATCTCACTTTGGGATAAGAATGTGGGTAGAAGATAAGAAAAGAAAAAACTTGAAAATAAATTAAAAGAAAAAGAAAGAGGTTTTTACCTCTTGATTTTCTCCTCCTTGAGAACCTCCTTAGGTAAAAGGGTTTGTTATTTTGATAAGAAAAAAGAGATCATCAATGTGAAAGATTATTGGTAAGAGGATTGGGCAGAAATTGGACAATTATCACATCTTGGAAGGTGTGAGGAGAAGAGGCAGTGAGGGGTGGTATTTATAGTGGAGGAGAGGGATGTTTTTTTAATATTTTATTTATTTATTTATAATTTTGTATCAAGACTGTTAATAGTTAGAAAATTAACACCACATATATTAAAATAATGAAGGAGAGTTAAATATTATGGGCTTACACCATTCATACATCATCTATGACTCAATAATTCATGTTTTTGTTAAATATCGTAAATTACTGTATTTTTCTATTCACCAAAAAATCAACTATTTTAGAAAAATCTCAAAAATTAAACCTAACCATTTTTTAATGTATATAATTTAAAAATGGAATCCATTTTAGGAAAATAATTTTCTAAATATGAGAATATTAATTTTCAATTAAAATCATCATTATTCAAAAAATACAAATTTTAAAATTATAACTAATTTTTTGACACTTTAAAAAATTAGTCAAGGTCTCATAATGTTATCATATAATCATAATACAAAAAAATATTAATTTATGAAAATAAATTTACTTTTAAATTTTTATATTAATTATAAAATTTTGAATAAACATTTATGTTTTACCAAAATACCAATAATTAATTTATTATATTGAAAACATTTATTTACTTATACTATAATATAATTATATAATATTAACACTTATAATATGTGTGAATTTTATTTATATTTTCATGGGTGATGTTATTGTTCTAATAGACACGTTACTATTCTTAACGGTCATATTATCATTCCAAAGGTCACATTATTATTCATCAAAAATGAAACTTATCAAGAAAATACTAAAAAATTAACCAAAGTAAATTGTTATATTATGATTTCAAAAATAATTTTTATTTTTTCATATATAATTTATAAAAGTTTAAAAATATATATTTAAAACAAGTTCTCCATTAAAAGCTGGTGAAAACTGCATTTAGAAAAATATGCCCATTTATGTGTACAATTGGATTTATTCTTATGTTATGCCTCTAAAAGTATTTTGGATAAATAAAAAAACATTTGATTAAATATATAATATATAAATTTCATAATTTTTTAACAATATTCATCCCCTCTATTTTAACAACAGTTTATAATGATTATTTTAAAATAATGATATTTAATTGTATATCATTATTTATTTAAGCTTAGTGTTGTGTGAAACCTATGTTGTCAAGGAAAAATTAAATTTAAAAAATACATAGCATAAAATATTGGGTTGTTAAATTCTCTCCTCCTTTAATAAATTGCAGCCTCGCAATTTGAAATTGTACTTCAAAAATTAAAGTTTGATACTTCAAAATTTCTTTGTGGGAAACCCACATCAGAAATAGGGTTAATAAAATATCAACTTTAATAAGAGGAAGAGGGAAATACAGAGGTCGCCACAAAACTAGGAATTTGGATTGGATAACATTAGTGAATAGTGAAAATATGAACATGGAATGAATTGATAATCTAACCATCAAATTTTGATGGAGATTGATAGAGAACATGGTCATTAAAAGGTTAACTGTCACAAATCCATAAATTTGTGATCGGTTAAAAGACCGTTGATTTCTCATAAACAAAAGTAAACAGATAATGTTTTTGTTCGAAAATATTTTTCCCTAGAGTTGGGGAATTATTTTACTCTTTAGATAAGATCTTTATAAAATAAACTTACTTGATTACTTTCCATGTCATAAGAATAATCTCATCCTTTGTTTTTGATTGGATCTATTTTCACATCATCCATTACACTTAGAAATGAATATTCAAGAATAATTTTTCACACCTGAAGCACTTTTAATGAATCATATGGTCCTTAAGTCATTTCTTCAACCTTTAAATGTTTACTGAAACCAAGAAGGTTAGCAAGTTCTATCAAAAAAACTAATTTCCAAAGTTTTAACTTGATCCATTCTACAAGTAAATAATATTTGGACTCATTTAAAATATGTATGTCCACATTCAATGAACAAAATATAGAAGGAAGGTCACTAAAATTATAAAATCAACTTTACTTAAGGTTCTCCAAATAATGTAACTCTTAAACCCACATACCAAATATATGAATACCTTGACACCTTAAAACCTTAATAAAAAGATGCATGCTTACAAATCCATAAAGAATAAGTACTATAGTACAATCCTTATATATCTCATGATTCTTATAACTAGAATATCATAATTTATAAATCAAAAAAATCACAAATATATTAATTATTTCGCTTTGACTGTAGTAACAGTATAAGATTAACCTTAATCCATTTGCTTCATCAAAGCTATATTTCCTTAATGATTTAGATATTCATTTGCATAATTCCCCATATCATTATAGTTGAAGCGTTTAATATTGTAAAATTCTTCCCTTCTCTTGAAATTATGAGCATGGTGGAATTTTTCTCCACACATGAAGAAAACTATTTTTCCTCTTAAGAATATAACAAAGTGTTTCCTTCCATAATTATCACATGTGGAAAAATACTTCTTTTCCCTTTTTCCCTCTTTAAATGGAATTGTAACCTCGCAATTCTTTCACACTCTATGTCTTTATTTCCAAGATCCAAACATTTAAGTTATTCATTTTCACAAAATAGTTTAATTAAGATCACTAAGCATAGAAAATTTTAGTCCAAATCAACTCATACCTTCATCCAGGTTTTCAGTGTTGGTATCTCACCTGAAAAGAAAGGGCCTAGGAATGCTAGTTGTACTTTAGGGCATCCTCCAAATCCTCTACCTCCTCTTTCCAAATGCAACTTATGCAGTTTGGATGGACATGATGAGGACATAATAAGTATTTATAAAGGTTTTATTTTCAATATAAAATTTTTGAACGACCATGTGAACCTGACCTGTAACACCCTGATATTTTAGGAGAAGTATATTTTTTTTAATGTCTTAAGTTATACGCAACATCAAAGGAATATTTCATTACACACAACACTGGCTTGGCTTGCATTATATACAAAATCAACCTTCCTCGATAGCGTGTGTTGTACGCAATATCGAGTTTCACTAAACAATAATATGTTATTAAAATATTATATAAAATAACCGTTATGAATAGTAATACCCAATTTTTGAAATTTTATAAATTTTATCTTTCAAAATGGTCTTTATTTTTGGATTCAGAATATCGAAATTAGCCTAGGGTGAATTTTTGGTATTTTTCTGAAAACTTTAAATTTTTGATGAATAGTGAAAACACTGGGTTAATATTTAAAAACCGACTTTTTATTTAAATAATTATTTATTTTATTTAAATTTATTTTAGGTCAAAATTGATACTTAATACCTATATAATTTCAATGTAATTCATTAGAGTCACTTTATAATAATTTTAGATATATAAAAATTTTATTGAACTTTTCACCGTCTTTTACCCACCTCCTAGGAGAATTTGAAAATTTACATAAAACTTAATTTTACCACTTCTGTGAGTGGAATTTTAAAAATCTGAGAGACACAGTTAATATCAAGGAGTAAAATGTGGTTCACTAAGATAAAATAATTTTTAGTGAATAGTAAATTTTTACTTTTTTTTACCACGGTTAAAAGTAAATAGGGTAATTAAGGGTAAAAATGATATTATTATTACCCTAAAACATCTCCTAATTCTATTGGATAAGTTTAATTCGACCAAAAACAACCTTAGTAATAAAATATGACCATTTAGGTCCACTTGGATTAGATTAGTATATTTATTATTATTTTATTTAAAGACGAGTTAAAATAGTTAAAATCAAAGTTTAATAACTAAAACATTTTTAATATAGGGTTATACAAAAGATAATTAGACTATAAATATTAATTAGAAATATAAAAATATTTCCTACATTATGGTATTTTATTTATAATTTTTAGACATTAAATAATTTAATTTATTTATGACACAATGATGATGCAGTAATTACCTTATTAAGGAAATATTAACATAATTGATATTATAAATACCCAAATAAATGTAATTTGAGACTTTTTATGAATTAAACTATTTTTATAGGTTAATATGACATGTTAGTATTTATTTAATTAACTTTTTTCGAACTAATCATGCTTTTATGATTTTCAAAGACCAATTTTAGTGTCCTAAGAGGAGGTTTCAAAGAGGCGTGTCGAAGAAGAGGTAATATCCGTTACCGATTCTTTCAAATTTATTTCTTCTTCTACTGCCTCTTCTTTAGTTGTTTCATTATGAAGTAATAAAATCAGTATCACTCATATACTGATATGTTATTATAAATATGAAACAACCCTATTTCACCTTCTATCCATCCTACGGAAAATGAAATCATCGCGCGTGCGTACGTACAGAATACCATCTCCACGCTGTGGTGTAATCTATTTTCCACCACCACCTTACTTGTATGGTTATAATGGTGTAAATAATAACTATATATTATTATTTTAAAGTGATATTGATTCTAAAATAGTATACATACACTTCAATACAATTCCACGATCATGGGAACAATATCATCACTCGTGCGTACGTACGGCCTACCGTCTCCACGATGTGATGCGACTCGTTCTACATGATCCTCATTGAATAATGAATATATAAATTAATTTAATGAATAATTATGATATATGTTAAACTAATACCATTCTGGAAATGAGGTATCTATAACCTAGAAAGAATAATAAGAATTTATTTGACAAGACATGCATAAGAACATAAAGCAATGAACACCCGAATAACAAGTAGCAATCAAATATTACTAATAAGAAGATAAGAATATGACCATGTATGATACCATAACAATGAATATGATTTTTTAATAATTCAATGACATTATTTAAATCATTATACAGGAGGTTTGGATATATACGAAGCATATCGGACCTTTGGTAAGGGAAAATATCGCAATCTCATTTTTATCTGAGATTGTTTATATTTCTGAATTTACTGGGGAATATTTATCATCCACATCCATTTTTACTCAATATGTAATATTATTTATATACTAATACAATTTTTTAAATCCAATTTTATCCATTGGTGAGTTTTTAGTAAAAGATATGAAAGGAATCCTTTGTCGTTTTTTAGTATGAGGTACTTTTTGACTTTTCCAGCCAAAGTATGAGAAGAATGTTTTTTTAAATTATACGGCATGAATGGATTTTTATGATTTCATAGAAAATTATTTCCATGAAGCTTCCTTTAAAAGTTTTCAAGTTTATTTTTAATCAACTTCTTTTATTTTAAAATTGTATGACATGTTAAGAAGGGAAAAAAATTTGAAGTAGAAAGGATATTTTCCTCAAGAATGGAGTTCAAGTGTTTTATCAAAATTATTTACATATAAGATAATATAGGGTTCTATTTTTATCCCTATTTTTAAATTGATTTGATTATTTTATGATGGAATTAATTTTATGATTTCCTTTTATCTTATATGGATTATGTTATGATGGCATGATGTTTAAGAATCCCATTTTTTATTACATGGGTTATTCTATGATTTATGATTTTGTGTCACACATAACAATGGTTTCATTATGAGATGGGTTGTACCTATATCTACCTCCAATTCATTGGGTAAAGATTTATATCTCATGTGATAGACATGGCTGGAATGGAAGGTTAATCCGGTTCAGTGATACAGGACTAAAACGAGGAGTGAACTTGGTTCAGAAATGGACTTTGTCCGCTAGGATAGTCTTGGAAATGAGTCTTGACTACTAAGAAATGATTCTCTATGATTATGTGTGTATGCTAAAAAGTTTCATTTTATGATTATTGGGATTACATTTCACTACCATGATTTATCCCATGTTATGATATTATGATCTCTTTTATAGGTTAATATTTTCAAAATGTTATGTTCTTATGAATATGATATGATTGATATTTCTTTTGTTTACCCTTACTAAGAATTTGAGCTCACCCTTTTGTATGTTTTCTTTTCCCCAGGTCAGGAAGAAGGGTATTAAGTAATATATTCCAAAAGGGACTCTAGATATGATAAAATAAAAGGGTGACAGTGTAGATGATTTATGAACCAGTTGTTTATGTTTCCCAGTTTCTGAATACACTATACCTATACGGTCCTTTCATGGTTTTGTTATAAGTTGCAATAAGTATGCTTCAATTCTAAATTAATAACAATGTATGTAAATTATAGGTCGTTATATTTGGTATTAAAGGAAGGGTATAGTCAGCCTTTGGAAACTAGGATGTGAAATTATTAGTAAGAACCCTAAGGATATGTCTAAGCATAGGAAAAAAATTTAGTGTTTTATAAATAGCCATGAATAACCTATGATAAGACCTAAAGAGTGAAATTTTATTCTTGATTATGTGGTTTTACTATTATGATTAGTGTTTCTCACACTATGCTTATTGGTTTTAGTCAATGGCTGGAACCCAAAGGAACCGTGTTAATGCTGAATGCGACGGGCAATGCAATGATTTTCCCCCTGAGCAACCAAGCGTTATGGGAGCTGGAATAAAAAATCTTGTAGCCATGATCACATAACTTTCTCAAGCTATGAATCATGCAGGACTTCCAAATTAGCAAAGAAAGGAGAAACATTCTGTTGAATCCTTCATGAGGCAGCATCCACCCTCATTCAGCGGGTCTGCTAATCCATTAGTGGATGAACAATGGATCAGTACCACTGAAAAGATATTTTTAGTTCTTCAATGTTCGAAACATGATAAATTATTCTTAGCAGTTTATTGTTTGGAAGGTGAATCTGATTAATGGTGGAATCTTATCAAGAATATGAGGCCAATAGATGAAATTGAGTCCATGTAATGGGACATGTTCAAGAACTTATTTTTCAATAAGTAATTCCCTTGTATTCTTCAAACAAAGATGGAGAAGGAGTTTCTTGAACTAAAGCAAAAGGATGATGAATCTGTTGGTACCTACAAAGAAAATTTTACAAAACTTGAAAGGTATGCTTCCGGAATTATTATCCAACCTGAGAGTAAAATCGATCGATTCTTTAGTGGATTAAAACCAAGTCTTCAAAGGGCGTTAGCCATAAGGGACTTCAATAGCTACGAGTAAATCGTTCGATGTGCTCTCAATGTTGAGATAGAGATTGGAGTAACCCATCTGTTATATGCTTTTGATAAGAATAGGAAAATGGAATTCAAAGGAAAAACTAAAGAGCACACTAAAAAGAAGATGATTTTTCCCTTATGCTCAAAGTGTGGAAAGAAACATGGAGGGAGTTGTCTTAAAGGGACAAGTAAATGTTTCAAATGTGGAAAATAAGGTCATCGGGCATTTGAATGCCGCAATGATGGGAAGAATATTTCTAGTGATGCGAACAAAGAAAAGGCTACACAGAGTGCACCTCCTACACTTCAATGTTACAAGTTCAAGGAAATGGGGCATTATGATAATCAATGCCCTAATCCAATGGTTATTGATGATGATCGACATCAAAAAACTCTTAATATTAAAGACAAAGGAAAGTCACATGCAATTTCTATCAGTTATGTAGAGTACAATAAGAATATTACCATTGTACGGGAGTTTGATGATGTCTTTTTGGAGGAATTTCCAGGTCTTCCACCAAATCGTGAAGTTGAGTTTTCAATAGAACTCGTACCGGGTGCTTTGCCTATTTCAAAGACACCTTATAGAATAGACCCAATTTAGTTGTAAGAATTGAAGAAGAAACTCCAAGAGAATCTTGATAAATGATTCATATGCCCTAGTGCGTCACCTTGGGGAGCACTTGTTCTGTTTGTTAAGAAGAAAGATGGATCAATGAGACTCTGCATTGATTATCGAGAACTTAACAAGATCACTATCAAGAAAAAATATCCTCTCCCACACATTGATGACTTATTTGACCAACTACACGGAGCTAAATACTTTTCCAAGATTGATCTTCCTTCAAGGTATCATCAATTAAGGGTCAAAAAAGAGGATATACCAAAGACAGCTTTTCATACAAGGTATGGATACTATGAATTTATAGTGATGACATTTGATCTTACTAATTCCCCTGCTATATTCATGGATCTAATGAATAGAGTCTTTAGAGAATATCTTGATCAGTTTGTGGTAGTCTTTATAGATGATATTATTGTCTATTCAAAGAGCAAGGAAGAACATGAAGATCACTTGAGAATTATATTAAAGACCCTAAAAAAGGATAAGATTTATGCCAAATTTACCAAGTGTGAATTTTGGCTTCAAAAAGTTTCATTTTTGGGTCACATAATCTCAAAAGAGGGGATATCTGTGGATCCAGAAAAAACAGAGGTTATCGAAAGATGGTTGAGACCAACAACAGTAACTGAGATCCGAAGTTTTCTTGGTTTGGCTGGATATTACCGACATTTTGTGAAATACTTTTCACTATTATCTAATACACTCACCAGGTTGACTCGAAAAGGAGTTAAGTTATTTTGGATGGAGGAGTGTGAAGAGAATTTCAAGGAGTTAAAAATAAGGTTATCCAATGCACCTGTGCTCACACTTCCTTGTAGTGGAGAAAGGTTTGTGATCTATAGTGATGAATCCAAGAAGGTATTGGGGTGTGTTCTCATGAAAAATGATATGGTGATAGCTTATGCCTCACAGTAGTTGAAAATCCATGAGAAAAATTACCCAACTCATGATTTGGAGTTAGCTTCAGTAATCTTTTCATTAAAGATTTGGAGACATTATATTTATTGTGAAAGGTGTAATATTTATACTGATCATAAAAGTTTAAAGTATATTTTCACACAAAAGAA
The DNA here is from genome assembly GCA_963277665.1 of Viscum album. NCBI lineage: Eukaryota > Viridiplantae > Streptophyta > Magnoliopsida > Santalales > Viscaceae > Viscum > Viscum album. Next base: position 435,622,329 of record OY728119.1, read on the forward strand.
TCTGAATATGCGCCAAAGAAGATGGTTGGATATGATTAAGGATTACAACTGCTCAATTCATTACCACCCTGGGAAAGAAAACAAGGTGGCAGACACATTAAGTTGACAAGTCCATGCTAGCTTATCCATGATGAGGATCACAAAAGATCCAATATTTATGGATTTACAAAGGATGGATCTTGGAATTATAATGGAAGGGGAAAAATATTATCTTTCTCAAATGAATGTTCAACCATCTATACATGTGAAGATTAAATAGGAACAGAAAGAATATGTAGAGTTAAAAAAGAAGGTGAGAAATGTTCCTGAATTCAACCTTGATTGTGATGGGATAATAAGGTTCAGGAATCGGGTTTGTGTTCCTCCTATCCCAGAATTAAAGAAGGAGCTACTGGATGAGGCTCATAGTTCTTCATTCTATATTCATCCTGGAAGCACGAAGATGTATAGGGACCTAAAAGAGTACTTCTGGTTGGATGGCATGAAAAGAGATGTTACTGAATATGTCTCTCGATGCTTGGTTTGTTAGCAAGTTAAAGCTGATAGATAGAAGTCTAAGGGGATGTTACAACCATTACCCATACTAGAATGGAAATGGAAAAACATAACTATGGACTTTATCACTGGACTTCCTAAAACATCCAAAGGAAATAATTCTATCTGGGTTATAGTTGATCGTCTTACGAAGTCGGCACACTTCATTACTATTAGAGAAGATTTCTCTCTGGATCAGCTTTCCAGGATATATGTAAAGGAAGTGGTAAGATTTCATGGAGTAACACTTTCCATTATATCTGATCAGGATCCGAGGTTTACCTCGAAGTTCTGGAAAAGTCTTCAGCATACTTTAGATACAGAGTTGAGTTTCAGCACTACTTATCATCCTTAGACAAACGGTCAGTCTGAGAGAACAATTCAAACTCTAGAAGATATGTTAAGATCTTTCTCTATGGATTTCAAAGGTGGTTGGGATCAACACCTATCTTTGGTGGAATTTTATTATAATAATATCTTTCACTCTGGTATTCATATGGCTCCTTATGAATCTCTCTATGGAAAGAAATGGAGGACTCCAACTTGCTGGGATGAATTTGGGGAAAGAAAGCTATTAGGACCTGATCTTGTTAATGAGATGGCAGAAAAGGTCATATCTATTCAACAACACATAAGAGCAGCTCAGATTCGACAAAAAAGTTATTCTAACAACTAAAGAAAAGACCTAGAGTTTGAAGTGGGTGATAAAGTGTTCTTACGAATATCTCCTTGGAAGAGAGTAATGATATTTGGAAAGAAGGGAAAGTTGAGTCCTAGGTATATCGGTCCTTTTGAAATACTGGATCATGTTGGGAAGTTAGATTACCGATTGGCACTTCCACAAAATATCTCTCAAGTTCATGATGTATTCCATGTATCTCTCCTGAGAAAGTACATACCTTATCCTTCACATGTACTAAGCTCAGAAGTTGTACCACTGTAGTAAGATCTTTCTTATGAAGAATAGCCGATAGAGATTCTGGATCATAGCGAAAAAGTTATACGAAACAAGACCACTCGCTTGGTTAAAGTTTTATGGAGGAACCTCAAATTGGAAGAAGCTACATGGGAGCTTGAGGATATGATTAGGGAGAGGTATCCTCATCTGTTTGTTATGAAGTGACGAATTTCAAGGGAGAAATTCATTTTAAGGGGGGTAGAATGTAACACCCTGATATTTTCTGAGAAGTATATTTTTTTTAATGTCTTATGTTATACTAAACATCAAAGGAATCTTTCATTACACACAACACTAGCTTGGCTTTCATTATACTCAAAAGTAACCTTCCTCGATAGCGTGTGTTGTACGCAATATCGAGTTTCACTAAACAATAATATGTTATTAAAATATTATATAAACTAACCGTTATGAATAGTAATACCCAATTTTTGAAATTTTATAAATTTTATCTTTCAAAATGGACTTCATTTTTGGATTCGGAATATCGAAATTAGCCTAGGGTGAATTTTTGGTATTTTTCTGAAAACTTTCAATTTTTGATGAAAAGTGAAAACACTAGGTTAATATTTAAAAACCGACTTTTTATTTAAATAATTATTTATTTTATTTAAATTTATTTTAGGTAAAAATTGATAATTAATACCTATATAAGTTCAATGTAATTCATTTGAGTCACTTTATAATAATTTTAGATATGTAAAAATTTTATTGAACTTTTCACCGTCTTTTACCCACCTCCTAGGAGAATTTGAAAATTTACATAAAACTTAATTTTACCACTTCTGTGAGTGGAATTTAGAAAATCCTAGAGACACGATTAATATCAATGAGTAAAATTTGGTTCAATAAGATAAAAATAATTTTTTTTGAATAGTAACTTTTTACTTTTTTTACCACGGTTAAAAGTAAATAGGGTAATTAAGGGTAAAAATGATATTATTATTACCCTAAAACATCTCTTAATTCTATTGGATAAGTTTAATTCGACCAAAAACAACATTAGGAATAAAATATGACCATTTAGGTTCACTTGTATTAGATTAGTAGATTTATTATTATTTTATTTAAAGAGAAGTTAAAATAGTTAAAATCAAAGTTTAATAACTAAAACATTTTTAATATAGGGTTATACATAAGATAAATTCGACTATAAATATTCATTAGAAAGATAAAAATATTTCCTAAATAATGGTATTTTATATATAATTTTTAGACATTAAATAATTTAATTTATTAATGACACAATGATGATGCAGTAATTACCTTATTAAGGAAATATTAACATAATTGATATTATAAATACCCAAATAAATGTAATTTGAGACTTTTTACGAATTACACTAATTTTATTGGTTAATATGAAATGTTATTATTTATTTAATTAACTTTTTTCAAACTAATCATGCTGTTATGATTTTCAAAAAAATAAAGTACCAAATAGTGTCAAAATTAACATAAAATAGTTTTTAAAACAAATATTATATTATTAACTTTTATTTTAATCCTAAAAATCTAAGGTTCTGCCAAATGACTTGGATAAGGTTATATATATTAATAATGAACCACTTTGGGTTCGTTTGTCTTGTTATAGTAAGTTTATTAACCATATAGTGTAAGAAAACAAGAAGACACTGTAAAAGAAAAATTATTTAACTTAAAGTTAAATCTAAATGATAAGGTTAAAATAGTAAAATAAACATGTCTAAAATCTATTGGTTTAGATTATTTTGACCCATACCCACATTATCTTTGAAATAAATTAATTTGGAGCTATTAAAAACCGAATATGACTTTATAATAAAATAATATTTTAAGTTTTTCCTAAGGTGCCCCTCTCCTCCCTTATATAAGGGCACATCCTCCCTCTCCTCCTCACACCACTTTGAGCCTTCAGGATCAGAAAACCCCTACCAATTTATCTTATCAACTTCCTTATAAACATACTAGAGGTCCTGGTCTTCTTCTAAGACCAATTTTAGTGCCCTAAGAGGAGGTTTCAAAGAGGCGTGTCGAAGAAGAGGTAATATCCGTTACCGATTATTTAAAATTAATTTCTTCTTCTACTGCCTCTTCTTTAGTTGTTTCATTATGAAGTAATAACATCAGTATCACTCATATAATTATATTTTATTATAAATATGAAACAATCTTATTTCACCTTCTATCCATCCTACAGAAAATGAAATCACTGCGTGTGCGTACGTACGGAATATCGTCTCCACGTCGTGGTATAATATGTTTCCCACCACCACCTTACTTGGATGGTTATAATGGTGTAAATAATAACTATATATGATTATTTTAAAGTGATATTTATTCTTAAATAGTATACATACACTTCAATACAATTCCACGATCATGGGAATGAAATCATCGCTCGTGCGTACGTATGGCCTACCGTCTCCACGATGTGATGCGACTCGTTCTACATGATCCTCATTGAATAATGAATATATAAATGAATTGAATGAATAAATATGATATATTTTACACTAATACCATTCTGTAAATGAGGTATCTATAACCTAAAAAGAAGAATAATAATTTATTCGACAAGACATGCATAAGAACATAAAGCAATAAACACCCGAATAATAAGTAGCAATCAAATATTACTAATAAGAAGATAATAATATGACCATGTATGATACCATAACAATGAATATGATTCTTTAATAAGTCAATGACATTATTTAAATCATTATATAGGAGGTTCAGATACATATGAAGCATATCGGACCTAAGGTAAGGGAAAATATCGCAATTTCATTTTTATCCGAGATTGTTTATACTTCAAAATTTACTGGGGAATATTTATCATCCACATCCATGTTTCCTCAATATGTAATATTATTTATATACTCCTACAATTTTTTAAATCCAATTTTACCCATTGGTTAGTTTTTAGTAAAATATATGAAAGGAATATTTTTTCATTTTTTAGTACGAGGTACTTTTTGACTTTTCTGGCAAAAGTATGAGAAGAATGTTTTTTTAACTTATACGGCATGAATGGATTTTTATGATTTCATAGAACATTATTTACATGAATCTTCCTTTACAAGTTTTCAAGTTTATTTTTAATCAACTTATTTTAGTTTAAAATTTTATGGCATGTTAAGAAGGGAAAAATGTTTTTGAAGTAGAAAGGATATTTTCCTCAAGAATGGAGTTTAAGTGTTTTATCAAAATTATTTTCCATCTAAGATAATATAGGGTTCTGTTTCTATCCCTATTTTTACATTAATTTGATTATTTTGTGATGGAATTAATTTTATGATGTCCTTTTATCTTATATGTATTATGTTATGATGGCATGATGTTTAAGAATCCCATTTTTTATTACATGGGTTATGCTATGATTTATGATTTTGTGCCACACATAAGAATGGTTTCATTATGAGATGGGTGGGACCTATATCTCCCTCCAATGAATTGGGTAAAGATTTATATCTCATGAGATAGACATGGCTAGAATGGCAGGTTAATCCGGTTCAGTGATATAGGACTGAAACAAGGAGTGAACTTGGTTCAGAAATGGACTTTGTCTTCTTGGATAGTCTTGGAAATGAGTCTTGACTACTAAGAAATGATTCTCTATGATTATGTGTGTATGACACAAAGTTTCATGTTATTATTATTGGGATTACATTTCACTACCATGATTTATCCCATGTTATGATATTATGATCTCTTTTGTAGGTTAAGATTTTCAAAATGTTATATTCTTATGAATATGATATGATTGATATTTATTTTTTTTACCCTTAATGAGAATTTGAGCTCACCCTTTTGTATGTTTTCTTTTCCCCGGGTCAGGAAGAAGGGTATTAAGTAATATATGCCAAAAGAGACTCTAGATATGATAAAATAAAAGGGAGACAGTGTAGATGATTTATGAACCAGTTGTTTATGTTTCCCAGTTTATAAAGACACTATACCTATACGGTACTTTCATGGTTTTGTTATATGTTGTAATAAGTATGATTCAATTCTTAATTAATAACAATGTATGTAAAGTATGGGTCGTTATATGACCTTTATAAAATGATCTTATTTTTTTGTCCTCAAAGGTCTCAAAATTATCTTTAATACTTCTAAAGGTACAAAAATTTAAAATTTGATACATGTAAGCTTCTTAGTGGTCACCCTATTCTATATCTCCTTTGATATTGATGAGATATATGTATAGCTTAAATAGGGTGAAGAATTCAAAATTACCCTATTAATACCTTTCATGCCTAGAATAGTAGGAAAGATGAGAATAATGGATTTTTTCATATACAAACCATGATCCTCAAAATAAAATAGGAATAGTAGAGGTGTGAGATGCCTCATATAGTTTCTTGAAGGTATCTTGGATGTTGATAAAGGTTTCAAAATCATTTGAGCATGATTTTAGGACTATCCTTGAAATTAAATCCTCTGGAAGAGAGAGAAGATTTGTCTGTGATATTTCTCCTTCCATTTCAAGGTTGTTCTAGAACTAAAAATAAAATTTAAGGAATAAAGGTTTTACTAAAAGAATATACTTATAAAATTTAATCCATTCTTACTTAACCAAACGTCCTTCCAAGAACCAATAAATAATGACATATAATGTATTATCTCATAAAATCATGAATCATAATGTATAATTTAAAACTAAAAAAGAACTTAACATAAATTGAAAATTTATTCATAATTAATCCCATAATCATAAACATGGTTTCTTTGGAGACATATTTACTTTTAAATCCTTAATAATGTTTTGTAAATAAAATTTGAATTATTCTAATTATGTCCCCTGGGAGTGTCAAACCAGGTGCACAATAAGTCATGTTGTCATGTACTAGGTTACCCCGAGTCAGGCCCGGGACACCTTGTCAGATTTATTACCCCTGGGTATATTTGTGCTAGAACCACATCCACTTTTAGTATCTAGATAGGTATTTATTGATAAGAAGACCCACATAATATCTACCTTACCAAAATTATAGGATGTTCTTATATTTTTATCTTCAAATTCTATCTTAGAGTTATGTCCCCTAATCTATGTTTTCTAAATCTAGTTTCCAAGGTTTCTACTAAACTTGTTCCGATACCAACTATAAAGACCGCAACCCCAGTATCCTAGAGTCATTGTTTTAAATTAATAAAATGGAATATATATATAAGTCTTGAATCCCAAAGGGCCAATTAGTATAGTAGTTTTGAAATCCATATTACACACATGAACTTTATATTACAACTTGAAAGGAAAAAAAACATACCAACTCTATTGGAAACATCCATAACTCCTATATTATCTCTTCAAGTAATTCATAATATACATCTTTTCATCCTAGGGAAAAACAAAACATAATAAAGAGGTAATATCATATTCTCACTAAGGGTAAAAAATAAAATGAAAGCTAGAATAAACATAAACAATAAGACAAGGTGAATAACTGAAACACATACAAATAAATCATAATCTTGAGCATAATATGATAGGAATAAAATATGAATAAATAGTTCCATATAAATAATCACATAAAACTTAACCATATATATTATACTATTCAAATAATCACGATATTTATCAATTAATGATATCATAATAAGGTAATGAATAATATCATAAAACATAAACAAACTATCAAGGCCTTGGACAAGAATTTTACATAAATGGGTATGGTCTTATCCAAAAAAAATAGTTTGTCTCATGAGACATACTAATGCATCGAGGGGCTATAGCAGGCCTCGCCCATCACATACTAATTCCAATGCATTCCTCATATTTTTAATAAAAAAATATCTTTAAATCAAAGTGTCTCATACCACATTGATATATTTTAATCATAATCCTAGATGAAAATACTCTAATAAAATTATTGATAAATTCTTGAAAGAAATACCCTTATACTTTGAAAAGAAGAGTTATTTTGAAAAATCATTTATATTTTTCATAAAATAAGATTATAAACAATAATATACCATAAAATAAAATGTAAGTATAATTAAATTATGTTTGAGACATAAATTATGTCCAAATGAAGTGTGAACATGTAAAAATAGTTTTTAAGAAACTTTATAAATGAGCCTCTTCAGTGTGGTTTAAGGGGAAATATTAAAGATTCGTTAAAATAGACAAATGATTAATTGTTTGCATAAAACCAGAAATTAAATAATATATTTTTTCATGATAAAAATATTTATTTTAGAAAAATAATGGTGGTATAAATATATTTTCGAGTACACTTGAAAATGGGTAAGAAACTGGAAAGTTCCCTTAAATCGGGCTTGCTTATTGGGAAGAATTGAAAAGGGAACCTTAAAAAACATGTATTATCCCATCAAATAAAGATGAAATAATAGCTATATATGAGTTTGGAACATATAAAAAATGGATAAGAATTATATAAAAATAATGAATGATTACATTGGTGTAAATAGAGAGATAGCATAACCTGAATGAAAAATGGTGGTTTAGGAAGAAACCTTTACAACTTTGTAATCAATCGAATTGTATGACCAAAAATTAATAATCATAAAATGAATCATTTAATACCATGAAGATAAATATATTCATGATATTATATATCAAATGGAATTATACATACACCACATATTAGAAATGTGTGGTGAATAAGGGAAAACTCGAAGAAATAAAAGTGAGATAAGAAAACCCTTACCTTATGTTCAAATGTGTTCTGCACTTGATCTTAATATACTGAATAATCAGATTAAATAAATATATAAATTAATTCAGAATATTTTCTATGTTTATTTTATTTATTATAGTTTTATTAAGTTCATTTATGGTCTTTTTGATGATTTATGAGATTCAATTTCATCTTTTGGAAGTATTCGTTTCCTTGGTTTTCAAGATTAGTTTACCTGTATACATGTATGGAAAATCATGTAAAATGAGTATAGTTGTCTAGAATTAAAATTATATGTTATTAATTAAAATTAATAATATTAAATGGTTATATAAATCATTTTTTTATTTTGTTTGAGGATAAATCATTAGATAAGATGTTAATGATAATCGTTTAGATTATTTTGGCGGTTTTTCGATCATCACGAACTAGTTTTGTATATTATTAATTAAAATCATTCATATATAATTGTTATAGAACATTAAATATAATATAATACATATATTATAATCATTTTTAACCATAAAAATGGTTTTATGACCAGCCTTGAAGGTGTTAATGGAAATTTAAAAATCTTCATCCTTGAATGTGATAAATCAACACATCACGGATGATGTTTTCATTTTTAGAACAAAAGGAGAGGGAAGAGAATTGATGATGGATTATTCCCTAAACATAATAACATTACAGTATATAAAAGATACTGTATATATCATGTCACTTTTGGATAAGTATGTGAGGATAAGATAAGAAAAGAAAATAACTTGAAAATAAATTAAAAGAGAAAGAAAGAGGTTTTTACCTCTTGATTTTCTCCTCCTTGAGAACCTCCTTAGGGAAAAGGGTTTGGTATTTTGATAAGAACAAGGGATATTGGAAGTGGGGGAGGTATTAGGAATGTAATTGGGAAAAAATTGTACAAATCTCAAAGCCTGGAATGTGTGAGGAGAATAGGTCGTGAGGGGTGGTATTTATAGTGGAGGAGAGGGGTGTTTTCTGAATATTTTACATTTGTATATGATTTTGTCTTAAGAATATGAATAGTTTGAGAGTTATAACTAAATATATTAAAATAATTAATTATAGTTCTATATTTGGTCTTAAATCATCCATACATCATCTATGACTCAATAATTTTAGGTTTTTGTTAAATACTATAAATTAGCGTATTTCACTATTTGCCAAAAATTAAACTATTTTAGAAAAATATAAAAAAATAACCCTAACCATTTTTTGATGTGTAGAATTATAAAATGGAATCCATTTTATGAAAATAATTTTATAAATTTGAGAAAATTAATTTTTAATTAAAATCATCATTTATTCAAAAAATACCAATTTTAAAATTATAACTGATTTTATGTCAATTTGAAAAATTAGTTAAGGTATCATAAAATTATCATATAATCATAATTAAAAAATATTAATTTATAAATATATTTTATGAAATTAAAATTTCTTTTAAATTATTATATTAATTATAAAATTATAAATAAACATTTAGGTTTTACCAAAATACGAACACTTAATTTATTATTTTTAAAACATTTATTTACTTATAATATAATATTATTATATCATATTAACACTTATAATATGCCTAAATTTTATTTATACTTTAATATATAGGATTATTGTTTTAATTAACACATTAAAAATCTTAATGGTCATATTATTATTCCAACGGTCACATTACTATTCATCAAAAATAAAACTTGCCAGAAAAAATGCCAAAAATTTAACCAAAGTAAATTTGATATTATGCTTTCAAAAATAATGTTTATTTTTTCAAATATAATTTATAAAAGTTTCAAAATTTATATTTAAAACAATTTCACCATTAGAAGACTGTAAAAACTGCGTTTACAAAAATATAGTCTTTTATGTGTAAAATTTGATTTATTCCTATCTTATGCCTCTAAAAATATTTTGGATGAATGTAAAAACATTTAATTAAATATATAATATATAAATTTAATAATTTGTTTAATACTATTCATTACCTCCAATTTAACGGCTAGGTTATAATAATTATTCTAAAATAATGATATTTAATTATATATGCTCCAAATCTATTTTTAATATTCCGAAAGCTACTTTATGGGATAGTGGTACCCGCACAATTCAAAATTCAAAACAGAAAAATTACAAGCTTCAAAAAACAATAACACATTAAACACCATGACCAGATCTTAAAGCTGAATGCCACCCGAGTCTTCCGAATCTTCCGAACCACATCATCGCTTCAATCTTCTCAGTGTAGTCATCATCGCCTTCATAGCATCAAAGACAATTTTCAAAATTCAAAAAAACAGGCAAACATCATCATACCGCTTGAAACACCTCAGTTCTATCACCATCAAAATGTATTGGGAAATGAAAAACTCGATTAGAAAGACATCTTGAACTGCGCCCCCTGACGGTCAATCACACCATTGACAGCACCACTGCCGGTGAGAACCCATCGGCGGTCGTCCTTCTATAGCATCAGAACACAATCACAAAACTCGAACCATCACTATAGGTATAACCTTCTAAGCAGACCAAAACCTTAACCAGAAGCATCCATTAGAGCAAAATGAGACCATCACCTTGAACAGATCAGAAAAAATATAGTCATGGTCCGCGCCTAAGCCACCAGGATCCAGCCACCACAACTCACCACACACCCAAAACCTCCTACGGACCATCACACCCGACCGACCTAGAGGGGGGTAGTGGTCCTAGAGGCCAGAGAGGGGAAAGCAGAGTGACTCCCTCAACAAGCCACCGAGCAAGCACCATCATGTCAAACCCAAAAGGAGGCTAGGACTGAATAAGCCGAGGGGATGAAACCCTAGGGAGAACAAAGATAAAGAGAAAACAGGGTCCAAAGCCCTAAAAAAAGAGAGAAGTTGCACAGAGAAATCCAATATTGCATGTCCGCTAAACCCAAAACCTCGGAGACTCTATCGTTCCAGATCTGACCTGGAAAGGAGCGGTGGAGCTCAAGGTCAGAGTGAGGAGGAGATGTCCTGGAATAGCTGAAGTACCATGGAATAGAGGGAGATGATAAGGAGGAATGAGAAGAGAACCCAACGGTAAGAGAAAGAGGTAAATAAGAAGCACAACTAAGAGTCAAAAGTTGTCAATGGACTGACAAGGGGAAGTAAAGGCGAGAGGTAAAGAGATCTATATTATTGTCAATGAAGCCACAAGTAATATTTTTGTGGAAACTTTGAGTTCTCATCATAGAGGGAAACTACTATGACCTTTCAGTGTGACATAAATTTTTAGTACATTATAACAAACTATATTATATAGAGGAATAATCATGATGTTATTAGAAACTTTATTAATTTAAAAAATAATGAATTCGTGTAATCATCAAGTACTTAGAATTTGGTTCTAAGGAACCAACTCCAATATCTTTAACTTTATTATTCCTCCTGGTACATCATTGAATTATTCATGGTACTCTTCTAGGTTCTTTGGGTGATGGAAAAGATCTATTGTGGATCTCTTATCAAAAATTTATCCCCTAAAGAATGAATTAAATCATCCATTCGAGTTTTCTCTTAGGGAGGTTGTTAGACTTAAGTCTCAAAATGTCACTTTGGTCTTCAATTTTTAAAAAATAAATTCTAACTAAAATTCTGGATTTTTTTATTTTAATATAATTAAAACAAAAATAGAACATAAAATATAAAAATTTTGAGATCATAAATAGATGGAAATATAGAAGAAAATCATATTTTAAAACAGTATTCATGGAAAGTGTGGATAATTTGAACTCTATATTCTTCCTTGTCTAAAATTATTAACCAATTGTAATTATCAATGTCTACCCAAAGAACTACATATAGACACCAAAATCTACCGTAGTACTATATAAATACCTCAGCATAGGTGTTTTTTACTTTATAAAAGTGATCTACAAGACCACCAAGAAAATAATCCTAACTTAATTCACTAATTTCATTGAAAATTCCTTATCAAAGAAGTTTAAATAGTGAGAACAATCACTTTAACTTTATAAATTGAACAACTACTTTGAATAGTTTAAAAGGAAAACATTCAATAAAGAAGAACTCTTTAATTCAAAAACATAGTTATAGGGAAATACAAAAGAGATACAATGAAAACATAAAATAATAAAGGATTTTATTCATATCACATTTTCATGCCCATTCAAAAGTTTATCTGATCATGGCTAAATCATCTCCCATCTTCCCCCTTCAACACAAACACCACACACTTCTAGCATTGTTTTTCTCTCTCTCTTTTTTACCCCTTTCTGTAAGCATCTTATTTTTATAGGTTGATTTCTCTATGAAAATTATAACACCCAAATATTTTTAAAATAAGAACATTGTGTTCGATAGTATATATGAGACACAACATCGAGCTTAAACAGCACACGAAATATATAATATAAATATCACTATTATAACCTAGTTGTCGAATTGGTGGGTATGAATAGTACTAACACAATTTTGAAATATATATATATAGGTCCCAATAAATATAAATTTTTTGATAAATTCTTATTAAATGATCACTCAAAATGTTTAGAAAAGTCATTTTATGCTTTAAAATACATTCTCTTCAAAAATGGTTTTATTTTGCATTTTATGTTTAGGAATTATAAGTAATTTATACCACTTTTAGAAATTTTATTTTATAAAAATAATATCATTTTTGAAATCATCATCTCAAAATTATCTTAGAGTGAAATTTTGATATTTTTTTGAAAAGATTTATTTTTCAATGAATAATGAAAAATACCACTTTTTGTAAAACTGTCATTTATTTTCAATAAATTAATAAATTTAAAAGTCTAATTATGATTTTAATTTAATTTAAAGTAATATAATAATAATTTAGTTATATTTAATCCAATTAATTACATTTCAATGGCGATTTGGAGCTTTTTGATATTCTCACTTAAGTTTCTCTTTGGAATCATTCAACCCAGAGTGGGAAGCGACCTTCAAGGATAATCGTCATGCCTTGAAGGAAGATTTCAAGCCCTTGGGCTCTCAGGATTCTTTGAATTTACGAAGAAAGAATTTGTCTTTTGCAGAGGCTCTTTCCGGCTCTTTAAATCCTACCAAGGAGGATTCATCTAAATCCTCAAACATCACTAGGTTAGATAATGGTGGGTTTTCAGTGGTTACTGATCCGGATGCGTTGTAAAAAAGGCTTGATCTATGTAATTTATCCATACTTGGTCGTATGATTTACTCAAAAGGAGATAAACCTTGGTCTTATGCTGATCTCAAAAATAGAATTTCACACTGTTGGGGTATGAGGGATTGGAAATTAATCTCAATTGGTAAAGTTTATTTTCACATCATATTCAATTCCATTGAATCTTTGAATTTGGTTTGGAATTTGGGAAATCTTCAACTCAAACCTGGAGTCCTGAGATTATCTGAATGGGATTTCAATTTTAATCCTTTCACTTTCAAGCAATCAAATTCACAAATTTGGGTAAGGTTGCATGTATTAAACTGGGTGTATTGGTATCCTAGAATTCTAAATGATATTGCATCATGTCTCGACACTCCAATTAGGTTGGACCAGCATACCCTGGATGGCGAAATTGGTTTCTTTGCTAGAGTCCTTGTGGACATCAATTTGGAAATCAAAAGACCTAGTTGCATTATATTTAATGATAATGGATTCAAGTCTGATATTATATTGGAATATGAGAATGTTCCATATTTTTGTGATGTCTGCAAAATCGTGGGGCATACTGTTTCTAACTGTGGGATGATTCAAAGAAATGCTAAAGCTTCACCTAGATCTTCAGAATGGACTGAAGTTAACAGGATCAAAAAGAAAAAAGTTGTCTTTATTGAGAAAAAAGGAATTCTGAAAAACTAAGTGGTCCTCCTTGTCCAAATGCATAGTGCTCCTTTTACTACAAAAGTTCCCACATCTATTCACTTTGCTCCTTCCTCATCTCTAAAAGTGTCATGGGCTGATATAGAAGAGGATAAAGAGAATATTCTGGAACCAACACCCAAGGTTATCCAATTTGGTAACCCAGTTACTGAATGGGTTTGTAAGGAGGACTATGAATTATTTACTGAAATTTATAATGATGTTTGTAATCTGGTTATAGTCTCATAGAATGAAGATGAGGAGAATCATTTATTTCAGGATTTTAACAATGATATCCTTGATCTTGTGGTATCCTTACAGGATGATACGGAGGATGTTCCTTTATTGAATACTATCCAAAATGATTCATCTTCTGAAGTAGCGGGTTTTAATCTTGAAAATTCTCAGAATGAAAATGTCTCTAAACATGATCTTCCTACTACTATCAAATCTGGAAAGACCTGCATTTACAATGTTTTTGCTCCTGTTCCAGGGGTCGATTCCAGCATTTTTCCTGATGATCAAGACATTCAGAACACTCTAATTACTTCAAGTTCTGGTAAAACTGCTTCATATGATTTTGTTTCCAAAAGTAATGTTACAACTCCTGCAAGTATTTCTTCCACTATTCACAGAAATCTGGACACATTGATTGTGTCTAGTACACATGGGATACCTAAATCTGTAAGCATTGATGACCTGCTTCAAGGCTCCAAAGGTCCTCAAAGATTGAAAATGAAAGTAGGGAAACCCCCTAAAGATGGAAAAATCATGGATACTACTTTAAAGGTAAGGAATTCAAAACATATCCCCATAATAACTAAAGCATATCTTGTAGAGCTGGAAGAATCTGGAAAATAAATCACCATGAGATTTCTCATGGCTGGTTCATGCCACTATGGCTTGGAAAACAAAGGATTCGAAGCTACTGATTTCACATGCAGCTAAACATGACTGTGAATGGGCTGGAAAATATGGTTTTGGGTGATTTACTTTACTGGTTAGATTCATCCTAGGTGGATTTGTTCCATCTTTATGAGTTTAGTTGTAAAGAGTCTCTACACTTGCATATCTTGTATCCTCTTTTTTAATAAAATCACCTCAGCCATTTGGCCGAGGGAACTTTCTCAAAAAAATGAAATATATAGAATATATATATTAATTTAAATTCATATAATTATGATTAATAGTCATATAGTTAATATAATATCATTTTAAGATTGAAAAATATATTTCTTAAAAACTGTTTTTTCATCATGTTTGTGGGTATTATTTTAAATTAAATTTTTAAAATTTTTTGAATTAAAGTTATTAATAATTATTAAATATTTTTAATAATAAAAAAATATATTATATAATAAGGAAAACTTAATTTTTTATCATAATGAATAGTGAAAAAAATAAAAATCTTTTACCATGGTTAAGGTGAAAAAGGTTTTACCAAAGGGTTAATCAGTAAAGATAAGGGTTAAAATGGCCAAAAAAATTATCTAATTATTATTTTATGGATATATTTCGATCTTATCATATCTAAGGTTCAATTATTATACATTTTTTAGCTTCATGGTATGTGAAATATGTGGTTATTATTTATTATTTTCAAAAGTTTCATATGTGTATTCAATTATAAAAGGGCACTCCCTCCTCTCCCTTCTTCACACATATTAATACATTTTTCTCAAGAAAACAAGAAAAAAACTCTCTCCAAAATCCTTATACACATTATATATCTTTTTTCTTCCCAAAATACTAACCCTATGGTCCTTAATAATATATTCAAAGGAGGTTTTTCTAAGCGAATGTAATTATCTTCCCTAAGCTCTTTCTTTTTTAATTCTTCTTTCAGCACCTTTAATTATGTATTAACAATTACAATATAATAAAATAGGTATTTACCATATAATAATATGTTATTATGTTGACAGAATAATATTATCCATCTCCTCCTCTATAAAATGGAAAATAAATCCATCGCTTGTGTGTATAGTGGACTACCATCTCATGAACCGATGTCATTTGTTTTCCTTCACCATCTCACATGGATAGTCATAATGATGAAAATAATGAATATATATGATACTTGTGACATGATATATATTCTTAAAAATTAATATATCATCAACTTTCTTTCCCTTTAATCCATTAAGGAAATGATACCGTCACTCGTGCGTATGTATGATCTACCATCGCCACAAAGGGGTGTGATTCATTTTCCATACCAACATTAAAATGTGTTTCTAAAAATGTATAAAATGGGTAAATATAATATTTAAAACACTAATATAATTATATATATGATTTATATATATCCTATGTACAAGAACCTAAACTTCTGTGACAAAACACGCATGAGAAAACAAGGCAATTAACCCCCAAATCAATAGTAATAATAAAAGATTATTAATGAATGGGTGGTAAGATGTTATAAGAGGATGATATATGATATTATAAATATAAATATGGTTATTTTAAAAATAAATAAAATGTTTAAAACCATTATTTTTGAGTTTAAATCACATTCAACTAAAGGTAAATGTGAGGTAAGTAACTTCATCTCAAATTCCCTTCATTAAGGTATATTTTAATATTATACACCTAATTTCTTTTATATAGTGTATATACTTCCCATTTTATATTTAATATCATGAATCATTCATAATTAATGGTATTTTAAATTTCAATTTGAATTATTTCATCTAAGGGAATTTGAATTGAATGTTACCAGGTGGTAAAAAAAATCATAACTCAATTTTTTTCATTAGGTTATATTACTATTCATTGTATTTGATATTCTAAGATTATGTGGGTAATGAATTTTGTTTATCTTATTCTATATTTACACTTTTTATGAGGATTTATATTTGATAAACATAATAGATTCATTTATTAATTCTCACTTCAATGTTATGATCATTGTAAGGGTTTCTCTTCTCAAAACGTCTTCTTTGGGACATATGTTATATTATACACCTATATTATTTTATGAGGTGTATCTAATACCACTTTGATATGTTATAAAATGAATATATTTATAATAATTTTATTAAATATTTCATTTTAAGTTATTTCTCTCATGAGTGTTATGATTCAAAAGTTACCGGTAAGGGTTTATATTTCAATCTCATTTTAATCGGGATTGTTTATGTTTAAATTTACATTAAAGGAAATTATTTAATAATTGTATAATAAAACCTTTTCATTTTATTCTCTTGTATTTATTAATGAAATTTTCAAGTAATAGTAACATTTTCCTTTCTTAAATACTTAAAATTATTGAGAAAATGTTTTTAAAAAAATCCAACTTATTTCTCTTTTCGATTGAAAATGTTTTCCTTCCATATCCATATTGTCATTAAATTATTTTAAATAATATTTTTACTATTATCCAATGATTTATTAAATATATTTTTACCCATTATTGGATTTTCAAAAGAAATTAAAAGGAATCTTCATGTCTTTTTTCAAACAAGGTACTTTTTTACTTTTCTTACAAAAATGTGAAAGGAATCTTTATTTTTAACATATTAGGAATGAACAAGACTTTTCTTCCATCATGACCACTCATTTATTTGAATATTTATTTATAATTATAAAAGTATATTTTCAAAGAAAATTTTTTTTGTAATATTTTTTTGAAATTTATAGTTTTTAAAAGTGATTTTCAAAGTGAAGGGGGTATTTTTATCAAGAAATGTTTTTAATAATCTTTTTATGGTATTCCTATTAATCAATGAAAAAAACCTCTATTTTTACGCCAATAAATATATATTATAATGATATCATATATATCCTTTCTTTGTATAGTTTATGATCAGTTTGACCGAGAAAGTATTAACATCCACTTTCTTGATTAATTTTTTAGTCATTAACTTTACCTTAAATCGTTCACTTTCTTATGATCATTAGACATTACATTTCTCTTAAAATATTCATATTCTTTGTATCATGGGTATTACTATTTATTAAACCATATATCATTTCTACATATGATTTTTTACATTGAAATTTATTTTATTGACTGGGGGAAATCTTCATAAATTGGTGTTCGTTACTCAATATAGAAATTTATTGATAAAGCATATTATTCATGAATTAAATTGATCATTTTATATATGAGGAATTAATTGCACATAAAGTTATAGGTGGGGCCTAGTTATAGATATCCCCACAATTCATTGGTATTCTCATGAGACTAATTAGTTGGATAGCCTTATTTAAATGGGTTTTTTGGGTATACCTACCCATCGATTAAATTGTATTAGTGCAAGGTATTAACGGTATAGATATCATAATGTATGAGATAATGACATCAAATATTAAGAATTTCCTTTATTTAGAATTCATTTTTTTTATTATAAATGGTAATATTTCATTGATAGTATCCATTAATACATTTTTTACTCAAGTTATTGATTAAATGACATGTTTTTTTAGTTATTTACCTTTCTATATTGATTATTCCTTATATAATCATGAAAGTTAAGTTGTTGATTAAATGGTATGTGTTTTAAATTATTTACCTTTCCATATTTATTATGCCTTATTTTTTATGCTTTATTTATTCATGATAGATTTTTCTTTACGCAACTCTTATTGGCCATCTCATCTCACCCTTATTTTGTTTCTTTTCCCCAATATATGAATAAGTAATATTTGAATGAGTTAAAGGGTTCAGAATATTTACTTTCATTGTCGTATTTTATGTTTAAAAATATAATTCAAGACTTGAGTATGTATTAAGTTTTATAATACTACTAAACTATTTAGTCCTTTTAGATTCAGTCACTTGTATCTTATGCCAACGTAATAAAGTAACCATCTATTTTGGGCTACTGGAGTCAGGTTATTTACTGTTGGTTATAGAGAAAGTTTATTGGAAACCTTGGGAAATAGATTTATAAAAACATATATTATGGAACATGAACCTATAAAATACTTTGAGGATAAGTATAGAAGAACATCCTAAAGTTTTTATAAGGAAGATATAATATGGTTTTTCTTAAAAATACATTCCTATATCTGGATACTATAATTGAACATGGCTCTAGCATAATTGTACCTAGGGGTAATAACTCTAAAAAGGATATAATGTTATTTGACTTGATAATCACTTGTTTCATGACAACAAGCCTTATTGTGCACCTAGTTTGACACTCTCAGAGGATATTCCTAGAATAATTTGCATTTTTTTACAAACCATCATGAAGGATTTGAATAGATGATGATAATGAATAGACTAGATTAAACATTATGTGAATTATATTTAAAATTAAGTGCCATGATTTATAAATCCTATAAATGATTATAGGGTTTTCCCACTATGATTATTATTTCTCATGCTATACTTTTTTATTTTATTCAAAGATTTAAAATCGAAGGAATCGTGTTAACATTGAATATTATGGACAATGTGGTGATTATGAGTAACCAAATGGGAATAATAGAGTGAAATATATTGTGATTATTCTTAATTAGTTATCATAATATATGATTAACAACCTATACCTTAACCATCTCTTATAATCACAAAATAAGAGAATGATGGGATCGGATAAGAGCTCAAGTGGTGGAGACCATAGAGGAAAGAAGGATAAATTTCCTACATGTTATAAATTTGGAAAGAGACACCTAGGAGTGTGTCTCAAAGTAATGGGAAAATGTTTTATGTGTGAAAAAGAAGGGAATAGAGAAATAAATTATCAATTAAAATTGAGGAGTTTAATGGAGAGAAATATTTTCCATCCTAGAGATCCATTTATAGTTCATTGTCTTGAATGTGGGGAACCTAGGAATTATCTGAGTCAATGAAATCTTTAAATTTTTAACTCCTAGACCAAGGAAGGGCCTATGTTGAAGTAAATGGGTTGAAGTATATATGTATTCAGATTCAATAATTATATTTTTGAAGTAATTTTATTAATGGTATTTTGGTTATAATAATCATAAAACATCTAAGGATTGTGTTAATTTTTGGAATCACATATGTCTTCATCTAAGATTAACTTAATAATTATGGATACCATCATGGGTTTATGAGTTTAAGGTTGATCATAAGTTCAATGTCATAAACACCATTTTTTAGGTTTTATGTGATTGGGATTAAGGGTATTTTCGGAGACACTTATGGCAATACAACCCATTGGTTTAGTATATGTTTTATCAAAAAGGTTAGTTGAGGAATAATCCTTTTATATTTTGTGAACATAAGATTAAATGTATTGGTAACCATCAAGTTTTATCTTATATTTAATATTGATGTAATTATGGGTTATTACAATTTGGGAATGATATAGGTGTTATATTAATAATATTTTGGAAAAGGACAACATGTATGTTAGGTGAAAACTAGTCACATCTAGTAAGGCGGGGCTTGAACCTACAACTAAAGGGTGACAAGGGTGTTGTGCCTAACACTGGTCTACGTGATTTACTAATTATTATGAAATTGTTTTTATTTAAATTAATTGATGATTAAATATTTATTTGATTTGGAGAAACATATTATAAGATCAAATCTTTTGATTTTTAGTTAAATAATGATATTTTGAGAGACATTTTATTGGGTCGAGGTATATATATCCATTAGGATTGAAATAAAGTATTATTTTTTAAGAATTCAATTAAATTTTTGGAGATGTAAGTTCAAAGGTATGAAATCACCTTTGAGGTGAAAACATTATTTAATATTGATAATATTGAGGTTAATTGGTATTTAGGGTTACTTATTTGTATAATAATCTAATTTGAACCTTTTGGTGGAAATTTTGAAGTAAAATGTATCATTTATTCATATGAAGGTTTATACATTTTTGTAAATATATTACCTTGTGGTTAATATTTCAGTTTCAGTTAATATTTAATGATATGAGGAATAAATTATTATTATTTTATAGATATTATAAAAGTTAATTTTAGTGATTCATGCTTAAAAAATCATATTAGATATTCATTTCTTAGAGTAAGAAATAAAGAAAAAATTTATTGAAACACAATCAAATGATGAAATTGTGCTTATGAAATAGAAATATATCAATTAAGTATATTTTATTATGTTCTTATATGTTAAAATAATTCCTTATCTTTAATATCTTAAAACAAAAATGATATCTTATTACCTTCATATTTGATGAATCAATGTTCTTTTAACTCATCACAAATGTATAGTTTTTTGGTCATTAACGTTATCTTAATCATTCACCTTCTTATGATCAATAATCTCTATCACTCCATAATTATTTATTCTTTTCTTCTATGTCCATAATTTTCTATTCTCACTAATGTTATCCTATATGAAAACCTAGTTCTGTTTTATTTTAGATGACCTTCGTATTTCTCTTTTCCTCTTTTAAGAGGAAGGTTTACTAACCCTTTTTATGATGTGGGTTTTCAACATAGGTATTTTAAAATATCAAAACCTTATTTTCTGAGTTAAATTTAAAATTGTGAGGACACAATTTATTGAAGGTGAAGATGATGTAACACCCCAATATTTTGAAAGAACATTTTGTTCAATAGCGTATATGACACACAACACTAATATTAAACGACCTGCGAAATATATTATTTAAATAAGATCGTTATAACCTAGTAATTGGATTGGTGGGTATGAATATGATTAACTGAATTTTAAAATATATATATATATAGGTCCCAATAAATACAAATTTATTGATAAATTCTTAGTAAATAATCACTCAAATTTTTAGTAGTCATTTTATACTTCAAAAATACATTTTATTCAAAAATAGTTTTATTCTGGATTTTATGTTTGGGAATTATAATTAATTTATACCACATTTTGAAATTATATTTTATAAAAATAATTTAATTTTTTAAATCATCTTATTAAAATTATATTAGAGTTAAATTTTTGAGTTTTTTCAGAAAAAATTTTGATTTTTTAGTGAATGGTGAAAAATACGAATTTTTGTGAAACTATCATTTATTTTCATTAAATTAAATAATTTAAAAGTATCATTATGATTTAAATTTTATTTACAAGTAACATGATATTTTTTTATTTATATTTAATCTAATTAATTACCTTTAAATCATATTTATATTGTATTTTAGTATAAGTTTATTTTTAGGCTTAAAAACATTTTTTTTAAAAACTATTTTAAAGTGTATAATGTTTCTCTATTTTAATTTATTAAAATAACCCTTAATAAGGAATGATTTAAATTAAATTTATATATTATATATCTATAAATATTAATTTAAATTCATATAATGATGATTACTAATTATAGAGTTAATATAAGATCATCTTAAGATTGAAAAATACATTTCTTGAAAACTGCTTTTACGTTGAATCTGCAGGTTTTATTTTAAATTAAATTTGGAAAATTCTATGAATTTAATTTTGTAAAAAATATTTAATATTTATAATAATCATAATTTATATTATATAATAAATATAAAATAATTTTTTATCATAATTAATAGTGAAAATAATAAAAATCTTTTACCGCGGTTAAGGTGAAAACGGGTTTACTGGGGGTTAATCTATAAAGATAAGCATTACAATGGAATAAAAAAATTGTCTAATTAATATTATATTTCCCTATTTAGACCTTATAACATATAAGGTTCTATAATGATTCAATTTGGAACCTTTTTTTCATGTGAAAAATGTGGGTATAATTTATTATTTTCAAAAATTCAAAAATTCCAAGTGCCCTCAATTATAAAAGGATACTCTCTCCCCTCACTTATTAACACATCTCAAGCCATTTGGATCAAAAAAACCTGTAAAATATCTTCATAACATCATTATACAAATTATATATCTTCTATTATTCCCAAAATACCAACCCTAGGGTCCTTAATAAGAGATCCAAAAGAGGTAATTCTAAGAGAAGGTAATTGTCTTCACTAAGCTCTTTATTTTTACTTATTTCACCACCTTCAATAATGTATTAACAATTATAATATAATAACACCATTATATCCTATATAATGTGATATTATTATGTTTATTTCATAATATTTATCCATATCCTCCTCCATCAAATGGGAAATAAAGTCATCACTTATGTGTACGGCGAACCACCGCCTCGTGAACCGATGTAATTTATTTTCCATCTTCATCTCACATGGATAGTCATAATGATAGAAATAATGAATATATATGATACTTATGACATTATATTGAGTATTAAAAATTAATATATCATCAAATTACTTACCTTTTCATCCATTAAGGAAATTATATTATCGCTTGTGCGTATGTACGGCCTACTATCTTCATAAAGCGATGTGGTTCATTTTCCATGTAAAACATTTAAGAATGGTTATAAAAATGTATATAATGGGTAAGTATAATATTTAAAACATTAATATAATTCTTTAGATTATTTATATGTATCTTATTCACAATAACCAAAACTTCTATGATAAAACACGCATGATAAAACGAGGAAATTAACACCTAAATCAATAGTAATAATAAAATATTGTCAATGAATGAGTGGTAAGATGTTATAAGAGGATCATATATGATATTATAAATATGAATATGATTCTATTCTAAATTAATAACATGTTTAAAACCATTATACCATAGGTTAAAGTAATTTTAACTAAATAAAAACGTGAGGCAAGGAGCTTTGTCTCAATTTCCCTTCATTGAAACATGTTTTAATGTTATGCACCTAATTTATTTTATATGGTGTATATATTTTACCTTTTATATGTAATGTCATAAATAATTCATAATTCATGGTATTTTAATTTTAAATTTTAATTATTTCATCCAAGGTTAATGGACTTTAAAGTTACCAAATGGTAAAGAATTTCATAACTCAATTTCTTTTCAATGTGTTATATTACTTCTTCACTATCTTTGATATTTTAATATTATGTGTGTAAAAAAAATATCTTATTTTTATTTTAATTTTTTTTTGTGGATTTAAATTAGATTCATATAATTATTGATTAATTCTCACTTCAATTTTATGATCATTGTAAGGGTTTCTCACCTCAAATTGTCTTCCTTGGGACATTTTTTATGTTATACACATATCTTATTTTATGATGTGTATCTTCTTTAAATTTGATATGTTATATCATGAATATATTTTTAATCATCTAATTTAATGTTTTATTTGAAGTTATTTCTCTCATGGGAGTTATGATTCAAAATTTACCAAAACAATAAGGGTTTTCCTTTCAATATTGTTTTAATTGGTATTGTTTATGCTTAAATTTACATTGAAGGAAATTACTTGATCATTATTTAATAAACCCCTTATATGGTTATTCATTAAATTTTCAAGTAATATTTTCATTTTTCTCTCTTTGGTTCTTAAAATTATTGAATTTTTTTAAGAAAATCTAACTTATTTCTCTTTTTAATCGAAAATGATTTTATTCCATATCCATATTTTCCTTAAATTATTTTATAGAATAATTTTACTAATCTCTAATGATTTATTGAATACATTTACACCCATTATTGGATTTTCAAAAAATATTTTAAAAGGAATATTTTTATCATTTTATGAACAAGGTACTTTTTGACTTTTCTTACAAAAATATGAAAGGGAAAATTGTTTTTAACGTACTCAGCATGAACCAAAATTTTCCACCGTCATGACCACTCATTACTTTGAAGGTTTATTTACATTTCTATAAATTTATTTTCAAATAAAATATTTTCCTTGATATTTTGGAGATGTATAGTTTTTAAAAGTGATTTTCAAAGTGAAAAGGGTATTTTGATCAAGAAATATGTTTAATAATCATTTTATGGTATTTCTGTTAATCAATGACAAAAACACATTATTTTTACTCCATTGGGTATATGTTGTAATGATATCATCCTTATTCTTTCTCTGGATGGTTAGTGATCAGTTTGACCAGGGAAAGTATTGTCATTCACTTTCTTGATTAATTTTGTAGTTATTAAATTTCCCTTGAATCATTCACTTGTGATCATTTAATATTTTATTTCTATTAAGATATAAAAAATATTTATATCATGGATATTCTTATTTCTTAAACTATATATCATTTCTACATATAGTGTTTTACTTTGAAATTTATTTGATTGATTAGGGAATATCTTGATAAATTTGTATTCTTCAATCAATGTGGATATTTATTGATAAGTCATATTGTTCATAAATTAAATTGATCATTCTATATATGAGGAATGTATTGGAAATTAAGTTACAAGTGGGGCCTAGTTATAAATATCCCCTCGATGAATCGGTAGTCTCATGAGACGAATCAGTTGGATAGCCTTATTTAAATGGATTTTTGAATTATATATAAGGGCCTAGATCCATGTAGACCAAAACTTTTCATGTTTCTAAGGCACATGGTGCTTGGAGGAGGCCTGGAATAAGTTTAGAAGGGTTTATCTACTAAAAATCAGGATGCAGGGAGAATTAACATCAAATAAATGTTTTCATACTGTGTATTCTCAGTTCATGACTTGTTAAGGATAGTTCATGGGGTGTTACATGATGTGTATTTATTATGGATTAATTTCCTTCGAAGTGATGTGTTTTTTAGTAGAAGTAAAAAACTTGACATTTACATGATGTGTAAGCTTTACATGTCATGTAAATTCCATGTGTAGTGTGCTTATAAAGGTTTCAATGCTTGAAGTTTTCTCTAAACTCTATGTTTCCTCTAAAATTTTGGGAATCCTGCGGCTCTCCTTCCAAGAATTTTGAGATTCCTACGATGGGGATCAATCCTCAGTTTCTCATCTTTGATTTGTGATAATCTGAGGTATGTTCTACCTCTTTTCTTGTGGTTCTATGATTAGATTCCTCCTATTTCTTCTTGTCATGTGATAGAGGATCATATTCATGTTTCTAATGAAATTTTTATTAGTTTTTTTGGTGTGGTTATGCTGCGGAATTGTAAAGACCCAGAATTTCTATGGAAAATTTTTTTTCTTAAATACATTAGAATTTTTACGAGTCTGCAAAAATTAACGGCACGTGATTCCAAGCCCCGGTGTGCCCAAAATCAATTCTTGAAGTTTTGTTTGGGTATGTTCAGAAAAATTACAAGCGGGTTTTTATAACTTTTGAACCGGTGCTTGGAATTAAAATATGAGGGCACCGTTGAACTCACAGCACCGGTATTCGCTTAAGAATACTTTCAACTCGACGGTAGTGGGTTGAGAATAAAAAATAGTTTTTGGGTTTTTAGTGAAATAAATCAATAAAAATAAATTTGTGTAGATTTATTTTTATTTTGTTAGTTAAAGCCTCCATGTGGAAGTTGGAGGTGGGGACCACCACACCTTAACCTCCCATGAGAGGTTATGGTGGTGGGGCCCACCCGAACCAAACCTCCCATGAGAGGTTACGGTTTGAGGACCACCCAGGACTAAACCCCCCAATTAAATGAGGAAACCACTTAACTCCCTCATAAATGAGGGGAGCCTCTTGACCTCCTCTACCTAATTAATTGTGCCAACGCACATGCCAATTAAATGTGCCAACCCCTCTAACATTTCATTGTGTCACCCACATAAATCAATTGGCTTTTCGAATTCTTTCCAACAAAATAATAGACAACTTAATCAATTAATTTGTCTTGGCATTCTCATTTTGGTGGATCTTGGGAGAGGAGAGAACTTGGGATAAAGCTCCCAATGAAGAACGCTCCAACCGACGAAGAACGTCAACCTCGACCTCGACTTCGACTTCCTTCCTCAGAAAATCCTTCGACGTAGGACGTGCTTGTCTACAATGAATCAAAATCCAATTTCCCATGACTCTGTTGACGAACAATGATCAAGGTAGGGAATTTTATTTGAATATGATATTATTCATTTAAATATTCCCTTTTAAAACAAATAATCATTGTGGATGATTTTCTTTGCGGGTTGGGAAATTGTTTTTGCGGGAAGATGCGGGGTGTTGATAGACTTTTCTTCTTCTATCTTCTTCTTGGTAATTCTCTGAAATTCAAGAAAGAAGTGATCCGCTTGCTACCACCCTAAATGCGGAGGGTGTAGGCCAAACCAACTTGGAATGACCCCTCTTTTGTTCTTGTTTGTGATGTTATTCGGAATGGCGATGAAGGAGACAGGCAACGACCGTGCTACCTACGGTCTCCGCAACTTGCACCGCCCTCGCGGTGCTTCGGACGAATCGGCTCTGCTTCCCCAGCAGCGCCTCCCGGCTACCTGGCCACCCGCTGGCCTCCTGGCCACCCGCTGGCCTCCCGGATGCCCGGCTGCCCGTGCCTCCCAGCTGCCCTGCCACCCGCCGACCTCCCGGTCACCCGCCGGCCTCCCGGCCGCCTGCCGGCCTCCCAGCTTCTGGTCACCCACCGGCCTCCCGGCTCTCGGCCGCCCGCCGGTCTCCTGGATCCCAGTCCGAGCCACCCGAGCTGCGCCCCTCACAGCATCCATTTGAGTCGGGCTCCTAGGCTGAGCCACCCGAGCCACGCCCCTCGCGGAGCCTGGCCAAACCGGCCCCGGCCTCCCGGGCCGAGCCGCCTACCCCCCCCCCCCCTCCCTTCAGGCCGAACTGCCCTCGCGGCCTTCTGGGTTAGGCCCAACGGGCTGGGCCGAACCCAATGGGCTGGCCCACCCAACGGGCCAGGCCGGACCCAGCAGGTCAGGCCGGCTCGACCCGAACTGGGTCGGCCCAGACTAGGTCGAGTCAAGTCGGACCGGACCCTGGCCTACTACCGACCCTTTACTTTATTTTGGCCATACCTTTGGCACTAGACATCCGTTTGATGAACCGTCAGTGGCGCTCGTAATCTTGGAGCTTGACGGTCGCTTTGAATATACCCCACTAGATTTTGGGGTATAGTTGAGATAAGTTTAGGTTGGATCGTGCACAAATCCAACCGGGGGATAATAACTCATAGACCAGGCGTCTGATTGACGTGTCGTCTATTGTGTTGAGACCTCTATGATATGGAGGACCTTTGAGATACTTCTTCATGGGACTTCGTGAAATCTAGAGAGTTGACCAGTAGCTCATGGAGCGGATCCTTTCGGTGACGAGCGAGCAGAGTGCAGAGACCTAGTAGCAGGCTGAGACCTGACGACTACTGACCGATTGACTCGGAGTGACTCGACTAGCCCAGTGGGGAGCACATTGGTGTCGTGGTAGACCCACGGTGGAGGAGAACCTAGTTGTGGTGGTAGACCTGCGGTACTCGATAGGAGGAGTACCTCTGCAGGCTATTAGGGTGAGCGCCTAGTTGTGGCAGCAGACCCATAGTGGGGAGCGCCTTGGTGACGCAGCAGACCCACGGTACTCGACAGGAGGAGTACCTCGGCAGTCCAAGGTTAGTGGGAAGCACCTTGGTGTCACAGCAGGCCCACTGTACTCAACAGAGGAGGAGTTCTCCAGCAGTCGTGGTTTCGATAATGTGAATAAAAATCCTAGTTGAGCTGAGTCGGTAACTTTGGTGTTTACCTCATGATTAAGATGGATTACTTAATAACTTAGGTATATGTATGGTCATATAACTAAGTGAGGTTATCTGTTGATTCTTACCTTGTGGTTTATCCTTGTTTGATTTTGTGAGACATTAAGGGTCTCGGGGTCCCTACTGATTATCGTTATACTCACCCCTACACGAGCTATGCCTGCACCTCATTGTATTGGTTGTAGATGACGGACAATGCTGACTGAGGCTGAGAGTACTAGGACTGGATGGTACCCATAGGAAGACCTTAATATGAGTCGGTACATGGAGGAGACTGACAGGCGTGGAGTGCTGAGGAGGCTATCTGTACCTACCCTTCAGGTAGGAATCCCAGAGGACGACCCAGTAGCTATTTTTCCTTTCTTCAGTTGTACTTGTATTTCTAGTTTCTTGTACTTTACAATTGTGCTTGTATTTCTGGCCCCTTTTACTTTTCACTAGCCTTTTTTATACATTTTACTTAGTGTTTTTTATCCATATGTGTGTTCTGTTGTGTGCATTTTAGGTTATAAAGGCAATGCCTTCCCAGTTTTAGGGAATTATTCCTTTGGTGCTAGTCGTCAGCCTCTGGCCTATGGAAGGCGGGCTTGGAGTAGTCATGGCACGGGCCCTAGGGGACTGGTCATGACAAATTGATATCAGAGGAGTCAGTTCTACCGTAGAACATAGGACTCTGATCTTTATTTCTATGAAGCAATAGTGTTATGTGTAGTGAGTGTGGTTTTCAGTTCAGGGAGTCTAGTGTTGGTGCGGCGGACAATGTATCCATACACCAGGACCCTGACTTCTGATTTCCAACTCAGTGCACAAAAACAATGATTGTGTGTGTGTTTTCAAAAGTTTTCTTTAAGTCATCTCAATAAGGTCGGCTCACCAGGTTTAATCATTTGACCGTGTCACATCTGTTACTTTTAGGATGCCTCCCCATAGATGACCAGCTAGATTCCCGAGAGTTGTATTGGCAGATAGCCCACCGAGCGATGAGGCCTCAGTGTAGGGCCCTTTTCTAGTGGAGGCACCAGTGGTTCCACTTCCCGTTGGGCCACTGATGCCACCAGCCCTAGCAATAGATGATGCACGCCGCTTGAGCGCGTTGCACGAGTTCCAGCACCAGAGGCCACCCAGGTTCAGGGGAGAGACAGACCCACAGGCATCTGAGGATTGGCTGGAGACTGTGGTGAGAGGTTTCTGACTGGTAGGGACACCAGCCGACCTAATGGTGATTCTCACTTCCATCCTTCTACAAGCAGTAGTGGGCAGATGGTGGAGCTTTATGCTCCAGGTTCACGACGAGATGACGCTTCTCGGGGGAGACTTTGATAGCCTATTTTGGGTAGATTTTGTCCCAATGACTCTTCTTGTAGTGCACATACAGAAGCTACTTCGTCTGCAGCAGGGAATCATGACTGTAGCTCAGTACTCAGCGAGGTTCACAGAACTCTCATGCTACTCCACCGATATAGTACGGGACCCTTTCTTCAAGGCCTAGACCTTCAAGCAGGGACTCATGAGGGAGATCAGAGTTTCAGTGATCTCACTCAGCATCCTAATGCAGGAAGGGGTATTAGAGAGAGCCCTCCTAGTGGAGAGTTTCCTTGATGAGTAGTCTCCAGTAGTGAGATCCACCACCAATCGACACATATCAGAGTCTTCTGCAGAAGGCAGTAGACAGATGTCGTAGAGGTCCAAGAGGACCAAACCTACAGGTGGATGACCGCATGACTCAGGATCGGTTGTGCGAGGCACCCAAAGTAGAGACATACATGCCAGGAGTGGGAAGTGTTTCACATGCGGAGGGCAGGTTCACATGGCTCATGACTATCCGACCCTCTATTCATATGATCATCAGACGGTCGAAGGACCTCCCAAGCAGAGACAAATATTTGATCGAGGTGATCCGCAGGGTGCAGGCGGATGTGGCAAAGGATCTAGTCATGCAGTTGGCGGTGGATGATGTTACGAGGTGTTACCACCACCACCACCAGGAGGTCCACCCCGACCATAGGGAGTAAGTGGATAGGTGAGATCTCAGCTCCAGGCAGCTGAGGCTTATGATCATGGCGCTCCGTAGATGATTCTAGGTACGATCTGTGTCTACTCCACCATGGCTACAGTACTTATAGACATAGGTTCCAGTCATTCTTTCATTTCCACTGCCCTCGTTCAGAGCTCAGAGATTCCTACAGAGTCGTTGGCTCGATCCTAACGGCTAGAGACTCCTACGGGAGTAGATTCGACGATTACGCACTGGTGTCGGCAGTGTAAGATTACTCTAGGAGGCAAGATCTTTGAATGGGATCTCCTAGTAGTGGCGTTGAGGCCTTACGATTTCATCTTGGGTATGGAATGGTTATCTACAGTTCATGCTCATATTGACTGTATTAGGTGCAAAGTGCGGTGTGTCTGCATGGATGGGACCAGGTTTACTTTCACCGGCGAGAAGGGAGCCTTTGCAGCATAGGACAAAGTTACCCGAAGGAGGGTGCGGCTGATCACTCATCAGTTGGCCTGCCTTACCCTCGGAGAAGTTGATGTGGAGAGTCCGAGCTATCTTGTAGTGGTGGACTAGTACACGGATGTTTTCCCTAATGATGTCCCAGGTCTACCTCCTCATATATAGGTGTACTTTTACATTGAATTTTACCTCAAGACAGCATCGATATCTACTCCAGCGTATCGGATGGATCTTAAAGAGCTTCGCGAGCTGCGGGTATAGTTGGAGGACTTGTAGGAGAAGGGATTCATCTGGTCTAGTGTTTCTCCTTGGGTAGCCCCGATTCTGTTCACCAAGAAAGCGGATGGGAGCTTGAGGATTTTTGTTTACTACCGGTGCCTAAACTGGGTGACCGTGAAGAACAAGTACCCACTCCCAAGGATTGACGAACTCCTTGATTAGCTGAAGTGAGAATGGTGGTTCTCAAAGATAGACCTCAAATTAGGCTATCACCAGCTCAGAGTTCGAGATGTGGATGTGCAGAAGATGGCCTTCAGATGTCAGTACGGCCATTACGAGTTCTTGGTTATGCCATTCAGTGTAACCAATGCTCCAGCAGTGTTCATGGGACTCATGAACAGGATATTTCAGCCATACCTCGATCACTTTGTCATAGTCTTCATCGACGACATTCTGATCTACTCAACTACCGAGGAGGAGCATGCATACCATTTGTGGGTAGTACTGGACACACTCTGAGAGCACCAGCTTTATTGTAAGCTCTCGAAGTACCATTTCTGGATCCGAGAGGTTCACTTTTTGAGAATTTCATCTAGGAGGCTGGATTTGCAGTGGATCTAGAGAATTTTGAGGCGGTACTTGCTTGGGAGACACCCAAGACTGTGACGGAAGTATGGACTTTCCTGGGTTTGGCTGGTTATTACCGGAGGTTCATACCAGACTTCTCCAGAGTTGCAGCACCACTATCATCCTTGGAGAAGAAGGGGAAACCCTTTGTGTGTTCGGAGAGATGCCAGCAGAGCTTTTAGGAGTTGAGGCAGAGGCTGACTAGTGCCCCCATATTGAGGCTACCAGAGGAAGGCGTAGGGTGCGCAGTCTACTGTGATGTATCAGGGACCGGACTCGAATGTGTACTGATGCAGGAGAGTGCAGTGATCGCTTATGGTTCTCAATAGCTGAGACAGCATGAGAAGAACTATGCTACCCATGACCTGGAGTTATCAGCAGTGGTCTTCGCCCTGAAGATGTGGCAACACTGTCAGATGGGTGAATGATTTACAATATACTCTGATCACAAGAGTATCAGGTATATATTCTCTCAGAAGGAACTGAACCTGAGACAGTGACATTGTCTTGAGTTACTCCAGTACTATGACTTCAAGATAGTCTATACTCTTGGGAAGGGAAAATATTTTGTAGATGTGCTCAGCAGGAGATCTGTTATACAGCTACTAAGTGAGGAGATAGAGTAGTTGGCTGCTTTACAGATATCCTTTGTGGATAGAGATGGTGCAACCTTTCTTCAGTATCTTACAGTCACTCCCCCACTTCTTCAGCAAGTCAGGGAGGCACAGCATGAGGATGCTGACTGCGAGACACGACGTTCTCAAATATCCACAGGGCAGGCACCTGATGGATTTTCTGAAGGTGAGGATCACGTCATCCTATTCAGAGGACGTACCATGGTACCAGTGTTACTTTATGAGGAAGTGTTGAGGGAGTTCCACACATACCCTCTAGCGGTACATCCATGAGTGGCAAAGATGTACCAGGATCTCTGAAGACAGCACTGGTGGTCGGGAATGAAGAAGGCAGTTGTAGAGTTTGTCTCATGATGCCTCACTTTTCAACAAGTGAAGGTAGAGCATCAGGTACCAGCAGGCTTGGTTTAGCCTTTATAGGTTTCATAGTGGAAGTGGGATGGGATATCCATGGATTTCATGACAGGAATTCCATGTACATCTAGAGTTTATGACTCTATTTGGGTGATCATTGACCGACTCACCAATTCGGTCAACTTCCTACCGATCAGAGAGCAGGGTTCATTATAGAGCTTGGGATGCCTCTATATGTAGGAGATTGTGTGGATACATGGAGTAACTTATTCTATTGTCTATGATCATGATGCACAATTTACTTCCCAGCTATGGAATGGGTTGCAGGAAGCTTTCGGGACGCACCTTCGGTTGAGCACCGCCTTACATCCTTAGACGGATGGTCAGACTGAGTGGACTATCCAGACCCTCAAGGACATGTTGTGTGCTTGTGTCCTTGACTTTTTTCATAGTTGGTAGGATCACTTTCCTTTGGTGGAGTTTTCATACAACAATATCTATCACTCCACTATTGGGATGGAACCTTTTGAGACGTTATACAGGCGACCTTGCAGATCACCTCTATGCAGGACTAACCTAGGGGAGTCAGCACTTGTGGGACCAAAGATGGTATGGGCTACCACAGAGAAGGTGAATATCATCCAGGAGTAGATGAATACTGCACAAAGTAGGTAGAAGTCATATGCTGACAGGAGACGGAGACCTTTGGAGTTCTCGGATGGTGACCACGTCTTTCTACGGGTCTCACCTCGATGAGGTTTACAGAGATTTGACCAAGGTGGTAAGTTATCTCTGAGATTCATCAGACCTTTTCAAGTCCTCAACAGAGTTGACGAGGTGTAATACCACTTAGATCTTCCACCTCAGTTGCACCAGGTGCACGGAGTCTTCTATGTATCCCAGCTGAGGAGATACGTGCATGACCCTTCTCACATCATCGACCATGACGAGCTGGACATTGACGATGGGTCTACTTTTACGGAGGTTATAGTGGAGATTGAGGATCGACAGGAGCGGGTCCTACGTGTATGGTCGATACCTCTGGTGCACATTCGCTGGCAGCATGGGAACCTCCAGGAGAGCACATGGGAGCGGGAGGCTAAGATGCGTGTTCAGTACCCCCACTTGTTCCGTTAGATCAAGTTGTAGCTTATGGGGAAATAAAGCCCTTAGGTGGGGAGAATGTAAAGACCTGGAATTTTTGTGGATTTTTTTTTTAAATACATGAGAATTTTTACGAGTCTGTGAAAATTGACAGTGCGTGATTCCGAGCCTCGGTGTTCCCAGAATCAATTTTTGAAGTTTTTTTAGGTACGTTCAGTAAACGTACGAGCAGGTTTTTATAACTCTTGAACTGGTGCTCGGAATTGAAATCTGAGGGCACCGTTAAACCTGTAACTCTGGTATTCACTTAAGGAGACTTTCACCTCAACGGCAGTAGGTCGAGAATAAAAGATTTCTTTGGGGTTTTTAGTAAAATAATTAAATAAAAATAAAGTTATGTAGCTTTATTTTTATTTTGTTAGTTAAAGACTCCATGTGGAAGTTGGAGGTGGGGACCACCACACCTTAACCTCCCATGAGAGGTTATGGTGGTGGGGCCCACCCAAACCTAACCTCCCATGAGAGGTTATGGTTTGGGGACCACCCGGGACTAAACACCCCACTTAAATGAGGAAACCACTTAATTCCCTCATAAATGAGGGGAGCCTCTTCACCTCCTCTACCCAATTAATTATTCCAACACACATGCCAATTAAATGTTCCAACCCCTCTAACATTTAATTATGCCACCCACCTAAATCAATTGGCTTTTTTAATTCTTTCCAACAAAATAATAGATAAATTAATCTATTATTTTGGCTTGGAATTCTCATTTTGGTGGAACTTGGGAGAGGATAGAACTTGGGAGAAAGATCCTAATGAAGAATTCCCCAACCGACAAAGAACGTCGACCTCAACATCAACTTCGACTTCCTTCCTTGGAACCTCCTTCGACATAGGACATTCTCGTCTACAACGAATCGACATCCACTTTCCTGCGACTCCGTCGACGAACAATGATCAAGGTAGAGAATTTTATTTGAATATGATATTATTCATTTAATTCTTCCCTTCTAAAACAAATAATAATTGTGGATGGTTTTCCTTGTGGGTTGGGAAATTGTTTTTGCGGGAAGATGTGGGTGTTGATAGACTTTTCTTCTTCTATCTTCTTCTTGGTAATTCTTTGAAATTCAATAAAGAATTGATCTTCTTTCTACCACCCTAAACACAGAGGGTGTGGGCCAAACCAACATGGACCGACCCCTCCGTCGTTATTTTTTGTGATGTTCTTCGGAATAGCGATGAGGCAACGAAACTATGAGGCAACAAAGGTGACAAGAAACGACCGCGCTACACGTGGTCTTCGCAACCCATGCCGCCCTCGCGGCACTTCGGACGAACCGGCTCCGTCACCCCAACCGCGCCTCCAGGCTACCCGGCCGCTCGCCAGCCTCTCGGCCGCTCCCCAACCTCCCGGTTTCCCGACTTCCCGTGCCTCCCGGCTTCCCGGCCACCCACTGACCTCCCGGCCACCCGTCGGTCACCCGGCTGCCTAACCGCCTGCCGACCTCCCGGCCGCCCGCCGGCCTCCCGGATCCCGGGATGAGCTGCCCGAGCTGCGCCCCTCACGGCGTCCAACTGAGCCAGCCTCCCAGGCCGAGATGCACCCCTCGCGGAACCTGGATGAACCATCCCTGGCCTTCCGGGCCGAGCAGCCTACACCCCCCCCCCCCCCTCGGGCTGAACCGCCCTCGCGGCCTACTGGGCTGGGCCCAGTGGGCCGAGTCAGCCCTCCCAACAGGTCTGGCCGGGTCAACCTGAACTGGGTCGGCCCAGACTATGTCGGGTAGGGTCGGTCTGACCGGGTTGGTCTGACCGGGTCGGACCGGACACGGGCCTACTACTGTCCCTTTACTTTCTTTTGTCAATACCTTTGGCATCGGACATCCGTTTGACAAACTATCAGTGGTGCTGGTAATCTTGGAGCTTAACAGTACCTTTGAATATACCTCACTAGAGTTTGGGGTATATTTGAGATACGGTCAGGTTGGATTGTGCACGAATCCAACGGGGTCCCCAGGACTAAAAGGCTAATAACTCACAGACCAAGCATCTGATTGACGTGTCGTCTGTTGCGTTGAGACCTCTATGACATGGTGGACCTTTGAGATACTTCTTCGTGGGACTTATTGATAGTTGGAGTTTTGATTAGTAGCTCGTGGAGTAGATCCTTCTGGTAACGAGCGAGCAGAGTGTAGAGACCTAGTAGCTGGCTGAGACCTGACAACTACTGACCGATTAACTCGAAGTGACTCGACTAGCCCAGTGGGGAACGCCTTGGTGTCACAACTGACCCACGTTAGAGGAGCACCTAGTTGTGGCGGCAAACCCACGGTACTTGATAAGAGTAGTACCTCTGCAGGCTATTAGGAGGAGCACTTAGTTATGGAAATAGACCCACGGTGGGGAGCACCTTGGTGATGCAGCAGACCCATGGTACTTGATAGGAAGAGTACCTTAGCAGTCCAAGATTAGTGGCAATCTCCTTGGTGTCACGGCAAGCCCACTATACTCAACAGAGGAGGAGTTCTCTAATAGTCATGGTTTTGATAATGTGAATAAAAATCCTGGTTGAGCTGAGTCAGTAACTTTTGTGTTTACCTCATGATTGAGATGGATTACTTGATAACTTAGGTATATGTATGGGCATATACATAAGTGGAGTTATCTATTGATTTATTACCTTGTGGTTTATCCTTGTTTAATTTTGTGATACCTCGAGGGTCTCGGGGTCCCTACTGAGTATCGTTATACTCACCCCTTCACGGGTTATGCCTTCACCTCGTTATGTTGGTTGCAGATGATGGACAGCGCTGACTGAGGCTAAGATTACTAGGACTGGACGGTACCTGGAGGTAGACCTTATGACGAGTCGGTGCATGGAGGATACTGACAAATGTGGAGTGCTGAGGAGGCTATTTATACCTACCCTTCAGGTAGGAATCCCAGAGGATGACCCAGCAGCTGTTTTTCCTTTCTTCAGTTGTACTTGTATTTTCAGTTCCTTATACTTTACAGTTGGGCTTTTATTTTCGGCCCCTTTTTCTTTTCAGCACTCTTTTTTTATATAGTTTACTTAGTGTTTTTTATCTATTTGTGTGTTCTGTTGTGTTCATTTCAAGTTATAAAGGTAATTACTTCCCAGTTTTAGGGAATTACGCCTTTGGGGCTAGTCGCTAGCCCTTGGCCTATGGAAGGCGGGCTTGGGGTAGTCACGGTATGGGCCCCAGGGGATAGGTCATGATAATAATCCTTGAATTTATGTAGCTTCTTACAGAAGAGGTGTTTAGAATCTACAACATTCATCCATTCTCATGTGAATAACGTTGATGTATTTAAGGTAAGGGATTCATTGCTTCTCTTATTTTATTTATGTGCAATCATAAATTGATTATGATTTATCCCTTTGTATGGTGATGAAATTAACCTAATAATGGTTGAATAAAATTAATAATGAAATGGGTTAAAGTGATCGCATGTTAATGCTTTATACTGTGATAACGGGTTGCCTCTTGATTTGCAAGATGGTGTGATATCTATACTATACTTTGTTAGCATGTTCTTATTCTTGGAGTAGTATTTTGAAATTGTTAAATAATGTAAATCTAGAATTAATTGATAATTAATTTTCTTAAGAATAATTAAAGAAGAGGTATCTTTGAAATAAGGTGATTTTTATAATTTGATAATGATCAAATTGATGTAATTCACGTGTATAATTAAAAATGATATTTCATGTTATTAATGGAATTGATAAAGATTGTGAAGCATGATAATTCTTGTTATTGATAATAATAAAAGGAATGTCAAATGAGAATGATACTTCTCACATTTTGATGAAAATGGTTTAATGCTAGATTGCATGTTTAATCTTTTGATAGTTTGTTACAGCTTGATGTCATAGGTTTCCCGTAATTGGAACATATAATTATTTAATTTGTTAATTCAAGATGGAATAAAAACTAGTTGTTTGATAAATATAATAGTTAGGGTCTAAGTTTCCCATCTACTTGAGAAGGTTGGGTTCCTTGAGTTTGGATCTGTGAGAAATTTTTTATGTGTGAAGGTTGGATTCCATGTTTTAGGACCAAGATTTCCTTATTGGTTATTATTGTTGTTTCCTACTACTTTTGTGATGTGCTCCAAATGTAAGCTCCACTATGTTATGTGAGTTTTATATGGTTGATCCTGGTATGGCTAATGTGATATGTGGGTGGGGAGGCCTGGATGATGTGGCGACAGTTGACGCCTGTCATGGAAAAATGCATTGGGATATGCATGTGGGTTTCAAGGATTGAAATGGAGATGATAAAACAATTTGAAGTCGAGCTTACCCATTTATTTGATTTTGAGAGTTGGTATTCTCCTTTATGAATCTATTTAATGGTCAATATCTAAGTTTCTTGTTTTATTTTCATTCCTTTCCCCATTGCTTGAGGCAGTTGGGTGTGCTTGGTTGTGTGTTTCCTCTTGGTGGTATATTAAGATAGTTTTTATAGAGTACCTAGATATGTAATGATTCTAATAATGAATAAATAATTTGTAAACCACAAGGTTGGTAATGATGGAATGCAAATACTGAAAATATGATACTCTTGAGAAACTATGGACTCAGTTTTGATTGTGCCTGGAGGGCATGGACTTTACTTCGATATAATGTAATGTGGAATAATTTTAATGGTTGATTAATTGATAATTAATTAATTAATGAAAGTAAAATGATAAAAAGGAAAAAATCAATTTAATGTAACTCTTTAAAATTCTTGTGTGCTTATAGGATATTTGGTCTTAGTAGTGGTAATCGATAGTCTGAGTAACATTAGTTATAATTGAGTATAAGATTGGTTTATTCTCATAGTGTGGTTGTGAGATATATTATATCATGTATATTTTGTGATTTCATATGCTACCCCCACCCATATCGGTTAGGGAAACTGACACCCAATGGACTCTAGGATAGTGCTTTCCCCAAAATCCTGGTAGGAGGATGGATGGCTAACTACCCCCTCTGGCCCGCTCTCTTCTCTTGGTAGTTACTTGTGTTGGTATGCACAGGGGTTAAATTCCACATATATGTGTGTAGAGGGATGTAGTGGTTTGTTTTTATTTCACACCCATGTATTATCAAATATAGTACCTAAAGGATTATTATAGGTATGATGTGTATAATCCATAATGAATTGTGATACCTGACTCAGTGTATGGGATATAACGACCTGAGGTATAATACCCAATGTATGATACATGTCATATAAGATTTGGTGACTCCCAGAAACTACTTGGTTACTATATATGGTGATGTGATATGGGATTATGTGATGATGTGATTCACAAGGTGCATGTGGTGATTCCATACCAAGGTGTCTTTAGACTGGCTTATTTTGGAGAGATATGGCTCAAGATGTGCAACGTTGAGGAAGATCAAAAAACCAGTGGGGAAGTGGGAGAAGGGTACCTTTGATGTTTCATTACTATATTATATTCTCTCTTGTATGAAATTTTTTATAAGAGTTAGTCATGGTGAGGTTGGGAACTTATTATACCCATTTAGATGATGAGTTAGTTTCATTACTATTCAACGTGCTTTAGCATGATTTATTTATCTTTTGCATGAGAGGATTCAAGTAGGAACCTACTGAGT
This sequence comes from Viscum album, assembly GCA_963277665.1. Lineage (NCBI taxonomy): Eukaryota > Viridiplantae > Streptophyta > Magnoliopsida > Santalales > Viscaceae > Viscum > Viscum album. The sequence goes on from OY728119.1 coordinate 435,661,783, forward strand.
ATAATTTTATGCTCACCCTACATATATATAAATTTTTTTCAGGTTGTACAGAGTAGATTGGAGATCGGGCTGGATATTACTAGCTCATGGTTTTGCAGGAGCTGTTTGGGCATCATGGTCGTTGTCATATTTACCTTTTTGGTACTTGAAGTTTTCTTTTTTTGTTGTTTTAGTAATGTATATAATTGCATGTTTTCACTTTAGATTTATATATATATATCTATGTTTTATCCAGTGTTTATTGGTTTATTTGTCATATCTATCTCTTATGTATGTTCTCTTAGAGGGTAATTTCTATGCATGTTTACTATATCATCGATGCTAGTCACCAACTCAGGGCCTACTAGAGACGGGACTCAAGAAGTCACTATCACTCTCCCATCATTGTAGTATAGTTGTGGGGAGGGGACCATGACAATATACCTACCCATCGATTAAATTTTCCTGGTACAAGGTCTTGGGGGTATAGATATCATGATGTCTAATATTAAGCATTTCCTACATTGAGAATTCAATTATTTTATCCATGAGATTATTGAATTGATATTATCCATGGATTCATTTTGTACTCAAGTTATTGATTAAATGGAATGTTTTTTTAGTTATTTATCTTGTCATATTGATTATGCCATATCTAATCATGAAATTAAATTTATTTATTGAATGAAATGTGTTTTTATTTATTTATATTACCATATTAATTATGCCTTATCGATTGTTCTTTATTTATTCGTGATAGCATCCACTTTATGCAACTCTTACTGAGTATCTGAGATCACCCTTATTTTGTTTCCTTTACCTGGGATACAAATAAGGAATCTTTGAATGGGTTTAGGATGTAGAATATTTACTCGCACTATGTTTTATTTTATGTTTTCAAATGTAATGAAAGAATCAAGTATGTATCTAGTTTATCAAGACTACTAGACTATTTGGGATGTGATTGCTTGTATATTATGTCAAGTAATCACCAACTCTAGGATACTAGAGTTGGAGTATTTATAAAAATGGTGTAAAAAAATTTTGAATTTGATTTTAGCCTTCAATCGCATCTCGGGAAGCTTCTCACATATGAAACAACTCGTTTATAAATTCTCTAGGTGGCAGTAGCAACAATAGATCTTTTCTTGCATGCACATGGGTTGACATCATAAAATGCTTGTGTGCATGGCATGAATTTATTCTCTTTTATTCTTATTCTCCCTAAATTTGTCACACAAAATCTCCCAAGTGCCTAGAGTCAATGCCATACAGAGGATCGAATTCGGTTCGGGCTCTGAGAAACCAGCTTCTTCTGAAATGTTTCTTCTTCTAAAACTGATACCTGAAAATTTTATTTCAAAATGTAGGGTGAGCATATGAATGCCTAGTAAGGGGTTTAAAAATAACATACTATACCCAAAAAAACTTTTGAAAACATTCTTTAAATTTTCCATAAAACATTTTTTTTTAAATGTTGTAACACATTAAACATGCCATGACAATTGTCTAAGGGATATAAGTGCACAATTTAAAACATGAAAACATTATCATGATTCAATTATGGGAATGCTCATTCAGAATAAAAAGTAAAAGATATTTCATGTTAAAATGAAAGTACAAGATTAATAACTAAGTGTAATGCATGATCAGAGATGTGCTTAAAATAATAACTTCAATTTCTTCCTTTACTATTGTGATACATACTCTGGCCATAAAATCTATGAATATTGTATAAATAATATTCCATACTTAAACTTCTTCTGATTATCGTAATCATAAGCTCTTTAACCATGAATATTCTATTAGTCGAATATTCCTCTGGTTAATTAATTTACATAGTCATAATGAGGAAAGTGCATATTCCAGACTGTGTCAAGGCCTCGTGCCAAGACCTAGGGGCTAACTATAACCGGACCCCAACCCGGAGAGCCTCTGTAACCAGACTCCACCCTGGAGAGCCTTTAATAACCGGACTCCAACCCGAAGGGTTTGCTGTAACCGGACCCCAACTCAGAGGGCTTACTTTTACCGGTCCCCAACCTGGAACATACTAAGTCCAATGCATTCCTCATATCTCTAAATCAAAGCGCACATACCACTTTGATTTATTAAGTCACATATCATTTCAAGTACACATATTACTTGGTTTCTCATTTCACATTATTCAAAGTTTCTCATAAAACTTTGAATAATTAAATGCTTATTTCATAAATTATCATGAATAATAAATTGTTTGATTATCACATAAAATAATAACCTTAAAACTCTTCCATAGTAATAAACTTTTAATTCATTAAAATACATGTTCATTATTCATGCTCAATTTAAGCACTGATAAAAGGAATTGGAAACAGATTAAATCATAATATGTCAATTATTATTTAAATGATAATTTTCCCAATGACATGCATAAAATATTAAACATTCTTTGCACATGTGATATCAATTTAAAACATGCAAGTAATGAATGGATGGGGTTACCACATAAAATGATAGTTCCTTAATTTTCAAAATGATTGATTTATAGAAATGAATATTTATAGTTAAAATGAATAGTTTTAAATTAAGATAGATATCATTTGTCCACAAATCATGTGATCATAAATGATCATGTCTTAATAAATGGCCATGCCTTATGCTCCATAGCATATAAGCCCAATTTAATTTCAATAGGAAAAATGTTTTTTGTAATTCATGCATTCATGATAATTTAATTAAACATATCATAAACATACATTGACCACCAAAGTTTGTTTTAGGCCAATTTAATTTGTGTTAGGGTTAAATCTTATAGGTGCATACATATAACCTTATATATATATATATATATATATATATAATGTACAAGTCACACCCACTTACATTGCTTTGGCACAAATAGTCATCGAGTTTACAATCAAATACTTGTATAAATCTATTTGTATGGTGAAGAAAATATTGTGACCACACACCTATATTATGTATATATATATATATATATATATACTTGTCTTGGATTTAAATTTTAAAAACATAAATTGATTAATTATAACCTAAATATATCTCAAACAAATATACATTTGAAAATAAACGTTTCTCCTCATATGTAGAGCCAAAAAAATAGAATATATAATTAGTATAAATAAATAAACTTCTTTAATCTAAATAATTTTTAGTGAATCCTTAATAAAATCTATTTAATAAAATATATAATCTTTTCAATTGATTTGAAGTAGTACAAAATGGTGAGAACAATTTCAATTACGTAAATAAAACTTTTGATGATTAAATATTAAAAAAAAATTAACCATCTCTTTTTACAGTGGATTCTTAAAGCATAAAACATAATCACAAATAAATTTATTTCATTCAAATTGTGGTATTTCCAAGCTCAAACAATTTGATATTACACACTTTCAATATTTATTGCATCAATTAAACTATGAATAGTGAATTAAGAAAATTAGACCCTTACTCTATATATATTCTGGAAACTAATGTCATATATATATATATATATGAAAATCTTAAAAGAAATGTAGTTCGTTTAATAAAAATTAAACAAATAATTGAGAAACTTTTTACTAACTTGATAAAAATTAAAAAAAAGAATGTATACTAATTTGATAATTCTCAACTCATTAACAATTTGAAAATCAAATACCATAATTGAAAATAATTTCCACTCATCCCATTCTAAAACATCATTGCAAATCAACACTTAGCATATTTAAAATCGAGAGAAATAAAACTATATAAATGTATATATGATATATATACTAGTGTATATTCATGTCTGCAAAAGAAATACAAAGTATATTAAACCCTTACCCAAACTTAAATTAGAACTTAACATATAATCTTCTTATATGATTTGCAATAGAAAAAGTGAAGGAAACTATTTTTATTGTATGAATAAATTTTTGATAAATAGATCTTGAAATTAAATTGTATTTTCCCTTAAAAAACCAGAAAATAGAGGGTATAAATAAATCTTCCTTACATAACATAAGATAAATAAATGTTTGAGACAAGTATTTAACCCTTACAAGAATCAAACCGTAGCAGGAGTGATAGAGTGTTGGGCACACACTCCCATAGACTAAAAAACCATGTTGCATATCCTAATTGCACAAAGGCATAAGCCTTTTATAGACACAACGAGAAAGTGCTTGCAGTGCAAGCTAGAAAACAGTGTCAGATGGTAAAAAAAGCATCGCACATTATAGTCAAAGATTCAATTAGAATAGCAAGATTTCCATTAGCTTGAACTAAAACAGGATATACGAGACTTGCATTGCGGACCAAAAAAATTGAGTTTATGTTTACAGTCTAAAAGTAATTCGAACAAGGACAAAGAGAAAAATAAAGCATGTCAACTATAAACAGAGAGCATCAATGATCGAAAAAAAAATTAAATAAGAGAACACAAGAAACATGGTAGATCCCGACAAAGACCAAAACCCTACTTCACACTGGTTCAAGGGATACTGAAACATCAATCAAGGCTGAAACCCTAACCTGATCGGACTCATCTTCTTCCCTCGGATGGAACCAGATCACAGCGTGACTCCTAGTCCTCGACCTTAAGACATCCGAGCTCCTCCGGCACTGCTCGACCTGAAGCCGTGACCACAAACTCGACACCGGCCAATGTGCGAACATCCGAGAACCTCGGCTTCTCGAACAAAGCCTCAAGGAAGCTTGCAGACCCCGCATGACTCCACCACCATGCTCACCCCATCCTACTTCAGACCCCCAGAACTGAACCCCACTCAAGCATCGCACCAGGTCTCCCTCGGCATCACCTCGCGCTCACCCAACCTGCCGATACCCTAGAGCTCGAAACCAGAATACCGGACCCCCCTCCCACGATGCGACTCCTCAATCACGGATGAGATTCCTTTTGTTTTTTTTTTAATTTCTTTTGTCCGATTTTCCCCTCTTTTTTTATTGTTTTATTTTTTTCTCATTTTTCTTTACACCTTTTCCATAACACTCATTCCTATTGCCTTTTGACTTTTTTTGTTTCCCATTCAATCAAATTATCACCTTATTATTATAATATCTTTACCTTTTCGTTTTTTCTTTTCAACCAATTAATAATATATTATTATTTTATTATATCATTACAATGATTTATTATCTTATATCAAAACACTTAGGATATATATATATATATATATATATATATATATATATATATTTCATTTATTACTTTTTATTATATAAAAATATATATAAATCCGATTAATATATAAAAGTGAACCTAATTTAAACTAATTATATATATATATATATATATTTCTATAAAACAAAATTTTAAATTTAAAATGAACAGTTATTACTTTATATATATGTACACTATATTAAATTAAAATATCCACATTATATTAATAATAATATATTTCAAATAGTTTTAAGAAATTATTTATTCAAAATTTATAATTCAAAAAATTTCATATACATATAGATATAAATCACGTTTAAAAGATATATGTATATTTTCATCATAGATTTAAAATAGTAATAATTTTTGTAAATCTAATCATAATTCATAATTTTTAAAAAAAATTGTAACTATATATATTTATAAAAAATTGTAATTCCAAATATATTCAATGTGTGGTATTTATTATTTCATATTAAATAAATTTTATTAGTGTAATTGCAATAGTCAATATACTTTTTTTAAAGAAATTTATTTATTTAAAATATTTTATCAACCACTCATTTCGATGAACTTTATTATTCAAATTCATTAATAAATATATCCATGTTAAAAATATAATTCTATAAAATTAGTTTGAACTTATAATTAATTAAAATTATTATTTTAAATTATATATATATTTTAAAAGAAATAAACTAAATAAAACATATAAATTAAATTTAAAATATTCTGGGGTGTTACATTATTTCCCCCAACAAAGAATTGTGTCCTCACAATTCTAAAATATTTGTACATAAACCATATCAACACCAGACACACGTCACTCCCAAGGTCCCTTTACCGAGAACACCACCGATGGTAGGGTGCTGACGACCTCAGGTGGATTCCTAAGGTAGTATTCAGTTGCTCGATCTCTTTGGCCCAGACACACTATGAACAGCTGGGGTCATACCTATGCCTAAAGTACTCGGCCTTCCATAAAGAGGCACGAGAAGAGTCGAGGTCGAAAATTTCAGAGTTAACTAAATCCCTATAAGTCCCACACACCACATCGTTCTTGAAAATATTGATGTCGTAGAGTTCTTCATATATATAAAACTAAGGACTTGGAATAGGTAGGTCACTCAATGGTCACCATCCAAAGAAGATTCTATAAATTTACCTACAGCTCGGTAGTTATCATCCAAAGTAAAACACAGAAAAAGAGCTTCATGAAACTTCCCTCTTCACCTATATGCTACAAATTGTGAAATTTATATATGGTAATAGACAATATTGCTTCCTTGGTAAAGATGGAGGATGTTTGGGTGGTTCGACACCTGATGTAGTTGTTTATAGGACAACCTAAAGTTCTCAAAAGTCTCATAATCCCCTGAACATGACTTTGCCACTATAGTTTCTACTATCTCTGTTGGGAGAGACAGAAGGCATGATGTATTAGCCATATGAAAATTTAAGGAAACTACCACTTAGTAACACATAATTAAGTTTTCAGTATTGTTCTAATTTTATCAAATTTCTCCGAAGAGACATAAGACTGGTATTATTTTTTTTCAAGGACATCATACTTAGTAATGCTTAAATAAATTTTTTCTTTGTTTAGTTATGGTTTTCCAGAGTTAACTAAAATTAATCCTCTGATACCAACTGTCACACCCCAGCTCCCAAGTACCTGGAGCTGGTGTCATACAGAGGATCGAATTCGGTTTGGGATCTAAGAAACCAGCTTCTTCTGAAATGTTTCTTCTGCTAAAACTGATACCTGAAAATTTTATTTCAAAATGTAGTGTGAGCATACAAATTCCCAGTAACGGGTTTAAAAATAACATACTATACCCAAAAAAACTTTGGGAAACATTATTTAAAATTTCCATAAAACATTTTTTAAAAATGTTGTAACACATTAAGCATGCCATGACAATTGTCTAAGGGATATAAGTGAACAATTTAAAACATACTAACATTATCATGATTCAATTATGTGAATTATCATTCAGAATAAAAATTAAAATGAATTTCATGTTAAAATGAAAGTTCAAGATTAATAACTAAGTGTAATGCATGATCAGAGTTGCGCTTAAAATAATACCTTCAATTTCTTCCTTTAATATTGTGATACATACTCTGGCCATAAAATCTCTAAATATTGCATAAATAATATGCCGTACTTAAACTTCTTGTGATTCTCATAATCATAATCTCTTTAACCAGGAATATTATACTATTTGAATATTCCTCTAGTTAATTAATTTACATAGTCATAATGAGGAAAGTGCATATGCCGGACTGTTTCAAGGCCTCATACCAAGACCTAGGGGTGAAAAATGATTGAGAGATGGCGATTCGGAGAAAGAAACCTAAGCTTCCTTCGCATCAATGGCGATTCGAAGAACCTTGATCTTATCACCTGAATCTCTCAATGGATTCTTTCAATCCAGAGTGGGAAATGTCCTTCAGGGACAATCGTCAAGAAGCGAAGGAAATTTACAAACCCTCGGGCTTCAAAGATTCATTGATTCTTCGAAAGAAGAATCTTTCCTTCGCAGAGGCTCTTTCTGGAGCAGAAAATCCTACAAAGGAGGATTCATCTAAATCAAATATCACCAGGTTAGAAAATGGTGGATTCTCAGTGGTTGCGGATTCAATTGCACTGCAGCAACGGCTGGACCTTTGTAAGTATTCATTACTGGGTCGTGTTATTTACTCGAAGGGAGACAAACCCTGGTCTTTTGCTGATCTCAAAAACAGAATTTCTCATTGCTGGAGTTTAAGAGATTGGAAATTTATTTCAATCGGAAAAGGGTATTTTCACATTATCTTCACCTCCTCTTCTTCCTTGAATTCGGTTTGGAAGATAGGTAACCTTCAACTCAAACCTGGAATTCTAAGGTTATCAGCAGGGAATTTTAATTTTAATCCTTTTAACCTCAAGCAATCTAATGCACAAATTTGGGTTAAATTGCATGGATTAAATTGGGTGTATTGGCATCCTAGAATCCTCAACGACATTTCTTCATGTATTAGTACTCCTATGAGGATAGATCAACACACCTTGGATGGTGAAAATGGTTATTTTTCCAGAATACTTGTGGACATTAACCTGGAAGTCAAAAGACCTACTTCGATTCTGTTTAATGCTAATGGCATTAAATCTGATATTCGATTGGAATATGAGAATGTGCCCTACTTTTGTGATGTTTATAAAATTGTGGGACATAATATCTCTAACTGTAGGTTGATTCAGAGAAATGACAAGGTGTTATCTAAGGTTTCTGAATGGAATGATGTCAATAGAAATAAAAAGAACAAGGCTGTTTTTATTGAAAAAAAGGAATTCTAAAGTCAGATGTCCCCCCTGTTAAAACTCATATTCCTTTTGATAATGCTTCTTTACCAAAGTATCCTATTTCTTCTTCATCACAAAGAGTTTCATGGGCTGATGTGGCTGAGGAGGAAGAGCAGCTCTTAAAAGTTGTGCCTATTCAGCCGGTTTTTGAATGGGTTTCAAAGGAGGATCTTCACCTATTCTCTGAGATTTGCAATGATGTTTGTATTCTGGTTTATGACTTACAGAATGAGGAGGATGAGTATCAGTTTTTTCTGAATTTTCAGACTGAAATCCATGATTTTTTAATCTCTTTACAGGATGATAAAGAAGATGTATTTGTTGCTTCAAGCCTGGATACTTCCACAGAGGTTGAAGCTGGGCAGAACTGTGATTATAATTCAGTTACAGGACTGGATTTCAGCATCAATACTCAGAAAAACCTGCTGATTCATCTACCAGCTTCCATGGAGAGCAGGTCTGATACTTCAGCTATGTTATCTACTGTTAATAGTAATGTTGCTTCTGAAAAAAATGCTCAAAATGCTGCCCATCATTCTGGTTCCCATGGATGCTCACAAATATTTTCAAAGGATAGTGGATTACCTGAAGTTGTTAACATTGATGACCTGCTTCAAGGATGCAAAGGTCCTAAATGCTTGAAAAGGAAAGTAGGGAGACCCCCTAAAGCCAAGAAAATCATGGATACTTATTTAAAGGTAAGGAGTTCAAAGCATATTACCATAATGACTAAAGCATGTCTTGATGAGCTGGCTGAATCTGGAAATAAATTACCATGAGTTTTCTCTCAGCTGGTTCATGTCACTTTATGGCATTGGTTTCAATGCCATTTTTTCTCAGTCGGTTTTTGAATGGGTTTCAAAGGAGGATTTTCACCTTATTCTCTGAGATTAGCAATGATGTTTGTTTTCTGGTTTATGACTTACAGAATGAGGAGGATGTGTATCAGTTTTTTCTGAATTTTCAGATTGAAATCCATGATTTTTTTATCTCTTTACAGGATGATAAAGAAGTTGTAATTTTTGCTTCTAACCTGGCTACTTCCACAGAGGTTGAAGCTGAGCAGTACTATGATCATAATTCAGTTACAGAGCTGGATTTCTGCATCAATACTAAGAAGAACTTGCAGTTTCATCTACCAGCTTTCATGGAGAGCATGTCTGATACTTCAGCCTTATTATCTATTGTTAACAGTCCTCAATGCTCGAAAAGGAAAGTAGGGAGACCCCTAAATCCAGGAGAATCACGGTTAATGCTTTAAAGGTTCAGAAAAAGCGCTGCTTGTTGATTCAGTTCTGAGGATTCTTTTTCGGAATTTGAGGAGTCGGTCTATCTTTTTCTGGTGCTGGTGATGGATGAATAGTTCCCAGATGGACAGCTGGAGTCTGTAGAGTTTCTGGCTTCATTTGGTTTTCCAAATTCTAGTTGGAGAGGGCTGGAGCTTAGTTTCTTGCTTCTTTTGGTGGATTGAAGGCTTTTTTGTTGCTGTTTTTTGGATTTTAGGCCAGGGCTGTTGTCTGCTTTGGTTTCCTTCATTTTCACCTTAACCATTTTTTATGGTTTTGGTGTTTTTTGTTTGTATTTTTCTTGTATTGTTTTTTCTTTTCTCTTTAATAAATTTCCATTCACCAAGACCTAGGGGCTAACTATAACCGTACCCCAACCCGGAGAGCCTCTGTAATCAGAATCCACCCCGGAGAGCCCCTAATAACCAAACTCCAACTCGGAGGGTCTGCTGTAACTGGACCCCAACCCAGAGGGCTTACTTTTACCGGTCCCCAACCCGGAACATACTAAGTCCAATGCTTTACTCATATTTCTAAATCAAAGTGCACATACCACTTTGATTTATTAAATCACTTATCATTTTAAGTGCACATATTACTTGGTTTCTCATTTCACATTATTCAACGTGTATCATACCACTTTGAATAATTAAATGATTATTTCATAAATTATCAGTAATAATAAATTGTTTGATTATCACAAAAAATAATAACCTTACAAATCTTCCATAGTAATAAACTTTTAATGAATTAAAATACATGTTCATTATTCATGCTCAATTCATGCACTGATAAAAGGAATTGGAAACGAACTAAATCATAATATGTCAGTTATTATTTAAATGATAATTTTCCCAATGACATGTATAAAATAGTAAACATTCTTTGAACATGTGATATCAATTTAAAACAAGCAAGTAATGAATGGATGGGGTTACCACATGAAATTATAGTTCCTTAATTTTCAAAATTCTTGATTTATGGAAATGAATATTTATAGTTAAAATGAATAATTTTAAATTAAGATAGATGTCATTTGTAAACAAAGCATGGGCTGATAAATGATCATGTATTAATAAATGGCCATGCCTTATTCTCCATATCATATAAGGCCAATTGATTTGCAGTGCGACAAATGTTTTGTGTAATTCAAGCATTCGTGAGAATTTAATTAAACATATCATAAACATACATTAACCACCAAAGTTTGTTTTAGGCCAATTTAATTTGAGTTAGGGTTAAAGATTATAGGTGCGTACATATAACCTTATATATATATATATATAATATGTACATGTCACACCCACTTACATTCCTTTGGCGCAAATAGTCATTGAGTTTACAATCAAATACGTGTATAAATCTATTTGTATGGTGAAGAAAATATTGTGACCGCACACCTATATTATGTATATATATATACTTGTCATGGATTTAAATTTGAAAAATATAAATTGATTAATTATAACCTAATTATACCTCAAACAAATATACGTTTGAAAATAAATTATTCTCCTCATATGCAGATCCAGAAAATAGAGGATATAATTAGTATAAATAAATAAACTTCTTTAATCTAAATAATTTTTAGTGAACCCTTAATAAAATTTGTTTAATAAAATATATAATATTTTCAATTTATTTGAAGTAGGACAAAATGGTAAGAAAAATTTCAATTACATAAATAAAACTTCTTATTCTTAAATATTAAAAAAAATAATCTTCTCTTACAACAGATTCTTAAAGCATAAAATATAATTGTAAATAAATTTATTTCGTACAAATTTTGGTATTACCAAGCTCAGACAATTTTATATTACACACTTTCAATATTTATTGCATCAATTAAACCATGAATAGTGACTTGAGAAAATTAGATCCATACTCTATATATATTCTGGAAACTAATGTCATATATATATATATATATGAACATATTAAAAGAAATGTAGTTCATTTAATAAAAATTAAACAAAGAATTTATAAAGTTGTTACTGACTTGATAAAAATTAAACAAAGAATGTATACTAATTTGATAATTTTCAACTCATTAACAATTTGAAAATCAAATACCATAATTGAAAATAATTTCCACTTATCGCATTCTAAAACATCATTGCAAATCAATACTTAGCAGATTTAAAACCGGGTGAAATAAAACTATATAAATGTATATATGATATATAAACTAGTGTATATTCATGTCTGCAAAAGAAAGACAAGGTATATTAAACCCTTACACAAACTTAAATTAGAACTTAACATATAATCTCCTTATATGATTTGTAATAGAAAAAGTGAAGGAAACCGTTTCCATTGTATGAATAAATTTTTGATAAATAGACGTTTGAAAATAAATTGTATTTTCCCTTACACAACCAGAAAATAGAGGGTATAAATAAATCTTCCTTACATAACATAAGATAAATAAATGTTCAAGACAAGTATTTAACCCTTACAAGAATCAAACCGCAGGCAGAGTGATAGAGTGTAGGGAACACGCTCCCCTAGACTGACAAATGGAGTTGCATATCCAAATTGCACAAAGGAATAAGCTTTTTATAGACACAATGAGAAAGTGCTTGTAGCGCAAGCTGGAAAACATTGCTATAAGGTGAAAAAAAATAATAGCACAATATAGTCACATATTCAATTAGAATACCAAGATTTCCATCAGCTCAAACCAAAACAAGATATACAGGACTTGTATTGCCGACCAAAAAAAAATGAGTTTCTGTTTATAGTCTAAAAGTAATTCGGACAAGGAAAAAGAGAAAAATAATGTAGGTCAACTATGAACAGAGAGCAACAATGATCGAAAAAAATTAAATAAGAGAATACAACAAACACGGTAGATCCCAAAAAAGACCAAAACCCTACTTTACGCTAGTTCAAGGGATATCAAAACATTAATCAGGGCTAAAACCCTAACCCGGTCGGACTCATCTTCTTCCCTCGGATGGAACCTGATCACGATGCAACCCCTAGTCCTTGACCTCGAGACATCCGAGCTCCTCTGGCACTGCTCGACCTGAAGCTGCGACCACAAACTCGACACTGGCCGATGTGTGAACATCCGAGAACCTCAGCTTCTCGAACGAAGCCTCAAGGAAGCTCGTAGACCTCGCACGACTCCACCACCATGCTCACCCCATTCTTCTTGAGACCCCCAACATCGGACCTCGCTCAAGCATCACACCAGGTCTCCCTCGGCATTGCCTCGCGCTCACCCAACCTGCTAAAACCCTAGAGATCGAAACCAGAAGACCGGACCCCCCTCTCGTGGTGCGACTCCTCAATCATGGATGGGATTCCTTTTGTTTTTTGTTTTTTTTTTAATTTCTTTTGTTCGATTTTCCCCTCTATTTTTTATTGTTTTATTTTTTTTTCTCGTTTTGCTTCACACCTTTTCCATAACATGCTTTCCTATTGCCTTTTGTCTTTTTTTGTCTCACATTCAATCAAATTATCAATTTATTATTATATTATCTTTACCTTTTTGTTTTTTGTCAACCTATTAATAATATATTATTATTTTATTATATCATTACAATGATTTATTATTATATTATACATTATTATCTTATATCAAAACACTTAGTGTTTATATATATATATATATATTGTTTATTACTTTTTATTATATAAAAAAAATATAAATCTGATTAATATATAAAAGTGAACCTAATTTAAACTAATTATATATATATATGTATATTTCTATAAAACAAAATTTTAAATTTAAAACTAACAATTATTACTTTATATATATGTACACTATATTAAATTAAAATTGTCACATTATATTAATAATAATATATTTCAAATAGTTTTAAGAAATGATTTATTCAAAATTTATATTTCAAAACATTTCATATACATATAGATATAAATCACGTTTAAAAGATATATGTATATTTTCATCATAGATTTAAAATAGTAAGAATTTTTGTAAAACTAATCGTAATTCATCATTTTAAAACAAATAATTGTAACTATATATATTTATAAAATTTTATTATTCCAAATATATTCAATGTATAGTATTTATTATTTCATATTAAATAAATTTTATCAATGTAATTACAATAGTCAATATACTTTTTTTAAAGAAATTTATTTATTTAAAATATTTTATCAACCACTCTTTTCAATGAACTTTATTATTCAAATTCATTAATAAATATATCCATGTTAAAAATATAATGCTATAAAATTAGTTTGAACTTATAATCAATTAAAATTATTATTTAAAATTATATATATTTTTTAAAGGAAATAAACTAAATAAAACATATAAAATTAAATTTAAAATATTCTGGGGTGTTACACAAGTAGTGACTCTTTATCTTCTCCTTTAATGAATCCATGCGGTTCAATTTTCATGACAAACTAGAAGTATTTTTGTAATGTCCAAATTTATTGAAATTTCGCAAAGAGACAAACATAAAACTCTGGAAGATTCATCGTATGAATTTCCTCATAGTAAGGCTTTGAAACCTTAAAATGGAGTTCAAATCTTTGTGCTCAAGGTCGAAAAAGCATTAAGTTTTTGGGCTTCCAATTTTTGGAAAAGGCAAAGAGGGTTTGAATCCTTACGTTCAATCTTTACGAAAATATAGCAAAGTCTTACGATGGATTTCATAGCCTTATGATCAGTTCGGAAGTCTTAAAATGCGGCCAAAGATTTATATAAGCTTTACACCCAAGATTTAGCCAAATTTCTTATTTTAAGTTCAAAATCAGATTTCTAGGAACAACTCAAAATCACAAAAAAGGTATAGCTTGATCAATTTACTCGAGAAATGATTCAAAACACTTAAAAATTATAACTTAATCCATTTTTGTTGAAATTCCAAAAATATCCTTGAAAACTAAAAGTGGTGCAAATCAACTCAAAATGAAAATTTTATGGGGATTTATTTCATTGAAATTCACATAAAAAAAGAATTCAAAATATTAAATCAATCACTAGGGAAAATGAAAACAATACAAAGGGGTGAGCTTAGATGTTCAGTAAGGGGTAACGTACAACAGAAGTTGTCATGGAACAAACAAGGCATGAATAATATGGAATGAGTAAATAATGATCAAATAATGAAATAATTAATAACATGAGTATGAAATATATCCATTGATAACATAATAATGTAAATAATCATATTAACAATAATAACTGGTTTCATAATGATGGAATGCATAACATCGGACATCTAATTCAAACTTTCTAAGCCTCATGTTGTTGAAGTTAGTGCCCTAGAACCAACTTATGTGTACTTTATGATAACTTGTATTCATAGTTTTTAATATTAATAAATTATTTATCACATCATGATTGTTCTTCTGTGTAACATAGTATGTGACAATATCCTAAGAGTAACTGTCGCACTAAAATGTCATAGTAGTTTCCTGTTATGATGAGAACCCAGAAGTATCAAAATAGTATTCTTAAATACAACGCTATGAGAAAAATGGTTTTTTACGAAGGGTTATTTGTGATGGGTGGCTGACATGTTGCAAATAGTCCATCAACAGAGACTATTTGCGATGGGAATCATATCTTATCACAAGAAGTTGATAAAAATTTGTATTTGCGATGAGAATGACTTCCCGTCGCAAATACCTTTGGTGCGCGGTGTGCGCCAAACCACAAGAAGACTATTTGCGATGGGGATATACCCCCATCGCAAATATCATCCCGTCTTTTTTGTTATTTCTGATGGGATTTTACACCCGTAGTAAATAAACTATCAGCAGGAAAGTATTTGTTGCGGGACCCGTCACAAATATTTTTCTTCATTTAAAGTTATTTGCGATGGGATTTTCTATCGTCGTAAATAACCTGTCGATAGAGGGTATTTTTTATGAGCCCCGTCACAAATACTATTTTTCATCGCTACAGTAATTAATAACGGTGGTACTATTTGCGATGGGAGTCATCGCAATTAATATTATTTACGACGGGAATCTTGTTGCAAATACTCTCATTGAAAATGATCAAACCTATATATCCCCCCTGAATTTTTTCCATTCCACTCTTCTATGAACTACTCTCTCCTTCTCTGCTCTCATATTCCTCTGTTTAAACTTTTCACTGTTTTAAACTTTATAATATAGCAACTTTCAAGCTTTGTATCCACTAAAAGATTCAATTTTAAGGTATTTATTTAATGTTATTTTATTTTATTTATTTTATTTTGTATTAGTAATAATTATTATTAATTAGCAGAAATTAGATTTAATTAGAATTAGTTAGTTTTATTTTTCACAAATTATGTTTAGAAATATTTAGTTTTAATTTGCAATAATTTTTTTAATTAAAAGTAAATAGTTTTAATTTGCAATAATTTGTTTTAATTATCAGTATTTAGTAATAATTAGTTATAATTACTAATAATTAGCTGTAATTAGTAATAATTAGTGGTAATTAGTAATAATTAGCGATAATTTATTAATAATTAGTAATAAATTAGTAAAAAATAGTATTAAATTGTTATAAACTAAAAAAATAGTAAATTGATATAAATTATTATAAATTAATAATATTTTTTGTAAATTTATAAAAAAAATTAAAAATATAAAATTTGTAAAAATTAATAAAAAAATTACATTAGTAATAAATTTTTATAAACTAAAAAAATAGTAAATTGATATTATTTGCAATAAATTGATATAAAATATTACAAATTGTTGGAAATTAGTAATAATTAGTGGTAATTAGTTATAATTAGTGGTAATTAGTAATAATTAGTGGTAATTAGTAATAATTAGAAATAGATTGTTATAAACTAATAAAAATTAGTAAAAATTATTAGTAATTAGTGATAATTAGTAAAAATAGTAATAATTAGTAATAATTGGTAATAATTAGTAAAAATCGGTAATAATTACTAATAATTAGTAATAATTACTAATAATTAGTAATAATTACTAATAATTGGTAATAATTAGTTAAAATTATTAATGATTAGAAAAAATTAATAATAATTGGTAAAAATTAGTAAAAAATTGTTATAAATTAATAAAAAATAATAAATTGATATAATTAACAATAGATTGATATAAAATAGTATACATTTTTCATTTGATATAATTTATACTAAATTAATATAAATTAGTATAATTTATTATAAATTATTATGAAATAATATAAATTGTTATAAATTACAATAAATTGATATAAAATAGTATAAATTTGTAATTTGATATAATTTACAAAAAATTGATATAAAATGGTATAAATTATTATAAATTATTATAAATTAATAAAAAATATTATAAATTTAAAAAAATAGTATAACTAGTATTAATTAGTAATAATTTGTAATAATTAGTAAAAATTAGTGGTAATTAGTAAAAATTAGTGTTAATTGGTAAAAAAATGTAATAAATAGTGGTAATTACTAATAATTAGTGATAATTAGTAATAATTAGTGGTAATTGGTAATAATTAGTAATAAATTATTATAAACTAATAAAAAATAGTAAAAATATTTTTAATTAGTAATAATTAGTAAAAAATAGAAAAAAATCTTAATAATTAGTAATAATTTTTAAAAAAAATGTAATAAATTAATAAAAATTGATAAATTGATATAATTAACAATAAATTGATAAAAAAATATAAATTTTTAATTTGATACAATTTATAGTAAATTGATATAAATTAGTATAATTTATTATAAATTACTATGAAATAATATAAATTGTTATAAATTACTAGAAAAGTAAAAATAAAATAGGTCGTCAACTTTCAGGTCATGAGCAATGGTGAATTTGGATATAGTTGACACAAATTAGTCATTTATCACGACCTGAAAGTTAACAATTCTATAATTTACACCTTTTTAGTAATTTATAATATATTTAATTACTTTATATTAAATTATACTTAAAATTAGTGTTAATTACTAAAAATAGCGATAATTACAAAATATTAGCGATAATTTGCAAGAAATAAGTGGTTGTTAGTAATAATTTATGGTAAATAGTACTAATTTAAGGTAATTTGTAGTGATTACTAAAAAATAATGGTTATTAGTAAAAATTATTTTTAATTAGTACAAATTACTTGTAATTAGTGGTAATTAAGAATAATTAGTAAAAATTAGCACTAATTAGTAAAAATTAGCTATAAATAGATAAAATTGACAATATTTACAAGTGAATTATAATTTTTTAATTTTCTACTCTTATTGGATCATCATTTTCTTATATAAAAATAATCATAAAAAATTATTTTTTTAGAAAAATATGAAATAAGGAAGTCGACAACAATCTTTATTACATGGTCGTGATTGCATAAATTATCACAGGAATCCAAACGGTTCTGGTATAAATTCTGGATATATTGAGGGTGTTAAAGCTTTTTAATCATTTGTATCATCAAACCCAAAATTTATTTCGAAGGGAACAATTAAGTGTCCATATAAGAAATGTGATCTGAGGAGGTTTGACACATTTGAAAACATTGAGGGTCATCTACTGCATTTTGGTTTTCTAAAAGATTATGTTTTTTTGTATCAACATGGTGAATGTAGTTCTAAAGAAGATACTAATAATTTGGTTCTATATCTATCACAGTTTCAAAATTTAGTACATGATGTGGCTGGTCTATCTTTTTAACAAACTGAAACTCAGGATGATATTGATTTAACTCCTAAGTTATAACCATCTCAATTTTATGATTTGTTGAAGTCTGTTGAGGAGGCCTTATATCCTAGTTGCATGATAAGAAAATTTGAAGTGGTTTCAAAATTAATGGCTATTAAATCAGATAATGGAATTTCAAATAGCTATTTTGATCAAATATTCTATTTTTTTAAAGCACTGTTACCTGAAGGAAATATGTTTCTTACAAATTTCTATGAGAGAAAGAGGTTGGTTCGTAATTTGGATCTTGGTTATCAGAAGATTCATACGTGTTAAAATGATTACATCTTATATTATGTTGAAAATGATTATTTAGTTAGTTGTCTTATATGTGGAAAATTGAGGTACAAAGAGGCTCAACTAGGGAAGTATGGATTAATTCTATTAAATAGTTGAGGTATTTCTTTCTTACACTCAGATTGTAGTGTTTATTTATGTCTCAGAACACATAATCATTGATGTAATGCCACAAAACTAATTTTCCAACTGGTAAAATCTTAAATCATCCTTATGATGGGGATTCATGGAAACATTTTGACCAGGTACATATGTATTTTGATTCAGAAGCACTAAAGATATGATTGGGTCTTTCTACTAATGTTTTTTATCCATTTGGTTCTTATGGTAATTAATATTCTTGGTGTCTCATTTTATAACTCCATATAACTTACCTCCTTGGATGTTAATGAATGAACCATATATCTTTTTTACCTTATTAATTCCAGAACATTCAAAAAATAATATCTATATTTATTTGAATTCATTGGTTGATGAGTTAAATTTATTGTGGAGTGATGGTGTTAGTACATATGATATTATTGCAAAACAAAATTTCTTAATTAAAACTACATTAAGTGGATAATTAGTGACTTCTCAGCATATGGCATGTTATCTGGCTAGAGCACACTTGGTCCAAAATCATGTACATGTTGTATGAGAGACAGAAAAGCACTTATTCTCATCAATGAAAGAAAACCTTGTTTTTTCAACTATCATTGATGATTTCTTCCTACCAATCATCCTTTTCGGGGGAACAGATGTCATTTTAGAAAAGGTACAATTTAAATAGATAGACCTCCAAAATGATTTTAGGTATTGATTTAAAATCTATTGTCTCTTCATTACCTCTCATTACCTTTGGACCAACTATAAACTAACAAAAAATAGATGGCTTTGGGAAAGAACCCAATTGGATAAAATAGAGTATCTTTTAAGACCTGCCATATTGGTTTGATTTGTTGGTCTGTCACATGTTGGATTTCATACATATTGAGAATAAATGTTTTGATAATATATTTTATACAATTTTGGACACACCAATTAAGACTAAAGATAATGTAAAGGCATTATTAGATCTTTCCCAAATATGCAGACCACTAAAACTTGAGTTGTTTAAAAATATCAAATCACAGAAGTTAATGAATCCAAAAGCGGCTTATACACTTTCCAAATAAAACCATTTATTATTTTGTCAGTGGATTGCAGATTTGAGACTAATAGATGTTTATATTTCTAATTTGTGTATATGTGTTAGAAATAGTCATATTACGGGATTAAAATGTTTTGGTTTTCATGTTATATTGGAAAGACTTCTACCAATTGGATTTAGAGGTTTGTTGAATTATTAAACATAGGATGTGATAACAGAAATATCATATTTTTTCAAGACATCTGTGTGGTGACAATAGACTATGATTCCTTTAGTAGACTACAAAAAAATGTTGTTTTAATTTTATGTAAACTGGAAAAAAATCATCATCTTTCTTTGATTTATTGAGATATTTGATATTACATTTACCACGTTAAACAAAATGTGAAGGGTCGGTATAGTTCTGATGGATGTATCCATATGATATATGTATGTAGAAATTGAAGAAAAGGTATGTAACAAAGTATCAGTTGAAGGGTAAATTACATAATCTTATTTATAGGAGGAAATTTCTTTTTTATACTCCCATTATTTCCAACCCAAATATCCTTCAAAACATAATCAAATGGGTCATAATGATGGAAATATCGATGATGTAATTAATATTCAATTATCAGTTTTTAATTAGGCTAAACTTGGATTTGGTGGAGTTCATGAATGGTGTATTTTAGATGATGAAAATCACAGAGCTCATAGATATGTTTTGATAAACTGTGAAGAAATGACATGATTTATACAGTGAGTGATACTACCACATATTCTTTAATTTTTTTTTAAAAATATAATTTTATTTTATTTTATTTATAGATTATATGATGATCATATCAAGAAACAATTTCCACAAATTACAGCAGCTACTCTTAAAGAACTTCAGTAGCATAATTTTTCCTATTGGTTTCAAATACTGGTACAGTAAATTTTTTATGTTTTAACCTATGAAATCAATTTATTATTTTTTATATTGTTAATTGTTTTTTAATTTTTCAAGTATCACAACATGCTGATAAAATAGATAATTGATTGTGTGTATTGAGTAACCCATCATCCAAGATGGTTAAATCCTATAATACATATGTGGTGAATAGTTTTCGATTTTATACACATGCATATGGTGAATCAAAAAACATTGAATAGTGGTGTTTTCTTGAGAGGATATTATCATAGAGAAAGTGAAGTTGAATTTTATAGCATGATGGATGTAATAATTGAGCTATGTTATCTAGGACAAAATTATGTAATAATGTTTAAATTTCATTGGTTTGATACGGATAGAGTCTTGCAAGTTCATCCATGCCATGGAATCGTTGATATTAAATATAAAAGCCTTCTCCCAATAAATGAACCATTTTTATTGGTTAATCAAGCACACAAAATATATTATGCCAATTATTATGATACTTCAAGAGAGTTAATTGGTCGGTGGAGCATTATAAAAATAAAATCCTGTAAAAATCAGTTTATGCAAAGTGAATGTAGTTCAATTGAAGTGCAAGGAAATGAAATTTTTCAAGAGATAGCTCCAAATATATCTTCCCAACAAAGAGACCCGAATATCGATGATGAAACCCTATAGTTACAGACCAATGGTGACAATGATGTTGATTATGTAACAAATTAATTTGAATTAAAAATGATGATGGAGCAAGAAATTATATAGAAATTGATGATTTTGAGGAATAAGATGAAGATATTAATAATTTCATATACGAATATGATGATGAATATGGAAAATGAAATAATTACTTATTAGTTATAGTCAAAATAAATATATATATATATATATATAATCATCTTTAATTATTTGTTGAAAAATTTGTTTTCATGTTTCAGATGACCGATGAGACTTATGATGACATCTTTTGTGACCTCCAGGAGGCTGTATTACCTAGTGATGAGCCTGGTGATATGTCATCAAACCCTTAGGTTCCTAGTGTTTCATCGTTGACTCGAAGGGGGTAGGGTCTTGTGAGATTGATGATTCATGATTCTATTTCCGAGAGATGGGAACGTCCTAACTTCAATCCATGCATGTAGAGGTATGTTCAGTTTTGTAGTTTAGTTGGTTTTCATTACTTTTCATTAATTTATTTATGTACTAATTGTTTTATTATTTATTCTATTTTTTTCACACCTTTTCACATATATTTGTTGAACAGGGGTGTGTTATTTTGTGGAACTAGTTTTCTAAGGCATGGGTGACGTGGGATCAGGTTCCCATTGATATTTAATAGCATATGTTTGATCATTGGATGGTGCGTAAACAAATAATAATTATTTTAAAATTTATTTAATTATTAACTTTCTATTATTAAAAAATTCTGGTTTTATGGTATCTCATTGATGACAGCATGTTGAGTTCTATCGGGGAGTCTTGGGAGGTGTGTATGCATGAGTGTTCTCATTAGTTTTTGCATAATTTGAGGAGGATAGTCATGAAGAAGGCGGGAGTCATGAATTTCGATCAATATTGTTGCGCTCATTGACCTGATTACATCTCATCTCAGGTTTGGGATAGATTATGTTCATACAAGATGGGAGATATATTTCATAGGAGAGCGTCAGTAGGTTGTCAAAACTGGGGGTGGTAGGAGGTGACGCATCACGCTGATAGTCGTACATTCAGTATGCATCAACAACATATGGTAAGTATTTTTTTATTAATTTATATAACTTTAAATGTAAAATGTTTATTTTATACTCATATAGGTAGTTGAACATCCTGATATTATGGAGTTAGACATTTATAAGAGGATGTACAAAGATCCTGTTGCTGGAGAGATTACAAGTGGTCGCCATCATCAGATTTTGGTTAGTATAAATTTTTTTTAGTTTAAAAATTAACTTAAAATAATATTTTAACTAGTTAAATTTCAAATTATGATTGAAGTAGTCGTATAAGGTTTCAAATTCTCAGACATAGGATGAGATTCAGTCTAAGGCTAAGAGTTAGACCACCAGTGCAGCAGGATTAGATGATGCAGTATGGATGTAGGCAATCCAGTATGCTTTTGAGAAGGGCCGAGTGGTTGATATCGGTTCTCAACTGACGCCTAGAAGTTTTTATAGTATTGTTGCATGGTCAATGTCTAGCTCAAGGGAATCTTGTAGAGATTCATCATCATCAGTCTCACGGTATGAGGAGAAAATGTGAACTTAGAGTGAGGTTATTGAATCCATGCGTAGGGAGTAGGATGAGATCCATCTATAGCACCAGCAGCACCATAAGAAGATGTGATGATGGAAGGAGTAGTAGAATGAGTACATACGGTGACTTGTTTAGGGATTAGGGATGGAGTTCCCTCCCCCTCCTCTTCTAGATGAGCCTCCTCCTCCTCCTCCCCCTCTACGATGATGGATATATTATGGACATATTTATTATGTTAAAATTTAAATGAAAATGTTTTATTTAATGCTTTTATTATTTTAGATGCTTACAATTTTATTTTTTACAATTTTTAAAAAAATTGATATTTTTTATTTTTTTACTTTTTCATTTTTTTATTTTTTAAACTTATTTGCGATGGGTCTGTCACCCATCACAAATAATTACCCGTTTAAAAAACTATTTGCAATGGGAAATCTCCCCATCAAAAATAATCTATTTTACAGTTGTGTATATTATATAACCAGATGATATCATTTGAGGTACACAAATGATACAGGTTATTAGGGGTGGAGACTCATACGACTTTGAGGAACTTTCTGATGGTGTACACCCTTGGTAATATCCATTGTAGGATATTATGAGAATGATACCTGCCAGTAAGAAACCCACATTTATATGTGTCATTGGATGTTCCAATCTGTGGATGTTTTTATTAATTCTTAGACTTTAATATTATTATTAATGAGTGTTATAAGTCGTGTACTTTGATGTATTGATGAAAACTGTGATGATACATATTCACGATGAGGTAAGATACATTGGCCGCATCACGGGTAATATTTCATTAATAAATAATGCGAGAAAGGATTTGTTCCTTCTGTTATTTAATATAAGTTGATATCTCAGGACTTTTGATGGAAATGATACAGCCTAAATAAATTCATAACCATGGTGTTTTATAGGAAAGTTCAATTTTCAGAAAGTCAAAAAAAGAGACACCGAGCACATAGGTCGATGGCACCAGCATGCAACCTGCTTGATTAGAAATATCATGATAAAAGGATTATATTACACAGTAGCCATCTATATGATGTATTATTTAATTTTGTCATTAAATTCTTTCTTTATGAGTGTCTTGTCCTGTTGCTAGATGCTAACATTGGACTTTATGCTGCTTCACCTAATGCCACTGAGAAAGAGGCCTAGAGGGTCACACAATAAGTGTATCCAAAATCTCAGTTAAATAATATATTATTATTTATTATTTAATAAGTTGAATAAATATTATTCTTATACATGGTTCAATAATTATTCATGTTTACTTGATCACATATATTCTTTCACCAGTTATTCAAGAGAATATTATGTGAGCAGAGTATTTAATAAATATTTATTTTTTATTTAGTGAATATAATATTTATTTATTTATTATCGAATAATTAAGTGATGTTTATTTATTAAATAGTCATTATTCAAGGTCTGATAAATATTATGGAGAAATGGAGGACCGATTTTAATGGTCCGGTGAGAAATAATATATATTTAATGTTATTTGATTAAATAATATTTAATTTAATTCATGAGTTTAGCGCATGTCAAGAAATATTATTATTATTATTATTATTATTATTATTATGAACATGGGGTTTTGTGGGGATTAAAAAAATAATCAAGGGTACTTGTGTAATTATTTTTTTCTAACCTTAGCAGTATATAAACTCAGTTATATTATTTTTCATGAGAGGCAATTCATTTTTTTGTGCACAATGACATCTAGAGAGAATCTAATCAAACCCTAGAGATATTCCTCTCCAAGAATGAACCTAAAAATAGAGAGAATTATTCCTCTAAATTCCACTCTCGAGTCTAGAGAGATCAAATAAAATCCTTTGGAAGTGATTCTTAGGGCGATCAAAGGTGAATGACGTGACTGATAGGATCTATCATGCTAGCACTCGGAGATTCCTACGGAAACATTTGGAGATTCATGGAATGTGTGTGGATCACCACTAGAGAGAATCTATTCTTTATTCCTACAATGCAATGATAGTATGACAAAGATTTGTTGTCAGATCCATCAGTGAAAAAATAATTTATTATAAGGTAATTCTTAATTGCTTAAAATTAATTATAAATAATATGTGATGATCCTGCGCTTTGGTTTCAGTGTTTATCCATTGTATATATTCTTTGATTTGATTCTGTTGATCATGGCATTCATTATCATGTAAACCTCAGATTAATCATTGATAATGACAAAAATAAAAGTTGTTCATGACCCATATGACACTTCTAATGTTCCAAAAACCTGCAAGTGGTATCAAAGTGCTGGCATGATTATTTATAATTTTTTAAAAATTATTTATTGATTTACACATTTATTATTTTTTTTCAACTCAAATTTAATCATACTTTAATTTGGATTAGGATATCTTATTTATTCTACTTTATTTCACGTAAATATAATCAAATCAATTAATTTTATGAATGAAATAAATTCAAAGATCCCATCTAGAAGTGCCAAGGAATCTGGTCAGATAACACAAAAATACACACCGTGTAACCCAGAGGTACATGTCGTGTACTAGTGTTTAATGCACCAAGAATTAATTCAGAATTAATTCAAGTCATGTTCATTTATTACACATGGTGAATTTAATTATACACCGCGTGTTGATCGGTCCAACCTGATGCACGGTCATCCGGAGTACACATCATGAAACTTCCATGCTCAGTGTGTAGTCCTTTATTCATAGACAGGCTGTGTATCTTCTTACATGGCCTACGTGACTAGTGGGTGTGTAACTAGGAGACCAAACACTATGCAGCCCATGTACACATCATGTACTCCAAAATTTTCTATGACACGGTTATACATTGAGTCCCTAGGTGTGTGTCACAGATAGACAGTGAGAATAATACATGTCATATAAACTTCAATATACATGTCGTGTACTTTTACCAAATTATATATAATTAAAAATTATTTTATTATACTGTGTAAAATTTATCAACATGTGCTTTCATATGGTCATTAAGTTGATAGGACACACCATGTGATGAGTTTTATATATATAAATATTTAATTAATTTCTGTTTAATGTTTGGATCTTCATATCATGTGTAAGTTGTATTATAGATATTATTCTATACATATTGAAGCATTACACGTTGTAACGTCCCGATTCCAGAAGCCACCCAGAGGTACCCCGTACCTGGTTGGTCGCATGGCCTCAAGCGCATTTCCCCAAATGCTAGAGGCTTCCGACTAGCAGCGAGGGTCTTGGGTGTGATAGTGGGGACACTATTACCTCATTGGCAGAGTAACACAGTGGAAATAAACAGATAACAATAGTGGAAGTATTAATAACATGCAATAAGTAAACAATAGAAGACTGAAAGTAAGTAAACAACTGGAGCACATATATAATGATGCATGTCACATATGTCTAGGAAAACAGCCAAACAAGTCACAATAATGAAATATAGTACTAAAAAAAAGTACAAAGGTAAACAATTAAACAACTCCAGCAGCATCGCAAGCCTCAGCTTGGTCCCATGCTCTCCAGCTTCACAGTAATCAAGTACCTGAAGTAGAAAGGTTCTTACCCTTATCTATACCTGCAACAATATAATCTATTTGGTCCCAAAATCATGACCCAAATAGGGTGTGAGACGAATCCCAGTAGGCAACCACCCAAATATATGTGCCTAATAGTCAGTGAATATATATGGTAGTCAATATGCAAAATGAATCAATAAACAAGGAAGTACTCAAAAGTAAATAATCCTACAGTTTCAATTACATCCATTTTCATTTATTAGTTAAGAAAACAACAATCATAAGTAACCCTCTAGAAAGTACTCACAGCCTAACCCCTCTGGTTCAACCAAACAAATACATGAAACCCTCTTGAAAGTACTCACAGTCTAACCCCTCTGGTTAAGCTTTAGCACAGACTCTCTGAGGAAGAACTCGCCATCAATTCCCCATGTGTTATCATATTGGTAACTATAGACACTCTAAGAAATCACTCAATGTCTAATTCCCCATGTGGTCTCGCAACGAGGAACTATAGACACTCTGGGGGATCACAAAGTCCATCTCCCCAATGTTCTCACAATGTAAAAGTAAACAGACATACTGGGGAATCCCTCAGCGTCCATTCCTCCTATGGTCTACTACACTAGGTTCCCACAGCCCTGTGTAAGTAAATCATGCACAAATGGTATATGGTAGCCAAAGTAAACCTCAAGAACTACTTGGATAAACAGTCTACAATATCTCACAGCATGTCAAATAAAATTCACTCCATCCTAATAATACTAGGCATGGAAAACAAAGCATCCTAACATGAAAATATAGACCAAACGGTCAATATTAAGCAAAAATGGGAAACACATCCATAGCAAGGTAAATAACCCTATTTGAAATCATAAATCCTCTACTCAAGCACACAAGGAATAATAGTCAAAAACAGGGCTAAAAAACATAAACACGCAATACCCCAAACAAGGGTATTGGTAACTTTTGCACATATAACTCAAAGACTAACTACGGAAAGGCACAAACCACCTACCTCGGTGTAAAACGAATGATATACATGAGACTCAATCCTTGAATCACCATAGAATGTTGTAGATCTATAAAAACATCTAAAAAGTTCAACTGAGGATATCTCACGAGAGAAGATAAATCAAGGAATGAGGATCTAGAAGAAGTAAGAGATTACTATGGAGATTCCAATGCAATCGATGGTGGTCGGTTCAGAGAAAGGATGGAGAGTTGGGGGTTCGAAGAAGAATTGCATCGTACAGTCACTCCTGGATGAGAATAATAGAGAATAAGGGTGTTCTATTGATTAGATGCAACCCCGGTCTATTTAATAAAATAAAAAAAAGTACACAGCATGTTCTTGAAAGGTACATGGCATGTACTTGCTTTAACCGACCTCTGTTTTAGGCGGTCTCCAGGTCACCCCACATGGCTACCTGTGGCAACCGGGTACACGGCATGTACTTATAAGTACACGGCGTGTACTCCTAAAATTTCTAGAAACTCCTCTTTTTCTCAAAAAAAACCAGAAAAGAAAGACATACCTAAAAAGAAGATCTGGGTTCTTACAAACTTCCCCCCTTAAAGAAATTCATCCACGAATTTCCCTAGTAAGGCAGCGTAGAAGAAGAATCATCGAACAGCTCCGGCCACTGCGATCATACATCGGCCTCTCTCTCCCAAGTCCCATCATGTACTCGCTCGTGCTGCCATAGCACTCATACCAAAGAAACAAACTAGCCACAGAGAACCTTTGTACTACAATCAACAATCCGAATAGGATGCTCCTCGAATGATGCGTCCACCTCTAGCTTAACCTCCTCGGGTTAAAAAAAATGAGACGAGTCTGAGAAGTAACGTCATAGCTGAGAAACATGGAAGACGTTATGCATATCCTGGTACCTCTAAGGTAACTGCAACTGATAGGCAACCGGCCCGACCTTTTCCAAAACCTCAAACGGCCAGACGTACCTTGGTGAAATCTTACCCTGTATCCTAATCCTCTCATGTCCCAACCTCAGTGAGACGTGTAGAAAAACCTGATCC
Organism: Viscum album; assembly: GCA_963277665.1. Taxonomy (NCBI): domain Eukaryota; kingdom Viridiplantae; phylum Streptophyta; class Magnoliopsida; order Santalales; family Viscaceae; genus Viscum; species Viscum album. The sequence continues at coordinate 435,690,338 of OY728119.1, forward strand.
CCAACCTCGAACTCCAAAGGTCATGTCCATCGATCAACATAAGACTTTTTCATGACTGTGAGGTAGTCATCCAGTTCCAAATCAACTTCACCTGCTCTGTGGTCTCCTAAACAAGACAAGGTCCCAACATAGTTGTCTCTCCTAATTCCAACCAACATAGGGGTGATCGGTATGACCTACCATACAAAGCCTCATAAGGTGCCATATGAATAGTTTCTTGAAAACTATTGTTGTAAGAAAACTCCACAAGAGGTATGTGCTTCTTCCAAGAACCTCCAAAATCTAGGATGCATGCTCGAAGCATGTCCTCCAACACCTATATCATACGCTCGTCCACACTGATGGTCTCCATGATCAGAAATAAGTGTGCAACCTTCATCATCCTATCAATGACAACCCAAACTACATCATTCCCTCAAGGAGACCTTGGTAAACCTGTCACGAAGTCCATCACAAAATCATTCCACTTCCACTCAGGAATGAGTAACTGCTGCAAAAGACTTGTTAGTTGTTGATACTCTGCCTTCACCTGCTAACAAGTGGAACATCTCATCACAAAACCAGCAACATCTCTCTTCATACCTAGCCACTAATACTGATGGTGTAGATCTTGATACATCTTGGTGATACCAGGATGAAATTACCAAACTAAGGAATGAAAGTCCTACATCAACTCCTCGCGTATGTCTGCTGGCACCCATACGCATCCATGAAAAAGTAAGATCTCATCCTCACCTATGGTCCATCCAGGAATAGGGATCTCTCCTGACACACTTTCCTATAGGACTAGGCCTTCAGAATCAGATAGTTGCCTCATTCACACTCAATCAAGTAGAGTAGAGGTAACAACTACAGAAGAAATAAATGTCTACCCCCATCTGTCTTGTACCTCCAAATGCATCTCAGAGAGAAGAGCCATAAGATTCCACTCACTTCTGGCCTCCTGAACTACTTGTATCTAAGTCCTCCCACTCAACGCATCAGCTACTGCGTTGCCTTTCTCAAGCGTGTAGGAAAGATCAAAGTCAAAGGGCTGAAGGTACTCAACCCACCTTCATTGTCTCAAATTTAGATTGTGTTGAGTGAAGATATACTTGAGACTTTTGTGGTCGTTGAAAACCACAAAATTCTCTCCCATCAGATAATGTCTCCAACAGTGCAAAGAATGAAAAACTGCCGCCAAATCGAGATCGTGCATCGGGTAATTCCTCTCATGTGGTTTCAACTGCCAAGACTCGTATGCAATGACTCCTTCACCCTACATAATCACAGCTCCCAGTCTGATACCTGATGCATCACAGTAAATAGTATAGCTCTTTCCCTGCTCTAGAAATACTAGTATCAATGCTGAAGTTAACCTCCCTTTCAGCTCCTTAAAGGATGGATCATAAGAATCTGACCATAAGTACTCCATACCCTTCTTAGTCAAGCCCGTCAGTGGCACTACTAAGCGTGAAACTCTTATATGAAATGCCTGTAGTATCCAACCAGCTCTAGAAAACTTCATACCTCAAAGATGTTCTTTTGCTTCTCCTAGGAAATGAATTCTCTCACTTTCTCTGGGTCTACTGACACTCCTGTATTTGAGATAACATGACCCAAGAAGTGAATTTGGTCCATCCAAAAGTGGAATTTTGAGATCATATCATATAATTGATTCTCTCTCAATGTACTCAAAAGGATCTCAATATGTGTGTCATGGTCGTTTCGAGTGTGAGATTACACCAAGATATCATCCATGAAGACTACCACGAAAGAATCTAGGTATGGATGGAACACTCAGTTCATCAGTTCCATGAAAATCACAGGCACGTTTGTGAGACCGAACGGCATAACCACATATTCGAATAGACCATACCTTCTCTGAAAGGATATAAGAGGTATATCTTATGGTCTAATGCGTAAATGATGATAATCAGATCTCAAGTCAATCTTCGAGAACACTTGGGCTCCTCAAAGATGATCAAAGAGATCATCAATCCTTGAAAAGGGATATCAGTTCTTGATCGTCAACTGGTTAAACTTCCGATAATCCACACAAAGTCTGAGGGTACCGTCCTCCTTCTTCACAAATAGGACAGGTGAACCCCATGGATAAGTACTGGGTCAAATGAAACCTTTTTCCTATGACTCCTCCAACTGCTTCTTGAGCTCCTTTAACTCGAGTGTATCCATCCTATAAGGAGGAATGGACACTAGTGTCGCTCCTGGAACAAGCTCAATAAAAAATTCTACCTCTCGCTCTGGAGGCAAACTTGAAAATTACTCTGGAAAGAAATCCCTGAAATGATCGACCATTGGAGGAAATTCCAGCTATGAATTCCCCTGGTCATCCAGACATACACTAGTAATCTAGGTTGTAACTCCTCCCAACCCATGATACTCAGGTTCTTCTCTGCTCACCTAGACATCCCATTCACCCTTATGAAGAAATAATCCACCCTTTGGTGATGTGAAACTCACCCTATGGTGATAGCAGTCGAAAACAGCCTGGAAGGGAACTAACCAGTCCATTCCAAGAATAAAATCATAGCCTATCATCTCTAAGACATAGAGGCCCCATAATAAGTGACACCCACCAACCTCTAGAGGGAACTCCTTGCACTAACGGACACTAGCCGTTCTTGTCCCCAACGGAGTTTCTAGCATCAAGACATCAGTAGAAGAAAAGATATAGAGACCAAGGCTCTCCACAATAGAAACAGATATAAAACTATGGGAAGCCCCTATATCAAAAATTAAATAAGCTAAAACTTAGGAAACTAGGATTGTACCTCAAAACTATAGAGGGTATGGGATCCTACTCTTGTTGGGTCTGCTCCACTGCAAAATTCTCACCTATACTGTGGCCCTGTGACCCTGCCTGACCACCATGAGCTTAACCACCCTATTGTCGCTGAAATCCTACCGACTGGATACCATGACCATGATCTCAACCTCAGCCTAAACAGGAAGAAGAACTCTAGTTCCCAGACTGATGAGAAACTGGTGGTGTTGCTCCTGAATGAGGAGTCATAGAAGAACCTCTGTCACCAGCTGCTGGTGAGAAAAACTGACAGAACTGCTGAAGATGACCCATCTTGTCACAAGATTGGCACTCCACTAGGTCTCTCAGGCATTGTGGTCTCGTATGCCCTCTCTTCCCGCACTGGTAGCACACCACCTGGATACCAGAAGAAGTATCATGTCTACTGCGATCTCTGCATGTAGACTCCCTGCAGCGCTTCCTACTGTCCGTCAGAGGGGTACCAACTTTGATTGTCGAACCACCCTATATCACAGCTCCAGAATCCATCATATTTTGATCTATGATTAGTTCCTGGTTGACTGTAGAGGTGATGGAAGTCAACCATAAGATGTTCACTTAAGATCGGATGTCGTGCCTGAGACCATCCTCAAACTTCCTTACCAGGAATAACTCATCACCTCCTAAAATTGGTGTAAAGGGATGCAGCTCTATGAAGCAAGAATAATGATCCATGACTGAAAGAGTACCCTGATCCAGACTCATGAACTCTCAGGATCGATTGGCCCTCAAAGTCTCCAGGTATAAGTAATCATAGAAGGTATGCTGGAACTCATCCCAAGCTATAACCTACTGGTGTCCCGTCTGTGAGATCACATCCCACCATCTCTTCGCAGAATCCCAAAGAATATACATAGAGAGATTCACCCTTCTCTCTGTAGGAATATCTAGATTCTAGAAGATAGATAGCATGGCTTCTAACCATGACTCTACAGCCTGAGGTCCTCCATCCCCTATGAAGGTTGGAGGATAATGTTGCTGGGAAACCTCTGTCAACTCTTCCATAGAAGGGGCATGATGCAGTACTCCTTGGAAGGTCTGCATGAACCTCATGAAGCCCTCTCGGAACTGTGCATCAAAACCTGCATCAGGAATAATAGATGGTTCCCAAGACTGGCACTATAGGAGGATCTACTAGTACTCCCTGATCATCTATGTCTTGTGTTTGATCACTGCCCTGTAACTGGCATACAACTGGAGGACGTCTTAGTGGCATGAATCTGCAAGGTCAAGTGCACACCTTAGATTAATATTATCAAGGACTGAATATTAGAATTGTAAGAAGGGAACAGGATAAATAAATCGTTAAAGATTTCAAAAATGTGGATACACGGCGTGTTCCTTTAAGCCTTCACATGGGTGTGTACTCCTGCCAACCCTGGTTGTGTAACACCCCATTCACACGGTTGTGTTCTCCCAAAACACAGAGTGTTCTTGAATCGTGTTCCCCTACCCAAGTTCTTCTACACGACTAACCCACGTGATTCCCCTAGAACAAGACTACATGGTGTGTTTGTGCCAGACATGGTGTGTACTAAACAAACTTCACCGACCCGTGTTGTTAGTCACACGGTCAATTTCACGGAAGACCCTACATGGCGTGTTTGTGCCAGACACTGTGTGTACTAACTACCTATTATCCACCTGTTTCATTGGTCACACGGCTGGACACATGGTCTATACACATGGTGTGTGCTTTAGGTACATGCATGTTTCACCAAAGATCTCTCAACCTCGTGTCTCAGCCCACATAGGCAGTAACACGGTTAGGGACTACACGGTGTGTACTTAAGAAAAATAGTTCCTTCCCGAACAGAAGGATACATGGAATGTATTTATCATTACATGCTATATATTTTGGGTTTTTCTGGACATTAATCCTTAGAAACTACTCTGGAACCCATAAAAACACTGAAACGAACATTAAAGTGCCAAATTTTAATCCGTGAGGGCCCATACTCCCCATGAATCAAAGCTTGGAATATTTTACATGTCATAAACAAGCATAACAGTGCAATGATCCACCAAATTCTGATTCATGAGGTCCCATAACACCTCAAGAACCAAAGTTTGGAATTCATTCAAACTAAACCTTACCCAATTCAATATCCTATCAAAAAGTAGGTATTCTATCAAGTTATTTATCACAACAGCATGCATATCTAGCACAACATCTATCACAACAACATTTAATCAGTAATGAACCCTAAATGGCATAGCAAGAATGCATAACATGTGATCTCTAGTAAGTGCCTATATGATGCATGATATGGAATTCCCTCAACTCATCAAGTTGAAATAGAAATATAACCTCAATAATATCAACAATAATAGCACAAAACATGTGAATCACCCAACGGTAAAATCAAATCAATAATAATAATTTAAAACGAAGAAAAATCACAATATGCGAGGTAAATTGGTTTTTCCCTGTATATGGGTTAGCTACTCCCAGAAACAAATTATTACCAAGTATCTATTCCTTCCTATCCATGGATATAGTCTCCAAATAGTAAGTCAAGAAGAAAATAATTCCTATGATACCACTTTGTAACATCCCGGTTCTGAAATCCGCCCAGAGGTGCCTCGTACCCGGTTGGTCACATGGCCTCAAACGCATTTCCCCAAATGCCAAAGGCTGCCAACTAGCAGTGAGGACCTTGGGTGTGATAGTGGGGAAACTATGCCCTCATTGGAAGAGTAACACAGTGGAAATAAATAGATAACAATAGCAGAAGTAGTAATAACATGCAATAAGTAAACAATAGAAGACTGAAAGTAAGTAAACAACTAGAGAACATATATAATGATTCATGTCACATATGTCTAGGAAAACAGCCAAACAAGTCACAATGTTGAAATAAAGTACTAAACCAAAGTACAAAGGTAAACAAGTAAAAAACTACAGCAGCATCGCAAGCCTTGTCTTGGTCTCATGCTCTCCAACTTCACAAAAATCAAGTACCTGAAGTAGAAGGGTGATTTCCCTTATCTAGACCTGCAACAATATAATCTATTTGGGCCCAAAAGAATGACCCAAATAGGATGTTAAACAAATTCCAGTAGGCAACCACCTAAAGATATGTGCCTAACAGTCAGTAAATATATATGACAGGCAATATGCAAAATAAAGTAATAAACAAGGAAGTACTCAAAAGTAAACAATCCTACAGTTTTAATTACATCAATTTTCATTTATTAGTTAAGAAACCAACAATCATAAGTAACCCTCTGGGAAGTACTCATAGACTAACCCCTCTGGTTCAACCAAACAAACACAAGCAACCCTTTGGGAAGTACTCATAGTCTAACCCCTTTGGTTCAACTTTAGCATAGACTCTATGAGGAAACACTCATCATCAATTCCCCATGTGGTCTCATATCGGTAACTATAGACACTCTGAGGAAGCACTCAACGTCCAATTCCCCCTGTGGTGTCATAACAAGGAACTACAGACACTCTGAGGGAGCACAAAGTCCATCCCCCCTATGGTCTTGCAACGTAAAAATAAACAGACACTCTGGGGAATCCCTCAACATCCATTCCCCCTATATTCTACAACACTAGGTTCCCATAGCCCTGTATAAGTCAATCATGCACAAATAGTATATGGAATCCAAATTAAACCTCAATAACTACTTGGCTAAATAGTCTACAATATCTCGCAGCATGTCAGATAAAATTCACTCCATCCTAACAATACTAGGCATGGTAAACAAAGTAGCCTAAAAGGAAAAGCTAGACCAAACGGTCAATATCAAGAAAACATGGGAAACACATCCATAGAAAATTAAATAACCCTATTTACAATCATAAATCCTCTACTCAAGCACAAAAGGCATAGCAGGAAATAACAGGGCTAAAAACCATAAACACGCAATACCCTGAACAAGGGTATTGGGCACTTTTGCACATATAACTCAAAGACTAACTACAAAAAGGCACAAAACACCTACCTTGGCATTGTACGAATGATATACATGAGCCTCGGGCCTTGAATTTCCCTAGAACACTGTAGATCTATAAAAAAGTATGAAACGTTCAATTGAGGATATCTCATGAGAGAGGAGAAATCAAGGAACGAGGCTCTAGAAGAAGGAAGAGCTTACCATGGTGATTTAAACGCAATCAATGGTGGTCGGATCAGAAAATGGATGGAGAGTTGGGGGTTTGGAGAAGAATCGCATCGTAGGGTCGCTCCTGGACGAGACAAATGGAGAAGAAGGGTGTTATGTCGATTAGACGTGACCACGGTCCATTTAATGAAATAAAAAGAAATTACATGGCATGTTCTTCAAAGGTACATGGTGTGTACTTGCTTTAACTGGCCTCTACTTTAGGAGGTCTCCAGGTCACCCCACATGGCCATGTGCTCGGCCATTACACGGCCAACACACAGCTACCTATAGAAACCAGGTACACGGCATGTACTTATAAGTACACAGCGTGTACTCCTAAAATTTCCAGAAACTTCACTTTTTCTAAAAAATAACCATAAAATAAAGACATACTTGAAAAGAAGATATAGGTTCTTACACATGCTATGAAAATACCATGTGTTCGGTGTGTTCATTTATTTGATAGTACACGTCATTAAATTATGTGATAAATCATGTATTCCGCATATTGCAAGAGTAAATAGTATACGAGTATAATACACGGTAGGTAGTTCGGATTGGTACTCACTGTGTTACCTCTAAGGTGCATATTTCTATACATAGTTATTTTTAAATAAATTTATTTAATTTATTTAAAATTATAATGGATGATAATATCAAGGAAATTCGGATGATAATTAAGATAAAATAATCTATTAATTAAAGAATATAATTAATTGATTTGAAGATGATTTATCTTAAATAATAATGATTAGAATTGAATGTTAATTTTATTAAATGTATAATTTGTTGCATTCATGTAGATGATCACTATCTTAAACCATACCTTTGTATGTGATTGGTTTCATTTAATTTATTATTAAATTAAATTATTGTTCTATGTTTCATCTCTCATCTCATTGTGTAAGGTTTTGTGTGCCCATGGTTTCTTTTACGTAAACATCTTGACCAATATTTTTGTTCCCTCACCAATGTGTGAGTAAAAGCATATGTAATGGATGGAGATATCAAGCTAGTATATGTAGTTCAATTTTGGAGCTAAGCTGAAACCAATCCAAGAGAGATACCTAGGTGAATAGGTGGAAAGCTACAACACAAACCGCAAATGGTTCAAGGTGTTTCTCCCCTATATTGACAGTTAGTTTATCATCCATAAGATAAACTAACCATTAGTAAAATCTAATGATCATACCACTTTATTATTTTATTTTTGGCAAGTTTCATGGTTATTTCATTATGGATGTTTTGTCGTGATCACATGAATTAATGAATTAACAAACATACAAGATAGAACTCAAATAAATTGGCTTTTGTGTAAATTTTATCTAATACATGGTTAATCACTCAATTAAATACACTTAATATTAACAGGAATGTAATAAAGATAAAAATTGGAAATTTATGCATAAAATATAAAATCACTACTTCAGTTAAAATTGAACCATAGTTCAAAGTGATTGACCATCCAAAGTTGGGGTGATTTCGATTATCGTGGAATTCTAACTTGAAGTTTTGAGTTGACTTAACTTAGTTCACATCAAAGGTTGATTGTCAAAGTACAAATTGGTGTAACTAAGAGGAAAAGGTTGAGGAAATCCAATTTAAGGATTTTAGGATTTGGGAGTCCACTCAACAGATTAAGGAATTGTGAGTTAATACAGTTGGAATTTGGAATGCCCACTTAAAACCCTTCAAATTTCTTGACCATCCAAAGTTGAGGTGATGATAATGGAAATATGGATCATTTCCACTAGAATGTCCAAGAAACAAGATATTTTAAAGCCAATTGTGAGGGATATTGGGTTTTAATAAAATTGTGGGGGGTTAATAAATATAATATTTATTTATTTTTTGATATTTTTTCAGATAAAGTACTAAAACTTTGCTCATCTTACTTGTAGAAACATTAATAAAAATGACTTCAAACATATCAGTGTGATCCATACTTGATAAGGATAACATTCTCACCAACATAAATTTCCAATAATGGTAAAGGTGCTTACGTGTAATCTTATGCCATGAAAAGAAATTGTATGTGTTGGAAGAACCTATTCCTGATGCGCCTGGCAATGAGGCTAGTAAGGAAGAGTTATCTATTTATGAGAAACATTTGAATGATGTTATAGATGTTTAATGTTTTATGCTATCATCCATTACCAATGATATTTTGAAGCAACATGGGGACATGGATGCGTAAAGAATGATGTATCAGCTTCGGGATCTCTATCAAGAGAAGGTGAGACAAGAGAGATACGAGATCTACAATGATCTATTTACAACTAATCTTGGAGATTCGGTGCTAGCAGGGCCTCATGTATTCAAGCTTATTGACTACATTGAATGCCTATACATCTTAGGGATTAAATTCTCATATGAGTTGCGCATAGATCTCATACTTTTATCACTACCCAATACCTTCTCTAGTTTTATTGTTAATTATAATATGAACAATAATAAGAAGATTATTTCAGAACTTCTTACTCTGATTTTCCAAGTGGATAAGGACATGGGGCATGACATACCAGCTTCATTATGGTGAATAAGAAAATGAATAACAAGGTGAAGGAGACCAATAATCATAACAAGTATAAAGATCATGAGCACCATCCTTCCAAGAAGAGAAAAATATAGATACAGGGAAAGGAAAAGGAGGCATTATGTCTTTCATATGGAAAGCAAGACCACAAGAAGAAGAACTACACCTAGAAGCAAGGGGGAACTAAAGTTGCATTCATTATCAAGTATAATCTTTCAATATCTACACATTGGGTATTAGATATAGATTTTGGTTCTCGCCTATGTATCCAAATACAGGAACTAGGTAGATTTTAAAAGATTTATAGAGGAGAGGTGGATTTGTGAGCTGCTAATTATGCGAGGCTAACTACTCTAGCCATTGGTGACTACCACCTTTCATTACTAACAAGAATGATATTGGTTTTAATGGATTGTTATTATGTACCAACTATCACCAAGAACATAATTTATGTGTCATTCCTAGATGTAGATGATTTTATTTTCAATTTTGAAAATAAAATTTATTTCTTTTATAAAGATAACATATGTTATGGTATGGCGCATTTAAATAACAGTCTTTATATATTAAATTATTAAAATCAAGTATTGAAAATAGATAAAGAATCATGTTCACGTGACTCATGTAACACCCAGTTATGGCATCACCATCTTTGTTATGTAAATGAGAAGCATTTGATGAGGCTCTATCAAGATGATTACTTATACTCTTTTGATCTAAAAACACAAAGATTCCATGCTTGTTTACAAGAAAAATGACTAAATCGTCATTTGGTGGTCGGGGTGAAAGGGCCATAGAGCTTTTAGTATTGGTACACATTGATGTGTGTGGAACATTTCCAGCATAATCTAGTGATGGGTATTCTTACTTCATAACTTTTACAGGTGAATAAAGTAGATATGGATATATCTACTTAATGAGGTATAAGTCAAAGTCCTTTGAGAAATTCAAAGAATTCAAGGATGAAGTACAAAATCAACTTGGAAATAAGATAAAGAAGCTTTAATCAGATCAAGGTGGTGAATATTTTAACCAATATTTCATTGAATTTCTATGGGAGTTTGGGATTATATATAAAATCACTCCACCTTACACACCATAGTGGAATGGTGTTAAATAAAGGAGAAACTGTACCTTATTAGACATAGTAAGGTTGATGATGAGTCATACGGATCTTTCATTGTCCATTTGAGGATATGAATTACAAACTCTGAAATACACCCTAAAACAAGTACCAACTAAATCGTAAAATGAAATTCCCTTTGTGTTATTTAGTGGAAAGAAACCTGTTTTGTCACATACAAATGTATGGGGTCATGAGGTGTTTGTTGAGGCCTTTTCTAGAAACAAACTAGCACCTTGGGTCACAAAGTGCATCTTTATAGTGTATCTTAAGGAAACAAAGGGATACTTCCTATACAACCCATCATATAAGAATGTTGTTGTCGTTAGAAAATCCATATTTCTTGAGAGAGAGCACATTCTCAAAAAGGATAATGTGATCAAGATTGACTTCGATGAATTTGATGATCATTATACACAGGAGTTGGACAAGAACAGATTCAACAGGTCCCCATGGAAGAAGTATTTCCTGAAACACAAGTACTTAATAGGAGCACTAGAGAGTTAAGAGAACCAGAGATATGGTTTTCTAGTCACTGAAGATGGTGACTCGTTATTGGTTGACAATGATGAACTTCTCACCTACAAAGATCTAGTAGAGAGCTCAAGAGTTGCAATATGGTAAGAACTCATGAATTATGAAAAGGATTCCATGTATCATAACAAAGTTTGGGTTCTGGTTGATGTGTCAGTTGATGTAAATCTCATAGGGTGAAAATGGGTATTCAAGAGAAAACTGGACATGAAAGTTAAGGAAAATACTTGTAAAGCAAGGCTAGTGGCTAAAGGATTTAAATAATATAAGGAGTTTACTATGATGAAACTGTTTCACCAGTTTTTATGTTTAAATCCATCATAATTCTACTTTCTATAATAGCTTACCATGACTATAAAATTTAGCATAAGGATATAAACATAGTTTTCCTTAATGGGAACCTTCGGGAAGATGTCTACATGACATAACTAGAAGGGTTTGCGACTCCAGGTGATGCCAAAAATATTTTCAAGTTGTATAGATCCAATTATGAATTGAAGAAAGCATCTAGGTCATAAAACATTTGATTCGATAAAGCTATAAAATAATTTGGATTCATTAAGAATGAATGTGAGTCATGTGTTTACAAGGGGTTTAGTGGGAAAGTGATTGTTATCATATTAGTATATGTTGATGAAATATTACTTATTAGAAATGACATACCAGTCTTACAGTTTGTTAATGACTGGTTAAATAAGTGTTTCTTCATGAATAACTTAGGTGAATAATCCAATATTATAGGGATCAAGACCATTCATGATAGATCCAAAAGGATGCTTGGACTAAGTCAAAGTACATATATTGACCAGATACTAAAGATATTTAGTACAGAACAATCCAAGATGGTATTGGTTCCAGTGTCACATGGTACACATCTTTCTAAGAAAATGTATCCTCAGACATAATAGAGGAAAGTGAGAATGAGTAAGATCTCATGTGCTTCAATGATAGGATCGATCATGTATGCCATGTTATATACTATATTTGATGTTGCTTATGCATTGAGCGTGGTCGGTAAATATCAAGAAGATCCAGGATAACAGCATCGGTCTATTGTTAAGGTTATCCTCAAGTATCTGAGAAGAACTAAGGATATGTTCCTCATGTATGGAGGAGATGAGTAGTAGATCATCAGGGGTTATACTGATGCTATTTTTCAAATAGATTAGAATAATCAGAAGTTGCAGTCACGATATGTTTTTTATCACAACAGAGGAATTGTGAGCAGGAAGACTTTAAAGCAGCTAGTTGTCGCTGATTCTAAAATGGAGTCTAAGTATATAGAGAATTCTAATGCATCCAAGGAAGTTGTTTGGATATGGAACTTTATCTAGGAACTTGATGTGTTACCTAGTATAAAAAATCATATCACATTGTATAGTGATAATACTACAGTGGTGGCTCTTGCAAAAGAGCCAAAATCATACCAACGGACAAAGCACATACTCCGGAAGTATAGCATCTTGAGGGATTTTTATCAAAGGGGTGAAGTTTTAGTAAGAAGAGTTCCCACAAAAGAAAATGTGGTAGACCCATTGACTAAAGGCTTATCTCAATAGAAACATGATTTGTTGGAGTTGGTGCCCTAGAACCAATTTTTTGTACTTTATGATAAACATGTGTTCATTATTTTGAATATTAATAAACTGATTATCACGTCATGGTTGTTCTTCTGCATGACATAGTATGTGATAATATCCTAAGAGTAACTATCACACTAAAAGGTCATAGAAGTTCCCTACTATGATGAGAACCCAGAAGTACTATGACACTATTCTTGAATATAAGTTCTATAGTCAGATGATATCATTTGAGGGACATAAATGATATAGGATATCAGGGGTGGAGACTCATAAGACTTTGTGTCACCTTCTCATGGTGTATTCCCTTGGTAATATCCAATAGGATATTATGAGAATGGGACCCGCTATTAGGAAATCCACATTTATATGTGTCATTGGATGTTCCTATCTACAGATGTGTGTATTGGTCCTTAGAATTTAATATTGTTATTAATGAATGTTATCAATCGCATACTTTGAAGTATTGATGAAAACCGTGAGGACAGATGTTTCTGGTGAGGTAGGATATGTTGGGTGCGTCATGAGTAATATTGCATTAATGAATAATGAGAGAAAGGATTTATCCCTTCTGTTCATTAAAAGAAGTTAATATCTCATGCCCTTAAATGGAAATGATATATCCTAAATAAATTCATGGTCACGGTCTTCTATAGGAATGTTCTATTTCCTAAAAGTCAAAAAAGAGATAATAAAGCATATAGGTTGATGGCATTGTCATGCAACCTGCTCGATTTGAGATATTGTGATAAAGGGATTATATTACATAGTAAGTATTCGTATGAGGTAATATGTCGTTGCGGTATTAACTTCTTTCTATATGGGTTTCTTAGCCTGTTAATAGACGCTAATCTTGGAATTTAGGTTGGTTCACCTAATGCCACTGAGAAATATTCCTAGAGGGTCACACACAAAATGTATCCAGAATCTTAGTTAAATAATATATTATTAATTATTATTTAACAGGTTGAATAAATATTATCTCGCACATGGTTTAATAATTATTCATATATTCTTGATCGCATTTATTCTGTCACTAGTTATTTGAGAGAATATATTGTGAGTGTAATATTTAATAAATATTTATTTGTTATTTAGTGAATATAATATTTATTTATTTATTGGAGAATAATGTGATGATATTTATTTAATAAATAAATAGACATTATTCAAGGCCTAATAAATATTATGGAGGAATGGAGGACTGAGTTTAATGGTGTAGTGAAAAATAATAAATATTGAATATTATTTAATTAAATAATATTTAAGTATAATTCCCAAGTTAAGTGCATGTTGAGAAATGATATTATTATTATTATTATTTGACATGAGTTTTTGCTGGGATTAAATAAAATAATTAAGGGCACTTGTGCACTTATTTTATTTTAACCCTAGTAATATAAATACCCAATTATGTTATTTTCTCAATAGAGCCAATTTCATTTTGTTGGTTGTGCACAACAATCTTGGAGAATCCTCTCAAACCTAGAGAGATCCCTTCTATGGAAAGCAATTCTCCTCCACCAGATTAAGGAGAATTCTTTGGAAGAGTTCCTCAAAGAGATCAAAGATGGATGACGCAAATGCAAGGATCTATCATGCTAGCACCCATAGATTCGTTCAGCAATGTTTGGATATTCGAGGAACGCATGTGGATCGCCGTTAGAGGGAATCTTCACTTGATTTCTATAATGCAATGATGGTGGACCACATATCTATCACTAGATTCATCGATGAATAAAGAATTCCAACAAAGTTAATTCTTTATTTCTCTTTTTCTTTAAAAAGGGAATTCACAGGTGTGGCATTTTCAAACCCTCCACACCAGGAAACCCTCCTCCCCATGAAGGGATCACTGCAAAGAGGCCCCAATCAGGAAGGATCTGATGCCAACCGAGATGATAGAGCATCCCTGAGGTTTACGGCCCAATCAGCGATGGTTCGACATAGAAATTTGTCAGCCCATGTAGGTCGCACCTCACACCCACCTGGTCAGGGACTGGGTGACCTGGAAAGATGGGTGGATCTCAGGGGAGAGCCTCACCCTAAAAGTGGACTCCCTGGATTCAAACCCTGAACCTCCCAAAGAACAACTGATTTAGGAAACTCACCTTCACCACCACACCACTACCAGAGTGGTGTTAATTCTTTATTTAATTAAATTAATTATAAATAATATGTGATGATCCTCTTTCTTAGTTTTGGTGTAATTCTTCATTTTCTATTTCTTTGACTCAATTTTGTGGATCGCATCATTCATCATCGTATAGATCTCAGAATGATCATCGATTATGGGAAAAAAATAAAGTTGGGCACCAACCATCGCATGCTTCCACTGCTCCAGGAACCTACAAGTGGTATCAGAGCAGTCACATAATTATTTATAATTATTTAAGATCATCGGTGATTTATGCATTTTAATTTAGTATTTTCAATTCAAGTATAATCATTATTTTAATCTGAATTGTGAGATCTATTTATTACTCCTTCATTTCTCATAGATCTAATCAAGAAATTTAATTTTATGATTAAAATAAAATTGAGGAACTCATCTGAAGGTTCCAAGATTTCTGGCCAGACTACATGTCGTGTAACCAAAGTTACACGTCATGTAGTCATGTTCAACACATCAGAATTAATTCAGAAATCAATTCATGATTATGCATTGATTATTACATTAATTACACACTTAATGTACCACATGTTGACTAGAAATTAATGGTGCATGGTTAGTCGGACTACATGTCGTGTAGCCCATGTACACGGCGTATAGTCCCTTTAAGTCATAGACGGTATGTGTATTCCATACATGGCCTACCTTACTGGTGATCGTGTAACTCATAATTCACACAACGTGTGTCCCATTGGACACATCGTGTACTCCAAATTTTCCAAGGCACAGACTATACGCCGAGTCCCTGGGCATGTGTCTTGGATAGACGGTGAGAGATGTACACGCCGTGTAGATTGGATTTACATGTAGTGTACTTTTACCAATTACGCAGATTTAAAATTTATTTATTATACAGTGTAAACCTTGAGACATGTACTTGTGTGTGGTCATAAAGATAGGACACACCATGTGATAGGTTTTAATATATATATATATATATATGTTTAATTAATATCTGTGTAATGTTTAGATATGCATATCATGTATGAGTTTTATTACAAGTTGTTACTATACATGTATTGAAGCGTAACGCGTGACCAAAAAATCATATAATTCATGTAATAATTTGTGAAGTACACATTGTGAAAGTACGTGATAAGTTGTGTGTGCCATATGTCACAAGAGTGAAATAGTATAAGAGTATAATACATGTTGGGAAGAATTAGATGGGTATTCACCATGTTGCCTCCAAGGTACATTTATGTACAAGGTTAATTTTAAATGAATTTATTTAATTTTTTTAAAATTATAACTAATTAAAATCTAAAGGAAATTCAAATTATAATTAAGATAAAAGTATTGATTGATTAAATATATTAATTAATCAATTTGAGTGCTATTTATCTTAAATAAGAACGATTAAGAATTTATTTCTAATTTTATTAAATGTGTAATCTGTTTCATGCATGTGGATGATCTTGAGCTAAACCATAACTTTTTTATGTGATTGGTTTCAATTAATTTATTATTAAATTAAATTATTGGTATGTGTTCCTTCTCTCCTTTCATTATGTAGGGTCTTTGTACCCATGGTTTCTTTTATGTAAACCCCTTTTTTCCCTCACCTGCGTGTGAGTAAAAGGCATATGTAATGGATGGAGCTCCCAAGCTAGTGGAGGTGGTTCAAGTTCGGAGCTGAAGTGAAACCAATCTAAGGAGATACATGGGTGGACAAATGGAAAGCTGCAACACGGACCTTAATTGGTTCAAGGTGTTTTTCCCCTAGGTCAATGGTCAACTTTTAGATAAACTAACCACTAGTAAGATATCATAACTATATCACTTTATTTTATTTTTTCAGTTGCATGGTTATTTCATTATGGATGTCTTGTCACGATCATATAATTAATGAATTAATAAACATGCAAGATAAAACTAAAATAAACCATATTATACGTAAATATTATCTAAGACATGGTTAATCACTTAAGTAATCTCACATAATATTAAAAATCATGTGATAAAGATAATAATTGGAAATTTACGCATAAAAGGATAAAATCTCTCAATAAAATATTAAGTCGGTATAGTATTCCATTACTTCAATTAGAATCAAACCATAGTTCAAAGTGCTTGACCAGCCAAATTTGAGGTGCTTTTAATTATCAGGGAATTCTAACTTGAGTTTTTAGGTTGAATTAACTTAGTTGACATCAAGGATTGACTTTCAAAGCAAGACTTGGTGTAACTGAGAGGCAAAGGTTGAGGGAATCTAAATTAATGATTTCAGGATTGGGGAATTCACTCAGCAGATCAAGGAACTGTGAGTTAATGTAGTTGGTATTTGAAATGCCTACCTAAAACCATTTGAGTTTCTTGACCAACCAAAGTTGGGGTAATGAGAAGGGGAATATAGATCTTTTCCACTAAAATATCCAAGCAACAGGATATTTTAAAGTCAATGGTGAGAGTTATTGGGTTTCGATAAAATAGTGGGAGACTAATAAATATAAAATTTATTTATTTGTCTAAATTTAGCAGATAAATTACTAAAATTATGCTTATCTTATTTGTAGAAATATCAATAAAATGGAATCAAACATATCATTGTGATCCATACTTGAGACGGAAAACCTTCTCACCATCACAAATTTCTAAGAGTGGCAAAGGCACCTACATGTCATCTTTCGCCATGAAAGGAAATTGTATGTGTTGGAAGAACCTTTACCAGTTTAACCTAGCAATGAGGTAAGTGATGAAGATTTTTATCTCTAAGATAAACATCTGAATGATGCTACAGATGTTTAGTGCTTCATTCTATCATCCATCTGAATGTTCTGGAAGAACCTTTACCAGTTGCACCTATCAATGAGGTAAGTGATGAAGATTTTTGTCTCTAAGATAAACATCTGAATGATGCTACAGATGTTTAGTGACTCATTTTATCATCCATATCCAATGATCTTTTGAAGAAACATAAGGATATGGATGCCTATAGTATGATATCTTACCTTCAGGATCTTTGTTAAGAGAATGCGAGATAAGAGAGGTATGAGATCTCCAATGCTTTTTTCACCACTAAACTTGGAGAGTCTGCGCCAGCAGGGACTCATGTAGTCAATCTTATCAGCTACATTGAACTCCTAGACATATTATGGATTAAATTATAAGATGATTTGCGTACAGATCTTATACTTTCATCACTACACAAGACCTTCTCCAACTTTATTGTGAATTATAATATGAGCAATAATGAGAAGATTCTTTTGAAACTTCTGATCTTGATTTTCCAAGTGGATAAGGACATGGGGCATGATAAACCTGTGGTCCTTATGGTAAAAATGAAAAGGAAGAACAAGGAAAAGGGACCCAATACCTATAAATAGTCTAAAGCTCCTGAGCATCATCCTTCCAAGAATGGGAAGATCCAAGGGAAAAGCAAGGAAAAGGAGGTAGTATGTTTTCATGTGGCAAGTCAGGCCACTGGAAGAGTAACTGCACCCAGAAGTAAGGGGAAGCTTATGGTTCATTCGTTATCAAGTGTAATTTTTCAATATCTACACATTGGGTATTAGATATAGCTTGTGGGGATCACGTTTTTAACCAAATATAGGAATCAAGTATATTCTGAAAGATAAATAGAGGAGAGGTGGATCTGAGAGCTTCCAGTGGAGCAAGGTTGGGTGCCTTATCCATTTGTGACTACCACATTTCATTTCCAATGGAAATGAATTTGATTTTAAAAGATTGTTATTATGTACCTACAGTTACCAAGAACCTAATTTATGTATCATGCCTAGATACAGATGAGTTTATTTTTAAATTTGGAAATAAAAGTTGTTTCTTTTATAAGGACAACATATGTTATGGTATGGTGCATTTAAATAACAGTATTTATGTATTAAATCACAAAAAACAAGTGTTGAAAATCGATAATGAATCATGTTCACACGACTCATATAACACCCAATTGTGGCATCACCATCTTGTTCATGTAAATGAGAAGAATTTGAAAAATCTCTTTTAAGATGGTTATTTAGACTCTTCTGAGCTAAAACCACTTCATAGATGTCATGCTTGTTTACAAGGGAAAATGACCAAATTGTCATATGGTGGATATGGTGAAAGGGACATAGAGCTTCTAGGATTGGTACACACTAATGTGTGTGGACTATTTCCAATAGAAGCTAGAGGTGGATATTCTTATTTCATAACTCTTACTGATGACTTGAGTAGATATGGATATATCCACTTGATGAGGTACAAGTCCAAGTCCTTTGAGAAATTTAAGGAGTTCAAGAATGAATTAGAAAATCATCTTGGTAAGAAGATAATGAAGCTTCAATAAAGAAGCTTCACCTAATTCCTTCATGGAGAAACGCTTGTTTAACTAGTCTTACAATCTGTTAAGAACTGGTTAAACAAGTATTTCTGCATGAAGGACTTAGGTGAAGCGGTCTACATTCTAGGGATCAAGATCATTTTTGATAGATCTAAGAGGCTTCTTAGACTAAGTCTAAGTACCTATATTGACCAGATGCTAAAGAGATTTAGTATGGAACAATCCAAGAGGGTATTGGTTCCAATGTCACATGGTTTACATATTTCTAAGAAAATTTGTCCCCAAACACAACAAGAGAAAGAGAGAATGAGTAAGATCTCATATGCTTCAGTGATAGAATCAATCATGTATGTCATGTTATGTACTAGACTTGATGTTGTCTATGCATTGAGCATAGTAGGAAGATATCAAACAGATCCAGGAGAACAACATTGGATTGTTGTTAAGGTTGCCCTTAAGTATCTAAGAAGAACTAAGGATATCTTATGGATGTATGGAGAACATGATGAGCTAGTCATCATAAGCTATATTGATACTATTTTTTAGATAGATCATAATGATCTGAAGTCACAATCAAGATATGTTTTCTATCTCAACAGATGAGCTATGATCAGGAAGAGTTCAAAGCAACCAGTTTTTTGTTGATTCTACAGTGGATTTCGAGTATATAGTAGCTCTTGATGTAGTCAAGGAAGCTGTTTGGATTTAGAACTTTGTCTAGGAGATTGATGTGGTACCTAGTAGTAAAGACCCTATCACATTGTATTGTGATAATACTGCAGTGATGGCTCTTGAAAAAGAGTCAAGGTCACACCAATGGACAAATCATATATTCCAGAAGTATCACCTCTTGATGGATTCTATCATAGGGGTGAAGTTGTAGTGGGCAGAGTACCCATAGAAGATAATTTGGTGGACCCCTTAACTAAAGGTATATCTTAGCAGAAGAATGAGTATCATTTGAGAGCTAACGAACTGAAGGTTGTTAGCAGTTGGATCTAGTGCAAGTGGGAGTCTGTTGGAGTTGGTGCCCTAGAACCAACTTCTTTGCACTTTATGATAAACATGTATCCATTGTTTTTAATATTAATAAACTACTTATCACATCATGATTTTTCTTCTATGTGATATAGTATGTGATAATGTCCTAAGAGTAGTTTTCGCACTAAAAGGTCATAGCAGTTCCCTACAATGATGAGAACCCAAAAGTGCTACGACACTATTCTTGAATATATGTTTTATAGCTGGATTATATCATTTGAGGGACACAAATGATACAGGAAATCAAGGTTGGAGACTCATAGGACTTTGAGGCATATTCTCATGGTGTACACCATTGGTAATATTCAATGGGATATTATGAGAATAGGACTTTCCAGTAGGAAATCTACATTTATACGTGTCATTGGATGTTCCTATCTATGGACATGAGTATTGGTCCTTAAACATTAAGATTGTTATTAATGAATATTATTAGTCACATACTTTGATTTATTGATGAAAACTGTGATGACAGATATTTGCAGCAAGGTAGGATACATTGGGTGCGTCGTGAGTAATATTGCATTAATGAATAATACGAGAAATGATTTATCCCTTCTGTTCATTAACAGAAGTTAATATCTCATACTATTTGATGGAAATGATATAGCCTAAATAAATCTATGGCCATGGTTTTCTATATGAAATTTCTATTTCTGTAAAGTCAAAGAAAGAGATAATTGAGCATATAGGTTGATAGTACTGGCATGCAACCTGCTCGATTTGAGATATTGTGATAAAGGGATTATATTACACAGTAAGAATTTGAATGAGGCAACATGTCATTGCGGAATTAATTTCTTTCTCTATGGGTGTCTTGGAATGTTGTTAGATATTAATCTTGGAATTTAGGTTGGTTCACATAATACCATTGAGAAAGAGGTCTAGAGGGTCACACACTAAGTGTATCCAGAATCTCGGTTAAACAATATATTATTATTTATTATTTAACAGGTTGAATACATATTATTCCTACATATGGTTTAAAAATTATTCATGTATTCTTGATCACGTTTATTTCATCATTAGTTATTCAAAAAAAATATTATGAGTGGAATATTTAATAAATATTTATTTGTTATTTAGTAAATATAATATTTATTTATTTATTGGTGAATTGTTCATTGATATTTATTTAATAAATAAATAGACATTATTCAAGGACTGATAAATATTGTGGAGGAATGGTGGACCAAGTTTAATGGTCCAATGAGAAATAATAAATATTGAATGTTATTTAATTAAATAATATTTAATTATAATTCAAAAGTTAAGCGTGTGTCGAGAAATAATATTATTATTATTATTATTATTATTATTTAACATAGAGTTTTGTTAGGATTAAATAAAATAATTAAGTGCACTTGTAAAATTATTTTATTTTAACCATAGAAATATAAATAATCAATTATGTTATTTTCTCAATAGAGCCAATTTCATTTTGTTGGTTGTGCACAAAAATCTTGGAGAATCCTCTCAATCCTAGAGATCTCCCTTCTCTGAGAATGCTCCCAAGAACGGTGAGTAATTATCCTCCACCAGATCAAGGTGAACGCTTCGGAAGTATTTCTCGAAGCGATCAAAGGCAAACGACACAAGCATAAGGATCTACCGTGCTAGCACCCGAAGATTCCTTCAGCGATGTCTGAAGATTCAAGGAACATGTGTGGATCACCACTAGAGGAAATCTGCACTTGATCTACAATGCAACAATGGTGGACCGTAGATCTGTCACAGATTCATCAACGGAGAAAGAATTCCAACAAAGATAATTCTTTATTTAATTAAATTAATTATAAACAATATGTTATGATCCTCTTTCTCGATTCTGGAGTACTTATTTATTGTCTATTTCTTTTACTCAATTTCAAGGATCACGACGTTCATCGTCGTATAGATCTTGGATTGATCATTCATTATGGAAAAAAAATAAAGTTGGGAACCACCCATCACATGCTTCTACTGCTCCTAGAACCTATATGAGTATCATGTGAGAGCAAGCGGACTGAAGGTTGTTAGTAGTTGACTCTAGTACAAGTGGGAGTCTGTTGATTTGGTGCCCTAGAACCAACTTCTGTGTACTTTATGATAACTTGTATTCATAGTTTTGAATACTAATAAATTCTTCATCACATCATGATTGTTCTTCTGTGTAACATAATATGTGATAATGTCCTAAAAGGTTATCACACTAAAAGGTCATAGCAGTTCCCCACTATGAGGAGAACCTAGATGTAAGGAACTAGCCTTAATCATTGCATATTCTAGTGATTTTAAACTAGAATTCACATTATTACAATCTCAAGGTTCTTTTCAGTTTATAATTTTAGAGAATTGGGACTAACTATTACATAGTAAACTCATACATTACAAGTGGACACTTATACATAGTATCCATTTTTTTCACCAAACAAAAGTCTTTAAAAAAATAAAACATAGTTTATCTTTCATGAAAAATCTTCACATTTTTCCCCTTAAACTCATACTTGTACCTAATCTTCCTTAAACCTTGTGAAAAATATTTTAAAACTTGAGATGAGTATAAAAATATAAGGGACATAAAGAAAGGAAACTTTTGGTCCAGTGAAAATTCATAAAAAACATTTTCATGAAAAAATACTTTTTCAACTTGGAAAGGGAATCATCTTATCAAAAAGATCATTATCTAACCTTTTGAAAATAAATTGATTTCCATGAAAACTCATTAACAAGCATATAAAATATAAGTTGGTAACTTGGGACATCTTTTTTCATATCACTCTTACAAATGGAGTAATCAATATGGACAACCTCCAACTCCGGAGTACCCAATGCATTGGAGGTTATAACGTAACCACCCATCCTTCGTTTATCACGGAACCATCTGCCATTGGTTAATATTATAACCACATGTCCTTGGTTTATCATGGAACCACCCTTAATTGGTTTATAACAAAACCACCCATCATCATAAACAATGCCCAATAACCATAACACAAACATAAATCATGAAAGCTTGAATCATAAAAACATTCTTTGAAGAAAATAAACTTTTCATTTTGAAATCACATATATTGAAAAATTGTTCATGTACAATGGAAAACATTTTCTTTAAAAGTAACCATATAAACATGTAAAGTAAGATTCTGAATATTAAGGTGACATGATGGTGGGAAATTCCGTTCATGTCATATATATAATAAAAAAACATTCCTTTTGACTTTTGTAAAAATAAACTTTAAAATAATGTTTTTTTAAACAAAATCCCTTACATAAAACCTTAAATTATTCTTTTTGAAAACATTTGATAGATATTAAAAGATTCTATTTTTTAAACATTCATGTCCATATAAATACATTCACAAAATTAATTTTAAAAACATGGAAATAAAAGAGAGATATTTAGAAAATAAATCATTATAACATTTAAAATGAGGTTTTTTAGTTAAAGAGTCTCTTACAAATATCATATCATTGAATTGAGCATTAATCAAAATAATGGATTATGTGTATCAATTGTAAATACGCATAAAACAAGTGGAAATAAAAAATAAGATAATCAAAAGTCATTTCACACATAATCTTAACATGAAATAATCAGTGAAGTACAAGTTTAACTCAACGAAAGGAATTGAGTTAAGAATTCTCTTACTACTTTGTAATTAGTTAAATCATATGCCCCATGAATGAAAAATAATTAACAAAACATTAAATATCATGTTAATAGATAAAATAATGATATAATATGTCAAAGGGGCTGTATTTACACCTCATAAAAGAATATAGGTGCATAAC
This sequence comes from Viscum album, assembly GCA_963277665.1. Taxonomy (NCBI): domain Eukaryota; kingdom Viridiplantae; phylum Streptophyta; class Magnoliopsida; order Santalales; family Viscaceae; genus Viscum; species Viscum album. Next base: position 435,714,306 of record OY728119.1, read on the forward strand.
ATCAAAATATTTCTCAACAAAAAGAAATTGAGATGAAGTTCTTTACTAAATTTTGGCAGATAGCAGTAGTACTTAAAGATTCATAAAATGGTTTAATGAGAGCGAAAGGTGTCTCTCATCATTTGAACATCAAAAGGAAAGTAAGAGGAATGTGGAAAAGCACATCCTATCAATAGGAACTAGAAATTAAACACATAAAATAAAGAATGAGCTTGAAAGGAAAAGAAAAGAGAGGTAGAGGGGACCCTTACTTTGTGTTTGAATGTGTTCTGTACTTGATCTTAATGTCATGGATAATCAAATTAGATTCATTAATCACTTAATTAATAAACTTTTAACATATATTTTATTTATTACAATTTTATTGCATTCATTTATGGACATTTTGGTGAGTTATGATGTTCAATTTCATTGTTCTGGGAGCGTTCGTTTCATGGTTTCATTGTCGGTTCATTTGAGTATAATTATGGATATTCTTGTCAAATGGGAATAATACTCCATAAGTAGAATGAAATGGAATTCATGCAAATCCAGAAGTTTAAATGGTCTCATATATCATTTTTTTATGACATTATGATGATTCATTTGATAAAATGTTAATGATAAATATTTAGTTTATTTTTTTGTTTTTTCCAACCATCATGAATTAGTTTCATTTTATTTAATATTATGTTTTTCTATTAGTTTCAGAACTTGAAATAAGTTAAAATATATTTATTACAATCTGATTTAACGATAATAATATTTTTATTACCAGCCTTGAATATGGTAATGGAAAATGAAAACTTATTATCCGCGAAAATGGTTAACCACCATAATTTGGATAATGTTTTTGTTTCATTGAATAAGAGGGGATGAGAAAAGGAAAGGATATAAGATACTTCATTATCAACATAACATTATAGTATATACATGATACTGGACTTATTATACTTTGATGGATGAATGAGGTGAGGAGAAAGTAGAAGAAGAAAATAAATTAAGAGAGGTGGTTTGAGAAAGTTACCTCTTGAATATCATCTTCTTGAAGGACCCCTTAAAGAACTTGGAATTGGTCTTTGGTTGAGACCAGAAACACTCGAATGTGGGGAAAGTGGGGAGGAGAGGGTTTGGCATATATTTGAAAATATTCAAGTCTTGTGAGAATAAATGAGGTGGTGATTAGTGGTATTTATACTTGAGGGGTGATTCTAAGTGATTAAATAATGATTATTTTATATTTAAATTCAACCACATTTAGGTGGAATTAATTCCAAAGAATTAGATTAAAATTAATGTTTTAAAGTATGGTTAGGGTCAAGAAACACATCAAACACCAATTTAAAGTTGTATTTTTTAGGTATTTTAAGTTTTTACCTTTTAACTTTAACTTGTTTCATTATTTTACATATACTGTGGTAAATCTTTTTTTATCATGCTAAATTTTTATGCCTAAAAATGAAAATGACTTTAATAACTAATTTGGGACTTAAAGTTCCAAATATAGAATCCATTTTACCTAATTCAATTCACAGAATTGGAAAAATTAAATTTAATACAAAACCCATAGACGCAATGAAAAAAACAGGTTTTCAAAAAGTGTGTTTTTCAAGAAAAAGATGATTTTATATTAACTATATGACTAATAATAATCATTGTATGAAACTCAACTAATGTTTATAGATATATAATATATAAATTTCATTTAAAAAAATCCCTGTTAAGGGTTATTTAAATTAATTAAAAAGAAGAAACATTATGCACTTTTAAACAGTTTTCAGAAAAATCTCATTTTTAAACCCAAAAATAAACTTATTCTAAAATACAATATAAAGCTAATTCAAAAACATTTAAGTGGATTAAATATAACTAAATAATAATTATTTTACTTGAAACCAAATTAAAAACATAATGGTACTTTTAAATTTTTAATTTATTGAAAAGAAATGATATTTTTACAAAAATTGGTATTTTTCACCATTCATTGAAAACCCCATATTTTCCAAAAAATCCCAAAATTTCACCCAAAGTAAAACTTGATATTATTATTTCAAAAATAAAGGTTATTTTAGGAAATTAATTTTATAAAATTTCCAATAATTAATTATAATATCCACTCATAAAATGCAATAAAACCAATTTTGTAAAGAAAATGTATTCTTTAAAAAATAAAATGACATTACTAAAATTTAGAGTGATTATTTACAAAGAATTAATTAATACATTAGCAATGAATAATACCATTATATATTTCATAATTTCATTAATACTATTCATTCTATCCAATTTAGTGGTTAGGTTATAACGATCGCAATTAAATAATAAGATTGTGTTTGTTTAAGCTTGGAGTTATGTATCTTGTATGTTATCAAACATAGTATTTTCTTTTAAAAATCTTGGGATGTTACATCCCCCCTTTAATAAATTGCATCCTTGCAATTTGAACTCAGGATCAAAAACTAGAAGTTTGACTTTTCAAAATTCCCCTGTTTAAATCCCATGTTATAAAAAGGGTCAATAAAGCTTCCACTTAAAAAGTGAGAAAGGAAAGTATGAAGATCACCTAAGATAACACATATTAGGTTTTCATGTAGGAAAACATGGGCATTGAAGAGAAAAGATAACACCCATGGCCCGATGGAAAGTGATAGAGAACATGGTTGTGAGAAAGTTGACCATTGTAAGTTTATGATAGGTTAAAAGGCCATTGATTTCTCTGTAAGAAAAGTAAACGAGTAACCTTTTTGTTTCAAAAATATTTTTTCTGTATTTGAGGAATTCTTTTACTACCTAAACTAAGAACATAAGGAAATATACTTACTTGACATGCAGAATTTCATCCTCATCTCTTCTCCAAACGATGAGTATTAAAGATAAATTTATCATACCTGAAGCATCAGAATCAACTTCTACAAATCACAAAATTCACAAAAGTATAATTATTTATTCCTCCTATCTTTAGGCATTAACCAAAACCAAAATGGTTAGTGAAAGATTATGTAATTATTCAAAAAGAATAAACTTTTATATAATGATAAATTACTTCAATCTCCAAAATTCAATAGTAATACCCAAAGTTTGGCATATATTATTTAGCAAATAACTATCCTTAAAATTCCTCAAAATATTATAGGCTAAAATTGAAACCCAAAAATCAGAATGACTTGATCTCAATATTCCAAGATAAAATTTATCTTCAAATAATATCAATTATTCTTAAACTCTCCTTCCCAAATGTAATTTACAGAATCACATAATCTTCAAGATATACTAATCATTTCCATAAATAACCTGAATTTTCAGAAATCATATATGTTTCCAAAAGATAACCCATCCATTATTTCTCAAATAGAATATCATAGTATTCAATTTACCTTAATCATTTAAGGTTCCCAAAATAGTGAATGTATTATGAAATAACAATTATCACTTAATCACCCAATCATTTTTCCAATATCATGGTTATCTATAGGATAAAACATAATCTCCCAAAATAAATTTATTTTTCTTTGATAAAATCATTTAATTAAAAAAAAATCATACTAATTGGGACTTCACATAGGTGGTAAGCGATGCACCCTTGTCACCCTTCAGTTGTGGGTTCAATCCCTATGATCTTTCCAGACGCGACAGGTTGTCACACGATCTATGGGATGTCCTTTTCTAAAACTATATTAATATAATCCTTATAAAATTTTAGAAATGTGAGAAACATACTTAAAAACAACCTTAATATATTCAACATTAAATAAATGTTTTATCCTCAAAGGTTGTCTCATGGATTTCATTTTTCATCCCAAAAACTAAGAACCTATGATTACCTCAAAATCAAAGATCATATAAACCCTAAAGGTTATCCATACCTTTAAAATTATGTTCACAAAATGAAAAAAGAATTTTTCCTCAAATAACATTTTCACATGAGAAACTTAAGGGTTACATATAACTCAATATCAATAAAAGCCTCCCAAAGTACTCCCATCATCAAAAGAGTATTAATACATTTAATCATTTCATTATCCTTAAATCTACCAAAACTCTTGAATCCATTATATGTGGACATCTTAATTATTCAGAGTTCTTCATAATCCCTTAACTATGTTTTTTCATCTTATTCCTTAATACTTCTTTCCTGCAAACAAAAATATGAATCATGTCCTAAGATTCGACAATGTCAAAACATGATCCAAGAAATAATTCATACCTTTCATATGTCATTTGTAGTTTCCTCATCTTTAACTGTAATGGTATTAGGTATTTCTAAACAGATATTTGAATGGTCCTGTTGAGCTCATTCATGAGCCTTATTCCTAGGACATTGATTTTCATAATGATCATGCTTCCCACATCTTAAACATTTAATTTAAAACTCGGGGAGAACTTCTTTCCCCTTCATGGAGTTAACTGAACGTTTTTTTGTAAAGTATTGTTTTATGACCTCCTTTACCACATATAAAACATATTCTTGTCCTTTTAAGACATTTTCCTAGGTGTTTCTTTCCATATTCTTGACATATAGGGCGTTGAATATATTTACCTTTAAGATCGTTGTCACCTAAACTTCCACAGGGCTTCATTTCTCTCATATTTGATGCATTAGGAAACTCACCAAGGTTCAAGTGGTTAATAATTACTCCTAATAGCTACTTTAAAATAACCACAAGAGTTCTCATTACAACTCCCATTTTATTTGGTTGCTCATTCATACAACTACTGCATTTTCCTTCACATCCATTGTCACTTTGGTGCCTGTTGGATCCATTCATTTACTAAAACCAAAAATTTTAGTGTGAATATATCAATAAATTCATAATATAACATCTTATGAGGTGGATAAACACTATCATATCCTTATTCATGTTATCTCAAACTCATTCAACTTATCCAAAATAAATATGACTCTCCCCACCATACTAACCATTGTGGTTATATATGACTTGTAACTTATGCTTAAATAGTATCTTAACCTCTAAAGTTAACTAAACCAACATCTAATAACAACTGTAAGGACTCAGCCTTAAGGATTACATATTATAGTGATTTTAAAATAGAATTCACATTATTACAATCCCGCAGATCTTTTCAATTTAGAGTTTTAGAGAATTAGGACTAAATATTACATAGTAAGCTCATACATTGCAAGTAGACACTTATACTTAGTATCTATTTTTTCCACCAAACAAAAGTATTTAAAAAAAATAAAACATGGTTTCTCTTTCATGAAAAAATATTCACAATTTTCCCCTTGATCTGATCCTTGAACCTAATCTTCCTTAAACCCTGTGAAAAAAAAGTAAACTTGGGATGAGCATAAAAATCTCAGTAAGGGACATAAAGAAAGGAAATCGTTAGTCAAGTGAAAACCCGTAAAAACATTTTCATGAAAATGTACTTTTTCACCCTGAAAAGGAATCATCTTTTCAAAAAGATCATTATCTTACCATTTAAAAATCAATCATCTGCCATGAAAACTCATTACCAAGCATATAAAATATAAGTAGGTAACTTGGGGGGTTCAGGGCCTAGCTCAGTGGTAGTATCCCTATGGGGTGTCAGGGAGGTCTCGAGTTCAAGTCTCCTCGACTTCCTACCTGTGTGTGTTTCATGTTTTATTTTTAACTCTGTAATACCCCCCTTCCCAAACATTTGTAATTATAAGTAGGTAACTTGGGACATCATTTTTCATATCACTATTATAAATGTAGTAACCAATATGGTCAACCTCCAACTCCAGAGTACCCAATGCATTAGAGGTTATAACGTAACCAATCGTCCTTGGTTTATCACGTAATCATTCGCCATTGGCTAATAACGTAACTTTCCTTGGTTTATCACAAGACAACCTGTCATTGGTTTATAATGGAACCACTCACCATCATAAACAATGCCCAAGAACCAACATAAACCTAAATCATGAAAGCTTGCATCATAAAAATATTCTTTAAAAAAATAAACTTTTCATTTTGAAATCATTCATTTTGAAAAACTGCACACATACAATGGAAATCATTTGCTTTGAAAGTAACTATATAAACATGTAAAGTAAGATTCAGAATATTGAGGTGACATGAAGATGGGAAATTCTATTCATTACATATATATAATAAAAACATTCCTTTTTAATTTTTAAAAAGAAACTTTAAAAGAAGGTTTTTTTAAAAGAAAATCTCTTACGTAAAACCTTAAAAAGTTCCCTTTTTGATAACATTTGATAGAAATTAGAAAATTCTATTTTTTAAAACATTCATGTCTATATAAATACATTTACAAAATTCATTTTCAAAACATGGGCATGAAAGAGAAAGATTTAGAAAATAAATCATTAAAACATTTAAAACAAGGTTTTTTAGTTAAAGAATCTCTTACAAATATCATATCATTGAAGTGAGCGTTAATCAAAAGAATAGATTATGTGTATCAGTTGTAAATCCACATAAAATAAGTGAAAATACAAAATAAGATAGTCAAAAGTCATTTCACATATAATCTTAGCATGGCATAATCAATGAAGTAGAAGTTTAACTCAAATAAAGGAAATTGAGTTAAGAATTCTCTTACCACTTTGTAATCAGTTGAATCATATGTCCCATGAATGAATAACAATTAACAAAACTTTAAATATCATGATAATAGATAAATTCATGATATAATATGTCAAATGGATTGTATTCACACCTCATAAAAGAATATAGGTGCATAACATCAAAATATTCTTTAACGAATAGAAATTGAGAAGAAATTCCTTACTAAATTTCGAAAACATAACAACAATTCTTAAGGATTCATAAAATAGTTTAATGAGAGAGAAAGGTGTATCATCATTTGAACATCAAAAAGATAGTAAAAGGGTTGTGGAAAAGCATATCCCATCAATAGAAATTGGAAATGAAATGCACAAAATAAAGATGGTGCTTGAAAAGAAAAGAAGAGAGATGAGGTAGAGGGGTCTCTTACCTTGTGCTCGAATGTGTTCTATAATTAATCTTAATGTCTGGATAATCAAATTAGATTCATTAATTACTTAATTTAGAACCCTTTCCACATATATTTTATTTATTACAAATTTATTACATTCATTTATAGTTATTTTGATGAGTTGTGAAGTTCAATTTTATTATTCTAAGAGTATTCATTTCATGGTTTCATGGTTTCATGGTTTCATGGTTTCATGATGATCTCACTTGAGTATAATTCTGGATGTTTTTGTCAAATGAAAATACTACTCCAAAAGTAGGATGAAATGGTATTCATGCACTTCCAGAAGTTTAAATGGTCTCATATATCATTTTTTTTTTTGCCAACATGAAGATGATTAATTTGATAAAACATTAATGATAAATTTTTAGTTTATTTTCACGGTTTTTCCTAACCATCATGAATTTGTTTCATTTTATTTAATATTATGTTTATATATTAGTTTCAGAACATGAAATAAGTTAAAATATACTTACTAAAATCTGATTTAATCATAATAATAGTTTTATGACCATCCTTGAAGGTGGTAATGGAAAATAAAAACTCATTATCCATGGAGATGGTTAAGTGCCATAATTTGGATAATGGTTTTGTTTCTTTGAATAAAGGAGGGTGAGAAAAGGAAAGGATATAAGATATTTCATTATCAACATAACATTCCAGTATATAGATGATACTGGAGTTATTATAATTTGATGGATGAATGAGGTGAGTAGAATGTAAAAGAAGAAAATAAATTAAGAGAGATGGTTTGAGAAAGTTGTCACTTAAATATCAACTTATTGAATGACCTATTAAAGAACTTGAAATTGGACTTTGGGTGAGACCAGCGATACTTAGACGTGGGGAGAGTGAGGCAGTTTGGCAGAGATTTGAAAAGGTTAAAGGCTTGTGAGGATAAAGGAGGTGGTGAGGAGTGGTAATTATACTTGAGGGGTGGTGGTTCTAAGTGATTAAAAATTATTATTTTATATTTAAAGTCAACCACATTTGGGTGGCATTAATTCCAACTAATTAGATTAATAATTAATGTTGTAAAGACTGGTTAGGGTTGAGAAACACATCAACCATCCATTTAAAGTTTTAGTTTTTAGATATTTTAAGCTTTTACCTTTTAACTTTACCTTGTTTCATTATTTTACCTATACTGTGGTAAAAATGAAAATAACCTTACAATCTAATTTAGACCTTCTTATTCAAAATATGAAATTCATTTTACCAATTTCAATACACATAATTGGAAAAATTAAATTTAAAACAAAACTCATAGACGCGGTGAAAAAGCAGGTTTTCAAGAAGTGTATTTTTCAAATAAACAATGATTTTATATTAACTCTGACTAATAATAATTATAGAATAAAATTAATTAATATTTAATGATATATAATCTATAAAATTCATTTAAAACATTCCCCATTATGGATTATTTTAAGGATAAACATTATGTACTTTAAAACAGTTTTCAGAAAAATCATGTTTTAAAACCCAAAAATAAACTTATTCTAAAATACAATATAAAGTTGATACAAAAACATTTAAGTGGGTGAAATATAACTAAATAATACTTATGTTACTTGAAATCAAATTAAAAATATAATGATACTTTTAAATAGTTTAATTTATTGAAAAGAAATGATATTTTTACAAAAAATAGTATTTTTCACTATTCACTGAAAACCTAATATTTTTCAAAAAAACACAAAATTTCACCCAAAGTAAAACTTGATATTCTGATTCCAAAAATGAAGTTTATTTTATGAAATTTATTTTCTAAAAGTTCCAAAAATTAATTATAATATTCACTCATAAAATGTAATAAAACCCATTTTTTGAAGAAAATGTATTTTTTGAAAAATAAAACAACTTTACTAAAAATTTGAGTGATTATTTGCTAAAAACTAATTAATACATTAGCAATGAGTATGACCATTATATATTTCATAATTTCATTAATATTATTCATTCTCATCAATTTAATGGGTAGGTTATAACGGTCACATTTAAATAATAAGATTTCATTGTTTGTTTAAGCTCAAAGTCACATATCTTATACATTATCAAACAGTATTTTCTTTTAAAAATCTCAGGATGTTACATTCTCTCCCACTTCAATAAATTGTGTCATCGCAATTTGAACTCGAGATCAAAAACTGAGGGTTTGAATTTTCAAAATATGTTTGTTGAAATCTCGCATTGTAAAAAGAATTAACAAAACTTACACTTGAAAAGAGAGAAATGAAAGTACGAAGATTGCCTGAAATAACACATACTAGGATTTCATGTAGGAAAATATGGATATGAAAGATAAAAGCTAACACTCATGGACTGATAAAGAGTGATAGAGAACATGGTCGTGAAAAAGTTGACCATCGTAAATTTATGATAGGTTAAAAGGCCATTGATTTCTCAGTAAGAAAAGTAAATGAATAACATTTTTGTTTTAGAAATCCATTTTATATAGTTGAGGAATTCTTTTACTATCTAGACTAAGAATATAAAGAAATATACTTACATGACAAGTACAATTTCATCCTCGTCTTTTCTTTAAACGGTGAGTATGAAAGATGAAGTTTTCATACCTGAAGCATTAGAATCGACTTCTACATATCACAAAATCCATAAAAGTATAACTATTTATTCCTCTTGTCTTTAGGCATTAACCAAAACCAAAAATGATTAGTGAAAGATAATGTAATTCTCCAAAAAGAATTAACATTTATATGATGAAAAACTACTTTAATATCCAAAATTCAATAGTAATACCCAAAGTTCAACATAGATTATTCAACAAATAATTATCCTTAAAATTCATCAAAATATTCTAGGCTAAAATTGAAACCCAAAAATCTGAAGGATTTGATCACATGGTCTTCCAAGATAAATGTGATATTTATTTTCAAATAATATCAATTACTCTTAAAGTCTCATTCCAAAATATAATTTACATAATCACATAATCTTCGAGATAAACAAATTATTTCCATAAATAACTTGAATCGCCATAAATCATATATGTTTCCGAAAGATAATTCATCCTTAATTTCTCAAATATAATCTCACAGTATTTTGTTTACATTAATCATTTAAGGTTCGCAAAATAGTAAATGTCTTCTGAAATAAAAATCATCACTTAATCACTGAATCATTTTTCCAATCTCACGGTTATCTATTGGATAAAACATATGTTCCCAAAATAAACTTATTTTTCTTAGATCAAATCATTTAACTAAAAAGAAAAATATCATACTGACTGAGACTTTATGTAGGTCAGTGGTAAGCGATGCACCCTTGTCGTCCTTCGGTTGTGGGTTCGATCCTCGCAGCCTTGTCGGACGTGATGGGTTGTCACACAGTCTACGGGATGCCCTTTTCTAAAATTATATTAATATGATCCTTATAAAATTCCATAAATGTTAGAAACATCCTCAAAAATAACCTTAATATATTCAACATTAAATGAATGTTTTATCCTCAAAGGTATCTCATACCTTTCATTTTGCATCCTAAAAACTAAGAACCCAGAACTACCTCAAAATCAAAGATTATATAAACCCTAAAGGTTATATATAGCTTTAAAATTATGTCCACAAAATGAAAAAATAATTTTTCCTTAAAAAACATTTTCACATGATAAACTTAAGGGTTACATATAACTCAATCTCAATAAAAGTCTCCCAAAGTACTCTCATCATCAAAAGAGTATTAATACATTTAAGTAGTTCATCATCCTAAAATCTACCATAACTCTTGAATCCCTTATATGTAAACATCTTAATTATGCAGAGTTCTTCAAAATCTCTTAACCATGTTTTTCCATCTTATTCCTTATTACTTCTTTCCTGTAAACAAAAATATGAATCGTGTCCTAAAATTCAACAATGTTGAAACATGAGCCAAGAAAAATCCATATCTTTCATGTCATTTGTAATTTCCTCATCTTCAATTGTAATGGCATTAGGTATTTCTAAACAGATATCTATATGGTCCTTCTTAGCCCATTCATGAACATTCTTCTTATGACATCGATTTTCATAATGACCATACTTCCCACGTCTCAATTGATAACCCGAGGAGAACTTCTTTCCCCTCCATGGAGTTAACTGAACGTTTCTTTTTTTTCCTTGGCAGATTATTGCTATATGACCTCCTTTACCACATATAAAACATCTTCCAGTCTTTTTAAGACGTTTTTTAGGTGTTTCTTTCCACATTCTTGACACATAGATCGTTGAATATATTTACTTTTATGATCGTTTTCACTTGAACTTTCACGGGGCTTCATTTCTCTCATATTTGATACATTAGGAAACTCACCAAGGTTCAAGTGGTTAATCATTACTCCTGATAGCTGGTTTAAAATAACCACAAGATTTCTCATTGCAACTCCTATTTCATTTGGTTGCTCATTTATACAACCACCACATTTTCCTTCACATTCATTGTTACTTTGGCGTTTGGTGGATCCAGCCATTTACTAACCAAAAAGTTCAGTGTGAATATATCAATAAAATCATAATATATAATCTTATGAGGAGGATAAATACTAAAATATCCTTATTCATGTTATCTCAAACTCAATCATTTTATCCATAATAACTATGACTCTCCCTACCATGCTAATCATTGTGGTTATATATGACTAACATATGCTTAAACAACATTCTAACCTCTAAAGTTATCTAAACAAACCTCTAATACCAACTGTAATGACTCAACCTTAAGAATTACATATTCTAGTGATTTTAAACTAGAATTCACATTATTACAATCTCGAGGATATTTTCGGTTTAGAGTTTTAGGGAATTATGACTAACTATTATATAGTAAACTCATACATTACAAGTGGACACTTATACTTAGAATTCATTTTTTTCCAACAAACAAAATTCTAAAAAAATAAAACATGGTTTCTCTTTCGTGAAAAAATATTTACAATTTTCCCTTTGATCTCATCCTTGTACCTAAATATTCCTTAAACCCTATGAAAAATATTTTAAAACTTGGTATGAGTATAAAAAGCTCAGTAAGAGACATAAAGAAAGGAAACCGGTAGTCCAATGAAAACTCATAAAAACATTTTCATAAAAACATACTTTTTCACCCAAAAATGAATCATCTTTTCAAAAAGATCATTATCTTACTTTTTAAAAATCAATTGATTTCCATGAAAACTCATTAGCAGACATATAAAATATAAGTAGATAACTTGGGACATCATTTCCATATCACTCTTACAAATGGAGTAACCAATATAGTCAACCTCCAACTCCGAAGTACTCGATGCATTGGAGGTTATAACGTAATCATTCATCCTTGGTTTATCACAAAACCACTTGTCATTGGTTAATAATGTAATCACTCATCTGTGATTTATCACGAAACCACCTGTCATTAGTTTATAACAAAACCACATGTTATTATAAACAATGCCCAATAATCATAACATAAACATAAATCATGAAAGGTTGCATCATAAAAACATTCTTTAAAGAAAATAAACTTTTCATTTTGAAATCACTCATTTTGAAAAATTGTACACATATAATGGAAAACATTTTCTGTGAAAGTAACCATATAAACATGTGAAGTAAGATTCAGAATATTAAGGCGACATGACGATAGGAAATTTCATTCATGTTGTATATATATATAATAAAGAAACATTCTTATTAACTTTTGTAAAAATATTTTTTTAAAAAAAGATGTTTTTTAAAAGAAAGTCTCTTACATAAAACCTTAAAAAGATCCCTTTTTGAAAACATTTGATAGAAATTAGAAAATTCTATTTTTTAAAACATTCATGTCCATATAAATACATTCACAAAATTCATTTTAAAAACAGACATGAAAGAGAAAGATTTAGAAAATAAATCATTATAACATTTAAAACAAGGTTTTTTATTTAAGGGTCTCTTACAAATATTATATCATTGAATTGAGCGTTAATCAAAAGAACGGATTATGTGTATCAGAAGTAAATCCACATAAAACAAGTGGAAATATAAAATAAGAAAGTTAAAATTCATTTCACACATAATCTTAGCATGACATAATCAATGAAGTGGAAGTTTAACTCAGATGAAGTTGAGATAAGAATTCTCTTACCACTTTATAATCAGTTGAATAGTATGTCTCATGAATGAATAACGATTAACAAAACTTTAAATATCATGATAATAGAAAAAAAATATGATATAATATGTCAAAGGAGTTGTATTTACATCTCATAAAAGAATATAGGTGAATAACATCAAAATATTCTTCAACAAAAAAATTGAGACGAAATTCTTTACTAAATTTTGGAAACATAACGCCAGTACTTATATATTCATAAAATGGTTCAATGAGAGCTAAAGGTATCTCTCATAATTTGAACATCAAAAGGGCGGTAAGAGGGAGATGGAAAAGCATATCCCAACAATAAGAATTGGAAATTGAATGAATAAAATAAAGAAGATGCTTAAAAAGGAAAGAGAGAGGAGGTAGAGGGGTCTTTTACCTTGTGTCTGAATGTGTTATGTACTTGATCTTAATGTCCTGGATAATCAAATTAGATTTATTAATTACTTAATTCAAAACCCTTTCCACATATATTTCATTTATTACAATTTTATTACATTCATTTGTGTTCATTTCAGTGAGTTGTGATGTTCAATTTCGTTGTTCCGACAGCATTCGTGTCATGGTTTTATGGTCGGTTCACTTAAATATAATTATGAATATTCTTGTCAAATGGGAATACGGCTCCAAAAGTGAAATGAAATGGTATTCATGCACTTCTAGAAGTTTAAATGGTCTCATATATCATTTTGTGTGGTGAAATGAGGATGATTCATTTGATAAAACATTAATGATAAATGTTTAGTTCTTTTTCATGATTTTTCCGACCATCATGAATTCATTTCATTTTATTTAATATTATGTTTATATATTAGTTTCAGAACATTAAATACGTTAAAATATACTTATTACAATCTGATTTAACCATAATAATAGTTTTATTATCATCCTTGAAAGCGATGATTAAAATGAAAACTCGTTATCCACAGACACGGTTAACCGTCATAATTTGGATAATAGTTTTGTTTCATTGAATAAGATGGGATGAGAAAAGGAAAGGATATAAGATATTTCATTAACAACATAACATTTTAACATATACATGATACTAAAGTTATTATGCTTTGATGGATTAATGAGGAGAGGAGAAGGTAAAAGAAGAAAATAAATTAAGAAATGTGGTTTTAGAAAGCTACCTCTGGAATATCACCTCCTTGAAAGACCCCTTAAAGAACTTGGAATTGGTCTTTGGGTGAGACCAGCAGCACTTTGGACGTGAGGAGAAAGGGGGTGGTGAGGAGTGGTGTTTATGTAGGTTCTGGACGCAGTGAGAGCGCGTGGATGGGTGTACCCAACTTTAATTTCACCGTTAACAATGATCAATTCGATATTTGTCACGATGATAAAACGTCGAATCTTCGGAATAGAACGAAGAACGAAAATGAAAGAGGGAAGTCCCAAAACCATGGAGAGGATCATCATATGTTGGTTATGATTAATTTAATTAAAAGACGGGAATTACCTTGATGGAATTCTCTCTCCGTTGATGTTTTCGGTCACGATTTGATGTGATTCGTTGTTGCGTCGCAGAAGCCAAGTGTAGGCTTCCTCTAGCGGTGATCCACATGTGTTTCACGTATCTCTGGACGTCGTCGAAGGAATCTTCGGGTGCTAGCGCAGAAGAGCCTTTTCTTGCGGTGTCCGCCTTTGATCGTCTTGAGAGATGCTTCCGAAGCGTTCTCCTTAATCTGGTGGAGTATCTCTCTTGTAACTTGAGAGTGTTTTTTGAGGAAAGGAATTCTCTCTTAACTTGAGAGGTTTCTCTAGATTTGTTGTACACAACCACAAAGAATGGCTAGATCTAAATGAGAATAATGTAATTGGAATTTATATTATTTAGAATAATAAAATAAATTAATTACCCAAAGGCATTTATTCATTTCATTTAATTTTTAGTAATACTCCATGTCTAATAATAACATTTGACTATTATTATTATTCTTATCACTTGACATGCGCTCAGCGAATTACACCTAATATTATTTAATTAAATAAATAATATTATTTCTCACAAAACCCCAAAAAAACTACACGTCGTGTATATTAATATACACAGCGTGTATTTTTATTTTTATTTTTTCTTTATTTCCTCCACCACATTTATTAGACCTTGAATAATGACTATTTATTTCTTAAATAAATATCACTGCATTACTCACTAATAAATATATTATTTAACCCACAATATATTCTCTCAAATAATTAGTGTCGAAATAAATGTGATCAAGCATCCTTGAATAATTATCAAATCACAATCAGGAATAATCTTTATTCAACTTGTTAAATAAATATTTAACTGAGATATTTGGACACACTTAGTGTGTGACCCTCTAGGCCTCTTTCTCAGCGGCATTAGGTGAAGCCTGCCTAAAGTCCAAGATTAGTGTCTAGCAACACGCCAAGGCACCCATAGAGAAAGAAGTTAATGTCGCAATGACGTGTCACCTCTTTCTCAGTGGCATTAGGCGAAGCTTGCCTAAAGTCCAAGATTAGTGTCTAGCAACACGCCAAGGCGCCCATAGAGAAAGAAGTTAATGCCGCAATGACGTGTCACCTCCTACAAACACTTACTGTGTAATGTAGTCTTTTTGTCTCGATATCTCGAATCAAGCGGATTGCACGCTAGTGTCATCAGCTCGTGTGCTCAGTTATTCTTTCTTTGACTTTTCAGAATTGAACTCGCTCATTCCTCGCCATGATCATTGATTTATTTAGGCTATAACAATTTCATCAAAGGACCTGAGATATCAATTTTTGTTATAGAACAGAATGGACAAATCCTTTCTCGCATTATCTATTAATGCAGTATTACTCGTGACACACCCAACATATCCTACCTCGCTGCAAACAGTGTGTCGTCATAGTTTTCGTCAATACATCTAAATGCGCGAGTTGTAATACTCATTAAAAATAATCTTAAAGCCTAAGGACCAATACACACGTCCATACATAGGAACATCTAATGACACTATGAAATGTGGATTTCCTACCAGTGGGTCTCGTTCTCATAATATCCTCCTGGATATTATCAAGGGCGCACACCATGAGAAGGTGTCTCAAAGTTTTATGAGTCATCACCCCTAATAGCCTGTATTATTTGTGTCCCTCAAATAACATCATTCGGTCATACAATATATATTCAAAAATAGTGTTATGGCACTTCCGGGTTCTCATCATAGTAGAGATCCGCTATGAGTTTTTAGTGCAACAGCTATCCTTAGGACATTATCATATGCATTGTCACGCAGAAGAACAATCAATATGTGATAAGATATTTATTAATATTCAAATTCATGAATACAAATTTATTATAAAGTACAAAGTAGTTGGTTCTAGGTCACCAACTCCAACAGTTTATACTTGAGGAGAGTGGTTCTAAATGATTAAATAATGATTATTTTATATTTAAAGTAAACCACATTTAGGTGGCATTAATTCCAACGAATTAAATTGATAATTAATGATGTAAAGACTGGTTTGGGTCGAGCAACACATCAACCACTCATTTAAAGTTGTAATTTTTAGGTATTTTAAGATTTCACCTTTTAACTTTAACTTTTTCATTATTTTACCTATACTGCGATAAATCTTTTTTTTACCGCGGTAACCTTTTATACATAAAAATGAAAATGATCATGCTATCTAATTTGGACTCCTGATTCCAAATATAGAATCCATTTACCAAAATCAATTCACAGAACTGGAAAAATTAAATTTAAAACAAAACTCACGAACACGACAAAGACGAATTTTCAATAAATATATTTTTCAAGCAAAAGATGGTTTTATATCACTAATAAATATTATGTACTTCAAAACGGTTTTCAAAAAAATCATTTTTAAACCCAAAAATAAACTTATTCTAAAATACAATATAAAACTGATTCAAAAACATTTAATTAGGTGAAATATGAGTAGATAATACTTATGTTGAAATCAAATTTAAAACATAATGGGGCTTTAAAATTTTTTAATTTATTGAAAAAAAACTGATATTTTTATAAAAATCGGTATTTTTCACTATTTACTGAAAACCCAATATTTTCTGAAAAATCTCAAAAATTCAACCTAAGTAAAACTTGATATTCTGATTTCAAAACTGAAGTTTATTTTATGAAATTCATTTTCTAAAAGTTTCAAAAAATTATTATAATATTCACTCGTAAAATGTAATAAACCTCATTTTTTAAAGAAAATGTATTTTTTGAAAAATAAAACGACTTTACTAAAAATTTGAGTGATTATTTACAAAGAATTAATTAATACATTAGCAATGAGTATAACCATTATATATTTCATAATTCCATTAATATTATTCATTCTTGCCAATTTTATGACTAGGTTATAACAATCATATTTAAATAATAAGATTTTGTTTGTTTAAGCTCAGAGTTACATATCTTGTACTCTATAAAACATAGTCTTTTCTTTTAAAAATCTCGAGATGTTATATCAGAAGTGTCATGACATTATTCTTTAATATATGTTTTATAACCGGATGATATCATTTGAGAGACATAAATGATACAGGCTATCAGGGTTAGAAACACATAGGACTTTGAGGCAATTTTTAATAGTGTACACCCTTGGTAATATCCAGTGTCGGATATTATGAGAACGAGACTCGCCAGTAGGAAATCCACATTTATATGTATCATTGGATGTTCCAATATGTCGACATTAAACTTTAAGATTATTATTAATGAGTGTTATAAGCTGTGTACTTTGATGTATTGACGAAAACCGCAACGACACATGTTTGCGGCAAAGTAGGATACGTTGGGTGTGTCACGGGAAATATTTCATTAATGAATAATATGAGAAAATATTTATCCCTTCAGTTCATTAACGGAAGTTGATATCTCAAACCCTTTGATGAAAATGATATAACCTAAATAAATTCATAGTCATGGCGTTCTATAGACAAGTTTGATTTTCGAAAAGTGAAAGAAATAAACATCAAGTACATAGGTTGATGACACCATGATTAGAGAAATCGTGATAAAGGGATTATATTACACGGTATCCATCCGTATGAGATATTATATCGTTGTAGCATTAACTTCATTTTTTTATGGGTGTTTTGGCATGTTGTTAGATGTTAATCTTGGACTTTAGATTGTTTCGCCTAATGTCACTGAGAAATAGGCCTAGAGGGTCACACACTAAATGTATCCAAAATTTCAGTTGAATAATATATCATTATTTATTATTTAACAAGATGAATAAATATTATTATCGTACGTGGTTTAATAATTATTCATGTTTACTTTATCGCATATATTATGTTACCAGTTATTCGAGAGAATATTATATGGGCAGAATATTTAATAAATATTTATTTGTTATTTAATGAATATAATATTTATTTATTTATTGACAAATAATGCAATGATATTTATTTATTAAATAAAGTCATTATTCAAGACCTGATAAATATTATCGAGGAATAGCAGACCAAATTTAATGGCCCGATGAGAAATGATATATATTGAATATTATTTGAATAAATAATATTTAATTAAATTTGCCAGTTTAGCGCATGTCAAGAAATATTATTATTATTATTATTATTATTATTATTATTATTATTATTATTATTGACATGGGGTTCCGTATGGATTAAATAAATAATAAAGAACACTTGTGCAATTATTTATTTCTAACTTTAGCGGTATATAAACTCAATTATATTATTAATTGTGAGAATTCATTTTGTTATGCACAACGACATCCAGAGAGAATCCACTCAAGCCCTGAAGAGCTCCCTCTACAAAAACGCTCTCAAGAACGGAGAGCAATCTTCTTCCGTCTTCCACTCTCGAGTCAAGAGAGATCAAGAAAAAACCTCTGGAAGTGATTCTCAAAGCAATCAAAAACGAACGACGCAAGCAATATGATCTATTGTGCTAGCACTCAGAGATTACTACAGCAACGTTCAAAGATTCGTGAAACGCGTGTGCAACACCACTAGAGGGAATCTATTCTTGATTCCTACAACGCAACGACGATACGACATAGATCTGTTGTCAGATCCATCAATGAAGAAAAAATTACTTACAAGGTAATTCTTAATTGCTTAAAATTAATTATAAATAATATGTAACGATCATGCGTTTCGATTTCGACGTTTATCTATTGTCTATTTTTTTATTCAATTTCATTGATCACAGCGTTCATCACCATGTAAATCTTGAATTAATCATTAATCATGACAAAAATCAAAATTGGGCACGACCCATTTGACGCTTCTACTACGCCCGAAACCTACACATGTCAAGACAATATAGATAATTCAAATCATAAAGGTCTTATGCCAAAACATTACAAATAAATGAGGAGACATACATCAAATACTCAAACTAGTTTGTTTCATAATACCTACTGAAGCATCGATGGGCTATATAATTTTGGGTCTCACCCGTCACTAAATTAGTCTATTGAATTCATCACATGAAAAGAATGTATAAAAATACAATACATAATCAACATGCCTTAGTAGTCAACAATTATCCATATTGAAATGACAAATATATGAATTTTCAATATTTTCGAGTTCACCTGTCATCATATATAATGTCCAAGAATCATGCATATGTGTGTCACGTGAACATGAAAACATTCATACTCTCATCATAGCTCAATTAACCCATGAATAATAAACAGGTTTTGTTAAGATGATCATAAGTCATCAAAAGAAAGAAAGTTGATGGTATCATCAAAGCATATCCCCGATGAAGCATAAAAAAATTAAAAGATGCAGACATAAATAAATAAAAAATTAAAAGAACATTAGAGGATTGTTTTGAAAAACAAGAAAAAATACCCTTTTCTTTTGATAGATTTTATTTTAAAATGAAAAATTCACAAAACAATAGGAATATAATTACTTCATAAAATCATGAAAACTTATATCAAAAGCTTCATTAAGAAAAACAAAGATAAAGGTGAGAACATATGTTTATGCAGAAAACATTTAAAAATAGATTTTTTCACACTTTTGTAAAGGAAGTCAAAAATGACCCATGCAAAAAAACGTTAAAAAGATTCTTTCAAAATTTTGTAACGAAGACAAAGACAATAGAAAATGACTTTAATCAATTATTGAACTATAGATAAAAACATATATAAAAAATATAATGAATATGGACATGGTGAAGAAAGATTCACGACCAAAAAGATGAGACAAGGTTGGCTCTACTTATAAGTAACCTTTCGGCTGAGTTGAGAACTAAGGGGAAAGTGAAATTGTAAGAAGACGTTTTTATATAGAAAAAACATATGAATTCCTCGAAAGAGGAATTTAAACAATCTCAAATTCAAAGTGAGATTGTAAAAAAAAACTATCACGCCTTTCGTAACTTTCAAAAACCCCTTGAAGGAGAACCGTGGATGGATTTGCAAATCCCTTGAATTGCATAAAAAGTATTATAAAAGATATTCATAGGCAGTACATGCACCATACAAAAGAAAACAAATTGTCGATATGAAGCATATCTCAATAAAAGAAAATTAAAATTAGAAAACTCTTACGGATTTTGTAACACTAAAAACTCCTTGAGAGAGAATCTTTAGATGGATTTGTGAATCCCTTTATCATCGATTGTTAGTAGTTTCAATCATCCCTTGTCTGAATAGGTTCACAATTCTTATACGTTCAATTTTAAGATACATCAAAAATTTAGCAGATATGATGAAAGGAATTGTGAAAAAAACGAAAGGCATAACAATAATATTAGGATTAGAATGATTTATGTTGTCCTTTTTATTACCCTATATAGCAAATAGAAATCGGGATTTTACCCGAAGTAGAGCATAAACCTAAATGATGAATAAGAACAAACTCATTCAGGAACAAGAAAATGACATCCTTAGAATGAGATTCCAACTTCGCCACACCTTATTGCTGAAATAATTAGAAGAGTTGTTTTTTGAAGAGCATGATACGATGAAAGTTGTAAGCTGTGTTCGGAGGAGAGTTTTTGTCTATCGTTGGCCTCTATGTAGAATCAGTCATGGACCGAAGAGGCGGTTTTTACCCTGTGGCGAATGTCAACAGTTCAAGTCCACTTATCAGTTTCAATCGCCATTCTATGTTCATTAATCAAGGTATTAGAATAAAAGTTCCCTGATTAGTTATTAAGTTCCAAGTTCATTACATGGTTTCAAATATAGTTCTCCAAAATGAAACCTGTAACGCACTTATTTAGGTAATTTTTAACAAATAAAAAGATGGTATATTGATAATGAGTCAAATCTTAATATTATCATTTCAAAACCAAAAACAAAACATCATTTACTTTAATATCATAGCATACCAGTAATTAAGTTTTCATGACCATTCATGATAAAAAAAAATATAACATTGTTCATATAGATGGTTAAACTAATTCAAACAAGAAAATGCTATCATCAATAGATAAACATGATTATGAAGTGATTTTTATTATAATATCATCATTACAAAGTAATATGGTATTATTTAAATGTTATTAAAAAGATAAATCAAAATTGAGAAGCAGATAGAGAAGATAAATGAAAAAGAATGATAAGAAGTTATTACTTACAAAGAAGAAATTATATCTCCTCTTGAAAGTCTTTTTGGCTTTGAAGGAATTGAAGCATTCTAGGGATTCATGAATGAGTGAAACTTATCAAGGAAATAAAGTAGAGTATATAAAGGATTTTTTTTTACTAAAAATGGATTCGACCTTATTATCTAATTTGGATATCTTGATTCCAAATATGAAATATATTTTTCGGAATTTAATTTCTAATGGTGATAAAAATAATAATTTTAATATAAGTACGCATAATGAAATAAAATCATTTTTTAGAAAAATATATAAAAAATTATTTTAATTATTTAAACCAAAGATTATGAATAGTATTGATTTGGAAGACATTTATTGGTTTATAATTAAACAAAGAATGGTTATTTGGATTTCAAACCAAGTCAAAATTGAATGACAGAGGATCAAAAATAGTTTTTTATGAGAATAAAATACACCTCAAGCTCCAAAATGTCAAGCATGAGTTTCTAAATTATTTTTAAATGCATTATTTTACTCCACAAATACATTTTTCGTCGAGCAAAAGGTTCCATGAATTTTTAAGTCATATTTATATCATGATAATGACATAAAAGTTCTAATATTTATAAAAATTGTATTTTATAGTATTTTTTTGGCCCCCGGGGTCAGCTGGGGTGGTGCGGGTGGGTTGGAATTTGGGGAGTGGTTGAGGGGTCGCATGGTGGAGTCCCTGAACCAGCAAATTTATTTGCAATTTCTTGTAGCGTATGTGAGGTGTCGTTGGCAGTTGAACCTCTGTAATAATATAAAAACTGTGTTTTTAATATACACTAAAAATCAACTTTTTGAGAAAAAACTCAAAAATTCACCTCAAACTAATTTCGCATACTGATGCGGAAAATAAAATTCATCTTATCAAATTCAAATTCTAAAATTTAGAAATTTCAATTTTAAATAAAATCATATAATACATTTGAAAAAAAAATATTGAGAATAAAAGCTTTCTTTTTCGAATGAAAAATCATATTATTGTCTCATGCCATATAGAATTATTTCTAAAATTATCATAACAATAAATATCAAAATGGATTTATAGAATTAACATGAATAAACATTTATAACATATCTAGTAATTAAATAATTAATTAAATAGATCAACAATAAGAAATCGTTTTAAAAAAAAGTATATTTAACCTTCAAAAAAAAACGTTTTTTTGTCACAAAGTAATCGTAATAATTTTAATTGTATAACTGGTATCTAATTAATTATATGACATCCTTTGACACATGATATAAACATATATACAATTTTAAAATATATATAAATTCATGATCATGAATATTAATAAACCGTAAACAAAATATATTATTAAAAGGGCAAAAGTGGGGATCCCACTCCTGAAGTCGGAGAAAAGAACCAAAGCCCTGGGCCTTACGTTTAAGGAAATCAAAAGGGAAGATTAAATGATAGAAGCCACGACCCATCGATCGAGGCAAAGGAACAATCTAATTCCTTCTTCCTAACATACGCACTGAATGTCGGATCCTTACCCCTTTTCCACGAAGATGTCCACATCAAGGGCAGACCTGTTTCTTTAGAAAGACCTGCTAATATGATGCAGGATGAAGGTATTCATCAAGCTGTAAGTATGATAGATAGACGTGAAGGATCGCTGTTTTGGTCAATCAAATACCTCTAATTTGGGTTGCACTAATGCTAGTGGGAGGAGAATTGTTTCTTCCCCAACTCAAGCCACTTCTAAGAGGCTTGATGATCATGCCCATTCTATTAAAGAAAATGTGAGATGTCAGGTTACCACTTGCAACTCATTTCAATTGCTTGATCCAGATACTGTTGTTCGAAGTAAGTCCATGGAGCCTCAAAATTGTGTCACTTCCAAGATGGTGGTGGTGACCGACAACACTGAGGACGTAACTATTGAGACATACTCAGAAGATCAAGGATATCAATGGTAACAAGTCAAAACGTGGAGGAGATGTCGACGCCCCCGTGGTTGGGGAGGTTGCGGGACATACCATAACATGAGCCTTCGTTCCCAGACGCAATCTTAAGCTCCCTTTCCATGTTTCGCTTTGGATAATGAAGATGTGTATGCCCCTGTTCAGTGGAATTTGCTGGTACTTCTTGGATCCTCTATTGGTTGTTTGCAGGGAGGATGGGTTTTTCTTGAGCTGTGTATGCTGATCCATGGCAGTGGACAAGGGATCTCTTGCCAACACTGTTGATGAAATTGAGAATATGGTTAGAAAGCTGGATGAACGTTGGCCACGTTTGGGATGCTTTCAAAAATTAGTTTCTGGTTCGTTCTTGCAAGCGCCGATCCAGGGAAAAACTCATGTGTCTGAAGTTCCATTTGGATGATATAATTGGGGCGTATGAGAAGGATTCAATGATGGAGATGAGTTTTCATGTGCCTAGCTCTATCACTTGATTTGTTGCGATGAAAATCGTCCTCCTGCTCAGGTTGATATGCAGATGTTGTGTTGGAGTTGAAGATTTTGTTGTCACTTTTGAAGGGATCATTGTTGTGCTGTATATGTGCAACTTTGCTGATGGAAGGTAAATGACTGAAGGAAGGTAAATGACTGAAGTCCTGCAGATGTTGTTTCAATCTCACCGGCAACTCAAGGGGGGAAGGCTCTGCTGGTGCTCCGCATATCAGAGGCTCTTGATGTTTGCTTGGGCTCGGTTGTTTTGAGGCGCTCTTTCTATGTGCCCGACTCCAATCTCCTCTGTATGCTTCTCTTTATTTTAATAAAGGGACCATTGGTTTCATAACCATGACTTGGTTGATTGTGTTTTTATGTTGTAATATCATGTTTGGGTAAGGAGTGAGTTTTTTATGATGAGAAGGTTCCTAAAAGTGTTTGCGTTAAAGAAATCTAAATTTTAATTTGATTTTGGAAATGTTTTTGAAAATGGATTTTCATATGCTAAGCTTAACAAGACTATTTTTGAAGAAAAAAAATTCTTAAATTATTTGGACCTGTTTTTAAATGTTTTGAATGGCATTAGCATAGCATTTTGGGTTATCATATTCATGAAAATACATTAATCAAATCCTACTAAGTTGCATACTCTTCCCCTGCATGTACAGTATGATGTATGTATAAATCTTGTTGACCATGATGCAAGGCAAAGATTTCGTTCTTTGTCACCAGTGAGTCGTGGATCCTATGATGAGAATATGGCAAGCAGTTGTGATTTAGTTCATGTGAAGACCGGAGATCTTTTGTTTTGTTTTCTTGTTTTTATGAAAACCGTTTGGATCATTGTCGCTTGTTAGTTGTGTTTATCTTTTATGCCAAATTGAATGGTTTGATTTTTGATATAAAAAAAGTTTTTGGAGGGGTTTACCACTTGTCATCAATCATTCCACCTCTAGCAAATGTTCTTGCTCAATAAAAGTTACCTTTGAAGTGGAGGCTTCTTTCTCATACACCATTGTTATTTTATACTCAAATAGAATTGATGAAGAGTCTCACCATCGGTGGTGGGGTGGTTTGGGTTTAGAGGGGGGGTGAGGGGCAAGTCGCGGGGTCAAATCCCCAGACCTACATGTTTACTACAGGTTTCTTTATTTGCATTGTGTTCCACAATGACAGATATAATTGACCTTATAATTGATCAAGAGATAAAAAACCACTGTATAGTTTGAAGTTATGTTTTCAAAATTAATGATTATTTTATTAAGATTATCTAGATGGCTTCCTACTGAGGTTCATGTTCCATTCTAAATGTATATAATTTAGAATGTGAGAGAAAAGGGCAAGGGAGGAGGATGGGAAAGAATGAGGATACAAGATTTTTCAAAAGCACAATAAAGATATCATAAATTGGGTGATATAAAACACAATCTAACCCTCACGCCAATGCATCATAAGGTTCATGATCATCAAAATTAACAGCATTTTTTTAGGTTTACATTGGTAATGAAAGAAACACTCTTACCTAACCCCTCTGCCAGAAGAATGCGCACTGCTTCCAAGCCAACTTGGAATGTAAATTTCAACTGAAAAAAGAAACTAGCAAACAGGTTCTCAACTATGTATCATGGCTATCACCGAGAAATTATATTATTGTTATTAAATAGCATTATGCATTTAGAACATTTTTATAGAAGCATTATGTTTCAATACCTCGTTGCATTCATGCTTGTAAAAATGGCGGAGGACGAAGGCAGCCGGACGCAATCTGCCCACTGGCTTCCCAATGCCTGGATGGATTTCATATAACTAAACCAAGTGAACGTCAATATCATCAACAACACTCAGTTTTGACAACAGTTTGCTTAAAATTGTTCATTCCACTAAGCGCTTTTGTACAAGTGTTTCTAGATTGCTTGCTTATTGGGAAAATAACTTTTCTACCTTCAGAGACATAACAAATAATGTATTTTTTCAAACTATTTATCATAATTGATAAGAACTATAAACAGATTTCAGCAAGTGCTGAGGTCTAGCACAAACCTATTCTTAAACGCAGAAAACCATGGCTTCCATCCAAGTGATGAATGATGCTCCTCATCCTGAAATAGAAAGCATCGAATTGTCAATTCCAGAAGTAAATTCAGCATTGGATTATATACTAATGGAATGCTGTGAAATACAATATACCCCTTGTGTCCTTGATGACCACCCATTGGCAAAAGGTGCAGCTTTCCAAATGGCAGATCAAATGAATCACAAATCTGAAGAATAAATGGAAACAAAAGCATGCATTAGAAAAAACATTTTCCCTTTTTCAATGTAGTTTGGTCAAATTAATGAAAAGAAACCAAAAGATATACCACAAGAACATGATTCAATGGAATCCTGTAATAAGAAACAAGGGCCTTCACCTTCAAAAAAAAGGGCACCGATGTCAACCATTGATACAGAGAAGTTTCATTGAAGAGATGCATATAAACCCTCGTAGATGAGTTTACTTACAGGCTCACCACTGGAAGCCATAAAAGTTTGTGGCTTGGCGAGCATAACAGGAACATCTTTAATAAAACCTGATCCATTAAAATCAATTACCTGTACCTCATAGACTACAGAATCAAGCACGTATAATTAAAACAAGAACGGATGAATTCAATGTAACTAGAATAATCCTAAATTGAAACTAAAAGGGGTTGCAAGGCAGATCTTCCTTCTTGGATTCATCGTGAGTGGCCAGCTCTTATTCTTAATGAATCAGAAGCCACGTTTTTTTCAACCTGCATCTTGTTTATAGTGGTGGACAACTTCAATGGAAGCATCTTACACGCATCCCCTTATTATGATTAGTAATTTTCAGCCTTACCAAACATTGATCTCAGAGCAACTCCAACTCACAGCGGTAAAATGGAGTAAACATTACTCTAAAATAAAGTATATACAGTGAAACGATCTCCAACCAAACCCATATTCTACGCTAACCATCCAAAAGCAGATAGCACTGCAACAGTGGTGGGCCAAATATGGCGATTCACTGTACAGAAACTCTATTTTGACGCTGGTTTTGAGGCTGGGTTGGAGGTGATTCCCTACTGCATTTTAGAGATTTTACTTCATTATGGCGTGGGTTGGAGATGGTCTTAGCATCCATATTTCAGCCATACTCAATTTCTTCATAAGATCACCTTTTAACCTCAGAAAATTCTAACGAAAAAGGGAAATTGCACGAGTGGGGTATGTATTTTGTATACAAAATGCTAATGCTCTGAATAACGTTCAGAATTCACACCTGCTCCATGCAGTGCATTGAAAGAAACACTTCCGAGGGATATTCCTTCAGCTCCAGCTATAGCATCTAACATCTGTAAACCTACCTAGAGAACATTCATTCCCAGAGATACAAAAGTGGTCAAATGGAAAAGAAGATGCGCTGGCAAAAATAACAGCTTCTAAGTGCCCTTCTATAACTAACATTAACGTTCAACGATTCTCATCGACCGAGCTGTGCAAGCAGAATAGAAACATAAACGGAGAACAAGAGAGGTGTGCGGACGTTTTGTCTGGTTCCCAGAAACAGCGGTCCCGGGTTCCCGAGGCCGACCAGAAGCCATGATTTCCGCGGGTTGGGAGGTTCCGGATCGGCGACTGCAGCGGGGGCAGTGGTCATGGTTTTGGCATGCTTCACAGTATAATTTGAATAGTCGCGGTGAGGGGGGGAAAGAGAAATCCAGAATGAGGAAGAGAACCGAATCAGAGACGATTTACGATGGAGCCGACGGAGAAAAGGAAGGAGAGCGGCGGCAGCAGAGGAGGAGACCGCCGCTGCACCGCGCGTGTCCATCGCCCGGTGACAAACAGCGGTATCCCCGCTGCGACGAAGCGACGAGGGGAAAATATCCTCTCGGTTTCCGAACCTGAGCTTCGGGTTCAGGTTGGAATGACCCCAACCTGGGAAAAACGTGACGTGCCAGCGGATCTGATTTCTAGGATTAAAACGATTTTTAAAAATCGAACTATTTCGTTTTAAAAATAACTGTGAAATGTTAAATAAAAACTGCTATTATAAAACATTAATAATAAAGATAAATAAAAATATAAAATAACAATAAATGTATAATAATCGTAGATAAAATTAAATGTATGATAGTAAATAAAAATTAGTGTGCATATTTATATATCAATTGTTTCTATATTAATTTAAATATAAGTAGATAATATATAATATATAGATAGTATAGATTGTTTTATATAGACATTATTTATATTTATAAACTGTCACGTAAATATATAATAATTGTTAATAATTAGTATAAGTATTTATATATTGGTTATTTGTATACTTGATTATATATACAAGTTTTATGCATGCATTTTTATATTTTTATATACTTTTTATAAATATTTAATTTAAATAGAATATATGTGTGTGTGTGTTGGGAATATTTTAAAGTATTGTTACGTAAATGCATAATGTTTTAAATTTATTATATTTTAAAATATTGTTATATATATGCATAATAATTGCGGTTTGATATATTTATGTTCATATGTTTGTTAAATGTTTTAAAATAAAATTATATAACTTCATTTTTTAATCCAATCTATATATTTTAATTATAATCAAGATTAATATTATAATGACATTTTAAGACATTCAAAATTATATTTTTTTTTATGATGTTTCGAAATAATAAACTATAATGTTCATTGTTTGTTTTATAACTATATATACTTTTATAATGTTTAAAAAAAATATAATTTCCAATTTTTGCTTTGAAAAATATATTTTACTATCATCTATTTAAAAAAGCCTTAATGGGAGGGAGAAATAAAAATAGAAATAGATGTATGTATGCATGCACAAAGAATCTGCATTGTAAATATTACACTAGAAAATTTCACTTTATATTTATAATACTGTATGTATATATATATATATATATATATACATATGCATGCATGCATGCATTGATTTTAATAAATATATATATATATATTGAAAATTTATGCTAGAAATTTCTAGTGGAAATTTGCGTTGTGAGTTTTTAATACAAATTTACATTACTTATTTATGTGTCAGTATATTTTCATTGGAATTTTAAACATGTATTCATTTTAAATTTTTAATAATTAAACTTCCAATGCAAATTTTCATTATAAAATTTAAGTGCAAATTTAAATTGTATGCATGCATGTATGCGTGTATTTATATTAGTATGCCCATATATGCTTATATTGGATTTTGTGTATGAATTTTCGATGATAATTATATATTTTCACTCTAAATTTTCACAGAGTTTCCATTGAAAATTAAATTTCAGGTATAAATCTATATTGATAACTAAAAATTTTCCTTGTGAATTTTCATTGAAATTTTCAATAGAAATCGTGGATTTTCCATTAAAAATTTTCACTATGAATTTTCATTTAAAATTTCAATGCAATTTTTCATGTCTTTATGTATTTATGCATTGAAAAAAATTTATGTAAATTTACACTGAAAATGTATAAGAAATATCCATTGAAAATTTGCACTGCAAAAATTCAATGCAAATTTACGTGTATATGTGTATGTACTGAAAATCTCTGGTGTAAATTTATACTGCAAAATTACATTGTAAAATTAAATTTATACATATACATATATGTTTTCTTTTGCAATATTCATTCAAATATACACTAGAAACAGTCACTTGAAATTTTCAGTGTAAATTTGCACCGTGGATTTTCAATATGTATGTACTGAAAATTTATATTGTAAAATTGCACTTGAAATGTACAATGTAATATTACAGTGTATATTGATATTAGTTTGTGCGCGCTTGTGTGTGGTTTTTAGTGCAGATTTCTACGGTTTATATTGTGTAATAAACACACTGGAAATTTGCGCGCAAAGTTTTTAGTGGAAATTTACACTAAAAGTGTCTAGTACAAATTTTCAATGCAAATTTCCGATGAAAAATTAAATTTTTTAATTTTGTATTATTATATTTGCATTGTAATTTTAAGTGGAAATTTAAAATGCATTTTTTTGTGGAAAATTGCATCATAATTTTTTTGTTAAAATTCGCACAAAAAAATTCTAGTGAGATTCTGCACTGAAAATTTGTGTGAATATTTGAACTAAAATTTTCCATTGTAAATTTATACTAAAAGTTTATCGTGTAAATTTCCAATAGCATTTACGATGATAGGTACACGCATTTACAATACTCTTAATTTCTAGATTGTATACATAAGGATATTGGGAATCCCTACAATTTACAATAAGTTTTTAATGCGAATTTTCAATGCAAACTTCCAATGAAAATTTACATCTTTTATTTATGTATTAATATATCTGTATTGAAATTTTAAATGAAAATTTGAATTGTAAATTTTATGAGAAAATTTACACAACGAATTTCCAGTGAAAATTTTCTTCGGAAATTTCCCTATGAAATTTGTAGTTTAAATTTTAAATGAAAAATCGCAGTGTTTATTTATATGTTATTATATTTGTATATATATATTTATTTATATTATTATGTGTATTTATATAATTAATGAGTGTCATATTATAAATACATATAATCAATATTATATATATATATATATGTAATAAATATTATCTACATGTGTGTGTATATAATTATTTTCCATGAATAATAAACAATGTATACTAATTGGATTATAATAAAATTTAAAATATACATAATACTTTCAATAGTTATAGTTATATTATTATGTATATTTATATTATTAATAAACATCATAGTAAATATATGTTTATATATGATAAATATATATAGCAACTATTACATTATATATATACACACACACACACACACACGAAGAATAAGGACGAGTGACAGTGTAAAAAAAAGCAAGAACACACAACATGGGTATTTTCATCCAGAAAGCCAATTTGAGGGTCAAGTTGTACTCTCCAATGTAGAGAGGATATTAATCTTGCGACGAGGTCATGTGGTCTTGTAAAAATATTTGAGGTGTCCTATTTTATTCGTGAAATCCGAGGTACCTGAACCTAACCCATTTATTTTTACAAAGTTCGAACTCTAACTCTAATTCATTTATTTTTTGAATTCATCATCCCAACTCTACCCTATTATATTTTCAACTATACATATAATTACCATAACCTTTTTAATCACCCTATTAGAAATTCAAATATTTAAATTTTATTTATAAAAATTGAATAAACATATCAAAAAATTAAGTAAATGTATTTTGTTGAATAACGTATAGTCAAGGAATTGAAATTTAAAATTTAATTATAAATATAATATGAACCAAAATCAAAATAAATAAATATTTTTTTATAATTGTAATGTCATTTAAAAATTTATTATCGATTAATTAATAATAATTTTCATAATTGGGTTCAGATTTATGGTACCCTAAGAGTACCCTAACTCTACCCGTTTGTTAATTGAGTTTCCAATTTGCTATGTTAATCCTATAAATACTTGTTTAACCGTTACCTTAACCCTATATAATTGGGTTGGATAGTGTCAGGTACCCGGTTAACGAATACCAATTTTCACCCCTAGACTCGGCCGACTGTGTCAAACAATATATCAAGCTTAGACCGATATAGCAATCTTCCTGGGCTCGACATAGTTAAGGTCGTGTGATCAAGATTGACCTTAAAATTGCTACTCTTTTGCATCTTTTTTTCTAAGTATAAGTTGCCTACTATTAAAGAATTATGATCCCAATTACATCGTATCAAACATATAATGATGATATGTAAAGAAAAATATAAAGATATCACATTCATGAAGAGCCACTTGAATGATTTCTTCTTCCCATATCCCCTTTTGATAAAATAGTGATCATTCATTAGTTAAAAAACTCATATTCCAACCAATTGTTTTTATTAAATTTAATAATGAACTTATGTTGTGCATTGCAAAATAAAGAAATAAATATAAATCAAACAAAGCTTTTAATAGCTATGATCATCAAATTAAAAACTAAATTTTTATCAACAAAATCCAAAATTTTAAACTCAATTATCTAGAAGAACAAAACTTAACACCATAACAATAAATCGTAAAGTTGGGCTTTACTTTTGATTTTTTTTTTCATTTTTAGATTAATAAGTCATTTAATTTATTTTTTTATTAATTTTAAAAAAATTCCTAACATGTTTTTAGAAAATGAAATAATTTGTTTTTATAAACGGGACATCATTTCTAGAACCACTCTCCCCAAAATCCAGTCTGATCACCATCCTATTATGGTCACTATTTCTTATAAAACCGTGAAACCTCCTCCACCCTTCAAATTCAACAAAGCATGGTTCTCAAACCTTGAATGTTGTAATCTTATTAAAAACTTTTGGTCCTCTATGACTCATTACAATGATGCATTTGCTTGTTCTTTTAAATTAAAACTCCTTAAACAAAAGCTTAAGGTTGGTGCATCTCAAAATCTAAACAAATTGACACTGACATCCTACTTCTTGAGAATGAACTTCATCAACTTCAAAACAACAACACCAACTCTGATTCTGCTACTGATCAGAACCAGAAAATTAACATCTCTATGAAACTCAACTCGATTCTCACCTTTAAGGATAACATGCATAAACAAGCTTTCAAAATCAAATGGTCATCTGATGGTGACAGAAACACTAAATTCTACAACTCTCTTCAAATAATCAAAAAGCTTGCAGACCATTAACCTCTCTCAAAGATGGGGACAAACTTTTGGATGATGAGGATGATATTGCTAATCATGTGGTCTCCTATTTTGAATCCATCTTTAATGGCCCTGACATCAATAAGGTTCTCTTACACGATATCATTCTGATAGCTGTCATTGAGGAAGATAACACTTTTCTCTTAAGCATTCCTCTTGATCATGAAATCAAAGACACTGTTTTTAGCTCGAATCTTGATAGTGTCTCAGGTCCTGATGGTTTTAATAATGGTTTCTATCAGCATTATTGGGATGTCATTCAAGCTGATGTTTGCAAAATTGTCAAATCCTTCATTTCTAGTGGCATCCTACCCCATGGGTTGAACGTGTAATTCCTTTCTTTGATACCCAAGGTAGATAATGGCTTTGAGATTCAACTTTTCAGACCCATAGCTCTTATCAACACTCTTTAAAAAATTATCACCAAACTTCTTTCAAACAGGCTTACCACCATAACTGACAAAATTATCTCTTGAAATCAATTTGGTTTCGTCAAGGGCAGATCCATCCAGGACTACATTTGCCCTGGCTCGGAATGCACTAACACGTTAAACAATACAAACAGAGGTGGTAATATTGCCATAAAACTTGACATTAGGATTTTTTTGATACCATGGACTGGAATTTTATCTTCAAAGTGCTTCAAGGCTTTGGCTTTAAAAATTCCTTTATAACTCGAATTAAAACCCTGTTCAACTCGGCCTTCATTTCTATCCTCATCAATGGTTCTCCGAGAGGCTACTTCAAATGCACCAAAGGTGTCAGAAAAGGTGATCCCCTTTCTGCCATCATTTTCTCTACTACTGAGGACTATTTAAGTAGATTGCTCACTCACGTGGTGGATCAGAATAAACTTAAGCCCATCCATGATTCCAGGAATGTGAATGCCCCCACACATCTTTTATATGAAAATGACATCATTCTGTTCTTACAAGGTGATAAAAGAAACATCTGAGCTCTCAAAAGTGCTCCTTCTCACTACGAGGAGGTCTTGGGTTAGGTCATTAGCTGAAACAAATACTCTATCTTCTTTGGTAGAAATTTTCCGACTAATAGAAAGAGTGGCATTATCAATGAATTAGGTATTAAAGAAGGCTCATTTCCTTTCACGCACCTTGGTGTTCCCATCTTTTCGGGCAGACCCAAATCAAGATATTTCTATAACATTGTTGATCAAATCCTTAATAAGCTCTCCTCTTAGAAAGGAAAAACTCTATCTATGGTAGGGAGAATCTTCCTTGTTAAATCAGTTATTGTCTCCAAAATGGTATACTCTATGATGTTTTATAAATGGACTACTGATCTCATAAAAAAATGAATGTCTACATCAAAAATTTTGTTTGGACTGGCAGCACCTTGGATAGGGAATTAGTGACTATACCTTGGTCTACTTGTTGCAAACCTTTGGATAAGGGTGACCTTGGCATTAAAAACTTAATTCTCTTTAATGAGGCCCTTCAAGCAAAACTTACTTGGAACCTGATACACAATGAATCTCCTTCTATTGATTTCATCAAAAATAGGTTTCTTGATAAGTTGAAGAAAGAAAACATGAACTTTCTGAACTCTTCCATCCAGCCTTCCATTAAAAAAGTTCATGTCAATATTATGACCAACTCTAAATGGATGGTTTCCAGGAACTCCTCCATGAACTTCTGGTTATACAACTGGACTGGTGCTTCTCTAATTTCAATGATCCCTACTGAACAAACTCCTGAAAGTATTAATAATACTATTAGGGTTGTTATTAATTCTCATCTTGATAGTCTCCCTGAGAATGTTGTGCATGTCATTGACAACTATCCTTTTTATAACAAATATGATTTTCTAATCTGGGAGCCTTCACACAATGGTATGCTGGATTCAATTTTTTTTATAACCACCATTTTCGTAACTCTAGAAATGAATTTAGTTGGATTAAAAACTTTTATAAGCCATGGATAAATCCTTCAAGACTTAGTCTTATTTGGCGTATAGCCTATAACAGGCTTCCCACTGATACTTGTCTATAATCCTTTGGGATCTAAATTTGTTCAAAATGTCATCTCTGTAATCAAAATAGGGAAGATTCCAACCATTTATTTCTTTCTTGTGCCACTGCCACTGCTCTTTGGAACTATATTTTTGACATCTTTGATTGCAGATGACTGATTCTTGACTCTATCAATGCCCAGCTAAAGCGTTTTGTGATATGGATAACTCCCAATAAATCAAGAATTTATTTCTTACTACAGTCATTGAGATTCATAATGTGATCGGGTATGATAGAAATGCAATTCTTCACAATAATTTCTCACTCAAAATTAATGCAGGTCAGATGCGAATCCTCATTGCTATTCGCAAAGCTGCTTTGATTCAGAAGGGGTACTGCAACAACACAGTGAAAGACTTTATGATTCTGTTGTGACTACAGGTTGATGGCATTTTTCGCCAACCACGACACACATTTGAAGTTTTCTGGCAACTACTACTCCCTGGTTGGATTAAAATTAATGTGGACGACA
Organism: Viscum album; assembly: GCA_963277665.1. NCBI lineage: Eukaryota > Viridiplantae > Streptophyta > Magnoliopsida > Santalales > Viscaceae > Viscum > Viscum album. Next base: position 435,749,572 of record OY728119.1, read on the forward strand.
CTTCAAAAGGAAATCTGGGCCCCGTGGGATATGGTGCCATCTTCAGGAATCATCTTGGTCAGATCCTCAGGTGCATCTTTGGAAGCTGTGGTATCGCCTCATCTCTGGAAGCTGAAATGATGAGTGTGATTCATGCTATTTCTTTCGCCAAACACCAGGGTTGGAACAACATATGGATTGAAAGTTATTCGACTACCATAGTGAAAGTGATCTGAAATGGTGTGATTCATTTGACCTGGTCGAATACTACACGTTGGATAGATTGTCTTCATTCACTCCAAGACATCAACCATATTATCACTCATACCCATCGTGAAGTGAATATGGTTGTGGATGGACTTGAAAATAAAGGAGTAGGTCAGGATATTACTTGGCTGGAGGATCTCCCTGATGATTTACCCCCCCTCATGTGAAAGATTGCAATATGATCCCATATTTTAGACTCATGCAAGATCTTTTTATATAATAAATTGTGCTTTGGTCATTTGGCCAAAGCACCATTTTCTTCTAAAAAAATAGTATTCAAATAGTATTTTTTTTCTTTCTATTAAAAAATAAAAAATTTAGGTATAAATAATTTTAGTGTTTACTGACTCAGTTTCAATTTTTATTTTAAAAAATAAAAAAACTAAAAACTAAAAAAAAAATATAAAATAAAAAAACATACAAATGAAATGGAAGATTAAACATTGGTAAAAAATGCAAGATTAAATACTCCATGTAAATCAAAATTTATGGAATAAAAATTTGATTAAACAATTAATCACAACATACACATGATTTGAAAATAAAATAAGTATAAAATTGAATGAAATAAAATCATGAGATTATGATAACATATCCATGAATTAAAAATATCAAATCTCAGATAAAAGGGATAAATCGGCAGTTAGTTCGCAATTCAAATAATATCTTAAATATTATAAACAAATTATTAATATAAATAAAAAGTATAAACAAATAATAATATTAATTTTTTTTTTATTTTTTTTAAAAAACTACCTTATGGTAGGGAGTGGGGAATCTGCTACAACCACGATATGCAGGGGGAGGGGAGAGTGGTGCTACTGCGATGCTGGCTGGAGGTGACAACAGTTGGGGGGATTGAGACAAAGTGAGAGGTTGGAGTGAGGGGAAAGATCTGTCTGACTGGAGATTGAAAAAAAAACGAGTTGGGTGGTGGGGGAGAGGTTAGGCATGAGATGCCCCATATCCACATTCTCAGAACTGGTGCTAAAAACATATTTTTTACACACTGTCTTTAATACTAACTGAAGTGACTCAAACTTAATCATTAATAACTACAATATCAATAACCATTATTGAGTCACTTCCATACCCAATACCTTTTTATGTTTAGTGTTTTAAAGAATTAGGAAAAAACCTTTAACTAACAGAACTCATATCTTTCTTATCCAATGAGAAATTTTCCCATTAAACCAAGGATTTCTTATTTTAAAATAAATTTTTAATATCTCCCATAGAATTCTCCATACATGATACCAATCTAATCATTTCATACGTAATATTCTTCTCCATAACACAGGAAAATGAAAACATAATAAGGGTGAACTAAAAAACCCAGTAAGGATAAACATAAATGATAAAAATTGAAGATTATAAGTGAGTATAAGATAAACATGTAGGCATGTGAACATAATTAAGGCATGTGAATATGTTATAAGGAAATCATAACCAATAAAACAAGGATCATAATCAACAGATTATGACATAAGGATTTCAGTATAAAGAAGCAGATATCATAGGATCACGATATCATAATAATGCGATAACAATAAAAAACATGTCATAACAAGCATAAGTCAAAGCCCATTGCCAAGACATCATAACATTATGGTTAAATCCTATACATAATCTTTGAACAAAGCTAACATCAGGTTTATGTTTATTCTTTGTGTGCCAATTATTTCATAAAATGCGAATAAAGCTAGCATCAGGTTCATGTATAATTCACATAATCTCATAATATATATCACATTACCCAATGAATTGGAGAACTACATAATTTCGGGTCCACCAATCACATTATAATATATACAAGCATACATGCACCACATAAGAAAACAATCACAATTTCTCAAAGTATGATTAACCCCAATAAATAAATGGGTTACATAAATATTTCCACAAGACATAATTTTATAACATCCAAAGAAAGAAGATGGATGGTATCAATGGAGCATATCCCCAGTGAAGCATAAGAAACAATAAGGGATGTTGACATAGATAAAAATCATTTTTATAAGAAGATTGATTACTCAACACTTTCAAATGGCATCATATAATAAGATATTAAAAATTAGATCGTTTTGTACCATAAGTTCAATCTCTTAGAGGAAAAATATCATAAGAGAACTTATAGGATAATACATGAAACATAACTCCAAAGGAGATAGATCTTTTTAGAGTTTGAGAGTAAAATAGAAGTGAAAGAATTTTCATAAATCTTTTGTAACATTTATTCAAAAACAAACAAACTTATAAGTCACTTCAAAAATCTATTTCAATGGGGGTGAAATGAGAACATTAAAAAACTCAATTTTAAAAGAATTCAAAATACTAAAACCTTGAAAATAAATGATGTTAAAGATAATAAATGTGGAGTAAAATATAAAAATATACATAAGTTAAATGAAGCCCCTTTATTAATTTCTCTAAAACATTAACATTTATTTTTAAAATGAAAATTTCATGGAATAATGGGAGTAGGATTTTCTTTGAAAAATTATGAAAAAATTGAAATGATTTTTTTTTGGAAAAAATTCATAAGATTTTATTCCAAAAAATAGATCAAGTATAAGACCCTCAATGAATCAAAAAATACATGTAACATCCTAGGTTTTTGGAATGGGTTGAAATCCTCAACCTGTTTAAATTTTTAGAGTTTGGTGGGTAGACCAACTCTTTCCTTGATTATCAAAACTTAATTCTGAGAGTTTATTTGGCCCAAGACCTTGTTTTTATATGATTCTTAATGTTTGACAAGTTTATTTGGGTTTTGGTTAGGTTTCGGGTGCTTCAAACACCAAAAAACCAAGTTTTCAGGATGTACGGACTCGGGAGCATGGTTTGGAAAAACCGTGCGGCCTCCTAGGTGAAACCGTGCGACCCTCCAAGTGCTCTGTGCATAGTTTTCTAAACTATACAGGAGGGGGTGTAAGAACTCAGTTCTTATTCTTGAGGTATGAGTTTCTTCTTTTCCTTTTTCCTTAAGTGTTTTTGAGAAAATAAGGAAAATGGGGAAAAATCCCCAATTTTATGGGAACACATCGTGTACTTTTCCACATGCCATGTACTTTTCCACACGCCATGTACTTTCGCAGTGTGGGAAGAGTACATAGGGCGTGTAGGACTGCCGGTGATGAAGGGTGTAAAAACTGACTACATGCTGTGTACTTAGTATTTACACGCTGTGTAATTAGTCGACAGATGAACAATAAGGCGGTGGAAGCATCCACCAGCTGAGCGACAGTACACATGGTGTATTCAGAAATACACACTGTGTACTCATGTTGACATATGAACAGTGCGGCGGTGAAAAGTATCCGCCAGAGAAAAAATTTAAAAATGAAAAGTACATGTCGTGTACTTGAGAGTACACACTATGTAGTTTGTTTTTTTCGCTTAAAATGGGAAGTATCCTCCTCTGTTGATAGAGGAAGCTTACGATGTCAGAATAACATGGGAGAGATGGTCGGATCTTGGAGGAGCTCTTGATCGTCGATCAGAACTCAGTTTCCTTCACTAACGGTCTCAATTGAACCGCACGGGTGAGTTCTTCGCTCTTCCTTAACCTTTCCTTCCAATTCTTTCCTGAGGGAAAGTTATTTACGTTTGAATGGGAAATCTTTTATCCCAGATCTACGCTGTTCTTGGTTGTTTCGAGAGGCGTCGTTCACATATATTGATCAGAGGATATTAAGGTAGGTGGTCTGATGTTTAATTCCAACTGTCGTTTTGTTTTTGTGTACCATTGTGCTACGCGCCCATGTTGGGGTGTCGTATGGATGAGGCCTTGATTAATTAAATACCTAGAATTGCATATGTAATTTAATTAATATGTAAAACTGCGTTTTGGGATCATTTCTTGGATCCAGGGCCACCCTGTAGGTGCGTTTCCCTTGTTTAGCCGTTTGGCCAGGGTACCTGTAGGTATACCGTGATTTGTAGCATGCTTTGAATTTACTTGAGAGAAATTTCATATAAATTGACTACTTATGTGTTGGGATCATCCCGGTTACTTGCTTAGCCTGAGGGAAGTGTTTCATTTAGCATGCATGCAACTTTTCTCATGCCTGTGGGTAGTAGAATCTGTACCTGTGGGCAACACCTCATACGCCTGCAGGCAATATTCATTATGCCTGTGGGCAGTCACCTACAAGTTTTGATTCTGATTACCTGAGGGTAAGGATTTGCATGTCTGTGGACAATGTTTACTTTGTATATTCACTGTGGTGATTTATTATGTGGTACCTTCCAAGCTAAAGCACAAGCTTGGAATTGATAAATAATTAATAAAATGGAAATGTAACTGGTAGAGATAGTTACTTTTGAGTATTGCTTAGTTTATTACATTTTATTATTGTACACTACTGTAGCACATTTTTCACTGACAGTTGGGCATGAGCCTTTGGTGGTTGTCTACTGGGATTTATTTATCACACCCTATTTGGGTAATGTCTTGGGCCCAAATAGATTATATTTCTGCAAGTGTTGATAAGGGAAAGAGTATCTATACAGGTACTTGATTATTGCAGAAGAGTGGGAGATCATGAGATCGAGCTTAGGCTTGCGATGCGGTTGAGTTCCTGCTGCACTGTTTTGTTTTCCTTTGCTGTACTTTTACTTTGTATTGGATTATTCTAGATTGCAGTGTATCCTGTTTTGGATTCTTTCCTAGATTTAGATACATAATGCATCATCATATATATATATATGACTGCTATTATATTTTACTTTTGTACTGTTATCCATTTCAGCTGGGTATTGTTTACTACTTCCGCTTTTGTATGTTTATATCTATTTCCGCTGCGCTACACTTTGAAAAATGATGGCATAGTTTCCCCACTATCAGACCTAGGCCCTCGCTTCTAGTCGGCAGCCTTTGGTGTTTGGGGAAATGCGCTTGAGGTCATGTGACCAACCATGTTTGGGGCACCCGTTGAGTGACACCTAGATTCAGGACGTTACAAAGTGGTATCAAAGGGTTTCTTTTCTCTTGACTTACTATTTGGAACCTATAGCCTTGGATAGGACAGAATAGGTACTTAGTAATAAGCTGTGCCTGAGAGTAGCTAACCCATGTACAGGGAAAAGCCAATTTACCTCGTGTTGCAATTTTTTCTGATTTTTAACTTTTACAGTTGATTTGATTTTCACCGTTGGGTGACGCACTTGTGGTGTGCTGTTATATTTTTATACTTGGGTTATTTTTAGTCGCAACCCGATGAGATGAGGGTATTCCATCACATGCATCATTTAGACACATGTTAGAATCACATGCCATGCATAGTTTCCATGACATATAGGTGGATTAGAAATTGCATGTTGTTGTGATAGATGTTGTGCTAGTAAAAGCATGTTGTTGTGATAGATGCCTTGATAAAATACCTGCTATTTGATAGGGTATTGTTATGTAAGTTTTTGTAGAATGAACGCCAAAATTTGGTTCTTGAGGAGTATGGGCCCTCATTGACCAGAATTTGGTGGATCATTGATTGTTTACCTTGTTTATAACATGTATAAGATGCCAAACTTTGATTCGTGGGGAGTATGGGTCCTCACGGAACAAAATTTGGCACTTAGGTGTTGGTTTCAATGTTTTTCTAGGCTCTAGAGTAGTTTCTAAGGCTTACTAATCGGAAAAACCCAGAATACACACCGTGTAATTATGAATACACACTGTTTACTCTTCTGTTCGGGAAGAAATGAAAAAAATCAAGTACATGCCGTGTACCGTATTTACACGCCGTGTAGTATCCAACCGTGTCATAGGTCGTGTGGGCAAAGACACAGGATGGGGAAGTACTAGAGGGCATATGCCGTGTACCAATTATACACACCGTGTTGTGTTGACCCTGTGTTTGCCGTGTAACTAAAAACACAGGTGGAGAAATCTGAACTGATACATGTCGTGTCAATGACGTACACGCCGTGTAGGTTGACCTGGGGATTTGTCCATGTAACTAATAAACACGGGTCGGTGTTACCTCTTCTTGGACACGCCGTGTACCTGTGGGGCACACCGTGTAGTCTTGACCGGGGAGAGACTGTGTGGACTTGGCCGTGTAGCTGGGGAAACGAGGTGGTGTACATGCCGTGTGTGGGTGTAACATGCCGTGTAGTGTCAGCCGAGTAGCCGGCTGTGTCACTAACAACACGAGCAGTTGGAAATTAAGTCGTACACCCTATGTCTATCTAGAACACACCATTTAGTATGAGCCGTGTACTCTCCCATGTAACGGACAACACGGGTCGATGAAGCTCGTCTAGTACACGCCGTGTAGACCTTATACACGCCGTGTAGCTGTGTTCAAAGGAGAGCTGTGTGGCTAAGCTGTGTAGAAGGACTCGGGTAGGGAAGAAAATTCAAGTACACGCTGTGTGTGTGGACAACACACCGTGTGTTTGGGGTGTTACACGACTAGTTTTGGCAGACGTACATGCCCATGTGAAAGACTTGGGGGAACATGCCATGTAGTTATTATACACGCTGTGTAGTCTTGTTTTGTCAAACTTGAATGTTTTCTTTATCCTGTTCCCTTCTTAAGTTTCTAGTTCTTGGTCCTTGATGATCTTAATCTAAGGCATGTGTTTGACCTTGTAGAGTCATGCCACCGAGACGACCTCAATTTGTTCTCCAGGAGAGTGGAAACAAGTATACTCTAGAGATGGTAGACCATGGGCTATCGATGGATCCTTCAGCAGAGCCATATGCAGCGCTAGCCATTATACCGAATGCAGGCACAGATGCGCAGTTCCGTGAAGGCTTCGTGAGGTTCATACAGACCTTCCAAGGAGCACCACATGCTACCACATCTATGGCAGAGATGACACGTATATTCCAACAGAAGCATCTGCCTACGTTTTTAGGGGATGGTGGACCACAGGCTGCGAAGTCTTGGCTGAGTTCTATGCAAACTATCTTCGAGAACCTAGAGACGCCTCCTGGGAGGAGGGTCAAGATCGCTAATTATATGATACGTGATTCCACTAAGAGATGGTGGGATGTTACCACCCAGACTGAGCATCACCGAGACATGGTGTGGGAAGATTTTCAGGCAGTCTTCTATGACTCTTTCCAGAGATGCTGAGGGCAGATAGAGCTCAAGAGTTAATGAATCTAAAGTAGGGCTCCATGTCAGTGATGGACTATTCTACCCGCTTCACCAAGCTACAACATTTTTCACCTGTTCTGGTGGGATATGAGACGTTGAGGTCTCAATGCTTTGAGGATGGTCTTCGATATGACATTCGAACATTGGTGAATGTTTTCAGGTTACCTACAATGCATGCTATTGTGAAACAGACACTGATTACCGAGAGAAACTTGCGAGAATCTAGTGGTGCAGGCCAGGGCGGTTCGACACTAGTTTTTGGTACTATTTCTACCGGTAATAGAAAGAGGCAGATGGATTTATCTCACGGTGGCAGTACTAGATAGAAGATTTATTCAGGTGGCCAGGTCATGTGCTACCAGTGTGGTAGAGAGGGGAACAAGAGACCTCAGTGTCCACATGACCCAGTGGAGTGCCGATCTTGTGGTAAGATGGGTCATCTCCAACATTTTTGTAGGGCGTTTCCACCAGTGGCTAGTGAGAGGGGTTCTGTGCTGACTCCGTGTGCGGGGGCAGGGCCGACAGCTTCTTACCAGTCAGGGAATTGGGATATGTTGGGACGTTCAGGCCGAGGTGGTGGTCGTGGCCATGGTAGCTAGACACCAGGATCTTAGAGGCAACAGGTCAGGTCAGCTCAGGGTATCCAGGCTGTGTCACAGGGCCATGACACTGGGCAAGCATATACAGTGCAATAGACCCAACATGAGTAGGATCCCGGACCTTCCATTGTCAGAGGTACTATTCTAATAGCTTCTGTTTTATCTTCTGTACTTTTTGATACGGGTGCTATACATAGCTTTATATCTGTGCCCGTTGTGGAGAGCCTTGGTCTCTATGTTTCTTCTTCTTCTGATATTATGACGCTAGACACTCCATTGGGGACTATAACGGCTGGTGTGCGTCATTGCAGGGTGTGACCCCTAGTGGTTGGTGAGTTTCACTTTCTATGGGACCTCTATGTCTTAGAGATGATGAGTTATGACGTCATTCTTGGGATAGAATGGTTGGTACCCTTTTGAGCCTTTGTATATTTCTATCATCGCATGGTGAATTTCACGTCACCAGAGGGCATAGAGTTTCTATACAAGGCCGAATGAGATGTCGAGGCGAGCCGAGCTGGACCCAAGCATCGTGGGTGAGGTGGAGTGACAAACCAGATTGCGATTTTATATCTGGATGACCAGGGAACTTGTCAGAAAGATTTCCCTCATGTAGTTGATCGTTTCAGGGATGTATTCCCAGATGACTTTTCAGGTCTTTCTACAGAGTGAGAGGTGGATTTCTCTATTGAGCTTGTGCCAAGAGCAACACCGGTGTCCATTACTCCTTATAGGATGGCTACACCAGAGTTGCAGGAGCTCAAGACGCAGTTGGAAGAGTTATAGGCAAAGGGTTTCACCCGACCCAGTACTTCTCCTTGGGGTTCGCCTGTCCTATTTGCTAAGAAGGAGGACGGTACCCTCAGACTTTGTGTGGATTATTGGAAGCTTAACCAGTTGACGATCAAGAACTGATATCCTTTTCCAAGGATTGATGATATTTTTGATCAACTTCGAGGAGCACGAGTGTTCTCGTAGATTGAATTGAGATCCATATATCATCAGTTACGCGTTAGACCATAGGACATACCACTTACATCTTTTTGGAGTAGATATGGTCTATACAAGTACTTGGTAATGCCTTTCGAACTCACGAACGCGCCGATAGTTTTCATGGATTTGATTAATCATGTGTTCCACCCTTATTTAGATTCTTTTGTGGTAGTATTCATGTACGATATCTTGGTGTAATCTCGCACTCGACATGACCATGCTATCCATCTTGAGATCATTCTGAGTACACTAAGAGAGCATCAGCTATATGCTAAGCTCTCAAAGTGCCACTTTTGGATGGACCAGATACACTTCTTGGGTCATATCATCTCAGAGGCAGGAGTTGTAGTAGACCCAGAGAAAGTGAGAGTAGTAGTTTCCTAGGAGAATCCTAAGAACATGTTTAAAATACATAGTTTCTTGGGGATGGCTGGTTACTACAGGTGTTTTATACAGGACTTCTCCCGCTTAGCAGTGCCATTGACGAGTTTGACTAAGAAGGGTGTGAAGTTTGTTTGGTCAGAAGTTTGCGGGACAACCTTTTAGGAGCTAAAAGAAAGGTTGACATCAGCACTAGTCCTGATACTTCCAAAGTAAGGGAAGAGCTATACAGTTTACTGTGATGCATCTGGTATTGGGATGGGAGCAGTGTTGATGCAGGGAGATCGAGTGGTTGCGTACGGGTCTCGGCAGTTGAGGCCACATGAGAGGAATTACCCGATGCATGATCTCGAGTTGGCAACTGTTGTTCATGCGTTACGCTGTTGGAGATATTATCTCTTGGGAGATAATTTTGTGGTGTTTACGGACCACAAAAGTCTCAAGTACATCTTTACCCAGCGTGACATGAATTTGAGACAGCGAAGGTGGATTGAGTACCTACAGTCCTTCGACTTTGATCTTTCCTATACACCTAGTAAGGGTAACACAATTGTTGATGCACTGAGTAGGAGGACTTAGATACATGCAGTGCAGGAGGCCAGTGGTGAGTGGAAACTCATGGCTTTGTTCTCTAAGATGCATTTGTAGGTACACGATAGTCAGGGGCGAGCCTATCATTCTTCCTTATCTGTGACTTCTACCCTCCTGGATAGAGTAAGGGCGAGACAACTATCAGATTCAGAAGACCTAGTTTTATGGGAGTCGGTGGCAAGTGAGGACCCTCCTCCTAGTTGGACGATAGGTGATGACGAGGTACTGCGTATCCATGGATGAATGTGGGTTTCAGGGGATATACATGAGGAGTTGATGCGGGAGTTTCATCCTTCATCTTGGGCAGTGAATCCCGGAGTTACCAAAATGTACCTTGAGTTGAGACATCAGTATTGGTGGTCGGGTATGAAATGGGAAGTAGCTGATTTTGTTTCAAGATGTTCCACCTGTCAGCAGGTGAAGGCGGAATATTAGAGGCTAGCTGGACTGTTACAATAGTTACCCATTCCGTAGTGGAAATGGAACGACGTTGCGATGGATTTCGTGACGGGTTTTCTGAGGTCACCTTGAGGCAGTGATGCCATGTGGGTTGTTGTGGATAGACTTATGAAGGTAGGTCAATTTTTTCTGATCAAAGAGACCTTCGGTGTTGACGATCTTGGGAATTTGTATATCCGAGAGGTAGTACGTCTTCATGGGGTCCCTTGTTCTATCGTTTCAAATAGGGACGCCCATTTTACATCTCGAATCTGGAGGAGTTTTCAAAGGTCACTGGGTACACAGGTGATTTTGAGCACAACTTACCACCCTCAGACCGATGGCCTATCAGATCGTACGATATAGGTGCTAGAGGACATGCTATGTGCATGCGTCCTAGACTTTGGGGGCTCTTGGGAGAAGCACATACCCCTGGTCAAGTTTGCTTACAATAATAGTTTTCAGAAAACTATTGAGATGACACCTTACGAGGATTTATATGGCAGGCCATGCCGATCACCCCTGTGCTGGTTGGAGGTAGGTGAGACAGCTTTATTGGGACCACATCTCATGCATGAGACATCAGAGCAGGTCCAGTTGATTCAGAAGCATATGGCTACTGCTCAGTCTCATCAGAAATCTTATGCTGATCGCCGTAGATGACCCTTGGAGTTCGTGGTCAGGGATCAAGTTTTCTTGTGTGTTTTGCCAAGGTTGGGACATAGGAAGATCAGGATATAGGGTAAACTTTCACCGAGGTATGTAGGGCCATTTGAGATTCTGGAAAGAGTCGGTCCGGTTTCCTATCGGTTGCAGTTACCACATAGGTATTGGGCCATGCATGACGTCTTCTATGTATCTCAGCTACACTGTTATCACTCAGACCCATCTCACGTCTTTCAACCTGAGGAGGCTGAAATTTAGGCCGATGTATCCTTTGAGGAGCATCCAATTCGTATTGTAGATAGAAGCACTAAGGTTCTCCGAGGCTGGTCAGTTCCTCTTGTACGGGTGCTATGGCAGCATGGCCGACTGTAGGATGAAACCTGGGAGTGGGAGACTGATGTACGTGCTCAGTGGGCAGAGTTGTTCTGAGCTTTATCTTCACCACCCTTGGAAGGGAAATTCGGGGATTAATTGCTTTAAGGGGGGAAGTTTGTAAGAACTCAATTATTATTCTTGAGGTACGAGTTTTTTATTCTCCTTTTTCCTTAAGTGTTTTTGTGAAAATAAGGAAAACGGGGAGAAATCCCAAATTTTGTGGGAACACGCCGTGTTCTTTGGCTGTGTGGGAAGAGTACACAGGGCGTGTAGGACTTCCGGTGATGAAGGGTGTAAAAACTGACTACATGCCGCGTACTTAGTATTTACACGTCGTGTAATAAGTCGGCAGGTGAATAGTAAGGCAGTGGAAGTAGCCGCCAGCTGAGTGATAGTACACGCCGTGTATTCATAAATACACGCTGTGTACTCATGTCAACATATGAATAGTGCGACGGTGAAAATTAGCCTCTAGAGGAATAGTTAAAAAATGAAAAGTAAACACCGTGTACTTGAGAGTACATGCTGTGTAGTTTGTTTTTTTCCGCTTAAAATGGGAAGTAGCCTCCTCTGTCGACAGAGGAAACTTACGACGTTAGAAGAACATGAGAGAGATGGTCAGAGCTTGGAGGAGCTCCCGATCATCGACTAGAACTCAGTTTCCTTCGCTGATGGTCTCAATTGAACTGCGCGGGTGAGTTCTTCGCTCTTCCTTAACCTTTCCTTCCAATTATTTCCTGAGGGAAAGTTATTTACGTTTTAACGAGAAATATTTTATCCCAGATCTACACTGTTCTTGGATGTTTCGAGAGGCGCCGTTCACATATATTAGTCAGAGGAGATCAAGGTAGGTGGTCTGATGTTTAATTCCAACTGTCGTGTGGTTTTTGTGTACCATTGTGTTACGTGCCCATGTTGGGGTGTTGTATGGCTGAGGCCTTGATTAATTAAATACCTAGAATTGCATAGGTAATTTAATGAATATGTATAACTGCTATTTGGGATCATTGCTTGGATCTAGGGCCACCCCGTGGGTGCATTTCCCTTATTTAGCCATTTGGCCAGGGTGCCTGTGGGTATACTGTGATTTGTAGCATGCTTTGAATTTCCTTGAGAGGAATTTCATATAAATTTCTTGCTTATGTGTTGGGCTCAGCCCGGTTACTTGCTTAGCCCAAGGGCAGTGTTTCGTTTAGCCTGCAAGCAACTTTTCTCATGCCTGTGGGTGAAACCTCATACGCCTGCGGGCAATATTCATTATTCCCATGGGCAGTCACCCACAGGTTTCAATTCTGATTACCTGAGGGTAAGGATTTGCATGTTTGCGGACAAAATTTACTTTGTATATTCACTATGGTGATTTATTATGTGGTACCTGCCAAGCTAAAGTACAATCTTGGAATTTATAAATAATTAATAAAATGGAAATGTAACTGGTAGAGATAGTTACTTTTGAGTACTGCTTAGTTTACTGCATTTTATTATTGTACACTGTTGTAGCACATTTTTCACTGACAGTTGGGCACAGGCTTTTGGTGGTTGCCTACTGGGATTTATTTCTCACACCCTGTTTGGGTCATGTCTTGGGCCCAAACAGATTATATTGTTGTAGGTGTTGATAAGGGAAAGAGTCCCTATATAGGTACTTTATTGTTTTAGAGGAGTGAGAGAGCATGGGACCGAGCTTAGGCTCACGATGCGGTTGAGTTCCTACTGCACTGTTTTTTTTCCTTTGCTGTACTTGTACTTTATATTTGATTATTCTAGATTGTAGTGTATCCTGTTTTGGATGCTTTCCTAGACTTAGAGACATAATGCATCATCATATATATATATATGACTACTGTTATATTTTACTTCTATACTGTTATCTATTTCAGTTGGGAATTGTTTACTACTTATGCTTTTGTATGTTTATATCTATTTCCATTGCACTAAACTTTGACAAATTAGGGCATATTTTCCCCACTATCAGACCTAGGCCCTCACTGATAGTCATCAGTCTCTGGAATTTGGGTAAATGCACTTGAGTTCATGTGACAAACTGGGTTCGGGGCACCCGTTGAGTGGCACCCGGATCCGGGGTGTTACAGGGGGTGTATGACCGCACGTCCATGCCTACAATTTGTGACATAGGGATCACACACTGTTTGTGCACAGTTTGGAAAATTGTGTTCATGAACTGTACGAGCCTAGTGCTTGGGCAGTGAGTATCACACTATTAGCACACAATTATCCAAATAGTGTGAGCTAACCATGCGATCCATTAAAAGTGTGAAAAGTCCAAAATGATCTTAACCCTTTTATTATTTCTTCCCACTTTTCTTCTTCTCCACCACACACAAAATAGAGGGGAGCACCATTTCTCCTCCTCTAGGTGTTGAGCCACACCACTCATCTGAACTCCATTTTTTAATTTGTGTGCAGTGTTGGATGCATATCATATTTTTGTCTAAAATGATGATTTATTACAAATCATCTTGAGTTAGAGGTTGATATTAGACGTACGAGCATATACCATCATGTGGTAGGTGGTTCACATCTTTCTCCATGATTTCACGAGTGTTTTAGGGGCACAAATTTAAGCGTTTTATTGGGTAGTCTGAATGAGACCCAAATTATTTAATACCTTGCCTTTAAATTAATTACGAGACAATATGGGATGCCTCTAGGCATTCCCAATCCATTGATTCCATGTATGAGATGGTTATGGGGCTTGAGACCACTTAGGTAGTAGGTCAGGTGTGTTATTTATTTAATAAAATTAATTGTTTGAATCATATATATATTGAATTGCTTGTGATGAGTTCCATGGGAACTGGATGGGCTTTTCCTGTGGAGGGAGATGGCATTGGTCATCTAGTATGAGGAGATGTAATCATCAAGTTGGGCAAGGCCCTAGTTCTATGAGTGATGATGATCACAGGTTGGGAAACATGGTCATAAGGTTGAGGCGACGATGTCGCCAGGCTACAAGTGTGGCTCGTGTGATTTTAGATGATGATGGACATTGGATTAAGTGGCATGGTCATAGGGGAAAAGGGTGTCAGATGATGTGTCTTATGTATTTTTTGGTGACTATAGCTCACCTGTGTTGGCCAATGCACTATTTGGAGTTGTGTGAACATAGTAGAACTCATATAATGAGGCGGTGTTGACCAATCATGTGGGTAGAGGCCTCTGTTAGATTTATATTAGGATGATGGTTGGAGGTGATTTCTGTATAAAGCCACGAGGATGGTGAGGATCCATTGGTTGACATTGTTGAGATCGTCAGTTGGGGGCGGAGGCTCTCCATACTTGAGGCTGTTGGGATATGACATTCTTGGGAGGACGAACATGGTCATTCCTTAGGACATCCGCTTTTGAGCTGATGGTGATATTATTTGGAGGAAAAATATCATTGTGCCTCAAACATCAGGATTCAAGCCGATGAAGTTACTTCTGAGATGAGGTCCAAGGGACCATCTACTTGTTTGGGCGTGCCTCTGGGATGTCAGATATTGTATTGGAAATGAGGTGTCAGTTGGCATAAGGTGTTGAGTAATTCCATTCGAGGTGAAACCTGAGGGTTCACCTGAACTGATTTACAACCGAGGATTCCTTGGGCTTAGGCTATGGATCCTATACTCTATAGTTTTTTTGGTGTTGGAAGAAGCATGTGAATTACTTCCTTGTGGATGTTGAGCACAAGGGAAGTATGTTTATTTATGTGACTCACATGTAGTATTTTATTTACCTTTTTAGTATACACCCACTTAATCATAGATTTAAGATAGACACACGTTGGTGGTGGTCTACTGAGATTATTTCTCACACCCTACACGAGCCCTTTGGGGAGTGTGTAGATTTTATGGATTTTAGTTCAGGTAAATGTTTGAGCTTAAGAGTTGGACCATAGTGTCTTATGTTGGATGTTTAGCATGGTATGGTTGTCAAGGGACCTTGAGGTTCCTACATCAGCTGGAGATGTCTCTTTTTTATTCTTTCTTTTGTATCATCATGTTATTATATGTATGTATTAAGGTTGGCCATAGGTGACCCTTTTTATTTATTGTCTTGTATGACCTGTTTGGATATATGTTCTATTTCAGTATCTAAATATGGTATCTTTTGATATTTAATTCTACAATTGGTATGTTTGAGCTTATTTATTTTTGCTTTTACTACTATTATTGTGCTTCCACCATGGGTGGGTTACTAGTCCAATGTATATTTAGTATTTATTTTTCACTACTTTATATTTATATAGACCATTATTATATCATCACCAAAGGGTATAGTCTCCCCACCATCACCCCTTTACACCCTTGCACTTAGTCAGCGACCTTTGGTATATAGGGATGTATGCTTAAGGCCTAGTGGCACTCGACCCAAAGCACTATTTGGGTGACTAAATGGGTCGGTATGCTACAATGGTATCAAAGGGGTTTCTTTTACCTATTTTTGGGTCTTACTATTTAGGATATGGTAGACCGTAGATTAGGATGTTGTCAGAACAAGGTTTAGAACTCATGTTTAGGTGCCTGCAACCCCATGCACAGGGGACATACCAAGTTTCCAAGGATGAAAATTTCTGTTCTACTTTGCTCATTTTATAGTTGATATGATTTCCACCTCAAGTGATGCACTTGGATGTGAGTTGTTATATGTTATGAAATGAGACCCTTGACCTGATATGGTAAGGGAGGAACTTTGGACCCTTGGCCTAGTAAGGCAAGGGATGTTTGTTTTTCTCGATAGGCACATAAGGTGTTTTATATATATATATGCATGTGCCAATGTAAAATTTCTTATGATATGTGATACCTATATATATGGGCTTGGATCTTATAGGATTAGACATGAATGATGATATGGGGTGATGTTGATCACCAGGTTGGGTGACTAGGTAGTCTGATTGAGGCAACATGATTCTTTAGGATGGGAATGTCCTGAGGCATACATGATACCTGGCTCTAATATGGGTGAGTAAGGGGCTGAGAGGCCGGATTCCATGAGACATGGTTGCGATGGGGAAGGGTAAGGGTAGTGAGTTTATGTTTCCTTTTACTACTTTAAATATCCATGTTATATATATATATATATATTATTTGGGCTATCTGACCATGGTATTGGTATTCAATGGGATGCCACCTAGATAAAATCCAATGGAGCGTCAGGAGGGTGATGATTTGGTGCCACTCAAACGAGCACAGATTGAGACCCCTAAGGGTCAGGATAAGGCCCCAAAGGGCCAAGCAGAGAATGAACCACAGGTACATGCTCTAGTGTAGTCGGTTCAACCACCATATTTGAGCGCTTTTGGATCGTGGTTGGATGAGAAGCTTAGAGAGATCTTGGTACATGTTATCCAGGGCATCGATAAGGGAGATCAAGGAGCATATCCTTCTATGGCGTACTTGAATCGAGAGTTCCAGTCACAATACACACCATTATTCTAGGGTGAGGGATGACCATAGGAAGCTGAGAACTAGATCGATTCAATGTAGATGATCTTTGAGAAACTTGAGATGCCCCCATGCTAGAGGGTGAAGTTGGCTACATACATGCTCAGGGGACTGGCTAAGCACTAGTGGGACATGCAGGTTTAGGAAGGAAGACATCAGGGACTAACCTGGAAGGAATTTGAGGTCAGGTTATTCAATCATTTATTTCCAGAGATGCTGAGGGCAGATATAGATCAAGAGTTCCTAAGCCTACAATAGGGAGACATGTCTGTCATGGACTATGTGATGACATTCATCAAGTTGTCTCATTTCACACCCAGTATGGTGGTAGATGATACCTTGAGGGCGAGGAATTTCAAGGATGATTTATGGTACACCATTCAGGTGTAAGTAAACATCTTCAGGTTGTCCTCCTTCTCATAGGAGATGAATCTGGTGTTCATAGCTGATGGTAATTTGACGGACCGATCATATTCGATCTGGGTGATAACTATTGGAGTTGGTTCCCTAGAACCAACTTCTTTTGTACTTTATGATAACTTATATTCAAGGTTTTGAATATTAATATATTTCTTATCACATCGCGATTATTCTTCTATGTAACATTGCATGTGATAATGTCCCAAGAGTAGTTGTTGCACTAAAAGGTCATAACAGTTCCCCGCTATGATGAGAACTTGGAAGTTCTATGACACTATTCTTAGATATATTTTCTATAGTCGAATAATATCATTTGAGGGACAAAAATGATACATACTATCATGGGTGGAGACTCATAGGACTTTGAGGCACCTTCTCATGGTGTACGCCCTTGGTAATGTCTAGGAGGATATTATGAGAACAAGACCCACTAGCAGGAAATCCACATTTATAAGTTTCATTGGATGTTTCTATCTACAGACATGTGTATTGGTCCTTAGACTTTAATATTATTATTAATGGGTATTATGAATCGTTCACTTATATGTATTAGCAAAAACTATGATGGCATATGTTTGCGGCGAGGCAGGATATGTTGGGCGCATCACGAGTAATACTACATTAATGAATAATACGAGAAAGGATTTGTCCCTTCTATTCCATAACAGATTTTGATATCTCAAGCCCTTTGATGGAAATGATATAGCCTAAATAAATCCATGACCATGGTGTTCTATAGGCAAGTTCAATTTCTATGAATTCAAAGAGTGAGAAATTGAGCACATGGGTTGACAGCACTTGCATTCAACCCTCTTGATTGGAGATATCAAGACAAAAGTATTATATTATACAGTAAGCATTCATATGAGATGAAATGTCATTGAGACATTAACTTATTTCTCTATGGGTGCCTTAGTGTGTTTCTAGATGTTAACCTTGGAATTTTTGCTACTCCGCCTAATACCACTGAGAAAAATCCATAGAGGGTCACATACTAAGTGTATCGGGTATCTCAATTAAATAATATATTATTTATTATTTAACAAGTTTAATAAATATTATTCCTGGTTACGGTTCAATAATTATTTATGGATTCCAGCTCACATTTATTTTGACACTAGTTATTCGAGAGAATATATCGTGGATGGAATAATTAATAAATATTTATTTTCTATTTAGTGAATATAATATTTTTATATTTATTGGTGAATAATGTAGTGATATTTATTTAATAAATAAATAGTAATTATTAAAGGTTCAATAAATATGGTGGAGGATTGGTGGACTGTGTTAATAGTCTAGTGAGAAATAATAATATTGACTATTATTTGATTAAATAATATTTAATTATAACTCGCAAGTTAAGCACATGTTAGGAAATAATAATATTTCTGTTATTATTTGACACGGGGGTTTCGCTAGGATTATTAAACATAATTAAGGAACTTGTGAAAATTATTTATTATTACCCTAGTAAATTAAATACTCGACTATATTATTCTATTATTAGACAAGCGCTAGCCAAGTAACGCCTAGTGGTTGTTCACAATGAATTGAATAAAAGATCTCAAGCCTAGAGAGTTATTTCCTCTCCAAGAACGCTCTCAAGAAAAAAGTGATCCTCCTCCACTAGATCAAGGAGAACACTTTGGAAGTGGTTCTCAAGGCAATCGAAGGCGGACATCGCAAGCACAAAGATCTTCCATGCTAACACCTGGAGACTCCTTCGACGATGTCCAGATATACGTGGAACATGTGTGGATCACCGCTAAAGGAGATCTAATCTTGATCTCTACAATTCAATGATGGTACACTTGTAGATCTGTGGATGGACACATCAATGAAGAAAGAATCACCTTGGAGGTAATTATTTAATTAAATTAAATTAATTATAAATAAAATATGTTGATCCACTCTCTTGGTTCTAGGTTTCTATTACTTTGTATGGATCCTTGATTCAATTCCGTGGATATTGGCGTTCATCATCATATTGATCATGAATTTTTCATTGAATATGGAAAAAATTAAAGTTGGGCACCACCCCTCCTGTGCTTCCGTTGTGCCTGAAACCTACAAGTGGTATCAAAGAAGACATATTATTGTTTATAATTATTTAAATAATTCATTGATGATTTATTCTTTAATAATTTAGTTTGTCAATTCAAGATTAATCGTTCCTTTTTTAATTTGAATTACGAGATCTGTTCTTCCTCTATCGTTTCTCACAGATATAATAGAAATGATTAGTTTTATGATTAAAATAAAATCAAGGAACTCATTTGGAGGTTCCAAGGATCCTGGCCATACAAAACCATACTACACACCATGTAGTATTGTTCAACACATCAATATTTGGTTCGGTAATCAATTTGATATCTTGCATTAATTAAACATTAGTGACACCATTAATGACCTTTAATACACACAGTGTTGACCAGGATTAACTAGTACATGGAAACCAGACTACACGTCGTGTTGTCCCTTTGGGTTAGGGTCAAGCTGTGTATCCCATACACGACTTGCCCGACTAGTAATTGTGTAACATAGAGTCTATACAGCATGTGTCCCACTAGGCTTGCTGTGTACTCTAAATATTTCCAAAGTACACCTCACACGCCATTTCCCCCGAGAGTGTACTTCAGATGGATGGTGAGGAGGGTACATGCCATGTAGTCAGATCTATATGTCGTATAATTTTTCCAAATTACACAGATTTAAAATTTATTATTATATTATGTAACCCTTGAGACATGTACCTTCGTGTGAGCATAAAGCTGGGACACAACATGTGATATTTGTTTGATATATATATATATATATATATATATAATTTTAATTAACATCTGCATAATGTTCAAAGATCTACACATCATGTATGATTTGTATTAAAATTATAATTCTATGTGCATGCTACATGTCACAAAGAACAAAGTATATACAAGTATAATGCATGTTGGGTAGTTTTGGATGGGTAATCGCCGGGTTAACTCCAAGGTACAAGTTATGTACACAATTAATTTTAAATGAATTTATCAATTTTTTTAAAATTATAATGGATGAGAATCTCAAGGAAATTCAGGAAAGGTTTAAGAAAATAGGATTGATTAATTAAAGATAAAAATTAATCGATTTGAGCACAATTCATCTTAAATAAGAACGATTAAATAATTGAATGCTTGTTTTATTAAATGTGTAATTTGTTGCATGCACATGGATGATCATGAGCTAGACCAAACCTTTTTATGTGATTGGTTTCCTTTTAATTTATTATTAAATTAAATTGTGGGTCTGTGTGACCATGGTTTCTTTTATGTAAACCCCCTTTTTACCCCTCACCTATGTGCGAGTAAAAGTATATGTAATGGATGGATCTCCCAAGCTAGTGGAGGTGGTTCAAGTTAGGAACTTAGGAAAAACTGATCCAAGGAGATACAAAGGTAGACAGATGGAAAGCTTTAAACATGAACTTAATTGGTTTAAGGTGTTTCTACCCTAGGACAACAATTATTTTATAAACTTCTAGATAAACTAACCATCAAAACAAGCTCATGATCATACCTTTTATTTTATTTCTGTTAGTTGTATGGTTATTCATTATGGATGTTTTGTTGCGATCACATAATTAATGAATTAACAAGAATGAAAGATGGAACTAAAATAAAATGGATTATGCGTAAATATTATCTAATACATGGTTAATAACTTAATTTTATCCCACTTAATATTAGCAATCATGTGAAAAGATAATAAATGAAAATTTATGCATAAAGTATAAAGTCCCTCAATGAAATATTAAGTCAGTATATCCTTCCATTACTTTGGTTATAATTGAACCATAGTTCAAAGTGCTTGACCAGTCAAATTTGGGGTACTTTCAATTATCTGATAATCCTAATTTGAGGTTTTGGGATGAATTGACTTAGTTTACATCAAGGGTTGACTACCAAAGTATGACTTGGTGTAACTGAGAGGCAAAGGTTTAAGAAATCCAAAATTAAGGATTTTAGGATCGGGGAGTTCACTCAATGGATCAAGGAGCCGTGAGTTAATGTATTTGGCATTTGGAATGCCTACCTAAAACCTTTCAAACTACTTGACCAGCCAAAGTTGGGGTAATGAGAAGGGCAATGTGGATCCTTGATTCTAGAATGTCCAAGAAAAAAGATATTTCAAATCCAATGGTGAGGGTTATTATGTTTTGATAAAATAACGGGAGACTAATGAATATTTATTTATTTATTTATCTTAATTCTATTAGATAAAGTACTAAAACTCTATTTATCTTATCTATAGAAATGGTATTAAAAATGACATCAAACATATCGTTGCAATCCATACTAGAGAAGGAAAACCTTCTCACCGGCACTAATTTCCAGGAGTGGAAAAGGCTCCTTTGGGTCATCCTTTTCCATAAAAGGAAACTATATGTGCTATAAGAACCTTTACCAGTTGCAAGTTCTCTATGTATCAGAAACATATGAATGATGCTATGAATGTTTAGTGCCTCATGCTATCATCCATGACCAATGATATATTAAAGAAACATGAGGAAATGGATGATTATAGCACAATGTCTCACCTTCAGTATCTCTATTAAGATAAGGTGAGATAAGAGAGGAATGAGATCTCTAACACTTTGTTCATTACTAATCTTAGAGAGTCTGTGCCAAATAGACTACATGTAGTCAATCTTATTGGATACATTGATCATCTGGACATATTAGGGATTAAATTCTTGGATGATTTGTGTAAATATATCATACCATCATCACTTCCCAAGACCTTATCTAGTTTTATTGTGAATTATAATATGATAAATAATGAGAAGAGTCGATCAGAACTTATTACTTTAATTATCCAAGTGGATAAGGACATGAGGAATGAAAAACCCACAGTCCTTATGGTGAATAAGAAGCGGAAGGATAAGGAAAAGGTCCCTAAGACTTATAAATAGTCTAAATCCCTTGATCACTGTCCAACCAAGAAGAAGAAGATCCAAAGGCAATGTAAGGAAAAGGAGGTAGTATGCTTTGCATGTGGCAAGTCAGGCCACTGGAAGAGGAACTACACCCAGAGTCAAGGGGAATCCAAAGGTGTGTTCATTATCAAGTGAAATATTTCCATTTCTACACATTGGGTATTAGATACAGCTTGTGGTGCTCACATCTATATTCAAATGTAGAAACCAAGTAGATTCTGTAAAATTGCTAGAGGAGAGGGGGATCTGTGAGTTTCCAATGGCGAGAGGCTATCTTCTCTTTCCATTGGTGAATACTACCTCACATTACCAATGAGAATGATCTTGGTTTTACATGGATGTTATTATGTACCTAGTGTTACCAAAAACATAATTTCTATATCAAGTTTGGATACATATGGGTTTATTTTCAAGTTCAAAAATAAAAGTTGTTTCTTTTATAAGGAAAACATATGTTATGGTATGGAGAATTTAAATAATGGTCTATTTGTATTAAATTATGAAAATAAAGTGTTGTAAATTAATAACGAATCAAGTTCACATGACTCATATAACACCCAATTGTGGAATCACCATCTTAGTCATGTAAATGAGAAGCGTTTGACAAAGCTCTGTCAAGATGGTTATTTAGACTCTTCTGAGATAGAACCAATTGATAGATTTTATGCTTGTTTTCAAGGGAAAATGACCGAATATCCATTTGATGGACATGGTTAAAAGGCCACATAGCTTCTAGGATTAGTACACACTGATGTGTGTGGACCATTTCTAGTAGAAGTTAGAGGTGGATATTCTTAATTCATAACTTTTACCGATGACTTGAGTAGATATGGATATATTTACTTGATGAGGTATAAGTTTGATACCTTTGAGAAATTAAAGGAATTCAAGAATGGAGTAGAGAACCAGCTTGGTAAGAAGATAAAGAAGCTTCAATCAGATTGAGGTGTAGAATATCTTAACCAAGAGTTCATTGTATTTTTACGGGAGTTTGAGATTTTATCTCAACTCACTCCACCTTATACACCATAGTGGAATGGTGTTAGTGAAAGGAGGAACTATAACTTGTTGAAAATGGTAAGGTAAATGATGATTCATACAAATCTTCCATTATCCTTTTGGGGATATGCATTACAAACTATGGTATACACATTAAACCGAGTACCAACTAAAGTGGAAAATGGAATTCCTTTTGAGCTATGGAGTGGAAAGAAATCCATTTTATCGCATGCATGTGTATAGGGATGTGAGGAATTTGTTAAGGATTTCTCAGGCAACAAAATATTACCCTAGGGAATGGATTGTATCTTTATAGGTTATCCAAAGGAAACAAAGGGATACTACCTATACAACCCCTCATACAAGAAAGTAACTATCACTAGACAATCCATCTTTCTTGAGAGGGAGAACATCCTCAAAAAGGATAGTGGGAGAAAGACTAACTTCAATGAAGTTGATGCTCAAGATACACAAGAGTTGGTATAGGAACAAGTTTCATAGGTCCTTGTGAAAGAAGTAGTTATTTAAATGAAAGTACTATATAGGAGCTCAAGAGAGGTAAGGGAACCAGAGAGATATGGTTTTCTAGTCACCGAGGATGATGACTCATTATTATTGGAAAATGATGAACCTCTCTCCTACAAGGAGACAATAGAGAGATCAAAAGCTATAAGATGTCTAGAAGATATGAATTCTAAGATAGATTCCATGTATCAGAACCAAGTTTGGGTTTTGGTTGATGCACCGGTTGATGTAAATCCTATTGAATGTAAATGGGTATTCAAGAGGAAATTGGAAATAGAAGGTAAATTAAGTACCTATAAAGAAAGGCTAGTCACTAAAGGGTTTAAACAACATCAAGGAATTGACTAAAATGAAACCTTTTCACCAGTTTCCATGTTTAAATCCATCATAATCATATTTTCCATAGCAGCTTACCATGACTATGATATTTAGAAGATGGATGTCAAAACTACATTCCTTATCGGGAACCTTCAGGAAGATGTATATATGACATAACAAGAAGGGTTTGTGACACCAGGTGATGCCAAAAGGGTTTTCAAGTTGAAAATATCCATTTATGGATTGAAGTAAGCATCTAGGTCATAAAACATTTGATTTGATGAATCCATAAAAGAATTTGATTTCATTAAAAATGAATGTGACCCGTGTGTTTACAAAAGGTTTAATCGGAATGCAATCGTTATCCTAATAGTATATGTTGAGGACATATTACTTATTGGAAATGACATACCAGTCTTATAGTCAGTTAAAGACTGGTTGAATAAGTGCTTCTCCATGAAGGACTTAGGCAAAATAGCCTACATTCTAGGGATCAAGATCATTCGTGATAGATCCAATAAGATTCTTGGACTAGGTCAAAGTACATATATTAACCAGATACTAAAGAGATTTAGTATGGAAAAATCCAAGAGGGGATTGGTTCTAGTGTCACATGGTTTATATCTTTCTAAGAAAATGTGTCCCCAGACACAATAGGATAAAGACAAAATGAGTAAGATCCCATACGCTTCAGTGATAGGATCTATCATGTATTCCATTTTATGTACTAGACTTGATGTTTCCTATACACTGAGCATGGTAAGAATATATCAAGTAGATCTAGGAGAATAACATTGGATTGTTGTTAAGACCATCCTTAAGTATCTGAGAAGAACTAAGGATATATTCCCGGTGTACAGAGAAGACGAGGAGCTTATCATCAGAGGGTATATTGATGTTGGTTTTTAGACAGATCATAATGATCTGAAGTTGCAATCGGGATATGTTTTCTATCTCAACGGAGGATCTGTGAGCTGGAAGAGTTCAAAGAATCTAGTTGTCACTGATTCTAAAATGTATTTTTAGTATATGGAAGCTTCTTATACATCCAAGGAATCCATATAGATTCATAACTTTGTCCAAGATCTTGATGGGGTACCTAGAAGTAAATACCCTATCACATTGTACTGTGATAATACTGCAGCGGTGGATCTTGCAAATGAGCCAAGGTCACATCAACGGAAAAAGAACATACTCCAGAAGTATCACCTCTTGAGGTATTTCTATCAAAGGGGTGAAGTTGTAGTGAGTAGAGTATCCATGAAATAGAATGTTAAAGAACCCTTTACTAAAGGACTATCTTATCAGAAGCATGAGTATCATGTGAGATCTAGCGGACTAAAGGTTGTTAGCAGTTGACACTAGTGCAAGTGAGAGTCTATTGAAGTTAGTTCCATAGAACAAACTTCTTTTGTACTTTATGATAACTTATATTCATGGTTTTTTAATATCACTAAACTCTTTATCACATCATGATTGTTCTTCTACATAACATTTCATATGATAATGTCCCAAGAGTAGCTGTTGCACTAAAAGGTCATACCAGTTCCCCACTATGATGAGAACCCAGAAGTGCTATGAAACTATTCTTAAATATATGTTATATAGCTGAATGATATAATTTGAGGGACAAAAATGATACAAGCTATCAGGGGTGGAGACTCATAGGACTTGGAGACACCTTCTCATGGTGTACGCCCTTGGTAATGTCCAGGAGGATATTATGAGAACAAGACCCGCTAGTAGGAAATCCACATTTATAAGTGTCATTGGATGTTCATATCTATAGACATGTGTATTGGTCATTATAATTTAAGATTATTATTAAAATATATTATGAATCGCACACTTAGATGCATTGGAGAAAATTGTGATGACATATGTTCACAGTGAGGTAGGATATGTTGGGTGCGTCATGAGTAATACTGCATTAATGAATAATGCGAGAAAGGATTTGTCCCTTCTATTCAATAATGAAAGTTGATATCTTAGTCCCTTTGATGGAAATGATATAACCTAAATAAATCTATGGCCATGGTTTTCTATAGGCAAGTTCAATTTTCAGGAAGTCAAAGAATGAGAAATTGAGCACGTGGTTTGATGGAAATTGCATGCAACCTGCTTGATTAGAGATATCGAGACAAAGAGATTATATTACACGGTAAGCATTCGTATGTAGTGACATGTCATTATGGCATTAACTTCAATCCCTATAGGTTTCTTGGTGTGTTTTGAGATGCTAATCTTGGACTTTGGGCTACTCTGCCTAATGCCACTGAGAAATAGGCCTAGAGGGTCACACACTAAGTGTATCCAGTATCTCAGTTAAATAATATATTATTTATTATTTAAAAGTTGAATAAAGATTATTCCTAGTTGTGGTTTAATAATTATTCATGGATGCTTGATCGTATTTATTTTGACACTAGTTATTTGAGAGAATATATTGTGGACGGAATAATTAATAAATATTTATTTTTTATTTAGTTAATATAATATTTATATATTTATTGGTGAATAATGTAGTAATATTTATTTAATAAATAAATAATCATTATTCAAGGTTCAATAAATATGGTGGAGGATTAGTGGACCGAGTTAATGGTCCAGTTGAGAAATAATAATATTGAATATTATTTTATTAAATAATATTTAATTATAACTCATAAGTTAAGTGCATGTGAGGGAAATAATAACGTTTCTATTATTATTTGACATGGGGGGTTTTTCTAGATTTAATAAAAATAATTAAATAACTTGTGAAAATTATTTATTATTACTCTAGTGAATTAAATACCCAGTTATATTATTATCTTATTAGCCAAATGCTAGCTAAGCGATGCCCATTGGTTGCGCACAATGAATTGGAGAAAAGATCTCAAGCCTAGAGATTTCTTTCCTCTCTAAGAACACTATAAAGAATGAGAGTGATCATCCTCCACTGGATCAAGGAGAAAGCTTTGGAATCGGTTCTCAAGGTGATCAAAGGCGGACATTGCAAGTGCAAGGATGTTCCGTGCTAGCACCCGAAGACTCCTTTGACGACGTCTGGAGATACGTGGAACATGTGTGGATCACCACTAGAGGAGATCTACTCTTGATATCTAAAATGTAACGACGATACACTTGCAGATTTGTGGCCAAACACATCAATGAAGAAAGAACCACCTTGGAGGTAATTATTTAATTTAATTAAATTAATTATAAACAAAATATGTTAATACTCTCTCTTGGTTCCTGGTTTCCATTCCTTTGTCTAAATCCTTGATTCAATTCCATGGATACTGGCATTCATTGTTGTATTGATCATGGATTGTTCATTGAATATGGGAAAAATTAATGTTGGGAACCGCCCCTCCCACACTTCCACTGCGCCCAGAACTTATAATGATGTCAGGTGATTTCAGTGGTGATGCTTCAGATAGCAGGATTCAAGGTAGAGATGAGTCTTAGTAGGGCAGTTAGGATATGGACTCGAGTAAACCACCTTGGAGTGGGTCATCGATGGGGTGATTCCAGTGCAGGAAGCCAGGTCATGTGAGGACATACTGAGATCAGGTGTCAAGCATGCAGACAGGTTGGGAATCTTGAGAGGTTCTACAGGAAGCCTTCTCAGTTATCCTGTAATCAGGAATTGGGGAAAACTCAGGTTTTTGAGATCATATCAGTTGGTAGCTGAGATTCTGCTGCATGCAGAGGTTTTGGTAGAGATAGTGGGACCCAACCATGGGTTTAGTGGCTAATGGATGGTGAAACATCATAGGGAGTCTAGGCCTCAAGTAGTCGAGCTTCAGGCCATATGCACGCAATGGAACTGCTAGGTGTAGAGCAATCCAGGGATCCAGTTATGATTATAGGTACACTGTGGGCGTGAATTTGGTTCTTTTGTCTTATTTTGGAATGGACCTTGTGTAGGAATATTCGTTTTGGGTGAAGGCGGTTCACATGATATATCTATGGACAAACAAAAAGCTAGTTAGTAGGTTGACATCAGTTTAGATGCATTATATATATGAGGTGCATGGAACCGAGATTTATATGTGAGCATCATTGGGTGTGTATATTTTAAGGTGCGTTGTTATCTGGGAATTGTTTTGATATAAGATTTTTTTAAGGTGTGGGGCACCAAGATTGATTTTGATCATTTGATTAGATGTGGGACCTCATAGGTTTCATGGGAAGTATGGACACAAGGTAGAAATTTGATTAGATACAGGACATGATGGGTGTTAGGTATGAAATATGAGCACTTGATGAGGTGTAGGAGTGATGATGCGTCATGGTAGAACTTTTGAGTCCAGTGATTGTCGATGGACCATCAGTTTTATTTTCATATGGGGTTGAGAAGTGACTAGGGTAGGTAACTCCTACGTTAGGGAGTTCCTTGAGCGAGTTTACCTGTGATTGAGATAGGGGTAGTTTGGGGTGATTTAAATGAGATGGGTATGTTCAGAACCATCTTAGATTTATTCTTGATAGCTTAGGGATGATCTATGTTAAGGTGGGTAGATTTCAACATCTCAGGTTTTTGGAGTGGGTCGAAATCCTCAAACCGTTTAATTTTTCAGAGTTTGGTGGGTATACTAACTCTTTCCTTTATTATCAGTACTCAATTTCAATAGTTTCTTTAACCCAAGACATTGTTTTTATATGACTCTTAATTCTTGACAAGTGTCTTGGGGTTTTGGTTGGGTTTTGGGTGTTTTAGACACCGAAAAACCAAGTTTCTAGGGTGTGTAGATTGGGGTGCATAGTTTGGACAAATCGTGCGACCTCTCAGGAGAAACCGTGGAACCCTCCAGGTGCTCTGTGCATCGTTTTACAAACTGTGCAGGAGGGGGTGCATGACCGTGAGGCCATGTCTGTAATTTTTAACAGAGGTCTCACACATGGTTTGTGCATGGTTCGGAAAACTGTTCCCATGAACCATGCAAGAATAGTGATTGGGTAATGGGTGTTGCATGATTAGCGTACGATTAGCCAAAACATGAAAGATAATTGTGTAACCCATTAAAAGTGTGGAAATTCCAAAATTCCCTTTCCCCCTTTTATTATTTCTTTCTCATTTTCTTCTTCTCCATTACATACACAACACAAGGGATCACCATTTCTCCTCCTCCTCTAGGTGTTGAGCCACACCACTCATCTATAATTCATTTTTCGATCCATCCACATCGTTGGATGCATATTGAGTGTTTATATAAAATGTCAATTTCTTCCAAATTGGACCGAGTTAGAGTTTGAGATCAGACATACGAGCATCTACTAATATGAGGGAGGTGGTGATCATCTTTCTTTGTGATTTTGTGAGTGTTTTAGTGGTGCGACTTTGAGTGTGCTGTTGGGTAGTCTGATTGAGACCCAAATTAATTAAAGTATTACTTTTAAATTAATTATGAGATTATATGGAATGCCTCTAGGCATTCCCAAGCTGTTACTTTCATGTTCGAGATGGGTATGGAGCTTGAGACCACTTAGGAAATAGGTTGGGTGTGTTATTTATTTAATAAATTGAATTTTTTGAATTATATATATATTGAATTTCTTATGATGAGTTCCATAGGAACTGGATGAGCTTGGCCTGAGGATGGAGATGGCATTGGTAATCTGGTATGAGGTGATGTAATCATCAGGATGGGTGAGGCTTGGGTTCTATGTGTGATGATGATCATAGGTTGGGCGACATGGTCATAGGATTGAGGTGAAAATGTATCCATGATACAGGTGAGGCTCATGTGATTTTGGATGGTGATGTCCATCAGATTGAGTGACACAGTTGCAGGGAACGAGGTTCCAGATGATGTGACTTAGGTATCTATTTGGAAACTTCTGCTCACCTTTGTTTTCCAATGCGCCGTTTGGAGTTGTGTGCACATAGTAGGACTCATATGATGAGGTGGTGTTAACCACTTGTGTGGGTACAAGAATTCATTAGAAGCGTATTAGGATGATGGTTGGAGGTGTTTGTTGTAGAAATCCACAGGGATGGTGAGGATCCATTAGTTGACAGTGTTGAGACCATCAGTTGGGGGATGAAGCATGCCGTACTTGAGGTCATTGGGCTATGACATTATTAGGAGTAAGAACATCGTTGTTCCTTGGGAAATCAACTATTAAGCTAACAATGATATTATTTGGAGGAAAAATATCACTGTGCCTCATATTTCAGGCTTCGAACCAGTAGAGTTACTTCTAAGATGAGGTCCGATGGACCATGTACTTATTTGGGCATGCCTTTGGGACATCAAATATTGCATTGGACATGAGGTGTCAGTTGGAACAAGGTACCAGGTAATTATATTAGAGGTGGAACCTGAGGGTTTACCTGGACTGATTTACATCAGGGGATGCATTGGTCTTAGGCTAAGGATCCTCTCCTCTATAGTTTTCCAGCATTTGACAAAGTAGGTGAATTTCTTCCTTGTGGCTGTTTAGAATAAGGGAAGCATGTTTATTTATGTGACTCACATGTAATATTTTATTTACCTTTTTAGTATACACATACTTAATCATAAATGTAATATAGGCACACATTGGTGGTGGCCTACTGATATTTTTTCTCACACCCTACACAGGCCCTTCGAGACATGTTTAAATTTTATAGATTTGCATTCAGGTAAAGGTTTGGGCTCAGGAGTTGGACCATAGTGTCTTCTGTTGGCTGTTTAGAATGGGATAGTTGGAAAGGGACCTTGAGGTTCTTGCATTAGCTAGATATTTCTCTTTTTGAGTCTTTCTTCTACATCAACATGTTATTATATGTATGTACCGAGGTCGACCATAGGAGACCCTTTTTATTTATTATCTTGTATGACCTATTTGGATGCATGTTTTATTTCAGTATCTACAAATGGTATCTTTTGATGTTTAATTCTACAAGTGGTATGTTTAAGATTATTTATTATTTATTTTTATGTTATTATTTTTCTTCCAGCATGGGTGGGTTACTGGTCCCGTGTTTGTTTAGTCTTTCTTTTCTGGTGCTTTATATTTATATAGACCATTATTATATCATCACCAGAGGGTATAATCTTCCCACTACCACCCCATTAAACCCTCACTACTAGTCAAAATACATTAGAATATGAGGAGTAACACTTAAGGCCTAGTGGCACTTGGCCCGAAGAACTTTTCAGGTGGCGAAATGGGTCAGTACATTACAATAAAAAACCACCAGAAAAACCCAAATGAAAACATCCAAAGTGACAATCTAATGATGTTTCATCAAATACACTAGTCCAAGAGTTAGCTACTCAATAAAATTTGAACAACTATTGAATGATATTTGTATGATAGTATCAAACAACATGCACTAATGGAAAAAACCAACAAACAACCAGAGAAACCCATCCTAGAACCAACAAAACCAACGAAACCATGAGCTGAAGACCAAAATAAACACACCAGAATAACATTCCATCATAATGTCCTAGAATCCCGTCTATACATTGTCTCTTGCATCACTATAAAAACATGATGAAACATGAGAGAAGAAAACCAAAACAAAAACCAAAACAACAAACATAAGATCAGAACACCACACTTGTGTATGAGTATAATCAAATAAGAATACAAAGAAACTTGTGAATCAGTTGAAAGTTACTTCAAATAACTATATAGGAAGATCAAAATCTAGATGAAATATTAATGGATTCATATAAATGGGTCACATGAAATGGTATTATGACCATTTCATCTCCAAAATAGCAATTCCACCATTACAGAATCCCTTAAAGCCTAATCAATAAAAGTTCCTCAAACAACATCCTTAGAAGTACCAGTCAATCTGGAATCATGAATAGAAACATATGGGTCCTTAATCATATCATATAAAAAAAATCACTACATCAGTAAGTATTAACAAATATCTCACTAAGAAGAAAATAAAACACACAAACTCTAATTTTAATGGAACCACTAACACCAAATGTTCACCATATCTTAGCCCTAGCAATCATTGGACAGATCCACATCCTCCACCAAGAAGAGGAGAATCCTAAAAATTAGATGCAAGAGGGATTTATGAACTCCAAATCTCTAAGACACTAGTAACTCTTCAAAACATTTGAATAAGAGGAATATCCTAAGAATCAATCCATCATTGAATAAACACACTGAATCCACCAAACCAGAAGTGACCCATAGGAAGTTTGGTGCACAATGCAAGAAAGTAATGAAGAGCCACAACTAGGAAACTCTATTTAAGGCACCACCCAAACCAACATTCTATAGATCTCACACCAATTATCCTCATCGCATATTTGACTACAATAAAACCCACAAAAAAATGTCAGAATCCACAATAATAATGTTGATAAGAGTGGTGAGGGAAAGAAAACACTGGAGGAAAAGTTATGAACCAACCATGAGATAAAGAACTTAAAGAAATAATTCTGACGTAACACACTAAAAATATAGAAAATTCATTCATGTAGGAAATATTAAAAAGAATACTATTTTCACACTTTTGTAAATAAAGTAAAAAATGACCCATGTGGAAAACATTAAAAAGATTCCTTTTAACCCTTTTAAAAAAAGTCAAAGATAATAGAAAATGGACTTAAATAATCATTGAAATATATTGAAGAATAGTATTTAAATAATATAAATAATATAGACATGGAAGAGAAATATTTTGAACTATAGAGAAGAGATAAGGTTGAGTCCACATATAAGAAACCGTTTGGTTGAATTGTGAACCAAAGAGAGGTGAAATGTCAAGAAGACTTGTAAACCCAAAAAAATAAAGATGAAATAAAATATAATACAATCATAGAGTGTAAGAAACCAAACTTAGAAGGATTAATTTCAAGAATAAAGGTCATAACTCAATGAATGTAAATTAATTTAACACAAAAAACCTTATGACTTTGGTAATTTATGAATCAAAGGGAAAATAAGAGGGAGATCTTAAATAAAAGTAAAACTCCCAATAGGAAAAAATTATTTAATATATAATAAATCAGTAAGTTAGTATTTATACCATATAAAATTAAATTTCTATATAATTAGTATCATGTCTTAAGGAATTAATATTACGACAAAAAAACTCTTACCATAGGTCCTATTTTATTTCATCACATTTGTGACTCCTATATAATAAACTTATTTTTATTCAAAAATTAATCCAGAAGTGAATTATATTATTTTTTCATTCTTGATAATTTATAATTATTGGAATTCATTTACTACTATTTAATCTTAAAAGAGAATGACTTGAAGACGTGTTTTCCTTTAAATTATCCTATTTTGTTTTGACTTCGTTATTTTGATTATTTTTAATTTATCATTTTTTTAAAATTATTTTCAAAAGATTAAAACACATTAAAATTTATTTATATTAGATAATATACACAAAAAACTATGTAGGTGGTGATAAGTAATGTATTGACAATATTATCATAGGTGAATGGAATTGGCCATTATCAGGGCATATCAAAGAGAGGGTGAGAGAGTATACACTATAAATAGATTGAAATAGTTATACTAACATCATAACAACAACAATATGTTTTATAGTTATATATTAAATACTTTATGAAGGAAAAGAAATGGAAATTTATTGGGATAGTAGAAAGAAGAAGAGAGAGAAACAATGAAAATAGAATCAGGGTTATCACTTCGTTGAAGATATACTCCTTTGCTAAAGCCTTGAAGGATTGAGGTTTAGTACCTCCATCACATACCTAAGGGTACTAGGAGAATTATAATAGGGGAAATAGGTAGATACTGGGCCTTGAGAAGTGATCTTCCAAGGGAAATGAGAAGTGGTATTTATACTTGAGGAGATGAGTATTTTTGGGTTAAAATATTGATTATTTTATCATTTAAGCCAAATAATTTTGAGTAGGAACCATTCCCATGATTTTTTTAGTTTATTATTAAAAAATAAGGGTTATTTGAAATTTAGATCATTCTAAAACTGAATGACACCATCCAACCACTCAATTAAATGAAAAGAATCAAAAATATTTTTTTATTTGGATAAAATATAATTCAGGTTCCAAAATGTCAAATACAAGTTTATAAATTCAAATTAACAAGTTTAAATTAATTATTTTACTTTTTATATACATTTTTTGGTCAAGAAAAAGGATTCATAAATTTTTAAGTCATGCTTACATAATGATGATGTCATAAAAGTTGTGGTATTTATAAAAATCATATTTTTTTTCTATTCACCTAAAAAATAAACTTCTTCAGAATAATAATAAAAATATCCCTAAGATAATTTTGACACACCAAATAAAAAATGAAGTATTTTTTTTATAAAATTCAAACTATAAAATTTGGGAATTTAACTTTTAAATAAAATCATATAATACGTGGAAAATAATTTATTTGGAATAAAAACTATTTCTTTTTGTTATGAATGATTATATTTATATTTTTTATTTTATATTATTTATTATATTATTGATAATTAATTATTTATAGTTCTAAAACATATAAATTTTATGTAATTATTCTTCCAATTAAGTGAAATTTATCTTTTAAATATATAATTAAGAAAACAGTTTTACTGTAACAAATTTTATACACTATGATCAAAATTATATATCAATAACCATTTAACTATTATAAAAACTAAATTATAAAAAATTTATAACCATTTTGTGATAATAAGACACTATACACAAGAAGAATCATATTTTTAAATAAAAAAAATATTTCATAATATTATTTTATTTTAAAACATGCTATTTAATGTTTTAAAAGGACATTTTTGACTAATAAGACATGCACACAGAATATGAAAAAAACCATTTAGAAATTAAATGACTTATAATGTAATTAAAAATGCATGATAAATTATTATTTTAGTATAAAAATTATATTAAACCATTCATCACATGTTTCACATAATATGTTATATGGCATTACTTTCAATATATTACAATTTGGTGACTTTTAAAATATGTACCATACTATGTTAACCATTGGATTATAATGACTTAATTTCTATGTTGATATGAAAATAAAAAAAACTAATGCAGTTATAAAACCATATATGTAAAAAGAATCATAAATATAGTAAAATTGATATAAATATATATAAAAAGATATAAAATGGAAGTAGGAAAACACATAGCATAGTGGTAGGCATTATGTCCACATCACCCTTTGGTCATGGGTTTGATCCCTACGACCTCTATGAATGTTATGAGATATTTTAAAACTTACGGGATTCCCTTTTTCTATTACAAGATTTTAATATGCATAACCACACATGAATAGGGAGGGAGGAAATGAATAAGGGGAGGGGGAAGGAGTAAGAATGGATTGGGAAGGCCGACGAGGAATTGTCACCATAGAAGGTGAGTAGACACGAACTTCGATTATTATTACTAGGGTTAAAACTACCTCTTATATGGGAAAGATAAATATTCCCCAGGAAGAGGGTGAAAGGAAAGCGGTTTATCCTATATACATCTGTTTCCCAAGATCATGGGATTTTTGGGATTTCCCTTGGTTCAATCCTATTAAGTTCATAAACAATACGGTGATAATCATAAGATTCTTAAGATCAATTTAAAAAATACTCAAATTTGACTTGATTGTTTTTTTATTTATGATCAAGCTTGAGCTACTAGAGTATTAACTTGATCTGAGTTTATGCATTAAAATACCTTAACTAAGTAGTTTATGTTCCTGTTGGAGCTGGTTCCCTAGAACTAACTACTCCATTCTTTATTTTACCAATATATTCAAGCAATTGAATAAGTAATAAATATCTTATCACATGATGCATATTCTTCTATGTGACATTAATGTTATAGTGTCCTAGAGTATCTATCACATTGAAAAGTCATAACAGTTCTCCACTATGATGAGAACCTTAAAGTGTTATGATGATATTATTAATCTTAAATCCCATAATCATGATAACATTCTATGATGGGACACATAATATGTTTTACTCTCAAGTGGTTGATACTTTTAAGTGGATGATACTTTATCTCATGAAGTTTGCACTTGGTAATATCTAAAATGTGAGATTATAAGGACATACCCACCAGTAGGAATCCCACATGTATATGTGTAATTGGATATTCCTATCTATGAATGTGTTTAAAATCCTTAGAATTTATATTATTATTAATTCATTTCATGAGTCATGTACTTTGATGTATTTCCCAAAACAATGGAAATCTATGCTCTCTATGAATTCAGATATGTTGAGTGTGTCATGAGTGATATGCTGTTAATAAATAAGTTAATAAAGTATTTTTACCTTTTGATTAAGGAAGATGATATCTCATACCGTTTGATTGGAATGGAACTGTTGAACTAGATTCAATGGCCATGGTGATTAATGGGTCCATTTCAGGAAGGAAAAGTCAAATATATCAAGAACACAGGTTGATGACATGAATATGAAGCCTAATTGATTAGAAATGTCATAAAAAATGGATTATATTACATAGTGACCATTCACTATAAAAAAAATTGATCTATACCAATGTAAATTTTGCATCAGATAATATATCTGCTGGTAAAAATGAGTATTTCCAACATATATATTACCCTTTTATTATTACTTATAAGTATAAACAACTCTTTTTACCAACATACACACTTGTTAATACTAACTATTCTATACCAAAAAATCATTTATTATCAAATAAAATTTTCATTATATTAGAAAGATACAAACAATTATTATATAAATAAATTAATAAATTTTTATCATTTATTTTTACTGATTTTTTTACCATTAAACAAACCCATTACAATAAATTATTAATCACCAAAAAATATATTAATCATAATTTAATATATATTTTGTTTATTTTTTAGTACAAAAAATTCATTTTTAAATGAAAATATGAGCTTATATATTGAATTAAAATATTTATAATTTAATATTATTTCATGAAATTAATAAATATAATTTAAAATTATTAATGAATGATTCAAAATTATGTTGAATATAACCAAATAAATTATAAAAATACAACATAAAAAATATATAAGTGGATGTATTGAAAATAAGTAATTTATTTTAGTAATATATAATTTTTATTATAAAAATTATTTTTTATAATTATTGATATCATCCTATGAAAAAATGTGCACCCACAATTCCCAACTATGGGAAGTCCATAAAAAATATGATACCCCAATAACCCTAAAAATACTGAGGAAATCAAGCCTTTGTTCATCACCACTACAGGTTATAAAAATGTGCCTCAACCCTCGGAAGGTGGGTTTTCTCCAAAACAAAGACACAACCCACCCCAAGGGATCATTCCAGAGTTGAGGGGTTGAGTGCGCAAAACCTTTTGGTCATGTGCACAACTCCCTATTTGGTGCAAAAATTATTTTCATGTGAAATGTGACAATGAAAGAACAAATTTCATAGGAACTTAAGAAGCCCCCACATACCAAAGAAGACATGCTCACACAACATTAGTCAAATGAACACCACCCAGTTGATGGAACACAAACCATTTACATGAGAAGGGTGACATGAAAGCGTTGCCTTGCATGACTTCCCATCAGAAGAACATGCATGAGGATCAAAAAATAAGTTCACATGACACAACTAGAGTTTCACACCTAAATCCATCCATTTAGGCTATACATAGAGCATCACCCCTCCATTTGGAGGGATGAACCTATAGAAGTTGAATCATTAGCTATCACTCGTATAACCCAATATTTCACAACATCATGAAACTCTGGACCTCCATGGGTCCCCAAAGGTAGATAAATCATGCGAATGACATTACATAACCCCTAACTTTTCTTTTCTCATGTTTTAGATGTCCTCACTCAAGTTCCCCAAAAGGCTAGGTGGGTGAACACAAGATGAGTTACCTTCAAAAAATACAAATATTCACATGACTCCAAAATTTTTACACAACAATGCACCCAATATCCATTTATTGTCCTTGTGATGGAACCTAAGGTTCGTGCAACCCCACTTGAATATGAAACCGTAGAGTTGCGCACAACAACCTTTGAGTCCCTGAACCAATTCCTCCTTCTGCCAAACACAATTGCATTCAAGATGAGTGTTATGGTCCCCCACACCTACTCCAACTGAGTTCACCCATGCCTTGATTATCCGTGTGATCCATATCATCAACCCTTATGTCCGAAATCCTTTTCAAGCATGGCATGGATAGTTGCATCACCTCTTTCACTTAAGGATATAAACCATAATACAAATTACTCTTAAGTATAGACATCCTAATGTTGGGATCCCCATTTTCCACTTTATCACGACAGTGTTTATTCCATGCGCCACCCAGAGGTGCTGGTATAGTAGACATGTAAGCCTCTAAGGGGGAATCATCAATGGAAACTGCCCACCTTTTCCCATAGGGAGGTCTAATTTTGTTTCTTCCTCTATTAGTTGGTAATGGTATCCCTGAGTGTAGGCCCCAACCATGTCTAAACTATAAGACATTTAACTTAATATCCCAACATCCTAGTTTCATGACATTAGACTGCATGAAAACATCCTCAACACATGACATTAAACTGTAGCCTTACCTTATGTGACAGACATAGGATGCCCCATGTATTGCTGACATGGAATGATACCTCACCTCTTACCTTATGTAGTGAACATAGAATTACTCATATATTATCATCATGGTATGACACATCCTCCACCACCATGGGATGAGACACCTGTGACGAGAATCCCATATGCATAACCCCACACTATACCTCATCGTTTCTCCTTAATGATGCAATAATCTTTACCACATGATGTTAAACTACATAGAATGGTCCTGTTACATGACCTTAAACCATGGCATCAAACTATGTGGGTTTTGATCCCCGTATCTTAATAGGGTATGTAGGATGCCTCCCTGAGGTTCAATCCCAACATTCCAATTAAATCTTCATGTATTCTCCTCATAAGAAAACAATTCCAAAGTGTTATCATCTCCCCCCATGGGGGAACAATCTCTCTCACTATCCCAAATATGTCTGCCTCCCCCCTCGGAGGTGTTGACCCCAAAGTGTGATTATATTCCCCATGGGAACACACTAAAACTTGTCCCTGGTCCCCACAAGACATTAAATATGTGACCAACCCATCCCCACAAGTTGTTAAATATATGACCAGCTTTCCCCCATAAGATGTTAAGCCTGTACCCCCATTGGATGATCCAATATCTCTAACTCATGCAATGAACATGGAATTTCCGAGGTAAAAAACCTCATAAGTATTATGCCCCTGAAAAAAATTACCTTGTGAACAATATGGGATGCCTTAGGTCCTACACCCCATATTCCTTTCACATGTAGATTCCTTCGACTTTTAAAGAGGAATACTTTATAGGTACCCAACACACTCAACGTCCACCAATGTATAGATGCATCCAACATCACCATTAGATCTAACCGTAAGTACCTGATATGTCATGAAATAAACAAAGTAATTTACCAACATCAACCTTGAGATGTCACCAGGAATGAGATTCATGAAAACGAATCAAATATATGAGGGAGACCAAAACTAGGTAATGATCTCCAAGGAGGAATACACAGAATGAGGAATTGACATCTTATCATCCCATTTTGATCAAGGAGTTGACATCACTAATCATGGTGGGGGAGGCCACCTGCCTTTGGAAATAGGGAATGTGAGGCAACCAACCAGCCACCCTAGAGGAGGCGTGACTATCCCATGGGATAAATCCACTTCAGGAGAGGCGAGGAAGGAAAAAAGAGAATCACCATCCCGATGCACACCCAAAAAAAAGTGTCAAAAAAATAGTGAACCTAACGTGGATATCTTCTCTTTCAAGTTTGAGTAGATCATTAAAATTTCACACCAACACATTTGGACATCACTAGATCTAGAAATTTGGCATTGGGGATAATCAAAAAAATATGGTGGCCCTAATAAGAAACAATTCTCCTACAACTGGGGAAGTTAAGGATATTGGGAATCTCTAGTTTGAGACATCATTGATGTGTATCCTTCCCACATCTTATAGAGGATGGATAACATTGGTCTCATTGGGAATCACCTTCATCAGACCTGTACTGACAGATAACTTCATGCACATTACAAGACTCAAGTCACCAAAAACATTCAATAACCCACTATCAATAGGGTTGGGGGTAGGAGAACCAGTGGTGTGAAAATCTTGCACAACTACACTCTTACCATGGCATCTTCCACTTCCATGGCTACTAGGATCCCTCACCACATATCCCCTTTGAGCTCATCCAGAGGAGGGTCATTGACACCCTAGTTCATTGATATGAATAGTAAGGGTTCATCCCAACCAGGTATATTTCCCAATAGGACCTATAAGCATAAAAAACCCACCACTGTTGCTACCCCAAGGGTTATGGAGGGGGTATAACCCCATGGTAACCATAGAAAATCATTTTGGGAGCATCTCCCTAGAATAGTCCGATGACTCACTTCCTTTTCCAAGGAGGTAGGGGATTTGTGGGTTTCACCTATGGATACCACCACCTAGGAGTTACCTAGGAGGGATCCCACTCAATCACAATGACAACATTGACTGATTCCATAGGTCAATGAGTAGGCTGACCCCATCCCTGATCCACTAGCCCTGATTCAGAATACCCGACATCAACGATGAGAGTAGGACACAAACCCTTCCTGATAGGAGGTCTCTCCATCAGCTCCAGTATCCCCTTCCATCACCAGTGCACCTCATCCCTACCTCAAAACCACCACACTAGGTTCCTTCTTTGCTTGATTGAGATTGAGACCCCAACTACCCACCAAGAAAGTTGGGTTGACTCTCCCCACTATGGGCGCCATCGACAACCATCATGGGCCACCCCATAGTGTAGAATTTATTTGTAAAGGTTCTCCCCACAACACTACCAATCTAAATGGAGGTCCTCCCTTCCATAAAATTTCCCTTCCCTTAAGATCTATCTTAGGGTAGGAGGAAAAACGACTGCCATGGGGAAAAAAACCATAGCGCTAGCCACAAAACATACAAAAATAATCCTTATGACTCTCTGAGGATGATGCTCGGGGATCTCCCAACTGCTTGAGGTAGGAATGAGGAAAGAGACACATCACTCTAGACCTCTTAGGTTTGGAGACAAAAGACAACTCAATTGAAGTAACTTCACCCCTACTGCCAGAACTGGAGATATAAGCCCATCAACTGAGGCTTACCATACTAGAAGTCGAGGTCCACATGGTCCCTAGATCCCTCCATAGGTACATAAATGTAGATGATATTCTTTCCACCTTATAAGGACTTGAATTGTAACCATACCCATCATTGTTAGCTTTTATCCTTTCCGCTTCCACTCTAGAAGTGGAAGAGATGTCAAAATCACGGTAAACACCCTCAAATGATGGTGATAACTCCACTAAGCCACAAGAAGATTTTTTTTTCTAAACCAACATGATTCTAATTATACCCCATCCAATATGGATATGTTCATAAAGATGGCCCTATATCTGGAAGACACTCTGATGTTCCAGAGACGGTTGGTCCATGTAAGACTTCCTCTGCCATAAATTCAGTAGCAAAGTAGGTCCTTGTCACCACCACTCCCAGTTTCCCAGAGGGAACCGATTAGATCTTAAGTCAATTAGGAACCAGATTCCCCCTTGGATGATGGAAAAAAGAAATAACTGTGGGAATTATTTCCCACCAACCAACTATCGGTTGTGTTCTAGCCACCTGAAACCCTGTACTTTACCATCCCAGAACC
This sequence comes from Viscum album, assembly GCA_963277665.1. Lineage (NCBI taxonomy): Eukaryota > Viridiplantae > Streptophyta > Magnoliopsida > Santalales > Viscaceae > Viscum > Viscum album. The sequence goes on from OY728119.1 coordinate 435,791,354, forward strand.
CCTCACGGAGGGCCATACCTTGTGTCTACCAGAATATCTGGGTGACACTTATCCACCTCTAAGATTACCATCTAGTCTACCCTGGGATACTTGATCATCTCAAGGTCATCCATTAGTAGTGCTGGAGGCCTAACATTGCAACACTCCTGGTGGCTCAACACCATAATTCCTATAGACACCACTAGAATTTTCTATAGACCAACATTTGGAGCCTCACTATGGTCCATCGAATCATGCTATGGGAATATACCCATGTAAAAATTAGGGGATGGGGGAAGTATGATGCCCTCTACTTTAGTTCAATTTCAAGATAATAACAAGATCGTCAGGATAGTCGACCCAACGTAAGTGAAGATTTTACTCCAACAACTACTACCATGAACATTGTCACAATTAATATCATGTATGAGTAGAGAAACTAGACCAATGATGTGGGAAATGATGGGTATAATCCTTCTTGAAGGGAGAAAAATTATTAGGAAGATATTTTAATAGGTTCCCTCACTCATTAGTAGAGACAAACACTAGGCCTAGGGATCCCCCCCAATGATGTACTGCCTCCTGATCGTCAATATCTTAAAAAGGGAAAAGGACTCACTGATATTGTCAGCCCATTTGATGTTGCACCAGAAACTGATTCAGATGTAATATTGACCACCTTTCTCTAATATCTTGAGAGATATAAGAGGATCACTATTGAGATCATCATTGAGTAGTTCTCAGGGTGATACATTGTCATATAGGACCCTGCCTCTCCTTTATTTGAACATCCAGTTCTCCTTGGCTAAGCACTGCGAGCTGAGGTAGATGGTCCTTCACATCCAGTCAAGTTAGAGATTGACGACTTCAAAAAAAGAGCAAGATATAACACACCTACCCCGCCTGAGTAGTGAGACTTCCCTCCTTAGTATCATGATCATTATGTATTGTGTTCCAACATACTAGTCAGGGAATTGGTGACCACCAACCACCACCAAGATGATGTGATAGCTATTCTCATTGCCTGCATGGAGGTTCTAGAGACACAATAGGCATTGATCCCACCTGAAGGAAAGATGTATATGAAATGGGTGGATCATGTTTGTTTACCCTTAGAATTTTACAACCCTAGATTTACCTTGTTAAATAGCACAGGTGATCTACTACAACACCTGGATCACTTCACCTCATGATGCAGTATAATGTTAGAGACTCTAGAGCAGTAAGAGGCTACCAAAATACAATGATTCATCTAGACCTTAGAGGGACCTGCTTTTTTTTGGAACATTTAGCTGGCCCTGGGATCAGTCACTGGTTGAGATGATCTTTATAGGTATTTTCTCTACCAATTCAGCTCTGCCATGCGCAATACCAGTATCGATGAACTCCCCAAATGAAATTATAGATATGATAAGTGATTTTCCTACTTCATTTCCCAATATAAGGGGCTCACTTACTCCCTTGATATGTATATTTACTAGGAGAAGTTGTTAACAATATACATGGAAAATTTCAAAGATGATTTGGTCCCTATCCTCAACTCATTAAAGTATCAGGGTGGATTTTGAGAGTTTTCTAAAAGATATTAGTGCCTAGAGAAGTCTTGTAGAAGACTAAGAAATGATCATACCCATTACCTTTTACAGATCTTATGCAAAAGACTATAAAGGCATAAAAAACCTATGCTATCTAGAATAAGGCCCCATAGCCAGTTTACCTTTAGGTACCTCTACCGGAAATGCCTCGTCATCTAGGTATGCCTCACTAGTTGGACATGCCTCACCAACCATATCCCCATCAGGTGCATATTTATTGTGAAAACACTACCCAATCCCCCCATCAGGGTCAGGTGCCCATGATTCCCTTTATAGAGTGGAATAATAAGACCTAATCATTCAAGGATGCATAGGTCCTAGGTTACTTCATCTGTGTCTTGGAGAATAATATCCTAAATCTTTTTGAATGCAGAATACACAATGAATCCAACCTCACCAATGATACTAACTTTTTTCCATACCACATAGTCCTCATGAATACCATCAAGGAGTGTTTCATCTTCAAATATTGTCTCTAGGACCAGGTAGATCATGGCTTAGTCATGTTGGGTGATGTCCAAGAATAGGTAACACATGTATCTGCTGACCAAGATAGTGCTAATGAAGACTCTAGTGAATGGAAACAGGCTCCAGACTAAGGTACACAAAAAATACAATGACTGGTTGTCCCATAAGATGGTTGATCACACCCACGACATTATCCATGCTCATTTGAGAAAATTGGAACCCCTTGTGGTTGGAGAATCCAATCCAAACACCTTATCTACATCAAAACCTTCCAAGTATTATAAGAATAGGTACCGACGATTCTAGGACAATTGGGGTCCACCGCCGGTGCCAAAACCAGCCTATACCCTTGGTGACTTCATGTCTCTTGAATTAGAAGATACCTCAAGGATTCATCCAATCCCAGAATATTCCACTGAATAGGAATAATAATATGCTTCCATGAATTCTATCAGGATGGTAGATCATTGCACAATTCTCAATGATGAGGAACCTCACGGTCCAACCTTAGGAACCTTTGGATGACTCCATCGGAGGAGAGGTAGGAAATATACTAACAGAAATTAATTTTGGGCCTTTGCTCCAAAAGAGACTTTTCATGATGCTAAGATCAAATTGTAAGCCTCATATAGGGATCAACAGGAACAAACCTCTCAGGATACTCCATTAAGTGCACCTATTCAGTTGAATGTATTGGTCAATCATGTGACTCAACCACAACAACATCATGATCTATTATGGAAACCTAGGTCCTGACCTCAACCATCTAGTGCTCATCCTCAATCATTTAGTCAATAATGGAATATGAATAGTATGGGCCAATCCCCAGTGCCTTGGCTAATGGAACCTACTGTGCTCATAATTAGATATTGGTCCTTGATAGGTAGAAATATACCCCTTACCCTAAAATATGATGTTCTAAAGAATATTTTTAGTATTATAGTGAGACTCTCAATCCTTGATGCACTTTTTCTATCAAAATAAATGCATGAGACCCTTATCAAGGCCCTAAAGATCCCTCTCTAGTTTGAGACTGAGGTAGCTGCCACTGAAGCCTACCATTCATAGGAATATGAGTAGGAATAATGAAAATTCATCATTCCATTTTCCAGTGAGGACAAGGGTTCCATCGTTCAGGGGAACATATGCCTCTTTTACATAACATACCAATTCAATGGAATAGAAGTATATCACTGTTTAGTGGATAATAGCTCTAAGATCAATCTAATATTGAACCAGATGCTCTATAAGATGGGTCTTATAGAGGCTAATCTGACTCCCTCCAACCTGAAAATTTAGAGGTATGACAAGAGTGAGTAGAAACTGCATGGAAAGATTCGGCTAAAAACCCAATTTGGAGGCCTGGTAACAAGAAACGAATTAATGGTAGTCTCAAAAGACACCAACTTCCATGCCCTATTGAGAAAGACTTGGCTTAATCTATATTTAGTGGCCTCTATTCATACCATAAGTGCCTCAAATACTCCCTCAACGGTCAATAAGGGGTGATCCATGGTGACTCTTCTCCTTCAAACTCTTATAAAACCCACTACTTGGATGTGGGGTACTATAAAAGTGAGATAAAATAAGTTTATACCGATGAGGTTGAGTGTATTAATGCTCCTAATGATTTGAAAACTGCTTTAGCGGACCCCTAGGAATATTTTAAAGACAAATTCATTTTACTGATCCACCAGTTAGATCCCACATCCTCTGACATGGGAAGATACTTCATCATCTCCAATAAGAATGAGTGATCACAAATTACCTCATACTTCTATATGAGACAAGATCATCCAGTGAAGTAAAGACTTACTTTTTTGGAATACTAATGGATCTACCCTATGGATGCTAATCCATGACACCGCTGCATGTTTCAAATTATAGGGTTGACTCAGTGGAAGTCAAACTTACATTAGTGATTTGATATCAAAAGTGGGCCTCATGGTCAAAAACCACATGGGATAGGCCAAATATCTTTTGTCAATATAGTTTACACAGAAAAGAACCCCTCACTGACTATTTCGTATCTATCAGAGCAGATGCTATTGTCACTCCCAAGTTCATAGATCTAAAATGATTGTCTCCTCCCTCCGATCCTCCTATATAAGATGCTAAAGAGGATCTAGATGAAGCCCCTCTAGTGTTTGAGGATGGTGTCTCCACCATAGTCGATGAGATTACCTAGGTAAATCTTGGAAGAGAGAAATATTCGAGGATGATGATGATTAGTGTAGTCATGTCTATAGACAAACAACAAAGGTATATGGATTTATTGAAACAACATCATGATGTGTTCACCTAGAGCTACAAGAAGATTCTAGGGCTCGATCCCCAAGTTATTGTTCATCACCTTGGACTCCTATTGAGCCACCGAGGGTTCAAAAGCATCCCAGGAAGATGTAACCTTCCCATTGTTCCATGGTCAAGGATGAGGTCGACAAGATAATTAAGTACAACTTGTTCAGGGAGGTTCAATATCCCATGTGGCTGGACATCATTTTCCTAGTCAGAAAGAAGAACTGGTAGATCAGATTCTGCATCAACTTTTGGGACCTCAACTTCCACTGACCGAAGAATAATTTTCCCCTTTTATTAATGGAGATAATAATTGACATGATAATTAGTTTCAAAGATATCTTATTTATGGATGGATATTCTAAGTATAATTTGACCTAGATGGACCTTGATGATAAGGAATCCACTACTCTTATAGAACCCTAGGGAACATTTTGTTACCGATTGATTCCATTTAGTTTACAAAACACTGGAGATACATACCACCGTGCCATGAACCATATCTTCAAACTACTCCTCAAAAAATTAGTGGAGTACTATGTGGATGATTTGGTGGTTAAATCTTACAAGATCTAGGACCATATCAAGGACCTTGAGAAAGGGATCAAATCCCTCTACCACCACCACTTAAAAATGAACCCCTTGAAGTGTGCATTCAGGGTTTTCCTTGGAAAGTTTCTTGTCTTCATTTTCAGATAAAGAGGCATTGATATCAATCCATATAAGTTCAAGGCTATTATCAATATGCCTCCTCTATGAAATCTCAAAGAGTTGTGAGGTATCTAAGGCCACTTGTACTATATCCATCTATTCATTATGAATATATCCAAAAAGTTTAAGACCTTATTAAGGATCATGAAAAAATACATCATCTACTAATGGGAAGAATACTTATAGACTATATTCAAGGACATTAAGTGGTACCTTATACATCCTCCGATCTTGATGCCACCCATCCTAGGGAATCCAATAGTCCTTTATGTGACTTCCATGTAATAGTCCCTTGACACCCTTCTAGATCATAATAACAATGAGGTCTAAGAAAACAACCTGTATTACATCATTTTCATGCTCCTCAACAAAGAGACCATATACTCTCCCATCGAGAAGAGTAGCCTCACCTTGGTATGTGCACTTTAGAAGCTATGAAACTACTTGAAACACCATGTGATACAACTGGTATTATATATTGATCTGGTGAAATACATTATCAACTGCCCTATGTTGAAAGGTCAATTGGTGCACTAAGCAGTGATTCTCTAGTAGTTTTACATCAGGTTCATCCCTTAGAAAGCTGTCAAGGTCCAAGCTTTGGTATAATTTCTGGATGCACATATAAACCTTAAGGAACTTCCCCTATATTTTGATTTCCTAGAAGAATATATCCTCTCAATGGACTAAACTATGCCTTTTTGGAACATTCATTTTGATGGTGCTTCTCATAGTCCAACTAACAGAAGGCTCAATAACCCCAAAATCAATAGGGCGGGCTTTGAGATTATCTTTATTAATCTCATACAAACCATCTTGCTATAATAATTTCTATTGTCAGAGGTCCACACCAATAATGAGTCAATTTACTAGGACCTTATCTCTTCCTTAAGTTTTCCCTTAAGATCGACATCCCCCCCTACATTGAAGGGATACTTTGAGCTAGTCATCAAGAAAATCAATGGAAACTATATCATTAGGAAACATGAACTTGTTCCTCTACTGAATTGGACTCATGAGTTGATGGACCAATTACCTTTTTGGTCAGAGGTGACTAATGTTACCTTATCATATAATGACCGAGGTGATTCTTTGGTAGTCCTGGCAACATCTCTTGCAAAGCTCAACCAAGACGACTTAGTCATTCACGTGGCACATCAAGGGGTTATTACTCCCATCACCTATAATGATGAATAACAATAGGTAAATTAATTAGTGGATGAAACTTCTACAGTAGAGCCCTTAAGTTCCCCAGTGATTGAATAAGCATCTAATTGGATGGATCCCTTTATCATGTATCAACAACGTGGAACTCTACTGCTATACCAAGATGAGTGTCATAGAATCCATCAGTGTGTTGTGAAATTTATCCTTTTAGATGGCCCTAACTTTGAGTAGACCCTCTACAGGCGCAAATTTTATGGAATCATCCTTATTTTCATCCAAGGAAAGGAGATCTATCAAGTTATACAAGAGATCCACATTGGGTCATGTGGGTCCCATCAAGTGGGATTGACACTTTTCCACTAGATCTAGTGGTTGGGTTAATTTTGGCCCACCACGGTCCATAACTGCATCAAATTTACTAATAGGTTTCATGAATTCTAGATCCGTGCCAACTTTGTGCATCATCCATCAGATCTTTTACTTACCACCAAGTACTCTGGGCCCTTTTCCATATGGGGACTTGATGTTGTGGGTCCCTACTTGCTAATGATCATTTTATAGTGGAGGTTTATTATAACTTCTATAGAATTATTTTAAAAGTATATGGAGGCCACCCCCTCAAAGAGGTCAAGACCCAATCAATGATCGTGTTTGTGAAGTCCCACATCATCTATAAGTTTGGGATTCCTCACACCATTGTCACAGAAAATGACACCAACTTTTGATCCGCTAAGCTAAAAAAGATATATGCCAAGTTCAACATCCAGTCCAACCACACTTTCTTCTAGCACACACAGGTGAATGAGTAGATTGATACATTTAATAAGATCCTCTATAATATCTTTAAGAAGATGGTAGGACAAAATAATAATATTTTTCCTGATAATCTCCCTAATCACCTATGGGAATACTTGACGGTGACTCAAAATTCCACCCAAGAAACCCCATACTCCTTAGTGTATAAGACAAAAGTAGTTATGCCTATAGAGGTCCAAAAACCATCAATTTGGATGACCATTTATTATCAGAAGACACCAGATAAGAGGGTATAATTCTGGTTGGATAAGTTATAATCCCTTGAAGAAAATAGGATTTTGGAATTACATAACATGGAAAGGAATCATAACCAGTTGGCATGAGCATTCAACAAAAAGGCCTACCTCTTATCCTTCCTTCAAGGTGATATGGTATTGGAACTCTAGATGCCTATGATACTTGGAAATAATTATCCAAAACTAGAACCCAAATGGGAAGGACGTTATATCATTCATAAAGTCTACTATAATAGTGAATACTATTTTATCACCATGGATGGGGAGCACATCACACCTCCCACCAATGCTAGGTTCCTTAAGTGTTACTTTTCATGATCCCTTAGTTTTATCTATATAAATTTAAACTAAAAAACCCAAAATCTTAGTCATACAACATTAAACGATATGATGGAATCCTTAGCACATGATGTTAAACTATATCCTTACCCTATGTGATAAACATGGGATGCTGCATATGATAAATATGAGATGATCCTTAATTTGAACTCCACTATCTTAAACTAAAAGCCCTAGTTGAAGCATCACAACCTTAAACTATATGAAACTCACCCCAGATACATTTGTTAGTGAAGGTCCCCCTTAGCCTTTTGTTCACATAGGGTTTAAACCTTTTGGAACCATGCAACCCTTCCTAGAACAATTCCCTTTAGTCTGAGCTTCATGAATTTAAACTAAAAATCCCAATATCCTAATCATATGACGTTAAACTATATGATGACATCCTCATCACATGATATTAAACTTTAGCCTTACCCTGTGTGATAAGAATGAGATCATATGAAAAATATGAGATGATCTAAAACCAATATCCCCATTATATGATGTGAAACTACAAGATACTTGGGTCCTCAATATAGAAGACTCCACCCTTTCAACATTGTTCTCTTACCATGCCGTGTACCAAAATTTGCGCAGCTTTATTCCCCATTCATAGGGATACATAGTGATGCATAAGCCCCCTTTTCTCCAGGATCATCCACAAATTTCCCCCCAGGGTGAGATCATATTTTCTAGATTTAGGCCCCATGACCCCTTTTCACATCAGGCCCATTATTTATGGTTGTATAAGTCACTCCATCCTCACCATAGATCCACGCCCTAGTCACATGACACAAAACTAGACAATATAGTCATGACTGCATAATGTTAAACTAAAATTTACCATATGTGAAAAGAATAGAATACATACCATGATAAAAATGATATTACTTACACATCAATCATGAGATTCCTCATGTAAATATCATGAGATGACCCCCAAAAAGTCCCCATGGGCATCCTTATTAATTGCAATCCCCAATCACATTACTTGACCCACCAACAAGATGAGAAACCCCTATATATTTCCATTCCAATCCCAATCCATCCCCAGGGCCTCCCTTTAGGGTGTAAACCCCAATCATAATACTATGGCCTATTAGTAGGCTGATATTCCCTCATTACCCAAAACAAGGAGTAAACAATGGGATACCCTAGTGTACAAGCCCTGGATATGTTCCCATTAATCCTAAGCACACCCTATCCTTGAACATGATGTTAAACTATGACCTTACCCCATATAATGACCATGAGAAGAAATGTATGATAAGAATAGGATTCCTCATGTGATGAGACAAGATTCCTCATGTAATGATCATGATATGATACTCCCACACCCAGAAAACTTCCATGTGTAAGCCTCAACCACACAATACTACCCCCAAAACACCCGATAAAATTCTACATGTAAGATCCCAACCACATTATCTTTTCTCCTCATTATAAATGGGTGGCCTCTAACATAATCCCACCTTAGTCAAATCTATACAACCTTAAACCGAAGAAATCTCACATCCTCATCACATGACATTAAACCGTGTGTTCAATTTATTTACCACATGATGTTAAACTACAAGGCCCATGTCCCTATCATATGATGTGACATTTAATGATAACTTGATCCCAAATTAATAGGGAACCATCCTTACTAATTTTAATCATATAAAACACCATTCTTTAGAACTATGTGTGGCTTGATTCCCAATTCCATGGGATATGCAGTGATGCTCGAACCTCATATTCAAGGCCCATCCCGACTACCAAATTATTCTGGGACCCCCCTTGGGAATATATTCAATCCTTTATTATCAATATTCTCATAAAATACATTCAATTGAATGAAAAAATATACCCCAAAGTGTTTAACTTCCCCAGGAGCATCCTATATTTCCATTTTCAAACTTCATCACTTCCTTGGCTTGGATCCTCATCACCCTCCTGATCTGAACAGGCCCCCTAATGACATTGGTTTCTGGACACACTAGATCAACTACCATTTAAGGCATATGACTCAAAATATATTTGATATAATATAGTGGATCCCATGTTTCAAACATGGTCAATGGTTGATCCCATGTTTTCTCACCCATCCTTGACTGATGCAATTATGGGACTTGCATTTCAAACACTGTCAATAGTCATTCCCTACCCACTAGTCAACCCTTTCAAGGTACAAATATTGGAATTCATGATTTACCTTCCTTTCCACCTCCCATTGTTATGGTGGAATTTTAACACCCTTGGTGTCATCCTCTCATGCGTCTATGCATAATGACTATGTAATTCGGTGTCTTTAAAACTTTCCCAAGTTGGATTATTTCCCCCTTATTATTATCTCCCTCATGACAAGAGGAAATCCCTTACATTCCTTGTTTCTCACACAAAGCATGGATCATGTGAGATTAGGATTTGTGGGGGGGGGGGGATTTCCCTATGAATTTTTGAGATGCATAAGCATTCCATAAATAGAATGTCTCCCCCATCGGTCTAAACTCTATGACCTTAAAATAAGATCCCAAGTTTAAGTATTATGACCTTAAACTATGTGCAATTTTCCTTGGGGATGTTCCATGTTGAATTGAGTCTCCTTGTCCCTCATTTCACATCAAGTTACTACTCTTTCATGCCACAAAAAATCCTTTGAGATATGTAGCATGGTCCTAGTGTCATAACCTTAAACTGTGCATAGATTGTCTCAGAAATTATACACGTAGCATTGGTCCTACTCAGACCTCTTTTTTACTAGGTATCTACCCTTTTATGTTTCCATTGGGACACAAAACCCTTGGGTCCAAGAATCATGACCTTAAACTATTTGCAGGCTTGTAGTCCAAGCTCCGTGACTCTAAAATGGCAGCAGCCCCCTTTCAAGCCTTAGCTGCATGACCTTAAACCATGTAGCTGGTTTCTTTATGTATGAAAATTTAAACTATAGTTTCATGTTTTCATCCCTACTCAAGATGAATCCCCCCTTCCAATATTAGTCTTCTAATATTCTATGTTCTAGAACTACATGTGTCTTGATTCCATATTTAGTGGGATATATAGTGATGCCTTGACCCCTATCTTTAACCTAACTTCAAATACCCCCATTAGGTGAGACTATGTTTTTTAGAATTCAACCACCTGACACTATACTTATGACCAAATTATCAGAAAATAGTTGATAATATAATCTCAAAATATCTCATATAGTCCAATCATCATGACCTTAAATTGTGTGCAACTTATCTCTAGGATGTCTCATATGACACCAGGTCTCCTTAGCCCCCAATTCATATCAGGGTTCCTTTCCTTCTGTGCTGCAAGAACATCCCCAAAACACATTTCCCCCATTTTCAAAGCTATGAAACCTTAAACTAATAGTTTTGTTCTGAGATATATGACCTTAAATGGATAGCAGTGTGGTCCAAGAATTATGACCTTAAACATTGTGAAATTGGACCCCTGTGGCCCCAATCTACATTTGGTTTTCCTCACCTTTGGTGCTTAGAAAAACTGATACCCCATCCATTTTCTACATCCTCACTTAAGAGGGGTTCCCCCCTTCTATCATTGGTATTCTACCATGCCGTATTCTAGAACTATGTTTGGATTGATTCCCCATTCAGTGGGATATGCAGTGACACATAAGCCTCATATCATGGACCTAGCTATAAATATTCTCTCCACCCACGCATTTTTTTAGGCCCTTTTCCCTATAGTGGGCCTTATATGGTGTGAGACTCAGGTAGAGGACGACCTGAAGTCTATAAAATTAAACTAGGAGCCCTGGTCCAAGAATCACGACTTTAAACTATGTGTACCCACCAGTACATATACCCATAAATATGTACCCATCCAGTCTAACTAATATGACCTTAAACTGCCTCAGGAAAGAGGCACATATGTCTGTCAAGTTAAAAAACCATAGGGGTAACATAATAAAAAGTTGTACTTTCTCCCTCCAAGCAACCCTTACAATTTGGGAAAAAATGAGGGTATAAATGGAAGAGGTACAAAGCCAATGGGACTCATTACTGAGTCCTAAAAAAATATTGGCCGTTCTCACTGGACCCCTTGGTTCAGGAAAAATTTAGATCCAAACCTTAAATAACTTCACTTTAGGTGGTCCTTTATGAGGTACTTCCCCTTATGTTTCCATATCATGCATACTTCTACCTTGAATGGGTGGGTTTTAATGAATGATGATTCACACGTCCTAGTTTCAAGATGTTAAACCATGATACACACATCCCAACCATACAATGCTAAACTGTATAACACCATGGTCAAATATATATGAATTTAAACTAAATAAATCACATGTACTCACCACATGGAATTAAAATATGTGTTCAATTTATTTATCATAATATTTTAAACTTCATGCCTTCTAACCACATTATACGATGTGAGATTGCACAGTTTCGTAGTCCATCACATGATAGGACTTTTCCTCCTTCGGTGCTGGTCACCTTCCACACTGCTTGAGTTCTTTGACTATCTCTTTGAAACTGATATGGAGTTCCCCTTGAATGGAGAGTCTAGTTTTACTTAGACCAATACCCAATACGTTCAAAAACATGGTGTCATAATCCCAAGAGTGTTGAACTCCACCCAAACATTCCCTCAATCCACCCACACTTCGCATATTCCTTGATTTGGATCCCCATTACCTTCCACATCTAAATGGCCCCCCTAAAAGCAATGGTTCCTAGTTATATTGGCTCACCTCTCATCCCATGCACATGCCTTGAAAGACTTTTGATTATAATTTGACAGGTCTCGTGTTTCAAATATGGTCAATGAATGACCATAATTTATTTATCCCCACCCTTGGAAGTACAATAGTGGAATATTTATTTCAAACATGGTCAATAGTCATCCTATATCATCTTATAACCCCCTTTGTGTTATGAATCCTGGACCTCTCTATTTATGTCCTTCATCCTCCCCCTTTGTTTGGGTAGAGTCCAACGCCCCTGAAGTTACCCCACTCGTGCACCTGCACATGTTGGGAAAGAAAATCAGCCATGCAGGGTTTGACTCTCCAACCAAGTATTTCCTCATCATGATATTGGTTAATGGATCATTCCAACTCCTACTATTAATTCCCTAGTTGAAACTCTCATATGAAAAAATAGTCTTCTATTTGTATTTTGTTTCTCATAATGAGCATGACTCACATGGGCTTAGAGGATTATAATCAATTGTCTTGTTAATATAATTGAGATGTATAGAAGAATCATGGGGAATGATACTTTTATTTCCCAAAAAGAAAAAAAGTGATAACAAGAAGGTTCATCCATATATTTGAGCCCTTTATTTATTAAAGGGGGAGGGGAGGCACTCCCTAGGGATCAACCTCAACAATAGAGCATTCTAGCTTGGCCTACCTCTATCGGGTAGCCTCCAGGGTCTGCTTTCACCTAATAAGATTTGCTTCCTCCTCCTAGGATACATGGTATATCTCATCATCCCACAATCGACCCTGATCAATCCAGTAATTAGCCACCAGAGATGTTTCCCCTGCTGCCTCATCCTCAACCACCACCAACTATTCCCTTAGTTGTCTGATGATCTCCACTTGAGTGTTGACAATGGATTCATGATTTTGTGCCTACTTCACCAGCCAAGAGAGTTCTTGTTTAGTTTCCTGGAGTACCATGGTACCTTAATATTTATCATTATACCAAGAAACATTGAACTCTCGATGTTTTGTGTGCACTTAATCAGTGATATAGGCACAATAAAATTCATGGAGGGTATGTGCATCCACCCCTCCAGTGCCCAGGTTTAGCAACCAATGGGGGAGGGACCCCATCCAGCTCACCAAATATACCTCCAAGGTATGATTGATGAAGTTCCACACACTTCTCCACACTCTACTCTAGGAAACATGACTCTCTTCGGTGACATCAGATCCAAAATATTATAAGTATTCATATGGAACAAACTCATATTCAGGAAATTTTTTAAGAACTAAGGTAATAGAGTCCTCCTTAGGGAGCCTTTTGAACGGGATAAGATCCACATAGAGAGGAAGGATGTCTTGGTCCGACTCTTCACTGGAGGTTACATCTTCACCTGCCTTGGGATCTACCTCCCCCCAACCATATTCACATCTACAATGGGTTTTGATTCTGTAATTAGGGTTAGATTACCTTAAATGATCAAATCACCCTGAATGGATAGATCCACAAGGGTTAACTCGACTGCTGGAGTAAGCATCCTAACTCCATATGTTTCACCTAATTGTTTAGAAAACACTTCCTTGAACACTTTTATTGATAGAGGCAAGACAATTAGTTTAACCCATGACAAAAAACATTATAGATATAACTTTTGAAAAGTGTGTGGGGGGGAAGGGGACTTACATGAGGCAAGGAATTGAGAGATATCCACATTAGGGGCCTCGAATGAAAAGTCTACTATGGGAGACCCTTTGGTGCTAGTAGAAACATAAATAGTTTCCATCGCACCCTAAAAAATGAATGCTCAGAGGCTACCTGAGAAAAATGTATCATTAAATCAGAGTTAGAAAATTATAAATAAATTCTAGAGAATTAAGCTAAATGAGATTCAGAGTTTCACCTTGAGGTGGAATGAGGATGTCAATGATGAGCTTCCCTAGAAGACCTACCCCACCAGTAGTGGGATCCACTTATGGAATTCTATGGAGTGGCCCCCTATAGATGACCGAGAGGATCAGAGGATCTGTAAATTTTCCTCTAGAATCCTTCACGGATGCATCTTATGATAGGGACTTAGGAACAAAATCTGAGGTGGTATCCCAATACTTTTTGAGGTACTATAATCACCCTTGATAGAGGCCCCTGGCTCTCCCCAGTTGATTCCTATATTTGTTAAGATCATGGTTTAGAGAAGCCCAAGGAAAGAAAAGTGTAAATACACAAAAAATTAATAATTCAAAAAAATTACCTCACCAAACAGGAGCTCAATCAAGTCATCTTCCCTAGGAATTCCCTCCCCACTCTTTGGAGAGATTTCCTAGTCATCATCAGAACCCTAGGACTCCTTTCCATTGGAACCCTATGTGTGGATTCTAGGAGCTAGTGCATCATGAGCTGACATCTTGGCATAGGTGATTTATTTAGACCCTGTACAAAACACCACCCTCACCTAGGGAGTGGTAGGTTCACCATACCCACACTAATGTGACAAGGAATCTATGTCTTCTAGGTAGGGAAAAAACTCTTAGAATCTTACTATTGTTGTGATTCTCATGAGACTGAACTTTGGAAACCTAATCACCTATTGATTTAGCCTCTTCCATATCTACTTCACCATCATGGATAAAAAAAACATTCCCCATGCTTTCCATATCATAGGGAAGGTAGTGTTATCATCCAGATACACCAGATACCATAGATTCTTTTTCGAGACCTCCCCGGACTAACTCACCCCAGCCTAAGACCCCTCTGCTTACTTCTGCATCCACTTCTAAGGGAGCCCTGCCCCTCTAGGAGGTGGAGGCATGCCAAGAACTTGATCTCTCACCATCACTTCAGCTTAATAATTTTATGCCCAACATGCACTTTGAAGATAAGCCCACCTGTTTCCCTACCACTCTTATGGATAATTTGATGAATCCACCTTTCTCATCTATTAGTGTAAGATCACGCATGAGTACACATCTATCTAGTTTTCAGTGTAGTTCTGGGTAAGGACGATTTCAAGGTTGCCTGATAGTAGAATAACGTTCTCCCCAGTTCCTTCAGCAAAAAACATCCACCATATCTAGAAAAGGATACATGGGTGCATCTTTTTATGGACCCCCATGTCCAACCACTTCATCAGCTACTAGAAGCATCTGAACTATTGGATGGACCGATATGGAGTGTATGGTTTGTATTAGGTGTTATATCCAACCCTTGAAACTATAAATACACCTTGGAAAGCCTAAAGGTATTCCCTCTTCACCGAAATCCCCTCTAGGTTGTCAACCACATTTTTTTTGGGGTTGGGAAAGGCCTAAAGTTAAAGTTCTCAACATTTCTAATGCTCAGTGTCACCCCAAATTTGTTGAGCATCACTAATCATACCCTAGAAATGTTAAGGAGATAAGGGCATAAAATGATGTTTGGGGGGGGGGGGGAGGGTGTCACGACCCCTCCCCCCAAAGAGTACCCCAATTGGGTTGGAAATGAGAGAATTCATATGGTGACCACCCGAGTCCTGCCTCCAATAGGCTCCAGGTTGGAGACTAACATCGAGGGTATAAAAAACATACAATGGGAGACATTACACTCTAAAAGAAACTTGAATAAGAGAGATATAAGAAAGATACACCAATAAACACATACTTAGATATTTAAAATAATCCTAAGTGTATACGTTTAATGTTATACAAATACCATACAACTAGAAAGGAACTAAAAAATCACCAAAAAATATAAATACAACAGTGACCATGATGCCCAAACAGCTCCTACAAAACCACGAGATAGTAAAATATACCTGATCTCTAACCTTCTCCTACTAACTTGAAAATATTTTGTATATATGTAGGGTGATAATAATAGTATACTAAGTAAGATCCTCCCCAAATACTCTCGTTCAAAAGATAATGAAATATTTCTAAAGCACAATGAACCACAACTAAAACTAAATCATCACCTAAATAGGTATACTAAGTTCCCAACATCAACATAGATAACTCTCACTAAGTATCACATACAAGAGAGAATATGATATAGTAATGAGATATAAAGGGTACCCTACTACTACTCCCCCTGATTTTCCACTCTGCCCCAACATCGCACATCCTGAGCCACCTTTCTCCAAAAGTCAGCCTGTAGACACCTGTGATAAGTATCACAAAATGCACCTCATGCATCACATAATCACATCATCCCATCCACATCTATATATATAGCAACTAAGTAGTTTTTGGGAGCCACTAAAGCCTGTATGACGTGTATCATACATCAGGTATTATACCTCAATCCATCGAAACCCATACACCAAGTAAGGTACCTCAATCCATCACAACCTATCATGTCATACCTATAATAATATTTTGGATACTATATCTGGATATACATGTGTGTGAAATAACCACATTCCATTACACCCCTCTATGCACATAAATGGGGAAACTAACCACCATGAATACCATCACATATAATTACCTAGAGAATAAATCATGGCCAAAATGGATAGTTATCCATTCATATTTCCACTGAGATGTTAGGGAAAGAACCCTCCTAGAGCCCACTGGGTTTTAGTCACCCTAACTGACATGGGTAGAGTAGCATATGAAATCAAAAAATATAAAGGATATAATATATCTCACAACCACACTATGGAAAAAACCTAGTCTTAAGATCAACTACAACTATCTTCGCTTGGAAACCCAACTTCCACTGCTAAGGACTAGACATACTATAAGTACACAAGAATTTAAAGTGATACATTATTTATTTTATTTATCCCATTTAAATTTTCAATTTATGTTAATTAATTCATTAACCATTAATTAACCATCAATGATATTCCACACTAAACATTACATTAACCATTAGATTTAAGTCCATGCCCTCTAGCATAATCCAAAATGAGTCCATGGTTTCTCATTAGAAACATCTCATTTTTATTTCATTATTACTAACCCCGTGGGTTAAGACATTTTATTAAACATTATTTACTTTCTATAAATCTAGGTACTCTAGAAAAAACATCCTAAACTACCATTAAGAGAAAGCATGCAAACAATCACATCCAACGACCTCAAGCAGTGGGGAAAGCAATATAGATAGCAAGAAACTTGGACATAAACCATTAAACATATTAGCAAGCAAGAATCCCACCACTCAACATAAACAATGGGTAAGCCCATATTTAACCCCTTCTATCATCTCCAATGCTATCCCCAACACCCACATGCATATACTGATGCATCTCACCTTCACAAGCATAAAATGCTACCATATCATCTAGGCATCCCTTCACCATATCACATCAACCATCCTATGATCAACCATCCTAGAATCATAATGAATCATATGGAAAATATCACATATAGAGAATATCTCAAGGCAAAAAGAACAAACAAGAATAGTCAAAAGGGAAACTTGTCCCTAAAACAACACATTCATCCTTTTCACACAAACATGCTCTTATATCCCCCAACATAAAGCATTTAGCCTTTATATGAAAATGAGCACTCTCAACCCCAAATATTTATCTTTATTAAAAAATCAGTTCTTATTCCATCTTGAATTAACTTATTCATTATTAATAGGTTCCAACTATGGGAAAATTTAGGCATCAAGCTAGAACAAGCTATTATAATTTTAAGCATGATCTTAGCATTAACCAATTTCAACAAACTTAGAGAAGTACCATCTCATTTAACATGCCATTTTCATTTCATCATTGACAAGCATTAACATGCTTCTCAATATTTATCAATTCCATTAACACATGGAATAAAACATTAAATTAAACATACACATTGCATTAATTTGATAAAAAAAATAAAATATTATAAGAAATATTAAATTAATTTAAACACGCCTCTTCTTAATTCTTAATCCAGTTAATCAATTAATTCTGGATTTACATTCTTTACCATTTTCCATAAAGAAAAAAAATTCTAATTCATACTATAAAAAACATGATAACAATAATAATATAGATAACACACTATATAGACAAATAAGAGGCAAACCATTATTATGGTATAAAACATCAGAATGAAATTTCTATCCAATTATTTATTAATATAGTTCAATATTTATTAAGTTAATTCTATTTACATCCAAAGGGATAAAACATGCTAAATTTATGATTATATATAAATAAATAAGAGACGCAACAAATACCCTACCTTAAACTTTCAACATTCATTGAAAAGATAACAAAATTCCAATGTGGATCTCTAATAACATCCTCTGCAAGAAAACTATGATCTCCTAAGAACATCATATCATAAGCACAATGTAAAATGAGAAGAAAAAAATTCCATTAGAATAGTGAATATCGAATGCCAAAGCATGGAAATAAGAAATGGGAGTAAAACAAAACCAAAAAGTGATAAACTTCTAAAGAGAAGAGGTAGAACTCACCTTGTATCACTTTGGATCAATCACATAAGTTCAAGGATTGATCCCCATCAAAAGTTATTTTAATACTTTCAAAAACTACATTTGGGTGACTTGAGGTAGAGAGGAAGAAGTGGAAAAGAAGTAGGGTCTTAGGGTCTTGGGGTATTTATAGACCCAATAAAAAACTCAAGACCACAACACTACCCCTTAGACTGCACCACAACCCACCCTAAAAAAGGGAATTCTATGGTGTAACCTAAGGGACTATTCCTCATCCACCCCAAATTAAAGGTGGTTCTGATAATCTAGGACATATCCTATTAAATAGGATCCAGGGGCTACAACACAATTCTAAGCACCACGATGCAGATCCCTCTTCACTAAGAAAGGGACTATGCCACAACCCATTGCCCACAACATAGATACCCTGAAATTGGAAGTAGCCTTGAAACCCTATATGTCATATCATTCACACCCCACACCATAATTCCAAGCTTATATGGGAAAGGATATGCCACATCATGCCTCTATACCACAACTACCCCTCGATTTGGAAGTAGCCTTATTTTTATTCCCAATATACAGTATACTGCAACTGAGGTCCACTACACTGAAAACACCATCACTAAGGTACAACACCTACCTCCATGACACAACTATTCCATTTTTGGAAGTGTCTCCCATCTTTTCCTTCAAACACCCTCCAAATGCCTCAAAACTTCCTTCGGGTGCCTCAAACACCTAAAATTCACAAAGGGAAGGGTCATCGGGATCTAATACCTTACATAAGATACCTCTTAAGACATCATCATCACTGAGAATACAAACCAAACTTAAAGTGGAAAGAAAGGAAAAATGGATTGTTCAAGAAACCACCCCATGAGATACCTCTCAAGGATATCACCATCTCAGGATCTCAACCACTACACTCAGAGGAAACAAAGTGAAAACTATGCAACAACAACCATCTCCCAAAACTCTCTCAGGGGAGATACCTGAGAAATTCCAAAATAAGACAATAAGAAAAAAACATATCATAAATAGAAAGTTCAACATTCCACAAATTAACAACATTTACAAGATATGAGATAAACAAAAAAAAGACCAGGATACTGAGCATGTATACATGAATTACATTCCTAGGTACTCTCCTCCATGCCACCGTGATGTCACAAGACACAAATCAAAGGAATAACATGCCCACACAACACATTCTCTTGAAGGTCCTGAATCTCCACACAACACTCCTTAAATGTCAAATATCATCAACATCAATTTCATCCCAATAGATAACATGAGATTCATCATGAAGACAATGATGGAGCTGGAATACATGAAAAACATCATGTATCCAAATCATCTATGGGGGAAGTTCTATTCGATACGCCACAAATCCAACATGATCCAACACCTCAAAAGTCCTAACAAAATAGGGATAAAGCTTACCCTCATGAAAAAAAATTCACTTCCTATGACGAGGAGTCACCTTTAGGAACACATGATCTCCAACATTTAACTCCATAGTTCTCATCTTATGACCAACATAGGATTTTTGACAATTCCGCGCTACTTTAATCCTCTCATGTATTACCTAAACCATTTCTATTGTACTCTGCACTAGTTTTTACTTGAGAATTACTGCCTCTCTAACCCCAGTCCAGCACAATGGAGAACAAAAAGGTCAGCTGTACAAAGCTTAAAATGGTTCCATACCAATGGTGGAGTTAAAAATGTTATTGTAAGAAAACTTGAATAAGGGAATGTGCCTCATCCATAAACCTCCAAAATCAAGGACATAATAATGAAACATATCTTTAAGAGTTTGGATGATCCTCTTTGTCTGAACATCTGCCTGCAAATGAAAAGCAGTACTTAGGAACAACTATAATAAAAAACAATACTTGAGACCTCTTAAAACCCTAGAGTTAAAATGAGGATCTTGATCATAGATGATCATCATTAGGACTACATGGAGTCTCACTACTTCCTATAGATACTGCCTTGAAAGAACCTCCACTAATATCAACTCTCTGATCACTATAAAATGAGGAGATTTCATTAAACAACCCACTATCACCCATATAGTGTCATAGCCTCCCTAAGATCAAGGTAGAATGGTAATAAAATCCATCAAGATGTCCTACCACTTCCACATAGGAACATATAATGGCTAGAGAGAACCAATGGGAACATGAAAGTCAACCTTTACCTTCACCATTTAGAAGACCAAACATCAATACACAAACTCTGCAATTGCATGCTTCAAATCAGACCACCAAAACCAACCTCTTAGAGCTCAACACATCTTTTTCATGTCTGGATGTATCGCCAAGAGTGAGCTATGGAACTCATATAAAACCATATCACACATTGTTAAAGGGATGAAAATCCCCCCTTAGAACAACATCCAATGCTGTTAATCCTCAAATCAACCATCAGGGGAATTGCTAAAGATAACTCAATCCCTCCAGACCTCCACCTAAGAATCCCCCAACTAAGAGTCCTATACATTCTACACAAAATATGACTACACTATCATCTAGAAAAAACAAAATATTCCTCCAAAGTCTCACATATCCAGATGCATCACTGAGAGCACTTCCATCACTCTTTAGGAATATTAATATTAATGCAGGGTATCACTACATGACTTCCTTCTCAGTGCATCATCTAAATAATTACTATTTCCGTGTGTATAAAAAATATCAAAGTCATAATCCTATAATAATTCCACCCTAACAACTTTTTAAGTTCAATTAATGCTAGGAGAAGACATACCTAAGATCTTATGATCAGTGAAAACCACAAAACACTCACTGATGAGGTAATGTCACCACAACATAAAAGAAAACATGACTGCTTCCAGCTCAAGATCATGGGTGGAATATTTATGATCATGGGGACATAACTATTAATACCTATAATAGAAAAAAAAATCTATACTACATGAAAACATAGCCTAAAAAAATACGTGAGGCATTACAGAAAACCTCAAACTAAACTCCCTCTACTGAAAAATAAAGAACTGGAGTATTGACCAACTTCTCCTTTAGGTACTTGAAAGTTGGCTGACACTGGTCATTCCACAAGAACACATAATCTTTTCTAGTCAAAGATTTCATAGGTGTATCAACCTAAGAGAAATAAGCTACGAACCTTCTATAATAGCCTATAAGACCAAAGAAACTTCTCACCTCCATAATAGTCTTGGGGGATGCCCAAGAAACAACTGCCCCTGTCTTCAAAGGGTCTACAACTACTCCCTTATGGGAAATGACATGCCCTAAGAAACATAATTCATAATACCAAAAATCACACTTTTAAAACTTACCAAATATCTAAAGATGAAGAAGAACTCCCAAAAATCATGCAGATTCTCTGTATGATCCTCCTCATATGTGGAGTATATAAGGATTTCATCGATGAAGAACACCGTGAACTTATCCAGGAACACTATGAACATAGCCTTCATTAACCCCATAAACATAACTAGAGAATTCCTTACACTAGAATCACAACAAATTCTTAATGCCCATGATGACAACAAAAAGCAATCTTCATAATATTCCCATCCTTCACCCACATATGATGATATATTGACCACAAATTGATCTTTGAGAACCAAATTTCTCCCTTAAGCTAACCAAATAAGTCATCAATCCATGGAAGAGAATATTGGTTCTTCACAATAACTTGGTTCAAGTGATGATAATCAATATAAATATGCAAACTACCATTAGCCTTCTTCATGATCAAAAATGGTATAGCCCATCGTGACACACTCGACCCAAAAAACATCACTGTAATAGATCATCAAGCTATACATGCATCTCTCAAAACTCATAAAGTTACATCCTATATGGATAAATTTATATATAAGACATGTATGGTTGTAGCATGATCCCAAACTCGATCTCTCATTGAAGGGGTAACACTACAACCTCCTATGGAATGGAATCAAGTAACTCTTCCAAAACCCTGGGAAACACCATCAGATGGACCTTTAATGAACTCAACCTCAAATCGGCCATTAAAGATGATAAATAAGGAACACATATTAGATCTATAAAGGGTCTCACTATCCAATGAAAACTATCGGCTCTTCATTAGCATTATAAAACATAACCAACCTTCTAAAGCAATCCACGATATCCTATAATGAATAAAACCAATCAATGATAAATATGATGTTGTATGGATGTATCCATAAACATAGTAAGTCTTCCCAAGATTGGTGACACCATAGCACTATATCATAGTCTCTATATACTTCATACAAATCAGCTTGACCTTTAACTAGTGTAGATAATTCCAAGGGAGATGGAATCCTCTACACCTCAAGTCCCAAAGAATGAAAAAAGAAGGTGATATGAAGGAGTTCATATATATTGAATCAAACAAAGCATACACCCAAGTAGAAAACAATAAAAGGATACCTCTCACAATTACTAGATCATCAATCACTAGAAAATCATGAGCATGAATCTGACCATGACCTTATCCATGACTTATCTGACCCTAATAACGACCACCTCCATGGCCATGCCTACTCTCTGAGTACAAAGATCATATTGGGGATTTTACCTACCCGACCCTTCTCCCCTATACTGATCCCAAGATATAGAAACCTTCTGTTACTGACTTAGATGAAACTACCTCAATGGAGGAACCTAAAGTGGAACATATACTGCACATTGACTACTCGAAAAGGCAAATCACTCTCATCGATTATTACCTTGGACACCATAAGAAAAAAACATATAATACCTTGGAATAAGTATAAGATCCACTACCCCAAAGAAAAAAAAATACAACAAGGGATGTAACTTACACCTGATAGACTGAAATATCTTCTATCTAAGTAACTGGGAACCCTAGACCACAACTATACTTCATGAGGAATTCAGATGACTCCCCTCTCATGATGATTCAATTTTGGTAAGTGTCCTCTCAACAACCTATGATCTTTCTAAAACCTTGAGATATATAAAAAACATGAATGAGGTAACCTAGAACTGGGTATCTAGATATAGAGCCTCCTCAAAATTCTTCAACCTAGTCTCCTCATCTGAAAACAGGTTTGAATCATATCGAAGAAGGGTTCTGAAATGGATCCCAAACTTCTACATGCTGGAGATGCCCTATCAAAGGGTAAACAACTCTTGGATACTATCCTCCTTAATGGTAGAAGAAATAAACTCTGATTGGAATTGGTCTCATAACTTCTCCCATAAGACTTCAGACTCATTGAGATCCCTAAGGAACAAAATCCAACATTGCCTCACTACTCCACATAACATCATCACAACCAACAAAACCCAGTGCTCCATATGAGAATGAATCAAACTAAAAGCTATCTCAACCTCCCTTGAATAGTCTTCCATGATTGAACTTGAAATGGAGCCCTCATACTTTTGAAAACTATGGCACTAAAAATACCAGAGTGTCCACCTCCAAGAATCATCATTATCGACCTCTTCTCTATGGAAAAATTCTAGCATATCCTGTTGAACATCTTCAGTGCAGACCTGACGAGAATGTTGACCTAGATTTATGCCTAAAATAGGAACAAATGGTTAGACTCCTAAACCTAGAATATGGAATAATTAATGTTAATTAATCAATTATTTCATTTTATTATTTTAAGGTCTAACCCATCCCAAGGTTTACCCATTTCAAAAACAGGGCAAAGAAGAATGATGCATGATCCTTTCCTTGGTCTCTACTCTAAAACCATTATCACTTCATTCAATAGGATCAATAAACTTAAAGTTTTGGGTATTATATCACATGGGGCCCTAAATACACGTGTCTCAGTCAGTCTCCCATGTTTACTTCACTCACTAAACTTATTTGACCCTGTTTCCCTACCAACCCATGCAGTCTCACCTATGAATAACTACAAAATCCATCCCATCCCTCAACCTAAACCTTTGTTTACACAATGTCATGATCCCCTACTCCCAAAGAGCACCCCACTTGGGTCAGTAATGAGAGAAGGGATATGGTTACTGCCTGAGTTCAACCTTCAGTAGGCCCCAAGTTGGAAACTAGCACCAAGGGTATAATAAACATAAAATGGGTGGCATTACCCTCTAAAAGAAACATGTGGAAGAGAGATATAAGATAGATACACCAATAAACACTTGATCATATATATAAAAGAATCCCTAATACATAAATGTAATGTCATACAAAGTCAATACAACTAGAAAAGAACTAAAAAAGAACAAAAATATGGTAAAGATGGTAGTGACCATGAATCCCAAATAACACCTATAAAACCATGAGCTAGTAAAATCCATCCCGAAATATAGCCCACTCCTATTGAATTGAAAACAGTTTGTATATACATAGGGTGAGAATAATAGTATACTTAGTAGGATCCTCCCCAAATCCTATCATTAAAAAGATAAAGAAATCATTCTAAAACACAGTGAACCACAAGTGAAGGTACCTCAAGCCATCCCAGCCTATACATATCATACCTATAATAATCCTTTGAATACTATATCCTAAAATACATTTTTGTGAAATAACCACAAGATATTATAACCCTCTACACACATATATGGGTAAACTAACCACCGTTCATACCAGTACATATATATACTAAGTGAAGAGAGCAAGGATAGAGGGGGTAGTCATCCATTCATACTCCCACCGAAATGTTGGGGAAAAAACCCTTTGAGATTCCACTGGGTTCTAGTCACCCTAATAGACATGGGTGGGGTAGCATATAAAATTATAGAATATACATGATATAATATAGCTTAAAACCATGCTATCGACATAACCTAGTCCTAATATCAACTGCAGTTATCGTCACTCAGACACCCGACTTCCACTGCTAAGGACTAGACATCCTATAAGAACATTCAAATTTAAAGAGCTATATTATTTATTTTATTCATTCCATTTAAAATTCACTTTACGTTAATTAATTCATTATCTATTAATTAACTATCAAAATTATTCCACTTTAAACATTACATTAACCATTAGAGTGAAGTCTATGCTCTCCAGGCATAATCCAAATCAAGTCCATGATTTCTCATGAGTAACATCTCATTTTCATTCCATTATCACCAAAACCATGAGTTAAGAAAATTTATTAAAAATTATTTACTTTCCATAATTCTAGGTACTCTGGGAAGACCATCCTAAGCTACCATTAAGATAAATAATGTAACCAAGCACATCCAACTACCTCAAGTACTGGGGAAATGATTATAGATAACAAGAAACTCATCCATCCTATATTAAAAATATTAGAAAGGGAGAATCCCATCTCTCAACATCAATAATGGGTAATCCCAGCTTCAACCCATTCTATCATCTCTAGTTCCATCCCTAACACCCACATGCATATCCTGATTCAACTCACCAACATAGGTGTTAACTTATTACACATTATCTAGGACTCCCCACCCTATATCACATCATCCATACTAGGATCATAACACATCACATGGAAAATCTCATATCCACAGCACATCATAAGATAGTAAGAAAAAAAAGCATAGTCAACAAGGAAACTTGTCCCTAAAATATGGTATTTAGCCTTTTCACACAAACAGGCTCTCATATCCCCCAACACAAGAAATTTATACTTTATAAAAAAATGGGCACTCTCAACCCCAAATATTTTATCAAACAATTGGTTCTTATTCTATATTGAATCAACCGATTCATTAATCATAGGTTCCAACTATAGGAAACCTAAGGTATCAAGATATAACAAGCTATTATAAGTTCAAACATGCTCTTAGCATTAACCAGTTCCAAAAAACTTAGAGAAGTACCATATCATTTAACACGATTTTTTCATTTCATAATAAACAAGCATTAACATGCATCTCATTCTTTATCAATTCCATTAACACATGGAATAACATATTCAATTAAACATGCACATTACATCAATTTGATTAAAATAAAATTATAAGAAACATCATATTCATTTAAACATGTATTTTATTAATTATAAATCTAATTAATTAATTAATTAATTCCATATTTACATTATTTACCATTTTACATAAGTAACAATATGATAATAAATAGAAACACAAACACGATAACAATCATAACATTGATAGAACACTATCTATAAAAACAATAGGCAAATCGTTATTATAGTACAAAACATTGATATGTGATTGCTATCCAATTATTTATTAATCTGGTTCAATATTTATTATGTTAATTCCATTTATATCTAATGGGATAAAACATTCCAATTTTATGATTTAATTTAAATAAATAGGAGAATCAAAGAATCCCCTACCCCAAACTTTCAACATTCATTGAAATTATAAAATAATGCCAACACGGATCGCTGATCACCTCTTCCGTTAGGAAACTATTATCTCCCATGAACACAATATAAAATTACAAATAAAACCCATTAAAATAACAAATATTGAACATCAAATCATGATAGTAAGAAATGGTAGAAAAAAAAACCAAATAGATTGAAACCATTAAAAAGAAGTGGTAGAACTCACCTTGGATTGATCATAGAATGGATGTGATTGATCCTTGTAAAAAGGGATTTGAAGACCTTAAAAAATACCTTTGGGTGACTATGGGTTGATAGGAATAATTGGGAAAGAAGTGCGGTTCAGGGGTCTCAAGGTATTTATAGACCCACTGAAAAAATGAAGACCACAATGCAACCCCTTAGACCATGCTTCATCCCACCCTGACATAGGTAATTCTATGGTGAAGGCTGAGGGTCCACACCATAACCACCCTTGATCAAAGGCAGTTTTGATAATCCAATCCAGATCATATTAAATAGGATCTTGGGTCTATGATGCAACACTAAGAACTACGTCGCTGAGCCCTGTTCACCAAGAAAGGGACTACACCACAACCCACTACCCATGACATAACTACCCTAAAATTGGAAGTATCCTTGAAACCTAATATTCCACAACATTCATGCTCCATGCTATTGTGCTCTGCTACTATGGTAAAGGCTACACCAGAAAATTCTTACATGATACAATGCATCCCTGATTTGGCAGTAGCCTTATTTTTCCTCCTAAGCTCCCTTACATTGAAGCCAAGGTCCACTATGCTGAAACCACTATCACTATGGTGCAATTATTACTTCCACACTAAAACCATGACATTTTTGGTAGTGTATCTTCTATTTTCCTCCAAACACCCTCCAAACGCCTCAGAACTTACTCCGGGTGCTTCCAACACACAAAAATTATAAAGGGAAGGGTCACCAAGATCTGAGAACTTATAGTGGGTAATGGGGTTTTGAAACTCATAACCCATGAAGTGGGACATGATCCATCCCTGAATAAACTATAATGGATCATAGATACACCTAGACATGTCTCCCCTCACAACATACCCTAGTTGGCTATAGTGCCTGGCCAACATGGGGATACTCAGGTTGACTCAATTCTCTACCTTCATGATGGATACCATCACCAAAATTTCTGATTGTTTGACCATATGGGAATCCCTTATTGGTAGAATACAACCACTATGAAATATGGATAGTAACTCCATGTATAGAACCTTTGGGATCCAATATTTTACACTATATACCCACTCCTGATAGTGGTCCTCCTCTTACATCAGATAGTAGGACCCTGTCCTCCTCTTATGAAATGCTCCCAGAAACTATTTCTTATTCCCCAACATATTCTTGACTAGAACATTCAATAATATTCCCAACCATGTCCTAAAAGGGATAACCTTGTGGAAAGGGGGTTGATGGACCAATACCCAGGTCAATTATTTTAGAAGAATATTTTCTATTACCTGTGTTTTCTCTCTATTCCCCCAAGTATTGGGTGATGGGAGGAACTCTTTATATTGATTCCTCATTAGAAGGATCCCTACAATGTGATGAATATCCCATAGGTGGATCCCAACTTCCTCATGATGGAGATAAAAGGTGTTTGTGTATGGTGAACACTTGATGAGAAGCTTTGACAATAGCTCCGACCGGTGATAAACATAGAAATAGGATGTCCACACTACTTCATACAACCCAATATGATGTACCTTGAATCCATACTATTCAAAAGTGAAGCATACCTAGTACACCCATACCCACTCATTAGTGAAGTTTCCTCCAGATCATAGATCCCAATCCTTTAACCAACACATACAGTTGTTTCAAATTCTGGCCTAAATGATACTCATATAGTGGGTGGGGAATTCTTCATCCATTACCTGTTCTATATTCATTGTATTTGTTCTTCCACTCAAAGTATAGATGGAAGTAGCTTCACATTCTCTTACTAGGTGGCCAACAATAGTAACATTCCACTTGCTGAACTCATCATGTTGGGGAAACTATGACCTTGATGTTCTAACCTCCATGGACAATATTTCCACATCATCCAACAACATAAAATTATAAATAAGTAGTCTATTAATTATAAAATACCTTTTATGTGATTCTATTAGTAGAATAAATGGATTTGTGTTCTCATAAATGACCCTTCTAAACCATGGAATTTCAGGAATCCTGGCTATTTCTTCCCTCTAGGTAGTAGCGGTGACAACTTGTCCAATTGGGTTGGAAATTTATAAGTAATTTTATGGGTTAATAATTTAAAACATTCCTTATTCATGTAAATGATTAATTTTTGTGCAACTTTTATTAGGTTCACAAAAACTGTAATCTTTTTCATGTAAAACCTATTATGTAAAAAATATTTACATGAATGTGGTGGATTAGAGATTGGGAGTCCATGTAAAGGTTTATTATTCCACACATAAGAGGTATGTTATCACATGTAAAATTAAAATGACCAAATTAGGTCCCCTATCCCTATTTATAGGAATAATACCCCCTAGTTTCATAACCCAAATCGACATTTTCATGACAAGGTGGAAACTTTCTCTACAATTTAGTATTTTCCTTGGAACTCAGCCTTGTATTTCACTATAAGATCCACTTATGAGGGGGTGGGGGAGATTTATAGGCACTAAAAATGCTCCTAAACCCCCTAAATGTGGGTTTTCTCCAAAAAAAAGACACAAACCACCCCAAGGTACCATTCCAGATCCAAAGGGTCAAGCACACAAAACCTTTTGGTCATGCATGAAACTCCTTATTTGGTGTGTCACTGATTTGTGCATGAAAGGTTATGATGGAATACCAAGTTGTGAAGAAAGTTAAGAATCACACACATAACAAAGAATATAGGGTTTCAAAACATTGGTCTAATGTGTTCCATACTATTGATGACACACATACCATTTGCATGAGAAAGTCATCATGAAAGTGACTTCTTGCATGACTTCCCATATGCCACAAAGGAATTAAGAGCATGAAAAAAGTTTGCATGACATGACCAGAGTTGCGCACCCAAATCCTCCAATTTAGGCTATAAATAGATCATCACCCATCTATTTGGAGAGGTGAACCTATGGAAGTTAAAGTCTCAACTCTTTCTCACGTAACCTAATATTTCATGACATCACACAACTCTAGACCTCCATGGATCCCCAAAGGTAGAGAACCTATGTGACTGACCTCACATGGGCCCCAACTTATCTTGGATTATGTTTTATACTTACTTGCACAAATTCCCCTAAATTTTTGTTTGTTTAACACGATATGAGTTCCATTCACATAAACTAAACCTTTGAATGACTACAAAAGATATACACAATAATTCCCCCAACATCCATGCATTTTCCTTGTGTTAGAACCTATAGTTCATGTAGCACCACTTTCATGTGAAACTATAGAGTTGTGAAAAACAACCTCTAGGTCCATGAACCAATGTCTCTTTCTAAAAGACACATTTTCATGCAATTTGAGTTCTTAGGTTCCCCATTCATACTTGGATCGGGTTCACCCATTCCTCGATCATCTACGTCACCTGTATCATCAAACCTCATGTCCGACATCTTTGCTTCAAGCATGTATTGGATGATTGCATCACCTATTTCTATTAAGAATAGGAACCCTATTACCAGGATCCCTATTTTCCACTTCACAACACCAGTGTTTATGCCTTTCAACACCTATAAACATATATATAATAGAAACATAATCCCCGGAGGTAGCATCGTCAAGGGAAACTACCCACATTTTTCCTGTAGGGAATTCCAGTGTATTATCCTCCGCTCCTACTTAGAAATGGTCTCCCTAGTCATAGGTCCCACCCACATCTGAGCTACAATACATTAAACTACATATCCTAACATCCTAATCGTATGATGTTAAACTGCCCAAAAATGTCCTCAACACATAATGTTAAACTGTAGCGTTACCCTATGTGACTAACATAAGATGCCCTGTGTATGATTAGAATGAGATGATACCACACCTATTACCCTATACAGTGAACACAAGATTCCCCATATATGATCATCATGGGATGGCACCTTCACCACCACCATGGGATGAGACACATATGACAGGCATACCATATGTGTAAGCCCCACACTATCCATCACTGTCATTCCTTCTGTGATGCGAGCGTCCTTACCACATGACATTAAACTACATGGACTATCCCTATTGCACACCCTTAAACTATTAAATAAAACTACATGGGTTTTGATCCCTATCTCTTAATAGGGTATATAGGAAACCTTCCCTAGGTTCAATCCCACCATCCCCATTAAATCTATATGTTTTCTCCTAGGAAGATGATAACTTCAAAGTGTGATCATCTCCCTTACCATGGGGGAACACTCTCTCACCATCCCAAATATGTATATCTCCCCCCTAGGAGGGGATGAACCTAAATTGTGATCATATTCCCCATGAGAACACACTGAAACCTATCCCTTATCCCCAAAAGACATTAAATTTGTGACCAACCCATCTCCAAAAGATGTTAAATCTATGAACAACTTGTCCCCATAAGGCGTTAAGCCTATTCCCCCACCGGATGATCCAATATCTCTGCCTCATGAAATGAAAATGTGATGCCCGATATAAAAATCCTTGAAATTATTATTCCCTTGGTAAAAATTACCCCATGAAAAACATGGGATTCCTTGGTTCCTATTCCCTAGATACCTCACACATGTGAGATTCCCTTGAATTTGAAAGAGTAAGACTTTACAGGCACCCAAAACACCCAATATCCACTAATATCCGAATGTATCCAACATCACCATTAGCTCTGATCATAGGTAGATGCTCTATCATGACAAAAAAATGTAATTAATCGGCATCCACCTCAATACAACACTAGGGATGAGCTTCATGAACATGACTAAAATATACAAGAGAGACCTAGAATAGGAAATAATCTCTAATAATTAATTCATGTAAGGAGGTACTAACATCCCATCATCCCATTTCGGTCATGGAGCTGATATCACCCATCATAGTGGTAGAGGCTTAACACCTTTTGAAAGTGGGAATATAGGGAAATTAACCATCCATCCTAGAGGAGGAATGACCATTACATGGGATAAATCCACTTAAGGAGGTGCAAGGAAGGTAAAAATCATATCACCATCCCAATGCATGGCCCCGATAGAAAGTGTAAGGAAACAACCACAATGTTCATCACACTTTATTTCATTTTTATAAGGTTTATCCTTTCAGTTTTCACCACATGGTCCATCCTTTACATTCATCGCTTCAGGGTTTATTAATTCAGTTCATCACCACAACATTCATCCCCATTCGGTTCATCCCCCAAATCTAGTAATCATTCATACATCTATAATACATTCTAACCATTCACCCCCTTTGATTCATCACCACACCATTATTTTCCAGATATGTTTCCTTTAATCAACCACCCTATTGGTTCATCGATATCAATCCATCTTGAAGAACTTATTAGAAGTGAAAAATGAAAACTTTATATTACAATTTTCCCATTCTGGGTTATAAATGGTTAGCATATGACTCCAACACCCACATAGTTTAAAGGCTGAACAAAATCCTTTTTATGTCTCATTATAGGTTTAGATGTAATTTTAATTTAACTTAAATGTTTCATTCTAAGAATTATAGTTAAGTGTACAATCCATATAGAAATTTTACATATGTAATTAGTGGATATTTAGTGTTTTACATATGAATACACCCAAAATAATCTCATTTAGAGATTCATTCTTAATTATATGAATGATGTTTATTTATTTAGTATTTTTTTATAATTAATTTTTTTAATTTGGTGAACTCAATAACTAAATTAAGTGTCTTTTCATGATTAATTCATGAATTACATTACTTGTTATGTGTAAATTCATTATATTAATTTTATTATATAAATATTTAAATACAATATTGAATTTAGTATTTAGATTCCATACTATTAAGATATTTTTTCAATGCATGCCTTATAGATTTAATTATTTGAAATAAATATAATAGTTGATATATATATTGAATTATATTTGTATTTAGAACATCAAAATGATATTTTTACATGATTATAAACTGGTAGTGTTTCATGTTATTTAATCATTATTTTTCATGGCAGTAACATCATATTTTTAGGTTGTGCTCTGGTTCTTGCAGATGCGATGGACATGTTGGGGTTCCATGGTTTTACTAGAGATCAATACTTAGAATATAGTTTTCATGTTTGGTGGGATTTTTTTTGATTCATGCTAATTGAGGTGCTCATATATCATTCATGGACATTTTCATGTTTTCAAATTGTGAGGAATTGAATTGGATAACTTGAGAATAATAATTGAAGGTGATCTAGGCGAGTGAAGAGTTCCACGTTTCTAGATTATATACCTTCAAATATAAAGTTTTATTATTCATTTTTATCTTTTTTTCTCATATTTATTTATTTATAGAAGATATTAAGGGTGATGTTGTAAGCTTAAATAAGTGAAAATATAGATAATTACTTATTATTTTTCATTAAACTACTTTTATAG
Source organism: Viscum album (assembly GCA_963277665.1). Lineage (NCBI taxonomy): Eukaryota > Viridiplantae > Streptophyta > Magnoliopsida > Santalales > Viscaceae > Viscum > Viscum album. The sequence continues at coordinate 435,824,861 of OY728119.1, forward strand.
TGTTATCAAATGAAGCCTAACTATGATGATCATGTCATAGTAGTGACCTCATATTTTTGGGTTGTTCTTTGGTTATTGTTGATGTAATGGACATTTTTGGGTTCCATAGTTTTAATGGAGGTTAATCCTTGGAATCTAGTCTGGAATTTTGGTGGGATTTTATTGTGATTCATGTTAATTGAGTTGCTTATAGGTCATGTATAGACTTTCATAGGTTATTATATTAATCTTTTGATATAATATTTAATTTTATATTTAGAGTTTTCACTTTTAATATTTCTTAAAATTCATTCCTTATAGATTTAATTAGTTGAAATACATGTAATAGTTGATATCTATATTGAATTGCATTTATATTTAGAATATAACAATGGTAATTTTATGTGATTAAAAAATAGTGTTACATGTTATTGAATAATATTTTATTTTAGTATTTAAAATTAGTTTGTATATATGTTATTTACTTATTGAATGCTATGCGTTGAAGATGGAATAGATGTTAGACTTCTCTAAAGGGGTTAATGATCAGTTTACACTTAAATTTTAGAATAAATCAATTTAAATAAGATATAACATGGATAAGTACATGTTATTTGTTATAAAAAATTATTATAAAGTGTTCCCAAATGGATCCTAATTATGATTCTCATGTCAGGATGTGGTCCATATTTTTTAGTTGTGCTATGTTTCTTATTGATGTAATGGGCATGGTAGAGTCCTATAGTTTCACTAGAGGTCGATACTTTGAATTTGATCAGCAAGTTTGGGAAGATTTGTCTTTGTGATTCATGTTAATTGTGGTGATTATAGGTGGATTAGGGTAAGAAAATTATGGTTATAAAAAAAAGATAAATCCATTTAATCTTAGGTATGAAATTTATTATTTATTACATTTTAATGAAGATATTTCAGGTTTAAGCACTGTGATGGACATAGAGGTGATTTATAGAGTTATTATGTAATTATGAAGCTATAGAGATATGCTATAGATGATTGAATAGAATATATTTTCACAAGGAGGCTTCTTAAGTGGAGTTTATAAATGGAAATTATTTTTCAAGTATGGAGTCACCATTGGTCTGTGTATCCATAGGTTCTAACATTGGCATCATTATTGAATCTATTCCCTATTGTTTAATTTTAGTGGATCCCAATTGAAGATGGTCCACTGTTTCCATGCATAAATATTTCATGGATCATCTGTAGTTGGAGAAAAGGGAACCATATCCATTGATTTTAAGAATTCAGTCTGTTTGAGTCTAGCCAAAGGTCATAGGCTTAAGTGATGTAGTTTTATTTTTCTACAAGTTGAAGTGTTCAAGATCTATTTGCAGTTTTTCCACATATTTTGTTTGATGAAATGATAATATAGATTTGAATTTAATAAAGAATTAAAAGGGTGGCTGTGTTAGGTTTTTATTACTATTGTGTCATAATATAGACAAATATAATTTGAGAAGCTGACGACTAAATTTTAAAATGAGTTCATTGCTACTGCTGTTGTAAGGAGGATATTTTTGAGATCTTGATTTTTCTTATTTGAGTGTGAATATTTATATTGTAAATTTTTGTTTTATATTTTGGAAGTTCACTGCATATATGGATTTAAGATTCTTTGTAGTCATTATTATAATTTTTAATCTTTCCATGTGAGTTTCCTTGTAAATGCTCGATTTAACGTATGAGATATCAATAGTGTAGTGGAGACTAAAGGGAGGTTTAATGAATGGAAACATGGAGTACATGTATTATTTCTTAAAACTGGTGTTCCATGCACAGGGTAGTCAATATTAAATACTATATACATGGTATATAGATGATTCCTCCCTCAAGACTGTTTAAACTAGATTAATTATTGAACTAGTTGAGTTGAAATAGGAAGTTAGAGAGAAAGTATCCATAATTTAATGACATGAACAATAGTTGGAGTTGTTGTTGAATAGAATTAATTGAATGGTTGAAATGTTCAAGTGTGAACATGGAAATAAATTTAATTATTAGTTTAACTAAATTAAAAAGATTAGGAATTCAAGGACATTCCACATAAGGAGGATGACACATTGAGAGGATCTCTAAAAGTAACATTGAGAGGGCATTGAAGCAGATCAAAGAGATTCAATATTCACCAAGGGGAATTCATGAAATCATCATGGAAGTTTGGAAATGGTTAAAAGATATGATTTTTCAATTGTTCAAACCACCCGGCACACCAGATCTTAATATTGATTTAGATATCATTGAACTATAATATTGTAATTAATATTTTCTTTTATCTTCTATGAATATGTATTATGATTTTGGAAACCCGGTTTTATCTTTTGATATGTATGAGGATGATTTTTTAAATTAATTTTTTAGAATAAAAATGGTCATTTGGGGATATTTTTATCTTTTATATTAGTTTTTATATGAATTAATTTATGTATGTTGTTAAAAATCATTTTTAACCTAAAAAGTTAAAATTGAAAATGTGTTCGATACTGGTTGAAACTGTATTACATGTTGGAATTTTTTTCTTACCTGATGTTTTTATGATTCCTTTAAAATTAGTGTGAGGTTTTAATGAAACCCATGTATGTAAATTATTTAAAATTTATGCTTTTGACCATGGAAAATTATTTTCATTTTAGGATAAATTGTGTATCATTGAGAACACACCATGTGTCATGTTTCATTAAAGTTTTTTTTAAAATACTTGTCTTCAAACACATATTTTACATGTTTAATTATTTTTTACAAAAAAATAATTTTGATGATTAGATTTATTTGTATCATTATTCCATTATAATATTGTCCATAGAGGTTATTATAGGCCATGCGTGGTCTTTTACAATTGTTCAAGTTATGAAGAACTGAATTGGATGGATTGAGAAAAAAATTTGAAGGCGATTTAGGTGAGTAAAAGGTTCCATATTTATATTCATCTATAAGGTTTTTCATTCATCATTTTTTCTCTTATTTTTATTATTTCAATTAGTATTTTTGCTACTCATTGATTTTTATTTTCATTTTTTACAATCATTTTTGAAAACAACATAAATTACTTATAATTATATATTTTTTTTATATTTTTCATATATTTTTTTTATTATTATTAATATTGAGATGCTTGTATAAATGGGTAAGAGTTTATGATGATTAACTGATCTTGTATGTGAATGAAGAATTAGGTGTGTAAAACCATACATCGTAGCTTCAAATTTTCTACTATGTGAGAAGTAGTATATACAACACAGATCTTTCATCACTGACATGATTATCCCTTTTAATATGGATTGAAACTGTTCAATTATTTATATTCATGAATATTGAAATACTAAAATTAATTATCATTTCATAGGTATTCTATATTTTTTTCTCAGATTAATCTTTTATTCCCAGGCTTTGTTCTATTATACATGAATTAATATTTGTGTTCACTTGTTTTGATTATAGACATGTTGTGACAACATGAGAAGGTAATTATATAATAATGATACACTTTTCTGGTGTTATTTAACTCAATGTCAAGGTTGGGTCTTCTAAATTGTATCATTTTAATCCTTTTCAGGATATGAGACTAAATTTGAATTCTAATTGACAAGGAAGGTAGATTGAATGAATGATCTAGTGGTAACCATAAACCTAATTGACCCCATGACCTCTATTGGTATGTGTTGTACTTTCATTGATATTTGATGTGTTGCTGATGATTTATTATTTTCCCCTCTAATATAATTTAATCTTTCTCATGCATTGAGTTGTTACTGCTACCTTCATAGAAGTTTTTTATATGTTATGTTCTTTCTACAAAAAATACATACGATGAAACTTAACCTAAGAAGATTTCTCTATAGACTAAAGGAATTGTTAGGTGTCAATTTTTTTTCAAGGTTATCATTGAGGTGCTAATTTTTTATCATGAATGAGAATAAGACATTACAATGGAGACTCATGGGTGGCACTATCATGAAATGGACTAGGAATGGGGAGCATGTAATAATGGAGAGGAAGATGTGTAATGTATGCATGGACCATGTCACTAGAGTGATCCATGACAGTTCCACCTAATGCATGAGAGAAAAAATTACTTATGAATTTTGATGGAATATCATGTAAAGTCTCTTGAGTTTAAACATGTTTATAAAATTTTTTAATATTTTTTTTAAAATAAAGCCTTTTAGTTTCATATAATCTAATTTTATAATTATTATATAATAAATATATTATATATATATTATATATAATTAGTTTAATAAATATAATATAAAATTTTAGTAATTAATATTAGAATACAGACATATAATATTTTATTTAAAATATATTTTACAAAAAGATATTAATTGTTGAAATTTATTATAATAAATAGAAAGATAAATGTTGATAATATTATCAACAGATAAATCTGTCATATCAATATATTGCTAAACATTTTTACCAACATATATATTGTTTTTTGGTACTATTATAATTTCAAAAAAAACTATTTTATTTGTCAAAATAACATTTAGTGATAGAGTTTCTACCAACAATTTAGTGACAGATACACATCTGTTGGTAAAAAATTTTACCAATATAAAATTTACTTTTATCAACATATTTCCATATTATAAAGAGTTAAATATTTTTTTGTAGTTGTGATATTAAATTCTTTCTCTATGGGTGCCTTGATGTGTTACTATATACTAATCATGTAATTTAAGAAAGTCTGCCTAATTCCACCAAGAAAGAGGCCTAGAGGATTACAAACTTAGTGTATCCATCGATCTCAGTTAAATTCTATTAGAGTTTAATAATTGGAATAAATGTTATTCTCCAAATATATGAATAATATTTATCTTTTAATTATTAATAGTAAATATTCAGTCACCATATTTATATGTGTGAGTTGAATTTTGAATAAATATTTATTCACAAGACCATGAAATGTAATATCTATTTATCTCTTGTTTTATTTTCAAGGTAATAAATAATATTTATTTAATTTCTTATTGGATTTTGATTATATTTGTTGTTAATGAAGCATGTAAATATGTGTGTGTTGGATATTAGGTGATGGAGTGAGTATCCTCCCACTGAACATGAAGGTTCTATCCATGTATTGATGGGTAAATATGAAAGAAGTGGATTCCATTAAACATGTAAATTTAAAAAGTGTATTATATTGGTAAAGGTTTTTGGAAGATCTGGCTTCTATATAAGAAACCCTACAAATCAGATGATTTTTTGAGCTAGTCCTCATGGAAAAGACAAGTGATGAAGGTAGAGAAGTACTATCCACAACAGTTTATAGGAAGTGAAGAAGATAAGGTTGAATCTTGCTACTAGACTATGCTATATATATTGTATAACTATAATTAAAAAGGATTGATATATTTCAAAGTATGGAGAAATCTAGTATAAGTTTTTGGAGAATTCAACTTTATGTAACCAAATATGTTGGATACTAAAATCAGTGAGGAAATAATATTAGATGAAGGTTTATGAAGATTGATTAGAAATATATGAAACTAGTATAAGGTGATTTGATGTGTTTTAGAAGGCTAGATATGATTGGATTAATCCTATAATTAATTTGAGAAAATTCTATAATTTTAGTATTAGAGCATAAATTTGACTAAGTACCAAACCCTAAATACTTTGTAGGGAACAATAGGAACATTGTAGGGTACAATACCTGATCTTCATAGGAGATGAGAGCCAATATTTCCCAATTTTTTTATTTCATTTCAATGTAATTAACCCCTAATATTGATAAAACCCTAGTAAATCATTCATTTTTAACACTTTTTTTAAATTAGGACTTTATTGATAAATAGATCAAATCTAAAATTTTAATGTTTTATTCATGTTTTGATTAATTGAAAATCCATAAATTGCACCATTTAAAGGATATTTAATTGAATTTTATTTATTTTATTCATTCTAAACTTGAAAATACAAAGCCTATATTAATTCTATTTTCACTGTACATGTACGAAAAATAGTAAAGGAATAAATTAACTACACAACCATTCCAAGATACTGCAAGAATGAAGATACCACACATGAAAACCCTATCTAAAATGATATTACTTTATATAGTTGAATTAATATTCATGCCTCTAGATCAACCATGCTGAAAATTCAAAAAAAACCTGAAGCTTTTTCATGGTGAAATCAAGTTACCGCAAGAATAAAATTGACCGAACTTGCTGGGATTGACCGTAAAGGATTAAATCTATCATAAGAAGGGATCCAATTGACTATGATATCAAATTGAACTTAAGAATAAAACTAATAGATCATGACTTCTCAAGTGACCACATGTTCAAATAAACCAAACATGCATCTCCTTCACGTGGTAGATCCAATACTTTACTAAATTTATAGAAATCCATGAGGATCACAAACCAAAATTCCCAAAATGAAAAAACTTGACCTAAAAAAGAATTAAAACACATTTCCACCACTCATATACATTGGAAGGAATTTATCAATTATTCACATGGAGATCATCCAAAAGGAATAAGGGAGTGGAGATAATGGGAGATTTTCATGCAAGAGTTGGAAGATTCAAGATGCCCAGTTGCCTCCATCATGACCCTTGAGATATACACATGGTGATAGTCAAGGAAGAAGGAATTTAGCACTAAATTTGAGAAAATTATTGATGGTTCAGGATTTGATGAGGATAAGATGTCTATGATACTCACATATAGGGTGTAGCTACTACAAGAAAGGTCACAAACATATTTATAAGAAGAGAAACTATTCAAAAAATAAGGGTCTATGATTGATGATATTGAATCAGTGGGAGATGATGAATTAATTGATTTATTTTTAATACTAATGTAATGAATCCTATGACAGAACACTAATCCATTAGTGTCTAATATGATGATATTATCTTTACCCTTGTTAATAAATTTGGTATTTTAATTGCAAATTTATTCTATTTATCTCTCTAAACTTATTTGAATGTTTTAGGCATTAGGATATTTCCTTTCATTCTATAAATTTCAAATTATTCTTCCCTCCTTCATTGGATCACACACACATTACAACTAGGTTCCCTCTACTACTTGAGATAACAAGCAGTGGGTTGATCTAAGGGTGATTAAAGATATCCAATCACTAGGATAGGTGAAGGTAGTAGTTATAATGATTGTTTCTTACTTCTTATTTAGTTGAAACAACTAGGATAGGATAATTAGTGATGTTTCACTAAATTAGAGAGAGATAATAAGAGAGTAAAATAATATAATAATAATTTAATCGGTAAGTGAGGGGATATCCATGCCCAGAACACTATTTTTAAATTCTGAATCCAAAAAACCAATTCAACTCCATCCTCAACCCTATTTATTATATATTTTCACACAAAAAAATCCATAAAATAAGAGAAGAACACACCCATAACACTCTTCTCTCCAGAGAAAACTCAGGTCCCACTACTACTTCATTAAAATAGGGTTTATAAATTTATTTTTTGAGGGCCCCATGACATGATTCTCATTAACATAAATACATTTTCGGAGGGGGGGGGGGTAGTGTTGTGTTTTTATTTTGTTTTGTTTAAAATTATTTCAAATTATGGCCAGATCTAGTTTATCTCACATCTTAGGTTTTAATATAGAGGTTGAATGAACTATGCTAGTAAGACTCAGAACTTTATAAATGATTTAATAAGATAAAAACGAGTTTCTCATTATTCCATTGAAAAATTCCCCACCCCATCCACTTATTTCACTAGAGTCACTATAGGTAGTAAAAATTAGGATGGAAATCTAGATCAACTAAATAAGACTTTGATAGAATTTTATGCACCTAATTTCAATAATAACAATCAGCTTCAACAAACCAATAACCAATGATATTTCAAGCTTATAACTAGAATGATAAAACTCTTTCCAAAATTTCATGGATTAGAAGGAGAGGATCTTAACTGAAAATTAATATAATTTTGTTATGTTTAAAGTAAATTAAAACCTATAGGAGGTTTAGATGATCAAGTTAGTTAGATGGTGTTCCCATTTCCCCTTGAAGGGTTATCTAAGGAGTGGATCTATAACCTAAAACCAGGAGAGTTCACTAACTAGGATGAAATTTATAAGAATTTCATCTAGAAGTTTTTACTTTCCTCAAGGAGGACCTAGTTGAGGAAAGATATATATAATATCAAAAAATTATGAGGAGAAAATATCTATGAATTCTAGGATAGGTTCAAGTGGATGAAAACATCCTTTCCACACCATCCTTTCAAAGACCATAATTTCTTAATATTATTTTAGCAAGTTTTGATAGAAAATTACCTGAACTTATTAGATGCTTCCTTTGGAGGAGTACTTATCAACAAGTCCCTTATTTAAGTAAGAGAACTGATTGAGAATATTTACCAAAATTCTAAACAATTTAGTATAAGAAATACTATAAGATTAGTGAATGAGGTAAAAAGTTTCAACTCACCTTTAATTGAAAATAAAATTGAAGAACTAACCTCTCTTGTGAGATATTTATCTTTGAACAAGGTTCAAAAGACCACACCTTCTACATCCCTTACGGTATACCAAAATTTTTATTCTTTGAAGAACTACACCGATGGATGCCTGTAAGTGAAAGAAAGTTATGATGCCTTGTACTAAAGACAACACCAAAAAAAACCTTGAATCAATCAATGGTTTATAAATTATACTGACACTTAATTTGGAGTAGGAAACTAAAAGCATCAAAGCCAACTTTTTAGAATGGTTATTAATAAAAATTCCAGCCACCACCTTTCCAAAAGACTCATTCTCAAACTTTTACAAGTTAACAATAAGGTAAATCTTAAGAAACCTCCATAAAGTAACTAATAAAACAAATTTTTTCCTAGGCTAGTCAAAAATCAACCCTCAACACTCATGGTTCAGAGTTTAAAGAGTTTAAGATACAATTCAATATGATCATCTCCACCCTCGATAATTTGGTAAACCAAAGTTTAGGTAAACTCCATGCCCAATCTATTCTTAAACCTAAGTTAAATTTTAGTTCCATTTCATTAAAGAGTAAAAAATAGATGAAAATAAGTGAATAGCTAACCACAAAGACTATATATGGAAGTGGATAGTCTAGAGAACATTATACATCTATCCATAAAAAATAACTCGATGAGAATATCCATGTAGAGACACCTACATTGAATAAAAATAGGGTAAATGATAAAATAAAAGACCTATATCATCCCCGAACTCCCTTCCCTACAAGAATTAAACTACCTAAGAGAATTGATGAAGAATCATTGCAATAATATATTTTAGAGATATTCAAAATAGTGGAGATCAACATCCTTTTATTAGAACCAATCCACCATATCCCAAGGTACACAAAATTTCTTAAGGAAATATTCAAAATAAAGAGTAAATCGTAGGACATAAATAGGTAAGCTTAGGAAGAAATGTTTTTTCTATTGTTACCACATAGTTACATAGGAAATTACAAGATATAGGTGCCTTTATTATCCCTATAACCATAGGATAACTCAACTTTTCAAATGAATTATATGATTTAGAAGCATCAATAAATGTCATTACTTATTTGGTTTATTATTTCCTATAGTCAGGAGAGATCAAACCCATCATAGTGGTTGTAAAATTGACCAACCGAACCATTAATTACCTGGTTATAGTTATAGAGAATATTATGGTAAGGGTGAATAGATTGTTGTTCCCTACATAATTTTATATTCTAAACATGGAAGAAGATACATCTAATGTTCACTCCCATATCTTTCTATATAGAAAATTTATTAAGAATTACAAAATAATAATAAATATCAACAATGGATCAATTTTAATGGATTTTGGAGAATATGAAATGAAATTTAATGTTTTAAACTCAATAAAATAGACCCATAATGAACAATATATATTTTCATTGAAACATTTTGAATTATCCAATTTTTCTAAATATTAAATTAAAACATTTGATAACATAATTTGACTAGGAGAAGATCTGGACTCACCTGATTTCTTTGATGACTTTATTTTTGAAAATGAACTTAATCTAGAATCTGTTTTGTGTACTGATCAACTTGAATAAGTTAATGAGGAATATTTTAATTATCTTCTCAAAATTTTCATTGATATATTTAACTTACATGTTGAGGTTGCAACCATAGAGAACACTAAGTTAAAAACATCATTATAATACCCCTTGATCTTGAACTAAAACTGAATCCTTCAAACTTAAAATATGCCTTCCTTGAAGAAAATAATAAACTATCTATCATAATCTCAACCTAATTATAATATAATAAAGAGAATAAAATTCTAAAAATTCTAAAAAAAATTCTTGATAAATATACTGGTTATTAGGGGACATTCTAGGGATTATCCCTAAAACTTGTGTGCCCCAGATACTTCTAGAAACTGAATCTAAACCAGTGATACAACACCAAATAAGGATCTACCTAAACCTTATTGAAGTTATACAAAAAGAATTTGAGAGACTTTTAGAAGTTGGAATTATATACCCTATTTTGGAATCCCAATGGGTGAGCCCCATTTTGATAGTACCCCAAAAGGAAAGATTCACCATTGTGAAAAATGAGGATAACAATTTAGTGTCCATTAGGATTCAGAATAACTGGAGGGCCAATATTGACTATTGAAAATTGAATCATGTAACCTAAAAATACCACTTACTCATTCCATTTGTTGACTAAATGTTTGAGTGGTCATCTAAAAAGAGTCACTACTATTTCCTTTATGGATTTTCTAGGTATTTTTAGGTCCCCATAGCTTCAAAAGATCATGATAAGGCAATTATCACCTGTCCCTTTGATACATTTTCTTAATGAAGGATTCCATTTGGGATTCCCAATTCCCCAGGTATATTTCAAATTTTCATGGTAAGTATATTTTTAGATCTGATTGAGATCCATTTATAGTTATTACTTGATGATTTTACACTACATGGAATATTATTTGAAACCCATCTTGAAAGCTTAAAAAATATTTAAAGAAATGCATCGAGAAAAACTGGTTTTGAAATTTTAAAAGTTTCATTTCATACCAGAAAAAGGAAATGTTTTGTGCCATGTAATTTATAAAAATGGTATTGAAGTAAATAAGACCAAATTTGAAATTATTTCTACACTACCTTACCCCACCACTATGAAACATATTAGATCATTTTTAGTCCATGCTAGATTTTATAGAAGCGTTTTTTGGGACTTTATAATGATTAATTTGCCCCTAACTAACCCACTAAATAAGGTGAATGATTTTTTTATGGTTCTTGTAAGATAACCTTTGATTGGATAAAAGTGTTCTTGACCAAATCTCTTATAATATCCCCCCTAATTAGAACAACCCCTTTGAGTTACTATGTGATTCATCAAATAAGGTTGTTGGGGTGGTGCTTCCCTAAAAGATTGATGGACACCCACAAGTGATATGCCACACTTATCAGACCCTATAAATTACCCATATAAATTACAAAAAAATAGATAATTAGTTTTTTTTTCATTTTTCATTACTTTTGAAAATTTTTAGTCATATGTGTTAGGAAGTAATGTAACAATTTATTCTGATCATCAAACACTGAGATATTTGATCAAGAAAGATGAAGTAAAGATGAGGTTAGTGAGGTGGATATTAATTCCATAAGAAGTTTACTTAATTATCAAGGACAAAAAGGGTTGTGAAAATATATTGGTAGAAAACATTATTAGGTTACCTCACACTGTTGAGGTAGAGCCACTGACCGAAACAAGTCTAGATGACTCTTTCCTAGGTGAAAAGTTATACAGAGTCACCAAAGTGCCCTAATATATTGATTTGGTCAATTATCTAGCCACATTAATGGTACCACTATTATTTATTAAGAATAAAACTTTAAAATTGAAACCAAAGTCAAAATTTTATGTATGTGATGGTCCAAATTTATGGAAAATTTATAATGACCAAAAAATTTGGAGATGCATTCCTGAGGAAGAAGTTAAGTCTGTGCTTATATTTTTTTAGAAACTTTCATGTGGAGGACATTTTATATCTTAAATAATAGTTAATAAGGTGTTAAAAGATGGTTTATTTTAGCCCTCAAATTTTAAATACTCACATAAATTATATAAAGCATGTCCAAACTATCAACATCCTAGTGGAATTTCAAAAATACAATAAATTCCTTAACAACCTTTAATTTTATATGAAGTATTTAATATATGTGGATTGGATTTAATGAGACTATTTCATATAAATTTTGAATTTTCCTATAGTATTTTAGTAGTATATCATGTTTCTAAGTGTATTGATTAAAAAACAACCCAAACTAATGATTCTAAAGATTTGATTGAGTTTTTAAAATCAAACATTTTTTGTAGGTTTGGAATACCTCAAGCCATAATCAGTGACCAAGGCACACACTTCTGTAACAATAACATGGAATCCCTTATAAAGTGGTATGGATTTCACCAGTAGACCTTAGTTTCCTACCACTTATATAAAAATGGGCCATCTAAGGTATCTAATAGTGATATTAAGAGGATTATGAAGAAGATAATGCAACCTACCTAAAAGGAATAGAGTAAGAAGTGATAGAATTCATTTTTTGAGTACATGAATACTTTTAAAAACCCTTTATATATTCAACCATATAAAATTTTCTATGGAAAATATTTTTATTTACCTATTGAGCTAAAAAAAAGGCATACTGGGTTGTAAAGAGAGTTAACCTAGATTTTGGAAATCCTGGAGAGAAGAGGAAGATGAAGATTGATAGAACTTGAGGAATTGAGGAGGAAGGAATATGAGAACACCCTAATATACCAGGATAAGGCTGGATCTATCCATGAAATACTCATGAGTCTTTCAAATTGATGATAAAGTACTACTATTATCCTCAAGGGTGAAGCTCATGCCTAGTAAAATTTGTTCTAAGTGAAAATGTGTTAGGTTGGGATGATAATAACGAAGAGTAAGACACAATAGGGAGGGGAATTGTGGTTTTAAAAACTTCACAAGATTAAAAACACCTCTATTTATAAGAAAAATTCTTTTCCTTTTATCTCAAAGATTAAAGAGCAGTAGAAATAAAAAATGGAAATGGACACAATGATGTATAGTGGTTCAGGGTACAAATATCCCTTAGTCCAATCAAAAAATACTCAAATCCACAAGATTAGTGATTTTCACTAGGTCCTCTTATACTAAGACCTTTAATCAAAAAATGAATGTAGGAAATTCACCACTTTACAATAAGGATTTATAGAGCCTTTTGGTTTTTTTACAAGGAACCATAAATACACAACTTAGTGAAAGAATATGAAACTTAATAACAACTAAGTTTGAGTAGTCAAAAGCTCCACCAAATCAATAGAGATTGATTTTGTTGAGAATACAGATTAAACTTCACAACTATAATAACATCTAATAGATGTATTCAGATCTTCAATAATTCACAACAACAAATAGATCTTCAACATCATGTGGGATGTTTTCAAATTATGATTGAGAAAACACCAGAAAAATGTTTAAACATATATGTATCCAAATTGTAGCTCTGAAAAATACTTATTCGTTATTGTAGAAGAAGATGTAATGATAAAGTGTAGTAGAAATTAAAACAAAAACAGTGAGTTGATAGATCAGAATAAGTATGTCCCCAAATTGTAGCTCTGAAGGAAATGACACAAGGCTTTGTATGAATATAACCTTTTATGTATATTTATCACACTTATTTTTATGAAGAGTATCTTGATATTTATACTATAGGCCGAATAGATTTAAGTTAAACCAACTCCATAAATATCATAGAATAAATCATGAATATTTGAATTCAAAAACATTCAAGAGACGTCGTAACTTCCCATAATAATAGAAACAAATCACTCCATTGAATATGAGCCTTTAAATCAATCATAATGAGTCTTTAAATTGATCATAAACAAGATTTGAATAAATATTTATGTCCACCAAGACCATTGCATAAATAATAGATAATATCATGGATTTATTACTCCATCATTGAATAATAAAACATAGAGTTCCTTCACATGATGACAAAACATCAAATGTAGGGTTGACAATGCAAATTTGATCACAAAAGTAGGGTTGATGTACCGTAAGTTTATTTTCTCAAACGTAGGGTTGATTCCAAATGTAGGGTTCATTGTTCATACTTTTCCTTTTCTTAAAAGCAAGGTTCCATCCAAATGTAGGGTATAAGATCCATACATGTTGTTTCAAACATAGGGTTCATTCCTTATGCTATGCTTACAAACGTAGGGTACAAATAGTATTTCTAGAATACATTCAAACATGTCTTGAATGCTACAATAAATATTTCCAGCTAACCAATGACATGAATATGATTCTAGAATAAATACTCTAATGAATAATAATTTCCCAAAATTCACTTAAAATAAAATTCATTAGTAACCCAAATGTGGGTGTTTGTGAGCGTCAAAATTAAAAATAAATTAATGAAATTGTTGAATCAACACATGCTCAATAATCTCCATCTTTTTTATGGTCAAAAAACCCATGTAAAAAACTATATTGAAATATAATTTAAAAACAATAAGTTTTAAAGGAAAACTTCTCCCCCAATATCCCTTTATAAAAAATTCTCCCCCATTATAAGGATTATAGAATTTTTATTTATGCCAAGATTATTAAGAATAGAAAAATAATGATGTAAACTATAACCATAAACTTAAACTTCTGACATCAAACTGATAAGAGTAGAGATTATTTAAAATAAACTCCCCTAAATTCATACTAAAAACATAGATATGAAATCAAGGAGCATAATAAAATAAACTGATTATTTTCTTAAAATCCTTCTAAATCATATCATATATTATTTTCAAGGAATAAAAACTTTGCACAAGTAATAAGGATAATATTACTATTTTCAATAATAAACTTATTTATGAAATAATTAAATATTAAATACATGCTTATTTAAGGTGAATAACAAAAAGAAATTACAAACTAACTAATAGTACATAATTATTTTTTACCAAACAATATATTTTAAAAATAGTACATTTAATATTAAATGGAAATAAAAAATAAAAAATGAGGGTTAGAAAGGAATATACTATTAATATGAACTTTCTAAACTTCTAATTTTATCACTTAGAGTAGCTAAAACTCTTGAAAGTTCTTCAAATATATTTTGAACATTTGTGGTTCTTTAATATGAAGAAGAAGAACACTATTCAAGAAAAAACAACTTAAAATTATGAAGATCTAGCTTGGTATCAAATTATTTTCTAAGAAGCTAAATTTGACATAACATTTATACTTTGAAAGCTTCAAAATATTCTTTCAAGATCAATATATATTTCATATTTTGATTCTCCTTTTGTAATGAATCAAAAACCATTTCTGATACAGATACTTTATGTAGATCTTCATATGACTTTATAGATGCATACAAAGAAGCTTGTAGCTTCACTATTTATTCATTCAAAGTGTTGAATTTAAACTCATAATATATTTGAAAAGAAGATATTCCTTGATCTTTATGACTTTGAAATTCTTTATCGCTTTTATAATATTTTTCAAGAGAATATTCAACATACGAAATAGATAAACTAGAAGGATTACCTTTATTTATTTTGTAAGAATGATTTTCTTCTGAACTTGAAGTACTTGATCACTTCATCTCGTTGTGTCTGATTTTCTAGAAAATTTTGAAGAATATAATTCAAATATAATGACTTTATAACTTAAAAGTATTAAGAATAAGATGAAATGTTAGGTTCTAATAATATGTAGATGATGTTTCATTTTATTTAGCCAAAAGATACAGAACAATCATTTCATATTACGTAAGAATACTATTCTGATTTTCATAAAATAAAATTTCAAGAACAAAATATAAAAGATATAAACATTTTATAACACATAATATATTTTAAAAATCATTATTTTAGAAATTTAACAAACTAGTTATATAATCAACATAGACTAAAACTTGATTTAAATAATAAAGAATATTTTTTATTAAACTTTGAGAAATTAATTTCCTTTCCTTTATAAAACAATTAATATACTAGAAGTATTAAAATAAAATACTTCCTAGATCAATGAATTTAGTATTGAGGTTTTTTTTATAACAAACTACTTTAGAATTGTTCACTCCTTTTGTAGATACTTTAACATATATCTATCAATCAACCAATTAAAGGTTAAAAAATGTAGCTTAGTGGTATAATCCTTTAAAACATCAATTAAAAGTTCCCTTTGGTACCCATATGCTTTTGGGGCTTGCAGTGTTAGAAACTAATTTTTTTAGTAACCAAACTTGTTTATTTTGAGTAAGAATTCTACTATTTAGGTTAGAAAAATCTTTTGGGAAATAAACATTTTTAACACCATAATTTTTTGGTTTTTTGAAAAAAAAATCATTTTCATAGTAACCATTAATATCACAATAAAAACACTTAACAGTAGATATATTTTTTCTATTTAAACCAGGAATAAAATAATTCTTCTATAATATTGGTATTTCACCATTACTTCATATTCCAAAATTTTCTTTTTGTATTTTATTTTTTTCAAGGATTTTATTTAAATATTTTTCTCCTTTTATTAACATACTATAATTTTTTTTAAACTATCACCTTCAAATAATAATTCTTTAATATTAGTGTCATGTAAATCACAAGAAAATTTGGAATAATTATATTTTTAATCTATAATATGTTTTGATAAAATTTCCTTATCCAATAGAACATTATCATAAGATTTATTATTTTTTATATAGTATTTATTTAATAATTCATATTTTTATTATATCATAAAATAATATTTTTTTTTAATTTATCATAAGACAATTTCTCATAACTTGAGTTTTGAGAGTAAGGAGATTGTACCTCATGATCAGTATGGGCTATTAGACATACCATTTGAATTTTATGACGAGATTCAGAATCTATAGAAGATTCATAAAGTGAACTATAAATATTAATATAAGTAGACTTTACCAATTTATTGAATTTTCTCTTGTAATTATATTTCCTTTGAGCTTTGAGTAAAGAATAGTTGTCCATTGTATGACATTTTTTATTGCATTCACATCATCTGCTTTCACAATTCCCTTTATTTTTCTTTATATATAGCTTTTAAAATTTCTTGGAAAGATTTGATAAATATTTATCCAAATATGGATGATTTGAATCATATGATTCATCCAAAGTAGTTTTGAGAGCCGCTACTTCATGTTTTATATGATTTTCAGCTTTATCCTGCATCTCAACTTCATACATCATTAAAGTTACAATCAACTCCATCACGATCAAATTTTTTACAAGTGTAGTATGATATATAGAAAAAGACATTACATTATGCTTAGAGGATAATACTTTGAGTAACTTTAACGCTTGTTATGATTGTGAAATTGTATTTCCCAAAGCAGCAACATTGTTGAAAATCTCTGTCAATCTTCCATTCATTTGAGTGATAGTTTCATTATCACACATCCTGAAAGTATCAAAATTTAATTTCACAACAATTTTCCTTAATTTTATAATATTATCAATTCCTTCATAAGTAATGAAAATAGTCCTCCAAATATCATATACAGTAGGATATTGAGATACTTTATTAAATTCATCAGTTTATAAACCACACACAATAGCATTCATGGATTTTGAATTGAGATCATATTCCCTTTCTTGATCCTCATTCCAATCTTCCAAAATTTATTTTGGAATCTCATAAGGTTTAAATTCCTTCATATAAACCCTTATTCGAAGGTTTTTAAAATAAATAATCATACGAGATTTCCATCATCCATAATCATCACCATTAAAATAGGGTGCATGAATCATTAACACACCTTCTCTAGAATCATCCATTTCATGATGTCTTCATTTGAATATTTAACTCAGGATTGTTAGAGATAATAACTATTTATAGATATTTATGATACTACTTGTTGATATAAAACAAAATATTATAGGATAAGTATATACTTTTATATTAATTGATAGTATTTAATAGGTCTAAATGTATTCAATGATAGCAATAGAGCACTTCCTTTGATGTCAATAGTTGATATTAGATAAAAAAATTTCAAGAATAAATATACCAGTAAATCCCTACATTTGATACCAATTGTTAGGTCAAGATGATAATGATGAAGAATAATACATGGGGGGGGGGGGTGAATTATGGTCTTTATAACTTTCATAGATTCAAAACACCTCTCTTACTAAGCAGCGTTCTTTTCCCTTTCTATCAAAGATGAGCGAGCAATGAAAATAAATAAAGAAAATGAACACAGTGATGTATAATGGTTTAGGAAAAAAATATCCCTTAGTCCACCCAAAAAACACTAAACTCCATGATCTTGGTAATTTTTACTAGGTACTCTTATCCTGATACCTTTAATCAACAACTGAGTTCAGGCAGTTTACACCTTTACAATAAGGCTTTATAGATCCTTCTGGTTCTTTTACAAGGAACCATAAATCCATAGCTTGGTTCAAGAAGATGAAACTTAACCATGACTGAGTATGAGAAGTCAAAAACTCCACCAAATAAATATATATTTACTTTATTGATAATACATATTAAACTTTAAAGTTTCAGTAACAACCGAAAGATGTATTCAGATCTTCAATAATTCATAATAGCAAATATATCTTCAATATCATGTAGGATTTTTTCAAATGAAAATAGAGAAAACAATAGACATATAGTTAAACAGATATGTATTCAAAGTGTATATCTGAAAAATACTTTTTCATTCTTGAAAAATAATACGTAACAATAAAGTGTAGTATCAACGACATCAACAACCGTGAGTTGACAGATCAAAACATATATGTCTCCAAAGTGTAGCTATGAAGGCAACGACACACGACTCTATATGTATATAACCTTTTCTGTTTATTAATCACACTTATTTAAATTAAGAGTGTCTTGATATTTATATTGTAGGTTGAACAAAACCGGTTTAAAACAACTCCAGAAAGATCTCAGAATAAATAGTGAATATTTGAATTCAAAAATATTCAAGAGAGGTTTTAACTTCCCATAAGAGTAGAAAAAATGATCCATTTAATACGAGACTTTAAATCAATCATAAAAATCCTTTTAATCAGTCATAAACAATATTTGAATAGATATTTATGTATTCTATGACCTTTGCATAAATCATGGATAATATCATAGATTGATTACTCCATCGTTGAATAGTCAAACACAGGGTTCCTTCATGTGATGAAAAAACTTCAAACATAGGGTTGAAAACATAGGTTTGATCACAAATTTAGGGTTTATTTTGATTTTATTAATATTTTAATGACTTATTATATACTCATTTTACTTATTTTATATTAAATGTGCATAATTTGTGTGAAATATTAATGTTTTAATACTAAGTATAATTTTTGAGCATTTTTAGAAGTAGTCCAATTGAGTCAGTTTACTATTTTATTTATAACTATCACCCTGCTGATCCAAATTGTGTGGTTATTGTTTTTTAATATTACTAATTTAATATCAAACATTTCATTAGAAGGGATCATGGTCCAACTCTGCCATTTTAAGACTCATATAGACTACACAAGAGGGCCCACAGAATCTGTGAGGAAACTGGACCATCCATAAATATTGATTTACTGGGCTCATTACAGAAGTTTAAATTCATTAATTCTCCTAAAAAATTTGTAGAACAATTGAAGGAGTAATGGATAAAAATTTCAGGGCCCAAATCCAAGAACAAGGGGCCCAACTAATGCTTTGAAGTCTAGCCCACCATTCTGTCCAGGAATTAAAATCAGAACACTATTCATGACATATCTCATGATGTAATCATCAAATAAAGATGTTATTTTGAAGTATGAAAGAGGAGATATAAAATAAATACTTTATTGAATAAATAATTTGGATTTTAAGGCATATTACTATTCAAAAACCCATTCACATGTTGGACTTCAAAAAGTTTGGATTGAAATGGACAGATTAACTTTGTTTAGTCAACCAGCCATAACTTTTCCTCCTTAAGGCCAATGACTGCCAAATTTCAGAGTAGACATAGGAGATATTTATATACAACTTTTAATAAGATTATATCTCTAGATTAGGATGTATAATTTATCAAATTGGAGATTAAAGTGGAGGGGAATTTTTGGAATGCAAACAACCCACAACATTGGGCTATAAATACATCCCCCTCCTATCCTTGCAAATAGTTGACATTTCAGAAGAGAGGAGCACATATTGGCATGACCAAAGCCTTTCCAAAGGCTTTGGAGGACCTTACATACTCAAGTTTTCACTTTATATACCTTTTCTTCTCTCTTTGTTTTCATTTACTTTTGTGTTCTTCTTTGTTATAATCTTGTAAGTCTTTATTTTTGTAATTCTGTTTTAATGCAAGTTTAATCTTCAATATCTCTTATTCTCATCCACCTTCTGTAGTTTAATATTAAAATTATTAAAATATTTTAAATAAAGTTGAATCCCCTTCCCTTCTTTCTCTTTCTCATTCAATCTAAAGTTCATTTTTAATTCTCATCATCGTTCGTGTGTGTGTGTTCGGCACACAACTCTTTTATTACCCCTTTATTTTTTATTCACTTATTAATTTATCATCATAATAATTATAACCAAATTACTAATAATTTAAATTAATGAGTAAATCTCTCATTGGGGTGAGTTATAATTTAGGTATGTTAAGTGATTGAGAGCTTTTACTCGATGAATATTCTTCAAATTAACATTGTGTATGTTGAACTTAACATGTCATGGATTAATGACTCGTTTTGTTTAACATATGGATTCCATGAATTATTGGAACCATAAATACACTAAAAAAATCAAGTACTAATTTATGTTATAATCATAGTTAAGTTAAGGCTTGGATTAAAGCTTTAACACTTAGGAATTCCAATCAACTTCAACTTGTGACATGGGTGTTAATTTAATGAAATATAAAGAAAAGTTCAAGGATATCACAAGCTTAACTAACTAATGATGAACTCACCCCAATCTTTATAAAATTGTTAAATCAAACACCAATCATTAATCAATTCATTTAAGCTCTGAAAACAAACCCCAATCAAAATACAATCAACTAAAAACAATCAACTATTAAAAAGTATCATCGCCGAGGATTCGACCCGAGTGTTTCTATACACATTAGCAGAGCATCAGAACTTTGACTGGTTGATAGGTGACAATCAACCATGATTTCCAAATAGAACCATTTCAAAGGATGGTGATTTATGTAGTCATTAGTTTTTGGTTATTGTAAAAAAAACCCCAAAAAACAAAATTTAAAAAAAATTGAAAAAAAACACAAAGAAAAACCCACCTTATCATAAAAATCATAAACTGAAAAAAACACAAAGAAAAACCCATATTCCTCTTTCTTCCAACATCTTTCTGAATGACCCATATCCTCCTAAACAATCCCTCAGATTTTATTGACCCTGAAATTGAGCGAACACTTCACCAACTTAGGAGGAACATAAGAGATAATCAAATAATTCAAGAACTAGTCCTTGTCCAACCAATTGAATTAGATATGAATAATCCTAGGGAATAAACACTTAAAGAATTTGTTTCCCCTGATATGAATTACCAACCTCTTGGTATTCAATATCCAAACATAGAGGCTGAATTAAAACTCAAATCGGGTTTGATTCATCTTCTCCCTCATTTCCACAGGCTAGCCGGTGAGGATCCACATCTTCATCTTAAAGAGTTACAAGTGGTGTGCTCTACCATGAAGCCTCTAGGGGTTTCTGAGGAACAAATAAAACTCCGAGAATTCCCTTTCTCTCTATCTAACACTACTAAGTCATGGATCTACTACCTTCCTCCTGGTTCCATAACCACATGAAATGACATGAAGCTAATATTTTTATAGAAATTATTTTCTGTTTCTCGTACTACTTCTATCCGAAAGGAAATAAGTGGTATTCGTCAATTCCCAAATGAATCACTCCATGAGTACTGGGAGAGGTTCAAAAAGATTTTTTCAACCTACCCACACCACCAAATCCCTAACCAACTCCTAATCCAATACTTCTATGAGGGGTTATTGGCTATGGAGAGAACTCTCATTGATGACACAAGTGACAATGCTCTTTATTGATAAAACTCCTACAACTGCAAGAGATCTCTTAAGCAACGTGGATACAAAAACACAACAATTCCATACTCGAGCACATGCTCAAGTAATACAAGTCCAAGATAATCAATCCATAGAGCCGAATAATATGACCGAGTGGATGAGTGAACTTACAGGTCTTGTGCGACAACTAGCTGTGGCTACCAAAGCCCCAACTTCATCTTCTCCACAATCAATGTTTCCTAGACCTGTCAAAAACTGTGGAATCTGAAACTCTCCATCTCATCCAACTGATACATGTCCACAACTTCAAGAGGATCAATCCGATTCATCTAGACCAATGGATCTCAATGCATCTTATGCTTAGAGGAACACCAAACCTCAAAAATCAGGTCAGTTCATTAGAAACTTCAACCAACCTCACTCTGAGCCCTTCTCTTATTCCTATAACCAAGCCCTGATGTATGGTAATTCTGTCTCTCATCCCCCTCAATTCCCTCATCAAAACCCAAACCAGTTCCAATATGGTCAAGGTGTTGGTAACTTCCAACAACCTTATCCTTTTATTCCTCAACCTCAAAAGAGAAATCCTCCTCCTAGATTCCAATATCCAAGCGAGCCTTCCCAATACAAAAACCAATACAATCGCATTCCCAAGAACCAAAATATAGGTAATCCCAATCTGGGACAAGCCTCTTCTTCCAAGCAACCATGGGAAAGTACAGTGGAAGATCTTTCCTCCTACACCCGTTCCAGCCTCAAGAACATTGAAACCCAAATTGTTCAACTTGAATCCCACCTTAGTCAGCAAAAACCATCCAATTCTTCCCAACTTCTAGCTCATCCATTACCCAAACCCAAGGGTAATGTAAGTGCAATTTAACTTAGATCGGGAAAGCAAATTTCTATGCCTCAAGATAAGTCCTCCAACCCTCCTTTGAGTGTTGACCTAGAAAATGAAAAGAAAAAGAAATATGAAAAGGAACCTGAATCCATTACCTCACCTCCTTCCATTACACTTAAGAATCCAATTCCTTTTCCTCAAGCCATTTGTAATCCAAAGAAGTACTTTTAACCCGATCCTGAAATGCTCGACATGTTTAGACATATTGAAGTCAACATACCCCTCTTAGATGCCATAAAACAAATCCCTAAGTATGCCAAGTTTCTTAAGGAATTGTGCACCCACAAGAGGAAACTTAGGACCTTTGAAAATGTTTCCACCCAATAGTCTATTCCCATAAAGTGAAAAAATCTAGGGACCTTTATAGTTCCATGCCAAATTAAAAGTTCCAACTTCGATAATGCACTCATAGACCTAGGATCCTCAATTAATGTCATGCCTAAATCTATCTTCTCCAACCTTGTTCTAGGTCCCTTACATCCAATGGGCATTGTTATTCAATTGTCTAATCGAAGAACTACTAGTATTGAGGGTATAATTGAGGATGTACTTGTCCAAGTCAATGATATTATCTTCTCAGCTGACTTCTATTTTCTTGACATGGAAGGTGAGAAAACTTCTTGAAAATATCCTCTAATTTTAGGAAGACCTTTTCTCATGACATCTAAAACTAAAATTGATGTCCATGCTGGAATATTATCCATGGAATTTAGTTACCAACTGGTCAAGTTCAATATTTTTCAATCCATGTGATACCCATCAGAGAATGAATCTACATTCTCTATCAATTCTTCTGAAACTCTATCTAAGAGTGTGTTGAATCCCAATCCATCATGTACTTCTTATTCCAATGATAGAGGAGTTTGTGAATATTGAATCCTCATTAACCAAGTCATAAATGGAGAAGTTGATGTTGACATTACAAATGCAAACTTCATTGATCTAAAGGATCTTGAAAAATATTTAGAATCTCATATCGCCTCTGACCTCCACTTCTCCAACTTGGATGATAATGAAGAAAATGAACTAGAATGCTCATTTGTTGATTCAGATCAGTTTATCCAACATTCATCATTTCCTATCCATGATTCTAAAAATTCTTTTATATGTGAGGTTAACCCCAAACAAATGTGTTTATCTTGTCCCAATGAGAGTGAAGGTTGTGCGATTTTTTCCCTAATTAATAAAGTGATCACTGGTGATATTGAAATTGATCATTCTTTGGAAAACAACATTGAAATAAAGTATATTGAAAATTTTATTTAGTCTTCTAACTCCACTGATCCTCATTACTCTACATTGGTAAGTGATGAAATAAATGAGTCAAAAACAATTGGGATCTCATACTGTGGTTTTGTGTCATCTGATCCTTACATAAACAAACCATCAGAATTGAGACATATTCTTGAATTTCCAAGAATAGAAAATGATCACTTTGTGGATAAAATCATCCCTCACATTGGTAAGAAAAGGGAGGACAGTCATATTCTCTTTCCACCTCCATTTAATTGCAAGCACACAATCAAGGAAGGGGATAAATTATCCAATGAAAAATCAAGCATCCCAAAGGAGAAATTTTTCTAGAAGCACTCTGGAGTTGAGAAAATACGGTGGCCACCATTGGACTATGGGTAGTCCACTGCAACTATCTAGCTGTAGAAAAATAAATGCAGCGCTTCTTAGGAGGCAGCCCATGTTTTCTTTTACTTTTATGAAATTTTAATTTCTTTTTAGTTTTTCATTAGATGAATAATGATTTTTATTTTTCAGTTAACATCCCACAATCCTATAACCACATCAAATTCCATCAGATCCACAGTAGACCCCCCACCGGATGGATACGGTGACCCGCCAAATCCAAACCAGGGGGCACCTCTTCCCATTTAACTCATTTCTTCTCTCTCTCTCTCTCTCTTCTTCCTCCCTCATTCTCATTTTTTTACCACTTTCCTCATCACATTTTTATTTACTCTTTCTCTTTTGTGTGGGTGTGTAATTTAAAAACAAAAAAAACCTAAATTTTTTAAAAAAATGAACAAACAAGAGTCATACTTACTCACCTTCCAATTTTTAAATTTTGTCCAAACATTTTTGGGATTCAAAAGACATGGTTTCATCTAAAAATTCTTGTATTTTTATCATGAATTTGGATAAAGAATATAGTGTCAAAACCAATAAATTTTTAATGCTCACTTTTTGATTTGGAAAATGATTTTCCCCACCCATGAGGAAAACCATTAGCTTTCATGCCAAGGCCACTTATGGCCATCTTTTAAAAATGAGTATTTTTTTCACCCCCATTTTTGAATCTTGAGTTTGTGGACCTTCTAGCTGAATTTCCTACTTTAGTGTGAATTAATATGATAGAGGCATTTTATGAACCACATGAGAATCACAATATCCAAATAGCCTCCCATTAACCATACATTAATCCTCCTTTTTAAAGCCCCTTCAAGCCTATGAAAACATTTTCTTTGATAGCCACATTACAATCCTAATACCTTTTCCCACCCAATATCAACATGGGTTTTCATTGCATATTTTTTTTTGAAATTTAAGTGTGGGGGGAATGGATTTAATTTTGGGTAACCTTTTTTGATTTCAAAATGTTATCATATGATTGAGGGCAAGCATACATTTCAGTGTGGGGAGAGGTTGTCCTTCAGTAGGGTTTGGGAATGTGTATATACTTATGACATATTGTTCAAATTTTATTGACAAGTGTTCAAGAATTTTTTTTAAAAAAATCAAAAAAAAAAAGAAATTGGGTTATGTATTGGTTATGTCAAAAATCACTATTTCTCAACCTTTGATCTTATTATAACTATTAAAATTAGTGTTGTGATGATATCAATCATGGGTTGGTATATGAGTGTGATATCTTTTCCAAGTTCAACTTTCAAAAAAAAAAAGAAAAAAAAAGAAAAAAAGAATACTTGAATTATATTCTTATGTCATTGGGAGAAGTTTTGTGGTTTGTAAATATTTCATCTTATCATCCCCTTCAATTTTTCTTCCTCTCTTGTGTCTTTCTTCACACAATAATTCCATTTTAAATATGTGTTTTCATTTCCTTCCATGTTTCATTTCAAAAAAAATGTGTACTGCCTTTTCTATGTTGGTGTTTTACCCCCTTTTTCTTATCTTTTTGATATCATCTTCCTACCACCCCATAGCTACAAAAAAACCCCTAAAAAGGCCTTTTGATTTTTGAGCACTTTAGGATAGGGAATAGAATCTGACAGCTCTTTCAAACTCTAATATTTTCACTTTTGGTTGATGAATGAGAGAAGCTCCATAAATTAATTTTATCATCTTGAGAAGAGTAAGTTTTGTGTGCCACCATTTTCCATTTCTAAATTTGAGCATGAAAAAATGAGTTGTTTTTGGAACATTGCTTCTGTAACAAATTGTGGTGGAATTCAATATGGATGAGTGAAATTGTCTAAACCTCCCTTGATTGGGGAATACAAAATTTTAATATTTGTTGGTGAGTGAAAATGATTTTGTCATGTTTTTATATTTGTTACACATGAGGACATGCACAAGAATAAGTGTGGGGGATTTGATGTTATTAATATTTTCATGAATTATTATATAATCCCTTTACTTATTTTATATGAAATGTGCATAATTTGTTTGAAATATTAATGTTTTAATACTAAGTATAATTTTTGAGCATTTTTAGAAGTAGTCCAATTGATTCACTTCACTATTTTATTTATAAATATCACCCTACTAATCCGAATTGTGCAGTTATTGTTTTTTAGGATTACTAATTCAATATCAAACATTTCATTAGAAGGGATAATGGGCCAACTCTACCATTTTAAGGCTTATATGGACCACACAAGAGGGCCCACAGAATCTGTGAGGAAACTGGACCATACATGAATATTGAATTACTAGGCTCAATCTAGAAGTGAAAATTCATTAATTCTCCTAAAACATTTAGATAACAATTCAATACGTAATTGATAAAAATTTCAGGGCCCAAATCCAAGAACAAGTGGCTCAACTAATGCTTTGAAGTTCATCCCACCATTCTGTCGAGGAATTAAAATTAGGATACTATTCATGATATATCTCATGATGTAATCATTAAATCAAGCTGATATTTTTCAGTGTGAAATAGGAGATATAGTTGGACTACTTTTTTGAATAAATCTTTCGGATTTGAAAGCATATTCCTATTCAAAAACCCATTCACATGTTGGACTTCAAAAAGTTTGGATTGAAATGGAAAGATTAACTTTGTTTAGTCAACTGACCATAACTTTGTCTCATTAAATCCAATGGCCAAAAAAATTTCAGAGTAGATAGAGGATATATTTATCTACAACTTGTAAGAAGATAATATCTCGATATTTGTCTGTCTAATTTATCAAATTGGTGATGCAAGTGGAGGGGCAGTTTTGGAATTCAAACAGCCGACAACATTGGGCTATAAATACATCCACCTCCTCTCCTTGCAAAGAGTTGGCATTTCAGAAGATAGGAGAACATATTGGAAAGAAAAAATCCTTTTAAAAGTCTTGGAAGGACCTTACATACTCAAGTTTTCACTTGAGATACCTTTTCTTCTCTCTTTGTTTTCATTTACTTTTGTGTTCTTCTTTGTTGTAATCTTGCAAGTCTTTGTTTTTGTAATTCTGTTTTAATGAAAGTTTTATCTTCAATATCTCTTATTCTCATCTAACTTATGTAGTTTAATATTAATGTTCTTAAAATAGTTTAAATACAATTGAATCCCCTTCCCTTCTTTTTCTTTCTCATTCAATCTAAAGTTCATTTTTAATTCTCATCATCGTTCGTGTGTGTGTGTTTTCGGCACACAACTCTTTTCTTACCCCTTTATTTTTTATTCAATTATTAATTTATCATCATAATAATTATAACCATATTACTAATCATTTAAATGGCTGAGTAAATCTCTCATTGGGGTGAGTTATAATTTAGGTATGTTAAGTGATTGAGATCTTTTTCTCGATGAATATTCTTCAAATTAACATTGTGTATGTTAAACTTAGCATGTCATGGATTAATGACTTGTTTTGTTTAACATATGGATTCCATGTATTATTGGAACCATAAATACACTACCAAAATCAATTACTTATTGAGGTTAGAATCTTAGTTAAGTTAAGGCTTGGATTAAAGTTTTAACACTTTGGAATTCCAATCAACGTCAACTTGTGACATGGGTGTTAATTTAATGCAATATAAAGAAAAGCTGAAGGATATCACTAGCTTAACTACCTAATGATGAACTCATCCCAATATTTATCAAATTGTTAAATCAAACACCAATCATTAATCACTTCATTTAAGCTCTGCAAACAAACCCCCCAATCAAAATACAATCAACTAAAAACAATCGTCTATTAAAAAGTATCATCGCCGAGGATTCGACCCGAGTGCTACTATACACATTAGCAGAGCATTGGAACTTTGACCGGTCGATAGGCGACAATTGGCCTCGCTTTCCAGATGTACCATACAATTTCTTCCACAAATGTAGGGTTTCTTTCAAACATAGGGTTCATTATCCATACTTTTCCTTTCTCAAATATAAGATTCTATCCAAACATAGGGTATAAGATCCATATGTGCTATTTCAAATATAGGGTTTATTCCTTATGTTATGATTACAAATGTAGGGTATGAATAGTATTTCTAGAATACATTCAAAAAAATCCCAAATAATTCAATGAATATTCATATCTAACCAATGACTTGAATTTTATTCTAGAATAAATATTCTAACAAATAATAATTTCTTGAAATTCACTTAAAATAAATTTAATTAGTAACACAAATGTGGGTGTTTGTGATCATAAAAACCCAAAATAAATTAATGAAATTATTGAATAAAAACATTCTCTATATAATGGACCTTATGTAGTAACTAATACTTTTCTATTTGGTGTAGTTGATATCAAAGGTGTGAAATTAATGCATCCATTCAAGGTTAATGGATAGTAGTTGAAGACATTTCATGAGGATTTTTGGGAAGATATAATGGAGGATTTTAAGCTTATACCTAATTTTATAGAATAAAAAACCCCAATTTGTCTCTTTCCTTCATATTACTTTAGATATTTTTTATTCTAAATATATTTTTCCTAAACAATGAACACCATAATTGATTATAACCATGAATAAGAAAAGTGTGAGGGAGAGGGAAAGTATTTTAGGGTGTAAATATGTTTTTTATTTTCATTTTTATATGTCTAAATATTGTTGTATTTAAATATAAAAAGGTGTTATTGAAAAAACTATTCACTAAGTCTGTACATAATTTATGCATGCTTTTACTTTTAAAATTTTGGAGTGTTTGTAAATAAATGAAACTTGATCCCTAAAGTTGTATTTCCCATAAAAAATACCATACTAGTATGGAGGGATTCCATTGATTTTTAAATTTTTGGAATTAAATGATTACTGAGTGAATTTAAATGTTGTTTTCATGAAAATTTGGTTTTAAAACTAAAAAAATGAGTGTGAGTGAAAGATCATTAAGGAATTGGAAGTATAACATAAAGAAACTAGAATTTTAAAATTAATTCAAGTTAATATGGACTTTGTAAAAAGGAAAACCTCTTAGATCTAACTAAAAATATATTTATATAATTACTTTTAAATTAGATAAAAATTGGAAATTAAGATCCCACAATGAAGCTATGAGATATTAAGTATTGGGTGTGTAAGTAAATAAAATCCATTTATAAATCCAATAAGTGCTTTGCACAATACAAGGCTGGTAAAAATTCAATAAACTTCTTAATTATAAAAAAATAATTTATTTAGGTGTGGGGAATATTGAACTCAAAAGAATAAGAAATCAATCAATATATAAAAATATCATTTGAGCTATATCAAGGAAGTGGAAACTAGAACTTTGGTTTAAAGAACTTAGGAAAGATATAAAAATGGAGGTTCCACTTGTTAAAATTTTAGTTCCACATTAATCTATTTGTTTCACTCATGGAATTAGAGTTTTTTCTTGAATTAAAGTGAGATAGTGAGATTAATTCATAGAAGAGTAATAATAATTCAAAAAAATGAATAAATTGATGATTTTATTATAATTTGGTATGAATGTTTGATTCTAGACTGTACCATATTTTTTAATAAATAGAATTATTTGTATTACCTGGGAGTGAAATAGTGTAAGTGTGGGAGAGTAATGAGAGACAATATTTCTCATTTTTTTTATTTCATTTAAATGTAATTAACCCATAAATCTTGATAAAACCATGGAAAATAATTCATTATAAATAATTTTTTGAAATATGGACCTCATTGACAAATGAGTCCAATCTTGGGTTTAATGTTTTATTTGTTCTTAGATTAATTGACAAGCCATACTTTGATTGTGGATAATTGGAATTAAATTTTTTAAATGCTATTTAATATTATTTTAATTATTTAATTAATTTTAAACTTAACTAGATAAAGACAACATTAATTTTATTTTCATTGTGCAAGTCCAAAACATTGAAAAGTAATCAATCAACTACACAATTATTCCAAACCGCTAAAAGTCTAAAGCAACCACACACACAAATCCTATCGACCATGAGATTTTTTATGGATAATTCACTGAAGATGCCTCTTGATCAACCATATTGAAAATTGAACAAAGTACTTAAGCTTATATATAATGAACTCAATAAATCACAAAAATAAAATTTACTGACAATCTTTGGATCAACCATAAAGGACTGAAGGTACCATAATAAGAAATCCAATAAATTGTGAGACCCGATTAACAAAAAGAAGAAAAATAGTTTAATATGAATTCTCAATAGAATGAACATTCAAATCTACCAATCGTGAGGCTTCTTAATGTGGTCGATATGAGGCTTTAAAAAATATATTGACATCTATGGGTATTAAAAACAAAAATTCCCTAAACGTAAAAACTCAAAAAAAATTTAAAAACTATTTCTATTGCTCCTCAAAATTATAAAGAATTTCTCAAGAATTTGTGTGAAAATTATCCAAAGGAAAAATGTAATGGATATCATGAGAGATTATTGATCAAGATCTTGAAGATTCAAGATTCTCAACTACCTCAATCATAACCCTTGAGTTGTACACATGGTGGAAATCAAGGAATAAGGAATTGGGCACTGAATTTGAGGAAAATATTTAAGGTTCAGTAAGCGATGAGGGGAATGATTCCATGTGAATCACTTGGAAGGTGGAGTTATTTCAAGAGAGGTCCCAAGAATATCTATAAGAATAAAAAATATTCAATCAATAAGGGGATGCAACCATGACTATTGAATCAAGGAGAGTTGTTATATTTCTTGATTTCTTTTTAATTTTTTTGTAATAAATCCTATGATAGAACACTATGCCATTATTGGAAGATACAAGGATATTCCCCATAACCTTGTTAATAAATTTGGTATTTTAATCGATAATTTATTATATTCATCTCTCTGCACTTAAATGAATTTTTTAGGCATTAGGATATTTTCTTTTGTTCTATGAATTTTGAATTATTCTTTCCACCTAAACTGAATTTCACACATAGGCCACTTAGGTTCTCTTAAATGCTTGATATTATGAGTAGTGGGTTGATCTAAGGGTGATTGGAGATATCCAATCACTAGTATAGGTGAAGGAAATGGATGAAATGATTATTTCTTCCTTCTTCTTGAGCCAAATTAACTAAGGTAGGGTAATTAGTGAGGTTTCAATTGATCAAAGAGAGAAAAGGAGGGTAAAAAATAGAATAATGATTTAATTGGTAAGTGAGGGGATATCCAAGGCTAGTATACTATTTTTAAATATTAAATCCAAAGAACCAATCCAACTACATCCTCAACCCAATTCAATCACTGTTTTCACACATCAAACCCATAAAAAAATAGAAAAACACACCCATAACACTCTCATCTCCAGAGGAAACCTAAGTCACACTATTATTAAATTAAATTTGGGTTCATAAA
Source organism: Viscum album (assembly GCA_963277665.1). NCBI lineage: Eukaryota > Viridiplantae > Streptophyta > Magnoliopsida > Santalales > Viscaceae > Viscum > Viscum album. Next base: position 435,856,772 of record OY728119.1, read on the forward strand.
TATTTTTAATAAGGTACCCATTACATGATTATAATCAATAGGGTACATCAGTAGGAACTTCAAAAAGTTACATGAACTTCATAAGGTATATACCTTTGTGAAAAATCAACTTTGTAAGGTTCATATATGATCTTCATAAGGTACCTAGAGCTCTGTAGGGTACCGATAAACTTCATAAGGTATCATTCATAGGGTATGACTAGAATTCATAGGGAACATGGTATGAACCTTATACTGAGTGAGAACTGGAGCTTCATAGGGAATATCTGGAATTTATAGGGTATAATGAACTATATGATGAAACTTTTTAAGGCACAATAAACCCTAAAATGACATTTCATAAGGTATAGGTTGAGTTGAACTCTGGGATTTTGAAAAATTAATGAACTCTACACACATTATAGGATACATGGACCTTGAAGGGTATAATGGATTCATAGGGTAATCAACCGACTATAATTTTGAGAAAACTGAGAAAATATAGAATTAAAGATTCTGAAGTGGAAATGATATATGATGATGCTGAAGCTAGTATTTTAAGTTATATACATCATGAAGTTATGTTTAGAAATTATTCAATCTTGAGTTGATTAATATTGAATGATATGAAGAGAGAATATCATTATTCTATATATGTGTGATTTTCAAGTGAGGATATTTGAAAATTATATTTGGTGATAAAAATAGAGAATAAAATTAGATGATTTAATTTTAAAACTTAAATGATCTAAACATCACAAAATGTTATGATTCAAGCTGATGAGATGAGAAACCAATTTTCCCATTTGATAAAAAGAATATCAAATTGATATAGAAGGATATGAATTTAAATTTCCCATAAAATATGAAATTCCAAATTAATTAAATATGTAAATGTAAAGTATTGATGTTATTTCTATTTTTCAATGTCTAAAATATCATAAACTCATTGTGATTTAAGATGAAATATCTGAGTGAGAAGAGAATCTACTGATATGGAATCTAAGTGCTATAGGTTCAAGCTCAAATATGTAATGTTTTCTTGGAAGCTCTTATGCCTCAAATTGAGGTGCCATGCAGCAAGGTGTATGTTTGTGTGATTTTCATACAACAATAAAGAGTGATTTATTGTGAATAATCAGTGGTATTTTCTTAAAATAAAAAAACACAATCCAACTAGAATAATATACATTATACCTATTTGACTGATAAGAAAATGAGAAAAATAAATGAAAATTGTATTTTTGTAATACTCCTAGAGATAATGGGGTTTTTAAAAAGGGAGAGAATATAGGAACACACCCTTATGTTTCCATTGGGAAAATTTCATGAAGATTATGGGTAAATAAAAGTAAGGTGCATGCAATTTGTTTTCTTTTACATAATTTCAGATATATTTCCATTTATAGAAATATGAAAATGAACATAAGAAAAGGTTTAGGACACCTATATAGAAAAAGGAATCGAATAGATAAAATAATATAGAGGAGAGATATATATATGAAATAGTGGTTATTGAGTGTGCCCCGAAAAAATATAAACCTATCAAGGAGGAATAAAAAAGAGGTAATCCAATGATGAAGGCAAAACCATCTGCATATCAAATAAAAACTAAAGAATAAGAAGAATAAGAGAATGGTTCTGAAACTAGTACCTATGATACTGTGTGTTGTAGAAGCAATGAGTTAGAGAATAAGATGAGTGAGTGTCTTAATCTATGGAAGAAGTGATATAAGAAATAGATTTACTAAAATTTCATAGTTGATATTAAGTAGACCTTCAAGGGTTTCCATGTAATGATAAATAATAGACTAAGTACTTTAGTGTTTATTCACTAGGTAATTTTTTGGGGGTTTATATTCTTGAAGAGTGAGTTTTATTTTCTCGAAGAAAGGTTGAGATGTGAGAGACAGAGTTCATGAGGATTTCATAACATTAAAAGGAATTCAGAGACTCTAAGAGGAATAATATATGATTTTATATGGATATAGTGATATCCTGTGCAGATTTCAGATTTACTTCAACATGTAGAAGAAATGTTGAGAACTCACAAGAGTGATTATAAAGAACCAACTAAAAGAAATTTACATTTACTTATATAATATGGTAGATGCTCATAAGTTTCATATGGTGAACTGGGTTTTAGGTTGATCCTTAGCCAACCCACTTGAAGTTGATGATAAAATTATTAATAGATAATCTACGAATCTATGAAATTTGATCACAACAATGATGGTTTCAGGTGCAGTGGAAGAACCTATTTGGGTTAGGAAAAACTTGGACATTTTTTGATTCAATGAATAAACCACAATGTATATATTGATAAATGTTATGAACAATTAATTTGTCCAATAAAAACTGAAAAATAATGCTAGAACCAAGAGAGAGGATCTTTAATGTTAAATTTATAATTAATCTAGAAGCAAGATATATCTCAATATTGAGAACTTTATTCAAATATGATGTTGATCATTAGAACACCATTCAGGTTGTACTATCATGGAATCGATAGGATCCAAGTATAAAACCTCTAGTGGTTATTCAAACATTCTCCCTTGGTATCAAAGTATCATCTATTGTACTTTTGGTGGTAGAATGGTGGTGCCGATCATCTTATGTTGCTTCCTTTGATCACCACACACTCCTTCAGGGTTAAAGGGTTGATTCTTCTTCTCTTGTTCTTAATAGGAATAATAATGTGGAAGATATTCTATTGATATTGAGATATAACCCTAGATAAGTTATTCCAAGAGAGAATTATCTATAGAGGAGAATTTTTATTCATAAAAAAATGATTCTTCTACACATAGAAATGATATAATCTGATATTTATAAATCCAGAGTTAGAGAGTTGGTAATTTCACAAAGTCCCTTAGACAATCTCTTAATCTATAATGAACCCCTCATATAATAATAATAATAATAATAATAATAATATCATCATCATCATTATTATTATTTCTTTGACGTGTGCATGTATCATAGATAATATAAATATCAATAGATAAATTAATTCTTATTTAAATGATATTTCGTATATAATTTCCTTTACCTGATGAATTACTTGGCCCACACACCTTTTTTGGAATTTACCAAAACTTTAATAATAAATATTGTTCATTTAATAAATAAATAAATAAATAAATAATATTCACGGTCTTGTGAATAAATAATTATTTAATATTTTAGTCACATATAAATATAGTGGATGAATATTTATGATCAATAAATACCAAATAAATATTATCACTCAATCTAGAGAATACTATTTATTCCAATAGTTAAACTAAAAAAAATTAATTGAGATAAAAAAACACACTAAGTGTTTGACCCTCTTGTAATATTACATAGTGTAATTAGGTGGGTTCTTCGAAATTCCAATATCAACATTTAGTAACATGTAAATACACCCAATTTGAATAAATTAATTCCAAAAAATTAAAAAATAAATATTAATGCTCACTATGTAGTATAATCCATTTTCATGACATCTCAACAAGTTGGTTACATAATCATGCCATCAACCTATATGCTCGACATATCTTTTTTTTTGACTATCAAAAATGAACCAGTAAATACTATTTCCCAAGAGATAGATAAAAAAAGACTATAAGAGGGGGGTGAAATTTAAATTAAAAACAACATAAAATTTTAGTCCTCCTTAAGCATTAAAAACATTGGAAATATGAATTTTCGATATACCTATAATATATCAGAGTAAAAATTATGTTCACAGCTAAAATAAAACAATGGTAATTTAAACAACTATTGATAAGAGTGTTAACACAATGAAATTTAAACTATTATTATTTTATCATCAATCAATAAATTTATTAACATAATGAAAATTTAAAAATTAATAATGAATAATTTTAAATAAAAACTTAGAGTAATAGTTAAAAAACCAAATACTAATTTAAAGGATATAATTAAAACAAAGTTTTAAACCAATGTGCAAGGTGGATATTTATACTAGAACCAAGTTATACCTTCCTTAATATACCCAAAATACCTTGACTTAAACTGTTGGTAGGAACTTGGTCTTACTATCCTCAAAATCCCTTAACTTAAACTGTTGTTAGGTATAGTGTTTTATCCCTGAACAGTCTCTCTTACTATCCCTAGAAGTCCTCAATCATGTAGTATTACCAATATAAAAATTATAATGTAAATACCAAGATCTTTAAAATAAATACTCGACAAATATATTTCTTAGTAAAAAGAATCAGAAAGAAAACAATTACATTGATTGAAAGTTATAGCATCTAGACTTGGAATCCACTAAGTGGTACCCTAAGCCAGTTGGCCACATGAACACAAGTGTGCCTCCCCATATACTAGAGGCTTCTGACTAGCAATGAGGGTCTACAATGATATAGTGGGGAGAATATACCCTCATGATTAGAGTAATACACAATGGTAAATAATAAATGGAACAACAAAAGAATTAATAAATACTAAATAGCAGAATAATAAATCATCTAGATAAATAAATAGGTGGAAGATAAATCAACATCATATAAATAAATGATAATCATGTCATGTTTCTATAAAAAAAGTAAAGTACACAAGATACGAGGGAATATGAATAAGAAAAAAAATAAGAATAAAAAAGTCTAAAATCTACCATTACTAGCATCATGAGCATAGGCTTGGTCCTATGTTTTTGCACTCCATCAAAGCATAGGAAATCAAACATCAGAATATAGATGCTTCCATTTGTCTATAACTACTATCATGAAGTATATTTGGGTACCATAGATGACCTGAATAGGGTGTGAGATATACTCAGTAGGACACCTCCAACGATGCCTTAAACAATTCAGTATATGCATATAAAATGACAAGTTTGTAGGTAAAGGTAAAACAATAAATGAATAACCACATCAGACCAGGTTCCTCATGGGACCCCTGACACACACTACCTTCTTTGGACTAAGTAGGATATTTCTGAACCATGGTCAACCTGTACAAATATAATATAGGTTTATAAATGGGTCATCAAAAACAAGTATCAAGAATGGACCAAACCCAATCATGTTATTTAACTTGGTAGACATGTCCCTGGGATAACAGTTATGAACTCTTAGAATTTAATAAAAGGCATCCTTAGAGTTTAATAATTTCATTCTGATCCCATCCAAGGTAATCCATGAAGAGGAACCCAAGTATTTCTCCTAGATCATTATAATTACCCATCACCATAAGAGTCCGTACAAGGTGATCCATATAAGGAATCCCAAGTATCACTCTTGGCATGGTGTAAAGCATGACCCTCTGAGATCATCGCAAGTATACCACATATGGGACCAAGTATAACTCATGGAATGGTATAATGATATCTCCCACAATCCCATCTAAGGTAACTCCCCTAGGGTACAATTACTGCTCATGGGTAAATATGTCATCTGCTCGGTGATCCCATCCATGGTTTTCTACTAAGGAAACCAAGTTTCACTCCTAACTTATTTAAATTAATGTACAACATTTTATTTATAGATCATGGTGAGCCCATCCAAGGCATCCTTAAGTTTAGACCTTGATATCGCCCTCGACTTGACCTAAAGGTACGGTTTAGCCAATAATAATTCAAACCCTTTAAAAATGAATTGTATTCAATATAGTTTAATTACTAGTAATTAAAATCAATTCCAAGTCACAAGGATCTTAAGCCTTTAAGGAAGGCACACCCATAGGGGTGAATCATCTCAAGGTAAAACACCCCACTATGTTAATACATGAGTTACTAATAGTACAATAAGCATGGTATATAATTTATTTTATTTTATTTAACATTATAGAGGCATCCTCAGAGAATTCCGACACAAGACACAAAAAACAACAACAACAAGACTTTCAGGGAAAAGGAAAAGACCACCTACCTTCATCTTATAGTACTCTCCTCATCCAATATTGACTATTGAATTGAGATAGAATGGTAGAAAATAGAATAATAGACAAAAACCTGAAAATAGGTCACATTAGATTACACCAAAATAGTTCAATAGACAGTGAGATAAACAATGATAGGAAGGAAGAGGAGTAGAGATATTACTGTTAGTTATCCAATGAAACTGACAGTGAAGGAAATAGAGTCTAGATGAGGGAATGAATTAAATCCTAGGGAGTAATATAGAGAAGGATATTTTTTCAGGAGAACCTATCATTCATGAGAAATGAGAGGGGATAGAGGAGAAATTAACTTAAGGTAAAAGGGTCAAAATAATCATTTTTCCCAAACTTAAAGAGGTGTATGGTTTTCAAAATAGTGCACTAACTAGTGTCTAAGGACAATGGCCCATATGGTTGAGGAGCATAGTTTTTCAAACTATTCTCTACACATGAACCCCCTCTATTCAGGGAACACACATCACATGGGCTATATAACATGGTTAAACAAACCATCTATAGCCTATATTATCCCCTCTTTGGATCCCTATATTACCCTACCTGTTTTATCAAACTATATGGACTGGGATTAATGGTTTATACTAACCGTTCGACCTAGTTTTTCCTAAAAAATTTGAGGTTTTATGCTTTGAACAAGCCCCAGATACCCCCGTTTCCTATGTAACCTCATTAGGTATTAAAAAAAGGATAAAAACAAGGAATTAAACTGAAAACTAAAGGTTTCATACCTCAAAGAAAAGTCGAGACATTACAACCTCCCCTCCTTAAAACAAATCATCCATGAGTTTCCCTTATGAGGGTGGTAAAGCATCATTTGAGAAGAGTTTAGGACACTAGGAATGTACATTGGACTCTCTCTCCAAGGTCTTATCCTATAAATGACTGTGATTATATAGCACATGTACCAGAGGAACTGACCTTCCCTAGAGAGCCTTCATTCTCCGATCAATGATATGTACAAGATTATACTCAAAGGAAGCATCTACATCAAGCTAAATATCCTCAAGATCAAATGAATAAGATGGGTCAGAATGATAATGATGAATCTATGATACATAAAAGACATCGTGCATGGCCTGGTACCTCTGAGGTAAAGCCAACTGATAGGTTACCGTACTGACTCTATCTATGATCTCAGAAGGCCCGACATAATGAGGTGATAGATTTAACTATATCTGAATCTATCTATGACCAAATCTAGGTAAAATTCATAGAAATACCTGATGTATTACCTCAAACTCTAGAGGTCGAAGGTGATGATTGGTATACGACTTCCACCTAGACCTAGCTATAGCTATATGCTTCTAAATAAGTTGTACCTACTCTAAAGTTTCTTGAATGAGATGAGGAACCAATAGTGATTCCTCACTTTCCTCTAACCAACATAGGGGTGAATGAAATGACCTACCATATAGGGTCTCATAAGGATCCATATGAATAGTTGTATGAAAAATTTTATTTTAGGAAAACTCAATGAGAGGTATGTTCTTTTCCTAAAGACCTTCAAAATCAAGGTCACATGTCCGAAGAATGTCCTTTAACACCCATATCATCTACTTGGACTCCCCGTTAGTCTAAGGATGATATGATATACTCAAAATCACCTGTGAACCCAATTATTTTTGTAACCCTTGATAGAACCATGATATAAACAAAGCATCTTGATATGATATGATAGAATGTGGAACACCATGAAGGTATAAAATCTCACAAATATAAATCCTCCTAAGATCATCAACTTAGAAGGTATCTTAGATAGGTAAAAAGTGTGTGACCTTGGTTAACCTGTCGATGATCACCCATACTACATCATTGCCTTGAGGGGATCTCAGAAAAACCATCAAAAAATCCATAGTGGCATCATACCATTTCCACTCAGGAATAGAAAGAGGTCGTAGAATTTATATAGGCCATAGGTGATTAGCCTTAACATAATGATAGGTGGAATACCATGTGATAAAACCTTTAGTCTACCTATTCATACCTGGAAACCAATATTAACACTGTATGCCTCAATACATCTTGGTAAGCTTAGGGTGTACTGCCTAAACATAGGCATGATATTCTTACATAAACTCTTCCCATTTGTATTTAGGTACCCATATACATCTATGAAAGTGTAGGATCTCATCCTCATTGATAACCCAATGAGGTGGTGGTTCCTCACCTGAAACACTTTCCTTTAGGATTAATCCTTTGGGGTCTAAAATTTGTCTCAGTCGTACCCATTCTAGAAGGTAGGATGTCATTACCAAGGCTTCTAAAATAGGATACCCATGATATTCTCGAACCTCTTAGTGCATATAAAAAAATATGCCCATTAACTTCCACTCACTACAGTATAACTCTTCATACTTGGAAACCAATACTAATGATGTATTTCTCGATACATCTTGGTAAGCTCAAGGTGTACTTCCCAAACACAGGCATGAGGTTCCCACATCAACTCTTACCATATGTATTTAGGGACCCATATACATCTGTGAAAGTGTAGGATCTCAACCTCATAGATAACCCAACGAGGTGGTAGTTCCTCACCTGAAACACTTTACCTTAGTATTAAGCCATTGGGGTCTGAAAACTATCTCATTCGTACCCATTACATAAGGGAGGATGTCACTACCAAAGATTCTAAATAGGATACCCATGATATTATCAATCCTCTTAGTGCATATAAAAAAATAGGGCCATTAACTTCCACTCACTTCTGGCCTCTTGGATAACCTATGTTTGAGTATTCCGACTCAGAGGATCATCTGCTACATTTCCATTTACAGGTATATAATCAAGCTCAAAGTCAAACGACTGAAGACACTCTACTCACCTTCATTTATTGAGGTTCAAATCACATTATGTGAAAATGTATTTGATAATTTTATGGTATGTGTAAATGAATAATAATTCTCCCAATAGATAACGGCTCCAAGATCATGAATCATGAACCATGACTGTTAGCTCAAGGTCATGCATCGGGTAATTCCACTCATGTGGTCTTAGCTGGTGGTAATCATACACTACAACCCAATATAACTACATTATAACTTCTCTGAGAATGATTCCTAATGAATCAAATAAACTGTATAACTTTTACCTGGATCTGAAAAAATTGGGATCAACACAAAAGTCAGTCTCCCTTTTAACTCCTGAAAATATGTTTCACATGAATCAGTCCATAAGAGCTCAAACCCTTCTTATTCAAGCCCATGAGAGGCACTGATAGGCTTGAGAAGACCCAAAATAAAACAATTTTAATAGTTGGACATACCTAAGAAACTGTGTATTCCAAAGTCATTCTTGTGATGCTCTTAAGAAACTATGGTTCTCACCTTCTTTGGGTCAATAGACACTCCAATATCTAAGATGATATGACTCAATAAGCGAACCTGATTGATCCAAAATCATCATTTGGTGATCTTAACATATATCTAGTGCTCTCTTAGTTCATTAAGTATGACCTCAAGATGTTTGGCACAATCATGTTGGGTACATGAATACACCAAGATTTCATCCATGAAAACTACCACAAATGAATCCAAATACGGGTTGAAAACACAATTCATCAGAGCCATAAAGACTATTGGTATATTCATAAGGCCAAATGACATGACCAGATACTTGTACATGTTGTATCTACTCCGTAACACTATACATGATATTTCTTATGGCCTAACACCCACCTAATGGTAGCCCGACTCGTAAGTGGTTTGGTTCCCTCATCACCCCTTGGATTCCTCCTTACAGGTTCACACTATTTTGGAGGTTACAATACAAAAAAATTCCTATGGATTTAAACCTCCAGCAAGTTGGTATTACTCTTTGTTCTAGGTGTGTTTTTTACATCATCATTGGGAGAACATTGATCACCTTTTCCTTAATTTCAAAACAACTTCTTCTTTGTGGAATTTTTTTGGATTATTTGAAGTGCACCCTCTAAGGTCTATAACCATTCAGGATATTCTTTATGAATTGTTCAATATGTATTTATCTACATAGCTTACCATTTTATTCAAGGTGTCCTGCATTGAACTTATTCACATACTTTGGATAGGCAGTAATAAATCTTTCTATGAACAGGATTGCTTCAACACCAATACGGCCTATGCAACAATCCAATTGGTGGTAAAATTACAGTTATATGAACCTTGGACACTACAATAGCTCAGTCATAGATTTTATGATTTTGAGAAGGTTGAAGGTATATGGGATCTTCCCCCCCATGACATACCCTTGAGGTTTTCTGGTACCCTCCTTTCATTGGATGAAAAAAATGTAATTCTGATAGGGCCTCAAGGGGAAACCCAGGGCCAGCTGGTTATGGTTCTATCTTCAACGACTCTTCGGGTGATGTTATTGGATATCAATATGGTCCTTGTGGTTCTGCTATGGTTTTGTAAGTGAAGATGATGGGTTTGATCAATGCTGTTATCCTTGCAAAGTAGATGAGCTGGAACAATATCTGGTTTGAATGTGACTCCACAACGATTTCCCAAGCGGTCAAAAATGGGTAGGTCCACCTCACTTGGGAGATGATAGATAAATGTAAAAGATGTCTGAACCAACTATCTTTAATGATCTACATCACCACACATTCTTACTGCGAAGCAAATGCTCTCGCAGATGCACTTGAAAACAAGGGAGTGAACGAGGAGGTTTTCACTTTTTCTTACACTCTCCCCAATGACTTATTGAAATTGTTTCAAAGGGATAAATGTATAAATTCCACCTTTAGAATTTTTTAGATTCTTTTTTATTTAATTAAAGAGCCCCTGAGATCACATATTTCAAACAAACATAATAGTAGCTCGAACTCAAATTGATCTTGGAGAAAACTACCTCCCCTCAAAGTTGGTCAAAGAGGTAATCTATAAGAAGAAATGGATACTAGTTCTTAAATGTAATATGGTTAAACCAATGAAAATCTAAAAAAAACCATAGGGTATTATCCACCTTCTTAGTGAAAAGTATTGATGAACCCCATAGATAAGTAATGGATCATATACAACCCTTAGCCTCCAAATCTTCTAACTACCTTCTAAGTTCCTGGAGCTATATAGGATCCATATTATAAGGAGGAATGAAAACTAGTAATTCACTTGGAATTAGATCAATGATGAAATATACCTCTCTCATAGGAGGTAATCCATATAATTCATTAGGGAAAACATCTCTAAAATGATCTGCCACAAGAGGGAATTCCATACGATACATTCCCTAACTGCTCATAAAGAGACTAGCCATCTGGGATGTCACATTACCCAGACCACAATACTCAGGTCCATATTGACTCTCCTAGACATCCTATTCACCCTTATGAACATATGTACTTCCCTAAGGTGATTTTAAAGACACCCTTCAGTGATAACAATCAACGTGGGTGTGGAAAGGTACTATCCAATCCATTATGAGTATGACGTTTAATCCTATCATCAAAAGGAAAAAAGATTACATAGGAAGAGATACCCTCACACCTCAAGAGGGAAATCCATAAACTAGTGTATACTCTCTAATCAAACACCTAATGGCATGTTGAGAGCCATCACGCCACAAAACAATTCCATCTATAGAAAAAAACTTTCCATAATTTCCGCAAATATAAAAGAGTGTAAAGAACCTATATTAGATAAGGTAGAAACTAGAGTAGAGGCTACAAGAATAGTACCTCATATAATAGAAGTCCCTGTAATCTACTCCTTAGGTGTAGGATACACTATATAGATATGGATAGATCCATGACCTTGATATGCAACCTAACTAACCTGGGAAAGTACTAAAGGTTCCAGACGCAGTGGAAGCACATGATGGGTGTGTACCCAAATTTGAAAATTGTCATAATCGATGATTAATATGAGATAAATACGATGATGAAATCCTATATCCATAGAATTTAATAAAATATAAAATACAAAGGAAAGAACTTAGAACTGAGAAGATAGAATCAACATATTTTATTTATAATTAATTTAATTAAATTATAGAATTACCTCCAAGGTGATTCTTTATTTATTGATGCGTTTGACCATGGATTTGAGGTGTGGATTAGTTGCGATGTGGAATCTAGGGATATGAATCTTCTAGCAGTGATACACATGTGCTTCATGTATCTCTAGACGTCCCCGAAGGAGTCTCCGGGTGCTAGCATGAAATATCCTTATGCCTGTGATGTCCAACTTAAATCGCCTTGAGAATCACTTCCAAAGCATTCTCCTTGATCTGGTGGAGGAGGATATCTCTCATTCTTGAGAGCATTATTGGAGAGGAAAGAGTTCTCTAGGCTCTAGAGATTTTCTCTAAGGATGTTGTGCACACACCGATTGGTTAGCTAGTCGAATGACCCCTTGGATTAAATAGATAATAATAAAATAACGGGGAATTTGATTCACCAGGTAATAATAAATAATTAGCACATGTGCCATTACTTAATTTATTATTCCATGTGAAGCCCTATGTCAAATGATAATAATGATCATATTATTTCCATAACACATGCTTAACTTGCACATTATATTTAAATATTATTTAACCAAATAATATTTAATATTATTTCTCACTGGACCCATAACTTGGTCTGCCAATACTTTTCAATATTTACCAGGCCTTGAATAATAAATATTTATTTATTAAATAAATATAACTACATTATTCACTAATAAATAAATATTCCATCCTCAATATATTCTCTCGAATAACTAGTGATGAAATAAATGCGATCAGGCATAATTGAATAATTATTAAACTACGTATGAGAATAATATTTGTTAAAAATCTTAAATAAATAAATTATTTAACTGAGATACTGGATCCACTTAGTGTGTAACCCTCTAGGCCTGTTTCTCATTGGAATTAGGAGGTCTTGCCTAAAGTCCATGGTTACTATCTAGAAACAAGTCAAGGAACCCAAGATAAAGAAGTTGATGTCGAAATGACATGTCACTTCATATGAATGCTTACTGTGTAATATAATCCCTTTGTCCTAATATATCCAATCAAGAAGGTTGCGTGCAAGTTCCATCAACCCATGTTCTCAATTTATCATTCTTTGACTTCCCAGAATTGAACTTGACTAGAGAACACCATGGACATGTATTTAGTTAGGATATATCATTTTCGTAAAAGGGCTTGAGATATCTACTTCTTTAGAAGTGAAAAATACTTTCTCACATTATTTATTAATTCACTATTACTCGTGACACACCCAACATATCCTACCTCACTGCAAATATCTATTGTCATGGTTTTCATCAATACATCTAAGTGAGCAAGTCATAATACCCATTAATAATAATCTTAAAGTATAAGGACCAATATACACATTCATAGATAGGAAAATTCAATGACACTTATGAATGTGGATTTCATACTGGTGGGTCTTGTTCTTATAATATCATCCTAGATATTACTAAGGGCGAACACCATGAGAAGGTTCCTCAAAGTTTCATGAGTTGCCACCCCTAATAGACTGTATCATTTGTGTCCCTTTAAATGATATAATCTGGCCATAGAACTTATATTCAAGAATAGTGTCATGGCACTTCTAGGTTCTCATCATAACAAGGATCTTCTATAACCTTTTAATGTGACAGTTATTCTTAGGACATTATCATATACTATTTTATACAAAAGAACAATCATGATGTTATAAGTAGTTTATTAACATTCATCCAATGAATGAAGTTTTATCATAAATTAAAAAGAAGTTGGTATCTAGGGCACCAACTCTAACAGACTCCCACTTGCACTAGAGCCAACTACTAACAACCTTCAATCCTCTATCTCTCACATGATATGCATGCTTTTGATGAGATATTCCTTTAGTAAAGGGGTCATACATGTTCAATTCTATGGAAACTACCCTCACTCTTCACCCCTTTGATAGAAATCCCTAAATAGGTGATACTTTTGGAGTATGTGTTTTGTCCGATGATGTGACCTTGGCTCTTTTTCAAGAGCCACCGCTGTAGTATTATCAAAATACAATGTAATGGGATCTTTATAGCTAGTCACTACATAAATATCCCAAAAAAAGTTACGAATCTAGACGGATTCCTTGGTTACATCAAAATCCTCTATATATTCTAACTCCACTATAGAATCAGAAACAACTAGTTGCTTTGAACTCTTCCGGCTCACAGATCCTCCATTCAGAGAGAAAAAATATCATGATTGCGACTTTAGATCATTTTGATCTGTTTAAAAACCAACATCATCATACCCTCTGATGATAAGCTCCCCATCTCCTCCATATACCAGGAACATATCCTTAGTTCTTCTTAGATAATTAAAGATGGTCTTGACAACAGTCCAATACTGTTCTCCTAGATCTTCTTGATATCTTCCTACCATGCTTAGTACATAGGCAACATAAAGTTTGGTACATAACATGGTGTACATGATAGATCCTATTTCTTAAGCATATAGAATCTTACTCATCACATTTTTATCATGTTGTTTCTGGGGACACATTTTCTTGGAAATATGTATACCACATGACATAATAACCAATCCCCTCTTGGATTGTTCCATACTAAATCACTTTAGTATTTGGTCAATGTATGTACTTTGACTTAGTCCAAGAAGCCTCTTGGATATATCATGAATGATCTTGATCCCTAGAATGTAGGTTTCTTCACCTAAGTCCATCATGGAGAAGTACTTGTTCAACCAGTCCTTGACTGACTGTAGGGCTGTTATGTCATTTCAAATAAGAAATATGTCGTCAACATAAAATACTAGGATAATGACCACATTCCCATTAAACCACTTGTAACCACATGTCTCATATTCATTCTTAATGAAAAAAAATTCTCTTATGGATTCATCAAATCGAATGTCCCATGATCTAGATGCTTACTTTAATCCATAAATGGATCTCTACAACTTGTATTCCCTTTTAGCATCACCTGATGTCACAAACCCTTCTAGTTGTTTCATATAGACATCTTTCTAAAGGTCCCCATTAAGTAATGCAGTTTTGACATCCATCTACCAAATCTCATAGTCATGGAAAGCTTCTATGGAAAGTATTATTATTATAGATTTAAACATGAAAAATGGTAAAAAGGTTTCATCATAGTCAATTCATTGACACTATTTAAAACCTTTATCCACTAGGCTTGCTTTATAGGTACTAACTTGACCTTCCATGTATAGTTTATTTTTGAATACCCATTTACAACCAACAAGATTTACATCAGCTGGCATATTGACCAAAATCCAAAATTGGTTCTGATAGATGGAATCCATATCATAATTCATATCTTCTATCCATATTACATATTATGATCTCTCTACTTCTTTCTTATAGGAGAGAGTTTCATCATTGTTCAATAATAACGAGTCACCTTAATCATTGATAAGGAAACCATATCTCTCTAGTTCCCTTACCTCTCTTTTGCTCCTATAAAGTACTTGTGTTTTAGGAACTACCTATTCTAAGGGGACCTGTGGAACTTTTTCCTCTACCAACTCTTATGTATCTGGAGCATTAACTTCATCAAAGTCAATATTGCTCCCACTATCCTTTTTAGGATGTACTCCCTCTCAAGAAAGATAGCCTATTTGGAAACATTCACTTTCTTGTCTAAGGGGTTGTATAGGTAGTACCCCTTTTTTTCCTTGGGATACCCTATAAAGATACACTTCATGCCCCAAGGTTCTAGTTTGTTGCCTGAGAAAGTCTTAACAAATGCCTCTCATCCCCATACATGTGTATGTGATAAATTGGGTTTCTTTCCACTCCATAGATCAAACAGAATACCATTTTACTCCTTATTTGGTACTTAGTTTAAGGTGTATTCCATAGTTTCAATGCATATCCCCAAAAGGATAATGAAAGATATGCATGGATGATCATTGACCATACCATGTCCAACAATGTACAGTTCCTCCTTTTACTAACACCCTTCCACTATTGTGTTTAAGGTGGAGTGAGTTGAGATAGAATCCCAGACTTCTGTAAAAGGTATATGAACTCTTGGTTAAGATATTCTCCACCTTGATCCGATAAAATCTTCTTTATATTCTTACCAATTTGATTCTCTACTTCATTTTTAAACTCCTTGAATCTCTCAAAGGACTCATAATTATACATCATTAAGTATACATAGCCATGTATACTCAAGTCATCAGTAAAAGTAATGAAGTAAGAATATCCACCTCTAGATTCTACTATAAATGGTTCACACACATCAGTGTGTACCAATCCTAAAATATCTATGGCCCTTTCACCCTATACAAAAAATGGTGGTTTGGTCATTTCCCTTTTAAACTAGTGTGGCATCTATCAAGTGGTTTTAGATCAGAATAGTCTAAATAAGCATCTTGATAGAGCTTTTTCAGGTGCTTCTCATTTACATGACCAAGATAATGATTCCACAACTAGGTGTTTTATGAGTCATGTGAACTTGGTTTGTTATCAATTTACAACACCCGGTTCTCGTAATTTAATACATAAAGACCATTATTTAAATTCACCATACCATAACATATGTTGTTCTTATAAAAGTAACAACATTTATTTCCAAACTTGAAAATAAATCCATCTCTATCTAAAATCAATACATAAATTATGTTCTTGGTAACACTAGGTACATAATAACAGAAATGTAAAACCAAAATCATTCCCATAGGCAATGTGAGGTGGTAGTCACCAATGCAAAGAGAAACCAGCCTCACACCATTGATAGCTTGCAGATCCACCTCTACTTTGACAATTTTCTAGAATCTACTTGGTTCCTACATTTGAATACGGATGTGAGCCCCAAAAGATGTATTTAGTACCCAATATATAGAAATGGAAATATTTCACTTGATAACAAACAAACCTTTGGATTCACCTTACCTCTGGGTATAGTTCATCTTCCAGTGGCTTGACTTTCCACATACAAATCACATTGCCTCCTTTTCCTTACCATGCCTTTGGATCTTCTTCTTCTTGGTTGAACAGTGCTCGTAGGATTTAGATTGTTTATAAATCTTAGTCCCCTTTTCTCTATCCTTCCTATTCCTATTCACCATAAGGACTATGGGTTTTTCACACCCCATGTTATTATCATCTTGGATAATCTAGGTAAGAATCTCTGATAGACTCTTCTCATTATTGATTATATTATAATTCACAATAAAACTAGATAAGGTTTTAGGTAGGTATGATAGTATGAGATCTATATGCAACTCATATGGGAATTTAATCCATAAGATGTCTAGATGCTCAATGTAGCCAATAAGATTGACTACATGTGGTCTAGCTGGCACAAAATCTCTAAGCTTAGTAGTAAAAAAAGGGTTGGAGATCTCATACCTCTCTTGTCTCACCTTCTATTGATATAGTTCCCAAAGGTGAGACATCATGCTATAAGCATCCATTTCCTCATGTTCCTTCAAGAGATCATTGGTTATGTATGATAGCATGAGGAACTAAACATCCGTAACTTCATTCAGATGTTTCTCATACACAAATAGTTCCTCATCACTCACCTCATTTATAGGTGCAACTAGTAAAGTCTTTTCCAACACATAAAGTTTCCTCTCTTGGTGAATGATAACCCAAAGGCACCTTTTCCACTCTTGGAAATTAGTCCCGATGAAAATTTTTTCCTTCTCAAGTATGGATCAAAATGATATGTTCAATGTCATTTTGATTTATATTTCTACAAATTAAGATGAACATATTTTTAAAACTCTATTTTGATACATATAGACAAATAAATAAATTGATATCTATTAGTCTCCCACTATTTTGTCAAAACCCAATAGACCTCACCATTGGCTTTGGAATATCCTATTGCTTGGATATTCTAGTGACAAGGATCCATATTTCCTTTCACATTACACCAACTAGGGTTGGTCAAGAAACTTGAAAGGTTTTAGGTAGGAATTTCAAATGCCAACTGCATTAACTCACAACTCCTTGATCTATTGAGTGGACTCCCCAATCCTGAAATCCTTAATTTTAGATTTCCTTAACCTTTACCTCTCCATTACTCAATGTCCTACTAGGGCAGTCAACCCTTGATGTAAAATAAGTTAAGTCAACCCAACACTTCAAATTATAATTCCTCTATAATTGAAAGCACCCCAACTAGGGTTGTTCAATCACTTTGAACTATGGTTCGAATCTAACTGAAGTAATGGAAGGTTATACCGACTTAATATTTAATTGAGTTATTTTATCCATTATGCATAAATGGCCAGTTATTATCTTTTCACATGCTTGTTAATGTTAAGTGGGATATACTTAAGCGATTAAACATGTACAAATAATATTTACGCATAAGCCATTTTTTATTTTAGTTTCATCTTGTATGGTTGTCAGTTCATTAATTATGTGATCGAGTCAAACATCCATAATGAATAACCATACAAATTATAGAAATAAAATAAAGGGAATGATCATGATATTTACTATTTGTTAGTTTATCTAGAGGTTGATAAAATAACCCTGGCCTAGGGGAGAAATATCTTGAACCATTTAAGGTTCATTTTTACAGCTTTCCACCTATCCACCTTTGTATCTCCTTGGATTGGTTTCACCTAGGATCTTATCTTTAACTGCCTCTACTATCCTGGGAGCTCCATCCATTATATATGATTTTAACTCACATGTAGGTGAAGGGTAAAAGTGGGTTTATATAAAATAAACCATGGGAATGAATACCCTACATATTAATGAGGAGAAGGCACGCAGGACAACAATTTTAATTAAATAAATTTAAAGGGAACCAATCACGTACAAAGGTCTGGTCTAGCTCATGATCACCCACATACATGCAACTAATTACACATTTAATAAAACTATAATTCAATTATTTAATCATTATTATTAAGATAAATTATGCTTGAATCGATTAATCATTATCTTTAATTAATCAATCCTTTTTATCTTAATCCTTTTCTAAATTTCTTTGAGATTCTCATCCATAACTTTGTACATAACTTGTACCTTGGAAGAAACCTGGTGAATACCCCTCCAAAACTACCCAACATGTATATATAATTGTGTACACTTTATTCTTTGTGACATGTAGCATGCACACAGAATTATAATTGTAATGAAACTCATACATGATGTGCAGATATTTGAACATTACACAGATGTTAATTAAACATTTATATATATACATACCAAACACCTATCACATGTTGTGTCCCAGCTTTACACCCACACAAAGTTACATGTCTCAAGGGTAATATAATAAAATAATAAATTTTTAAATCTCATAATCTGGAAATAGTACACGACATGTAGATCCGACTATATGGCATATACCCTCCTCACCATACATCCGAAGTACACGCCTTGGGAAATAGTACGTGAGGTGTACTTTAGAAATCTTCAGAGTACACGACATGTCCAGTGGGTCACATGCCATGTAGACTCCGCATTACATGGTCACCATCCAAGTAATCCATATATGGTATACACGACTTGACCCTAACCCAAAGGGACAACATGCCGTGTCCAGTGGGCCACATAGTGTGTAGTCTAGCTGACCATGCACCAGTCTGTCCTAGTCAACACGCGGTGTAAAAATTAACAGCACCACAAGTCATTAATGCCCATGACATGAGTAATTTATGAATTAATCCCGATGCATTGAATACAAATACACAACATGTATATCCTACTATATAACGTGTATTATTGTGTTATCTGGACAGAACCATCGATGCCTCATGATGAGATCCTCAATTTAATTTCTTCATAAAATTATTCATTTCTCTTAGATCTGTGAGAAACGATAAGGGAGGAATAGATCTCAAAATTTAGATTATAATAATGATTAAACATGAATTGAAAAACTAAATTATTAAAGCTCAAATCATCAACGAATTATTTAAATAATTATAAATGAAAATATGATCACTCTAATACCACTTGAAGGTTTCGAGCACAACAGAAGTACATGATGGGTGTGTACCTAACTTTGAAAATTGTCATAATTGATGATTAATCTAGGATTAATACGATGATGAACACCAGTATCCACAGAATTTAATCAAAGATAAAAGACAAAGTAAAGAACCCAGAATCAAGAATAAAGGATTAACATATATTTTTTATAATTAATTAAATTAAATTATGGAATTACCTCCAAGGTGATTATTTATTTTTTGATACTTTTGACCATAGGTCTAAGGTGTGTCTTCATTGAGATATAGAATCCAAGGATATGAATCCTCTAGCAGTGATCCACATATGCTCCATGTATCTATGGACGTCACCAAAGGAGTCTCCAGGTGCTATCACAGAAGATCCTTACTCTTTCCATGTCCGATTTTGAATGCCTTGATAATATCTTCCGAAGCATTCTCCTTGATCCAGTGGAGGAGGATATCTCTCATTCTTAAGATCTTTCTTGGAGAGGGAGGAGTTCTCTAGGCTTGGGAGATTTTCTCCAAGGATGTAGTTCACACACCGATTGGTTATCTGGTCGAATGACCCCTTGGATTAAATAGATAATAATAACATAACAGAGAATTTAATTCACTAGGTAATAATAAATAATTAGAACAAGTGCTGTTACTTAATTTATTATTCCATGTGAAACCTCATGTCAAATGATAATAGTAATGCTATTATCTCTATGAAATGTTCTTAACTTGTATGTTATTTTAAAATATTATTTAACCAAATAATATTTAATGTTATTTCTCACTAGAACCATAAATTGGTCCACTAATACTCCTCAATATTTACCAGGACTTAAATAATGAATATTTATTTATTAAACAAATATAACTGCAATATTCATTGATAAATAAATATTCCATTTATAATATATTCTCTAGAATAATTATTGATGAAATAAATGTGATCATGTATACTTGAATAATTATTAAACCATAACTAGGAATAATATTTATTCAAATTGTTAAATAAATAAATTATTTAACTGAGATACTGGCTACACTTATTCTGTGACCCTCTAGGCCTCTTTCTCATTAGCATTAGGTAGGCTTGCCTAAAGTCCAAGATTACTATCTAGCAACGGGTCAAGGCACCCAAGAGAAAGAAGTTGATATCTATAACGACCCGCACTTATTACATACATAATCTTGAATTTATTCAAGAAAACACTTCCTTTTACATTGAGGATATTTTCAAGTTTATTGCTTTAGAGAATTAAGACAAAACATTCATAACATTACACATTGTTACATAGTGGATACCATAAAATCAGTTTCCATTTTTCTCAGAATATAAAACATTAAAACTTAAAACAAGACTCCTTGACAATTATTCAACATTTAACATGTCTTAATTCCTTGTATTACTCATCCATTAACCTGTGAAAAATCACTTAAAAACTTGGTATGAGCACAAAAGCTCAGTAAGGTATGAAAAAGAAGGAAAAATCACATTAGTCCATGAATACTCATAACGTATGAAAACATTTTCAAAAGACATGATTTCCATAAATACTTACTTTTTATAACATGATATTTACACAAGATCCACAAAAACATAAATATAATCATAGAGGTATCTTGGGGAATTACTTACATAATCTTGTAACCATCTTGGCTACCTTAAAATTTGTAACCCTCACGACTACCTTACTTTGTGTAACCATCGCAGTTACACTTGGAGTAACCATACGTCCAACCTCCAACTTACTTATACCCAATGAATTGGAGGGAAATATAGGTCCCACCCTTCATCATAAACAATGCCCAATAAACAAAACATAATCATACAACATAAATAATAGCATAAAAACATTTCTTTTGAATATTGTAAAACAGAATTTTAAAAAGGGGATTTTAGAAGAAAAGTCCCTTATAAACATCATATACTTGAAGTGAGACTTAATAGAGTGGATGGAATATGTATATACTATGTAAATACACATAATGAAACATAATATAAACAGAACCCATCACACAAACAATTTAAATAGCACATAAATAATAAAGTAGAAGGTTAACCCAAAGAATGGAAATCGGGTTAAGAATTCCCTTACCTTAGGCTTGTCTTACTTCAAATTTGTTTAAACCTCCTGTATAATGGTTAAAAGAGTGTTATTAGTATTTTACAGAAACATGTTCATGTTTATAACATCTTATATGGTCATTTAAACCTCATTTCACCCCTTAATTGTTAGTATTTTGTTCCTTGCATTATTTTGGGTGAGTTCTTTTGTGATTTTCACGATCGGTTCATGATGAATCGTCCTTGTTGATTGGAAGTGAAACTACAGAATTGGAATGGAGTAGTATTTACATATTTCCAGTACCATAAATTATACCATTTATCACTTTGATTCTTTATATGATGATGATTCATAAGTTAAAACATTAATTATGTTTGTTTAGATCATTTAAGTGGTTCTTTGATAATTACAACCTCATTTAGTATTATAAATTTGAACCATGGGTAAAAAAGAATTACAGAACCATATATGAGTAATAAAACATATATTATAACCTGGTTCAACCATATAAATGGTTTCATTACCAGACTTGAAATAATTAATGGAAATTGAAAATACATCGTCCACGATGTCGGTAATTCGACACAAATGGACAATGTTTTTTATTCTTTAAATAAGTGGAAGAGGAGAAGAATAATGATGAGGAATTTTCAATAAACATGAGAAGATAATGAATATACATGATTCTGGAGATTTCATGCCTCTTGGATAAGAGGGAGTGAGGAAATAAGAAAAACGAACCATGAAATAAAATAAAATCATGAGAAATTTCTCACGAAAATTCAGCAGCCTAACGACGTCTCTTAAAATTTCATAAAAACAAGATTGATGAGAGGAATGGAATATCTCATCATTCATACAAAATTTGGACAGTAAGGGGGAATATTTAATGAAATATCTCAACAAAAGACAAAGGGAATGGAATGGAATAACAAAAAAATGAAAGAAAAGAAAGATAATAAAAGAGATTGTTTACGTCTTGATCTCTTCTCCTTGAGATCCTTCTTAAGGGCTTTGATTTTGGTCTTTTGGTGAGACCATAAGATCTAGGAAGTGGGGAAGAAGATTGGGGAGGGAATTTGGCAGAAATTATACAATGATCAAGTCTTGAGAGGTGTGGGAGTAAGAGGGGAGTGAGGGTGATATTTATAGTGGAGGAGGGGAGGTATTTTAGATTATTTTAATCATTATTATAATATTTTTATCAAGACTATGAATAATCTCAAATCAAGTATCCCTAAATAGTGATAATATCATGTGAGTTCTAAGCAAGTGTCCTTGCATCACTTATGATGTCATAAATAGTGCATTTTTACTGATAAATTGATTATACGGTATTTTATCGTATTTCACTATTCACTGAAAAGTCAAGAGTTTCAGAAAAATACCAAAAATTTACCCCAACCATTTTTCGATGTGTAGAATTCAAAAATGAACTCCATTTGTCAAAATAATTTTCTAAATATTATTAATTTAATTTTTAAATAAGGTCACAATTAATTGGAAAAATAATAATATTGAAGTGCAATTAGTTTTATGTGACATTGGAAAATTAATTAAGATCCCATTATCCTATTGCCTTGGGAAAATAAAATAATAATAATATTTACTATTAATGAGGTCATATTACTATTCATATTACTATTCATAAGGGTAAGTTACTATTCACCAAAAAAACATGTTTGTTTCATCAGACTCTAAATAACATATTGAACACAATTGTAGATGACAGTTTCTTGAAATTCAAAACTTAAAAGGAATAAAATTATGTTTCAAGGATACTTATAAATATATAACTTAAACAAAATTTCAGGCATTTTCAATTTATTTTTAGAAAACTTTGGGATGTTACATTATCCCAACCTTCTTGAAATTGCATCCTCGCAATTTTATTTACTTATTAAACAACTGAGGGTATTTTTCCCTCATAGCATTTTCAGACTCCCATGTTGCTTCTTCAACCATGTGGTTTCTCCACAAAACCTTTACCTGGTGGATTACCTTATTCCGGAATACCTGTTCTCTTCGATCAAGAATTTGAACTGGTTTTTCTTCAAAAGAAAGGTTCTCTGCCAGCTGAACTGCTTCCGGGCTCAAGACATGTGATGTATCTGGAACATACTTTCTCAACATCGAAACATGAAAAACATTATGTACCTGAAACAAGCTCGAAGGCAAAGCTACGTGGTATGCAACTGTTCCAACTTTATCCAAGATTTCAAAAGGACCGATGAACTGTGGACTTAGTTTCCCTTTCTTACCAAAACACATCACACTTTTCCAAGGAGAGATTTTAAGGAAAACATGGTCACCTACCTCAAAAGAGAAGTCTTTCCTTCTGTTATCTGCATAACTTTTCTACCTGCTCTGAGCTGTCCTCATGTGTTGCTAGATCATCCTCACTTTCTCGGCCACTTCTTCTACTAATTATGGCCCCATCAACTTTCTTTCACCAACTTCATCCCAAAACGCAGGAGTCCGACACCACTTTCCATACAAGGCCTCAAAAGGTGCCATCTGAATACTGGAATGGAAACTGTTATTATAAGAAAACTCAACTAAAGAAAGATGCCGATCCCAACTTCCCTGATAGTCCATTGAACAAGCTCGAAGCATATCCTCCAAAGTTTGAATCGTTCGTTATGACTGCCCATCTGATTGAGGATGAAAAGCTGTACTGAAATTCAACTCTGTGCCCAAATACTTCTGAAGTCCCTTCCAAAATTTAGAAGTGAACCTAGGATCTCGGTCAGACACAATGGAAAGAGGAACTCCAGGTAACCTGAAAATATCCTTGAGGTACAATCGAGAAATTTGATCCAATGTCATTATATCTCGAATAGAAAGAAAATGCGTAAACTTTGTTAGCCGATCAATAATAACCCAAATCGCATTGTTACCTCGAGAAGTCTTTGGTAGTCCCACCACAAAATCCATGGATATATTCTCCCATTTCCATTCTGGCACTGACAAAGGCTGAAGCATCCCCTTCGGTAACTGCCGCTATGATTTAACCTACTGACATGTCAAACATTTCATTGTAAAATCAGCAATATCTCCTTTCATCCCATTCCACCAATAATACCCTCGAAGGTCTCTGTACATCTTAGTACTTCCAGGATGAATAGAAAATGGAGAACTATGAGCTTCACAAAACAATTCTTTCTTCAACTGGGAATCACAAGGTACACACAACCTTTTTCAAAATCTTAAAACACAATCTTTATCAAGATTAAATTCTGTCAACTTACCCATTTTAACCAATTCTACCTTTTTCTGTAGCTCACGGTCTTCCCTCTGCGCTTTCATAATTCTGTATGACAATGAAGACTGAACTGAAACCTGAAACAAAAGAGAGGTATTCCCTGCACCAAAAACTTCCAATCCAAAATTCATCAAATCATTAATCAAGGGATCATGTTCCAAACGTAGCATGGTTAATGATGCATGATGTTTCCGACTTAAGGCATCCGTTAATTTGTTTGCTTTTCCAGGATGTTAATTGATCGTGCAGTCATAATCCTTTATTAGTTCTAGCCATCTTCTCTGCCTCATGTTTAATTCCTTCTGAGTGAATATATACTTTAGACTTTTATGGTCAGTATATATTTGGCATTTGGTTCCGTATAGATGATTCCTCCATATTTTCAAAGAAAAAACCACAACTTCCAATTCCAAATCATGTGTGGGATAATTTAGCTCATGAGGTTTAAGTTGTCTCGAAGCATAGGCAATTACCTGATCATTCTGTATAAAAAAAAACCAAGCCCCTTCAAAGAATCATCACTGTAGATGACAAACTCACCATCCCAGGAAGGTAAGGCCAAAACTGGAGCATTCACCAATCTCTTCTTTAGTTCCTGAAAACAAACATCACATTCCTCTATCCAAAAAAATTTAACCCCTTTCCGTGTTAACTTAGTTATCGGGCTAGATAACCATGCAAAGTTCTTAACAAACCGTCAGTAATAACTTGCTAAGACCAGAAAACTACGAATCTCTGTAACATTTGTGGGTCTTGGACATTCATCAACTACTTTTGTTTTGGCAGGATCAACTGTTATTCCATCCTCATTTACAATGTGCCCAAGAAAAGAAATCTGTTGCAACCAAAAATAACACTTTCTGAATTTTCCATATAGTTTCTTTTCTTTTAAAGTTTTTAAAACAACCCTTAGATGTTTTTCATGCTCCTCTTTATTTTTAGAAAAAACCAAAATGTCATCAATAAATACAACCACAAACTTATCCAAGAACTCATGAAATACTCTATTCATAAGATTCATGAATACAGCAGGTGCATTAGTTAACCCAAATGGCATAACAAAAAATTCATAATGCCCATATCTAGTACGAAATGCTGTTTTTGGGATGTCATCCTCCTTCACCTTTAGCTGATGGTATCCGGATCTCAAGTCAATCTTGGAAAAGTACTGAGCTCCCTAGAGCTGATCAAACAAGTCATCAATATGAGGCAAAGGATACTTGTTTTTAATAGTGATGTTATTCAAAGCTTTATAATCAATGAAAAGTCTCATGGAACCATATTTATTTTTAACAAACAAAACAGGGGCTCCCCATGGTGAAGTACTGGGACGAATGAAGCCTTTCACAAGAAAATCCTGCAACTGATTTTTAAATTCAAGAAGTTCTATTGGAGCCATACGATATGGGGGTTTTGAAATTGGATTAGCATCAGGAAATAAATCAATTGTGAATTTGACTTCTCATTCTGGTATGACACTGGTTAACTCCTCAAGAAAAAAATCAAGGTATTCATTTACCACTGGCACATCATTAATTTGAATAGTTCCCTTGTTTTCAACAATATGAGCAAGATAACTTTCACTTCCATATTTCAGTAGTTTCTCAGCTTCCTGATATGTTATCAATTGTATGGGTTCATTCTTGTATACAAACTGAAACTCTTTCTTAAAAACAACTTCTTTATCTCTACAGTCAATCTTAGCATGATAATCAGAAAGCCATTCCATCCCCAGAATAACATCAAACTCGACCACGGGTAAAACAACAAGGTTTTTAGGTAAAGACTTTCCACATAACACAATAGAAATATTCTTATAATTCCTCTTTTCTATAACATTTCCCCCTGGTGTTTTAACAATAAGTTCGGGTCTCATTTTTTGAGGTGATATTTCCAATTTACTAGAAAATTTCTCAGAGATGAAGGAATGTGTAGACCCCATATCAAACAAAACATTAGAAAAATCTGACTGAACAAACAAAGTACCTGATACAACTTCATTGGATGTCCCAACACCTACTGATGTAGTCACAAAGGATCTCACTACACCTTTCTGCTTGTAGTCTGGATTCTTTGCATCATTTGGATCCCTCTTTGGACAGGAATTTTCATAGTGACCCATCTCACCACATTTAAAACACTTTACAGTTTTCTTATTAGGATTAATCTTTGGATCATTTTCATTGCAATCTCAGGCCATATGTCCAAACTTACCACATTTAAAACAATTCCCAGTTTTGATAAGACATTCCCCAGGGTTCTTCTTGCCACACTTTTCACAAACTGGAAACTGGATTTTCTTACCATCAGATTTCTTTGGTTGATTCTTACCCATTGCTTGCCAACTGGACCTTTTCTTCTCTTTGTTTCCAAAATGCATGTGATCGTCAGCAAACTCCATCTCTACCCTCTCAGTACATCGGAAAAGTTTCTCGTAACTTTTAAATTCACGGGAGGCCAACGCCCTTCAATACCTTGGCTTCAATCCTGAGTAAAAGCGGTTGATTTTTCTATCGAGATCCAGAATAAGATTTGGAGCATACCTCGCCAGTCGGGTGAAGTTCGCCTCATAAATAGCCACTAAATCTTCCTCCTTTTGTTTCAATTCAAGAAATTTCTTCTCCATTCTAAGTCGCACCACCTTAGGAAAATATTTTTCAAGAAAAAGACTTTTAAATTCATCCCACACTAAGGCATCAAAATCCTCTCTACCCCTGATATTCCTTACCATTGACCACCACTGATCATATTTCCCTTCAAAATGATAAATGGCAAGACTTACCTTTTGATTGTCCGAACATCCCATAACATCAAATATCTTTTCAAGGGCTTTAATCCATCCTTCTACTGCCACTGGGTCAGAAGATCCATTGAATGCAGGAGGATGTTGTCTCATAAAATGTTCCACCACTGTCATGTTCCGTTGTGGTACCTCTATTTTTCCTCTTGCATGGATGCCACCACCATTTATTGCCTGCGTTAGCTGAGCCATTACTGTCACAAACTGCTCGGTTCCAATCCCTACCATTCCGGGTTGTAGATCAGGAAGGATGTCATTCTGTCGGTGCCTCTCCTATTCAGAATCCATGTTCCTTCTGCGGACAACCATTATAAACAAACATTTATTATATGAAGCAACATGGTAATCTTTAAATGCTATAACAAATTAAACATAGAGTGAAAATCATTTATGGTATTCTATTAGCATCACCCTAACCCCTAAATTTATCTAAACCATCCTCTGATACCAACTATAATGACCCACACTTATTACATACATAATCTTGAATTTATTCAATAAAACACTTCCTTTTACATTGAGGATATTTTAAAGTTTAGAGCTTTAGAGAATTAAGACAAAACATTCATAACATTACACATTGTTACATAGTGGATACCATAAAATCAGTTTCCATTTTTCTCAGAATATAAAACATTAAAAATTAAAACAAGAATCCTTGACAATTATTCAACATTTAAAATGTATTGATTCCTTGTATTACTCATCCATTAACCTGTGAAAAATCATTTAAAAACTTGGGATGAGCACAAAAGCTCAGTAAGGTATGAAAAAGAAGGAAAAATCACATTAGTCCATGAATACTCATAACGTATGAAAACATTTTCAAAAGTCATGATTTCCATAAATACTTACTTTGTATAACATGATATTTACACAAGATCCACACAAACATAAATATAATCATAGAGGTATCTTGGGGAATTACTTACATAATCTTGTAACCATCTTGGCTACCTTAAAATTTGTAACCCTCACGGCTACCTTACTTTGTGTAACCATCACAGTTACACTTGGAGTAACCATACGGCCGACCTCCAACTTACTCATACCCAATGCATTGGAGGGAAATATAGGTCCCAAACTTCATCATAAACAATTCCCAATAACCAAAACATAATCATACAACATAAATAATAGCATAAAAACATTGCTTTTGAATATTGTAAAACAGAATTTTAAAAAGGGGATTTTAGAAGAAAAGTCCCTTATAAACATCATATACTTGAAGTGAGACTTAATAGAGTGGATGGAATATGTATATACTATGTAAATACACATAATGAAACATAATATAAACAGAACCCATCACAAAAACAATTTAAATAGCACATAAATAATAAAGTAGAAGGTTAACCCAAAGAATAGAAACCGGGTTAAGAATTCACTTACCTTAGGCTTGTCTTACTTAAAATTTGTTTAAACCTCCTGTATAATGGTTAAAATAGTGTTATTAGTATTTTACAGAAACATGTTCATGTTTATAACATCTTATATGGTCATTTCAACCTCATTTCACCCCTTAATTGTTAGTATTTTGTTCCTTGCATTATTTTGGGTGAGTTCTTTTGTGATTTTCACGATCGGTTCATGAGGAACCGTTCTTGTTGATTGGAAGTGAAACTCCATAATTGGAATGGAGTAGTATTTAAATATTTCCAGTACCATAAATTATACCATTTATCACTTTGATTATTAATATGATGATGATTCATAAGTTAAAACATTAATTATGTTCGTTTAGATCATTTAAGTGGTTCTTTGATAATTACAACCTCATTTAGTCTTATAAATTTAAACCATGGGTAAAAAATAATTCCAGAACCATATATGATTCATGAAACATATATTATAACCTGGTTCAACCATATAAATGGTTTCATGACCAGAATTGAAAGAATTAATGGAAATTGAAAATACATCATCCACGATGTCGGTAATTCGACACAAATGGACAATGTTTTTTATTCTTTAAATAAGTGGAAGAGGAGAAGAATAATGATGATGAATTTTAAATAAACATGAAAAGATAATGAATATACATTATTCTGGAGATTTCATGCTTCTTGGATAGTAGGTAGTGAGGAAATAAGAAAAACGAACCATGAAATAAAAGAAAATCATGAGAAATTTCTCATGAAAATTCAGCAGCCTAGCAGCATCTCTTAAAATTTCATAAAAACAAGATTGATGAGAGGAATGGAATATATCATCATTCATACAAAATTTGGAAAGTAAGGGGGAATATTTAATGAAATATCCCAACAAAAGACAAAGGTAATGGAAGAGAATAACAAAAAAATGAAAGAAAAGAAAGATAATAAAAGAGGTTGTTTACCTCTTGATCTCTTCTCCTTGAGATCTTTCTTAAGGGCTTTGATTTTGGTCTTTTGGTGATACCAGAAGCTCTAGGACGTGGAGAAGAAGATTGGGGAGGGAATTTTGCAGAAATTAGACAATGCTCAAGTCTTGAGAGGTGTGGGAGGAAGAGGGGAGTGAGGGTGATATTTATAGTGGAGGAGGGGAGGTATTTTAGATTATTTTAATCATTATTATAATATTTTTATCAAGACTATGAATAATCTCAAATAAAGTGGCCCTAAATAGTGATAATATCATGTGAGTTTGAAGCAAGTGGCCTTGAATCACTTATGATGTCATAAATAGTGCATTTTTACTGATAAATTGATTATACGGTATTTTATTGTATTTCACTATTCACCGAAAATTCAAGAGTTTCCGAAAAATACCAAAAATTTACCCCAACCATTTTTCAACGTGTAGAATTAAAAAATGAACTCCATTTTTCAAAAATAATTTTCTAAATATTATTAATTTAATTTTTAAATAAGGTCACAGTTAATTCGAAAAATAACAATATTGAAGTGAAATTAGTTTTATGTGACATTGGAAAATTAATTAAGATCCCATTATCCTATTGCCTTGGGAAAATAAAATAATAATATTATTTACTATTCATGAGGTCATATTACTATTCATATTACTATTCATAAGGGTAAGTTACTATTCACCAAAAAAACATGTTTGTTTCATCAGACTCTAAATAACATACTGAACACAATTGTAGATGATAGTTTCTTGAAATTCAAAACTTAGAAGAAATAAAATTATGTTTCAAGGATACTTATAAATATATACCTTAAACAAAATTTCAGGAATTTTCAATTTATTTTTATAAAACCTTGGGATGTTACAATATCACAACGACATGTCACCTCATATGAACGCTTACCATGTAATATAATACCTTTTTCCTGATATCTCCAATAAAATAGGTTGCATGCAAGTTCCATCAACCCATGTGCTCGATTTTTCATTCTTTGACTTCGCAGAATTGAACTTTCCTATAGAACACCATGGCTAGTGATTTAGTTAGGCTATATCATTTCCATCAAAGGTCCTGAGATATTTACTTCTGTAGAAGTGAGAAATCCTTTCTCACCTGATTCATTAATGCAGTATTACTCATGACGCACCCAACATATCCTACCTCTCCATGAACATTTTTCATCACGGGTTTCATCAATAAATCTAAGTGAATGATTCATAATACTCAATAATAATAATCTTAAAGTCTAAAGACCAATACACACATCTTAAGATAGGAATAATCAATGAAACTTATGAATGTGGATTTCCTACTAGTAGGTCTTGTTCTCATAATATCCTCCTAGATATTACCAAAGGCACACACCATGAGAAGGTGCATCAAAGTTTCACGAGTCCCTATACCTAATAGCCTATATCATTTGTGTCCTTTTAAATTATATCATCCAGCCATAGAACATATATTCAATAATAGTGTCATGGCACATCTGGGTTCTCATCATAGCAGGGATATACTATGACCTTTTAATGTGACAACTATTATTTAGACATTATCATATACTATGTCATGTATAGAAACAATCATGATGTGATAAATATTTTATTAACATTCATCCAATGAATATAATTTTATCATAAAGTAGAAAGAATTTAGTTTCTAGGGAACAAACTCCAACATACTCCCATTTGCACTAGAGCCAACTGCTAACAACCTTCAGTCCTCTAGCTCTCACATGATATTCATACTTCTACTAAGATAGGTCTTTAGTCAAAGGGTCCCCCAAATTGTCTTCCATGGACACTCTTCTCACTTAAACTTCACCCATTTGAAATAAATCCTTCAAGAGGTGATAATTTAAGAGTATGTACTTTGTTCATTGATGTGACCTTGGCTCTTTTGAAAGAGACACCACTATAGTATTATCAAAATACAATATAATGGGATATTTAATGCCAGGAACCACATCAATATCCTGAACAAAGTTTCGAATCCATATGAATTATTTGGCTATATCAGAAGTATATATATATTTAGACTCTACTATAGAATTAGTGACAACTGGCTTCTTTGAACTCTTCCAGCTCACAAATCCTCTGTTGAGACAGAAAAAATATCCTGATTGCGACTTCAGATCATTTCGATCTGTTTGAAAACCAACATCATCATACCATCTGATGACAAGTTCTCTGTCTTTTCCATATACCAGGAACATATCCTTAGTTCTTCTCAGATAATTAAGGATAATATTGAAATGAGTCCGATGTTGTTCTCTTGGATCTTCTTGATATCTATCTACCATGCTCAGTGGATAGGCAACATCAATTCTAGTATATAAAATGGCATACATGATAGATCCTATGGCTGAAGCATATTGAATCTTACTCATCCTATCTTTCTCATGTCATGTCTGGGGACACATTTTATTGGAAATATGTATACCATGTGACACTAGAACAAATCCCCTCTTGGATTATTTCATACTAAAATCTATTTAGTATTTGGTCATTGTATTTATTTTGACTTAGTCCAATCAGCCTCTTGGATCTATCACGAATGATAATTATCCCTAGAATGTAGGCTGCTTCACCTAAGTCATTCATGGAGAAGCACTGGTTCAACTAGTCCTTGACTGACTTCAAGACTGGTATGTCACTTTCAATAAGCAATATGTCTTCAACATACACTACTAGGATAACGACCACATTCCCATTAAACCACTTATAAACACATGGATCACATTCATTCTTAATGAAACCAAATTATCTTATAGATTCATCGAATCGAATGTTCCATGATATGGATGATTACTTTAATCCATAAATAGATCTATGAAACTTTCATACCCTTTTAGTATAACCTGATGTCACAAACTCTTCTAGTTGTGTCAGATATACATCTTCCTGAAGGTTCCCGTTAAGGAATGCAATTTTGATATCCATATTCCAAATCTCATAGTCATGGAAAGATTCTATGGAAAGTTTTATTATTATGAATTTAAACAAGGAAAATGGTTAAAAGGTTTCATAATAGTCAATTCCTTGATGATGTTTAAAACCTTTATCCACTAGCCTTGATTTATAGGTACTAACTTGATCTTCTATTCCCATTTTATTTTTGAATACACATTTACACCCAACATGTTTTACAATAACTGGAACATCGACCAAAACCCATACTTGGTTCTGATACATGGAATCCATCTTAGAATTCATAAATTTTAGCCATCTTGTAGGTTATGATCTCTCTACTACTTCCTTGTAGGAGAGAGTTTCATCATTATCCAACAATAATGATTCCCCTTCCTCAGTAACAAGGAAACTATATCTCTTTGGTTCCCTTACCTCTCTTGTGCTCCTACGTAGTATTTATGTTTCAGGAACCACGTCTTCCATGGGGACCTCTGGAACTTGTTCCTGTACAAACTCCTATATATTTTGAGCATCAACTTCATCAAAATTAATCTTTCTCCAACTATCCTTTTTGAGGATGTGCTCCCTCTCAAGAAAGAAAGACTTCCTAACAATAATCAATTTCTTATCTGCGGGGTTGTATAGGTAGTAACCCTTTGTTTCCATGGGATACCCTATAAAGATACACTTCATGCCCCAAGGTGCTAGTTTGTTTCCTAAGAAAGCCTTAACAAATGTTTCACACCCCCATACATGTGTATGCGACAAAGTGGGTTTTTTTTCACTCCATAGCTTGAAGGGAATCCCATTTTCCACCTTATTTGGTACTTGGTTTAATGTGTATGCCACAGTTTTCAATGCATATCCCCAAAAAGATAATGGAAAATCTTCATGACTCATCATCAACCTTACCATGTCCAAAAATGTACAATTCATCCTTTTACTAACACTATTCCACTATGGTGTATAAGGTGAAGTGAGTTGAGATAGAATCCTAGACTCCTGAAAAAGGTCAATGAACTCTTGGTTAAGATATTCTCCACCGCAATATGATTGAAGATTCTTTATCTTCTTACCAATTTGATTCTCTACTTCATTCTTGAACTCCTTGAATTTATCAAATGACTTAGAATTATACCTCATTAAGTAGACATATCCATGTCTACTCAAGTCATCAGTAAAAGTAATGAAGTAAGAATATCCACCTCTATCTTCCAATGGAAATGGTCCACACACATTAGTGTGTAGAAATCCTAGAATCTCTGTGGCCCTTTCACCCTATACACCAAATTGTGGTTTGGTCATTTTCCCTTTTAAACAAATGTGAAATCTATCAAGTGGTTTTAGATCAGAAGAGTCTAAATAACCGTCTTGATAGATCTTTGTCAAGCGCTTCTTGTTTACATGACCAAGGTGGTGATGCCACAACTGGGTGTTGTATGAGTCATGTGAACTTGGTTTGTTACCAATTTCTAACACTTTTTTCTCATAATTTAATATATACATACCATTATTTAAATGTTCCATACTATAACATATGTTTTCCTTATAAAAGTAACAACATTTATTTCCAAACTTGAAAATAAATCCATATGTATCTAAACTCGATAAAAAAATTATGTTCTTGGTAAAAGTAGTTATATAATAATATCTATGTAGAAACAAAATCATTTCCATCCCCAACGTGAGGTGGTAGTCACAAATGGTAAGAG
Source organism: Viscum album (assembly GCA_963277665.1). Classification (NCBI taxonomy): domain Eukaryota; kingdom Viridiplantae; phylum Streptophyta; class Magnoliopsida; order Santalales; family Viscaceae; genus Viscum; species Viscum album. The sequence continues at coordinate 435,891,629 of OY728119.1, forward strand.
AATCCAACCTCACACCATTGGCAGCTCACAGATCCACCTCTACTCTAACAATTTTTCAAAATCTACTTGGTTACTGCATTTGAATATATATGTGAGCCCCACAAGCTGTATCTAATACCTAATGTGTAGAAATAAAAATATTTCACTTGATAACGAACACACCTTTGGCTTCCCCTTGCATCTTGGTGCAGTTCCTCTTCTAGTGGCCTGACTTGCCACATGAAAAGCATACTACCTCCTTTTCCTTGACCTTCCTCTGGATCTTATTCGTCTTGGTCGGACGATGCTCAGAGGCTTTAAATTTTTTATAAATCTTAGTCCCCCTTTCCTTGTCCTTCCTCTTACTATTCACCATAAGGATTGCAAGGTTTTCATGCCCCATGTCCTTATCAACTTGGAGAATCAAGGTTGTAAGATCAGATAGACTCTTCTCATCATTTCTCATTATAATTCACAATAAAACTAGGGAGGGTCTTAGGTAGATTTTTTTGTATGAGATCTGCTCGCAACTCATCTAGGAATTTAATCCCTAAGATGTACAGACACTCAATATAGCCAATAATCTTGACTATATGTGGTCTAACTGGCACAAAATCTCTATGATTAATAGTGAATGAAGAATTGGATATCTCATACCTCTCATGTATTTCCTTCTCTTGATAGAGATCCTGAAGGTGAGACATCATGCTATAAGCATCCATTTCCACATGTTGCTTCAAGAGATCATTGGTCATGGATGATAGCATGAGGCACTAAAAATCTGTAGCATCATTCAAATGTTTCTCATACAAAGAGAGTTCCTCACCACTCACCTCATTTTTAGGAAGAACTGGTAAAGGATCTTCCAACACATAAAGTTTCCTCACATGGAAAAGGATAACCCAAAGGCACCTTTTCCACTCTTGGAAATTAGTGCTAGTGATAAGGTTTTCCTTCTCGAGTAAGGATCAAAATGATATGTTTGATGTCATTATGATTACTATTTCTACAAATTAAGATGAACATAGTTTTAGTACTTTATTTTGATAAATATAGACAAATAAATAAATTAATATCTATTAGTCTCCAACTATTTTGTCGAAACCCAATATCCCTCACCATTGGCTTTGGAATATCTGGTTGCTTGGACATTCTAGCGTCAAGGATCCATATTTACCTTCAAATTTCCCCAAATAGGGTTGGTCAGGCAACTTGAAAGGTTTTAGGTAGGCATTTCAAATGCCAACTGCATTAAATCACAGCTCCTTAATATGTTGAGTGGACTCCCCAATCCCAAAATCCTTAATTTTGGATTTCCTCAACCTTTTCCTCTTAGTTACACCAAGTCCTATTAGGGCAGTCAACCCTTGATGTAAACTAAGTTAAGTCAACCCAAAGAATTAAATTAAAATTCTATGATAATTGAAAGCACCCCAACTAGGGTTGGTCAAGCACTTTGAACTATGGTTTGATTCTAACCCAAGTAATGGAAGGATATACCGACTTAATATTTAATTGAAGAATTTTATCCGTTATTCATAAATGACCACTTATTATCTTTTCACATGCTTTTTAATGTTAAGTGGGATATACTTAAGTGATTAACAATATACATATAATATTTATGCATAATCCATTTTTTATTTTAGTTCCATCTTGTTTGCTTGTTAGTTCATTAATTATGTGATCATGTCAAACACCCATAATGAATAACCATACAACTGACATAAATAAAATAAAGGGTATGATCATGATATTTACTATTAGTTAGTTTATCTAGAAGTTGATAAAATAACCCCGACCTAGGGGAGAAACACCTTGAACCATTTAAGGTTCGTGTTTATAGCTTTCCACCTGTCCACCTTTGTATCTCCTTGGATTGGTTTCACCTCAGCTCCTAAATTGAACCACCTCTACTAGCTTGGGATCTCCATCCATTACCTATGATTTTAACTCACATCTAGGTGAGGGGTAAAATTGGGTTTACATCAAAGAAACCATGGGCACGTAGACCCTACATATCAATGAGGAGAAGGCACGCAGACCAACAAATTTAATTAAATAAATTAAAAGGGAACCAATCACATACAAAGGTCTGGTCTAGCTCATGATCATACAAATACATGCAACAAATTAAGCATTTAATAAAAATAGAATCAAATTATTTAATCGTTCTTATTAAGATAAATTACACTCGAATCAATTAATCATTATCTTTAATTAATCAATCCATTTTTATCTTAATCCTTTTATGAATTTTCTTGAGATTCTCATCCATAACTTTGTACATAACTTGTACCTTGGAAGTAACCTGGTGAATACCCATCCAAAACTACCCAGCATATATTTATACTTGTATACACTTTATTCTTTGTGACATGTAGCATGCACATAGAATTATAATTGTAATACAACTCATACATGATGTGTAGCACATATTTTAATTAAACACTTATATATATATATATCAAACACCTATCACATGTTGTGTTCCATCTTTACACCCACACAAAGGTACATGTATCAAGGGTTACATAATATAATAATAAAATTTTAAATCTGCGTAATCTAGAAATAGTACAGGGTGTGTAGATCTGAATACACGTCGTGTACCCTCCTCACCATCCATCCAAAGTACATGCTTGGGGAAACGACGTGTGAGATGTACTTTGAAAATGTTTAGAGTACATGACATGTCCAGTGGGACACACGCCATGTAGACTCCACATTACATGGTCACCAGCCATGAAAGCTATGTATGGGATACACAACTTGACCCTGACCTGAAGGGAATACATGCCATGTCCATTGGGCTACACTGTGTGTAGTCTAGCTGACCATGCACCAATCTGTCCTGGTCAACATGCAATGTAAGAATTAACTACACCATGTGTCATTAATGCACACTTCTTGAGTAATTTATGAATTACTCCGGATGCATTGAACACAAATACATGACATGTATATCCAACTACATGGTGTTTATTATTGTGTTATTTGGATAGAACCAATAGTGCCTCCTAATGAGATCCTCGATTTAATTTTAATCATAAAATTATTCATTTCTATTAGATTTTTGAGAAACAATAAGTGAGGAACAGATCTCGAAATTTAGATTACAAGAAAAATTAAACATGAGTTGACAAACTAAATTATTAAAGAATAAATAATCAATGAATTATTTAAATAATTATAAAAAAATATATGATCACTCTGACACCACATTAAGTTTTCAAGCGCAGCAGAAGCGTAGGATGGGTGTGTACCCAACTTTTCAAATTGTCATAATCGACGATTAATTCAGGATCAAAACGACAATGAAGGCCAATATCCATAGAATTGAATCAAAGATAAAAAACAAAGGAAATAACCCAGAATTGAAAAGAGAGGATCAACATATTTTGTTTATAATTAATTTAATTAAATTATAGAATTACCTCCAAGGTGGTTCTTTCTTTGTTGATGCATCTGACCACGAGTCTGAGGTGCGGCTTCGCAGTGATGTATAATCCAAGGATAGTAATCCTCTAGAGGTGATCCACACATGCTCCATGTATCTTAGGATGCCGCCGAAGGAGTCTCTGGGTGCTAGCATGGAAGATCCTTGCGCTTGTGATGTCCTCCTTCGATCGCCTTGAGAATCGCTTCCAAATCATTCTCCTTGATCCGGTGGAGGAGGATCTCTCTCGTTCTTGAGAGCGTTATTGGAGAGGTAAGAGTTCTCTAGGCTCGAGATCCTTTCTCCAAGGATGTTGTGGACACACTGATTGGTTAGACGATAGAATGACCCCTTGGATTAAATAGAGAATAATAACATAATGGGGAATTTAATCACCATGTACTAATAAATAATTAGTATAGGTTCCCTTACTTAATTTATTATTCCATGTAAAACCTCATGCCAAATGATAATATAAATGATATTATTTCCATGGCATGTTCTTAACTTGTACGTTATATTTAAATATTATTTAACCAAATAATATTTAATATTATTTCTCACCGGACCCATAACTTGGTCCTCCAATCCTCCTCAATATTTATTGGGCCTTGAATAATGACTATTTATTTATTAAATAAATATAAATGCATTATTTGATGATAAATAAATATTCTGTCCGCAATATATTCTCTAGAATAACTTGAAATGAAATAAATGCGATCAGGCATACTTGAATAATTATTAAACCATAACCGGGAATAATATTTATTCAACTTGTTAAATAAATAAATTATTTAACTAAGATACTGGATACAATTAGCGTGTGGCCCTATAGGCCTCTTTCTCATTGGAATTAGGCGGGTTTGCCTAAAGTCCAAGATTACTGCTTAACAATTGTTCAAGGTACCCAAGAGAAAGAAGTTAATGTTGAAACTATATGTCACCTCATATGAATTATTACCTTTTAATATAATCCCTTTGTCCCGATATCTCCAATCAAGCAGGTTGCATGTAAGTGCCATCAACCCATGAGCTCGATTTCTCATTTTTTGACTTCCCGAAATTGAACTTTCCTAGAGAACACCATGGAAATGGATTTATTTAGGCTATATCATTTCAATCAAATGACCTGAGGTATCTACTTTCATAGAAGTGACACATAATTTCTCGCATTATTCATTAATGCAGGATTACTCGTGACACACCCAATATATCCTACCTCACTACGAACATCTGTCGTCAGGGTTTTCATCAATACATCTAAGTGCATGAGTCATAATACCCATTAATAATAATCTTAATGTCCAAGGACCAATACACACATCCATTGATAGGAACATTAAATAACACTTAAGAATGTGGATTTCATACTGGTGGGTCTTGTTATCATAATATCATCCTAGATATTACCAAGGGCTCACACCATGAGAAGGTGAATCAAGTTTTCATGAGTCCCCAAACCTGATATCCTACATCATTTGTGTCCCTTCGAATGATATCATCTGAACATAGAACATATTTTCAAGAATAGAGTCATGGAACTTTCAAGTTCTCATCATAGTAGGGATCTACTGTGGCCTTTTAATGCAACAACTATTCTTAGTACATCATCACATACTACGTCACGTAGAAAAAAATCATGATGTGATAAGTAGTTTACTAACATTCATCCAATGGATACAATTTTATCATAAAGTATAAAGAAGTTGGTTTCTAGGGCACCAACTCCAACAGGTCTACTCTATCGGTGACGAACCTATGAAGTTTGAATACCTTAGCCATTACCATATCATTGGCATGATCTTTCAGTAGTAAACCATATCCCAACCTGATATGGAGCTACTGATCCTATAATTTAATGCAATGTTGATACACATCCCTTCTCACTAGGTACTGGAGGGAAATTTCAGAAGAAGCACTGAAAGTAACCCATCCTACTGCTAGATTGGTACTCAATTGGGTTCCTTATACACCGGGTATTCTTATGGCCTATACTACCAAATTGATGGAACAACACATAATTATTGGTGTGCATCATCTAATTTGAACTTCCCCCCTGAGCAACCTCTAAATGACATTTCCCACCTCTAGATGAATCGCCACCCTACCTTAAAACTGAACCACCTTGATTCAAGTTGCCAGCTTCCCTCAGCTTCCTCTCAATGATGAGGGATTGGTTCACTATCTCTAAAATAGTGGTAAACTAGAAGGAATTCACATGTGATTAGATGTCATACAGAATCCCATCTTGAAACTGCATCACCATCATTGACTCATTACCGGTCATGGTCAGTGTGAAACACTAAAGCTTAATAAAATGAACTGAATACTCATCCACAAACATAGCACCTTGCTATATTCATGAACTCTCTAGAGTGGTATAATCTCAAATTATGTGAAAAGAAGTAGTCATAGAAGGATATATGGAATTCTATCTAGAACATACTCTGATGATGATCAACATGTGAGATGACATCCACCAATGTTTGGTGGAGTCATAGAGCATATAGGTATAAATATTGACCCTCTTCTTTGGAGGAATCTTCATATGCTTGAATATTGATAACATGGAATCCATCCATGAATCATCAACATGAGTACCACCATCCCCCAAGAATGTGGGAGGATGATACTACCAAAATTCATGCATCAATTATTCCATAGAAGGGGTAGGTCATGACACTCCCTTTACAGACTGCATGAATATCTCTTAGAACTGAGCATCGGTGCCTAGTAAAATATCAATAGAAGGTTCCTCTAGTGGAACCATATGAGGTAATATTAGCGGACCAGGTCCCACCACCTCTGGAGCATGATCTTCACCACTGTCCTAGTGTATAACTCAAGGACTTCATGGCATTATAGCTCTAAAATTTCCAAACACACACCTCATAGAAGATTTAAAAATAGATAGGATCAATGATAATAGAAAAGTACAGGGTCAAAAACTTCCTATATATGAGTCAAATCTCTCAAAATTATCTTAAATCCAAGTCTAGGTGATAAGAAAGGTCACATAAAACATAAGAGACACTGCCTATTTCCCACTACTCAGGTCGGGTCAGGGTCGAGGTCTCATATTACATAATAGAGGTTCCGGTATATGGAATTTCAAAAGCAATGTATATAGGAAAACGACCTTTAATTTGAAATTGGAATCCAAATTTAACGGTAATAATTTCATTGAAAATTTTAAATTTATTTAAGTTCTTAGTTATTTATATACATAAATATATCACAACCTAGTTATATGTGTCACCATTTCCAATTTATAAAGCCCCATACTCTCTATAAATTGTAATTGGTGCATTGTGTAACTGTGTTTAACCTTTATATCTGATATTAGTATATAACAGGTCATGAATAATGATTTTATTAAATGAATAACCATTACCAATTTATAAAATTACATGCTTTATAAATTAGAATTGGCATTCATGTAATCAAAATCATCTAATGTTTCAGCCCATGGAACGTGTGGTCCATGACTCAACATGATATAATTGGTTAATTAAGGTGTCATCATCAATATATATAAGAAATAACCATTTATATTTATGCAGTCACTTTAATTAATCCAATTATGTTATCCCTACAAGAAACTTTAGCACATTCCCATATATAATAATAAAGGCACTTACAACAACCACATGTAATACAGGCAATGCACGCAGTAATATAAATATGTCATGGAATAATGCATGACATGTGGATCCTAAAGTGTCTATAATAATGAATTAGATAATACTTCCTTTATATACCAGGACAAGGAAAAAATAAAATCCATAATAATAATATCAATAATAATAACGCCAAAAAACATGTGTGCCACCCAATGATGTAATCAATTCAACTGTAATAGGCACAAACCAATACCAACAATATCTAATCCTAGGTAATTTGGGTTTTCCCTATACATGGGTTAGATACTCCCAGGTATAGGCTCATTACAAAAATTTTATATATCCTACTATCCTCTCTAATACCCAAATATTAAGACAAAATAAAAAAGGTGCCTTGATACCATTTTGTAGCGTCTTGACCCAGAATCCACTAAGCGGTGCCCCGATCCAGTTGGCCACATGACCTCAAGAATGACTCTCCATATGCCAGAGGCTTACAACTAGCAACGAGAGTCTGTGATGGTATGGTGGGGAGACTATTACCTCATGATCAGAGTTATCCATAATGGTAAATAATAAAAGGAAGGAAAAAAGCAGTAATAAATACTTAGTAGTGGAATAATAAATCATCCAGAAAAATAAATAGGTGGAAGCTAAATCAATATCATATAAAAAATGATTAACATTTCATGATTACATATAAAAAGTAAATTAAATGGGATATAGGTGAACATGCATATACAACATTCTAAAAAAAATACAAAAGATGAAAAGCTGTGACCACTAGCATCATGAGCATAAGCTAGGTCCTCTACTCCCATACTCCATCCAAGCATAAGAAATCAAACATCAAAAGCTAGATGCTTCCCTTTGTTTATAACTATATTCATGAAGTCTATTTAGCCACTATAGATGACCCGAATAGGGTGTGAGATATTCTCAGTAGGTCACCACCAATGGTTTCTAAAACAATGATGCCTGTACATATAAAATGAGCAGTGTGTAGGTAAAGGTAAACAATAAATAAAGAACAACATCAGAATGGGTTCCTCATGGGACCCCCCCGAACAACACTACTTACTTCAGTCTATAAAAAATATTCCCAAACCATGGTCAACATATACATATATAATATGTATGTATAGATGGATCATTAAAATCAAATATCAAGAATGGACCAAACCCAAGTATATTATTTTTCTTGGAGGATTCATCCCTGGGATAATAGTTATTCCATCTTATAATTTGATAAAAGGAATCATTAGAGTTTAATAATGGAATACTAAGACCATACAAGGTAATCCTTAAAGAGGAACCCAAGTATCACTCTAGGAGCACTATAATTACCATAATCATAAGAGTCAATCCAAGGTGATCCATATAAGGAATCCCAAGTATAAATATCGGAATGATGTAAATAATGACCTTAAGATCCTATCCCAGGTATACCACATATAGAACCAAGTATCACTCATGGAATGGTATAACCATATCAACCATTGAGCCCATACAAGGTAACTCCCATAGGGAACCAGTATCACTCATGGGTAAACAAGTCAGCGACCCGGTGAACCTTTCCAAGGTATTCTACTAAGGAAACCAAGTATCACTCTCAGTGTATTTAAATTCATGTACAACATTTTATTTATAGAGCATGAAAATCCCAACCAAGGAATCCATAAGTCTGGACCCTTGTATCCCCCCCAACTTGACATGAAGGTATGGTTTATCCATTAAGAACTCATACCATTTAACAAGGAATTGTATTAAATAGAGTTTAATTACTTGCAATTAAAATCAATTCCAAGGCACAAGGATCTTAAGACTTTAAGGCAGGTACACCAATAGTAGTGGATCATGTCAAGGTAAAATGTCCTAAAACATCAATACATGATTTACTAGTAGTATATTAAGCATGTACTATCATTTAATTTATTTTATTTAAATTTTTTGAGGAAACAATAAAGAAGTTTGGTGTGAGGCACAATGACACATAATAAAATACAATAAAACTTTTAGAGAAAAGGACTATACCACCTACCTTAAGCTTATAGTACTATCCTCGTCCAATATCATCCCTTTTTTTTAGACCGAAACACCATTTATTAATTAAAGAAACAAAAGTTTACATGAGATGAAAGGATGGGATTTTATTATAATCTCTTTCAAAGAGGTGAAGAAAATCAGCTGGCAGCGCATATCAGCCCTTGAATCGAGCTAGAATGGTAGAAAAAATAATAATAGATGAAAACCATGAAAATAAATAATTTGAGCTCAAAACAAAATAGTACAATAGATAGTGATATAAACAATGATAGAAAGGAATAATAGTGGATAACTTACCATTATCTATCTAATGTAATTGATGGAGAAATAAATAGAGTTTAGATGAGGAAATAGTTTCAAATCATAGGGAGAGACATAGAGGAGGAGAGCCTATTGTGTGCGAGATATGAGAGGGGAGAGAGGAGAAATTAAATTAATGTAAAATGGGAAAATAATCATTTTTCCCAAACTTAAAGAGGAGCACAATTTGGTTACACAGTTGGCCAAACCATGTGCTAACCATGTTCCAGATACTGTCCAAGGATAGTGGACTACATGGTTAGAGAGTATGATTTTTCTAATCACGCTCTACCCATGTGTCCCCATTTTCCTAGGGAACACACCCCGTATGGGTTGCAACACATGGTTAAACAAACCGTGCACATCCCATATGCTCCCCTTTGGGAGCCTTATAACACCTTGTATGATTTTTCTAACCATGAAGACTGAGAATTATGGTTTATAATAATAGTGAATCCTTATTGTTTCCTCTAAAATTTAGAGCTCCGGGTTTTGAACAAGACCCAGACACCCCTATATCCTCCGTAACCTCACTAAGTATTCAAAAAAGGATAAAACCAATAAATTAAATAAAAAACTAAGGGTTTCATACCTCAAAGAAAATCTAGGATATTATAAAAGTTATATTTGAAATAAGAAATTTCACAACTTCAAAATTAATAGATACTTTCAAAATGATTAATTACCATTCTTCTACCAACACATGAAGTTTTAGATTTATTTATAGATAGTGTTGTAACAAACTACAATGAACAAATTTCCTCAATATTAAATGTTATTTATAACTATATTGATAACAGATTCAATAACTTCTGATGAACTTATTATCTCATTATATCCACTGATTAAGTTATTGGAACTACTAAAGTGATTGTTTATACGATGAATTTAAATTTTCAGGAATGTTTAGATCATCGAATTTTTGAAAACCTTTTATGTTCTTTAGGATTTTAGTTACCAAAAATTCATTCTGCACACAAAAAATAACTTAAAAAATTCTTAAGCTAAATCCTATTCATTTGAAGTGTATTGTGGTTTTAAAAACAAATGAAGTAATCTAGTTATTGTCTCAACAATATGCTCCTTTTTTTAAAACACAAAATACACAAGAAAAATTGAAAATTGAACTGAATTTTAAATAAAATTATCTTTTAGTGGTATGAATTTATTTTCTTTGACTTAAAAACTTTATAAATAACATCATTATATACAAATATGCTAAGTAGGTATAAAAATTTTCCCCCATTTTCAAACAACAAGAGCTCTGAATTTTTTTTTAAAATTTCCCCATCTATGTAAAAAGCAAAATGTGAATTTTTCAAACCCCATAAAATTTTCTTAAATTTATTCCCATTTGTTTAAGAACAAAATTATGTAAATTCAAAGAGAATTAAAAAATTTCTTAATTTTCTCCCCTATTGTGATTTTCAAAGAGATGCAAGATAGAGACCATATGAAATGTTTTGAAACTAATTCATAGAGAATAAATTTAAAAGAAGTTAAACCTCTTAGAAGTTATCTTCCCATAATAATAGACGAACTTCCTCTTTTTAGGATAGTTACATGAAATTTTTCACACTAAATATTATTATTATTATAGTTATCATAAAATATAAAACCAATAAAGTTATAAATATGATGAAAGAAATGAAGAAACTGATGAAATGAAAAATGATAAAAAAGAAATGAAAAAAATCTTTGAAATAAAAATGAAAAACTAAAATATATTCCCCCTTTATTGGGGATTTTTTCAATGTTATGAGATAATATAAACAATAAATTTATTTAATATTACTTTATGATGATAATTACCAAATTATTTTGAATATATTCAAATATATTTGAATTTAAGGGTATTTTAAAAATATCAACAAGTTAAGTTTACATTCAAATAAAGTCAATAAAAATATCTCCTTTTTACGTGTGATCCCCAAGGAAATGATGTACAACATCTATGTTCTTTACTATTGAGTAATGTTATAGGATTATTAATAAATAAATAACCCTAGTATTATAAAAAAGGAATGGAATTTGAGTAAAACTCAATCTAAAATCTGCAAGTGTGAATTTCATTCACAACACTTGAGCACAACAACTTTTAAATTCCACATATTCATCTTCAGTAGTGGAAAGTGATACTAAATTTTGTTTCCTACTAGACCATGAAGCAAGAGATTATATTAAAAGAATGGAATGTTATGGAATTAAATTTTATATCTAATATACAACCTCTAATTTTAGCATTTGAGTAACTTGTTAGATCAAAAACATTTATGAAAAAATAAAATAAATCAAGTTATGAAGTTCCTTTATGGTATTGAAAACTGTGTTTTACCCCTTTTAAATGTGATGCATTCAGATTTTTTTGAAATCTCACAGATAAAAATAATTCAAACATAATTTTTGATCGATTTTATATAAGATATAGTTTACTTTCAATCATACTCCTATAAAGTTTTTGATCAACCAATTTTCCAGATTCATCAAGATCAAGTTTAAAAGAAGTTCCTATTAGAGTACTTATATTCGATACATTTATGAAACTAAAACATTTTATTAATTCTAATATATATATATATATATATTGATTTAATATATTTTCTTCTAGTTTTTATAAATTTTAAGACCAAGTAAGAAGTTGAGTTCACCCATCATGATTATTTCAAGCTCATTTTTTAAATTTCAAAAACTATCGAAAAGTGTTTTTTGAGTTGAACCAAAAACAATTTCATCAATATAAATTTAAACGTTGGAGGTGTCTTTAAAAATTTTCATTATAAAAATAGTTGTATCAACACTCCTTTTAATAGATTTATTTGGAATTAAATATCTAGTAAGTCTATCATACCAATCTTTGGGATATTTTTTAAGTATAAATAGTGATTTGGTAAGTTTAAAAAAATTTTATGAAAATTTATTAACTTCAAAACCAGGGGATTATTTGACATAAACTTCCTCCTAAACATATACATTATGAAAATAACTTTTAACATCCCTTTTAAATAAAGTAAAATTTAGATGTACTATAAAGGCTAATAATATTTGGATAGATTCAAGTCTAGCTACCAGTGAAAAAGTCTCACTATAACCTATGACTTCTTCTTGAAAATAATCCTTAGAAACTAGTATTGATTTATTCATAACAATAGTTCCATTTTCATCACCCTTGTTTCTAAAATACCATTTGACTCCAATTATTAGAAGATCCTTAGGTCACTAAATTAAGTTCAAAACTTAGATACATTCAAATTGATTGAGTTACTTTTACATAAATCATATCCAAATTTCATCATCAAAATCATCTCACATTTTAGGTTCAAACTGAGATAATAATTCATGATCCCCACATTGATTTACTAAGGAAATTTTTCTTTTAACTGACTATTTTACATCACTAATACTATTATTAGTAGGATGAATCCTTAAGATAGACTGGTTCTTAGGTAAAGTGGTAAGTTGATCATCAACTAAAGGTTATGTATCTTTTTTTGAAGTAACACCCAAATACTAAAAATCCATTGATCTTAATTTGGTATGATTTACTTGATGAGTTTTACTGGATCATCATATAACCCTTGATAGAAAAAGAGAACCCAAACATAGAAGAACCTATCTTTAAGGAATAAAACATGAAAACATTTTCAAAAAATAGAGCGTAAAATGATGTACCTAAAATGATAAAATATCAGAATATTCTATATTATTCTTTGATAGAGTATATATAATAATGATCATGAGGATTAGAAGATGTATACATCTTTCCTATGAAGGGGAACACCATCCAGTGGATCTAAAAATGTTTCATGAGGACCACTAAATTCCTGAAGGGGTGTAGGAACCATCATGTAACAATGAATGGGATACCACAGGGAAGAGAGATTTGAATATCTCATATGAAATTGACATAAGTTTCTCACAAACTAATATAATAGGATCACATCCTCTTAAATAATCATCCTCAAAACTCTCCATTTAATGAAGATTGTCGACCATATGTAACATATCGAGAACCACAACATGGTATTCAAGTATTTCAACTTGTTAGTGTTAATTAATTGAACAATTCAATGAATTAGTATAATATTAAATAAATGAATCTAAATCTTTGATTCATAAATGAGAAATTGTGTGGGAGCGATGTGGTAGTGTATGTATTCCATGCATTCACCATAAAAGTCACAAAAACCTTTGTTGCCATTAACCATTTCATCTATATGCACCATGATTTAGACCATGATAGGGAGGTTCTATGAATCCCATTTTAGTTCACATATAACAATATCTAACTTTCAGTAAAGTATCATAAGGAATTTATAAAAAACTTTACAACTCTTTTTGAATCCATCCAAACTCTTTTAAATACGGGTTAATCAAAACTCTCTTCATTTTGGAACAAAAACTTTGTCCAAAACTTTATCCTTATCCAAGGGCCAAAACGTGTGACCTTAAGGGAGTTAGTATCATAAAAAACAAACATAAAATCCTGATTTTATAGATGTAATAAAATAGTGTCCTCTAGAAAATCATCAGTTCTACTCAAGAAAAATGGTCCGGTGTGATCTCCATCAAACATACTCATATCTCCATAAAAAAATGTCCACCATAATATATATTATATAGATTTTATGCATGCATATATAATCACTTTATCAATGACATTGAGATACCACTATAAATGGAACATATCAATCAAGTATAACCCTCTAATATTGTAGATGAATAAATCAAATTCCATTCAGCTAATAGATGAGTACATCACATTCCCCTCATCTAATTAGTTGGACACAACATATGTGAATCAAATAAGAGTGGCCATAAATTTCATCAGTCTAATTTAGTCAAATTCCAAATGTCATTACTTGTCATACAATTGAATAAATTCCATCTTGGATGCACTCCAACTGATGACATGGTTAACAACATACGCAACCACCCCTAATTATCTAAGTTCATATTTTGACTTTCGTAATTAGGGTATCAATGTATGAAGGTTATCATGATAGGTATCTTATAAACCTTAGGTAAAAAGGGTTAATAACAAGAAAACATCCCTAATTATATCAATGAGTATATGATATTCCATGGGATATACTTTAATGGATTAGTTTAAGTAACAAGTCTCTACTTATTAACTCATGAATCCATTATTCATATATCAAATACAAATATTTATAAGTGACAAAAAAATTCAGGGTGGTGAGGCTTATAAATCCCACACACTAGTAGAGGGTGTGATATATCAAATGAATCCTTGGATCCTTGCACTAGAACACCCAGGATGTGTAAAGGGTGTGGTGATGAAAGTATGATCTCATGACCTTCTGATTGTCATGTGACCGTGTGTCCTTTAGAGGGTCATGCGATTCATCGGTTCTAGCCACCTTCATCTTCCTTTACTTTTCAGTGATAATCATACCCATATTCAGTTATTTATTCCTTTTTGGATTTGTCAATGATCATTTGGTGGGGTGGTGAGGCTTATAAATCCCACACCCTAGCATGAAAAAATGAATCCTTGGATCCTTGCACCGGCACACCTAGGAATCAGAGAATATTTATTGGAGAGTATGATCTCATGATTGTAAAGGTTTTCCATTAGGTAAAATATGGGGAACCACCTAAGAAGTTTATGCGACATGCATAGGCACTTCGTGTGATCACTCATAAATCACATGAAGTACTTATGGTGGGTTATACAAAGGACATCCTGCATATCTGACTAGTCACATGAGACTTAAACAAGCTAACACTAAACAAATATAAGGCATATACAATAAAAGGATGAAACAAAGTCTAAAAAGATGGGAGACTTAAGTGAAGAACATATACATTGATCCTCATGATCTTTGCATAAACCACATAGGTTATGCGACAACACTAGGACATGTCATCTAGATCATGCAATGCTCCTTTGGTATACTATTTGGATCATGTGAAGTCCCCTGGATGTGTCAGAGCAAGTCACATAGAACCCTCGAGCATGCCAACCAAGTCTCATGAAACCATCAAATCTTTCCAAATAGACCTTGTGATTTCCACTATACATGTCTCCCAAATCATATGGAAACATCGGTGCAAGTCATAGAAGTCTTGATATGGCATCAGAACATGTCAATTAGCTCTCATGACATCCTCCAGACAAGCCATCCAGATATTGCGATGTCCTCTAGACATGTCAACTGACTTTTATCATGACACCCAGACAAGTCATCCAGGACACGCAGGACCCTCTAGATACGTCACATTGACTCTCGCGATACCCTCCAAGCATGGTATCCAGCTTTCATAATGACACAAGGGCAATGTAGCTGAATCATGAGATTCCCTCCAAGCATGTTAGTTGAGATCATGTGATAGATTCAGGATTAGCTATCCAGGTCTTGCGATGTCCTCCAAACAAGAAATCCTTGGTCATGTGATGACCTTCAGACATTCCATCTAGATTATGAAACTTCCCTTCGACAAGTCAACTATATTATGAGATTGTAATTGGACATGTCAGATAGACATCCTCCAACATGTCAAGAAGACAATCAAGGCATGTTAGGTGGATAATCAATGCATGTTAGGTAGACACAGAGACCAGACCAAGTAGGAATCCCATGACATGATATCCTTGTCTAGCCTAATATAAGGTAAAAATTAGTGTTTAAGCCCCATCTAGCGGCATAATATGACATTCCCTGCATATAAAGGAAAATTCAGTGTGTAATCCTTATCTAGTGGTATAATATGATATTTAATGCATATTAGGGAAACCCCATTGTGTAAGCCCCAACCAGAAACATAGTATAATATGTCCTTTATATAAGGGTAGTCTCAGTGTGTAAGCCCTAATCAACTGAACTATGATGAATCTGATTCCTACTACAGCCAATATACGTAGTATGACTTCCTAAGGCCTAAGATCCACATCTAATATCTAAAAGGGACTATCTCAGTACATAAGTCTCACATCCATTAGAATTGAGATTAATTACTTTCTATCCCTTATTTCTCACACAGAGCATATCTCACATGGGATTAGGGAGTTGAAATGGTCATATCATTTGCATCACAAGATTCTACCATGATAGGGAAACCCCAACGTGTAATCCCTAACCAACTGAACTATGATAATTATGATTCCTGTTATAACCAGGATATGCAGGATGCCTTCCTAAGGCCCAAGCTCAAATAGTCATTCATATTGGTATAATCCCTGCCATGTCTCCGACATTTCAACCATCAGGACCCAATCTCTCCCATGGGACGATCATCCTTCCTCATACACCAGCAGATTGAGAAGTTCACTAAACTACGAGAACTACAATTCCTTCTATAACTAGGATATGTAGGATTCCTTCCTAAGGATCAAGTTCAAATAGGCATCCATCCCATTATAATCCCTTCTATGTATTCAAATTTTCAACCATCCTGACCCAATCTATCCCATGGGATGATTGTCCTTACTAATCCACCAACATATTGAGAAGTTCACTGAACTATGAGAACAATGATTCTTGTTATAACCAGGATACGTTGGATGCCTTCCTATGGATCAATCTTAAATAGGCAGCAATCTCGGTATAAGCCCTACCATGTCTCTCACATTTCAACCATCAAAACCCAATCCCTCCCATGGGCTGATCATCCTTCCTCATCCACCACCAGATTGAGAAGTTCACTTAACTATGATGTCTCTGATTCTTTCTATAACCAAGATACGTAGGAAACCTTTATAAGTTCTGAGATATATATTAAGAATCTAATGGGTTATCCCATGATGTAATCCCCACATCCATATGCAATGAGACTGATTACTTTCTATCGACTATTTCTCACACTGAGCATAACTCATGTGGGATTAGGGAGTTGAAATTATCACATAATTGGGTTCATAAATCTCCACCATCCTAGGAAATTTTAGTGTGTAATCCCCGATCATTGGAAGGATATAACTACCCACCATAAAAGGCAATCCACCTTATGGAAAGTCCTAAGGGTGTGAATGAACTATGGTAACTCTGATTCCTGCCATAAATATATTACATAGGATGAATCATTAAGGTTTGATCTTAAATATCTAGTTCCCTAGTGCCCCCATATATGTACTTTACATATGATATTAAACTTCATAGGTTTAACAAACTACATGGGTTTTTATTCTTATATTAAAATAGAATACTTAGGTTGCCTCATAATGGATTGATCCCATTCTCAAAATACTAACCATCTCCTTGGATAAAAAAACTTCAGATCACCTAGTTATACGACTCCAACATATAAGTAGTTACCCACTGATAGAGAATAGATGAAGGAACCTAGATATATAAAAATGGATTCATTAATAATATCCCCCTTTCTTTCATATAAATATACTTAACCTATGATTTTTTTGTTAGTCTAACCAGTCCCATATCAGGATTAGGAAGAGATTATAGAACATATATTAAATCTACAAGAGATTCCTAGAGTAAGAAAAAATTCCCATAAAAAGGATGTGATGAGCTTGAACTCCCATCCTATTGACCAATGTGAGTTATTAAGCACCATTGGGTTTGAAACCCCAATCAAATACCTACCTTTGGAAAGAAGGTTCATACCTAGTTATGGATGTGGGAGTTGTTGGGAGTTTTTTTAGGGATAAAAAAATGGTAATCCCGACTTGAATGATTATAAAAATAAATTTAACCCTCACTACAATCAAGCCATTGGGCCAGGTCATCGATATCTTTATGATAGAACAATAGTGGCGAATGAGATGAGAAATCATTTAACTATGACATCTCCTTTACAACATAAAAAGGACAGAATTCCCAGTTCTCATTGGACCATTTAGTTCCCATCATATGGGTGGTTCATTATCCATATACCCCATGTAAAACAAAAATGGCGAACCATATGTGAATCTCTCAAATAACCAAATGATTGGGTCATCATGCATCATTCAATTTTCTTTGTATGACATATGAAAAAAATGGTGGACCCAATGTGAATCTCTCAAATAGAAGGATAATCATTTAATCATGCATCGATCCATTTTATCTTGTATAATATATAAAAAAATAGAAAACCTGATGTGAATATCTCAAATATCAAGATGATCGGTTAATCATGCATCATTACACTTTGTCTTTTACAATCTACGTAAAAAAATGGTGAAACTGACGTCAATCTATCAAATAAAAAAATGATCGGTTGACCATGAATGATGCCATGTTGTTTTTATATCACAAAAAATAAATGGAAAACCTAAAATGAATCATATGATAGATCCTCTATAGCCAGAGATCTTAGGAAACAAGTCCATCCTCGCTTTGATAAGTCCATGTGAGTAGAATGGATGGATTAGAAATAAAAATACAAATGTGTTAACCATGAATATATGATTAATAACATATCATGCCTACAATGGTGTAATGATTAGTGAACTTGTTCCTCGTTTTCTTCGTGGCTGCAATGGTGTCCCTAGTTTCAATAAAGCCAGTGTCCCTAGTTTCCACAACGAACTGATTCAAAATGTTACCCCCAAAGTGAAAAAATCACCACCTTAATTATCTGATGATGGTAGAAAAGGGAGTAAAATACAGATCCATCATGATCTAGGGTTCACTTAGGAGGGCTCATGTCAACTACCATTTCCAGTTCCATCCCACCAGTACCCAGCAGTCGCCTGCTAAAGGTACCACCTAACACACTGTCACCTCTAACACCCATGCATGGGTAATGAGGAAGACACATCAGGAGTGAAAGGATATAGATAACCATAAGTGGGATCATATCCCAATTACATTGATGAATCCCACTAGCATATTCTTGAAGCATCCAGTGAGCAGGCTCATATTCCTACTCACTCAGAACAAGTCTACGGGCATATTCCTGTAGCATGCATGGGGGAGGTGTATATCCCTACCACCATACATGAAGTCCATCAAAATATCCCAATGGAACATGGAGGGAATAAGTGGGATCATATCCCCACTTCAATAGAAGATATCTTCCAGTATATAGTGGAGACAAAAAATGTGCAGGCTTATATCCATGAACACACTTTTCTAAAATACTATTACATCTTAGAAACAACTGAAGAACTCCTCCAACATATTCCGACATTGGTATAGATATAAGGATAAGTGTATATTACTATCCCTATAGCCAAGGTATCTCAACACTATGATCATCATGAACAAGTGATTTCTTCAGAGAAAGTGAACATTCTTTCTCTTGTTTAGGAGGATTATTCATAAAGGATGAGGTGTCAGACCAGGATCATATTCCCATCCTAGCTGGGGCTTACCAGGTGAGATTGGAATGTACCTTAGAACAGGGGAACACGCCTCTCAAAAACATTGGGTTTCATATTATAAAGGCCTAGGATCGGGTTCATATCCCCTTTCTGGATGGGGATCACTAAGTGAGGGAATCAAATTCCTCGAGATTAGATTATATTCCCATCAAATAAGACTAGAAACATACTCTAAAGGCCGAGGATCAGTCTCATATCCCCATTCTGGTCAAGGATTACCAATTGAAAATGATGCAGTTATCTGGACAAGCTCACATTCTTATCATTTAATATGCATGTTATATTCTAGTAGATTACAAAATCTAGAAACATATTCCTACTTTAACAGATGAATCTCTGGACCATCATCCTTCCGAGGCAATATAAGAGAAGGCTCATATCACTTCTCCCATTTTGGAGGTCTGTCAATATATTTCGGTGAGGAATACATATTCAAACCAGGATCATATTACTATTCCAATTGGGGCTCACCAAGTGAGAGTGACACATACCTTGGGACATGCTCATATTCCGGTTTCAAAAGACCAAAAACATATTCCAAAGGCTTAGGATTGGGCTCATACCCCCATTCTGACTAAGGATCACCAAGTGATAATGACACATACCATGATAAAAGATCATATTATTGTTAATAATGAATAAGTTAATTAGCATATTCCAGAATATTAATATTAGTAGGATCATAATCCCATAACACTATACAGTTATCAAAAATTTCCAAAATATTTCATACAACATGCTGATATCCCTACACAATTTCAGAAGGCAGGTCAACATATTACAACCACAACAAAGAATAAGACTTATATTCATCATATGATCAATGCCAATGTCCTTGAGGTTGTTCTTAACACATTATAAACACCCCAAGTATCCTTCAACTCTTCAACTAAAGAAGAAGGTGATCGTTACCATGATATCCCTCCTCATGGTAGTGTAGAGATGGATCTCATGGACTCTACCCCTGAAATCCTCTATGGTCAACCTCCCTATGGTGATATATCCCACAAACAAGGAAATCATCCCCTTTCCTAGACACTGCTATATAAAGAGGTGTTTAAAATTTAGAAGCCTTTGTATAGAGAGGTTCTCAAAACAGCGGGGTCAACCGTATATAGTTTCGCATCAACTACCAGTAGAAATCCACTCTAGTTAGCAGGTAGCCCCAAGAAGCACATTCTGTGGTATGATCAAATGGAGGTGTGTAAGTCTAATTAAGAGGAAGAAAATATTGATATATGGAGAGAGTTATCTAGAAACAACTTCTCCACCATGTTATGGCCTCTTGATACTTCTAACTATGAGATCCCAGATGAGCTAGAAAAGGATTTCATGACTTATCTAGGCCAAAATTTGTGGGATACTCATCAAATACTAAAGGATATAAACCTCTTTTATCTGGGGTATGAGGCCACCATCAGACCATCAAGATACTCTATTGTTAACTAGACCTGGCTGCTATCTCCATAGTATAGTATCCAAAAACTAGAAAATAATAGTGCAAAACTGTAGAACTCTTTCAACCATTGCATCAAACCTCTTAAGCAATTGATCTCAGAAGACACTTCATTCATTTTTATTCAAGAATGTATAAATTATGGAGAATTTAACTTCACCACATCCCTAGAAAAATAGATCCCCTCAGATACTACACCCCGTAATGTTATAGCCTTTGGATAAATTAGGGGATCAGGTAACGCTCAGGCCGGTTGGTCACTATAAAAAAATTCTCCCGCTTCAATGATGCTAATACATCATGAATAGAAGAATAGGATAGAAAATAGGTCTTTGAAATGGGCCACTCAAAGAAATGAGAATGCATTTTAGACAATAAAGCCAAGGTTTCAATCAATTTAATGATATCTCGTAGAAACTAACTCCCTTCCTGGGATTCCATTACACCCAGATCCTACATGAGAACAAATTCACCACATAAAACATTCCATAGTAGTAGTTTTTATAGCATCCATCTTGGAACGAACTCATCTCACTGGACTAGGAGAATATATACCACCACCTCCACCTACCAGATCATAAATTATCGAGATTATTCATGATATATCAGCAAAAGTTGCAAAAAACCCCCAAATCACTGGGTTGGGGGAATTTATATCTCAATTTCCATCACTAGATTTATCACACCCCAAGATAATTCTGGGGAAATCAATAGTGATTCCATATCAACCCAAACCCACTGAGCTGAGGGAATTTATATCTCAATTTCTATCCTTGGATTCATCAAATCCTCAACTAGAAGCATCAAATCCTCAACAATAGGATCAATTAATTACAATTTGGATCCGGTTAGTCCCTAACCCATAGGGTTGGGGGAATTTACATCATTGTAATCATCATCATCATAGAGAGAATCAATCTTCTCCAGGTTGGGAGGTAAATATCTCTGGTCGACATCCCATCCATTCCTCCCACAATAAGAAAAACCTTTGTTATTTGGGGTCTATTCAACAGTCATGACTGAAAAATCTCTCAATGTCATTACTCAAAGGCCGATATGGGAGGAGTATATGAAGAAGGAAATTAGACCCTGCTAGGGTCATAAGTCAAAATGGCCCAAAATGGAAAAGGGTTCAAGAAACGACGCTAATACAGGCAGTGAAGAGTCATATTTTTGTGTTGAAAGTAATGGAATAAATACCATTACTCGATACATCTTTGTAAATTTCATCACCATCAATACAACATACAATGTGGATTAAGACATAGATGCAGAGGGACACAATACAAAAAATTTACCCTGAGAGGTAGGTGATTTGGATGCACCAACTGAGGCTGCACGCACCCAGAACTAAATAAGGATCCAAAATATGGCACCTTAGAATATATATTTTCCACCTCTCTAGTAGAAAACTACCAAGGATAAAGGGAAAGGTGTGGACACATCCCAATAGACACCCCATATAGTTGAGGTTTCTTCTACGAATGAATAATTGTCATAATATGAGAATGAGATACAAACTATTAGAAAACTCAATGAGGAGATGATCAGGGGAAATATTTCCACTGGGTATCATCTTCAAGTTGAGGAGAATATTCCTCCTCTTATAAGATCTGATTATCTAGAAATATCAGCATCTAAGCATCAAACTGAATCTAGATCTAGGCAGTCAGTCTACATAAATGAGGAAATCAAAAATGATTATAACTTCCCTCTATTACGAAGACAACCTCTCCCTCTCCAGGGTGATCATTAAGTCTAAGAACTGGTTGAGAATCATCAGGAGTCGAAAAAGGGTCCAACTCATCAAGCCCCACCCACTCCCTATAGATGGGAGGTGACTCAGAAATCAGTACCTTTAGAAATAATCAATTCCATTGAGTCCCTAGATACTTGAATGGAAGCCATAGAGGGGTGACACAAACCTATGTATCCTGAGAAGAAGACATATCCTAAATGGGTGTATGAAACTTTTCCTCCACCCAATTTCACCAATCCTACCTTCTCCACCTTTGACGGTGTAGGATACCCTGAATAATATCTCAGACACTTCGTATCCCAATGTGGGCTGAATATAGTCCCTCAAGATCAACAAGAGTAAACAAAGACAAGGTGTTTTGTATAGAATCTGATAGTTCAAACCTTTGTTTGATATAGTATCCTTCTAGTAGGATCAGTTGTAAGATGGGAAGACCTTAATTTTTAAACACTAAGGAAAATGAAAATTGTTGACCCAATGAACTGCAAGAAATGTAAAAATGTGAGGGTGTCTGACTTCATATCCATATTGAAAGGTTTAACCTATTCACTTAGCATTAATATCTCATAGGAAGAGTTGCTAGAACTCTATGCTAAAAATATTTTGGATGAGATGCAGACACCTCTGATACTGATGAAGTATCTAGGTGGGTTCCATGTGTTTTCAGAAACAAGGCAATGTTTGGAATAAACCATTCAGATAACCTGAGCTAAATTTCGGCTCATGAATTCAATATAAAGGAAAAAGCTCTGAAAGGCAGGAGCTACTTCTATTACCCTCAAACCAATAACAATGACCATTCAAGCACCAAGGAAGTTTCCGAATCACCCATCACCTCCTATCGAGCAGAAACATCCACAAAATCACCCTAGGTCGAAAGCATAGAGAAACCAGGGTTGCCCAAGATTTGAGGAACGAATAAATAATTCCCACTTCTTTTGAAAGTAACAAGTCCCCAATTATTTCTTTAAACCCATAGACAATAACCTGCTCAAGCTACTAAATCCCAGGAATCCCAATAAGGTTAACTTCACCAACCATCCCGACAACTGCTCTTTCCATATAAGGTTGGGCCATAACACCCGAGAGTGCTTCATCTTCAAATACATCCTTTAAGTCATGGTCGATTCTAGATAAGTGGTCTTAGATAACTTCTCAAAGAAGGTGGTTTGGATAACCATTTACCATTTAGAATAATAGGGTGATTAGTAGAAAGTTCTAGCCAAACATGGACAAAAGTTCAATAACTGGATGACTTGGAAAGTAGTTGATCGGTCTCATGCCACCCTAAGAGCACAACTCTATGAACCCACCATAGTTATTATACCTAGTGACATTACATTAGATATGTATCCCAAAACTGTATGTGACCAACCATTTTACATAGTAAGAAATAGAAGAGGAAGAGTCATATTCTTTTCCAATATAGGATCTGACTCTTGCAGATTCCTTCCCTGCAACATCTAAATCATGGGAACTGCCCCAACCAACAAAACCCTCATCTAATAAAGAGATCATTTTTGGTTCTATCATTTTGATACACTTGGTATCCCCCTTATCCAATGATGAATATTCCTTTGAGTATGAGTTCCTTTCACCAAACCTGGGGACATGAGGCCGCATGAGCAAGAACTGAAGATATAGAGGACAACACAGGTGTGGTTGAACCCAATATTTTGGTCACATCCCCAAAGAGAACATATATATAGCTCTAACTCATGGTATGGTGTTCCAAAAATCCCAATAGAGACATTGAGGTGTATCTAAATCCTACAGCGGTCGTTCGCACCCAGTTGTCTTGCATGACTACCTAGCAGGGGTGCGATTACATGATCAACCCAAGAAATGGGGAAGGAAAACATGCCCCACACCACTGGTAGTAGATGATCCCAGACCTCTGCACAAGCACCAGGACCATCTACTTAAAATAACTCAGTTCTTTTTCTACATAACAAGGAAAAACCCTACCTCAAGAAGTACCAACCTTTGGCACTAAATTACAACAATATGAAATAGTTGGTGGTTTTCTCAGCTAAGATCTCAATCCAGGATGCACTCTATCTTTCAAAATAACTTAGTAAGGTAATCATTTAATCCCTCTAGATCCCATAGGAGTTATAGAAAGAAGTCTATATAGATGAAGTATATCAAGTGGAGACCATGCCATTAGAATTCCATATTTCCATCTCATTTATAGATCATGATTATGAATAGGTCATTAAGGGAACCATTAGAACCCTATATGATTTGGGTAGACTTGATAATGTCAATATCTGAAGGGATATGATTGTAAACGGTTCCGGGATCAATCTCATTCTAATTTTAACCCTCATATGTTTAGGATATAGCGAAGTGGATTTATCTCCCACAAAGATGACTATTCAAAGGTATGATAAGCATTAGGAAAGACCTTATAAGAAGATCAAAATCAAATATTAGTTTGGGGATCTCACATCTAGCACTGATTTTATGGTTATACAAAAATAAACCACATACAATTCCCTACTTGGAAGGCCCTAGCTCCATATCCATGTGGCAGTACCTTCAACATTACATCAGTTTTTTAAATACCCCATCGATGGAAAGGTCGACATACTACACGGTGATAACACCCCATTTGAGACTTGAAAAGCCATATATGCTGAGGAATGTTTCTACAAAATGGAAGGAAAACAAATAATAATGGATGATGATATATAGGTTATATCCCCCAACGGCTTGGGGACCTCTTCATAAAATCCATGGAGTATGCTCAACAATGACTATGTGCTCCCCATAAATCTAGTTGAGGTAATAGAGCTGATCCTAGATGTCCAAGTCCCCTTTTCCCCCAGTGATAGTATAAAACAAAATCATCTATGACATCTATCTGCAATGACTCTGGAAATAGGGGATGCTAATATCTTTTCTCATGGACTCTCTCACCCTGACAATGAGAAATATTCCCCCAGATTGATGAATCCATATAAAAATGCTGCCAAAGACTCAGAGGTGGATGAATAAGAAGAAGACCTCAGGAATTCTCCTCCAACATTAAAGGAAGGATTATCCACCACCATTGATGAGAGTAGGAAGGTAAATCTGGGAATGGAAGAAGACTTGCGACCTACACTAATTAGTGCTACCATGTCGATTGAGGAGCTAGAGATGTACATTTCATTTCTAAAGCAACACTAATACGAATTTTCTTGGAAATATACATAAATTCTTAGACTGAATGTAGATGTGGTTGCAAAAAATCTCTACTTACCCAATGACTATAGAAGCTTCAAGTAGGTAGCCAGGATAATGAACCCCTCTCATGATACCATTGTAGAGGCAGAAGTTGAAAAATTTATCAAATCCAACTTTATATGAGAAGTGAAATACCCAATACGTCTTGCCTATATCATCCCCTTAAAGAAAAATAATGGGAAAATTAGGGTCTACATCGACTTTAGAGACCTTAATTGACCTTTCTTGAAATAATAATTCCCATTTATGATCACATAACTCTAGATCAATGAAACAGTTGGCTTCCAAGATCTTTCCTTCATGGATGGGTATTCAATGTACTATCAGATAAAATGGCCCCTAAAGATAAAGAATGCACTACCTTTAGAGATCCTCAGGGGATCTTTTGATACCAGGTCATGCCTTTTGGATTAAAGAATGATTTTACTATATATAAACATGCCATACATAGTATCTTTAAGCCATTCCTAGTCAGAATAATCAGACGTTATGTCAGTGACCTGGTGGTAAAATCCTAACAGTAGTGTGATCACTTCATGAATCTTAAAACAATCTTCAACAAGTTTTGATAGCATAGTCTGAAGATGAATCCACTAAAATGTTCCTTCGAGGTAAAATCATGGAAGTTTCTTGGATTTTTGGTATACCACCATGGTATTGAGGTTGACCCAGAAAATACTAGTTCTATTCTTGCAATGTAACCCCTATAAATCTCAAATAACTGAGCATAATCCAAGTGAATCTCACCTACATTTGGTGTTTCATACCCAACCTAGCTAGAAAATCTTTCTCATTCACCAGGACAATGAAGAAAGGAATCTCCTATCAATGGGATAATGCATTCTAACAAGACTTAGAGAGTCTCAAGTAGTATATGCTGCACCTATTGGTACTGATGCCGCTAGTAGAAGGAATCCCACTCATCTTATATGTGGATACTATGGAATGCTCACTAGGAAACCTCCTCTCACAGAATAATGATTAAATAAGTGAGAAAAGTCTCTAATACCTCAGCTGAATGATGCTAGGTACTGAGAACCAATACTCTGATGTCGAGAAGAACATCATCACACTCATATTTATAGTATATAAGTTGATACATTAATTGCAGTGCCACATAGTCCATATAGTCTCTCATATTGATCTTCTCAAGTACATCCTTGGATTCCCCATGATGATTGGTCTTCTGGACCAATGGGTGGTCATCCTACAACAATACAACATCCAGTTCATGTCACAAAACATGGTGAAAGTGAAATCCCCAGATTATTTCCTCACAGCACATCCCACCACAAAAAGTAAACCAATGGACACCAAACTTCTAGATAAAGATTTTTTTTCTATGCCCATGACACTCCCTGATTAGCCACTAAATGAGGCTAATATTAATTTTTAATATATATAATATTAATGTGCTTTATTATTCATAATCACCATTTTAGTACATTTTACACTTTGAACATCATTTCACATTATGATTGTAATTCCTTCTTAAAATGCACTATTATGTGGTACATTTTTGAACATCATTTAAAGTACCCAATGATTCATCTGATTTTAAGGAATGTAATTATCAATATTTTAATTTTATATTTTGGGAAATTTATCTACACTTCAATATGAACATGTTTTACTCAGGGATCAATGGAGAATTCATGGAAGAATATGAGGATATTTTATGATGAAAGGAAGTAATTCTAGAGAAGGGAGATTGGCCACCAGCCCACTGATGAGAATATGGGACCCAAATTACAAACCCAATGAAGCCCAAATTTTATGGGATGCTAGGAGAAATATATAGGAACAAATAATTCTTCAGGATCCAGTTCTAATTCAGCCTCCATGGTGGTCATTAAGGCGGACCGATGTGGAGATAAAATTCTGGGCCAGATTCTGTGGCCCAAAAAAAATCCTACTAATATAATCATATCTCGGAATAAAATACTCCAAATGAGACCAACGTTTATAGGAGGTTAGAAGAAATCTGGAGATCCATTTTCTTTTTCTATGTCCCACTCTAATTCGTCCATCTAGAAGGTCTTCCAAGCACGTCTGTTCGGTGGATGAAAGCTAGATGCCACCTCGGGTCAAGGGTGGAAAAATCAACTCTCCCTCAACTTTCCACCCAACTATGGCCTTCCATAATCAATTGGGATGCTTTATACTATTGGAGGATCGACCCAAGGCTCCCAAAATTCCTATTTAAGGTAGTGGTGGTGGAGGAGTTGATCATCTTTGAGCTTTGTTTCGTTTTAATGTTATGCTGCCAATTTGATGTTGTAATCGCATTCCTTCAATTGTAAGTTCCTTGAATTACCTTAGTTTCTTTATAAAAGTTCTTCATATACTATTTTTATATTCTTCTTATTATCAATTTGATACCGTTGCCTCAAGGTGTGAACTTTTTCATACCAAACCTTGTGAGATCATCACACAACGATGGAGCGATTGTTTTTTTTCATTGTTTTTTTTACTTCTCCAATTCCCCCCCCATGAGTCTACTTTCCGCTTCCATTGAAACCATGGGATCAATGGAAAGCTAAACCACTTATGGTCTAATCAAAGGGAGTATCAAGGGTCTGTATTGGATGTTATTTCTCACTCCATTAATGGATAATCACTTCTTTTAAATGAGATTTTTATTTGATGACTTTAAAACTTCTTCATCCTTATTGAATTTAAGGTCACACATTTCAAGTGATAATAAGAACCTTTAGCTTGGAGTGCTCAAAACTTTGATCCTTCAAGTGTATAGGTGATTAGTATTATGGTGTGTAGTAATTAAACTAGTAAGTGATGATTTTGTTTGATCTCCTTAAATGAACCCATCTCAAATATAAGAAATTGAAATATTTTTACAAGAAAAAGAATGCATCCAATCCACCCCTTGTAATAACCTAGGATAAACCCTTCTCATAATTTGAATTCACTTAGGAATTTCAGTGTTCAATTAAACCAATATAAAATCAACCCAAATTTGTCCACTCAATAGTGAAAAATAGTCCATATAATTTACGTGTCCATAGGTAACTTCTTAGGTCTCCGAGGATTCGACAACCCAAGCTAAACTACAAAGACCGTTATACCTTCTTCTCTTGGGTAAATTTGAGCGTGAATCAAATTTTGGTGACGTTTATGGGGTCCCACATAAGTCATCTAAACACCCATTCTATTCTCCCCCATTTATTCTTTTCTCATCCAAATTCTCTTATCTTGTCCCTTTCTCGTTTTTTTTCTTTTGGTGCATGTCTGCCTACACCCGCGATCAATCAAACCGTCTAGTTAGGGTGGATAATATTGAGGTTGGGGAGTCAAGTACACCAAGGTAAATCTCTCCATTAGATCCTAATCTTCCTAATATTCTAGAGTCAAAAATTGAGCCCATTTAAATGGAAGGTCTTCAAAGAAACCAACTCATAAACCCGGGTGGTAACCAAAATGGATACCCAAATGAGGCAGCCCCAAACTTGGGGAATGCAATTGATCAAACCATAAATGACTACCTCACACCTTCCTGGACCAATTCCCCCTCATTCATTAGACACAATTACCTAGGAGATGAAAACTACATATTTAAACCCCATGTCCTAAACCACCTTCCCACATTCCATGGAATGGAGTCTGAGATGCCCTACCTTCACATTAAGGAGTTTAATGACATTGTAGAAACCATGTGTCCCCCACATCAACTAGAATCTGCTAAGATGAGGCTATTTACTTTTTCTTTAAAGGATTGAGCAAAAAATTGGCTAAACAATTTGATACCATCATCCATAAACTCTTGGGACCAATTACAAAGATAATTCTACAAAAAATACTTTCCCCACCACAAAACAATTTCACTTAAAAAGAGCATCCACAACTTTTTTGAAAAAGAGGGAGATTCATTCTATGAAAAATGGGAGTGGTTCAAAGAAACTCTAAACATGATTCCACACCATAGTTTTTTCTATTCCTGAACAATTGAGAATTTTCTATGAAGGGTTGGGTCCGGGGAACAAACAATTCATTGACATGATGTGTAATGGAACCTTTAAAAACAAAGCCCCAAATGATGCTTGTTGGGCGGAAGAAAGAGCAAGGGAATGATGGCAAGAAGGGGGGGTGAATTGCCTTTTAAAAAATGATTAACAAATTAAAAATCAAAGTAAAGAATGCAGCGGAAATAAAGAGGCAAGACACACAAAATTGATAACGGAGTTCGGCCAAAACCCGGCCTACGTCTCCGCTCCCAACTCAACCGTTGAGAGATTCCTACCGCTTGCTTTTCAATGGTTTTATCAAGAAACCCACTAGGCTTTGAGGTAGCACTAGGACCTATTACAGCTTGCTTTTGGTGGTTAAGCAAGAACCCACTTGCTTTCAATGGAATAGCAAGAACCCACTAGCCTTTTTAACGGGTGAAGGCTAGCTCACCGGTGACACAAGCCTTTTAAAAGGAAAGGCTTGAAGAAACCTCTTCACACCTTAATGGTGATGTGAAACCCAAAAGAAAGAGGGATGAAGAAAGAGTTTGGGGTTTGTAGGCACAAACCCAAATTTAAAGCTCAAAATAAATAAACAAGAAAAACCGTATTGGAGGAAGACTTGGGCGCCAATTGGATGATGGAGTTGATGTAGAGTGCTCTCCCAAGCTTCTTGAGGTGCTCCTTGGATGTGGAAATTGGCTGGAGCACTTGAGGATCCTTGAAGGTGGAGCGCCGGAGGTACGCCAAATGTTCAACAATATGTCCGAGCGCTTGGTATGTGATCCGATTGGTGTCCGGGGCTTCCTTGGCCTTTATTTATAGGCATGGAACCCTTGGGGAGTCTTCGGAGCCGTTGGAGAGGCTTAAAGAGCCGTTGGAGGCCAAATGGGGGTTGATTGGTCAAAGCCAACGGCTAGTTTGACTGGGCCACCGGCTGGCCGGTACAGATCCACCGGCTGGCCGGTGCCTTGGCAGAGGAGAGGAGATTTGGTCCAGGCTCTACCGGCTGACCGGTGGAGGAGCCACCGGCTGGCCGGTGGCAAGACAGTAGCAAATACTATTTGGGCTGGGTGCCACAGGTCGACCGGTGACAGAGCCACCGGTCGACCGGTGGAACCTGGCAGTGGGCAATCCCTCTGCCAGTTCCACCGGCTGGCCGGTGCTATCACACCGGTTGGCCGATGGACTGAATTTCAGTCCATTTCTTGTCCATTCTTGGGCCAATCCTTTGGCAATCTTTTGCCTATCATCCACAACACTTAAAAACAAAGTTAAACATATATGAAAGTGATTGTGATCATGAAAATCAAATAGTGTGGGGTACAACAATCTCCCCCTATTTTGATGATCACAATCACTTATCAAAGCAATGTAAAAACTTAAATGAAAGGCATGCCTAAATGATAAATTGAAAATAAATACTAAGCATGAGAGAAAAGATTCTCCCCCAATCAATCAAGAAATTCTCCCCCTTTGTGATTATCAAAATAGAATGGGGCATAAAACTTGATTGAGGGAAAGGGTTTGAAAAACTAGATATGAGAATTGAAAAATCAATTGAGATTTTTGAAATTGAAATGAAAATTTGAATAATAGTTTGAATTGAAAGTTTTGAATCAAAAACCAATTGAAACCAAGAGTTGAAAATGAAAGATTGAATCGAAAGTTTTGAATAAAAAATTTGAAATGAGAATTTTGAATGAAATTTTTTAATTCACAAAAAGGCTTAAAAGAACCTAACTCCCCCTAAATAAGAACAATAAATCACCGGGGGTAGGTTTTTGAAACCGAGACAAATTTTGGCCCGGAGAGACTCGCCAAAAGGGATTTTTCAATCCAAATTTGTTTCATGGCGGGTCTTCTCCTATAAAATTCGTCCGAAAAGTAAATAGATTTAGGCATACCATAACGGGCATTTTTGCAATCGCATTCATAAATTAGGTGCCCGGGTTTTTTACAATAATTGCAAAATTTAAAACCAGAGCTCCCCCTTACAAAAACAGTGGGTGCATGGGAGGAAGAAGCTACATTGGTATATCCTAGCCCTTGGGTGGTTCTTGAAATTCGTTGGGAACCTAAGAGTTTGGTCAGATTTTGTTCCCCGTTGGTGAATTTAGCAAGAGATTCTCTAAGGTCCTTGATGGTTGATTCCAAAGAATCAACATTTGGGAAATTTTGGATTTTAAGGGTGAGTTCCTCCTTCTCTTTGAGAAGTTGGTCTTTTTCGGAGGAGAGTTTTTTGAAAGACTTTTTCAAAGCAACAAATTTAGAAGAAAGTTCATGAAAACCATTTTCAAGTTTGTCTCTAGCGTGTGAGAGTTCTTCATAAGATAAATGATTTAAAGAATTTGAATTTGAAGAACATGAGGAAGAGGAATCGGAAGATGTTACCTCATGAAATGCCATTAGGCATTTGTTACCGTTGTCGCTTGAGGAGGAGGAGGAGGATGATGAGGAGGTGTCACTCCATGTCGCCTTGAGGACCTTTTTCTTTCCTTTTTCCTTTTGCGTGGCCCGTTTCTTGTTGAGTGGGCAATCGGGCTTGTAATGGCCCTTTTCGCCGCACCCGTAGCATTTCACCTTGGGCTCGGATTTTTCGGTGGGTTCTTGCTTTCTGTGCTTGCGGGATTTCTTCTTCTTGTGCTTCTTCATAAACTTGTGCATTTGGCGGGCGAGATTTTCCATTTCCGAGTCTCCGCTTGAAGATGAAGTAGATGAGGAAGATGAGGATGATGAGGAGGAGCTTACATCTTTTAGAACCTTGAGGGCAATGTTCTTTGGTTTCTTGATTGGTGTGCCCTCCTTTTGAGCTTGCCTCCTCATCGTGATCTCGTACGTCATTAGGGATCCAATGAGCTCCTCGACCGGCATGTTTTTGACATCCTTAGCTTCTTGGATTGCCGTCACTTTAGGTGCCCATGAGCTCGGAAGGACCCATAGGATCTTTTTCACCATTGCTTCAGCTGAAACATCATCACCAAGAGATTTTCTACCATTGCAAACGTCAGTGAAGCGTGTAAACATTTCAGAAATAGATTCATTCGGATGCATGGAAAAGCTTTCAAAATCTTGTCTATACATGTCTAACCGAGTATCCTTAACTTTGTTAGTGCCCTCATGGGTCACTTCCAATAGTTTCCAAATTTCATGAGATGAGGTGCAAGTGGAAACTCGGTTGAACTCATTTCGGTCAAGGCCGCAATGTAGAGCGTTCATGGCTTTGCCATCAAGCTCAAAGTTTCTAATATCGGCGGGGGTCCATTTGGATTCGTCGGGGGTAGACAAAGTATAACCTTGCATGACAATTTTGTAAATAGGATATCCTATGCTTCTTAAAAAAGTGGTCATGCGGGTTTTCCAATAATTGTAGTCGGTCCCATCAAAAAATGGAGCCCGACCCAATGAGTAGCCCTCGGGGGCGAAAGAGGTAGATGCCATCACAATGGATCTTTGAATTTGAAACCTTTTAAGGTATTACTCAAATTATCCCTCTGATACCAATTGTTGGGCGGAAGAAAGAGCAAGGGAATGATGGCAAGAAGGGGGGGTGAATTGCCTTTTAAAAAATGATTAACAAATTAAAAATCAAAGTAAAGAATGCAGCGGAAATAAAGAGGCAAGACACACAAAATTGATAACGGAGTTCGGCCAAAACCCGGCCTACGTCTCCGCTCCCAACTCAACCGTTGAGAGATTCCTACCGCTTGCTTTTCAATGGTTTTATCAAGAAACCCACTAGGCTTTGAGGTAGCACTAGGACCTATTACAGCTTGCTTTTGGTGGTTAAGCAAGAACCCACTTGCTTTCAATGGAATAGAAAGAACCCACTAGCCTTTTTAACGGGTGAAGGCTAGCTCACCGGTGACACAAGCCTTTTAAAAGGAAAGGCTTGAAGAAACCTCTTCACACCTTAATGGTGATGTGAAACCCAAAAGAAAGAGGGATGAAGAAAGAGTTTGGGGTTTGTAGGCACAAACCCAAATTTAAAGCTCAAAATAAATAAACAAGAAAAACCGTATTGGAGGAAGACTTGGGCGCCAATTGGATGATGGAGTTGATGTAGCATGCTCTCCCAAGCTTCTTGAGGTGCTCCTTGGATGTGGAAATTGGCTGGAGCACTTGAGGATCCTTGAAGGTGGAGCGCCAGAGGTACGCCAAATGTTCAACAATATGTCCGAGCGCTTGGTATGTGATCCGATTGGTGTCCGGGGATTCCTTGGCCTTTATTTATAGGCATGGAACCCTTGGGGAGTCTTCGGAGCCGTTGGAGAGGCTTAAAGAGCCGTTGGAGGCCAAATGGGGGTTGACTGGTCAAAGCCAACGACTAGTTTGACTGGGCCACCGGCTGGCCGGTACAGATCCACCGGCTGGCCGGTACCTTGGCAGAGGAGAGGAGATTTGGTCCAGGCTCTACCGGCTGACCGGTGGAGGAGCCACCGGCTGGCCGGTGTCAAGACAGTAGCAAATACTATTTGGGCTGGGTGCCACAGGTCGACCGGTGACAGAGCCACCGGTCGACCGGTGGAACCTGGCAGTGGGCAATCCCTCTGCCAGTTCCACCGGCTGGCCGGTGCTATCACACCGGTTGGCCGGTGGACTGAATTTCAGTCCATTTCTTGTCCATTCTTGGGCCAATCCTTTGGCAATCTTTTGCCTATCATCCACAACACTTAAAAACAAAGTTAAACATATATGAAAGTGATTGTGATCATGAAAATCAAATAGTGTGGGGTACAACAATGCTTACAAGTATCTAGAAAGCCTTTCTGAACAAAACCAAACATGGGTAAATTAACCTTTTTCTGAAAAAACACAAAGAACTACTAGAATTCATACACATAGAGAAGAGGAAAGCCTTAGGGCTAAACTCGCAACACTCTCTAGGAAGGTCGAAGAGATAGACCTTAGGAAAGTCCATAAAATCCAAACTGTAGACCCTGTTTGCACAATTTGTGACAAACATGACCATAAGATAGACAACTGCCCAACCATTCCATCCATCAAGGATGTTATTTTAGGAGGACCCCCAGTGGAAGTAAATTCCTTGAACTTTCAAAATCCTCAATACCAAAAAAACTTTAACCCAAGCTATAATGACCACCCAGGATTCCACTGGAAAGATAACCAAAAACCTAGCCAACCACATGCACAAAATACTTACCCCCATCAGAACTACCAAACCCATAACTAGTTCCAAACACAACCTATACAATACCAATAGCCATCGGTCCATTTTCAACAAACCATTCCACCTCCAAAATATCCCCCTTGGATAAACCAATCTTCTCAAGCACCAACCCAAACTGTTCCACAAATCCTACTAGAACAACTATGTAAACAAATGGAGAGGATGAAATCAGAAGTCTCTTACCTTAATCAAGAACTTCAAACCATAAAAACTAGAAAGGAACCCATGCCTATTCAGGCGGTTCCATCCTCAACTTCAAGGGGAGAGTCAAGTTGTACTCAAACAACTCATGAACAACTAAAGGCTGTGACTATTTTAAGAAGTGGGAAATCAATTGATAAACCTGAACAACTAATTCAGAACCCACCTGAAGATTCAAACTTGGATGAAAATTCAAATGAACTAAATGATCAAACTGAAAAACATGATAACATTGTCAAAGAAATAACTCTTCAACAAACAACCCCACAACCTGCACCATTTCCTCAATGCATGAGGGGGAAAACCAAGCCTGAATTAAGTGAAAAATTAAGAGAAATATTCTCACAAGTCAAGTTGAACATTACCCTTCTCGATGCAATCCAAACCATACCCTCCTACTGAAAGTACCTTAAGGACTTGTGCACTTTTAAAATAAAATTTTCACATAAAAACCAAGTCCTTTTGGATACTAATGTGAGTAACACCATTCAAGGAACTATTCCTCCTAAGTTGAAAGACCCGAATTTCCCTTACATCAATGTTGAACTAGGAGAGAGAAAAGTTGTCAAGGACTTGTGTGATCTAGGTGCTAGTGTCAATCTCATTCCCTATACTGTGTACTTCTAGTTAGGCCTAGAAGAAATCCAACCCACATCTGTCACAATTCAACTTGCTGATCATAGCATTAGGGTTCCAAAGGGGATTTTAAAGGACTTTCTGGTAAAGGTTTAAAACTTCATCTACCCTGCCGAATTTATTGTCCTTTACAACCATCCAAACTTAGTAAATAAGGAACAAACCCCAATAATCCTTGGTTGTCCTTTCCTTGAAACAATCAACTTTGTTATCTGAGTCCGAAATGGGAACATGAACATCACCTTTGGAAACATGAGTCTAGACTCGAACATCTATAATGCAAGCTCACAAATAGGGGATGATGAGGGAATTCATGAAGTAAACATGATAGGAAGCATTGATAATGAATCCATAGAACATCAAGGAATATTTGATGGATGTTTAAGTCAGGATGAGATTGATTTAATTTGTTCATATGAAGGAAGTTTATCTCCTTGGCTTGAATCATTTTCAAATTGTTCTTATGATGAAGTCTTTAGTCCAAAAATTAGTGAAACCTTTCAGGAAACCAATTTCATGGAGACCACTCCAACTTCCTTCCCTAAATCTGATCAAGACAATCTAGTAGCTGAAACTTCTACATGTGGGGAATCAATACTATCTAAAACTCTAGGAGAAAAAATTGATCTTGATCCAATGTCCCAATCTTCTACTGAAATTCTGAACCAACCTGATATTGAATTGAAGGAACTTCCCACTGCACTCAAGTATTCCTTCCTAGGGGACAATCAAACACATCCTATTGTCATTTATTATTCTCTTGAATCCAATCATGAGAGGATGATTCTAGATGTCCTTAGGAAACATAAGAAAGTCATCGGTTAGACCCTGTCTGATATTCCTGGGATTAGACCACTTATCGGGACTCATATGATTGTTTTGAAATCTGATTCAAAGCCATGTCATCAACCTCAACGACGAATCAATCCCAATCTCATAGAGGTAGTAAGAAAAGAACTTCTGAAATTGTTAAAAGCTGGTATCATCTATCCCATAGCTAAGAGTGATTGGGTGAGCCCAATCCAAGTGGTTCCAAAAAAGGCTGGAATCACAGTGATAACCAATGAGGATAGAGAGATTCTTCCAACAAGGGTGAGTAGCGGCTGGAGAGTCTGCATCGACTATAGGAAGCTAAAATCATTCACCAAGAAGGACCATTTCCCCTTACCATTCATTGACCAAGTCCTTGAGAGAGTGGCAGGTCATGCCTTCTAATGTTTCTTAGATGGGTACTCAGGGTACAATCAGATTGAGGTATCCCAAGAGGATTAAGGGAAGACTACATTCACCTATCCATTCGACACCTTTGCCTTCAAATGCATGCCCTTTGGTTTATGCAATGCCTCTGAAACCTTCCAGCGGTGCATGATGGGAATCTTCTCAGACATGGTAGGGTATTTTCTAGAGGTCTTAATGGATGACTTCTCTATGTTTGGGGATACATTTGAGGGATGTATGAAGAATGTGGAGAGAGTCTTGTCAAGATGTGAAGAAAAGAATCTAGTCCTAAACTGGAAAAAATGTAATTTCATGGTTAAAGAGGGACTAGTTCTAGGCCATCTGGTCTCAGGTAGGGGGATTGAAGTTTATAAATCCAAGGTTGACATCATTCATCACCTTCCATCACCCAAAACTATCAAGGAAGTGAGGTATTTATTAGGACATGCTGGTTTCTATAGAAGATTCATCAAGTAATTTAGTTCAATATCATGTCTCCTTTGTGATCTCCTAATAAAGGATGATACATTTTTTTGGACAAAAATCTGTGAGAGTTCATTATCAACCCTAAAATCCTCTCTCACCTCTCCTCCCATTATGAAATCTCCAAATTGGAACCTTCCTTTATAACTTATGTGTGATGCCAGTGACTTTGCTGTAGGAACTGTTTTAGGAAAACGTTGTGATAAAACTCCTTATGTCATTGCTTATGCAAGAAAATCCTTAAATTATGCCCAAGTCAACTACACCACTACTGAAAATGAGTTACTTTATATTGTGTTTTCCTTAGAGAAGTTTAGGTCCTACCTCTTAGGATACTCCATCACTGTGTTCACTGACCATTCTGTACTAAAATACCTCTTCCAAAAACAAGATGCTAAGGCTAGACTGATTAGGCGGGTCCTTCTCTTACAAGAATTTGACCTCAAAATCAAGGATAAAAAGGGTGTTGAAAATGTTGTATCTGATCACCTATATAGGATGGGATTCAAAGATAACTCAAATCACCTTTCTGTGTCTGATTCATTTCCTGATGAACACCTATACTCTGTGAGTGACTGCCCTTGGTATGCTAACATAGATAATTTATTAGTTACATGAGTCATTCCAAAATTCATAGGGACTCAAACTCTAAGGAAATTCCTTTATGATGTTAGTCACTATGTGTTTGATGATCCATACCTCTATAAGTTTTTCCCTAACCAATTCATTAGGAGGTGTGTCCCAGAATCTGAACAAGAGTCCATCCTTAAATTCTGTCATAGTGAGGCATGTGGAGGTCACTTTTACTCTAAGAAAACAACTACTAATATTCTTCAGTGTTGTCTCTTCTATCCCACCCTCTCATGGGACTCCTACACATTTTTTCAAAGCTGTCCTAAGTGTCATAAAGTAGGGTCAATCACAAAAAGGAATCAAATGCCACTCACTCCCATCTTAGTGATTGAAATATTTGACTGCTGGGGAATCAATTTCATGGGTGCCTTCCCAAACTCTATGGGATACCTCTACATCCTCTTAGCTATTGATTATGTCTAAAAATGGGTTGAAGCCATTCCCACCAAGTCTAATGACCATCATGTTGTGATTAGATTTCTGAAAGAGCACATATTTTCTCAATTTGGAATTCCTAGGTCCATAATCAGTGATCGAGGAACCCATTTCTACAACCGTCCATTCTCTTCACTCATGTCTAAGTATGGGATTTCTCATAAAGTTTCCACTGAGTACCATCCTAAAACCAATGGTCAAGTTGAGTTAGAAAATAGAGAGATTAAGAATATTCTTGAAAAAACTGTCAATCCTTCTAGGAAAGATTGGTCTGAGAAACTCTTGGATGATCTTTGGGCCTATAGAACCGCATATAAAACCATTTTAGGAATGTCCTCATATAGGTTAGTTTATGGTAAATCATGCCATTTTCCAGTGAATATTGAACATAAGGATTTTTGGGAAATTAAGAAAATGAATTATGACATCTCATTGTCCAAAAAAAAGGAAATTAGATCTCAATGAACTTAAGGAACTTAGGATGGTGGCTTATGAGAATTCAAGGATCAATAAAGCTAAAGTAAAAGCCTACCAATCTCGAAATCTTAAAGAAAAACACATTGTACTGGGTAAACCAATTATTTTGTATAATTCTAAACTTCATCTACACCTGGGAAAGTTGAGGTCTATATGGTTAGGCCCATACATAGTGCATAAGGTGTACCCCCATGGGGCTATTGAAATTCAAGACCCAACAATGGTCAAACCTTTAAATTTAATGGTCATAGAGTCAAACCATTCATTGAGCCATTCCAAAAACATGAAGTTGATGAAGAATTGTGTGAACCCATCTTAGATGATGAAAACAATTAATCAATTAGGGGTCCAAGTCGAGCTAATGATGTTAAACAAAGCGCTACATGGGAGGCAACCCATGGTTTTCAATTTTCCTATCATTTTATTGTTTTAATCAACTTTATATTTTAAATAGGATTAATTAATCATTTTTATATTTAATAAAAAAATAGACTGTTGACCTGTTCTTCTATTATGAGTATGGATGGGTATGAAATGGGAGCGCCATATTCATCCATGTCACGTGGTGTGATCCCTGAGTAATACCAAACCCATAAATTTAAAAGAAGACAATGTATCATCAGTTTATTTTATTTTATTTAAGTTTTTGTAGGTTAAAAAAAATTAGACAATTGACCTGTTCTTCTTTTATGAGTATGGATGGGTATGAAAGGGGAGCACCGTATTCATTTGTGTCACGCGATGTGATCCTTGAGTAATACCTTAACCAGAAATTTAAAAGAAGACAATGTATCATTAGTTTGATTTAAAAAAAACAAAAAAAAACAAAAAAATAGGGAAAACCATAAAAATGATGATACTTGGAATTAAATAAGTCATTGCGTTGTTTGTTTTTTCTGGTTTGTTCTTCTTTTTATGGTTCAGGGACTATTTTGAGTGATACATGTTCAATCAATAAGGTTCCTACATCCCCCAAGAGATCAAAGGACTAATTTGGAGCAGTAATAACTTCAACTTCAACCACCAGGTGACTTCATTCCATGATCCTCATATTTCAATTTTCGTTTTGAAATTCCCTTATCCACCTCTACTCCTTCTAAATTTTTATTTCTTGAAACACTGGGGATAGTGTTGTTTTAAATTGGGGGGAGATGAAATAAAAAAAATTTATTTTGTGAAAAAAAATGATTTGAAAAAAAATGTGTGTAAATAGAAGGAACCATTCCTTTAACTTTGAACATGGTAATACACATTGCACACTTTGAAACTGAATATCAAATAATTTAGCATGCCCCGATTCTGATTTTAATCCTTTTATAATTTCATGAGCATAGATTTTGGAAAGTGTGGCTGTCCAATGTGATAATTCATCATTTATATTTTCATTAAAATAAAAAAAAGATCACAATGCACGTCCTTTGGATAGTGGGGTATTAGTTTGAGTTCATGGGGTCCCCCAAATAAATAGCCTAGGTTTGGTGATCATTTTAGTTTTAATATGAGTATTAAATAAAAAAAATTAAAAAAAACAATAAATTTCCCCGTAGAGCAATGAAATGACCTAATGCATGGCTTTCGACACTTGGGGATCGTGACTCCATAGTTGTCTGGCCCAGAGTTAGTAATTTAATCTCTATTTTTGGTAATTTGAATTTGTTTTTGACTGAGTTAACTTGAGATGATGACCATGTATGTGGGCTTCACTTAGTTCCCTAAGGTAGTTTAGCTTGGGATTCATCGGTAAAGTCTCACTATAGGGGTTGACTCTTTTGAGTGCAATTTCAATCACCATGGCAAAATTTCAAAAAAGAAAAAAAAAACAAAAAAAACAAAAACAAAAAAAACACAAAAAAAATATAATACAAAAAAAATTGAATACTCATCTTAATATTGAAATTTGATTCCACCTATCGCTTCCGTCATTTCCCCCTTGAATAAAGATGAACCCCCATGGCTATTGTGATGCGCAACACATCCTCATACTTAATTGATATTGGATGAAATATGGCAATGAATTTGAACAAAGGAATGGGCTTGGGATTGAGATCTACTTATGAAACTATTTTGTATTAAAATATTTTGATGGGTTTCATGATTTTTTGGTATAAGGGTTTTTGGTGATCATTGTGTATTAAAATGTTTTTGGAAAAGGGAATTCGAATTTCATATTCTTGAGATATATTTTGCTCGGGACTAGAAAAACTCAAGTTGGGGGGTGTGATTAGCCACTAAATGAGGAGAATATTCACTTTTAATATATATAATATTCATGTGATTTATTATTCATAAACACCATTTTAGTGCATTTTAAACTTTGAACATCATTTCACATTATGATTGTAATTCCTTCTTAAAATGCACTATTATGTGGTACATTTTTGAACATCATTTAAAGTACCCAATGATTCATCTGATTTTAAGGAATGTAATTATTCATATTTTAATTTTATATTTTGGGAAATTGATATAAACTTAAATATGAACATGTTTCATTCTAGGATCAATGGAGAATTCATGGAAGAAGATGGGGATATTTTATGATGAAAGGAAGCAATTCTAGAGAAGGCAGATTGGCCACCAGCCCACTGATGAGAATGTGGGACAAAAATTACAAACCAAATGGAACCCAAATTTCGTTGGATGCTATAAGACATATAGAGGAACAAATAATTCTTCAGGATCCAGTGATAATTTGGCCTCCATGGTGGTAATTATGGTGGCCCAATTTGGAGATAAAATTCTGGGCCAGATTCTGCAGTCCAGAAAAATAAATCTTACTAATATAATCATATCTCCGAATAAACTACTCCAAATGGGCCCAAAATTTTCATACGGTTATGAGACATCCGGGGATACATTTTAGTATTCTATGGACCACTCTAATTTGGCCATCTAGAAGTTCTTCCAAGCACATCTGTTCGGTGGATGAAAGCTGGATGCCACCTCGGGTTAAGGGTGGAAAAATCAACTCTCCCTCAACTTTCCACCCACCTATCGCTGACCATAATCAAGTGGGATGATTTTTACTATTGTAGGATCGAACAAAGGCTCCCAAAATGCCTATTTAAGGAAGTGGTGGTGGAGGAGTTGATCATCTTTGAGCTTTGTTTCATTTTAATGTTATGCTGCCAATTTGATGTTGTAATCACATTCCTTCAATTGTAAGTTCCTTGAATTACCTTAGTTTCTTTATAAAAGTTATTCATATTCTCTTTTTATATTCTTCTTCTTATCACTTTGATACCATTTCCTCATGGTGTGAACTTGTTCATAACAAACCTTGTGAGATCATCACACAACGGTGGAGCGATTGTTTTTTTCATTGTTTTTTTTACTTCTCCAATTCCTCCCTCATTAGTCTAATTTCCCATTCCATTGAAACCATGTGATCAATGGAGGGATAACCCACTTATGGGTTGATCCAAGGGAGTAGAAAGGGGCTGTATTGGATGTTATTTCTCACTCCATTAATGGATAATTACTTCTTTTAAATGAGATTTTTATTTGTTGACTTTAAAACTTCTTCATCCTTATTGAATTTAAGGTCACACATTTCAAGTGACAATAAGAACCTTTACCTTGGAGTGCTCAAAACTTTGACCCTTCAAGTGTATAGGTGATTATTATTAGGGTTTGTAGGCATTAAACTAGTAAGTGATGATTTTGTTTGATCTCTTTAAATTAACCCATCTCAAATATAAGAAATTGAAATATTTTTACAAGAAAAAGAATGCATCCAATCCACCCCTTGTAATAACCTAGGATAAACCCTTCTCAAAATTTGAATTCACTTAAGACTTTTAGTGCTCACTTAAAACCATGTAAAATCAACCCAAATTTGGCCACTCAATAGCCAAAAACAGTCCATATAATGTACATGTCCATAGGTTACTTCTTAGGTCTTTGAGGATTCGACAACCCAAGCTAAACTACAAAGACTGTTCTGCCTTATTCTCTTGGGTAAATTTGAGCGTGAATCAATCCCCAAGAAAAAGAGATATATTTTTATAGTGCCTTTTGAATCCCTATCATAAAAAGGATAGATAATACAAATATCAATCAGGTTTGATTAGTTATTGTATTTTTTCTCCAGATAAAGAAAAATTTCCCTACTATTTCTTACTATAAAAAGGATGAAAAAAATAATGAGGTAGAATACCAGGCCCTCATAGATGGCTTTGAATTATCACTACAACTACAAATTACCTACCTGAATATCAAAGGGGATTTAGAGCTAGTGATAAAGTAAATCAATGGAGAATATACCATAAAAAAAAAGAATTGGGCCATCTCATTATCTATATCAAGGGACTAATGAAAGAATTACATTTTGAGATCACATTTAATAATGTTACCTGATCATATAATGCTTGAACTGACGCATTAGCTAATGCATCCATAGTCTTAACCGACCCTGGTCACGAGGAAACAATCTTCTATATCACACACTGAATAATGGTCTCATCGATTTTCATATATGATATATAAGAAATAAATCAGGTCAAAACTTCCCCAGTATATGATGAACTGGTATCCACCCCTGGATGGATGGAACCCATAATTGGTTATCTCCAAAGTGGGACTCTCCCTACAGACCAAGCCATAAGGGAACAAATTCAACATCATGAAGTGAAATTTACCCTACAGGATGGTCCAAATGAGTAAAATATATCCACAAGCAAGTATTTGATGGAATCCTCCTCAGATGCATAGTATAAAGAGATATTTCCTCTATCATGAAGGATATCCATGAAGGATCCTATGGTGCTTATTATTCTGGGACTATACGCTCCCACCAAATCAGGAGGCTGGGTTATTATTAGAAAGCCATGATATAAGACTACATGGAATTCACCAGGAAATTTCATGCATACAAGATCCATGAAATGTTCATCCATAAACCCCTAGAATTTCTACATATAGCTAAATATTATTTTCCATTCTCCGTATGGGGAATGGATGATGTGGGGATAT
Source organism: Viscum album (assembly GCA_963277665.1). Classification (NCBI taxonomy): domain Eukaryota; kingdom Viridiplantae; phylum Streptophyta; class Magnoliopsida; order Santalales; family Viscaceae; genus Viscum; species Viscum album. The sequence continues at coordinate 435,935,969 of OY728119.1, forward strand.
ATCCCCCAGCCTCAACTAAGCAGTTCAAGTATATCCACACTACTACCGACTTCTTCTCCAAATGCGTTGAGGCAATAACTTTAAAGGAATTTAGAATGAATAATATCATAAACTTCATTATGTACCATATCATAACTAGTTTTGGGGTCCCTCACACAATATTAATAGACAACGACACCAAATTCCGTTCCTTGGAGTTTAAGAAATTGTATAAGGAATACCACATCGAGTCCCATCACTCACCCCACTATCATGTAGTGAAAAATGAAAAAATATAAGCCTTCAATAAGACTATAAAATATACCCCATAAGATGGTGAATAAAGACAAGAAGTCCTAGTTAGACAATATCCTCCATGATTTATGGGCCTACACTAATGACTAGATGAGATTGAGAATATTGATGAGAATAGGTTGCGCACATTGCACAACATTGAAGTCCATCAGAATCGGATTGCATGCGCCTTCAATAAAAAATTATACCTTTGTTAATTCCTCCTAAAAGAATTGGTGTTGGATCTTAGAACCCCAATGATACCAAGGAATAATACCCCAAATCTAGAACCCAAATGGGAAGGGAATTATATCATACATAAGGTCTATCACAATGAATCCCACTCACTATCCATAATGGATGGAGAACGTCTCACATCCCCACCAATGTGAGGTTTATTAAGAAATACCTTTCATAGCTATCATCAAGTGCATGTCATACTAGTTTAATGATGTTAAGATAAAAAAATTCATCTTGAAAACATGACTTTAAACTATATAGAGAATGTTCTCACAAAATGATTTTAAACTCAACAGATCCCCCAATGGTCCATCTTCATTCATACTCGGTGACCCTCATCCTGGAAGCAAGATGTTAAAAATGAAAAATGTCTCACATCCTAACCACATGACTATAAAACTGTATAGAACATGACCTTCCTATATGATGTTAAACTACATGGAAGATTTCCTCACTGTATGACACTAAATTGCACAGGAAGCACTATCTCACCAATGACTCATCGCACACGAGCTAGATCTGTGAGAAAGAAGGTTGAAATTCCACCATCTTTGTGTGAGAGTTAGCTCTGCATAAGGAATATACTCATCCAAGAACTACACGTGGCTTGATTATTTCCATAAAAAGATATGCAGTGATTCCCAAACCTTTATTCTTGGGCCCAACCATAGTGTTACTTTCCTTTCACATTAGGTGATCCACATCCTCACTGCAAGATGTTAAATTGCACAGCTGATGTCCTTTTCTCATGACATTAAGCTGCATGGGTTTCTAGAAATATGCATGGTTTTATTATAATTTCCATGAGATATACAGGGACACATCAATCCTATATCTTGGTCTATCCACCACAGGATAAAAAATGCCCCCATCCTATTCTTAGTCACCTCAACATAATTATAGTAACCCTTACCATTCCTTATTTATCACACTAATCATATATCATGTGAGATTAGGAATTTTAGAAAGGGATTATCCCCATGAATAAGGCATATCATCTCATGACAGGGTTATCATGGTCCTGAATGAAATACCTTAAAAGGTATACCATGAGTCCTCGCCTTATGGTGTTGAATTGCATGGTTGATGTCCTTTGAACATTATAAAACTGCACATTCCTGTAGACATCACCTAAGAGAACCACTATTGTTGGTGTTGGTATTCTACCACACCTCTATTTAAGAACTACATCTATCTTGACTCCTGTCATCACATAATATGTATTGACGACCAAATTTCTATCCTTGGTTCCAGTCATAATGCTCCCTTTTCATGTTGGGGAGCATACGTCCTTGTTGCATGATGTTAAACTACATAGTTCCTCAAGAAATACCTATGAATTGATTCTTATCATCACATGATATGTAGTGATGCTCGAATCTCCAATACTAGGCCCAACTATAACAATAAATTAAAATAAATTCCCACCTTGGTGTATGGTCTAGACCTATGTAGAGAGTTTCCCATTCTAAGAACTACATATGTCTTTATTCTTACCATCACAGGATACATAGTAATGCCTCGATCCCCAATCTTAGACCCAAATACAACAACTAATAAAAAATAAAACTCAAATGTATTGAGAATTCATACAAGATCATTTCATCTATGTATGAGTCAGGTCTGCATATGGCCTACTTGTATATATAATATATCTCACACAATGTTTCACATCGGTTCCCACGTCCATACTGCATGATGTTAAACTGTAAGGAAATAAATTCATCCTTACCACATGATGTTAAACCACAAGGAAAATTTCTTGGTTGCATGAAATTAAAACTAAACAAAAAATTCATCCCTACTACATGATGCTAAATGGTACAGACCATCACCCATTATCACCCCTTATCACATGACCAAAAGAGACTTACCCTGGTCAAATGGGGTATGGGGTGCTTCCATTATCTTCAAAGAAACTCAATTCATAAACCACACTTCATATCTCAAGAACCTCAAGTTTCCTCAAATCTTCCATATCCCCTGGGAAAAGATACCCAGCTTCAAGGGATGATTTGTTTTACTATGCATGTATGTATATGGATCCTGTATATGCGCATATGGTTATGAAACAAATGTGTCACTCTACTGGCTGAAAATTATATTTTTAATTATTCAAACACTTTTAAAGAAAAAGTGAGAAACTATACATAACTTCACGACAAAAAACAACCAAACCATCATAGTACAAGAGTTCAAGGCCAAACCACCAACCCTCAAACCTCAAACCACATGGCCATAAGAAAGAAAAATGCTAAGAGATAATTCAACCAATTCGGTGTGTTCAGTCATCACCATTTCAAATAAAACAAACACAAATGATGAAAAAACACCAAAATCAGGTCTGCGATGAAACCTGTACAAATTGAAGCTCCTCCATCCATACTACAAAAACTCACTAAAGTAGATAAATCCTTCACACTCCACCCTTGACAGAATCACCAAAACCCATAATAAATCAAAATCAGTCGCTAAGACCATGCCTCCGCCACAACGCTGAAGCAAACCCACCACAGAACACAAAATCAAATCCAAACCACAACCAAAATTGCATCCAAATCACCCAGCAAGAAACCAAAAATCACAGATGGAGATCAAGAAAAACCACCACAAACCTGAACCGCAATCCCACCGCCACCTTTAAGCCTGCACACGGTGACCAGATTTGCCCAATGCAACTAGAAGACACGGAACCAGGACACCATCCTCACCACAGCAGCAAAGAAATCAAAATTTGGACCATCACCGTGCCGCCGAATCCCTGTCCAAATTAGGGTGAGAAGAAGGCCAAAAAATAGTGATATTGCCGTGAAGTTCGAGACACTGCCGCCACAGGAGAGACTGCATACCACAGACCCGCCGTATCATTTGACCCTCGTGACCCTGACATCAACATGGTGGAACTAATCACATAAGATTGTTCTGGTTCATCACTAGTATGATTTTCCCATATCATTTATCATGACCTGAAAACCTCGATCCTTGATTTACAACAATTTTCATCTCCCACTTAGATGGATGTTGGAGTGATATTGACCATTTGTATCCTAATTAGGATCTTGTGAAATATCCCCCTCATGTTAGGTTTATGTGTGTCATGAAATTAACTGCCCACACCTTGGTCGAATCTATATGACCTTAAAATATAGACTTTGATGGTCTAAATCAAAAGACCCTAAACTGCTAGTAGAAGAGACAGAAAACTTTTGATGTTGAAAACCCGCAAAGGGAAGCCTAAGAAAAAGTAAAGTCTTTGATCAGTAAATTCTTCATCTAAGAATTTTATGAAACAATTAGGGATTAAATGTATAAGGCATAAAGCACATAAGGACTACTTTTTAACCCTACTAAAATCCAAAGATATGCTCGCTGGACCCCCTAGTTTAGGAAAAAGTTAGAGTAATGATTTTTCAAATACCCTCACTAAGAGAATATATTATCTAGGGTGAGACATAACTTTTAGGATTCTTAAACCCTTATTTGATATTATACTTTCCACAAATCACACTTCATGATTTGAGTGGCTCAGATCACTGTAAAACTTCCATGGACCTTGGAAAAATAAATCTATGCTTGATAAGCTTATAAACTTCAAAAAAATATGGAGCACTCTCCCTCAAATACATATATATTATATCTATATTATTCTTCTATGAATAAGGTAATCTCAATATAGTTTGAGCAGATGTATTAGTGAAGAATCTCATATTGGTGGGAATTCATGAGATTCTTACAAAGTTTAATCAAAATAATTAATAGTGATAAATTATGAATTTGAGTGGTTTTAAAGTATATTTAGAATATATTTTTACAATTTAATATAATTTTGGTCATTGGACATAATTTTACAATTAAACCGAACATAAACAAGTGTCAATCTTTTGATAGTTATTATCTCTTAAAAACACGCTTTTTGTTTTGACAGCGGGAATTAATTTTAAATTAATTTCTGCCACTTATGTGTTTTGAATTTAGAAAAATGGATTCCATATTTGGAATCAGGATGTTCAAATTGTGTAAATAGGTAACTTTTATTTTTAGACATTTTGAATAATTACTGTGGTAAATATTTTATTTACCATGGTTAAGGGTAAATCCGGTAAATAAGGGTTAAAAAATAATATTATAATAATACTAAATTACCCTAAAACGTGTCCTAGCCTTATTGGTTGATACATGTTCGACCATAGACATCTTTGGGTCGATTTTGGGACCCCATGGTGCCACTTGTAGGTGATAGGGACACTTTATTTTAATTAAGTTAAAATGAATACAAAAATGACACAAGCATATATCTTTTAGAAAAACAATTTTTACATAGGGTTATATATGTTGGATTTTAGATTATAAATATTCATTAGAAAGATAAAAGGATTTCCTACATAATGATAGTTTATTTATAATTTTTAGACATTAAATAATTTAATTTATTTATGACACAATGATGATGAATTAATTACTATAATAGTGAAAAATTAAAATAATTGATATTATAAATACCCAAATAAATATAATATGAAACTTTTAATGAATTAAAATATTTTTATAGGATAATATGATATATTTTGATTGATTTAATTGACTTTTTTCGAAGTAATAAATCTGTTATAAGTTTCACAAAAATCAACTATTGAATAGTGTCAAAATTGACATAAAAGAGTTCTTAAAACAAATATTATATTATTAATTGATATTAAATTCATAAAAATCTAAGGTTATGCCAAGAGACTTATATCATGATAGGTTAATTATTAACGGACCACTTGGGGGTCGCTTGGATGTATATAGTAAGTTTATTAACCATATAATATAAAAATACAAAGAGACATTGTAAAAGTGAAACTAATTAACTTAGAGTTAATACTTAAAGATAAGGTTAATATAAGTACCCAAACCTGTCTAAATTATATTGGTTGAGTTTTTTTCGACCTATACCCACCTTAAACTTTGAATAATCAACTTTTGAGCCATTATAAACCGAATATGAATTTAATATAAACTAATATTTCTAGCTTTTCCAAAGGTGCCCCTCACCCCTCTTATAAAAGGGAACTCTTCCTTCCCATTTCTTCACACCTTCAAAACCTTTTGGTTCGGCAAAACTCTGCCCAAATACTCTCCCAACTTCCCTCACTACAACCTAGAGGCCTTAGTTTGATCAGAAAGCCTACCTAAGGAGCCCTTTTGATCAAATCAAAAGGAAGAACCCGAAGAAGAGGTAACGATTTCACCACCCTTTTCCAAGTTCCTTTCTTCTTCCACCTCTTCTTCCTTTGTTATTACCATTCTAAAATAATAACTCCAGTATAATATATATACTGTGATGTTATTATAAATATGGTACAACCATATTCAGTATTCTATCCACCCTTTGAATAACATGTCACCATACGTGCGTACGCACGGCTTACCGTCTCCACGTCGTAGTGTAATTGTTATTCAATATATTATTATTTGGATGGGTATAATAATGATATGTAACTCATGTAAATAATAAATATAACATGTTAATGATTATTTATATATGATATAACAACCATTTATATATTATTTCAAAATAATGATATTGTCGCTCGTGCGTACGTACGGACTACCGTCTCCACGAACGCGATGAGATTCATTCTCCATCGTATCCATTCAAGTATAATTATCATTTGATGATTTAAAAATGATGTTTAAGGACTTGATATCATTCTGTATATGAATAATATACAACCTATCCATTACAAACATGGCTTACGTAACAAAACATATAAAAGAAAACAAGTAAGTTAACACCCGAAACAACGATAATACTAAGATATTATTATCAAATCAATATTAAAAGATCATATATGATATCATATTAATGTATATGATTCTTGTATAATTTAATAACAATTATTTCACCATTATACAGGAGGTTAACCTACCCCAACCAAGGAAAAGTACAAGGTAAGGGGTTTTCATCTCACTCCTTATTCCCGTGAGATTCATGCCATATTGCCACCATCACCTTTTGTGTGGTGTATGTACTGCCCATAATTATATTCTTTGTGTAATACACTCTAATTTATGTGTATTTACATATTCATTGTATGATACCTCTTTCATGGGTTGTATGTTTCATAAGTTACCAAATTGGTAAGGGTTATTTCACAATCTCTTCATTATCCGAGGTTGTTTATACGTAATAATCTACTGGGATATATTTATCATCCACATCCATGTTTCTTCAAAATGTATTTCAAATTTTTTTTACTATTTACAAGAATATGGGTTAAAGTCATTTATACCCTTGTTTGAATTTTTATAAGTGGTTTATAAAGGAATCTTTCCTTCATTTTCCAAACAAGGTGCTTTTTAACCTTTTCCACAGAATTAAGGTAAGAATGTTTTTTTAACTTATACGGCGGGTGCGGTTATTTTCTGCCATTATAAAATCGTCGAAGCTTCCCTTACAAGATTATAAGAATATTTTCAAATTGAATTTATTATTTTATAATTATTTTACTTTTAAAATGATTTCAAAAAAAGAGATATTTCTCTAAAATAGTTTTGATTTCATCTATGTCAACATCCTTTGATGGATTTTAAGCTTATTTGAAGTTGATTTATTATGATACAAAACATCCCTATTTTATTGAAGGTTTTGTGATATTTTTGATTGTGGATAAGTTATTCTTATGTCACTAATGGTTTTTGTTTAAATTATTGACATTTTATAATTTATTTTTAATCCAAATGTTTATGTTATATTTCAACCTTTCATTCAGATGAATGTGTTAGACAAGTATGTTCCGGGTTGGGGACCGGTAAAAGTAAGCCCTCCGGTTTGGTCTTCGGTTATTAAAGGAACTCCGGTTTGGTCTCCGGTTATTAGAGGCACTCCGGGTTGGTGTCCGGTTATTAGAGGCACTCCGGGTTGGGTTCCGGTTACATTTAGCCCCAAGGTCTTGGGACGAGGCCTTGACAAAGAAATTAAAGTTCAGCATTATGCAATCCATCATTATGAAAGAGGTTATTTATTTTGCATGTGATTATTCGATTAGTAGAATATCCATGTGAATAAGTAAATGTCATTATTTCATTTTATTTATGCCATACTATGTTGAAAGTTCAAGTTTGAAAGGCTTTTGTTGTAGTTATACATTGCCTTAAATGTTTACTCTTATTTATGAAAGTTTCTGCTATATTGTTATCCTTACTGGGCATTTGAGCTCACCCCTTTTCTATGTTTTATTTTTCCCAGGATATGAAGAAGTAAGTTATGAATGACCTGCAGGGATATTATGCGGGGATAATAGTGTGGACTATGGAGACATTATGTTGTTGTAGTAGTTTTTTACTTTATGATGTAATGTAAAACTTTATGAATATATCTAGTGTTTCCAAGGCTACTAAACCAATCGGTCTTTCAGGATTTGATCTTTCTTGTGATCATGCCAATGTTATGTAATAATGCACCGACTCTGGGTAACTAGGGTCGGGGCGTTATAGTTGGTATCAGAGGAAGTTTAGTACAAACCTTGGAAGCTAGATTTAGATAAACTCTGATTAGAGCACATAGATTTAAGATGGACTTTGAGGATTAGTATAGAAGAACTTCCTAGAATTTTTCTATTTTAGAGATTTTGTGAGTTTTCCGAGAAATACATCCCTGTCTGGATACGAGCAGGTAGAGGCGGCTCTGGCACAGATGTACCTAGGGGTAAAACCCGAAAACACCACTTTGAGCTAGACTCGAACGGGAACTGGTGCACGACAACGGGCCTTGCTGCACTCTTGGTTACGACACTCCCGGGGGATATGCTTAGGATAATTTTCATTTTCTTTACAAACCATTATGAAGGGTTTATGAGTATATAGTTCGTCAAAGGAGACATTTTTATGATTATGGATTATATCCATAAACTATTTAATTTATGTTATGTGTTTTACAAGTTTGGGATTAGGTATTGTTATTCATAAACTAATCTAATGTATGCCATTGTTTAGAAATGGCGCCCAGTAGAAGGAATGAGGACTCTAGCAACTCACATGATACAAAGAGAAAGAAGGATCATATATTTTATGGTCTTAAGCCAGAATTTACAAGAGAAATAGTCTCGCATGTATTATCATCATATGAAGAAATAATATCATGTGTTGATAAGATAAGTAAAGAGTTTACTGAGTCCTATGGCTTTGAAGGGAAGCAATAGAAGAAAAGGATGGAAGAGAGAAAGATGGATAAAGGGAAGAGGGAAAAGAAGAATTTTCCCATATGTGATAACTGTGGAAAGAAACACCCTGGAACTTGCCTGAAAGGAATGGGAGTTTGTTATAAGTGTGGAGGAAAAGGGCACAAAGTACGTGACTGCAAGGGTAAGAAAATGGTTTCAAATGTACAATGCTTCATTTGCAAGGAGTTTGGACACTACGCGAACCTATGTCCCAGTCATCAGACTATGCCGCAAATGATGCTATTGGATAATAATCAAGTTATGATACTACCACAGATAAAGAGGAATGATTAGAGTTCTTATGTTGATTATTTCAATTGAGTGTTGTATCAAAAATGTACTTGTTATAATAATTATGGAGTATATAAGGATTGTACTGCAGTACTATTTCATTAAGGACTTGAGATTGTGTGGAACAAAGAAAAGTGACTCAATAGCAGGATAAATTTTTGGAAAATATATGGTTGAGAGAATGATAAACCATAATATAGTTCTGATACCGAGGTAGTGATTTTGGAATAATACATGATTGTTTTGGATAAATTATATTGGATATTCTTGACTACCTTGGAACTGATTAATGATTTGTATATTCCATCATTGTTGGGGTTTAAAACATTTTTGGATTGATGAAGTATATCCAGCATTCTATATGGAATAAGGGAGCATGAATGTAATCAATAAGGAATATGGTAATTCAGGATGTTTCAGTGTATTAAAATAATACATGATGAAGGTATTCATATGCTATTACGGGGTAAAAAGGATCTACATTATGTTTACCTTCATTATAAATTTTGGACTGTGAGTTTGGACAGAAGTATTTTGGATAGTTCTAGTTTGGATTATTTTGGATTGCCATAAAAGGACAATCCGGAGGTCAGGCGGCAACCCGTCGCGTCCGGAAAGGCTGCGAGACTTGAACCCACAACCGAAGGGCGACAAGGGTGTATCACCTACCACTAGCCCACGAGATGTCCTGGATTAAATAATGTAGTTTTTTTTAAAAGATCTGGTAGATGAATTATAAATTCATTTATTTTGGAACCCTGTACGAATAGTATAAATAGAAATTTTTTTACGTTCTATTATCTTTTAGAGTGAAATATGAGTTTGTGGTAGAAATTTATTAATGGATAAAACTATAATTATAAAGTAAGTATATCTCCTTATGATCTTAGCCAATCTCATAAATAAATTCCTCAACAGTAAGAAAAGGAACTTAGAACAAAAATGTTGTCCTAGATGGTACCTTAAATCATCACTAATTTATGGCTTTGGGATTGTTGGCCTTTTCATAGCCATGTTCTCTACCACTCTCCATCAGATAATTGATGGTTAGATTTTTCTTCCATATCCATATTTTCCTACATGGAACCCTAGTATGTGTTATTTTTGGTAATCTTCATACTTTCCACTCTTTATTTTAAATAGAGGCCTCATTAATTCATTTTTCGATGTGGGATTTCAACTAAGATAATTTGAAACGTCAAAAATGTGTTATCCTAATACCCTATGTTTTGTTGAACCGATGGTATTTCAAATCATAATAGATTGATGAGTTTAAGGACCTCAATTTTATACTTGTTTGTGATTGATGACCTCAATCACTACCTATAAATATTTACGTTTTTCCTCCAATTATATGTCTCTAATTTCCACCAATGTTCTCCTAATCGAGATCATAATTTGGTGGTGACCCTTTCATTTCTCTTTTCCTTATATTAAGACTAAATTTTAGTAACCCAATTTCCGATGTGGGTTTTCCTACAAATATATTTTCTATTTTCAACCTTTTATTTTCGAAGAACAATTTCAAATTGCGAGGACACAATTTATTGAAGGAGGGGAGAATGTAACACCCCAAGATTTCATAGTGTGTTATTTCTTCAAAATAATTCAATAACTTGCACTACACACAACACCGAGTTCAATCACACCATGACTTACAAAAAAAAAGCCATTCAAAAGAGGTTATGAATAGTATTAACTAAATTTTAAACTTTATATAATCCTTATAATTTTAGAATCCATATTATGAGTTTCTTAGACATAATGCAAGAACAGATTCATTTTCAGTATTGCAATTTTATCAACTTTTAATAGTGAAACCTTTTTAAATACAATATTTTAAACTTTTTGACTAAATGGGGACATCAAAAAATATAAAATGAAACATCCCAAGCTTCCATGGTACACTTTCCTTTGAATAATATAGTAGCGTGTGTTGTACGCAATTTCGAGTTCTAACACACCACAACCAATCAAACTAGCCGTTATGAATAGTAATACCTACCTTTTAAAATTTTAGAAATTTTATCTCTCAAAATGGACTTAATTTTTGGATTCGGAGTATCGAATTTAGCCTAAGGTTAAATTTTGGTACTTTTTGGATAACTTTAATATTTTGATGAATAGTGAAAATTACTAAATTTTAATTAAAAACAACTTTTTTTAATCAAAATAATTAATAGTGATAAATTATTAATTTGAGTGGTTTTAAAGTATATTTAGAATATATTTTTACCATTTAATATAATGTTGTCCATTGAACATAATTTTACAATTAAACCGAACATAAACAAGTGTCAATCTTTTGATAGTTATTATCTCTTAAAAACACGCTTTTTGTTTTGACAGCGGGAATTAATTTTAAATTAATTTCTGCCACTTATGTGTTTTGAATTTAGAAAAATGGATTCCATATTTGGAATCAGGATGTTCAAATTGTGTAAATAGGTAACTTTTATTTTTAGACATTTTGAATAATTACTGCGGTAAATATTTTATTTACCATGGTTAAGGGTAAATCCGGTAAATAAGGGTTAAAAAATAATATTATAATAATACTAAATTACCCTAAAACGTATCCTAGCCTTATTGGTTGATACATGTTCGACAATAGACATCTTTGGGTCGATTTTGGGACCCCATGGTGCCACTTGTAGGTGATAGGGACACTTTATTTTAATTAAGTTAAAATGAATACAAAAATGACACAAGCATATATACTTTAGAAAAACAATTTTTACATAGGGTTATATATGTTGGATTTTAGATTATAAATATTCATTAGAAAGATAAAAAGATTTACTACATAATAATATTTTATTTATAATTTTTAGACGTTAAATAATTTAATTTATTTATGACACAATGATGATGAATTAATTACTATAATAGTGAAAAATTAAAATAATTGATATTATAAATACCCAAATAAATATAATATGAAACTTTTAATGAATTAAACTAATTTTCTAGGATAATATGATATATTATGATTGATTTAATTGAATTTTTTCTAAGTAATAAATCTGTTATGAGTTTCACAAAAATCAACTATTGAATAGTGTCAAAATTGACATAAAAGAGTTCTTAAAACAAATATTATATTATTAATTGATATTAAATTCCTAAAAATATAAGGTTCGGCCAAGAGACTTATATCATGATAGGTTCATTATTAATGGACCACTTGGGGGTCTCTTGGATGTATATAGTAAGTTTATTAACCATATAATATAAAAATACAAAGAGACATTGTAAAAGTGAAACTAATTAACTTAGAGTTAATACTTAAAGATAAGGTTAATATAAGTACCCAAACCTGTCTAAATTCTATTTGTTGAGTTGTTTTCGACCTATACCCACCTTAAAATTTGAATAATAAACTTTTGAGCCATTAGAAACCGAATATGAATTTAATATAAACTAATATTTCTAGCTTTTCCAAAGGTGCCCCTCCCCCCTCTTATAAAAGGGAACTCTTACTTCCCATTTCTTCACACCTTCAAAACCTTTTGGTTCGGAAAAAATCTGCCCAAATACTCTCCCAAATTCCCTCACTACAACCTAGAGGCCTTAGTTTGTTCAGAAATCCATCCTAAGGAGCCCTTTTGATCAAATCAAAAGGAAGAACCCGAAGAAGAGGTAATGATTTCACCACCCTTTTCCAAGTTCCTTTCTTCTTCCACTTATTCTTCCTTTGTTATTACCATTCTAAAATAATAACTCCAGTATCATATATATACTGTGATGTTATTATAAATATGGTACAACCATATTCAGTATTCTATCCACCCTTTGAATAACATGTCACCATACGTGCGTACGTACGGCTTATCGTGTCCACGTCGTGGTGTAATTGTTATTCAATATATTATTATTTGGATGGGTATAATAATGATATGTAACTCATGTAAATAATAAATATAACATGTTAATGATTCTGTATATATGATATAACAACCATTTATATATTATTTCAAAATAATGATATTGTCGGTCGTGCGTACGTACGAACTACCGTCTCCACGAACGCGATGAGATTCATTTCTCCATCGTATCCATTCAAGTATAATTATCATTTGATGATTTAAAAATGATGTTTAAGGACTTGATATCATTATGGATATGAATAATATACAACCTATCCATTACAAACATGGCTTACGTAACAAAACATATAAAAGAAAACAAGTAAGTTAACACCCGAAACAACGATAATACTAAGATATTATTATCAAATCAATATTAAAAGATCATATATGATATCATATTAATGTATATGATTCTTGTATAATTTAATAACAATTATTTCACCATTATACAGGAGGTTAACCTACCCCAACCAAGGAAAAGTACAAGGTAAGGGGTTTTCATCTCACTCCTTATTCCCGTGAGATTCATGCCATATTGCCACCATCACCTTTTGTGTGGTGTATGTACTGCCCATAATTATATTCTTTGTGTAATACACTCTAATTTATGTGTATTTACATATTAATTGTATGATACCTCTTTCATGGGTTGTATGTTTCGTAATTTACCAAATTGGTAAGGGTTATTTCACAATCTCTTCATTATCCGAGGTTGTTTATACGTAATAATCTACTGGGATATCTTTATCATCCACATCCATGTTTCTTCAAAATATATTTCAAAACATTTTTACTATTTACAAGAATATGGGTTAAAGTCATTTATACCCTTGTTTGACTTTTTATAAGTGGTTTATAAAGGAATCTTTCCGTCGTTTTCCAAACAAGGTGCTTTTTAACCTTTTCCACAGAATTAAGGTAAGAATGTTTTTTTAACTTATACTGCGGGTGTGGTTATTTTCCGCCATTATAAAATCGTCGAAGCTTCCCTTACAAGCTTATAAGAATATTTTCAAATTGAATTTATTATTTTATAATTATGTTACTTTTAAAATGATTTCAAAAAAAGAGATATTTCTCTAAAATAGTTTTGATTGCATCTATGTCAACATCCTTTGATGGATTTTAAGTTTATTTGAAGTTGATTTATTATGATACAAAACATCCCTATTTTATTGAAGGTTTTGTGATATTTTTGACTGTGGATAAGTTATTTTTATGTCACTAATGGTTTTTGTTTAAAGTATTGACATTTTATAAGTTATTTTTAATCCAAATGTTTATGTTATATTTCAACCTTTCATTCAGATGAATGTGTTAGACAAGTATGTTCCGGGTTGGGGACCGGTAAAAGTAAGCCCTCCGGTTTGGTCTCCGGTTATTAGAGGAACTCCGGTTTGGTCTCCGGTTATTAGAGGCACTCCAGGTTGGTGTCCGGTTATTAGAGGCACTCCGGGTTGTGTTCCGGTTACAGTTAGCCCCAAGGTCTTGGGACGAGGCCTTGACAAAGAAATTAAAGTTCAGCATTATGCAATCCATCATTATGAAAGAGGTTATTGATTTTGAATGTGATTATTCGATTATTAGAATATCCATGTGAATAATTAAATGTCATTATTTCATTTTATTTATGCCATACTATGTTGAAAGTTCAAGTTTGAAAGGCTTTTGTTGTAGTTATACATTGCCTTAAATGTTTACTCTTATTTATGAAAGTTTCCGCTATATTGTTATCCTTACTGGACATTTGAGCTCACCCCTTTTCTATGTTTTATTTTTCCCAGGATATGAAGAAGTAAGTTATGAATGACCTGCAAGGATATTATGCGGGGATAATAGTGTTGACTATGGATACATTATGTTGTTGTAGTAGTTTTTCACTTTATGATGTAATGTAAAACTTTATGAATATATCTAGTGTTTCCAAGGCTACTAAACCAATAGGTCTTTCGGGATTTGATCTTTCTTGTGATCATGCCAATGTTATGTAATAATGCACCGACTCTGGGTAACTAGGGTCGGGGCGTTACAAATATTCGGTCGGCTGAACTAGAAAATTCCAAAAGTGTTTAGAGAGAATCATCTATTGAACGTTGAAGAGTCTCTCACCTTGCTTCTTTTGCTTCTACCCCAGGATGAAGTAAATCAATCAAAGTCAATATCTCTTGAACCCTTTTCTAAGTGCTTTCTAGAAATGATGATGATGTTGAAATATCAGACTTCAAGAAAGACAAGATCTCCTCATACCCCCATATCTACATGGTTAAGATGTCCATTTGATATTGCATATTTGATATAAATAGACAACTCCATTCCAAAACCTCTGAATTTTACTTCATCAATTTGGTCAAGGAAGCCCCATCATACAAATTGCACAATTCCCTCTCACTAGAAGCAAATTATTTCCATGTCAGGATGATTTTACACATGATTTCATATAATGATTGATGGTCAAAGTACACCACACCCAAATCATGAAATAGCTGGAGAAGACGTTCTTCTTGGTCATAGAAGGTTACCAGATGATTATCAGTAATCAGGGAATGAATCTTCTTCTAGATCAACCTACACTATGTTTGGGATTCTGTGGATTCTGAAGTGGGAGTATCAGAAGGAGGAATAGATGGATGAGATGATAAGGAAACGAGAGAAGGATCCCCATGTATTCTTCCATCAATAAGTGCATCATCAAAAACTTACATAGAAGGAATAAATTCCTCATCATATTCTCCCACACTAATGGAATTATTGTCTTCAGGAGGAGAAAATTTCCTCAAATACTCACCCAAGTCCTGAATCAACTTCATCATTTCCATAGAAAGAGGGGTCAGTGAGGAAAATGGTTTTTCCACGTGACAGACTAGCTTGTTCAGTGCTCCACCCAGATAGGCCTCCACCCAAGCCTAGGAATAGTCATATGATAAGAATATGGTGACGTCGATAGGAAGCAAGATGATCTCAGTATTGGTGTCTTCAAACACCAATATCATTCAGAATTGATGGATGATTCTAGGGTTCCGCTCTCTATGAATGCCGACCGATGGAATAGGAGAAATTATTTGGGTGCAGCTAAACTAGAGAGAAAATAGATAAGGTGTATATGGATTGAAGATGATCAGATCATCCATCCTAGTTATGGAACCCCATCCCAAAGGGAAATATTTTATAACCTTTCATCAAAAGATCCACCACCATTATCAATAATTAGCCTAGCCGGTGCAGGATAAGGGGTAAAATTAAAGCTATCAGATTGGCTCAACATATCAGTAACATCTTCATGGCCTAATGACATGTCCCCAACCCTGGATATGTTCAGAAACCTAGGAATAAATAATTCACTAGGGATCGTGGTGATATTATAGTATTTGTAGTAGTGAAAATACTCCCCTATCAGGATGGAATAGAAACTGGAAAGGACCACTGATCCTAGGGGGATTTTCCTTACTAGATGTGGCCTAATACTTAGTAGTGGTGTGAAAGATTCAGCATCTCTATATTGAGAGGCCAACCCTATGCTACCCAAGCTTTCATCACTAGTATATTGAACCAGATTCCCAAAAATGCATCCCCAGCCTAGAAAATCCATCCATTCAAGAACATGGCCATAAAGCCTTCCAACCTGAGGCTTAGGGATACTTCTGTCCTCACTCAATAACTCCTTGTGGTATGATATCCACATTCCAAGATAGTATAGTATGAACTAGTTCTATCATGAACCTACCAAGAAGGAAATCAGTGAGGGAGAATAACAATCATCCTAGCTTCACTTAAATAAAGGAAAATTTTGATCCAATATTTGAAAGAGATGAGCGAGTGCATAGTGAGACCCTTTATTAACTTTTCCTTCATGATGTTGAGAATACCCCTCTCCAAGATTGAATTTTTTAAAGGGACATCCTAGACATCTATGGTAGGAAGGAACTCATCATACATCACTCCAAAAGGGGGAATCCACCTAGTTGGTAGATATCCCAGGGGCTAATTTCTACCTCACCATGGGATAGATGAAATGAGTTAGTTCCATGGTACCAATGACTAACCAATTATTTGAGAAGGCTAGAATAGCAATATATAATTAATTGGGAAATCCACACTACTTCATAGATATGTAAAACATATAACTAGTCAGTAAATTCCAAGCAACTCTTCCTGAACTTGAATGGCCATGCCCATTTATCAAAAAAAAGTACACTAGGGAAAAGATCCCTCTTTTGAACTCCAACCTCTACTTGAGTTGTTCAGAGAAGAGGAAAATATTCTCAAATATCTTTGAGAAATCACATCCATTTGGACCTAGGGGAGAGTTTTCCAACATTTAAGACAACCCTTGGAATTGTTCCATAATCAACTAGTCATTCACAGCAACTGTTGTATGAATGCAGTCAAGAGAAGTTGATGCCCAACTATATGGTAGATTGAAGCATGGATAAGGGATAACAATATAATCTAATTGTCAAAACCTATATAGGGGAATCCGGTGTGATAATGGATAAATCTATAGTTCAGATGGGAGAATCCTTTTCATAATCTCATTGCCAGAGCGCGCAAGATACCAAGGGTTAGTATTGAGATTCCAATAAATCATATCCCTATGGTTCACTATAGAGAATAAAGTATGATGAGAGCTAGAAGCCATCTAAAAAAAGGAAATAATAATATGTTAGACAAGTTGAAATCCCATGAAAATAAAAGCATTGAGTTTTGCATAATCATGTGCATTACACGAATAACCAAAGGGATTCATGATCACATAAAGGATTTGTGAATCATCTGGATCATAAAGATCTCATGGACTGCATAAAATCATAGAACATCACACAACTGCGTGACCCCTTAGAATACTCATGATCATGTGACCTTGACAGGGTCATGCATGTCACAAAATAGTAAAAAATGATCACATGATCTAGCCAGTAGATCATATGAAACCTTAAAAGACATCCATTCACCCTTATGGATGAATTTCAAGAAATTACTGAAATTTAGTTCATGTTTGATTCAAATAGATCCCTAGAAAAAACAATCCCTTTGAGGTAATTCCCACGGGAAGATCTTGTGAATGAAACTCACAATCAGTTCTTACGAGAGGGTCTTGTGAAGGGATCACACACTAAAGGTAGGGTGAACGATCTATGAGAATTGAGTAGCCAGTGAATGAAATTCTCTCCACTACCCTATTTATAGGGAATTATGTGTAATTCTAAACATCACCCGAAAGACCAATAATCACCCAATCTACCAATTGGAGACAACACCAAAGCCTCGGGAGGGAATTTACTTTCCTCATAAGTGATCCATTATCCCTATGGATGTCACTCCCTTGGGGTTGGATTTTTTGATGCCTTCTAAATGGGCATAAAAATATCTAGAAAGGCAGAAATATCTAAATATTGTTATTATTTTATCCATAAAGAAAAGGAAGAAGAAGGAAGTTAGAACTCCTGAATCACATGACCCTCCAAATTACATACTATCTAAAGACCATCAGAAGGTCATGTTAGGGAGACATGCATAATGAATAACCTGCAAAAAATCCCATGGATACCAATTGACAAGTCCTTTGGCTCCTAAAAAGGTTTTCCAAATAATCATTGATCACACGACAACTACTAGACGAGCAACCTAGAGTCACATGACTTTTCAATTTTTGAAAACCTGAAAATCCATCCATAAATCCTTGGAAAATAGGGGGAAAATATCCAAAAGGTGGGAGCCTATTATGGTCATAAATATCACGTGACATGCCAATGCAGTTAGTAATCCATCATAAACCCCCAATGACATGACCTACTTATCTCGCGAAATCTTGATGGCATGTCACCCTCACCACATGAATGGTCTTGGACATGTCCAAGAGGACTTGTGTACCCCTTTAGCTCCAAAGACTAACAAAAAGGTTTTTCCAGGATAGTTCTTGCACATCACCATAATAACATTTATTAGTCACACAATGCATTATTATCCTCAAAAACACTCAAGTAAACTCATGAGACACTAGAACCTTGTAAAATAAACAAGGCAATAAAAAAGGTAAAGGAGGGAGCCTCTTGAGGTCAAAAACGTTATGCAAAGTTCCCCATATGGTTC
Source organism: Viscum album (assembly GCA_963277665.1). Classification (NCBI taxonomy): domain Eukaryota; kingdom Viridiplantae; phylum Streptophyta; class Magnoliopsida; order Santalales; family Viscaceae; genus Viscum; species Viscum album. Next base: position 435,954,936 of record OY728119.1, read on the forward strand.
GAGAGACACCGCTATCCAATGGTGATATGTCCACCTCACCACATGAGAGCTCACTGGCATGTCACCCTCGCTATAGTAAGGTATTCAGACATCTCCAAGCGGTCCTATACTCCTCCTTTGGATCCATAAGGAAAATATAAGGGTTTTTCCATGAAATGATCACACATCACCATAAGACCCTTTTTTGGTCATGCGACACATCATAGATGAGGAGAGTGATTGTCTTTGATAAAACTCATGAAAATTCAAAAGATCCCAAACCTTTGACAAATAAAATAAAGAAATAAAAGAGAAAATGTGGAAGCCTCTTATGGTTATAAATATCACACAATAGTCCCATGCGCTCTTTAAGACCTTGAAAAATACTTTCGGTATGATGGCCTGATCTCATGAAGGCCTCTTAGAAATACATCTTTGTCTTACAGAAGATCCCAGACATGTCACCTTATATCACATGAAGGCCTTCCAACAGGTCACCAGATCTCATTAAGGCCCTTGATCATATAATCCTAACAATGTGAAAGCCACTTAGAATTTACACATGATTAGGAAAGACCTCATTAAGTGTCTATAATCCAATAAATAGAGGCTTGAAGGGATAGTCTTGCGGTCGTAGATGTCATGACTCGTCCCTTGGGGCCCGTGCCGTGACTACCCCAATCCCGCCTTCCATAGGCCAGGGGTTGGAGACTAGCACCAGAAAGACATATCCCTATAATGGGAAGGCATTGCCTTTAAACCTATACAAACAAACAATCCAAGTACACAACAAGAAGCAACCAAGAAGTAAACTAATGTAGTAAAAAGTGTACTGAAAGTAAAGGGTCTAGAATACAAGCCCAACTGAAAAGTACAATTACAACTGAAAATAGAAAAATAGATCTTGAATCATCCACCAAGGATCCTACCTAAAGGGTAGGTACAGCTCACGATTAATAGTCTCTACGACACCTTACGTCAAATATTCCACCTCTAAACACTGTCCAGTCCTGGCTCCCTCAGCCTCGATCAATGCTATTTGTCATCTGTACAAGACACAACAAGGTGCTGGTGTAGCCTGTACAGGGGTGAGTATAACAATACTCAGTAGGGACCCTAAGACCCCCGGAGGTCTCCCAGAGTTCCACAAAGGAAAAAACACAAATAAAGACTTAAATCAAAAAGTATGAAGTAGTCATCAAATCTACTTAGGTATATGCCCATACATATACCTAAATTATCAAAAGATACTCGTCTCATTCATGAGGAAACATAAGGATCCAACTTTTAAGCCTTTAGAACAACTGATCCATGAGGGAAGAATACCAAAAAGGTAAAACTACAAAGGTAACACCACAAAGGTAAAAGTACCACAAAGGTAACACCACGAAGGTAACACCACAAAGGTAAAAGTACCAAAAGGTAACATCATGAAGGTAAAAGTATGAAAAAGGTAACACCACAAAGGTAACACCATGAAGGTAACACCACGAAGGTAAAAGTACCAAAAAGGTAACACCACGAAGCTAAAATTACCACACAGGTAATACCATGTAGGTAAAGACTCAGATCACACTAGGTATAACTTAAGTACAGAAGTAAAAATGATTACCCATAAATCTAGATCATCTTATTCTGTCGTGAGGCTCTGCTGCTGAACCACACAGGATTAGTATGCGCTGACCCACACAAGATCACTGAGCGCTGACCCACATAGGATCTGATCCACACAAGATTAGTATGCGCTGACCCACATACTATCACTGATCACTGACCCACACAGGATTGATAGGTATTGACCCACACATGATCACTATTCATTCTTCACGTCACAACCAATCTCCTCCGCCTCATTGCCAGCCACTGGATTTCCACTCATAGTTTGCTTGATTCTAGGAGAACCACTCCTAAAGCCATCAAACTTATTTTAACTAGAACGAAGTTCCACTAAGAAGTATCCCAAAGGATCGCCATGTCGTAAGGGTTCCAATACGATAGATGGCATGTCAATCGGACGCCCGATCTGTGACTTATAAGCATTTTAGTACCAAGGGCCCAGTTGGATTTGGGTTCGATCCAAACCAAACATACTCAAAATTTCTTTAAAACTCAATTAGAGTATACCAAAAGGACTGTCTCACTCCAAGAGTTCCAGTTCCGTAGACGGTTCGTCAAATGGACGCTCAGATTTCCAGTTATGGTCCTTTAGGTGAAACTGGGTCTGGTAGGGTCTATGTCCGGTCTGACCTGGCCCGACCCAACCCCGTTCGAGTCGACCCAATACAATTTGAGTCCGACCCAGTTGGGATGGGTCGCGACTGGCTTGGCCTACTGGGCTGTGAACCACCCGACTCGCCTGGGCAGTGCGACCCACGGAGGGGCACGACCCGCTGGGCTCACGCAGCCCGACCCATGAAGGGCGCAGCCCGCGGGGCTCATGAGGCCCAACCCACAAAGGGGCATATCCCACTGGAGGTGTGAACCACTGGGGCTCACGCAACCTATCTCGAGGTGGGGTGCAACCTGCTGGAGGCGCGACCCGCTAGGGATCACTCTAACTGGAACGGGGGGAGGGTTACACTCCCCCCTTTACTCCTGAAAGGTTAAGACATTTGGGTCACGGAGTGGCGATGACACGTGGCGCCGCCTGGTCACTGCGGGACCCATAGGGGTGGGTCCATCCTCCCCCACCATAGATTCATGCCGCGACTCTCTCCACCTCCTCCGCCTTCGGCGGTCGGCCCGATCCAGCCACCGTCTTAACCCACCGTGGATATGGCTGCAACCCTTCTATGCTGGCGGCGCATGATAGCGCACCGTCATACCTTCTGCAGTAGGCCTTTTCTAGCCTCCGCTATCACCCACTGGCGCCAGTCGCTGGTTCCATGCCAACGATCTTCTGTGGGTCAACGGGTGAGATCAGGTGGCCTGTTTTTCTGTCCGTAGGTACCATCGGCCTCCCAGGGACACCCTCTTTGCTGTTCGACCCTCCATTCCAAGTTCCGTCCAATCTAAATAAAAATTACCGTGAAGAACGCATAGATTAACAAAGTAGCGGAGTGTCCGAGCCTTATTCGTTTGGTCCGTGCCCTCTGCATTAACATCTTAACAAGGGGGGAAGGATACATGATTTGACGATCTCTTGAAATTAAAACAAGATAAATCCCTACCTCAATATCATTGGAGAACATCGAGTTTGTGAAAGAGTCGGTGTTCATCATTCTATGGCGCTCGTCAGTGCCCACTAGAACTTGTTCCATCCTCCAAGTGATTGGTGTCGCAATACTTTGCCAGAAAGTTGTCACTTGGTGAAGCCATGCCAATACTCCTCCCCAAGATCCATATAAATAGGAGAGGGGGAGGGTGAGTAATGCACATGGAATTAATGGAGGTTCATTTAATAGGAACCTTCCTAATTCAAACGATGCTGTTAAAAAAGATTTGAGGAGTCAATCCATTTAATGACTTGATATGTCATTGGTCCCACCACTGCCGATTGTCCATTGGAGGAAAAGAAAAGAGAGAATAGAATAAAAAAGTTATTTTATTATTCTTTTAAAAGTCCCAAAATCTAACTTTTTTCCCTACCTACTACTGTCGAAGTGAATCCTCCCTTAAGAAAATTCCAGTGCTGCGGATTCAATAGTGCCCTCAGATTTTTAATCCAATCATTGGTTAAAAAGATATAAAAACGTCACCCGTGCATTTACTGAATGCACCTTAAAAAAAATTAAGAAATTTATTCCGGGTACACCGGGCCTCAAAATCACACGCCGCCAATTTCCACAGACTCGTAATAATTCCATATAATTAAAAAAAAATTACATGGAAAATCCAGGTCTTTACATTCTCCCCACCTTAGGGTTTTTCATCCTCAAAAGGCACAGCATAGACTAAGGAAACAAATGGGGGTACTAAGCACGAATCTAATCCTCCTGCTCCCATGTGCTCTCCTAGTGGTTCCCATGATGCCAAAAAAATGTGCACCAGGGGTATCAATCATCCACAAAGGACCCTCTCCTTTCGATCCTCAATCTCCACTGGAACCTCCGTAAATGTCACCCCATCATCAAAGTCCATCTCGCTATGTTTTATAACATGATATGGGTCATGCATGTATCTCTTGATCTAAGATATGTGGAAGACATCGTGCACTCGATGCATCTGTGGGGGAAGATCCAGGCAATATGCCACCTTGCCAACTCTGCTAAGAACCTAAAAAGGTCCGATGAACCTCAGAGATAACTTGCAGCCCCGACCAAATCTCTGCAAACCTCATTGAGTTGAGAACCATAGGAAGACACGGTCTCCCTCACCAGACTCCAAAGGTCTCTATATTCTGTCAGAATAGGACTTCTTTCTGCTCTGTGTAGTCTTCATCTACTCCTGGATTATCTGCACCTTCTTCGTGGTAGCCCATACCAACTCTAGACCCATAAATGCTGACTCCCCTGGGTCTGTCCAGCATAGAGGTGATCTACAAGGTCGACCGTACAAGGCATCAAATGGTTCCATACCGATGGTTGAGTGATAGATGTTGTTGTATGAGAACTCCACCAAGGGAAATTGATCCTCCAAACTGCGGCCAAAATCTAGGATGCAAGCACTACGCATATCCTTGAGTGTCTAAATGGTCCGCTCTGTCGGACCATCTGTCTATGGATAAAAGGCGGTGCTCAAACGTAGCTGATTCCCAAACACCTCCTGTAATCCCTTCCACAATCAGGATGTAAAACATGAATCACGGTCAGAGATGATCGTCGATGACACCCCATGAGGTCGTACAATATCCTATACATAGAGGCGTCCCAAGCCCTCTATTGATCCCTGCTCTCGGATAGGTAGGATGTGGGATGACTTGGTGAGTCTGTCAACGATCACCCAGATGGAATAATGTCCCCTGGACGTATGTGGAAGACCTATCACAAAGTCCATGGAGATACCATCCCACTTCCACTATGGTACCTCTAATGGATGTGCTAAGCCTGTTGGAACCTGATGCTCGACCTTCAATTGCTGACAAGTGAGGCATCGTGAAACAAACTCTGCCACTGCTTTCTTCATCCCCGGCCACCAGTGCTGATACCGAAGGTTCTGGTACATATTCTCTACACCAGGATGTACCGCCAGAGGGGATGTATGGAACTCCCTCAACACCTCCTACCATAGAGCCACTGGTACCATGGTGCATCCTCTGAAGAGGATAACATGCTCCCCACCTTCAGAAAATTCATGAGGTGCCTATATTGAGGATATATGAGCATGTTGAGCCTCACAGTCAAAGTCCCCAAGCTGTACCTCCCATACTCATTGAAGAAGTGGGGGAGTGACAGTCATAGACTAAAGGTAAGATGCTCTATCTCTATCCACAAAGGATATCTGTAACGCAACTAGCTGCTTTGTTTCCTCACTTAGCAGCTGTAAATCATACCTTCTGCTGAGTGCGTATTCCACTACGTTCCCCTTCCCAAAAGTATAGACTATCTCAAAGTCATAGTCCTGGAGGAACTTTATCCATCACCATTGTCTCAGGTTCTGGTTCTTCTGTGAGAAGATATACCTAATACTCTTGTGATCATAGTAAACAGTAAACCGTTCACCCATCAAGTAGTGTCGCCACATCTTCAGTGAAAATAACACTAATGCTAATTATAGTTAATGGGTAGCGTAGTTTTTCTCATGCTTTCTCAGCTGTAGAGAGCCATATGGGATCACTGCTTGCTCCTGCATCTGGACACATCCAAGTCCAGTCCCTGATGCGTTGCAGTAGACTAAATACCCAACTCCCTCTTCTGGTAGCCTCAATATGGGGGCACTTGTCAGTCTCTTCCTCAGCTCCTGAAAAATATGATGGAATCTCTCCATCTATACGAAGGGGTTTCCCTTCTTCTTAAACAATGAAAAGGGTGCCGCAACTCTGGAAAAGTTGGGTACGAATCTCCGGTAGTACCCATCCAATCCTAGAAAACTCCGCACCTCAGTCACACTCCTGGGTGGATCCTAATCTAGAACAACCTCTATATTCACCAGATTTACCACAACTCCATCCTTTGAGATAACGTGTCTCATAAAGTGGACCTCTCATATCTAGAACTGACACTTTGAGAGCTTACCATAAAGCTGGTGCTCTCAGAGTGTATCCAGAACTATCTGCAGATGATAGACATACTCCTCCTCCGATTCCGAGTATATCAAGATGTCTTCGATGAAGATAAACACAAAGTGATCGAGGTATGGATGAAATATCATGTTCATGAGTCCCATGAACACTGTAGGGGAATTGGTCATGCCGAATGGCATAACCAAGAACTCATAGTGGCTATACCAACATCTGAAGTCCGTATTCTGCACATCCTCATCTTGTACCCTGAACTGATGATAGCCTAATCTGAGGTCTATCTTCTAAAACCATCAAGCTCCCTTCAACTGATCAAAGAGACCATCAATCCTTGGAATTGGATACTTATTCTTCACAGTCACCTGGTTTAGGCACCGATAGTCTATGGAGAGTCTCAAACTCCCATCTGCCTTCTTGGAGAACAAAATCAAGGCTTTCTATGGAGAAACACTAGTCCTTATGAACCCCTTCCTTTGCAAGTCCTCTAGCTATACCCGTAACTCACGAAGCTCTGTGGGAGCCATCCGATATGCTAGTGTAGATATCAGTGCCGTCTTTGGGTACATGTTGATGTAAAAGTCCACCTCTCGGTGTGGAGATAGTCCCGAAACATCATCAAGAAAAGACATCAATATACTGGTCCACTACTACAAGATAGATTAGACTCTTAACATAAACTTATCTGAGGGTAAGGCTGAGAAAATTATGTGTGATCGGATGCAACCTCATCTGGGTAAGTCCATCATATGCTACAAAGGTTCCCTTCTCACCGGTGAAGGAAAACCTAGTCCCATCCTCACAAACACACTGCACTTTGCGCCTAATATAGTCAATCTGAGAATGGAATGTGGATAACCAGTCCATACCCAAAATCAAATCATAAGGCCTCGACGCCGCTATTAGAAGACCCCAGCCGAAGCTCTATCCTCCTAGAGTAAGATCACACTTCTAACACCAGTGTGTAGTCATTGAATCCCCTCCCATAGGAGTCTCTAGCCATAAGGATCGAGCCAAAAAATCCATTGGAATCTCCAATCCCCAAACTAGTGTTGTGGCAATGAAAGAGTGACTAGTACCTGTGTCTATAAGTATTTTAGTTAAGGTGGAGTAGATACAGATCATACCTCTAATAATATTTGATGTGACATGGTCATAGGCCTCAGCTACCTGAAGCTAAGCTCGTCCCTGTCCACCTGCTCCCTGTAGTCGGGGTGGACCACCTGGAGGTGGTAGCAGTAAAACCTCGAATCACCACCCACCGCCTACTATACAACCATATCCTCTGCCATGTCCACCGCCCTACAGACCGCCTCGCTCAAACCTTTTCCTCTACCTCAGCGGTTTCTCGACCGTATTCTGATCTTTCGTATGATGGGTCAGGCAGTCACGAGCCATGTGACCTTGCCCGCCGCATGAGTAGCACTGCCTACTTCTAAACTTCCCTCCTCTGTTCCATGAGCCCTACACCACTGACCCTATATCTTGAGGTCATCCACCAGAAGGTCTAGCCCACTTGGGCCCCTACTTCATCCATCTAATTCTTGCTGCGGATGACTCTGCTACCTGACATCTGGTGGTGGCTCTCGCTGTCAGTGCTTGATCATCTAGGAAGCTCTCCACCAAAAGCTCTCTCTCTAGCACCCTAGCATGTGTCGGAATGCTGAGAGATATCATCGATGCTCTGATCTCCCATCAGAGACCCTGCTCAAAGGTCTGGGATCTAAAGAAAGGGTCTCGTACCATGTTGGTGGAGTAGTGGGAGAGATCAGTGAACCACGTCGAGTACTGGGCCACAGTCATGATGCCCTGCTATAAGTGCAACATCTCCTGTATACGCACTAAGCATAGAGTCGCTGGGACGAACTCTGCCCTAAAAATGCCCTCAAAGTCTGCTCAGGTGAGGTTCAACTCATCGTGTAACTAGAGTGTTAGACTCCACCATCTCCCAGTTGCTCCCTTGAAGAGACTGGAGGCTAGGATCACCATCAGATCGGCTGGTGTCCCAACTAAGCAAAAAACTTTGGCCACAACCTCCAAACAGTCCTTAGCCGCAAGCATATCCATCTCACCTCAGAATCTAAAAGGCCTCTACCACTAAAAATCGTGCAACGTGATCAGTCAGCATACACCCTCTACTGGTGGAGATGGTGGAATCTACTACCTAATGGGTGGTGGTGCTACTGGTGCACCACCCAATGGCACTATCACTGTAAGAGGGACCTGCACCGAAGCCACATCGCTCGGTGGGCAGTCATCTTGTACTCTCTTGGGAATCTTGGATGGCTGTCTATATGGTGGAATACTAAAAGAAAATAGGTGTTCCATGGTCAATAAGTTATACCTGGGGAGCTGACTCAAAGAAATCATAAGAAAAACTTTTCAAAACACACACAATCAGTGTTTTCATGCACTGAGTCAGAAATCAGAATTCAGGGTCCTAGTTTATGGATACATCGGCCACCCCACCAACACTAGATTTCCCAAACTAAAAAACACACTCACAACACTTAACACTATTTCCATATAGAAAATATCAGAGTTCTATTTCTTTGGTAGAATCGACTCCTCTGATACCACTTTGTCAAGACCCATCCCTAGGGGCCCGTGCTGTGACTACCCCAAGGCCACCTTCCATAGGCTAGGGGCTGACAACTAGCACCAGAAAGGAGTATCCCTATAATGGGTAGTCATTTCCTTTAAACCTGTACAAACACACAATCCAAGTATACAACAAGAAGAAACCATGAAGTAAACAGCTGTAGTAAAAAGTGTACTAAAATTAAAGGGGTCGGAATACAAGCCCAACTGAAAAGTACAAGTACAATTGAAAATCGAAAAAAAAATCATAAATCGTCCATTGAGGATCCTACCTAAAAGGTAGGTATAGCTCAGAATCATTAGTCTCTGCGACACCTTATGTCAAATAGTCCACCTCCAAGCACTGTCTAGTCCTGGCTCCCTCAACCTCGATCAACACTGTCCTTCATCTACATAAGACACAGTAAGGTGCAGGAGTATCCCATGTAGGGGTGAGTATAAAAATACTCAGTAGGGAACCTGAGACCCCCGAAGGTCTCCTAGAGTTCCAAAAAGGAAAAACCACAAAGAAAGACTTCAATCACAAACCAAGAAGCAATCATCAACTCTACTTAGGTATATACCCATGCATAAACCTAAGTTATGAAAAGATACTCGTCTCATTCATAAAGAAACATAAGGCGCCAAATTTTAAGCCTTTAGAACAACTGATCCACGAGGTAATAATACCACAATGGTAACACTACGAAGGTAATACCATGAAGGTAAAAGTACCACAAAGGTAACACCATGAAGGTAACACTATGAAGGTAAAAGTACCACAAAGGTAACATCACAAAGATAACAACACGAAGGTAAAAGTACCACAAAGGTAACACCATGAAGGTAACACCACAGAGGTAAAAGTATCATAAAGATAACAACACGAAGGTAAAATTTCCACATAGGTAATACCATGAAGGTAAAGACTCAACTCACACCAGGTATAACTTAAATACAGAAGTACAGATGATTAGTCGTAAATCTAGATCATCTTATTCTATCGAAAGGATTTGCTACTGACCCACATAAGATCGGTATGCGCTGACCCACATAGGATCACTGAGAATTGAACCACATATTATTTATAGGTACTTACTCACACAGGATCAATATTCATTCTTCACGTCAAAACCAATCTCCTTTTCCTCACTGCCAGCCAATGGATTCCCGCTCATAGTACACTTGATTCAGGGAGAACCGCTCCTCAAGCCATTGGTCGTATTTAAACTGGAACTAAGTTCCAAGAATAAGTATACTAAAGGACAACCATGTCATAAGGGTTCCAACGTGACAGACGACGCGTCATTCAGACGCCTGGTCTGTGACTTATAAGTGTTTTAGTACCGAGGCCCCAGTTGGATTTGGGTTCGATCCAACCCGTCCGTACTCCAACTTTCTCCAAAACTCAAGTGGAGTATACCAAAAGGACCATCCCACTCCAAGGTTCCCATCACCATAGACTGTTTGTCAAACATACGCTCAAATTTCCAGTTATGATCCTTTAGGTAAAACTGGGCCTGGTAGGGCCCGGGTCTGGTCCGACCCGGCTCGACCCGGCCTGGGCCGACTCGACCTGGCCTGGACCAACCCAACCCAGTCCTTGTTGACCCGATCCATTTTGAGTCTGGCCTGGCTAGGCCGGTTCGCGGTGGGCTAGGCCCGTCGGGGCGCAAACCGGCTCACTGGCCTGGCGCGACCCGACCCATGGAGGGGTGTGGCCTGCTGGGCTCGCGCACCCCGACCCGCGAAGGGCACTGCCCGCTGGGCTCACATGGCCCAGACTATAGAGAGGTGAGGCCCGATGGAGGAGCGACCTACTGGGGATCGCGTGGACCATCCCAAGGAGGGGTGCGACCTACTGGAGGCACGACCCGCTGGGGATCGCGCTAGATAGAATAGGGGTAGGGTTACGCTCCCCCTTTTACTCCCGAACGACTAAGCCATTCGCATCACAGAGCGGCAGTGACAAGTGGCACCGCTTGGTCGCCGTGAGACCCGTAGGGGTGGGTCCCTCCTCCACTGCTGTGACTTCGTGCTATGACTATCTCCAGTGACGCACGACGGCGCGCCGCTCCGCCTCCGCCTTCCACGGCCGGCCCGTGCCGGCCGCTGCCTTCACCTGTCATGGCTACGACCATGACCCTTCTCCACTGGTGGCGCATGACAACATGCCACCATTCCTTCTACGACTGACCATTTTCATCCACCACTATCTCCTGCCAGTGCTAGTCACTGGAGCTTCCATGCCAATGCTGCGCCGACGGTCTTTTGCGGGTCACCGGATGAGCTCCGGTGGCCCATTTTTTAGTCTGTAGGTACCATCGGCCTCCCCGATACGCCCTCTTTGCTGCTCAACCCTCCATTATGGGTTCCTCCCAATACAAATAAAAAGGACTGTGAATAACGCATAGATTAACAAAGTAGCAGAGGGTCCGAGCCTTGTTCATTTGGCCCGCGCCCTCTGTGTTAGCATCTTAACAAGGGGGAAGGATACATGATTCAAAAATCTCTTTAAATTAAAACATGATAAATCCCTACCTCAAGATCATTGGAGAACGTCGCGTTTGAGGAAGAGTCGGTGTTTGTTGTTCAGTGGTGCTCCTCACCACCTGCTAAAACCGGTTCCATCCTCCAAGTGATTGGTGTCGCGATACTTTTCCAGAGCTTCATCACTTGGTGAAGCCGTGCCAATACTCCTCCCCAAGATCCATATCAATAGGAGAGGGGAGGGGTGAGTAACGAACATGGAATTAATGGGGGTTCATTTAATAGGAACCTTCCTAATTTTAACAGTGCTGTTACAAAGGATTTGAGGATTCAATCCATTTAATGGCTTGACACATCATTGGTCTCGCCACTGCCGCTTGTCCATTGGTGAAAAAGAAAAGAGATAAGTAAAATAACAAAGTTATTTTATTATTTTTTTAAAAGTCCCAAAATCTAACTTTTTCCCCCGACCTACTGCAGTCGAAGTGAAGCCTTCCTTAAGTGAATCCCGACATCGCAGATTCAATGGTGCCCTCCGATTTTTAATCCAAGCACCAGTTAAAAAGATAGAAAATGTCACCCACACGTTTAATGAATGTACCTTAAAAAAAGTTCAGAAATTTATTTCGGGCACACCAGGCCTCAGAATCACATGCCGTCATTTTTCACAGACACGTAATAATTCCATATAATTCATAAAAATTACATGGAAAATCTGGGTCTTTACAACAGAAAATCATGTGATACCCTCAGAATGACCTAAAATATGATATTATGAAACTCATGACATCAAATCCATCCACCGAAGGCATTATGGATTTTCACAATACACACCGTGCAATGCGAAGAATAATTGAGGTGGTGAGTCCTATAAATTCCCCACCCAAAAATGAAAAAATGCATCCTTGGATCCTGACACCAGTGCAATCAAACATCATAACAGATTTCTCGGAGTGTTTGATCTCACTATCGAAATGGTTTTCCATTAGTTAAAATCCAAGGAACCACCTAATAAGATCATGCAACATGCATAGGCACTTTTTATGATCACTCATAGACCAGGAGACAAACTTATGGTGTGTTATGCATAGGAAATCCTGCATACTTGATCATTCATGTGAAACTTAAATAAGATAACACTGAAAAAATCTAAGGCATATTCAATAAAATGCTAGAACAAAGACTAAAAAGGCAGGTGACTTATGCAAAGAACATATACACTGATCCTCATGCGCTTCGCATGAACCACCTAGGTAATGAGACAACACCAAGACATGTCACCCAGATCACGCAAAACTCCTTTTGTATAATATTTGAATCATGTGAAGTCCCCTTTATGTGTTAGAAAAAGTCATATGGTTCCCCCAGGCATACCACCCAAGTCTCACAAAACCCTCCGTGCTCACCATATATACCTCACAATATCATCTAGAAAGGTCTCCCAAATCATACAACAAAATTTGTGCATGTCATCTAAGTCTCATGATGGAAGCAGGACATGTCAAATGGATCTCATGACATCCTCTGAACAAGCCATATAGATCTTACGACGTCCTCCAGACATGTCAATCGGATTTCATGATGACACCTAGACAAGTCATACAAGACATGAAACACCCTCCAGATATGTCACATTAACTCTCATGACAACCTTTATGGATGCCAGCTAGATTTCACGATGACACCAAGGCAAGTCAGTTGGATCGTGCGATGCCCTCCAAGCATGTCAGCTGAGATAATACCATGGATTCCAGGATCAGACGACCAAATATTATGATTTCCTCCAAAAAATACAACCTTGGTCATGTGACTGACTTCATACATTCCATCCAAATTATTCTATGTCCCTTAAACAAGTCAAATGGATCATTCGATCGTCATTAGCCATGTCAGGAAGACATCCTCCGACATGTCAAGTAGACAATCAAGGCATGTCAGGTAGAAAATCAATGCATGTCAGGAAGACAAGTAGAGAAGGTCAATTAGGAATCCCAAAACATGATATCCTTGTCCATCCTAATATAAGGAAAACCTCAATGTGTAATCCCAATCCAACAGAATAATATAATATGTCATACATATAAGTAAATTCTCAGTTTGTATGCCCCATACAATGACATAATATGATATGTCCCACATATTTGAGCAACCCTTGTGTGTAATCCCTGATTATAGGCATAGTATGATATGTACCACATATAAGGGTAGCCTCATTGTGTAAGACTTGATCAATTAAACTAAAATGAATCTGATTCCTACTATAGCCAAGATATGTAGGACGCCTTCCTAAGGCCTGAGATCCATATCCAATATTCAAAAGGGGTTGTCCTAGTACATAGTCCTATATCCATGAGAAGTGATACTTATTACTTTCTATCCCTTGTTTATCACACCGAGAATATCTCACATGGGATTAGGGAGTTCCAATGGTCATATAATTTGCATCACAAGATTCTACCATGGCAGGGAAACCTCAGTGTGTAAGCCCCAACCAAATGAACTAAATGAACCATGATTCCTTCTATAACTAGGATATGTATGATGCCTTCCTAATCCAGGAGCTCAAATAAGAATACATCTTAGTATAATCCTTACCATGTCTCTGATATTTCAACCATTATGACCCAATCTCTCCCATGGGATGATCATCCTTCCTCATCCACTAGTAGATCAATAAGTTCACTGTACTATGAGAACTCAAATTACTACTATAACCAAGATACATAGGATGCCTTCCCAAGGCTCGAGCTCTAATAGACATCCATCCTAATATAAGAGCTACCGTGTCTTCGATATTACAACCATTGAGACCCAATATCTTTGATGGGTTGATCGTCCTTCCTCATACACCAACAGATTGAGAAGTTCATTGAACTATGAGAACTCTAATTCCTACTATAACCAGGATATATAGGACACCTTTCTAAGGCCGAAGCTCAAATAGGCATCCATCCTAGTATAAAACTCTCCATGTCTCCGACATTTCAACCATCAAGACTCTATATCTCCCATGGGATGATCATCCTTCCTCATCCACCAACTGACTTGGAAGTTCACTAAACTATAATGAAACCTATTTATTCCATAACTAGGATATATAGTAAACCTTCATAAGGTCCGATATCTATATTAATAATCCAATGGGTTGTCCCAACACATAATCCCCACATCCATATGCAATGAGGCTGATTACTTTCCATCCCTTGTTTCTCACACCAAGAATAACTCTCATGGGATTAGGGAGTTACAATGATCACATGATTGGCACCATGAATCTCCACTATCCAGGGAAACCTTAGTGTCTAAGCCCCGATCATTGGCATGATATAACTACCCACCATCCAATGGTATCTAACTTGGGTAAAGTCCTAAGGGCTTGAACGAACTACATTAACTTTGATTCTTCCCATAACCAAGATACGCAGGACACCTCATAGAGGTTAAATCTCAAATATATAGTTCCACAGTTACCCTATATATATCCTTTATATATGATGTCAAACTATATGAGTTTAATTAATTACGTGGGTTTTGATTCCTATTACAAAAAAATGGTACATAGGAAACCTCATAATGGATCAATCCCATCCTAGAAATATTAACCACCTCCTTGGATAACAATAAAATCTAGAGAACCTAGTTATATAGCTCCAACATATAAGTAGGTACCCAATAATAGGGAATGGATAAAGGATCCTATATACATATTGATGGATTCATTAATATGACCCCCTTATTACATATAAAGAGACTTAACCTATGATCATTTTGTTAGGGCAACCAACCCCTTATAGGGATTAAGACTAGATTATCAAACATATCTTAAATCTATTATAGAGTCCCATAGTAGGAAAAAATTCCTCCCAAAAGGGTGTGATGAGCCTGACCTCACATCCTCTTTGGAAATGTGAGTTCCTAAGCACTATTGGGTCTAAAACCCCAATTGACTGCCTACCTTTTGAAATAAATTCCATAGCCAATTATGGATGTGGGATCCATTTGGAGTTTCCTTTAGGGATAAAAAAATGGTAATACCAAATTGAATTATTGTACAAAGACATTTAACCCCCACTAAAATCATCCCTTCAGGTCAGGCCAACCACATCTTTCTGATGGAACAACACTAGCGAACCAGATGAGAAATAATTGAACTTCAATATCTTCTTTACAAGATAAAAAGGATGGACTAACCAATACTCATCAGACCATTTAGTTCCCATTTCATGGGTGATTACTTATCCATAGAACCCATGAAAAACAAAAATGGTGAACTCGACCTGAATCTCTCAAATAACTAATTTATCAGGTTATCATGCACCGATCCATTTTGTTTGCATAACCCATATGAAACAGTCACTTGATTTGATTTATTGGTAGGTAATATATCATATATTCTATTTTTCTTATAGAAAACCCACTCAAAACCAATGGGTTTTATCCTTATAGGTGTATCCAATATGTTTTAAACTTGGTTAGTGTACATGGTTTCAATTTTAGATTCCATGTATTTTAATTATTTCTTGGAAATATAACTCTCAATGGCTTTCTGTGAGGCACCCCAAACTCACAATCCTAGGTCTGATGCTAAAAAACCTTTTTTTAAACACCCTATTTGATACAATGTGAGATGAAATAAGCTAAATATATCTTTATTTTACAATATGTTTATAAGTTATACATTAAATCTAACAATAAACGCATGATCCCAAGAAAAAAGTTTTGTGTCTTTGAGAACTAGATACATAAGGAACTTATTTTTTAACACTTGTGAATATTTATCTATAATTAAGCCACACAAGACTCTCTTCTAGAATTATCATAAGTTATACTTATCTTCATAACCCAGGGAATGGAAATAAATAAAGGAGTGAGCTCAAATTCCCAGTACGTTAAAGCTTATCAACATGTCATTAAGGGTTAGATTATAATAATATGATAAAACATGATCAAGAGAGAAATATATTATTAAAAATAACATGAAATAAAAAGATTCATCTAGAAGTCTTGATAGAAGGACACATAATATCAAATGAAAAAACATATTCCATAGAAAAAATTATAGAATCATGGGATAATAAACATGAGTCACAGAGACTAATCATAGTCATATAGAATGGAAATGTAACATTCCCTTGAAACATAATGTAAAAAAAACTTTAGCCCCAGAATAGGCCTAAAGTATCATTATATTTTGAGAATATCTAGAAATTCCCACCCTTTAGTTTGTGAGTGTATTAAAGAAGGATCACCCATTAATTTGTAAGCATATCCAAAAAGGATTATGGAACATTATCTAATAAGATATAAAATACTAACCAATGAATTTGAGGGTGTTATATGACCCCAACCATAAACATATAGACATATGTGTTCTATTTGAAATTAATCATTCATAATATCATCAAGAACCCATATAACAAAAACGGGTTTCATATCTTTTATAAATGGTATCACATAAACTAAAATTAGAGATTAGATCAATTGATACAAAAATTCAATCACCCAAAATGAGTATTTCATAGAGTAATTTATAGGGTGATTATAAAAACATAAATATACAGGATTTATATATTTTAAAGATGAAAATATAAAAAAACCATAAAAAAGAGCTTTTATAAAAAAATTCTTAACATTGTCATAAAGAGATGAAATTATGAATTACTTTCAAAAAATATTTTCAAGAAGGTAACATGAACACAATTTTTTAAAAAATAACTTTAAAATAAATCCAAATAATGGATCCTTGAAAAATACATAAGGTTTTCCATATTAAATGTGGTTTGGAATATAAAAATATGAACTTGAAAGAGAAATCCTTCTTAATATTTTTAAAATATTTTTATTGAAACCTACATAAAAAATAGAGTGATAAATATTTCAATCGAATAGAGGTAAATAGAAATTTAAAAAATAAAAAAATAAAACATATTTGGATTTCAAGATAAGAAAGGACAACATTAACTGGAAGAGTGAATATGGATATGGAAGAGAAAGAGCTCATTTAGAGAGAATGATAATTATTTTTAACATCATTAAATTTTATGAAGAAAGAAATTCATAAAAATAATTCCCTAGAAAAGAAGGAGGAAATGAATTATAATATCATTATAAAATAAAAGAAAACAGTCTTAGAAAACCCTTGTAAAAGGGGAATCACAATGAATCAAGAAAATAAGTTTAGTTAAAAAAACCCCTTACAATCATCATATTTTTGAAAGAAGAAACATTTTAAAAGGATATTATGATAAATAAATATATATCCAATATAAAAAGATATAACACACATCATAATAAAATAATAGGGTATAATGTGCCCACAATATAATAATTAAGTTATAGAAGAAGAATTATAACTCAATGAAAGGATATTGAGTTAAAGAACACCCTTACACTATCGTCATCTTTCAAATTAAAAATACATGGAAGTTACAATGATATATGGATTTTTAAATCCATTTAATTTAATGAAAATTAATATATAAATAAATATATGTCCAATATATACACTAATAAAAATAAATAATTGGTGAATATGAATCATCTATCAATGAAACAAAACTGAGATAAAAAACCCTACCTTTATTTCTGTTTAGCCGAACCTGATACAACCTCCTGTATAACTAAAATAACTATATTAATCATCTATTTTAGAACATTTATTCATACTCATAAACATCTATAAATTTCATTTACAATTATTTATTATAAATATTTTATTCAGTTATATTTTATTTTTATCATCGGATATTATTAGATTTGATTGTTTGTTTAACAATAGTTTCATAATGGAGATGTCAATTATCATTTATAGATTCAAATTTCATTATACCAAGATTATTATTGGTGATATAATAGATGTTTTATAATTATTAATAATATTTTAATTTAATTTCATAATTATTTTATTTATGATTCATGATGATGAAATTGGTAATGAGCTTGTTTCAGTAAATTTTAACAAACAAAAAGGTGGTATAAAATATTATGATAAACTTTTCCAAACCATAAAAAATATTTTCTTATTAATTTATAATAAAAAAAATTCTTTTTAGTTTACATAGGAATCCATGATATAAATTTATATCATTGTTCAAGTAGGTAGTTAAATTGACACAAACAAGAACAAGCTATAATCTATGGGCAAGTATGGTTAGGAAAGTGATTATTTTGGATTAATATCATTATTATAGAAAATTAATGATATAATTTATATATTTTAATGTGTTTAATCATATTTTAAGTTTTTTTATAAATAATTAATGGTATATATTGAAAACTAACATATCACTCTTGTGGAGGTGGTAGTCTGCACGTATGCATGTGTGACACATTTGTTTACATAGAATAAAAGGAGGATAGAGAATGGTATGTAATTTTATAATATTAATGATGTTATAAATATCATATTAATAAATTAAATAACCCATTTTAACTTTCCATTCAAAATGGTTATGAAAAAATATCACGTCGCTTATGGAGGTGATAGTCCACACGTAACTCAAACGATGTTTTTGTTTTCTGAATGGTTGAGAGGAAGGTAGGAAAATGGTTATACCATAAACATAATAACATTTAATTATGATTATATTAATGATTTAATTATGTCAATATAGGTAGATTATATTCATAGTAGTTATATGAATAAATAAAGTAAAAGGAAAGAAAATGAGTAATTGAGAATTATACCTTACTCCTTAGAAAATATCCTTTGAAAAAATGGATTAAGGATTAAAGAGGTAGGATTTTTAGAATAATAGAACATATATATATATTATAGTAGTGTTTTGGAGTTACTTGGTTAGAGTTTTGTCGAATCTAAGAGGCATGAGGTGTGAAGAGAAGTGGGGTGATGATGACTCCTTTTATAAGGGAAATGAGTGGCATTTTTATAATAATATAAAAGGAAAAGTCATTATTTAAGGGAAAGTGGATAAAATAATGCAAAATAATAGATTTGGGGAAGGTTTAAGGTTGATAAATCCTTAATAATGCAATTAATGACATGGTTTTAATATTTTTTTAAGTTTTTACTCATATATTTTTTTCATTTTTACCATTTTTGGTTTTTACTATGGTAACTAATTTTTACACAAGTAATTTAATTTTAATGACTATTTTTTTAGAAAAAGTGAATTTTAAGAATAGAAATTATGATTAAGATAAAATTATAAATTTTGTTAATTTATATGCAATTAATTAGTTTATTATTAATCAAATAATATTTATATGTATTTAAAAATAATCCAAAATATAATTCCACCTTGTGGATAATTAATTAAAAGGAATATATAAAAAATAGTATTTATTAAAATAAATATTTCTTAAGTTTCAAAATTTTAGAAATGGGTTTTCTAAATTCAACATAGTGTTAAATAAATAATTCTTATCCTTAAATATTTTTTTCATTGAATAACTTTTTATACATTTTTAAGTCATACATAACTCATGACATAGTTATAAATGCTATGGTATTAGTAAAAACAATATTTTTCAATATTAAACTAAATATCAATTATTTCATAAAAATATACAAAAGTTATCCTAAGATAATATTTTTATTATAATTAAAAAAATATTTTAATTCATTAAAATTAAAATTCTAAAGTTTTAGAATTTAAATTCTAAATAAAAACATAAAAATATAATAAAAACTATTTCCATAGGAAAATAACTATTTTTTAAAAATTTTAACCATTCTTATTCTTATTTCCTATAAATTAATAATTAGATTAGTGTTAATATATTATTCATATAAAAAATAGGTATAATATATCTATTTATTAAAATTAAATTTCATAAAAATCCAATTTTAGAAAAAAAGCATAAAATTATCTTGTCAGCTACATTAATTGAATTTTATTAGGGAATTAGTATTAAAAATTAAATTTATTTTTATTTAAAATTAAAAATGAGAAATAATTCATTACATTGATAATTAAATGTTTATACCATTTTAATTTCTACTTACATAACCTCTCAAGATCTCTATATAAGACCAAATTATAAGATAAGCTATTGTGGTCATTGCGGGTGGTGGTTCAACTAACATGAATCCCATAGAAATTTACATAAGATTGAACTTATCTCACATATGATTTATCCCTTACCATAATTATTGGAGTTTGGATTGGGATTGGTCTAGTGAAAACCCTAGATACACTACCCCTTTTCCAAGTTTAGATAGGTTATCCTCATAAGAAAGACTCGTACTTCTCGATTTCATTCATTATTCTTCCTACATAGTTTTCATTTGATGATTAATGCTATTTATACCGACTAATTTAATGATTATATTATAACTATAACATTCCTTCCCTGATTCACTATAAGAAATATCCATAACAGGTCTCTATGTGACCTTAGGTGCGCCTCCCCTTACACTAGAGGCTTCCAACTATAAATGAGGGTCTACGACGTGATAGCGGGGGGGAATATACCCTCATATCAGAGTAGTAACAACATCCAAAAAAACCAAATAAAAACTACAATAATAAATAAATTGATTACATAAAAGAAATAAATAATCAAAACCCCTAATTAATAAATAATGAACTCCAGCATATAACCATAGTAAAACCTAACTGCCCACCGAACCATTCACATATAAAAAATAAAAGGAAGAAAAAAATATTGCGAGGCTCTACTACATCCCCTCACCTCACCTCATTCCAGTCACCAGTACCATCTGAGATATCCATCTCAGTAAAGCTACATCGGGCCTCTGCCTATCCTGAACCCATGAACAATGAAAACTTCTTGGGTACCCAAGTGCAATGGCCACACCAGATCCTTGGAAACACCTCAAGGTGCCCAAATAGTTTATATTAATAATGGTCACATCAGATCCTTGGAATCACATCAAGGTTCCCTAATAGTATATAATAATAATAATAATAATAATAATAATAATAATAATAATAATAATGGGTACACCGGATCCTTGGAAACACCACAAGGTCCCCCAATAGTATATAATAATAATGGTCGCACCAAATCATTGAAATCACTTCAAGGCCCCCCAACAATATATAATAATAATAATGGGCACACCAGATCCATGGAAACACCTCAAGGTTCCCCAACATTAAATAATAATAATGGGCACACTAGATCCTTAGAATCATATAAAGGTCCCCAATAATATATATTAATAATAATGGATGCATTAGATCCTTGGAAACACCTATAAGACACTAAAAAATATAATAATAATAATAACAATCACACAAGATCATTGCAATCACATCAATGTCCCCTAAAAATATACAATAATAATAATAACGGTCCCACCAGATCCTTGGAAACACCTCAAGATCCCCCTATAGTATATATTAATAATGGGAGCACCAGATCCTTGGAATCACATCAAGGTCCCACAACAATATATAATAATAATAATGGGAACACCAAGTCATTAGAAACACCTTAAGTACCCCAACAATATATAATAATATTGGGTACACCAGATACTTAGAATCATATCAAGCCCCCACAATAACATATAATAATTATGGACACACTAGATCATTGGAATCACATAAAGGTACCCTAATGGAATATAATAACAATAATGGGCACACCAAATCCTTGGAAACACCTTAAATTTCCCAAATAATATATAATAAGAATATCCATTTGATCAATATGTCACATAAATAAACCAATTAATAAATATATTGTATCAAGATTACATTTAATTAGTATATTGAATAAATAAACCATTTAATCAAATTCATTAATCAAGAGTTCCTCTTTTATCATGTGCATCATATCTTAGGGTTTATTTTAAGAATCCTTGATAAACTAGTTAATCATTAACCAATATGTTTTTCATAGGAAACTCCCTTCACTCAGGGGTAAAATAAAAACACAAAGGCACCTATTTAAGTCCTCTAAATCCATTTATTATGGGCTCATGTCATCTCAAAATTCCATAAGACCAACGAGGGACAATTATCCCAATTTACTACTCATCCCACTCAAGGGGTACATGGGAACCTATTAGGTTTATTATGATCATGTAATTATTTATTTGGTACCACTCATGGTTTCACTTAACACATGGTATATGGTTAAAATTATAATTCCAGCCTTTGTTGTCTGAGATGTCTAGCTACCGTAAAGGGTCCAATATGGCCCTTGACATGTTTTGTATTCCAAGTATGGCCATTCTATTTAGTTCAAGAAGAATTAATTCTTAGTAAAATAATTTATTAATCCAAGGGTCAACCACATATAGTGGAAAGACCATATATCACCTGTCATATCAAAATCATAAATAAACTTCATAAACAAAGGGAAAATATTAGGTACCACATACCTCAAACACTTGGAATTTTCAATAACTAAACATGATCCACAATTCAAAGGAAAGAGTCTACAATGAAGAAAAAATACACCCTAAACCAAAATTTCTACCTAAAAATACCAGATTGAATGAACCCTCGGATACTACAACCTCTAGGTAAAAATAAACATGAAGAAGATAGGGAAAAATTAAGGGATGATGAAATAAATAATACACTATAAAAACCCTTGAATATCTAGTATGAGTCTCTATAAAAAATGCACCAATATGGAGAAGATATGGAATCTAAGGTAGCCTTTCAAACAAGGGAGGTCCATCTAGATTTCACTCCAATATTGTCTGGATCAATAAAATCTAGCACAATAGGAATGAGAATGGGTTTTCTAGGATAAATCGTGTCAATTAAGCTCTAAAAAACCTTCTTAAAGATTTTATTCACCTTCATAAAAAGGGAGAAACTTCCCTAGAAGACTAGGTAATTGATTTGGCCATTTCATCACCACAACCATGGTGTTCTTGACTACACCATGCCCAAGAGACTGACCATAAGTACTCACCATGATAAAGAGAAAAACATTGTCCATTTTATACCCACCATGCCTTGCACCATGACATGGTGAGGCCATCTTGGATGTGGTCCATAGGTAGACTCCCCAAACTCCACGCTCATGACCACAATAAGCCTGGGAATGTTGGTCTCCCTGTTTTACATAGGAAGACTCCTGGAACAACACAACTTCCACCATGGCATGGTCCTGCCCATGCTGCACCTATAAACATCGAAACTCTTCGAATCTCATTCCAAGATCTGGTTCTTGAAATAGACCTTACATTAAATCAAAAATTAAAATTACTTATGAATTTTATCAACTTATCTAGATAAATGGTGATGCAATCTCCCCACCACAACACTTCTCACCTAAAATAATTCTTATTGGTCATTTTACCATAAGTACTAACCCATAAAGATTATTAATTTAATTCCATTTGGATGTGTTAAATATTTTAATTCAATACATGCTTCTATTGCACTATCCTGATATTATGGCATTCAATCTCTAAAACCTAAGCCACTGCACTTTATTATCACTGAATCACTAATACATTGCTCACACATGGTCATAAATTTAGAAACACCACAATTTCTTCAATCAAATCATCACTATACCATTAGAGTTCCACACCATAGGCACTTTCCTATAAGGATAATTCCAAGCCATGATGTTCCACATGGTCAGAATCACCCATTAATACATTTACATGGTCCAATGATCCACTCAGTGAAGTATCAACACTCCTGCACTCAACCTCACAAAAAAAGATCGGTCAAAAGTTAACATTACTCTTTATTTTGATTCCAACCAAATCAGACGAGCCTCCACCTTCAAAGCATAAGGATCAACTTATTGGATTTTAATCAGAAATCCCATGTCAATTCTCATAGAACATTATTCATATAAAATTTGATGCACCAAAAATAGTTTCTAACTCAATACATCCAATTATATATATAATCACCTATCATACCATCTTCGACTAACCTCTCTCAAAAAACACTTGGCTTCAAGTGACGATGCGCAATAAACTTGATCAATCAAGATTCCTTAACCCTCAAGGAATCCTAAGGTTATTCAATTCACATACTAAAGTTTGAACCCAACATCTAGTGAACTACCATGTTGGATTTTACACTATCCCCGATGGATTCCATGATCACATTTTGATAACTGACACACTATCAATCTGATGCATGCACATATTACTTTAATTTATCCTGATCTTGATACCATCACTCGAAATAAATCCATCACACATAAAAATATAAAATTTGGTATTTATATGGGACTTAATTAGTCAGTTTTACCTACCTACTAGTATTAAAAGGCTGTATCGATCATCCACTGACTAGACTCATTATGTCAATGACCCATCCAACATGAGGTTCATGCTCCCATAATTGATATAATGCTTCCTACTATGGGATTATACCCATTATCGCTCTATCAAACCAAATTTATAATCACCAAGGCCCATGATCCATCCGTTAATGAACATAAGGTCTAAACATGGTCATCACACTCATACTCGAGAACTAACATAAAATATATATTACTCCTCATTTCTAGGTTACAAAACACCATCATCTACATCCACCAAAAAATTATCTAGTATAAGTGTCACACCACCACCAAAGATATTTATTTTATTCCATAATAAAAGGAATAGAATAGAACAAATAGAGACATACAAAATGAGAGGGGTCACGGGGGTCTAAAATGATGATGACCTAGAGCATCCCCAATTACTAAAGCCATACACTCTAGAGAAAGGGAGATGAGATTGGAATAACATGAGATCCTATCAATGGATCCGACCATGGAGGAAAAAAAAATCAGCAACTCTATTGCCCTCCCTCCACTTATAAAGAACCTCTATATGGGTGTTAATGAGACTACAAACAACACTTATAAATAGTATATACGATGAACTAGGGTGTAATAACCCAGCCTTGAAGAGCACGATGAATAACTGTGGAATTAGTTTCAATGGTCTAGAAGGTAATATTATTCTCACTGTAGAGAGTAAGACTAGTGATTATAGCTTTAACCTCTGCTTGAAGATAATTTTCGCTGCCAAAGAATGCCATAAAATCTAGAATTTCATAACTGGTATGGTCCTTGGCGATATCACCACCGCGCATGACCCCCATCCCACAAGAGCCATCCATGCTGAGTTTTAAGACAAAAATAGGCGGTATCAAATGAATTCAATGTCCTTGAGGGGCTCTAGGATAGAGAGCTCTATTATTCAAAATACCTCTAAAAGAGGGCGCCCCTTCACCGTTCTTGAAAAGACGAGCGAGATTAATGAGCATGGAATTCGTTCTCAAGATGAGCGTTGTCTGCGATGTGATGATACCCACATGCCTTGCTCGATTCCGATAATTCCAAATGTTCTAGCACCCAGCCAGAAGAATAGATACCTGATCCTTTTTTCGATAAAGGTATCAGCACCCCGAAACCATGTTTGTAGGAAATTGGTGCTGGTACATACCTAAAATGCATATCCATTAAAAACACCAAAGACCTCCCATACCGATCGAGCCCATGCGTTTTAAAAAAAAGAGGTGAGTCACAGATTATTCCTGGAAAATAGAGAAGCAAACACATCTGGACAACCATAAAGATTCTTCCGCATTTAATGTTATTGTCGGTGGAAATAACTTGGTCCCTTATGCATTATAGGAGAAAATTAAGCTTGGACGAAGCTTCCTTACACTAAAGCAGATCACCCCAAACATCTAAAGTAGAAGCACTCCCCAAGAGGTGATGATACCCTTTACTAGTGAAAACACCCATTGGGGAGGTATCAAAAAAACAACAGTCCAAATCATTGTTCATAAAAATGGATTCAAAGACATCCTGCTGCATGTCATCCAGAATAGTGTTGATAAACTGAGGATATGCATTGGCCTACCTGAAAGTGATATCGGGAGTTAGGAAACCTAGAAAGGACATCTTGGAGATAATCTAATTATGATTCCATAAACTGATGTCACCCCTACCAATAATCCATCTACTGTGCTCATGTAGTGTAGCAACATGCGCTTGAAAAATACGCCAGAGAGGAGAAGAGGTCCCACTAGAAAAATCCAGATTCCTACTATATTTGTTCTGGGTGAATTGGACCCAAAGAGTATCTCCCACAATGGCCTCCCAAGAAAGTTTTCCATGAAATAATTTCATGGTGATGTCCAAATCTTTCACATTGATACCTACCTTCTGGGAAGGTCTTGCCAACCTCCGCCATAATGCCCAATGATGCCTCCTATTTAAGTGTGCATCCCAAATTAAAGAGTTAATGATATTTTCAATATTATGTAGGACCCATTTTGGGACCTTAAGGGTAGAGAGGACATGTATGGGAATATAAGAGAGAACATGATTAACCAGAGTGATCCTGCCACTGAAAGATAGGAATATATTTTTCCAGTTAGTAATCCAATCAGATATTTTGGAAACAATTTTGTCAAAATGTTGAATCTTAAGACTCCAAAGAGATACCAGAGAACCACAATAGTCAAACAGAAAGGATTTTCTAAGAATAACCAGGCTTTTCTCTACATTCCCCACCCACCTACCATAACAGTTTTTAGAAATAATAAGGCTTCTCTTCTCCCTATTAACAAACTACCGACTCCATTTCCCATATGTATCCAGAACCATGTTGATAACCTGAATGGACATCTTACTAGAATTGAGAAATAATATAGTGTCATTGGAAAACATCAGGTGTGAGATACCATTGGAGGCCGACCTGCAATGGTAAGGAAGAATTCCACTATCACTGATACTCTTCTTGATATAATGAGAAAGGTAATCTTGGGAAATAATAAAGAGACTCAAGGATAGAGGGTCTACTTGTCTTAGCCCATTCCCTAATTTGAATAAGCCACAATTGATTCCTAGAAAGGAAATAGAAAACCACAATGATCTGAATCATCTTAACAATAAGTCAATGGACTAGGAGGATAGACCCATACAGTGCAACACTTTGATGATGAAATTCTACTCAAACACATCATAGGATTTCTCCATGTCAATTTTTAGAATCATATTCGAACCTGTCACTTTGAAATTGAGACCGTGAACCATATCCTGAACCAACCCAATCACACCCGAAATAGCTCTTCCTTGGAAAAAGTTGTGCTGATCCAAGGATATCCATCGAGGAAGATAATGTGCTAGCTGTCTATTGAGCACCATAACCGACACTTTATAAGGAAAAGTGCACATGCTAATAGCTCTAAAGTTCCTGAGAGAGGACGAGTTATTGAATTTGGGAATTAGAACCAGCATGGTGGACTCCCCACCATATGGGTTTACTTATACTGCTCCCTGAATACAACCTTATTAGGTTCAATTGATACACACATGTCACTCCTCTCAAGACATACTTATTCACTATCATCTCCCAACCCCAAATTATCCATAGTTTCATCACCATTATATAGGAGACACTCCTCATTATCATTAAAGACTCAATCCAATTCTAAAGATGGCATTTATTTTAGGTCCCTTTTTAATTCCATTAAGGACAGCTAGAGAAATAATTCTTGTAGGAATATTTTTATTTCCACCAGTCCTCAGCTTGTACATGGTTGGTCATTGATTCAAAACTCAATTAGTGCTGCACATAAACAATTCACTCCATCTTGATCTAATCTAAACCCAAAAAGTGTATGCTTCAATACCATCCTATTTCATTAACCAAATCACAATAGTTTGAGTCATATGTTATTAATCCTAGGATCAAGATCCTATTTCACTGACCATTCCCCATGAAATGTTAATTTTATTAATTTATAAGTACTCAGAGTGTTCCTTTTTAAAATTGGGAATTTCACATATGCCATGCTTATCACTCAACCATCCATTGATATGGCCACCATTTAATAAATCTAAATAATCTAACTACGCTTCTACCAAACTCCATGGTGCATATAAAGTGCACAAGGTTAGATATCCTACTAATCCTTCCCTCTCATTCTTGATTTGATATGAAAAACACCATCACTCAAAGTGATCATCATTGAAAAAATTAATGGGCATCACATGACATGTCATCAGCCTACTCACAATGAAGATTCTCACTAGGTTTCCACATACGTGATGTGTTGATTAACCACAACCCATGGTTCAACTAATTATAATATCATCACCAAGACACTAGGGTCTCTATGCATCTGTACACCAAGGGAATTCATGGGTTTCATTATAGAGAACCTCATCATATAATCCATATGAACTATCATAAAAATAAATATTAGTGATAAGAATCATATGAAAGCATATATCATTTGATTCATATGTGCTAACATGATGCACAATAAGCTTCTTTCTAATGGGCCAAGAGTTAAAAGTATCATAACTGGACTCTTGCCTATGAAAAAGAGTAAACAATCCATAATAAATCATAAATCCAAATATCAAATGCATCACATGAGATGAAATTAGTCAACCATAACACCAAAAATCAAGAACATCAACCCCAAGCCCCTGGTAACCTATACTTCTTATTAAGAAAGGTGTTCATGATGCACTAGTCTGCTATCCATCAAAATCTCCAACACATTCCTATTTTGCCTATTTAATAACTCCTAAAATATTAAGAAAAGAAAAGGAATCCTATGATACCACTATGTAACATACCAACCCTAGTTCACTATAATAAGTAGTCGGACCAGGTCATTATGTGACCTAATATGCACCTCCCCATATACCAGAGCCTATCAACTAGCAAAAAGGTTCTATGATGTGATAGTGGGGAGACTATAACCATATATTAGGGTAAAAATAATAGTATAAATAACTAAATATAATCATCCTAAATAATAAATAAATAGAGAATATAGAAGAAATAAATAATAATAATCCATCAATAATAAATAATGAAATGTAACATAAAACCATAGAACAACTCGACCACCCACCAAACCGATCGCATATACAAAATAAAATAAAGAAACAAAATAATATAAGGCTCTACTATATCCCATTATCTCATATCATCCCATTATCCAATACCATATGAGATATCCTACTTATAAAAGCTAAACTGTTCCTTTTCCCATCCTAAACCAATGAATAGTAAAATCTACTTGGGTACCCATGTGCAATGGTTGCCCAAGCAGGGTGTGAGTACATAACTCATTAGGACACCACCAATGTGGTCCCATACATAAATAGTAATTAAAGTGATATGTTAAGGTGGTATACTCAACAAAATAATAAATAACTTTATTTACATAAATAAAACTATCGATCCTCAAAGTCTAGTCCAACACCCGAGATCGACCATACCTGCTTCTGCTAGTGCCGAATGTCTCTATCTATAGTACTATAGTCATGTATATAAATATATGGGCACAATAGATCCAAGGAATAAGTGAAAGGTCCCCCAGAAGTATTATAATAATAATAATAATAATAATAATAATAGTAATAATAATAATAATAATAATAATAATAATAATGGGCACACTAAATCCTTGTAAATAACCTAAATATATATAATAATAATGGGCACAACAGATCCTTGGAATCAAATCAATGTCCCCCAACAATAATAATGGGAACACTAGATCCTTGGACACACCTTAAGGTCCCCAATAATATATAATAATATTTGGAACACCGGATCCTTGGAATCACATCAAGGTCTCCCAATAGTATATAATAATAATAATAATAATAATAATAATAATAATGGAAAAAAAACATCCTTAGAAACACCTGAAGGTCCCCCAACAACATATAATAATAATGGGAACAAAAAATTCTTAGAATCACATCAAGGTCCCCTAACAATATATAATAATAATAATTGGGACACTTTATCCTTTGAAACACCTCATGGACCCCAACAATATAAAATAACAATAGGACCACCAGATCCTTGGAATCAAATCAAGGTCCCCCAACATTATATAATAATAGTAATGGGAACACCAGATCCTTGGAAACACCTCAATCCCCCAAAAAATATATAATAATAATGGGTATACTAGATATTTGTAATCACATAAAGGTCATATAATAATATATAATAATAATAACAGGAACATCAGATCCTTGAAAACACCTAAAGTTCCCCCAAAATTGGATAATAATAATGGGAACACCAGATACTAGGAATCAAATCAAGTTCCCCTGATAATATGTAATAATAATGGGAACACATGATCCTTATAATCACATCAAGGCCCCACAATAATATATATTAATAATAAATAGCACACCAGATCCTAGAAAACACCTCAAGTTCCCCCAAAAAATATAATAGGAATAACCATTTGATCAATATGTCACATTGATAAACCATTTAACAAATATATTATATCAGGAAATCATTTAATAAATATATTACATAAATAAACCATTAAATAAAATTAATTAATCAATATTTATTCATTTATCACATGCATAAGTTCTCAGGGTATGTTCTAAGAATAATTAGTAAATCAATTAATCATTAACCAAAACTTTTACATGGGAAACTCCCTTCACTCAAGAGTATAATAAAATCACCAAGGAACTTATTTAGGTCCTCTACATTCATTAATTTCAGCCTCATGTCATCTATCTTGAAGGATTTAAGTAACCTCAAAATTCAATAATGCCAACATGGGACAATTATCCCAATTTTTAACACATCCCACTCAAGGGGTTCATGGGAACTTATCAAGTCCACTATGATCGTGTTATTATTTATTTGGTACCTATAATGGTTTCACTTAACCAAAGGTATACAATTATAATTATACTTTCATCCTTTAATTACAAGATGTCCATCTAGTGAACAGGGGTCCACTATTGACCTTGACTCTTTGTATATTTCATGTATGATCATTATATTTAGTTTAATATTAATTAAATCTTAGTAAAACAATTTATTAATCCAAGGATAAATCACCCACCGTGGAAATTCATATATCACATGTCATATAAAAAATGATTATTAAACTTTATAAACTAAGGGAAAATATTAGGGACCACATACCTCAAACACTTGGAATTTCTAAAAACCACAAAAGTCTATAATTCTAAGGTAATAGGCTCTAAAAAATAAATAATACCCCCTAAACCAAAATTTCCACTAAAAA
This sequence comes from Viscum album, assembly GCA_963277665.1. Taxonomy (NCBI): domain Eukaryota; kingdom Viridiplantae; phylum Streptophyta; class Magnoliopsida; order Santalales; family Viscaceae; genus Viscum; species Viscum album. Next base: position 435,986,073 of record OY728119.1, read on the forward strand.
AACCAGACTAAATGAACCTTAGGCTGCCATAGCCTTAGAGTATAAAGATACATGAAGAAGATGGAGAAAAATAAAGGAAGAGGAAATGAATCGTACACTATAAAAACCCTTGAAAATATAGGAGTAGACTCAACAAAAGAACCAATATGAATATTATAGGACGAGTGAGGTAGTCATTCGAATGGGGGAGGGATGTCTAGAAATCACCCCAGTATCAACTAGATCTATAAAATCTAACAAAATTGAAATGACAAGGGTTTTTAGAATAAATTTAGTTAAGTAAAAACCAAATAAAACCCCTCTTAAATATCACAAAAACATTCATCAAAATGGTGTAACTTACCCGAAAGACCAGGTGGAAAATTTATCCATTTCAAAAATTTGAATATCCATCACCATGTTGTGGTGATGTCCACCATGATTGTGGTGGTCTTGAATGCACCACACACAAGAGGCCAACCATGGGGATTCAACATGATGTATTGAAAATAAATTATCTATTTTAAACCCACCAAGAATTATGCTATGTAATGGTGATGTTATCTTGGCTGTGTTCCATATGGATACTTCCCACACTCCACACTCATGGCCACACCTAGTATGGGCATGTTGGTCTCCCCATTTTACATATTTGGAATCTTTATACAACACAACTTCCACCACATCATGGCCCTGACCATGTTGCACCAAAAAAACATCCAAACTCTAACAATCTCATTTCAAGCTTTATTTCTCAAAAGAAACCTTCCACTAAATCAAAAATTTAAATTCCTTATGAATCTCCTCAACTTTTGGAGACAAATAGTGTTACAATAAAAATAAAAATTAATAATTTAATTCACGATTTAATTTTAGTTTGGTGTTTCTTGTGAATATAGATATTAAACATAGTATTTATTTTCAAGGAAAGGAAAAAAATTAATATTAAAATATTAGGGTGTTACATTATCACCCCAAATAAATTATATCCTCCCAATTTTAATTAACACTTATTAGTGGAAATAGATAAGTGAATCTAAAATATAGAAACGAATCAAGATATAATTTCTAGGGAGATATCAACCTTAAAAAATTAGGAAACACATCTTTTTATTTAAAATATTATTATCACTAATATTGATTTTTTTTCTAACAATTTGATCTTGGATTCTATTGTTATTTTTTATCAAGATCGACATTATATATTTTCTTCTGAAGGGTGTTCATAATCATCCTTGAATTTATAAACTATCATATGTTGATATGAAATCTGATCTCTTTATTCTAATTAATTTTTCCTCTTAATGGAGATAAAAAATTGATTATATTAAATTTATCTGAAGGAAGACTAATATGGTTTGCAGAAAGAACCTTCCTATAAACTTAATATTTGGATAAAATAATCATACCACTAGAAATTTTAATTAAAAATTTAACATCTAGTCATCAATGTGATTTTTTGATGTCCTTAACAAAACTTCTAGGTACAAAGGAGTGGGTTGCGCAAGATATAACCACAACACTTACAGTTTTTGAGTGGATAATCGGTGTTCCTCACTACACATTATTTTCAAAACCCACTTTAGTAGTTTTGGATTCATCGGCTTTACCTTATTACCTTGGTCTTGGAAATTTATAATTTTTTTCATCCTTGTTATACCTTGGATAGGGGCATTGACTTAGATAATTACTATGTTTCCCACATTGTATATATTAAACTATTAGTGAAACCTTAGAATTATCATTATTTACCCCAATTGTGTTAAATGAAATATTCCTTTTACCTCATATATTTCTTACTCAATTAACTCCTTTACTATAAATAAAAAATCTTCCATTTCCTTTGGTACATTCCCCTGGGTGCCGCTTCCCATATTTTTTACATGAAGGATATTTAATCTTCTTTCCTTAATCATCTTCATCACCTCAAATTTCACGAGAGTCTACCCTTCTCTTCTTTGAAGTGTTTGGAAACTTAACTACGTTCACATTGTTAATTATAATTCATGATAGTTATTTAGACATAACTATAATATTTCTTACCCCATATATTTTTCTATTAGTTTTATCATTGACACAATCTCCACATTGTCTATGAAATCTATCAATAACATGGTTCCTTCAGGATTCAACCATTTCTAATACCCAAAGGGGTTAATGCGAGTAATGAAAAATTGAAATTATAAGTGAATTATCATAAATGATCACATGAAAACCCAAACATTGAAATGTATTACTTTTTTAAGCCATAAAATTAGAATTTAATTCAACCTAAATCACTCTTAGTTCAGTCTAGGTTTCTTTTAAGTTGGGTTCTCTCATAATCCTAATACATTAATATAATAAATTGTTCATAATTGATTATAAAGAGAATGTTATTGGCCTAAGAATATCTCTAAAGAGTTTTTATCTAGGTGTGTAGTATTAGGTCCACTCATCATAAACAAATTAAAGATTGATTTGATATTCAACCAACCTTTTTCAGGGTGATTACCCATAGGTGCATCTGTGCTACATATGAATCCACTGTTGGTATCTAGATAGGGATATAATTTCTAGGAAGAAAACACAATGTATAATTTAGAAATATTTTAGGATATTATCATATAAATATACTTACCCTTGGGGTTTAACTAAGGACATATTATCATAATACCCAAAAATAACTAAACTAATCCTAAAAAATAACTAAACCTTACTCCGATACAAACTGAGGCACCTTAGAACCACACTCTCCAGTCTAGTGATAAAAAAACATTCTTTAGAAATTGGATTTGATACAAATTGAGATGAAACAAGATAAAAATATCATTATTTTACATCATTTACATAAGTTAAGCATTACATATAATAATAAAAATTTGATCCCAAGATTTGAAGGTTCAATGTCCTTGAGAACTAGCTACGCACACAACTTATTTTACAACACTTGTAAACATTTCTCCATAATTGGGATACACTAGAATCCATTATATAATTCTCATAAGTTATACTCATATTCATAAACTAGTAAATAGAAACATAAGAAATGGGTGAGCTTAAATGTTCAGTAAGGGAAAAATTATCAGCATGTCATCAAGGGTTAGATCATAAGAATAAGGGAAAAGAGTGACATTTTTGTAATAATATAAAAGGTAAAGAAACTATTCAAGTGTCAAGTGGATACAATAATAGAAAATAATGGAGTGGGGGAAAGATTAAGGTTGATAAATCCCAAAATATTCATTTTCAAACATGTTTTTAACATGTTTTTAGGTATTTTACTCTTAGATTTTTCATTTGTACCATTTTTGGTTTTTACCATGGTAATTATTTTTTACCTAAGTAATATGATTTTAATGCCTAAAAATAAAAAGATCCTTATCAAATAAATTATACCAATTATTATAAATATTAAATCCATTTTTTCAAATGAAATTTCTATATTTGAGAAAAAAATAATTTTAATGTGAGCGCACATAACTCTTAGTGAACAGTTTTTATAAAAAGTACATTTTTACGTATAAAAATTATGATTATGATAAAATCATAAATGTTGTTAATTTATATTAAATTAATTAGTTTATTTTTAATAAAATAATAGTTACGTGGCTTTAGAAGTAATCCAAAATATAATTCCACATTGTGGATAATTAATTAAAAGGAACAAACCAATTTTTATTTATTAAAATAAATATTACTTAAGTTTCAAAATTTTAAACTTGGGTTTCATAAATTAAACATAGTATTAAATGAATAATTCTAATCCTGAAATATTTTTTTCCTATCAATAATGTTTTATAAGTTTTTAGGCCATACATATCTCGTGATATAGGCATAAATGGAATGATATTAGTAAAAACTATATTATTACTATTCACTTAAAAATCTACTATTTCATAAAAATCCTAGAAATTTATCCCAATATAATATTGTTATTCAAAGTTCAAAATTATGTTAATTTTTTTTTAATTTAAATTCTAAAAATTTATAATTTAACTTTCAAATAAAAATATAAAAATATAACGAGAACTATTTTCAAAGGAAAATAACTATTTTTAATTTTTATTATTATTATCAGTCTTATTTTCTATAATTTAATAATTAGATTTCTTTTAATATATTATTCATATAAAAATATATATAATATATTTATTTTCTTAAAATAAAGTGCATAAAAATATAATTTTATCTTAAAATGGACTTATTAGCTACATTACTTGAATTTTATTAATGGATTAGTAATAAAAATGAACTTTATTTTAATTCAAATGTAAAAAATTTGAAGTAATTTAATAAACTGATACTTCAATGTTTATAAAATCTTAATTTATACTTACATAACCTCACAATATCTCTGCATAAGTCCTAAGTATAAGATATTCTCTACTGTCTGTTGCGGTTGGCGGTTTAGCTAGCACAAATCATGTGAAAATTTACACAATATTGAACTTATCTGGTATATAATTTTTCTCATACCATAATTATTGAAGTTTGGATTGGGATTGGTATAGAGAAAACCCTTGTGATGCAACCTATTTTCCAAGTTTGAAAAGGATATCCATATAAGGAAGACTCATAGTGTTTGATGCCATTTCTTCTTCTTTCTACATAGTTTTCATAGTGTGGTTACTCTCATTTATACTTGATAATTTAACGACTATATTATAATGATTATAATTATTAATTTTATTAATGATTTCATTTTATTTTGGTGTTTTATTTGAATCAATATATTAATCATAGTATTTGTTTTAAAGGAAAGAAAAAAAATTGATACTAAAATCTCAAGGTGTTACATTCTCCCCCGTTAAATAAATTGTATCCTCGAAAGTTTAATTATAACTGACTAATGGAAACAGATAAGGGTATAAAAAATATAGACACAACTCAGGATATAAATCCTATAGAGATTTTAATCTTAAAAACTAATGAAAAATATTTTTTCCAGAGAATATGCTTATCCCTAACATTGAGTTTTTTTCTCTAACCATTTGAGCTAAGAATCTATCATTCTTCAGTATCAAAATTCAATTATATAATTTGATTATTAAGGGTGTTCATAATAATCATTACATTTATACACTATTATAGTATTATATTAAATATAATATCCCCATTGAAAATAATTTTTTTCCTCAAATTGGAGAGAATAAATCCATAACATTAAATTTATCTAAAGGAAGAATATTATGATTTTCAAAAATTAGTTTCCCATAAGCATAAAATTGGGATAAAATGATGATAATATTATAAATTTTATTAATAATTAAATATATAGTCATAATGGTGATTATTTTATGTTCTTAGAAAACATGATAGAGTAAAAAGAAGTGGGTTGAGCAAGATAAAACTAAAATACTCATAGTTCTTGAGTGGATGATCATTGTTCCTCACCTCACATAATTTTTATAACCCACTTCAGTAGTTTTGGTTTCATTGTATTTCCCTTGTTCCCTTATTATTATAAATTTATAATTCCTATTATCCTTATTATCCCTTGTATTAGAGAATTGACTAGGATAATTCATATATTTCTTATATTTTTGACATTAAACTATTAATGACACCTTAGGATGAACACTATTTCCCTCCATTGTGTTAACTAAAATATTATTTTTTACTTGATTTTTATTCTTGATTCTTTCCTTCAAAATAGATAAAACATCTTCCAGTTCCTTTGAGACATTTCCCTAGGTTTCTTTTCCCACATTTTTGACATGAAGGAGATTTGATCTTATTTTCTTTATCATCTTCATCACTTAAACTTCAATGATAATCCATTCTTATCTTATCTTATTTATTTATAAACTCAAATAATTTAACATTATTAATCATAATTTATAATAGTTTATTAGTCATAACCATAATATTTCTCACTCCATCTCTTATCTCGTTAGGTTTCTCATTTGTATAATCCCCACATTATCTATGACATTCATCATTAACTTGGTTCCTTTAGGCCTTATCCATTACTAAAACCAAAAGGTGTTAACATGAGTGATGAAAAATCCACATCATAGGAGAACTATCATAAATGATCTCATAAAAAACTAAACCTTGAAATGTATTAATCTTTTAAACAATCACATTAGCTTTCAATTCAACCTAAATCACCTTCGGTTCAATCTAGGTTTATTTAGGTTGGGTTCTCTCATGGTCCTAATAACTTAACATAAAAAACCTTTATAATGGATCATAAATAGAATGAAATTTACCAAATAATATCATAATGATTTTCTAGATAAGTGTGCAGTCTTGAGGGCATCCATCATGCACCGAGTTAAGATAAAGTTGATACACTAAGAGTCCTTTTTAGGGTGATTACCCCTAGGTGTATCTATACCATATGAACATTCACTTTCTAGTATCTAGGAAGAGATATAATTTCTAGTAAAACCAAAAAATATCTACTTTAACAAAATTTTAGGATGTTATCTTATACATGGAATTATCTCTTGGATTTTCAATAAGTTTCTCTCATATTAATCCTCAAAATAACTAAACTAATCCTAAAAAATAACTAATCCTTTATCTGATACCAACTGATGTTCCCCAAACCCATAATCCTGAGGTATAATTCAAAAAAAAATTCTTTAAACATTGGATTTGATATATAGTGAGATGAACCAAGATAAACATATCTTTATTTTACATCATTTCCTTAAGTTAAACATTACATATCATAATAAGCACACAATTCCAAGAACCAAAGGTTTAGTGTATTTTAGAACTAGCTACATAATCAACATATTTTACAACACTTGTGAAAATTTCTCCATAATTGAGCCACACTAGATTACCTTTCTTGACTTATCATAATTTATACTCATCTTCATAACCCATGGAATGGAAACATAAGAAAGAGGTGATATCAAATGTTCAGTAGGACAAAAATTATCAGAATAACATTAAGGGTTAGATCATAAGAATATGATAAAAAAATATTATGAGAAAAATAACATGTAACAATAAGAGTTGTCCACAAGTCAGGATAAAAGGACATGTAATCTAAAATGAACAAACATATTCCATGTAATGAATGTGTGGAATCATGAGATAATAAACATGATTCATGGAGAATAATCATAGGATTATGACCTAGAAATGTAACATACCCATGAAAAAAAGAATAAAAAGAAATTTAGTATAAAAATAATCATTGGGTATCATTATATTGTGAGAATATCCAAGAATAACCACCCTTTAGTTTATGAGAATATCCAAGAAGGTCCACCCTTTAATTTGTGAGCATATCTAAGAAGGCTAACACTACATTATCTCATGAGATATAAAATCTTAACCAATGCATTAGAGGATAATATAGGACCTCACAAATAAATATCCATACTTACATGTTCCATTTGAAATGAATCATTTATCATATAATAAATAACCAATTGAAATAAAATGGGGTTCATATAATTTTCAAATAGTTTTTGATAAACTAAAATATGAGATTATATTGATTGATACCAACATTCAATCACCCAAAATGAGTATTTATATAGGAATTTATAGGGTTATTCATAAAATATAACTCAATAGGAGTAGAATATTTTAAAGATAAAAATAAAAAAAACCATGGAAAAGATCTTTTATAAAATAATTATTAACATTATCATAAAGAGATAAAATTATGAATCACTTTCAAAAATGATTTCGAATAAGGTAACATGATTTTTTTTAAAAGAACCACTTTTAAAGAAATCTAAATAATAGTTAATTTAAAATAATTAAAGGTTTTACATAAAAAAATGTGGAGTGGAAGTTAAAAATATTAAATTGAAAGGGAAATCCTTTTTAATATTTTAAAAATACTTTTATTGAAACCCACATTATAAAGAGAGTGATAAATATTTAAATTAAAAATAGGTAAAGATAAATTTTAATATTTCAAAAAATAAAACATATTTGGATTTCAAGATAAAGAAGTAAAATATTGGTGGGAAGAGTGAATATGGATATGGTTAAGAAAGAGTAAATTTGGAGAGAATGAGAATTATTTTTAACATCATTAAATTTTATAAATAAATAAATGTATAAATGTAATTCCCTATAAAATAATGATAAAGGAATTATAATATCATGATATAATAGAAGAAAACCATATTGTAAATCCATAGTCAACAAGGAATCATTACAAATCAAGAAAAGAATTCGATTCAAGAAAACCCATCATAAAAATCATATTTTTGAAGGAGGAATAATTTTAAAGGGATATGAAAGAAAGAAATTTAAATCCCAAGAAAAAAAGAAAAAATACATTATAATACAATCATATTTTATAATTAACCTAATATATAATAATTAATTTTAAGAACAATCATTATAACTCAATGAAGGGATATTGAGTTAAGAAACAACATTAAAATGATATTATATTTTGAATTAAAAATCCATGGATGGTAGAACATGATATGGATATGTAAATCCATTATATTTAATAAAAATCATGACAAAAATAAATACATTAAGAATATATACCACACAAAAAAATAAATAAGAAGTGAATAGGAATAATTTCTCAATGAAACAAAATCGAGATGTAATTTATAAATATTTATTTCAAATATATTAGTTAGTTATATTTTATTTTCATTAACAAATAAACTATCTTAAATTGTTTGTTTAGTACTAGATTCATAATGATGGTGTTGATTATTATTTATAGATTCAAAGTTAATAATTTTTAGATCATTGTAGGTACTGGAATAAATTTTTTCTAATTATTTATAGTGCTATAATTTAATTTCATAAGTATTTTATTTATGATTTGTGACGATGACATTGGCGATGAGCTTGTTTTAGTAATTTTTAATGAAAAAAAGGGTGGTACAATAATAACAATTTAAATATTTATATAACCTTATTAAAAAAATATAATAAAAAATATAATATAATTAATTCCTAATAACACCAGTAGTTAAGTTTCTATATTTTTCCTTGATATAAATCTGTAGCATTGTTCACGTAGGTGGTTAAACCAACCCAAAAAAAAACAACCTATAATCTATGGGTGACTATGTTTAAGAAAATTATTTTTTTGGAATAATATAATTGTTACATAAGATTAATGATATTATTTATATTTTTTAAGATTTTGAATTATATTTTAATATAGTTTGATAAATAAGGAAAAGACTCTATGAAAAACAAAATATGTCACTTTTGTGGAAGCAATATTTCACTCGTACACACAGACAACACGTTCATTTACATCAGACAAGTGGAGGACAAGGAATAGTTTATAATTTTAGAAGATTAATATTGTTATAAATATAATATTAATCCATTAAATACCCCCTTTTAACATTCCATGTAATCTAGTAATGAAAAATGGATCACATTGCTTATGGAGGAGGCAACCCATATGTAACACAAGCACCATTTTCATTTTTTGAATGGTTGGGGGAAAATTTGGTAAATGATTATCCCATAAAAATAATAAAATATAAATATAATTATGATACTAATTAAATTATTTCATTATGGTTAGATTATATTTGAAAGTGGTATAAGAATAAATAAAGGAAAATGAAATAAAATGAGTAATAGAGAATTTTACTTTACACTTTGGAAGCGCTCCTTTGCATAATGGATTAAGGATTTTCAAGGTGGTATTTTGAGAATAAAAAAACATATAGGTATTATAAATGAGTTTTTGGGAGTTATTTGGGTATATTTTGGTCAAATATAAGAGGTATGGTGTATGAAGAGAAGTGAAGTTGTGACGACTCATTTTATAAGGAAAATGAGTGACATTTTTTAATAATATAAAATGTGAAGTCACTATTCAAGAGTCCAGTTAATCCAATTATGTAAAATAATGGATTGTGGGAATGGGTAAGGTATATAAATCCTCAAACATGAAGTTTTACATGTGTTTTTTTAACATTTATTTAATTCTTTTACTCTTAGATATTTCAATTTTACCATTTTCGATTTTTACCATGATAACTTATTTTTACCTATATAATTTAATTTTAATGAATAAAAATAAAATGATCATTATTAAATAATTGTTAACTAAGTATTTGAAATATAAAATAATTTTTTTCGAATAAAATTTATAAGTTTAAGAAGAATTAATTTTAATGTAAGCACACATAATTTATAAAAACATATTTTTAGAAAAAGTGTATTTTAAGAATAAAAATTAAAATTAAGATAAAATTATCAATTTTATTTAATTTATATGAAATTAATTGATTTATAATTAATAAAAACAATATTTTTGTGGATTTAAAATTTATCCAAAATAGAATTCAACGCCGTGGATACTTAATTAAAAGGATCATACAAAAATAGTTTTTATTAAAATAAATATTACTTAACTTTCAAAATGTTAAACATGGGTTTTCTAAATTAAACATAGTATTAAATGGATCATTATAATCCTTAAATATTTGTTTTACATTAATAATGCTTTATAACTTTTTAATTTATTCCTACCTCAGGATATAGTCACAAATGCCACTGTATAATAAAAAGTATTTTTTTCACTATTCACCTAATAAAAAATTATTTCAAAAAAATATCAAAAATTTATCCTAATATAATATTGTTATTATAAGTCAAAAAATGATGTTAATTTTTTTAAAATTAAAACTGTAATCTTTGATAATCTTACTTTTAAGTAAAAACATTAAAAATATTGATTACTGTTTTCGTAGAAAATAAATATATTTTTTAAATTTTTACAGTTCTTATTATTATTTCATATCAATTAATAATTATATTAGAATTAATATATTATTTATATAATAAATATATATAATACATTTATTTTCTTAAAATAAAGAGAATATTTTTTTTGAAAAAATATATTTTTACTATAAAATGGTTTTATTAGCTACATTAATTGAATTTTATCAGTGCATTTGTATTAAAAATGAATGTGTTTTTCTTTAAAAGGGAAAATGTGAAATAATTTATTACATTTATAATTAATTTTTTATACCATCTTAATACCTTCTTATATATACTCTCAAGATCTTAGTGTAAGACTTAAGCATAAGATAAACTTTGATGGCTATTACAGGTGGCAGTTTAGATATCATGGATTTCAATGAAATTTCTACAAGCTTGAAATTTATCATTTATGATTTTTATCATACTATAATTGTTGGAGTTTGTATTGGTAATAATATATAGTGAACCTTAGTGACACCAACTATTTTCCAAGTTCATACATGTGAGCCTTATAAGGAAGACTGATACTGCTTGATACCACCACTTATCCTTTCTATATGGTTTTTATAGCGTGGTTACTGTCATTTATACCCACTAATTTAATAGATATATTATAATGGTAAAAAATAACAATTTTATTCAATAATTAATTTTTGTTCAGTGTTTCATGTAAAGAGATTTATTAGTGAAGTATTTATTTCAAAGGAAATAAAAAAATTGATACTAAACATTTAAGGCATTACATATTGGTCAGTGATAGGGCGGTGTCGTGGGTGCCCTCAAATGATTAATGTGATTTTGGGGTACTTAGGTGCAACAGAGTGGCTGACCAAGGTCGTCTCTCAAAGGAGGAAGTGAATTTAACAACTTATTAAAGGTATTCTAAAAATAAAATAAAAGAGAATAAAATAAAAACACTAATTTAAAGGATTGAGGTTTTTTTTATAGTTTATGAATCTTGAAGAAGTTTGCTGGAAGAAGATTGTATATATATTTTTTTGTTTTTAGTTTTGAAATGAATTTCGATTAAAATGACACAACAAGAAGATGTTTTTTTAGAAATCTATTTTAAAATGCATAATCGATCTAACTCTACCTATTCATTCACTTATTAATCATTATAATTTAAATCAATATCCACTTAATTATGATCCCCTAATTTGTTATCCCTAGAACCCTACGAGAGTTAACTTAACCACAAAGATGAAATTACTTAAACCCTAGGCTAGCTTCGGAACACGCAATCGCAGCACCCTGATTTGATTGTTGTTCTAAGGATAGATTATAGTCAGTGGTTAATTAGAGCACATATCCATTCTGGAAATGAGGATTAATTGTGTTTAGGGATTATATTTTAACTCTACAAATTTATCCCGTGTGGTCTTGTATTACCGATTAAGATTACGCTCTCACAATTTACACAAAATCTCGACCTCGCGTGTTTTAGTGTTAATTGTTCAATTTCTTGCTTAGTTTCTTGTAATTTAAAAACACAATTCATGGTTCATATTATGTGAATTAAATCAGCTCATTGATTCAAAATAATTAAATGAAGAGGGTAGAAGATAGATCGATTACTAAAAGACTACTCTTCCATGGGTGGCGTAATCATCGTAGAAGCGTTTTGCATGTGCAAAGGTTTATAATGGGTATAACCCAATAACGATTCTACTCAAGAATTACAGCCCAAAGAGGAAGATTAAGAGAAGAATAAATTTAAACAAAACAGAAGAAAAGAGAAGAAATAAAAGAAGAACAAATAAGTTTATTACACAAAAAAAATCATTACAACATGAAGGAGAAGAAGAAGGATTCGTCGAAGAGATCCTTGCTTCAAGAGATACCCTTATTGAAATGGTTGGAGAATTGGAGTGGATCCACTTATCCTCTGCCATCAAATTCCCAAAGCACGTCCCAACCCCTCCAAATGAGAAAAAATCTAATTTATAGAGGGGAGGGGAGGAGAGGTTACAAGTGGTTTCAAGTGTGAATGTGGAAATTCGGCCAAATATTTTATTCCAACTTTCACCGCCCATTTACCCTCCAAAACGCATGAATTGACCGGCCTTACAGAAAGATGATTTTTTCCCAATCATTCCCCCGATCTTTCCTCAAAATATGGGCTCAATCTAAGACCTGATAAAGAATATATGTCCCAAATACAAAACCCATGTCCATTCTGCCGAGTCCATCCCACCATTGGATTAATGACCCATTTACTCTATCGAAATGCACTCTTTAACTCTAGTGTACTGAATGAAAGTTGTATAACATTAAGTTAGAAACACTGCTAAAAAATATCAAATTCAAATAATAAATATAAAAATATTTATCTTTGAAATACTACAGTGCACTATTAAGGGTAAAACTGGAATTTTCACCAAATTTCAAATGAATGATCAAATCCAAAATATTTTATAAATAAACATATTTAACACAATGTGAGGAAATTATTTCATTTATTATCAATAAAATATTCAACAAAATAGTGTTTTATAAACTCCCCCACACTTACCCTTTTGCACTCCTGAGAAAAATCTCATATCAAGTAAACATCAATATCAAATCAAAACCAATTTTAAAACACATATCTTTGAGATCAAACAAATACACACCAAGAAACAAAAGATATCATGCCTCATAAAAAACCATTATTTCAATTTCTTCATTTATATCATTCAACATATTTCTACTTTATTTATCCTCCCTTGCACAAAACACTTACCTCACTTGAATTTTCTCTTATCACACAAATGTCATTTTTTTGCAATGTCTTTCTCATCCAAACTCATACAATGGTCACCATAGGCTTGATAAATTCATGCATCACCACCTGATGTGAGTCAAGGACTTATGTTTATCATGAGGGATTTTCAGGGTTTTTCTGTGGCTTTCGGTTGGTAGGATTTAGATGTGAAAAATTCTGAGGCTGAATGAGGAGGGCTTGACTCTTTTTGAAGAAAAATTGCATTAATCTAATTTTCACTTAAATATGGTCTTCTCCTCAATCCCCATAGTATCAATTTAGCTCCATCATCATGAAAAGTCATGAAAGGTTTACACCATTCATCATTTCAGCATAAAAAATTTCAATCTTCTCAAACATGATTTTCTTGAAAGCTCCAGATGGGCACAACTTTCCACCTCAATTAGAAGCTCCAGAAAAGGCACAACTTCACTTGTCATGAAAGCTCCAGAAAAGGCACAAATTTCAATATAATGAATTTCTTCAGCAGCAAACACATCTCTTTAGAATTTAATTTTCCACCCAAAGTATCACAGAATGTGGTGGTACAACACAAGATAGATTCCCCCACACTTTAGCTCAACTAGATTAAGCAATTTCACTTCAAGAGTTGGTTGGATAGGGAAAATTAGCTTGTAATGTGGCTAACCTAACAGGATGTGCATGGATTCTAAGGGCTACAAGGATTAAATATTAAATGCAGGACATTATAAAAAAGGATTCTTTAAAATAGGGGCTTTAATACCAAACAAATCCCTCAATAATTTAAACATTAGTACCTCAAACCCTCAAGTTTTGACAGGAATAGATCAAATTCTGGTTAAATCAAGCATGGTTTGGTTCTCTCAAGAAGTGAGGTGAATGTAAAGAATATGAAAATAATGGTTCAGAAGCCTCATAGGAAAGTTATTTCAAATATAAAGACAGTGAGATGTGGCATGAGATTAAAAATTCAGTGTACTTTTCATGAAATTACTAAATATTTGAACTTGAAACAAAGTCATTTCAGCATTCATTTAAGCTTAGTTTCAAGGGGTAAATTTTTTCACTTATTGATATGGATTTAAAAATGGTGATGATAATCATTTCAGCTCAAAAGTTTCAAAAACACACAGAAAATTGTAAAATAAACACACAAAATTTGAAAAACACACAATTTTTTTTGGTTTTTTTAACAGAAAAACAATTGAAATTACTAAACTAAAAGGTTCCCTCTCCCACACTTAAAATATTACATTGTCCTCAATTTGAACCCATGAGATGATATATGCACACGTAATGCAAAATTTTTAAATAGGACAACTAATATAAAAGTGAAAGGGTTAGGAATAGCCTGATGTGCTCAAGTGATGATGGGGTCATGCAGTGTGATAAAATCCACTGCATCAGTAGGAAGTACCTCAATGTATCTCTTCAAACTTTGCCCATTGACTGTAAAGATCCTTCTAGTGTCCTCTTGTGTGATCTCCACTGCACCATAAGGAAAACCATTAGTCATAATATAAGTACCTAACCATCTGGAACGCAACTTACCAGACATCAGCTTGAGTTGTGAACTATAGAGAAGGACTTTCTCTCCAACATGAAACTCCCTTTGTTGGATCATTTTGTCATGAGCTACTTTTGATCTTTCCTTGTAGAGCCTTGAGTTCTCATATGATGACAGTCGAATCTCCTCAAGCTCTTGAATTTACAACTTCCTTTGAATTCCAGCTTGGGCCAAATCCATGTTGCATTTCTTTATAGCCCAATATTCCCGATGATCGACTTCCACTGGGAGATGACATTATTTCCCAAAAACAATCCTAAATGGGGACATACTATTGGGTGTCTTGTATGCTGTCCTATAAGCCCACAATGCATCATCCAACCGCTTGCTTCAATCCTTCCTATTTGGCTGCACGGTTTTCTCTAATATTTGTTTCAGCTCATGATTTGAAACCTCAGCTTGGCCATTTGTTTGGGGGTGGTATGGTGTTGATGTTTTGTGTGTCACCCCATACTTACAAAGGAGGAAAGAAAAATTCCTATTTCAAAAGTGTGTCCCTTGGTCACTGATAATGGAATTTGGTACTCCAAACCTGCAAAAAATCTTTGCTTTGACAAAGTCCACAACAACATGAGAATCATCAGTCCTGGTGGCCTTGGCCTCCACCCATTTACTCACATAATAAACAACAACCAAAATATAAAAAAATCCAAATGAACTAGGAAAAGGACCCATAAAATCAATGCCCTATACATAAAAAATCTCACAGAATAGTATGGGTTGTTGGGGCATCTCATGTCTCCTAGAAATATTCCCAGTGTGTTGGCAACGAGAGCATGACTTACAAAACACATGGGCATCATGGAACAAGCTAGGCCAATATAATCCAGAGTCCAAAACCTTCCTAGCTATCCATTGGGGTCCAAAGTGTCCACCACAAGCAAGTGTATGACATAAATGCAAAACAGACTCAAACTCGTGATCGGGAACACACCTCCTAATGACTTGGTCACTACACATGCGCCAGAGGTAAGGATAATCCCACACATAATACCTAGACTCACTTTTTAATTTTTGGACTTGATGCTTCTTCAAATTTTCTGGTATTTCAGAGGAAACAATGTAATTAACTAAATCAGCATACCAAGGATGCGTACCTGAGATGGTATAGAGATGCTCATCGGGGAAAGTGTCCCGAAGTGGTACCTAGTCCAAGGTGTCATCCTCTAGTGTGTGAGTAAGCCTACTCATGTGGTCTGTCACCAAATTCTCTGATCCCTTCTTTTCCTTTATCTCAATATCAAATTCCTGAAGAAGGAGCATCCAACGGATAAGTCGTGGCTTTGCATCTGGATTCTTTAGGAGGTACCTCAAAGCTGCATGGTCAGAAAAAACAAATACTTTAGAGCCCAATAAATATGAACGGAATTTATCTAAAGCAAATATGACAGCAAGAAACTCCTTTTCTGTGGTTGTGTAATTTTATTGGGCTGAATCCAGTGTCCTCGATGCATAGGCGATCACATGTGAACGTCCCTCCACCCTCTGAGATAAGACCACTCCAACCGAGAAGTTGGAGGCATCACACATAAGCTCAAAAGGAATCTCCCACCGTGGGGGTTGTATGATAGGTGGAGTGGTCAGACACTTCTTTATCTCATCAGAGGAAGTCCTACAAGAATCGTCAAACACAAAATCAGAATCTTTTTGAAGTAATCGTGACATAGGAAGAGCGATCTTACTAAAATCTTTGATGAAGCGCCGATAAAATCTTGCATGCCCTAGGAAAGATCTAACATCACACACACATGAAGGATAGGGTAAGGATGAAATAATGTCTACCTTAGATCTATCAACCTCTATCCCATGTTTTGACACTACATGCCCTAAGACAATGCCATGCTCTACCATAAAATGACACTTTTCAAAGTTCAGGACAAGATTCTTCTCAATACAACGATTCAACACCTTTCCCAAAATACTTAGACATTCCTCAAATGAAGACCCATACACTGTAAAATCATCCATAAATACCTCCATGAAATTCTCAATAAAATCAGAAAAAATACTCACCATGTATCTCTGGAAGGTACTTGGGGCATTGCAAAGTCCAAATGGCATCCTCCGGTAGGCAAATGTGCCAAAGGGACAGGTGAATGTAGTCTTCTCCTGATCCTATGGAGCTATAGGAACCTGAAAATATCCAGAAAATCCATCCAAGAAACAATAGTGTGTTTTTCCAGCTAGTATCTCAAGCATTTGATCAATAAATGGGAGGGGGAAATGGTCCTTGCGAGTGAAATGATTTAGTTTCCTATAATCAATACACACACGCCAACTTTTTTGTACCCTCATTGGAACTAATTCATCTTTCTCATTTTTAAAAACAGTAACACCAGTTTTCTTAGGTACAACCTGGACAGGGCTAACCCATTGTGAGTCAGAAATAGGGTAAATTATACCTGCCTCGAGCAATTTTTCAACCTCTTTTTTAACAACATCCAGAAGGGTTGGATTGAGTCTTCTTTGTGGTTGCCTCACCGGTATAGTCCCATCCTCCAAGAGAATACTATGCATGAAAATGGATGGGCTTATACCTGATATGTCTGCCAATGTCCAACCAATTTACTTAATGTTATCTCTCAAAAGATTCAAAAGTTTTTCTTCATGTTCAAAATAGAGATTGTTAGCAATGATAACAGGTAATCTATCACCACTCAACAGGTATGCATATTTAAGATTTGGGGGCAATGGCTTGAGTTCCAATGTAGGGGGGTGATGTATAGATGGAGAAATTGATGCAACAGACATATCTGCACAATGAACATCAATATCAGAATAAAAATCATCACAATTAGAAAATAATACATCAAATCTATCAGCGTACTCAACAGCCATGTCATAATTAGAGTTCACATGATCAAAATCAGAATATGATTCCATTTCAAAATAAAATCTTAGAGAGTCTTGTTCCTTAGAAACGGGTGTGGAAGTACTCTTAGACATCAAACTAGAACCAATACTCATAATCTCCCTAAGTATAGGACAATCCAATTCCATGGTGTTTTTACTTGGTGGTTCAAAATGGGAGGTAACAAAATCAGAATGGTCCTCTGAGGGGTACTTCATGGATTCCATGACATTAAATACCAAAACTTCGTCTCCAAACTCCATGGAAAGTATACCCTCATTGACATTTATGATAGTTTTTGCAGTTTTGAGGAAGGGACTACCTAAGATAATGGGGGCATGAGAACTTACCTGATCATCCCCCATGTTAAGCAAGTAGAAATCTGCTGGAAAGATCATGTCTCTTACCCGGACAAGTACATCCTCAAGAACTCCCGCTGGATATGCTGTAGATCTATTTGCCAACTGCACCACTACTCTTGTTGTCTTCAACTCACCAACCTGTAAAGAAGAGAATACAGAGTGAGGCATCATATTTACTGAAGCTCTTAAATCACAAAGAGCATCAGAGAAGTGCAACTCCCCTATGGTACATGGAATGATGAATGTCCTGGGATCCTTGCACTTTATTGGCATTGCTAGAGTTGGTGTAATGAGTGCTAAGACATTCCTTCCAAGGTTGATCCTCTCATTTCCCTTGAGCCCTCTTCGATTGGTACAAAGTTCTTTTAAGAATTTTGCATACCTTGGAATTTTCTTAATGGATTCAAGTAGAGGAATGTTGATCTCCACACGCTTGAATGTATCCAAAACCTCCTTTTTAATTGCTTCTTCAACCATCTTCTTGGTTGAACAACCCTGTTGGGAAAAGGAAGGGGTTTAGAAGGAACATCATCAATCTTTTTCTTACCTTTATCTTTCTCCTTGTATTGCTCATCAGTTGGTTTGGAATGCGGATTCTCCGGAGTTGAGGTGAATACCGGTGGAATGGTAGGTACAAATTTATTGTTCATTTGCTTCCCACTTCTCAATGTGATGGCACTGACATTCCCCTTTGTATTTGGAGTGGGTTGGGAAGGTAGATTTCTATAATTCTTTCTCACAAGTTCATGGAGGGCGGTGGCAATCTGGCTCATTTGAGTCTTCAACTCCCTCAGCTCTGAACTTTGACTCTTCAGCTCATTCTTTTGATTAAGAACAATTTGCTTCAAAAGATCATTAGTATTAGAATCTACCTTTGGTGGAGGATTCCCTTTTTGATAACTTGTTGATGTTTGAGCTTCAAATCTCCTTTGGGGTTGTTGGAAACCCTGTTGGTAAGGTGGAGGCTGCTGGAATTTTGGTTGAAAAGGGGTCCTTTGTTGTTTTCCAGAGCCATACCTCATGTTTGATTGATCTTTCCACCCTTGGTTGTATGTTGGAGAAAATGAATCAAACTTCTTTTGGGGATATGGTTGTTGTTGCTGCTGAAATGGTCTCCCTGGGAATACTGCTGCGCAATCCTCTGTCTCTTGTAGTTGTAGGTAATAGTCAGTTGGGTGGCTTGTCTCAGTACAAATGCCACAAGGCCTTGAGGAGGGGGTAGAGATGTCTTTTGTGCCAAAGCAATTTGCCTCACCATAGTTGTTAATTCTTCTAACTTGGTATCAATCAAATTACTCTCAAGAGAAGAAGGGCTTACCTGATGTACTCCCCTAATATGTGGTGTACCTCGATCACCAAATTGTTGGGAGTTTTGGTCCATCTTGTCGATCAATGCACGTGCGACTACTGGTGTCTTGTCCACCAATGCTCCTCCAGCTGCAGCATCCACCATGATCCTCTCCATGGGTGTGAGTCCTTCGTAGAAGTATTGGATAAGGAGTTGATCACTGATTTGGTGATGCAGACAGCTTGCACACAACTTCTTGAATCTCTCCCAATACTCATACATTGACTCCCCTTGTGCTTTCTTAATCCTCGAGATCTCCTTACGAATAGAAGTGGTCCTTGATGCTGGAAAAAATATCTACAAGAAAAGATGTTTCAAATCGTTCCAACAAGTTACATCTTCGGGTTGTAAATAATACATCCAATCTTTCACAGCTCCATCAAGTGAGAATGAGAATGCTCTTAATTTGATTTGATCTTCAGAAACATTTCTTGGTTTAAGGGTTGAGCAAACCAAATTAAATTCTTTCAAATTTTTATTGAGATCCTCACCAGAGAGGCCATGAAACCTTGGAAGTAAGTGAATTACCCCAGATTTCAGTTCAAAGTCCGATTCGATATTTGGGTATGCAATAAAATTTGGTTGATAGTTAATATCAGATGCAGCCAATTCTAGAATGGTTATATTAAGTTCATTTCCATTGTTTTCAGCCATTGGTTCTTCTTTTATGTTTGAATTTGAATAACTTCCAATTCCAATGTTTCCAGAAGAGAGGAATTCACCAACTGGTTGAATATTGAAACTTCCCGTAGACTGAGAGTGTCTAATTCATTCCCTAAGGCTGTGTTCAATCTCAGGGTCAAGATCTAAGAGATCTTCAGGATTAGTTCGGGTCATAAATCAAATAAAAATGAAAATAAAGAAAGTGAACCATAGTAAAATAAAAATTAGAAGTTTGAGTTGATGGTCTAAAAATAAGTAGAAGGAAATAAAAGAAGAAGGAAAAAAATCAGATTGGGTAAAGACGGAAGAAATAAGAGAGGAAGATAATTAAAATGTAAAATAAAATAAATACCTCTAATTAGTTGAAATAATTACTTGCCTCCCCGTAAAAGGCGCCAATTTGATATAGCACTGTCGTGGGCGCCCTCAAATGATTAATGTGATTTTGGGGTACTTAGGTGCATCAGAGTGGCTGACTAAGGTCGTCTCTCAAAGGAGGAAGTGAATTTAACAACTTATTAAAGGTATTCTAAAAATAAAATAAAAGAGAATAAAATAAAAACACTACTTTAAAGGATTGGGTTTTTTTTTATAGTTTATGAATCTAGAAGAAGTTTTCTGGAAGAAGATTGTATATTTTTTTTTGTTTTTAGTTTTGAAATGAATTTCGATTAAAATGACACAACAAGAAGATATTTTTTTAGAAATCTATTTTAAAAGGAGTAATCTATCTAACTCTACATCTTCATTCAATTATTAGTCATTATCATTTAAATCAATATCCACTTAATTATGATCACCTAATTTGTTATCCCTCAAACCCTACGAGAGTTAACTTAACCACAAAGATGATATTATTTAAACCCTAGGCTAGCTTCGGAACACACAATCACAGCACCCTGATTTGATTGTTGTTCTAGGGATAGCTTATGGTCAGTGGTTAATTAGAGCATATATCCATTCTAAAAATGAGGATGAATTTTTTTTAGGGATTATATTTGAACTCTACAAATTTATCCCGTGTGGTCTTGTATTACCGATTAAGATTACGCTCTCACAATTTACACAAAATCCCGACCTCGTGTGTTTTAGTGTTAATTGTTCAATTGCTTGCTTAGTTTCTTGTAATTTAAAAACACAATTCATGGATCATAATATGTTAATTACATGAGCTCATTGATTCAAAATAATTAAATGAATGGGGTAGAAGATAGATCGATTACTAAAAGACTACTCTTCCATGGGTGGCGTAATCATCGTAGAAGCGTTTTGCATGTGCAAAGGATTATAATGGGTATAACCCAATAAAACTTCTACTAAAGAATTCCATCCCAAATAGGAATATTAAGAGAAGAATAAATTTAAACAAAACAGAAGAAAAGAGAAGAAATAAAAGAAGAACAAAGAAGTTTATTACACAAACAAAATCATTACAACATGAAGGAGAAGAAGAAGGCTTCGTCAAAGGGATCCTTGCTTCAAGATCTACCCTTATTAAAATGGTTGGAGAATTGGAGTGGATCCACTTCTCCTCTTCCCTAAACTTCCCAAAGCACGTCCCAACCCCTCCAAATGAGAAAAAATCCAATTTATAGAGGGGAGTGGAGGAGAGGTTACAAGTGGTTTCAAGTGTGAATGTGGAAATTCGGCCAAATATTTTATTCCAACTTTCACCGCCCATTTTACCTCCAAAACGCGTGAATTGACCGGCCTTCCAGAAAGATGATTTGTGACCAATCATTCCCCCGATCTTTACTCAAAATATGGGCTCAATACAAGCCCTGATAAAGAATATATGACCCAAATACAGAACCCATGTCCATTCAGCTGAGTCCATCCCATCATTGGATTAATGTCCCATTTACTCCATCCAAATGCACACTTTAACTCTAGTTTCCTGAATGAAAGTTGTAGAACATTAAGTTAGGAACAATGTTAAAAAATATCAAATTCAAATAATAAATATAAAAATATTTATCACTGAAATACTACAGTGCACTATTAAGGGTAAAATTGGAATTTTCACCAAATTTTCAAATGAATGATCAAATCCAAAATATTTTATAAATAAACTTATTTAACACAATGTGAGGAAATTATTTCATTTATTATCAATAAAAAATTCAACAAAATAGTGTTTTATCAGTCAGCAGTTGAATCATAATCTATGAACATTACTTTCTCATCATTAACCTTGATAAATATATATATATTGGGTCCCTAATTAATCCTACCCAACATTTGAGGTTATTATATAACTTGAGTAAGTTATTATTTGACAATTCTTTGCAGAACTAGCTCAATTTATATCTTAAGAAGACTTTCTATTTGTTGGTCTTGAACTTCTCAAAGTTGAATATTCCTCCCACTAGCACCTTGAATTATATTTTCTTTCTCAATAAATATACTAGTTCAAGACATTAAAACTTTGTATTCAATAAGTTTATTGAGATAATATCCCTTAGTTTCCTTATGAAAAAAAAACAATTTTCTGATTTATGATTAATTTTATTAGAAGTGAATCTTTATAAAAGTTCTTTGTAACCCCAAATATTTGTAAAATAAAAATGAGAACATTTACTTTCTATATATCATATGAAATATGTATGGATACTTTAAATGGAATACATTTTCGTAAAAATACCACAGTCTCCAGAGCATAACCCCAGAATGTAATTAGAAGGTCACATAGACTCATTATTGACCAAACCATGTATAACATGGTATGATTCCTACTTCCAGACAAACTATTATATTATAGTGCACTAGGAGGTATGAGTTTTAATTTTTTTTACAAACTCTCAAGTGATATATGAATCCATGTCTTAAGTATTCACCACATTGATCTGATATGATATTCTTTACGGTAACGCCCCGACCCTAGTTACCCAGAGTTGGTGTATTATTACATAACATTGGCATGATCACAAAAGATCAAGTCTCAAAAGACCGATTAGTTTAGTAGCCTTGGAAACACTAGATACATTCATAAGTCTAACATTACATCATAAAGTGAAAACTACAACAACATCTTGTATCCACACTCATATCCCCTTATACTATCCTTACAGGTCATTCATAAAATACTTCCTCACATCCTAGGAAAAATAAAACATAGAAAGGGGTGAGCTCAAATGCCCAGTAATGATAACAATATAGCGGAAACTTTCATAAATAAGCATAAACATTTAAGGAAATTTATAACTAAAAAAAGCCTTTTAAACTTTAACTTCAGCATAATATGGAAAAGATAAAATGAAATAATTCCATTTACTTATTCACATGGATATTCTACTAGTCGAATAATCACATGCAATATTAATAACCACTTTTACAATGATGGAATGCATAATGCCAGACTATTATAACTAGGTAGACAAGGCCTCATGCCAAGACTACAAATAAGATTTTTTCAAGGCCTCGTTCCAACACACAAGTTTGTCTCTTGAGACCTACCGATGCATCGAGGAGCTATAGCGGGCTCCACCCGTCACTTACTAAGTCCAATGCATTCCTCATATGAACATGTTTAAACATAACATAAACATTCATATTAAAACTAGCATAAGAAATGTAAATACTTTCTCCATAAACCATGAATGGTATAAAAATAACACATCCACAATCAAACATATCACAAAACCTTCAATACAATATGGAAGTTTTGTATCATAATAAATCAACTTCAAATAATCTTAAAATCCCTCAAAGGATGTTGACATAGATGAAATCAAAACTATTTGAGAGAAATATATCTATTTTTTTAAAATCATTTAAAAGTCACATAATTATAAAATAAAACATTTACATTTAAAATATTCTTATAAGCTTGTAAGGGAAGCTTCTAGGATTTTACAATGGTGGAAAACAGCCGCACCCATCGTATAAGTTAAAAAAAGACATTCTTACCTTAATTTTTTGAAAAGGTTAAAAAGGTCCTTGTTTGTAAAATTACGTAAAGATTCATTTATAAACTTATTATAAAAAGTCAAACAATGGTATAAGTGACTTTAACCCATATTCTATAAAATATTAATAATGTTTTGAAATACATTTTTAAGAAACATGGATGTGGATGATAAAGAGGTTCCAGTAGATAATTACATATAAACAACCTCGGATAATGAAGAGATTGTGAAATAAACCCTTACCTTGTAATTTTACTTGGTTGAGGGTCTTATAACCTCCTGTATAATGGTGAAATAATTTTTATTAAATTATACAAGAATAATATACATTAATATGATATCATATATGATCTTTTAATATTGCTTTGTTAATAATGTCTTAGTATTATCATCGTTTTGGGTGTTAACTTACTCATTTTATTTTATATGTTTTGTTACATAAGTCATGTTTGTTATGGATAGGTTGTATATTATTCATATAAAGAATGATATCAAGTCCTTAAACATTATTTTTAATCATCAAATGAGAATTATAATTGCATGGATATGATGTGGAATGAATCTCATCGCGTTCGTGGAGATGGTAGTCCGTACGTACGCATGAGTGACAATATCATTCTTTTGATATTAAAATAATATATAATTGGATGTTATATCATATATACAGAATAATTATCATGTTATATTTATCATTTAAATCAATTACATATCATTATCATACCCATCCAAATAATAATATTTTTGAATAACAATCACACCACAACGTGGAGACGGTAAGCCGTACGTACGCACGTATGGTGACATGTCATTAAAAGGATGTATATAATACTGAATATGGTTGTACCATATTTATAATAACATAAAAATATATAAAAGATACTGGAGTTATTATTTTATAAAGGAAATAACAAAGAAAGAAGATGTTGAAGATGAAAGGAACTTGAAATAGGGTGGTGAAAACATTACCTCTTCTTTGGGTTCTTCCTTTTGATTTGATCCAAAGGGATCCTTAGGTTGGCTTTATGATCAAACTAAGCCCTCTAGGTTGAATTGATGGAAGTTGAGATAGTATTTGGGGAGGGGTTGGAAGAACCAAAATTCTTTGAAGGTATGAAGAATTGGTTATAAGTGGTGTCCTTTTATAAGGGGGAGGAGGAGCTCTTTAGGAAAAACTTAAAGTATTAATTTATAATAAATTCACATTCGGTTTCTAATGGATCAAAAGTGGATTATTAACATATAAGGTAGGTATGGGTAGAAATAATTTCAACCAATAGATTTTAGAAAGGTTTTGGTTATTATATTAACCTTATCTTTTAGTTTTAACTCTTAGTTAATTAGTTTGACATTTACCATGTCACTTTATATTTTTATATTATATAGTTAATAAACTTACTATATACATCCAAGAGACCCTCAAGTGGTCCTTTAATGACACAAATATCATGATATAAGTCCTTTTACCGAACCTTAGATTTTTAGGAATAGAATATCAATTAATAATATAATATTATTTTTAAAAACCCATTTATGTCAATTTTGACACTATTCAATAATTTTTTTAAAGTCATAAAAACTTTATTAATTCAAACCAAATTAATTTAATCAATAATAACATGTAATATTAACCAATATAATTTGTTTATGTCATCAAAACTTTCAAATTATATTTATTTTAACATTTATAATACCAATTGTTTGATTCTTTCATTAATAAGGAAAATACTGCATCATTATTGTGTCATAAATAAATTTAATTATTCAATGTCTAAAAATTATAAATAAAATACCATTAAGTAGTAAATATTTCTAGATTTATAATAAATATTTATAGTCTAAAAGATAACATATATAACCCTATGTAAAAATTGTTTTTCTAAAAGATATATGCTCATGTCATTTTTGTATTTACTTTAACTTAATTAATATAAAGTGTCCTTATCACCTACAAGTGGCTCCATGGGGTCCTAAAATAGACCCAAATATGACCATGGTCGTACATGTATCAACCAATAGTATTAGGACACGTTTTAGGGTAAATTAATATTATTATAATATTATTTGTTTTACCCTTATTTACCGGATTTACCCGTTAACCATGGTAAATAAAATATTTACCGAAGTAATTATTCAAAATGTCTAAAAATAAAAGTTACCTATTTAAACAATTTGGACCTAATAATTCCAAATATGGAATCCATATTTCTAAATTCAAAACACAGAAGTGGCAGAAATTAATTTAAAATTAATTCCTGTTAAAAAAAAAGCGTGTTTTTAAGAGATAATAACTATCAAAAGATTGGAAGTTGTTTATGTCCGGTTTAAATGTGAAATTATGTCCAATGACCAAAATTTTATTAAATGGTAAAAATATATTCTAAATATACTTTAAATCCACTCAAATTCATAATTTATCAATATTAATTATTTTTATTAAAAAAGTTGTTTTTAATTAAAATTTAGTAATTTTCACTATTCATCCAAATGTAAAAGTTATCTGAAAAGTACCAAAATTTTACCTCAGGCTAATTTCGATATTACGAATCCAAAAATGAAGTCGATTTTGAGAGATAAAATTTATAAAATTTCAAAAAGTGGGTATTACTATTCATAAGAACTACTTTGATTGGTCACAGTGTGTTAAAATCTCGAAGTTGCATACAATGCAAGCTATTGCATTATTCAAAAGGAAACGTACCGTGGAATCTTAGGGTGTTACATTCTACCCACCTTGAATAAATTTCATCCTAAAAATTTGAAATTATTCTTCAAAAATAAAAGGTTGAAAATAGAAAATATCTTTGTGGGAAAACCCACAACGGAAATTGGGTTAATAAAATTTAGTCTTAATAAGAGGAAAAGAGAAATGAAAGGGTCACCAAAAAATTATGATCTATATTTGGAGAAAATTGGTGGCAATTAGAGACACATAATTGGAGGAAAAACATAAATATTTATAGGGAGTTATTGAGGTCATCAGTCACAAACAATTGTAGAATTCAGGGCCTCAAAGCCATCAATCTATGATGATTTAAAATATCACTAGTTCAACAAAACATAAGGTATTAGGATAACACATTTTTTGTTTTAAGATCCCTTCACTAAATTATAATAATTAATTTCTTCATTTAATAAGAGAAGAATAAAAATATATACTTGACAAGTAGAGTCCCATCCTTTAACTAAGTTTTAACACAAACTCATCTTTCACTCTAAAAGATAATAGAACTCAAAAATATTATATTTATCCTAATAGTATAAGTATCCAAACATTAAAATATACCATTAAAATGAAGAAAAATACTTTTTAATGACCAGGGACTTCTTTTAGGCTAGTGGTAGGTAATAAAGGCCTGTTGCACTATGGTTGTAGGTTCGATTCCTGTAGCTTTGTCTGACGTGACGAGTTATCGCTCGAACTGTAGGTTTTCCTTTTCCTAAAACTATAGTATCATAATATTCCAAAAATTAATCATAAGAATTGTTTTAACCTTAAACAATACTATCCAAAGTTTAACTTAATCCACTCCAAACATTATATTTATCCAAAGTACCTCTGTCCAGACTCTCTGTAAAAGGTATCTAAATTCCAAAATCAATTGTCACATAAGATTCCCCAGACAAAGTAAAGTTTATCTTATTGTCACATACTGAAAATATTATTACCTTAGTCATATTAAAACCTTAATGAAAACAACAAGTACTGTAGTACAATCCTTATATATATCACATTATTATTATAACTAGAATATAATCATTGAGTCCAAAAACACAAATACATTAATTATTCCACTTCAACTGTAGTAACAACATAAGATTGGCCTTGATACCTTGGCCTTTTCTGAGGTAAGTTTCCTTGGAACTTAGGGAATTTATTCACATAATTACCCATTTTTATACAATTGTAGCATTCAATATTGACAACATCTTTCTTTCCCTTGCAATCACGAGCCTGATGACCTTTTTCTCCACATTTGTAACAAACTCCCATTCCTTTTAGGAAAGTACCGGGGTATTTATTCCCACAATTATCACATAATAGAAAATCCTTCTCTCCTTTTTTCCCTTTATCTACCTCTTGTTCCATCGTTCTCTTCTTCTATTGCTTTACTTTATTGTCATAAGATTTAGAGAATCCCTTTTCTGTCTTTATAGCACATGAGACAATGTCTTCGTATGACGAGAAGGATTGTGATACTAATACTTGACGGAGAAATGGTTTTAACCCATCAAAGAAATGATCAATATTACTCCTCGGGTTACCTATATAATCTACTGCATGCCTCACTAACCTTGTAAAGTTAGCTTCATACTTTGCGACATTCTCATCCTCCTTTTTCCTTAGACTCAGAAATTGCCTTTACATATCTTCTCGATGGTCACGAGGAAAGTATTTTTCTAAGAAAATCTCTTTGAACTCCATAAATTCCATATTTGATACTTAATCATCTTCCATTGTGTTTTGTATCAATGACCACCATTGATCAGCATCTCCAGTGAGGTGATAAACTTCCATGATAACCTTTTCCCTTTCACTACTCCCCAAATCCTGAAATATTTTCTCTAGGGAACTTATCCATTTCTCAGCTACTAGTGGATTTGTACCCCCATTGAATGTTGGTGGTTGTTGCCTCATGAAGTGATTTAACATTGATCCTCCACGTTGTGGATCGGGGCGCTCCATACGGGTAAGGTTATAATTCATAACCTGAGTGAGTTGTCCCAGTATGGTGATTAGCTGATCAGCACTAGTTTCATCACCAGAACCACTATAATTATCTTGAGTAGGAAGGGAATCCCTACATGGAATGCGTGCAATGATACAATTTCCATTTCTTCCACCAGGATCCATTTCTAAACAATGGCATACACTAGATTAGTTTATGAATCGCAATACATAAATCCAAACTTGTGAAACACTTATCATAAATTGAACAGTTTATGGATATAATTCATAATCATAAAAATGTATTCTTTTAGAAAGTATATACTCATAAACCCATCATAATGGTTTATAAAGAAAATTAGAATTATCCTAAGCATATCCCCAGGGAGTGTCGTAACTAAGAGTGCACCAAGGCCCGTTGTCGTGCACCGGTTCCCGTTCGAGTCTAGCTCAAAGCGGTGTTTTTGGGTTTTATCCCTAGATACATATGTGCCAGAGCCGCCTCTACCTGCTCATATCTAGACAGGGATTTATTGCTCAAAAAACTCACAAAATCTCTACAATACCAAAATTCTAGGAAGTTCTTCTATACTAATCCTCAAAGCCTATCTTAGGTCTATGTGCTCTAATCAGAGTTTATCTAAATATAGCTTCCAAGGTTTGTACTAAACTTCCTCTGATACCAACTATAATTCCCCTACCCCAGTTACCCCAAGTCGGTTCATTATTACATAACATTTACATGATCACAAAAGATCAAGTCTCGAAAGAACGATTAGTTTAGTAGCCTTGGAAACACTAGATACATTCATAAGTCTTACATTACATCATAAAGTGAAAACTACAAAAACATATTTTCTCCACACTCATATAACCTTATACTATCCCTGCAGGTCATTCATAAAATACTTCTTCACATCCTGGAAAAAATAAAACATATAAAGGGGTGAGCTCAAATTCTCATTAATGATAACAATATAGCGGAAACTTTCATAAATAAGCATAAAAATTTAAGGCAATGTATAACTAAAAAAAATCCTTTTAAACTTGAACTTCAGCATAATATGGAAAAGATAAAATGAAATAATTCCATTTACTTATTCACATGGATATTCTACTAGTCAAATAATCACATGCAATATCAATAACCACTTTCATAATGATGGAATGCATAATGCCAGACTATCATAACCACATAGCCAAGGCCTCGTGCTAAGACTACAAACAAGATTTTGTCAAGGCCTCGTGCCAAGACTCTAGTTTTTCTCATGAGACCTACCGATGCATCGAGGATCTATATCTGGCTCCACCCGTCACTTACTAAGTCCAATTCATTCCTCATATGAATAAGTTTAAACATAACATAAAAATTCTTATTAAAACTAGCATACGAAATGTAAATACTTTCTCCATAAACCATGAATGGTATAAAAATAGCACATCCACAGTCAAACATATCACAAAATCTTCAATACAACATCAAAGTTTTTAATCATAATAAATCAACTTCAAATAAGCTTAAAATCCATAAAAGGATGTTGACATAGATGAAATCAAAACTTTTTGAGAGAAATATCTCTTTTTTTTAAATAATTTAAAAGTCACATAATTATAAAATAAAACATTTACTTTGAAAATATTCTTATAATCTTGTAAGGGAAGCTTCAAAGATTTTACAACGGTGGAAAATAGCCGCACCCGTCGTATAAGTTAAAAAAAAGACATTCTTACCTTAATTTGTCGAAAAGGTTAAAAAGGTCCTTGTTTGGAAAATGACGTAAAGATTCCTTTTTAAAATTCTTATAAAAAGTAAAACAAGGGTATAAATGACTTTAACTCATATTCTGTAAAATAGTAATAATGTTTCGAAATACATTTTTAAGAAACATGGATGTGGATGATAAAGAGGTCCCAGTAGATAATTACGCATAAATAACCTCGGATAATGAAGAGATTGTGAAATAAACCATTACCTTGTACTTTTCCTTGGTTGAGGGTAGGTTAAAATCCTGTATAATGGTAAAATAATTGTTATTAAATTATACAAGAATCATATACATTAATATGATATCATATATGATCTTTTAACATTTCTTTGTTAATAATGTCTTAGTATTATCGTCGTTTCAGGTGTTAACTTACTCGTTTTCTTTTATATGTTTTGTTACATAAGTCATGTTTGTTATGGATAAGTTGTATCTTATTCATATACATAATGATATCAAGTCCTTAAACATTATTTTTAATCATCAAATGAGAATTATAATTGCATGGATATGATGGGGAATGAATCTCATCGCGTTCGTGGAGTAGGTAGTCCGTCCGTACGTACGAGTGACAATATCATTATTTTGATATTAAAATAATATATAATTGGATGGTATATAATATATAAAGAATAATTATCATGTTATATTTATTATTTACATCAATTACGTATAATTATCATACCCATCCAAATAATAATGTTTTTGAATAACAATTACACCACAACGTGGAGATGGTAAGCCGTACGTACGCACGTATGGTGACATGTCATTAAAAGGATGGATAAAATACTGAATATGGTTGGAACATATTTATAATAACATCATAGTATATATAAGATACTGGAGTTATTATTTTAGAAAGGAAATAACAAATAAAGAAGAAGTTGAAGAAGGAAGGAACTTGAAAAAGGGTGGTGAAAACATTACCTCTTCTTCGGGTTCTTCCTTTTGATTTGATCAAAAGGGATCCTTAGGTTGGCTTTCTGATCAAACTAAGACCTCTAGGTTGAAGTGAGGGAAGTTGATAGAGTACTTGGACAAATTTTTTCCGAACCAAAAGGCTTTGAAGGTATGAATAATTGGTTTTATAAGGGGGAGGATGAGCTCTTTAGAAAAAACTTAAAGTATTAATTTATAATAAATTCATATTAGATTTATAATGGTTCCAAAGTGGGTTATTCAAATTCTAAGTTGGGTATGGGTCGAAATAATTTCAACCAATAGATTTTAGACAGGTTTGGGTCATTATATTAACCTTATCTTTTAGTTTTAACTCTTAGTTAATTAGTTTGACATTTACCATGTCACTTTGTATTTTTATATTATATAGTTAATAAACTTACTATATACATCAAAAAGACCCCCAAGTGGTCCATTAATGATACAAATATCATGATATAAGTCCTTTGGAAGAACCTTATATTTTTAGGAATAGAATATCAATTAATAATATAATATGTGTTTTAAAAACTCATTTATGTCAATTTTGAAACTATTCAATAATTGATTTTTGTTAAAGTCATAAAAACTTCATTAATTCAAAAAAAATTCATTTAATCAATACTAACATGTTATATTAACCGATAAAATTCATTTATGTCATCATAACTTTAAAATTATTTTTATTTTAACATTTATAATACCAATTTTTTGATTCTTTCATTAACAAGGAAAATACTGCATCATTATTGTGTCTTAAATAAATTTAATTATTAAATGTCTAAAAATTATAAATAAAATACCATTATTTATGAAATCATTTTAGATTTATAATGAATATATATAGTAAAACAGATAACATATATAACCCTATTTAAATTTTGTTTTCTAAAAGATATATGCTTTTGTCATTTTTGTATTTACTTTAACTTAATTAATATAAAGTGTCCTTATCACCTACAAGTGGCTCCATGAGGTCCAAAAATAGACCCAAATATGCCCATGGTTGGACATGTATCAAAAAATAGGGTTATGACACATTTTAGGGTAAATTAATATTATTATAATATTATTTTTTTACCCTTATTTACCGGATTTACCCTTTAACCTGGTAAATAAAATATTTACCGAAGTAATTATTCAAAATGTCTAAAAATAAAATTTACCTATTTAAACAATTTGGATCTAATGATTACAAATATGGAATCCATATTTCTAAATTCAAAACACATAAGTGTCAGAAATTAATTTAAAATTAATTCCTGTTGTTAAAACAAAAAGCGTGTTTTTAAGAGATAAAAACTATCAAAAGATTGATAGTTGTTTATGTCCGGTTTAAATGTGAAATAATGTCCAACGAAAAAAATTGTATTAAATGGTAAAAATATATTCTAAATATACTTTAAAACCACTTGAATACATAATTTATCACTATTAATTATTTTGATTAAAAAAGTTGTTTTTAATTAAAATTTAGTAATTTTCACTATTCATCAAAATATAAAAGTTATCCGAAAAGTACCAAAATTTTACAATAAGATAATTTCAATATTCCTAATCCAAAAATGAAGTCCATTTTGAGAGATAAAATTTATAAAATTTCAAAAAGTGGGTATTACTATTCATAACGACTATTTTGATTGGTCGCGGTGTGTTAGAATCTCGAAGTTGCGTACAATGCAAGCTATTGCATTATTCAAAGGTAAACGTACCGTGGAAGCTTGGGGTGTTACATTTATACACTTAACTAGTTGATTATATACTCCATTTTTAAAATCATTTAACTTTTTAAAATTTTCATTCTTATGTTTTATTAGAAACACATATACATACTGACTAAAGTCATTAGTAAAAGTAACCAAGTACCTGAAACTACCAATTTTCTGTGTAATCATCATTCCACATATATCACAATGTTTAAGACCCAATAGTCTACTAAGCCTTACTAATTTTCCCCCAAAGGTGATTTGGTCATTTTTCCCAATAAAAAATATTTTCATGTATAAAATGATTCATAATCAAATGAATTCAATAATATATCTCTACAGAGTCTTTGAATGTGTTTCTCATTTATGTGTCTAAGGTGATAATGCCAAAGGTAGGTGGGTTTAAAATAAACCCTTAACTTCCTATTTTTAATACTATAAATAGGATTATTCATATCAAGAATACATAGACCATGTAGTATATTCCCAATTCTATAAAAAAATAATTCTTATATATATAAAAACTCTTATTCTTGATAATGAATGAAAAAACCATATTTTTCTAAATATGATATAAAAATAAAATTCTTATTTATGGTGAGAAAATAATAAAAAATATAATTCTAGAACTAATCCACCAGGTAGATTTAGGTTATAAGTTTTGACTCAATAACTCTTGCTCTATTACCAACACAAAGATCTATTTTACCCTTAATTAATTCCCTCCCAACCTTGAGTTTGTGTTTGTTAGCACAAATGTGTGACATACACTTGATATCTAATACCCATGTGTCAGATTTTGTGAAATTAATATCTATAATATTCACCTTCAAGGGATCTAAATGTTTCTAGTTTATAATAATTCTTAATCCTAGATACCAATATTTAAATATTTTATAGGCCATACCTATTAAATATCACAATATGATTTCCATAAATTATTCCATAATCTACAATAAATACATACTAGTAGGTGATTATCATGACTTATATATTTTCATTAAGGAGTTTTAATGATATAACTCCCACGAAAATGATGACCCTATACATCATATCCATATATCGTGGCAAGATCCATATTTCACCAAGTTTTAGGTTGCTTTAAAATTTCTACCATCACTTTGCTATTTAGGTATGGAATCATCCCAATCATAACTTTCATGAATCGACCCGCCAAGGCCCACCTGGATGGAAGAAGGAAAAGTGTTACAACCCCATGCCTTCCTCCATTAGGCAAGGGGATGGAAACAAGCACAAATAAGGCATAAATAAATGAGATTA
This sequence comes from Viscum album, assembly GCA_963277665.1. Classification (NCBI taxonomy): domain Eukaryota; kingdom Viridiplantae; phylum Streptophyta; class Magnoliopsida; order Santalales; family Viscaceae; genus Viscum; species Viscum album. Next base: position 436,020,514 of record OY728119.1, read on the forward strand.
CTTTTCATAAAGTATCTGTATGCTCTCACTCAAATATATCCTTTCAAAAGTGTAGAGGAATATAATATAAATAATATAACCTATATATTACAACCATTCATAAAATAAACTCTAGGTAATACATTATAGTATGTAAAAGTAAGACAAAGAGTAAAGGAAAAAAATACATGAAAAAACATAAATAAATTCCCAACCTGAAAAAAACTGGAAAAAATTAAAACTGATAGATCCTGGATCCTTGTAATGTCCCATGTTTTGGATTAGGTTGAAAATTCCAGGAGAGTTTTAAATTTTTAATTTAGTGGGAGGTAAAAATTTTAAACTAATATTTGGAATGTAAATCCCAACATTAGTATAATTTAATGTGATGTTTTTAGATGAGTTTTAAGGCCTGAGAGGTGTCTTGGATGTCACTCTGAGTTTTAAGAGCATTGAGCCTTGAAATCCTGGTTTTTTGGAAAGCCAAAGGGAGGCACACAATTATCACTTGATTAGGGATAACCATTCCCTCAACCATGTAGGGGATGTAGGGCGCTATATAGTTTTTTAAACCATGCACCCAAGGTAGCATGACCATATAGAAATTTTATAGTAAATTACAAAGGTGGGAACATGGGTTTCATATGGTTTGTTAAACCATGAACCTAACACTTATGGTTAGTTCTACTTAACTAGTATCACCACATGGTTTGTGCATGGGTTATCCAAACTTTATGGGGTGTGGATCTTGGGTAGTGTGAGCTTCATGGTTGGTTCAAGGTTATCCAAACTATGAGTCCTAACCGTGCATCTCTTAAAAAGGAAAAAATAATGATTTTCCTACCTACTTTAAGAGATTTTACTCACTTTTCCTCCATCATTGACCCAAGAGGCCTCTTGCATGCACACCCCTACTCCTCCTCATCCCATGGTGGATCTCCCTTTTTTGAGCTCAGATTCAACCATCATTCACCGTGTTAGAAATGTATCAATAAGTATATAAATCTTGACACCTCTTTTATTAGTTTCTCTTCTCAATTTTGGTGTGATTTTTATACAAGAAATTTTCCATATTTTTAGGGAGTTTTATGATTCTTTCAATTTATCTATATTTAGATCAAATCAAATACCAATATTGGATGAGTGGACCATCCTAAGAATGTGATAGTTGGTCTATATATTTATCCATCAAACTTTTATTTATTATATAATATTTATGTTGTTCCATATGATGGATCTTCCACACATTGCTTCAAAAATGTAAATTTACTTGAATTAAATAATTATACCTCCCCCATTATGTTCTTTGGCACCCCTTAAATATGGTTAGAGGTCGATACCTCAACCTGGTCCACCACATAAGGTTGGTTCGATTAAAATTTTTATAGTAAACATCATTGTGAAAATTTAAAAATAAATTTTTAGGGTGTGTTGATTCATTCCTCCTAAAAGTGATGATTAAATTGAATTGAATAAAGTGGTAAGAAAATCATGACCTGTTTTTTAATAAAACCACTTTTGATGTGAATTTTATTAAAAAAAATAAAGGAATGAATAAATAGAAATGATGAATCATGTTATGAAATGGGTGCTTTTTATGGTCTAATTATTATTTATAATTTAATATTTTAATTTCATAGTTTAATTGACAATGAAAAAGATTGTATAAATTGTCCCTGATTTTTATTATGGAATGGATGAACTCATGGCCTATATTAATTTTCAAATGAATTATAATAATAATGGTACACTACGCCATGAGTGATGTTGGGTTCCCCTTTACAGAATACCTTAGATAAGATATCATTGGGTAAGAAAGACTACCTTATACTGGATTATTATAGAGAGACCTTGGTTAGGGTTATGGACATTTCATATCAAACCCCATTAGTTTAGGATGATGGATATAGTGATTCACATCACTTTGGTTGCTGGGCATGGTGCTCCACACCCCCTCAATTAGGATGATGGGAATGACCCTTCTTATTATTATTCATGATACTCAATATGACATCCTATATTCTTTATGATACTTGGAATGAAGTACTATATTACTTGGGTGTAAGGTCTGAACTCTATGAATTTAAACTAGGAGCCCCTAGTCCAAGAAATATTTGGAACACCAGGATCCTTTCCCCTAAGTCTAGTAGAATCCTACCACTAATATGTTATGATGTGCAGTGACATGAAACCTAAGGTTTCTGGTTCCACTTGGAAACTTTACTAATACATTACCATACCTCAGGTCTTTCTGGGTTCGTATCCCCACTATATTTCATATCTAGATGGACCCCCTAATGATAATGGTCTCATGCCACCTTTGGATCATCTCCCATACTGGTCCAACACCCTGATATATATCTAGAAACAAATAGTGAATCCTATGTTTTGAACATGGTTGGGAGTCGATTATGATTTTTCATGCGCCATCCCTAACTAGTGTTGTTTTTGATCCTGTGTTTTGAATTTGGTTAGTAGTGTCCCTACCCATCAGTCGTCCCTTTCATGATCTAGAGCTCAAAAGTCTCAATTTACATCTTTTCCACCGCCCTATGTTTTGGTGGAACCCCAACACCCTTAGTGTTATACCTTCACGTGTCTACATGCATTGAGTGGGAAGGTCATTGTCATTGGGACTTTCCCACCTAGAATTTATTTACCCTTTTTGTGTGCCTCCATGTGATGGGAAAATCCTGACACCACTACTTGTTTCCCACATCGAGCATAACTCAAATGGGATTGGGATTCTTGAAAGGGGTTTGTACCCACAAAGTGGAGCCACAAACCCCCCATCAGGAATATTTGGTGAAATAATAGGCCTTCTTAGCTCTCATCCATGTATGGTTCATCATCTCTCCATGCTATACATATCCACTTGAGAGGCACACCTAATGGTCCAAATTCTATGACCTTAAACTAAGAGTCATACAACATCCTGGCTAGATGATGTTAACTACATAACATTAATTTTCCCTTTCCCATGACCTTAAAAGGTTTGTACCCACATCCCAGGTATATGACATTGACCTAGGCATCCAAGTCAAAGCCTTACATATTTAAACTATGTACAGGTTCTCCTTAAATATGTGTTGTGCAGCGCGGGCCTCCTATGGCCCCATTTCACATCGGGTTATTGTTACTGCACTACACATATCCCTTATTTCAGATACCCCATCCCATATAGTCCAAGGATCATGACTTTAAACTGTATGCAGGTTCTCTAAGGATTTTTTTGTGTGGAATTGGACCTCCTAGTCCATTCACAATGGTTTTTTTCACCACTCTATGCTACAAATATCTATTAGATATTCTCATCCTTTAATTTCCAAACTATATGAACTTAAACTAATATCCAATGACCCAAATTATATGACCTTAAACTAAGAACTATACAATCCAAATTGTGATGAATTTAAACTACATAGTGCCATCATGATGTTCTCGCCCGAGGGGACATAATTTCCAGCATCAATCATCTACCATGCCGTGCTCAATAACTATGTAGGATTTATTTCCTTTATTATGGGATATGTAGGAACATCCATATATTTTATACTTGGGCCCAGCTATAGAGTCAGTATTTTGGCCTCTTGCCATGATTTTCTCTCTAGGGTGTGTGGTGTGACTTGGGCCTCTATGGTCCTCATTCACATTGGGTTATGGTTTCTGTGCCATAAAATCCCCCTAGTAACACTTCTCTCCCCCACTGTACTATCCATATTATGATAAAATGCGCTAAAATCATCGGCCTAAATGAATTACAATAAAAGGCATTACAACGAGTGTCCTTACCACATGAAGATAAACTGCATGGACCAATTCTGTCACATGACCTTAAACTACGACTTCATTGTCTGAACCGCATGATGAAAAATGGCACAACATTGTGGTATTATGTCCTTAGAGTACATCACATTTGGAATTGGTTATCCACCATACCACTTATCAAGAACTATGTATGGCTTGATTTCTATACACATAGGATACACAGAAATGCCTTGGTTTTCCATCATAGTCCATCCACTCATAAAAAAGGAAGAACAAGAAAATATAAAAAAATGACCCCTCTCTATGTATAGTTCATACCTACAATGATATATTTATCCTTAAGAACTATGTGTTTCTTGATCCCCATCCTCATGGGATATGTAGTGATGCCCATATCGTCAATCTTGGCTCTAACCACAACATTTTCCAAATTTTACATTGGTTAATCTTCTTCTTTACCACATGACGTTAAACTTCACAGAACTCTAGAACTATATGTGAATTTATTCCCATCCTCATGGGAAACGTAGCAATTTCTAGACACTTTGTCTTTGGGCCTGACTGCAATTTTATCGGATCTATGTATCCTATGGCCTTATTATAATCCAAGTAACACGACTTTAAATTGTATGAAATATTCCTTAGGAATATTTATGTGGTGTGTGGGCCTCCTTAGTCCTCATTCACATTAAGTTTGTTATGCCACCACATTACACATATTCCTCTTAGAGTGATTACCCCATGGTCCAAACTATATAAACATAAACTATGAGTCAACATCCTCAATGTACAACATTAAACTACAAATATACCCCGAACAATTTCAGGATGCCCCATGACTATTGTGGGATGCCTTAATTCCCTCATTAGAGAGGATTGTCCCTACCAGTGTTGGTATTCTACCATGTTGTGTTCAAGAATTAAATGTGTCTTAATTATTATCATAATGGGATACATATTGATGCCCAAAAATTTTGTCTTCAGGTCCATATGTAGGTTTATCCACCTTTTGGCCTATGGCCTTGGTTATGGTATAGGTTCATGCACTTCATTTCAAGGTATCTATGTAGTACGTGAGCCTTCTTGCCTTTATTCATGTTGGATTTTATCATTTTAATTCCATGTTTCTACCCTTGGAATGAATGTTTCTCCCCTATTCCAAGCAACATAGCTTTAAATTGTTTTTCATAGACCAAGAAACACAACTTTAAATTTATTTCCCTTTTCGAGTTTGATCTCCATGATACACCCTTTCCACACTTCAAGTTATTATCGGTTTAGATTTCCATCATCTTTCAAATCCAGAAAAACCCCCTAATGGTGATGGTCTCATGCAATCTCAACTCAACTCTTACCTTGGGACAACATCCTAACAGATCTCTAGAAACATATAGCCAATCCTACATTTTGATCTTGGTCAATAGTTGATTCTGTGTTTTCTCACCCCATTCCTGATCGGTGTGGTCATGGTATATATGTTTCGAACATGGAAAAAATTTGATCCTTACTCACCAATATCCCCTTTTATCCAAACATTAAAAATCTTGTCTTACCTCCTTTCCATTCTCCTATGTAATGATGGGTTTTTACCCTTGGAATCCACTCTAATGCGTGCTTCACATGTCAGGTATCCCCCTATACCATTCCTTAATTCCCACACTGAGCATGACTCACATGGGATTATAAATTCTGGTAGGGTGTGTACTGACGGGGTCAAGCCGCATATGATCCCATCCTAGTCAAAACTATATGACCTTAAGCTGTGATCCTCACTAGGAAAATGCTGTGTGGACCCCATTGTCACCTCACCATGTCACATTTGCCTGTTTTGGGATGTCTTATTACTATCTATTTCCTGATACTTATGTGGTACCCAATCCTACATAGGCTCATTCACATCGGGTATGTTTCCTCCATTCCACACAAATATTATAGGTATATAAATCTCGACAGTTCATGCTACATGACTTTAAAATGTTATCCACAGTCCAGGCAATATGACCTTAATCTGTGTATAGAATCCTAATCATATGATGTTAAACTATGAGATATGTCCTAATAACATAAAGTTAAACTATTCCATGAATCTTCCTTAACATATGATGTTAAAATACACGTTCATCATCCTCATTTTCATGACATAAAACTACAATACCTCCCATATCCTCACCTAAAAGGTCCTTTCCTGATACTTGTTATCTATTGAATTTCTTGCATCTTCTACTGTCGCTCAACATCTGATGCGATACTCCCCTGAAAGATGGATTTGATCGTTGTTCAGATTAGTACACTTACACCAATGGATTCTAAGCCATGGTGGCATAATTCTGAGAGTGTTGGAATCTATTCAAACATTCCATCAATCCACCCTCATGATTTGTATGCCCCTTATTCGGATCCTCACCCTATTCCATATTTGAAGGCCCCCCCTAATGGCCTGGTCTCATGAATATTTGGCTCACCTACCATCCTGGTCCAACATCCCCAATGACTTCAGATAGAATTTCAATACAAGTCTCGTGTTTCAAACATGGCCAACAGTCAACCATCTTTTGTTTGTCCCCATTTCAGGCTAAGAGATATGGATACTGTGTTTCGAACACAGTCAACTGTTATCCTATATCGTGACACCACCCTCATTTTTCTTTGAAGTGAGACTGATGAAAATGGCCAACCATTATGATTTTGGGGCAATGTATGGATTTGCACACAAGAATGAAATCTTGTGATCAAAACCGCTTTGTGCGCAAAGCTCTTATGTTCCTAATGAAACATTAAAAGGGAATATTATATCCCATACAACCAAAAATGGATAAGTAAGGTGAACTCAAGTGGGGATCCCTACATGTAAAAAAAGGTCAATCCGTACACAAAGCACTTACACGCTCAATGCGACTTCAACCAACCCATTTTTATGCCCAAAATCTTGTATGTCACCACGCAAGCCTGTGCCTATATATTGAAGGGAAACCCCACTACTTTATGGTGATATCTTGAAAGGTGAATCAATTCTATACTATGGGTAAGACTCCTATTCTATGATATAATGCAAACCCTGAACCCCTGAAGGTACCGAATCTTGCATGACAGGTCCCCTGGGGGTTTTCCTTTGTGTGGGACTATAGTGGATTGACCCTCACCCTTTGATTTTGATTCCATGGATATTAATTGTAAAGGTTACCTATTACATTAAACCTCTAGCCTTGGGTTCACCTTATTCTTGTACTCAACCCTACCTCTTGCGTGCAAGCCTCCAATCTTGCTCACACTCCTTCCTTCAAGCTTCATGGGTTGCCTTTATTCCAACAACCATGTTCGAGCCCCCCTAACACACAACTCCAGTGTCTTGCACACACCTCCTTCATGTGGACCTCCAGGATTGTGTGTAGTGATATATAGGTCTGTCATGAGGTGTCCCTTATTGCAGTTCCCTACCTCTTTCTTTTCAGTATTGTCACACTAATGGATTTTACTTTTCAGTATAGCCATATTAACATGGAACCCACTATCGACCACTCCTACGCACCATCATATCCTGTAATTTCTAATGAATCCTCTTCCCCAAGGGTTGGTGAGAATCAGTTATATAATCCCAAGGGGTGAGGAATGAGTTCCCCCTACCAATGCTGCAATATGTAAAACTACCCAACGCCATCGTCCTTAGCACACAACGTTAAACTGTATCCTCACCTCATATAATGCACATAGGGTGACACACCTTAAGAATTTTCCACAACCAATCATCTCCATGGGAGTGAGATCTTCCTCAAATGGAATTAGATACTCCTCAAATGGAATGAGATCCACATGGACCTCTTCCACACATAATCCCTACACCATCCCTCATCGGCGCATCTTTCACGACATGAGAATCAAGTCTACTGCTGCCTCTCATTTCTTACATCGATCATGACTCATAAGGGATTAGAGGTTAGAAATGAATATAACATACCTATTCTTTTCAATTATCTCATGAGTGAGCCCTAATATCCCCAACAGGTATCACTTTTGGATTAATCCCCAATTTTCACCTTCCTAGGCCGCTTCTACGCGTAAGCCCCACACTACTTCAAACCATGTAGATTTTGATTCCCAACCAACTAGGATATGTACGAAGCTTCCCTTAGGTTCAATACATTCATTCACATCCATACTTATCTCATATGGATCATATTCCTAGTAAGATCATGCCTCTCATTTGGGAGATCTTATCTCCTTCAGGACCACTGGGTAACTTTCATGCATAAGCCTCACACCATATGCTCCATGGGCCTCCTCCTTAGTTATAAGCCCTCATTCCCCCATTCAAAAATATTTGGACTTTGATTCCTAACCAATTGGGATAGGTATAAAACCTCCCTAAGGTTTAATACCAACACCCATAACAATCCATCCACTCCATCCATTCCATCTCTACAATTCATCTATATCCATACTAATTTTACCCAGACTAACACATCTTGGTAAAATCATGCCATCCATCTGAGCTATTCCTATCTATAAGACACATCCACATTATCGCTGATCCTAGAAGTACCTGGGAAACTAACCATGCATAATCACCACACCACTAATCATCAAATCAAGAGAACCCCTCTTGCATAGGGCATCCAATCATGTGTAATCCCCACACCATACCCTCTAAAACTACATGGGTTTTGATCTCTATCTTCTAGATAAGGTATGTAGGATGCCTCCTTGAGGTTCAATCCCAACCAATGGTAAACCTTGGTTACCCCCTCATAGGGGTGCACCCTCCCTGATCCACCTCCAACGGTGTCCAGATCAGCCTTCATGGTGTGACATCTTCTATTTTTGAGACACACCACCAATGGTTCGTCTCTATAATAATTCTAACCTATCCATCTAGTAAACCTTCTAGGTGTTCCCACCTAAGGATTCACTTCATTGATCCACCTCCACAGGGTGTTCTGATCATTCTAACTCAATCTTTGCAAGATGATAAACTCACAGTCTACCTCATGTTAAACATGGTATGCCAAAGGAAAACTTTAGAAGACATGCCTCTGGAATAAGATACCCTGTAATTGATGTGGGATGCCTCGGGTTCTGCGCCCTAGAGAAGCACTCTTATGAGAAAGAATACAGGTGACCAATGTTCCAAAATCCAAACATGATATTGATGCTCAATATGATTACTCCCCTGATCAATGTTTTCTGTCTTATCAAGACCCCTTGTAATGTCCAGACAGAAGAAGTGTAATTAACTGACGTCCAAAAAGAGATGGCACTGGGAATTATTTTCACAAACCACATCATAATTCTATGAGGGATACCTAGATTAGGTAATGAATCCCAAGTATGAATCCATAGGAGGATAAACCAACATCCAATCATCCTATTTCAATCAAGGAGAAGACATCATTGAAAAAGTGATGAACATAACCTACCTTTGGAAAGTGGGACTGCATGGTACAATGCGACATCAACAAAAAATAACATTCAAGGTGAAAACGCCCCGATAAAAGAATCTTAAATAACTATATACCTAGATGTGTACCTAGACATGCCCAAGTACAAGGTCATTCCCATTTACTCCTATCCATTCCTGTATACTATCGGCCTACCCATGTTCCTAGCCATGCCTGTGCTTGTGTACTCCTAGAGTACACACCAATCTACACGTACAGGGTCACATGAAATGTATGAACCATACACGAAATCTGATCCTTATCTTACCTAAAACACTATCCACTATAGTCAGGGGACTACATGACATGTGTTTCTGAACTAAACGCTTTATAGATAGGTTTTTTTCTAGAAACCCTGGAAAGATTCATGATTCTTCATCATACCACCATCGTTTCTATTTCCACCACGAATCATATCATGGGTCTTAGATCTTGGTTCTTTCATGCCAGATCCATCACCGATGGCCATATTTCAGCCACCCAAACCCTATACGACCTCAGCCATAATTCCGCTCCGCTACTTTCACCGATACAGATCCCAAATCCATGGTGGTATCACCCAAAATCTTCAACCATCCTGATCTATCCATAAATCACCATCCTGGTCATTTTTCTCCCATCCAGTACAAATCCAGGGGTTTAATTACGCTTCAACCCGACTCGGTAATGTTGAACCACAATCCCATGGCCCAAAGGTGAAGAATGAAAATAATGATGGGAATAAATACACACAAAAAGGTAAATAAATAATTTTTCAAGAATTGTTGGCCAAAAATCACATAATCAAGGAAACCATGGGTGTTAGCAAGGTGCAACAAAGAATATCTGATAAAAATTAATCAATAATGTTACAGGTATCATGTGAAGGTTGGAAAACACCAAAAATAAATGAATATAAATCAATCCTTGCTCAATTAAATCACGAAGGTGGAAATCAAACAAATAGCATTCCCTAACTCAATTTAGGATCGATCATTGGATAATAAAGCATTCGTCAATGATAAAGAAGACCCACTGCATTTGATTCATCTCAATCCACCTTGATGTAATTGTTGTCATTCTTCGATCTCAAACTATAAATTAAGAATGCTATCCTTTAATCCTCCTAGGGTTATATGGATAACCCTAAATAAATTGCATAAAAAAATATTTATAGAGGGAATTTAGGTTCAGTCATTTAATAAAATAAATAAATTAATGAATTATTTATTTTATTAAATGCACCGTCCAATGATTGCCTCAAATGGATGTATGGTGTTGACCAACCTTAGGTCATGTATCAGGTAAACCCCACACTTTGGAATCAACCGTGGTCTCAGATTTCCCATTTGGGATCTTAAATAATAGAAAAACTATAAACACTAAAACAATGTGTGTGTATGTATTAAAATATATTAATATTCTTAATATATTAATTCTAGGGTCTTGAGACACTCTAACACTATGTTGACTCTGAGTATAAATCCATATATGTGTATAGAAATATTCAAACAAATAAATCCACAAAACCAGAGTCATTACATTCTCCCCTTATTCAAATATTTTTTCCCTGAAAAGAACATGCTACACCTAAAAGGTGAGTGTAATGACTCCACATTTGAATCTCTCACTCCCAAGTGATCTTTTGTATGCCCCCATGTTTCCACACCACACAAACCAAGGGATTGGTCCATCCTCATAGGATCCTCTCCAAACGATACTTGATCGCCACTGAGTAATCCATTAAGGTGGATCCATCCTGAATATCCATCTCACTCTAGTCAATAATGTGTATAGGTTCAAGCATGTATCTCTTTAGTTGTGACACATAAAAGATTTCATGCACCCAATCTAATTACAAAAGTAGGTCTAGGTGGCAAGAAACCTTTCCAACCCTCTGTAGGATCTTGAATGACCCAATTAACCTCATGGATAACTTTGTTCCCTAACTAGTCCTCCAAAATCCATGTCCTTGGGAGACTCTTAGGAAAACATGGTTTCCCTTCTTGAACTAAAAGGTCCCATGACATTGATCTATGTAATATTTCTATATACTTTGGTCTATCCTAATATTCTCATGGATCACCTAAACCTTCTACGTCGCTGCCTTCACCACCTCTATCCCAACAAGATATGTCTCACCAATCTTGATCCAGCATAAGGGAGACCTGAAATATCTCCCATATATGACCTAAAATGGTTCCATGCTAATTATAGAGTGATATATATTATTTTAAATGAAATATACCAATGGAAAGTGATCTTCCCTGCTTCAACCAAAGTTTAACATGAAGGTCGTCAGTATATCCTCTATCATATGGGTAGTTTTCTCGGTCTAACCATCCATATGGGGGTGAAATAATATTCCCATCCATAATTGGGCCCTGAAAGCCTCCTATAGGCCCCTACACAACCGTGATGTAAACTAATCACCACAGTAAAAAAAAATCATTGAGGGTACCCTGTGAAGCTGGATAATCTCTCGCACATACAACTACCCCAAAATATCTATTTAAATATACTCTCCAATGGAAAGGAAGTGTGATAACTTGGTAATTCGGTCAAAAATCACCTAGATGGAATCAGAACCTCTCATTTTCTATAGAAGATCTATAATAAAGACCATAGATATTACATCCCACTTCCACTCTCAGATCCTAAGAGGAGTTTTCAAAATTTTAAGAACTTGGTTCTCATCCTTTACATAGTGATATGTGAGACACCAAGAGACGATCCCAGGAAGACTCTATGTCATGCCGACCCACCAAAACTACAATTGAAAGTCCTTAAACACATTTTTCACTCTAGAATGTATATCCAAATGGTAAGTGTGAAAATCCCTCATAAATTCTACTCAAAACATGAATGGACCCACCACACATCTCTAGAAAAGGATTACATGCTTCTCTTTTTCATAAAATCCATCTGGTACATCTACTATGGATATCTGGTCACATAGAACCTCATAGTCGATGTATTTTAATTGAGAATCTCTCACATGATGAAGAATAAGAGGATTAACTACTATTAATTAAATAAAAATCACACTCCTCTATTCCACTAGGGTTAACTATAATGAAGCTAACTGCTTAGATGCCTCTTATACCAAGTGAGAATGGGAATTCCTGCTAAGGGAATCTACCACCATGTTTCCCTTCCTAAGATTATAGTAAATATCAAAGTCGTAGTTTTAAGGAAATCAAAAAATGCCTCTATATCAGGTTTAGATATATTTGAGATAAGATATATCTAAGGATCTGGTGGTCTAAGTATACAATAAATCAATCACCCAGAAGATAGTTCCTCTAAATCTCCAGAGCTAAGATTATCACTTCCAACTCTAGGTCATGAGTCATATAGTTTTTCTCATTGCTTATGAACTTCCTTGATCCATATGAAATCACTACCTTCCTATGAATTAACACATATCCAATCCCAGCTCCAGTGGCATAAAAAAACTAATAACTCCATGCCCTCCTCATGTAGTCTCAATACATGAGCACTAGAAATCCCCAGTCTCAAACCATCAAAGGATCTCTGACACTACCCAATCCAAATAAATGGATTCCATTTTTCTATCAAGTCAGTCAAAGGGGTTACTAATCTATAAAATTCTTCCAAAAACCTTATGTATTACCCTACCAATCCAAAAAAAACTCTACACCTATAACATGATCTTGGATGGATTACAAGAAAGAACTGTATCAATCTTCACAGAGTCTACAAGTAAAACATGATTAGAAATGAAATTCACTATAAAGTAAACCTCACAGATCCAAAACTGGCACTTTGATATCTTACCATAAAGCTAATGCTCTCAGAGTAAGTCTAAGACCATACTCAAATGATCTACATGATCCTCCTATTACATAGAGTAAATGAGTATGTCATTAATGAAGACAACCATGAATCGGTCCATGTATGGATGAAAGATTCAGTTCATCAATGCTATAGACACCATAGGGGAATTATTTACACTGAAAGGAAACATCAAGAACTCATAGTGTCCCTAGAGGCATTAAAATTACATATTTGTCATATTAGACTTGAGAACCCTCAACTAGTGGTAGTGAGACCTGATATCGATCTTTAAGAACCAACTCACACCTTCCAACTAGTCAAAGTGGTCATTAATCCTCGATAAGGGATAAATTTTCTTTATCACTACCCAGTTTAGTTGATGATAATAAGCACAAATACTCAATATCCCATAATCCTTTTTTACATAAAAATCCAAAGCTTCCCAAGTTAAACACATGATATGTTAAATACCTTCTCTTGAAGTCCCTACAACTGTACTATCAACTCTTGGAGTTCAGTAGGGGCCATCTGATATGATGTAGAATATATCGGTCCAATCCCAGGGTGTAACACTACTAGAAATTTAAGCTATATCCATGTACCTATAGCCATAATTTTATAGGTCCGTGGATATAGCTTCTCTATAGCCACGATTGAGTGAACCCGCGTAGTTAAAATGTTCCATCTATTTTTTTCCTCTAAAATTCATTGGGGTCCTCCTCCCTCCCCTCCCCGATACATTCTACGCGCGACCTCGGATATCCTCTGGCACCCTCTTCCCTGATACTACCGGATCTTCACGGCGGCACCCTCCTCCCCGATACCCTTTGCATGCAACCCTCCAAACCCTTGACCTTCACGGTGGCGCCCTCCTCCCCGATACCCTCTGCGTGCGACCCTCCTTCCCTGACAGTTCCCATCGTGACTTCTCCTCTCCCCAATCCTCCTACACTGACAGTGCCCCCCGCGATGGCGACCCTCACAACGGTGCCCCTCACTGCCATCGAACGAGGCAACCCCACCGGGATCTCTCATCTTCGATTCTCCTCCCCAGACGCTGCCACCAAATGCGGGACACCTCAACTCTCCCCACCGACACTGCTCCTAGGTGGCCTCCCCACCTCCTCCGATGCGGCCAACCCACTCCCAATGATCCTCATCCTCCTTGTTATGAACAATTATGGGTTCATTATTTTGTTATCAGTTATTCATATCTATGTTGTATCAAATCTATACAATTTTTTTGACATTTCATGAAATTCTACCTTCAATCTCTTACTGAACCAGTTATTCTTGGATTGAGGTAGTTATTTTTGTGTATTTACTTTAATTATCATGTCATTTTGTGTTTGGTGTGTTATAAAACTTTTTTTATCAAAGTAAATCAATATTTAATAGATATTGTGGGTTTGAAAAGTGTTATAAATGTTTTTCTCTCTTGGAATAAAGGTTTTATAATGGTTTTATAAATTTTAATTAATTGGTTTAAATGAAAAGCATTTGTGGGAATGCCTATATGGATTGTTTTAAAACAATTTATATAACAAAAGGTATTTGAACCCATTTGGGTATTGGTATGATTTTCAAGGATTTTTTGAAATAAAATTGGTTTAATGGATTTTAAAATGACTTAAATGAAAAGGTAGTTGGTTTTACAAATGATTTTAAGTGTGGTTTCACATAGAATAGTTATAAAGAAGGTGATGAAGTCGGTTTTTAAATGGTTGAAATGACTTGGCATTCCTAGTTGGTTTCTGAAAAGGCATATTTTCACTTTATATAAGATATTTTTATAATGAGTATCAGACCATCGATTATTCCCCTTGTTTTGATTATTCCTGATTTGAATTGTGGCTCTCTAGGAGGGACATTGTATTCTATTTTTGATATGGATGAAGTTAAAGGAGTTATTTCTTATGAGGGAGTTGATGTTTGAGGTGAGATGAGATTTATTTAAAATAATTTTTTATCGATTCTTGTGATTATTTTGATTTTATACCTCCACTAGATTGATTTATCATGGGAACTTAGGTAAATAATGGAAGGTCTAGCGGCATGTGATGCTAGATTAGTGTATGTTAGCTGGATAGCACCCTAGGAGATTAGCACCCTACCAGGGGTGTATTTTATATGTGGAGAGACCTAAAAGGGGAAGCTGAATGGGATGATCTGATTTCACATAGGGCCCCAATGAGTAATATGATGAACTAGGTCTAGTATCACCCATTCTAGAGCCTAATGAGTTTCCCATAATGTCTATAATTCTTTTAATATTGATTAGAGGATCTCATCCCATGCCTTATTTGTATCCCCACTATTACTTAAATTATTTATTATTATCAATTTCCCATTGATATCTTGGTGCATGTTATGTTTCTATATTCCATTTCAGTTATGGTTTTGGTTTATATTCAAACTGAATTAAAAAATAGTTTTGGAAGTATATTATTAAAGAAAAGAATTTTTGATTTAAAGGTGTGGTTTTGAGATATGGATTTGGAAAAAAGGGAAAAGGATTAGTTCTCTTTTAATGGATTTGAAACTCCTTTTTTCCTTAGTTTGAAAGCATTTCCTTTTAAAATGAAAATGGAATTTGTTTTATAAAATAAGTTATGGCGTGTTACACTTTTTCTTTACACCATCTTGTGAAAAACCTATTCACTACTTATATTTTAAACTATCATTAATAAAACATCTTTTCAAAGGAATTATACAAAATCTTTAGTGAAATCCTACTAGGCACAGTTTGGTTCACATCGTGCATACACCAATGGGTGTATAAAAATTTCATTTTTACTTTCAAGAGCCCAGATTATGTTCTTTTAACTTGGTTAATGTTCAAGTTGGTCTGATGATATATGGTATAGGATGGTATGGGGGATTGTGGGTCATAAAGAGGTAGCTAGTAGTGATCCAGGTTTGGTCATATTTTTGGATGTTTATATATAATCCTTGTTGGCCGAGATATTTATTTTAGTTTATTATATACTTGGGATTCTTATTATTACTTTATTATGTGATGATATGATTTAACTTTCATTATTTCTAAAATATTATACTATGTTTTATTGTTTCGTTTATATTGAAACTATTTATTTTGTGCATGAGTGACTGATGTATAGATGAGTGATGTTGGATTTATGGGTGGAGTCCTTTATGTGGTTATTCATATTTAGAGGGTGAAATGATTACCAATGGTTATACTTTGATACCTTGACACTTTTCACCATCCAAAAATAATTATAGACCTTATTTGGGCCTTGTGGAGATCCGGGTTGGGTGACATGTCAGGTTGATCTGGGACAGTTCATTACAAAATGGTATTAGAGGATTCTCTTATTATTTGGAGTGCGTATTAGTATAAATAAGATATTATCATCATTGGGACTCAATAGGTAGGTCACGAGTAGTTTATTGATCACCAATTTTCATAACAAAACTTGAGTTTCCATGGGTAGTTGTTATTTCAATTTTTGATTTGGATTCTAGTTTTAATTATTTTGATAATGATGATTAGATCCCCATTGATTTATATCAGTTAATTTGGGAGATTTCTTTAGTATTTGGGATGAAAGTAGAAAGGAACCAAAGTATCATCATCATCTCACTTGGTCTGAATAAATATATAGAGCCTATGTGTGTGGTATCAGAAATTTTTCAGATGCTATTGTATGATTGGTGTATGGTCAGCTAAACCATGTGGCCAAGTCATGCACATATTTTCATCAATTTTAGATTTATTTTGTAAACCTATTTTGATTTCAAATGGATAATAAAGAAATTTAAACCCTGGGAGATAGATCAAAGGAAGTTTTAGTGATTTTTTGGTGTTATTGTAATGGATTTTGTATGTTGTGCCACATTATGGTTTTCTTTTGTTTGGTGCTTCAATTTTTTTGTACAGAAGTACATTTATTGAAATTTTTTGATTCCAAAACTGGATTTTGGGGCTTATTTGTAAAGTATTTTTAATATCATGTATAATGTTTTCAAGAGTAGTAAGGTTTACAAAGAAATTGGGAAATAATTTAAAATGAAAATACATTTCATGAAGTATTTTAATTTAAAGAATTTTATGTGATTAATTAAAAAATGTGACTCACAAATGTTTTAGATTAAAAAAAAAGGTTTTATGATTTGTTTTGACTTTCACACGAAGTGTTTTATTACATTATATAATTTGGGAAATGATTTAAAACGAAATTAGATTTTAGGAATTTTTTTGGTCTTATGATGAAATTCATGAGGTGTTTTGAAAATAGAAGAGAAATTTATGAAGTTTGAGTGGCATTTTATTTTAAATAAGTTCATGATTATCAAATCTAGTGTTAATATTTTTTAAAATTTTATACTTGGGAATTTTTAATTTTACCCAATGAAATGGATTTTGTATTTTTTTAAGGAAGTGAGATTCTTTTCAATGTTCTTTTCTTTTTGAAATGATTTGTCATAATTCTTTTTAAAATGTGGGGATTTTTATGAAAGATATTTTTAGGCAGGTGGGGGTGAAAGGGGGAGGGGGTGGGGTTGGGGGGGTGCTGGTGAAGGGGCAGGGGGGGTGCTGGTACAGGGTGGGTGGTGCAGGGTGGGTGGTTTAGGG
This sequence comes from Viscum album, assembly GCA_963277665.1. Lineage (NCBI taxonomy): Eukaryota > Viridiplantae > Streptophyta > Magnoliopsida > Santalales > Viscaceae > Viscum > Viscum album. Next base: position 436,038,073 of record OY728119.1, read on the forward strand.
GGGGCTGGGGATGTGCAGGGGGGGCTGGGGATGTGCAGGGGGGGCTGGGGATGTGCAGGGGGGTGGTCTTGGGGAAGGGGGTAGGGGGTGTGCAGGCCTTCCTGATTCTTTGGAGGGAGTTATAGAATTTGGTATTTCTTTCACCATCAGTTAACCATTTAACTTTATAAGCTTGCTTTCTCATGTTGTCCTTAAAAGTGAGCAAGGAATTGAGATTGACCGCAAAGTTTATTTCTTGCGTGGGATCAGTGTGGAGGTCAGAGTTGGTGTTTTTGTTTTGGATATCATCGAGTTCTTTCTCAAGAAGAGTAATTTCATTGTTAACTTGTTTGGATTTGGTGTTACACCAATATTTGAGAGTCTATTTGAGGTGTTTTAGTTTGAGGTTTCAAGTAAAGCCATTATTGGTATGAGATATTGAGGACTACAAGTTTTGGATGAAATTATTTCATTATTCATCAGAGAGCTTCACATTATTGAAGCAGAAGGGTAACCTATGTTTCATGACTTTGGAGGAAATGTCTACCAGGATAGGATGATGATCAGAGTTCAGTCTATGAAGAGTGATGCTAGAGATAGTGTTTTATTTATCTAGAGTCGGGACATTCATAAAGTCTCTGTCCAATTTGGAAGCAACCACTTTATTGTAATTTCTTCTATACCAGGTGTATTTATCACCAGTGAGATTAATTTAAATAAGATTGTTGCCCTCGATCGAGGCTTTAAATTCTCTCATGAAGATAGAGGCGTGAGATAGGCTAATATTTTCACTTGAATTAAGAATAACATTAAAGTCTCCCATAAGAAACCAGGGGGAATTCGTGTTAGTTCCTAAATAAGAGAGGTCATTCCAAATAATTATTAATTCTTGGTATTTATTCTTAGCATAAACAAAGGAGTAGTAAATATTAGTACCATAAATAGTAAAGGTGCAAGTGACAATCTGATAAGAGATACTAAAAACATTAAAATCCTGTAAAGATGAATGCATAAAAATCAATAAAGAATCAGAATTTAGATTGTTATTGATTGAACCAGAAAATATATAATTGTGTTGACACAAGTGAGAATATTTATAGGAGAAAGATATTTTTGGTTCCACAATAGAAAAAAGAATAGGGTGATGCGTGTTAACCATTCTTTTAAAAACATTGAAGGTGTCAGAGTTGGAAATACCCTGAAAATTCCAAAAAAGGATCTTCATTTAAACCTTTGTTTGGAGTTAACTCCCTTTTTTCTTTTTTCCAGATCCTTTATTTCTAGTAGACCTTCTAACCTCTTGAGTATTAGTGGTCTTTTCTTGTTCTTTGTGAGAAATGACATTGTTCTTATTTGTGGGTTCTTTTATTTGTGTAGTCATATCTGAATCTGTGGTATCCTTTGAGCCTGGCAACAGGTCATTGAAACTTTGAGATACCAGGATTTCAGACATTGCAGCACAGTCTGCATTTAATAAAGTAAGGGGATTTGAATTACCTTGAGCCTTTGTATCCACTGTTGATAGTGTCTTGATAAATTTAGATGTTCCATCACAATAGGTAGACTATCATATAGAACAGGTTCTAATGGCATGTTAACATATGCAGTAAAATTAGTACATAGGGTCTGTGTCTCGGGTTGAACAACCCTGTTGAGAGAGACAGTGTGAGCAGAGGGAGTTGAAAAATCATGCGTTTTGGTTTCATTCCTCTTTTTGATAGTGGTAGCACTTGGAGTTAAAATTGGGTCCCTGTTTCTAGTGTTTTTTGCAGCATTAAGGGTTGGGTCAGTGGTGTTCAGATCACATAAGTGTAATGAAGAAGAATCATCAGAGAAAACATTAGTGCATGAGTCTGTGGAACACTTAGAACTAAGCAGTAAATTTCTGACATTTTGACCATAGAGCAGATTTTCAGACTTCATAGAATAATCTCCACTAGCAATAGTGGGAGGAGTAGGCATACCTAGGACAGGTGGATCCAAAGTAGACTGCTGTTTGACAGAGTTCAGATGACTCTACTTCTTCTCCTGGGGGTCTTTAAAAATCTGCATATGTTTGGGTACTAGAACCGAAGGTGTATTGTTATGTAGGACAGGTTCCATGTTCTTTATCATGTTTACTTTAGTGCAGGTTTTTTCCTACTCATTGGATAGCCTAATAGTGTCTAGGACCAGATTTTAAATTTCAATTAAGAGGCTTTAATCATTAACCAAATTGTCTTGTTCTTTAACATCATCTACCCAGCTAAGAACAATGTCTAATCCCTATTTCTCACTTTTAAGTGATGATGGAGGTTTACTTTATTCTCATATTTTGGTGATTTTTGATTTTTGAATAGGAAATTGATGGTGATGTTTGAAAAATAAAGAGCTTTATTAATGATCATGTTATTTAGTATTGGGATGTAAATATCAATTTAAATATTATTTTTTCATTGTTGGTTATGGATTCGTGTATCATTTATCATGTACAATTGACACACTGATCACATATATATAATAAGTTGTTATATCTCATTTCTTTTCCCACTATTTTCTTATAGGTGGTTTCTTATGATAAGACCGGTTCTATCCACCACCATCGAAGACAATGAGTTCAATATTTGGGTAAGGTTTATTCCGTTTTTATTCTTTGTCCCAATTTTAATTAGGGCTTTTTTGATTTTTGGGTTCCTTATATTTTTGTTGTGTGTTTGGGATTTCATTGAGGTGGATTCGAGTTGCTGTTGACAAAGGATTACATGTGTATGCATAGGTAGGAATATGCATATATAAGTTCCCCCTTTATATATATTCACTCATGGCAGTATGAATATATATATTGGGGTTAGGTGTGCTTATATATAGATATGAAAAATGCATACGCGTGTAAGTGTAAAAGGGTATATGCAAGTATAAACATATATCTAAGGACCCCCTTGTGTATATTTTTCCATGAAAATATGTACATAGGGGCTAGGTATCCTTATATATATGTTAAGTTGCATATCCTTGAAAGCAGAAAAAATGAATATTCGAGTTGTCGTTGTCAAAAGAAAACGCGCCTTGAAGTTGAGGTAGGCTCCCTCTACTAGCCTATTTAATTCAAGAATGTTTTAAATTGCATTTAGTTTCCTTCTTAATTCTGTATGTTTATATTAAATTGCAATTATTGAATAAGTGTTAGTTAAGATAATTGTTTCATTTGATAAACAAGTCATGGTTTTGTAATAAAACCCCTCCAACGGAGGTGTGCTGTCTGTGAAAACTCACAGTGGTATACCTTTCTTAACATTATTGCATTGATGTTTTTCTTATACTTGATGTTGTTTTTAGTCATAAAGCACACATCGTACTTGATCCTTTTTATATCCCTGTAGAGGGTTTCCCTCTTTTTATTAAAATGGTTGTTTGAACCAAGACACTCTTTAAGTGCCGTTATACTTTTAAGATGGGTCCCATGTTGTGTGACTATGTCACATGGCATGTGATATTTAAATCCAACCAAAAGCTTAGTTCCATAGCCTAGGGGTCCCACAGTACCAGTAATGTTAGATAACATGTTATGTAACCTGTGATTTTCCTAATCCCATGGGGTATTCCTCTAGGTATTTTTACACATTACTAGAGGGGGATGGGTGGAGGGGGGCATGGGGCAGGGTAAAGGGGGGCAGGGTGGAGGGGGGAAGGGGGGAAGGGGGCAGGGGGGAGGGTGGAGGGGGGTAGGGGGAAGGGGGGGGGGGTGGTGTGGGGGGGGGGGTGTACAGGCTAAGGGGCTGGGTGGAGGGGGGCTGGGGGTAGGGGGTAGGGTGCAGGGTGGAGGGGTGCAGGGGGCAGGGGGCAGGGGGCAGGGGGGAGGGTGGAGGGGGGCAGGGGGAAGGGGGCAGGGTGCAGGGTGGAGGGGTGTAGGGGGGCATGGGGGCATGTTGGAGGAGGGAAGGAGGCAGGGGGGAGGGGGAAGGGGGGAGGGTGGGTGCAGCAGTGGACAGGTTAACAACATCCCCTGTTCGGGGTTTGAAACCTAAAAATTCTTTTCCATTTTCTTTTCTTTTATTTCCTTTAGTTATTTTACTATTCAATAACATTTTTCTTGTGTTTTCTGGGCACGAAAAAAGCTGGACAACACCTCATTCACCTGTTGAAGATCGAATCATACTGTTGTTGGAATCATAAACAAAGATCTAGGTTCAGGTTTCTACTTTGTTTTCAATGTTTTTTATGATTTCAACCTTCCTCTTTAAATTGTATGTGAGAAATTTCCCATTTAATTTGAAGGTTTCTATAAAATACATTTAATGTGTGAAGGTGCGTATACCCAGTGGGGGAGAAAAAAATTTTACTTAGAAAGCTCCAACATGCCGCGATCACGCCACGGTCACGCCGCAGTAATGCCATGATTTGGCCCTACTCCAGCCACATCCAGCCCACACCAGCCCCCTTCCACCTTCATTTCAGCCCACTGCCACCAACATTCCAGACTGCAACAGCCCCCCTGCCACCTTCGAATCAGCCCGCACCATCCCCCCAACAGTTGCAACCAACCCCCTTCCACTAGCATTCCAGACTCCTCTCGCTCCATTCGCTCCTGGCTGGAAGATGCTGCCCCGCAGATGTCGCTAGACCGGGCCAACACGCCGCGGTCACGCCGCGATCACACCGCGTTAATGCCATGATTTGGACCTTCTCCAGCCACATCCAGCCCACACCAGCCCCCTTCCACCTTCTTTTCAGCCCACTTCCACCAGCATTCTAGCCCGCAACAGCCCCCCCTTCCACCTTCGAATTAGCCCGCACCATCCCCCCAACACTTTCAACCTACCCCCTTCCACTAGCATTTACCCGCTCCCTTCGCTCTTGTCCAAATGATGCTGCCCCGCGGATGTCGCTGGACCGGGCCAACACGCCGTGGTCATGCCGCGGTAATGCTGTGATTTGGATCTTCTCCAGGACGACACCCCGCGACGGTTCACAGTGATAGTATTCCATGAGTCTTGTGATTAATGTTGAGACTGACTAATCACAATTTCTTCCGGCAGGGCGATGGCTGGAATGTTGCCCCACCTCCTCCTGCTCCCTTCGCTCCTGGCTGGATGATGCTGCCCTGCGGATGTTGCTGGACCGGGTCAACACGTCGTGGTCACATCGCGGTCATGCTGTGGTCACTCCGCAGTCACCCCGCGGTCACGCCGCGGTCACGCCGCGGTCACGCCGCGGTCACGCCGCGGTCACGCCGCGGTCACGCCGCGGTCACGCCGCGGTCACTCCGCGATCACGCCGCGGTCACGCCGTGATTTGACCTTGTTCCAGGATGACACCCCGTGGTAGTTCGCCATGATAGTATTCCATGAGTCTTGTGATCAATGTTGAGACTGACTAATCACAATTTCTACCGGTGGAGCGACGGCTGGAAGGTTGCCCTGCCTCCTCCCGCTCCCTTTTCTCCTGACCAGAAGATGCTGCCCCGCTGATGTCGCTGGACAGGGCCAACACGCCGCGGTCACGCCACGGTCACCCTGCGGTCACGTCGCGGTCTCTCCGCGGTCACTCCACAGTCACGCCACGGTCACGCCGTGATTTGTCCCTGCTCCAGGATGACACCCCATGGTAGTTCATAGTGATAGTATTCCATGAGTCTTGCTTTTGATTCCTGCCTTGAAATGTCGCTGAGAAATTCCACCTGAGACGAAACTAAATTGAAACTCTAACCTAAGGGGGAGCACAAACAAAGGACGATGAAACCGAGTCCCAGCATTTTCCACGTTTGAAGAAAAAATTCAACCAAAGGTGTAGAAGACCTAATGATGAGTTGGACAGATTTCGAGGTGACGATGGAATTTGTAAATTGGAAATCTCGAGCTTAGAGATCGATGAAGCTGAGTCATCAAGTTATACACCATGCGAGTCTGCGACTTCAGTCGAATTCGACCGAAGTAAGTTGGATCGGGAGGATGATGACGAACCAGCTGTACAGGATTGAAGACCGCTGTGCACATCATGATATTGGTTCAATTGAAGCATCAGTGACTATTTGGGATTAGGAGCAGTGCATATGAAACTAAATTGAAGTTTTAATCCAGAAAAATGAGGCAACAAAAGATCTTCAATCAAGCTTTGGACGAGCTTCAGACCAGTGTGTCAGATGTTTGAATCGATGAAGATGATAGGGTTAGGTGCGCTGATCCCATGACCAGAGTTGAAGAGAGATGAGAATTCATTTCACTGGTTGAGGAAATTCCAAAATCAACTGATTGAGTCTGTATCTTAGATGAACTGCTACGTGTGAACCTGATCAAGCTTTCTTGTTGAAGACACGTCGTTAGTTGATTTTATCTGAAATTAGTAACGAAGACGGTGGGGACCTCTTCCCTCTTTACCACTGCGGTTTCAGTTTTGAAGGAACCTGCACAGAAGGTGCTTACTTGAATGCTCCAATTAAGTTCCCATTGAAGGCGATGGCACTAAAGAAGATGACATTGTTCTGGAAGAGAATGCACAGAAGGTGTTTGAAAAATTGCCTCAGTGATCTTAGTTGACTTCACCACTTGAAACACCAGTTTCTTCAACATTAAAAAATTAGGAGAAATGCCAACACATGCCAGGTGCATGAAAAAAATTCTCAAATGAAGTTACAGCCTGCTGAGCCACACCTTCCTATTGAAGCATGGACCTAGGTTTAAGAGCTTCCACAAATTAAGTGTTCGGTTGAAAATGAAGGTGACCGTGTCAAGATCTACACAAGTGTGAAGAAGCTAGCTTGATGAATACTAGAAGTATTTCCATGCCCAATATTGAAGCCCATGGACCAACTTCTCAGGCCCAAGAGGCCCAAGTTATCCAGAACCAGGTCCGAATACCGGAAGCATGTGAATCAGTAAGGCTCCTCATCACACGAGCACGTTGAGCAGAGTAAGACTTCCTCCATAGACACAATGCACCAAATCATTTGACCCTCTAATACTTCATGAAAGAGTACGTAGCTCGATCGTGGAAGGGGAATGATTTAACAAGGACAATTCGAATGATTCTCTCTCATGAAGAAATCTCGATCATCAAGTTGTGCATGAGGTGTCAATTTGAAGAAAGGGAGCCGGGCTTGGAATTTGAGGAATAATTCAGAATTGCTAGGTTCATTGAAGTTAAAGTGCATGCTAATATTGTGGCAGATAATAGAGTATTGAAAAACCTTGAGTATTTCTATAAGTGGGACCACTGTTCAATAGAGGTGGGGGGCGCTTCCAAGACTGGATCAATCATGCTTTTGTTGCTTTTCTCTACCATCTTTTATTTCATTCTGCTGTAATACTCTGATTAGAGAACCTAGTCCCTCAAGTTGTGGGGGAATTTTCAAAACCAGTAGAGGATTCATCAAGGGATGATTCTTACAATTGGTTGGCAGCTTTATTACTCTTGAAGTTGAACTTTGGGTGGTAATTCATGCAGTTAAATATGTAAGCATTATGGATGGAATAAGTTATGGATTGAAATTGACTTCTTGTTGGTGGTAAACATACTCTGGTGTAAATATAAATTGTTCCCACTACAAATCTACAAGGAATGGATGGATTATTATTGTTATTGAGAGAAGATATAGTTCATGTAATCTCACATATATAGGGAGGATAATATAGTGTTCGATGCACTATCTAAGAATTTTTTAAAGGATGGGACTTTATTTTGTTTTTTTATCTCAATGATGAATTTCTTCACCTTTATCACTGTAATGTAAAGGGTGATGTCTACACATATCTCTAAATTCTATTTATTGTATCTCCACTTTATTTTTAATAAATTTGATGTGAATGGGTATTCTAACCCATTTCATGGACCTTCTTGGGTTATTATATCATGTTATATGTTGTCACATATTTTTATTTCTAGTTATTCCATGATTATAGGATACCATACGATATTAATGATTGTTATTTCATGATTAGACATATAGAGTAGTGGTATTATTGTATATTATATATGTGGGTATTGTAGGACATGATAGAGGAGGTTATGAATTGAAACTTGTATACCAGCTAAACGTATGGGGGCTGGTGCAGGAGGGCTGTGTGTAGGAGGGCTGATATGTTATGTCATCCGCTGAGTGTGGCTTGGCTCCTTTGAGGTAGGGTCCCTCTCTCAGGAGGGGGGGGGGGGGTGTCCAGTAGGGGTGGTGCTGTCCATGCAGGGGGAGGGGTGTCCAGCAGGGGTGGTACTGTCCAGGAAGGGGGGAGGGGTGTCCAAAAGGGAGGGAGGGGGGGGGGGGGGGGGTGCTGTCCAGGCAGGGGGTAGAGGTGTCCTGGAGGGAGGGGGGGTGCTATCTAGGAAGGGGGGAGAGGTTTGCAAGAGGGGGGGGGGGGGCTGTCCAGGAAGGGGGGGTGTTGTCCAGGCAGGGGGGGAGGGGTGTCTAGCAGGGGTGGTGCTGTCTAGGCAGGGGGGAGAGGTGTCTAGGAGGGAGGGGGAGGGTGATGTCCAGGTAGGGGGGGGGGGTGCTGTCTAGGCAGGGGGAGAGGTGTCTAGGAGGGGGGGGGGGTTATATCCATGCAGGGGGGAGGGGTGTCCAGCAGGGGGGGGGGGGGGTGATGTCCAGGCAGAGGGGAGAGGTGTCCAGCAGGGAGGGAGGGGGTGCTGTCCAGGAAGGGGGGGTGTCCAGGGGGGAGAGGTGTCCATGACGGGGGGGGGGGGGGGGTGCTGTCTAGGAAGGGGGGAGAGGTGTCCAGGAGGGAGGGGGCTGTCCAGGCAAGGGGGAGGTGTCCAGGAGGGGGGGGGGGTGCTGTAGGGGGGGGGGGGGGGTGGGCTAACACATTAGATGATTTCTTCATTCCATTTAGAATGACTTCTTAACTACACATATTGATTGTTGTAATGACATCATATATCTCTTCATTCAACATCAATCAGTACATAACAATTTTTGGGAACCATAGTTCTATTCAGCTCCACTGTAACTTAAATATCATTATGACTTGAACTTTGTACAACCACTCATCAATCTCCCATATTGGCATAAGATGATTAAACTATTATTAAATTGGGGGGGGTGGCTATCCAGAGGGGGATTTTCAGGGGGAGGAGGGGGGGATGTCCAGGGGAGGCCTTGTAGGGGGAGGCCTGTCCAGGGGAGGCTTTGCGGGGGAGAGGTGTGCTATCCAGGGGAGGATTTGCAGTGGGGAGGGGGCTGCAGGGGGGTGGGCTGTGCAGGGGAGAGGGTGGGGGCTATTTTTTTGGAGGGAGGGGGGATGTCCAAGAAGGGAGGGGGGGGGGTTGTCCAAGAAGGGATTTACAGGGGGGAGGGGGCTGTCCTGGGGGGGCTTTGCAGGGGGGAGGGGGCTGTAGGGGGGGGGTTGTGTATTGCAAGGGGAGTGGGGGGGGGGGGGGCTGTCCAGGGGGGCTTTACAGGGGGTGGGGGGCTGCAGAGGGGAGGGTGGCTACAAGTGGAGTGGGGGGTGGGGGGGCTATACAGTGGGGTTGGGGGGAGGGTATTTTTTTATGGATTTTCAGACCCTATATCCACGGTTTTAAACCGTGGCTATTGGTTAATTGTCACAATTTTTAACCGTGGTTATAGGTCTAATGCAATGGTTTAAAACTGTGGTAATAAAGTGTGTCTGTCCTCTTGTATAGCCATGATTCTAAACTGTGGCTGTAGTGATATTACCATGGTTTGAACCGTGGATGTATACCTATAGACACTATTACAAACCATGGCTATAGGTCTAGGCCAATAGCCACGCCAAACTTAGACATGGTTCCTCAAACCGTAGCTATTACCTATAGCCACAGTTTGAAGACCTATAGCCACAGTTTAAAACCATGGTTATAGCCCGAATTTCCAGTAGTGTAAGTCAATACAAAAGTCTATATCCTACTACATAGGTTGTCCTAGAACATACTCAATGAAGAAATACATGAATTCCTCAACTACTGAATGAATCAAGATGCCTAAAGACACCACTACACCAAGGTCCAAACTCACCAACTAATGGGTGATGGGTTGTAGCTTCCATCTCAAAAGACCCACTCAACCGACCATGAGATATATCTCACCCATAAAGTAGAGCCTCATCCCAACTGTCTGGAAGAATCTAAATTGTCTATGATGACGCTCCATATGGGCCCAAATCATGTACAACTAGACCATAACCAAGATGACATCATACAATTTAATATTAATGACCAAGAGGTCTTATGATAAACTCTATCCACAAATTACTAGCTTGCACCACTATAAGATAAGTGATTACAATGAATCATTCCCTATAGAAACCTCTAGCCAAAGACACTATGCTAAAATTAGAACTAGAAGATCCATCTTCTACAAAATGGGACAAATAAATGAATTAATAACTCAAAATTGTGTCTACTAGTACTTGGGAAGTTTAAAAGACATATATCACACCTTGAATCATCTCATGTGTAGCTTGTTCATTTCCCTCCATAGCATACTGTTAACCTATGACCTCAATTGTTAGTTCTTGGAACCTAGAATAGGCCACCTGGAGGTAGTGGTGGAAGTAGTTCATAGCATCTCCTTACACTAGAATATCCTCCCTAAAAAGATTCATCTTCTTCTGTACCAATACTTCCTCCCTATGGGCCTCCCTAGACCATCCTCGGAGATCCCTGATCATTGTAATGACTCTTTAATGGTGGTCCAACCACTTCTTATCAACCATCCTCAGTATGTTAGGTTGATAAATCACATTCCATGTGACCTCGCTTGTCACATGTTTCACATTGAACCTCTCTGAGCTGACTGAAACCTCTTTGAAAACCATTTCAACATGTCCACATGACTAAGTCCATCCATGAGGTCTCCTCTGCTAAGACCTTGATGAATGGAACCTTCTAGTTGGTTCATATGACTTAGCCCCATGCTTCCCACTACTAACTCTAGATTTCTAGAATCCATATGATACACTACTGGAAATTAGATCTTTCCCAACGCTTCTATACCAACGGTTTGAAAAAACCGTTGGTATAGGTCCCCTTTCCCAACGGTTTGGCCAAAACGTTGGGAAAGGCCCCCAAATTGACCACTTTTCCCAACGGTTTGGCCAAACCGTTGCGAAAGGTAGACCTATCCCAACGGTTTGGCCAAACCGTTGCGAAAGGTAGACCTATCCCAACGGTTTGGCCAAACCGTTGGGAAAGGTCCCCAAACCTTTCCCAACAGTTTGGCCAAACCATTGGGAAAAGTGGCCAAAAATTCAACATCCTTCCCAGAATGAAAATCACAACCATATACCTATACCAATGGTTGTTAAAACCATTGGTATAGGTACTTTCATTTTTTATCGGAACTTCCTACTGAGAACATTATATAAATCAAAATTTAAAATATTTATGAGAATACATATATATATTTATGTAATTATGATCACAAAAGTCATGTTAGGTTAGTGGTTGAGTCGTTCAATGATAAACGAGGGGTCCTGGGATCAAATCTCAGCGGATCTTTTATTTTTGGAATTTATATACCAACGGTTCCATTACTGTTGGTATAGATTTCATATTACCTATACCAACGGTTTTTGTAAAACCGTTGGTATAGACCTATCCCAATGGCTTACTTGGCTACGGTTCTCCAAACCATTGGTATAGGCTATACCAACGGTTTGGAGGCCTATACCAATGGTTCCAAACCGTTGGTAAAGGTTAGTTTTCCAGTAGTGAAAGGAATCGCTCTATCACCATAGCCCTCTCTATCACTCCAACATAAGTGATAATGAACAATGGAACCACACTAACATTGATGTCTCTACAGAGAACTTTCTCAAACTTTTATACCTATAAGAAACCATCCCACACCATGATAGGGGAGTACCGCATACGGTTAGTGAACCTCACAACATACCCAGAAACTATCCCACTACCCTACTATATCTCAAGAAGTTCTTGGATCTAAATTTAGCATAAGAATGAAGATAGATACTCCACACAAAATAACTTCTCAAATTCAGAACTTAAGAGTTTCTTCTTATCATGGGTCTATATGACTAGACTCGACCAGTTCCCTAATTCTCTATAAAAAAGACTGGCTGCTAGTACAATCATATGATCAGTTAGGGCCCAAAAAAGCATGAAGAATCGGATCACTGACTCAAGCTAATCTTCCTCTACCTAAGGATTTGGATTTTTATGGAACCTCAGTGGTCTATGATGCTAGAAATCATAGAACTTTCTAAACTAGTGCGCATCATCAATATACCTTCCTGGCACTATATACTACTCAATAGGTAGGGGTGGTGTTCCTTACCTTCCTAGAGGAATGAAATCATTAGATTTCCCCTGAATCGAGCCCTCATCACTCAATGGATCATTGTCACAATCCTTTATTGATAAACTAGCTGATTATATTTGTAGAGGCATCCTAAAAGTGATCAAGAAATACCAAAGTAAGATAAATAAATATATATATATATATATATGGGTAGATAAATCAAGAAGGATAATCAAAGGGATCAATCTAATATGATACATGTAAAAAAGTTACCTATAACTAATCTCTCAGTATGATGAGTCAACAAGAAGGTAATCAAAGTCATAGTGTATTGATATGTCAATCACCGCACCAAAATTGGGTTCCGTACCTTGAAATCTGCAATCAAGACACTTCAACATTATTTCCCTAAGTTCCCAACTAATCCTCATCATGGATCCATATCTACACTGACCCAAGGATGAACCACATTTTACATCACTCTATGATGACCTGACCCACCGAAACCCACATGGTCAATAGAAGTATAAGTGTGACAACCCCAAACATATCTAAAATAGGCTAGGGACTAGAGAAAAGCACCGACAATGAATAAATTATCAAGATGCCTTTTCATAAAGTACGTGTATACTCACACCCAATCATCTTCATGGAAAAGTGCAGAAGAATATAATATAAATACTACAATATCTAGAGTATAACCATGTATGAAATAAAATCTAGGGAATAAATTAGAGCATGATAAAGTAAGAAAAAGTGTAAAGGGGAAGAATATATTCCCAACCATAAATGAAGGCCCAACCTAAAAACAACCGGCATAAAGTAAAACTGAGAGAGATCAAATCCTGATCTCCATGTTTGACCACCATACATAGCCTATGTACCCAAGTATCATTATTCTCCACCGATGTCACCACCGAACTACATATCATCTACATAAGACACAACAAGTGTGGGAAAATCCCATATAGGGGTGAGTATATACATACCCAGTAGGATTCTCCAAAAACCAAAAAGTGAGAAATAGAATGATACAATAAAAGTAGTCATATCAACCCAAAACAAGAGGGAAACAAAATACAACAACATATGTATGATCATAAAGAAACCCAAATGATATAGAAAAGGGATCTCCATCTCACAACCCAACCCAGGATGATTATTCTTCTTGCATATTTAAGGTTCCATCTCCGATGCCCAACATCTTTCATGTCTATACAAGAAACTGTGTGGAGGACTTTCACCACACCATTGAGCTCCAAATCTTGATGGTGCATAATCTTAAGGTAGAGGAACCACTCCCTAATTCCAAACGGGGAACCACTCATATTATAGATAGAGGAATCATTCCCAAGTATATCAGGGGGTACTACTCAAACCTAGGGGACTCACACCATAATATGATAGGGGGTTCCACTCAGAAGGTATAAGACCTGTGCCCTAGTGCCATTGGGGGTACCACAAAAAATGAAAGATAGTGGACCTGCACCCTAGCACGTCATGGGGGTTCCACTCAAACATGGAGTACCTGAACCCTAGTTCTATAGTGGGTACTACTCAACTAGTGAAAATTTTATGGGGGACCTGAAACCTAGTGCGATATGGGGGGTTTCCAACTTCAAATTCTCTCTGTCGATCCTTCCCAATCACTATTACCAGTCCAACATTGTCTAAAGAGGCGAAATAATCTAAAAAACTCACATCATATCTCAAAATAAAATTTGAAGGCTTCCATCATGTCCTATACAAAAAATACTCTAGATAGGCTACCCACAGGCCAAATTCTGAGTCCATATGAAGGAGATACACAAGATGGAAACTACCGAGAAAAGTATATAGACTGTACTAGGGGTCACATAGTGTGTTACCTCACCTGGACACCTGACCATGTCCTTGCATGCACAGGTCTTGGCTAGTGATGTAGTACTACAAAGTGAGTAATGTTACTACATGGTGTGTCTCAGCCGCCTGAGGCTTTTCCATATTCTCCTGGCCATTCTTGTTCACATTTCATCATGATTATGTACTTTAGACCATTCCCATGTACCTGACCATGTACCTGGCCATGCTCGGGTACCAAGCCATGCCTGTGTACTCTTATTTATTCTTGTGTATGCCTAGTCAGGCCATGTGCTCGGTCGTGCCCATGCTCGTGTACTCCCAGAGTACACGCCAAGATGTGTGTACAAGGTCACATGGAATGTATAGAACATATAAGGAATGTTGTACTTATCTTCCCCAAAAACCTATCCTTTGAAGTTGGGGGGACTACATGGCTTATATTCCTAGACTACATGACGTGTAGTCAGATTTTTTCAAAGAAACCCTTGGAAGATTCATGCACTATCTTCATGCCATTTCAATTTCTGTTTCCACCATGATTCACACTAGGGGTCTCAGATTTAGGTCTTTTCAAGATGGTCCTATCACCGATGACTTTATTTTGGCCACTCGAACCCTACATGGCTTTTCCCATCTCTCCAAGACACTTTTGTTTCCACTCCAGATCCCAAATCCATGGAGGTGTCACCTGCAACCTACAAAGCATCCTGATTCTTCTTCAAATCATCATATCAATCATTTTTCTCCATCAACCACCAATTCTTGGGTTTGATCACACTTGTACCATCCCTGACATTTTTGAATAGTGACCCCATGGTCTAATGGTGAAGAATGTGAAGAACGATGGGAAAAATTCACATAAAAGGCAAATCCATCATTGACCAAGCATTCTCATCCAATGATCACATAATCAAAGAAACCATAGCTGTTATCAATTTTAAACAAATAAAATTAGATAAAAAATAACCAATAATGAAGAAGGGATCATATGAAAGTTAGGAAACACCATAAATCAAATCAGAAAAATTAATCCATGCTCAATTAAATAAATATGGAATAAATCCAACAAATAACATTCCCTACCTCAATTTAGGATCATTAATTGATGAATAATGCATTTTTCAGTGATGAAAAATACTTACTGTGTTCACTATCTCTCGATCCACCTTGATCTGATCATTGTCATTCTTCGATCTCAATCTATTAATAAAGAAAACTCTCCTATAGTCTTACTAAAGTTATGTAGGTAACCCTAAAGAAATGTCATAACAACAAATTTATAGAGGTAATTTATCTTAGTTCATTTAATAAAATAAATAAATAAATAAATAAATAAATGGATAAATTATTTATTTTATTAAATGAACCTTCCAAAGGCTACCTCAACCAAATTTCTGGCACTGACCAACCTTATGTTTCACCAAGGGTAAACCCCATGTTTTGGAATCAACCATTGTATCAAATTTCGCATCTAAGTCCCCAACAATGGGAAAAACAGAGACACTGAAATGATGTTCACGTATGAATTAAAATATATTAATATTTTTAATATATTAATTTTGGGGGTCTTAAGACACCCAAACACCACACTGTCTTTAATGATAAATCCACACACACACACACACATGCATATAAATATTCAAAGGACTAAATCCACAAAACCAGATTCATTACAATAACATTTATGAATATTGTCTAGCTGGGAAAATAACAATTTATCCAAATCTATCATATGAATTCACTCAACTCTATTCCTCACTTACCTTAATCCTCTTAGGGTATCCTAGCTAGCGTAACCCAAAGAAAATTCCAAAAATAATAAAACAAAGGGAGATCCATGGGCACCAATATTTAGTATGATCAACTCGGTTGGATGATTGAGGTACTAAAAAGTAATCTTCAGAAGGAATCTCACACTTAGTATTTTAGTGATTTTCAAGTATCACCAATTTATTATACATCATATGCATATTAAATACATAAATATTATATATCATGCAATATTTATCTTCTCATGTTTTATTATTTTTAAATATTAATGCTTCTAATGATTTAGTTTTTAGAATACCCATTCCAACCACCAAATTAATGTGTTTATACCACATTAATGTGTAACTATTTACACAACTAACAATCTGTTTTACTCATCAAAAAATAGAAAAACAATATTCATACATATTTTAAAGAATCATATGAATAATGTATATGAACATTTCATGTAAAGGCATAAAGTTATATGAGATTGAAAATCTCTACATGAGTAAGCCCATATCGACAAAGAGCCAATCCAAATCCTTTTTATAGACAAGGTATAAGCCTCTAAGGTGGTAGGCTGTTCAACCCTAAATCCATCTCCTTGAGGAGACTTTGATTAATATAGAATTAAATTCTTGGTAAATCTAATTCCTAATATACACAAACTATATTCAAAACCTAATCTCAAGCTCATAGATATAAATACAAACCAAGGTTGAGGTAGATGAAAAATAAATTTTATGGATTCAAACATAGGATATAGTGAAAGGATCTATCTCTTAAAAGCAATTTATCTTATAAATTTATGTATAATTTTTTTTATATTTCATAAATAAGTTACTCAAAATGAATAAAGTGTGAATAAAATTTAAATAAATGAAAATTTCAAATATATAATCATGAGAAAAAGTGATGAAAATTTTGTTTTCCTAAATAAATCTTTGTATAAACATTTTATAATTAATCTAATTACTAGGAATATTATATATAAATAATTTTATAAATATTTAAAAATTTATTTTATATTATTTATAAATAATTTATAGATATTCCTATTCAATTCATAATTGATTTTTCGTAATAACTAAATGATTTATTTATTTATTCAACATTTGAAAGAAATACGAACTTCTTCATATTAAATAAGGCTTAAAAACACCATTTTAAAAACCCTAAAAATTATAATTTATAAAACTTTTATAAACCATAACTTAAATGTATCAAAATACATTTTTAAATCCATTTAAGCACCACCATGACTTTTAATACACCATGGTCCATAAATAGTTTCTTTTTTGAATAAAACCATTTCAAGTAATGGTAATTGAGATCACTGTGGATTTTATTATTTCATGGTGATCTATTCCATGGACGTTTTGAAAGAGCAAGGGGACTCCTTGCCATGGAGTCAGTTTTTGCATATATATATGTAACACTCCAAGATTCCATGGTACGCTTCTATTTAAGTAATACAATAGCGTGTAATGTACACAACACTGGGTTCAAGCAAACGACGACCTATCAAACTATTCATTTAGAAAGTAGTTATGAATAGTAATAACCACATTTTGAATTTTATATGTATCCCATATAATTTTAACATTCATATTTTGTGTTTCTTAGAAATAATATAAGGACAAATTTAATTTTTCAGATAAAATAATTGTTTTTCAAAAAATGCAATTTTACTGCCTTTTAATGGAGAACCCTTTTTAAATCCAATATTTGAAACTTTTATATATTCAATTTTACAAAATAAACTTCTTCTTTAAAATTGGGACATAAAAATTTAGTTTTGATAAATTTTTGGTATTTTTTTGATAACTTTCATATTTGGGTGAATAGTGAAAAATACTAAATTTTAACTGATTTTTTTTAATAAAAATATTTTATAGTGTTAAATTATACATTTTAAAAGTTTATAAGTATAATCAGATTATATTTTTATCATTTAATACAATTTTTGTCATTATAAGTAATTTCACATTTAAATTTGATATAAACACATGTCAATCTTTTGATAGTTTTTACTTTTTAAAAACCCGCTTTTTGGTTTTGACAACAAGAATTAATTTTAAATTAATAAATGAAACTTCTACATTTTGAATTTGTTAAAATATAAATCATTTTTGGATTCGGAATATCAAAATTATCTTAGGGTAAGATTTTGGTATTTTTCTGAAAACATTCAATTTTTGATGAATAGTGAAAAACCCTGCGTTATTGTTCAAAAAATGACTTTTTATTTAAATAATTATTTATTTTATTTAAATTAATTTTAAGTAAAAATAGATAAATAATACCTATATTAGTTTAATTTAATTTATTGGAGTCATTTTATAATAAAATTAGATGTATAAAAGTTTATTGAATTTTTTTAACGTTTTTACCCACATTCTAGGAGCATTTGCAAATTTGCATAAAACAAAATTTTACCTCTTCTGTGAATTGAATTTAAAAAATCCTAAAGACATAGTTGATATTAGTAAGTAAAATTTGGTTCAATAAGATGCAAATAATATTTGGTGAATAGTAACTTTTGACTTTTATTTACCACGGTTAAAAGTAAATAGGGTAATTAAGGGTAAAAATGACATTACAATTACCCTAACACATGTCATAGTTCTATTGGATATGAATAATTAATACAAAAACAACCTTAGGAATAAAATATGACCCCCTTTGGTCCACTTGGATAAGATTAAGACATTTATTGTTATTTTATTTAAAGAAGAGTTAAAAGAGATAAATTCAAAGTTTAATAACTAAACCATTTTAATATAGAGTTATACATAATATAAATTTGACTATAAATATTAATTATAAATATAAAAATGTTTTCTACATAATGTTATTTTTTTATATTTTTTAGACATTAAATAATTTAATTTATTTATGACCCAATGAGGACGCAATAATTACCTTATTAATGAAAGATTAAAATAATTGATATTATAAATATCAAAATAAATTTAATTTGATACTTTTGATGAATTAAACTAATTTTATAGGTTAATATGACATGTTAGGGTTGACTAAATAATTTTTTTAGAAGTAATCATGATGTTATGATTTTCACAAAAAACAAATACTAAATAGTGTCAAAATTGACATAATTGAGTTTTTAAAACAAATACTATACTATTAATTGATATAATATTAATAAAATTATAAGGTTCGTACAAATGTCTTAGATAAGTTTATATCTATTAATAATGAACCACTTGGGGTTATCTTGGATTGTTATAGTAAGTTTATTAACCATATAATATAAAAATACCAAGAGACATGGTAAATGTTAAACTATTTAATTAAGAGTTAAATCTAAAAGATAACGTTAATATAGTGACCTAAACCTGTATAAAACCTATTGGTTGATATGTTTTCAACACATCCCCATGTTATCCTCTAAAAAAATAATTTTTGAGCCATTATAAAATGAAAATTATTTTATTATAAAATAATATTTCAAGCTTTTCCTAAAGTGACCCTCACCTCTCTTATAAAAGGGTACTTTCCCTTATCTTAATTTAACACCTCCAAAACCATTTTACTTAGAAAAAAACTGCGCAAATATACTCCCAAATTTCCTCCCTTAATCCTAGAGGCATTAATTGGTCATAAGGACAACCTATGGAGCCCTTTTTATCAAATAAAAAGGAAGAACCTGAAGAAGAGGTAAATATTTCATCACCTCTTTCAAGTTCTCTTCTTCTTACACTTCCTCTTTCTTTGTTGTTTACATTATAAAATAATAAATCCAGTATATTATATATAATGTGATGTTATTATAAAAATTCTACAACCATATTCATTATTCTATCCATCATATGAATGAAAAAGTCACCATACGTGCGTACGTACGGCTTACCGTCTCCACGTCATGGTGTAGTTTGTTATTCAAACACTTCATTATTTGGATGGGTATAATAATGAGTATAACTGATTTAAATAATAAATATAAAATTTTAATGATTCTGTATATATGATATACCATCCAATTATATTCGATTTCACCATCAATATAACGATATTATCGCTCGGGCGTACGTACGGATTGCCGTCTCCACAAATGCGATGAGATGTCATTCCCCTTCGTAACCATTGAAGAATAATTTTCATTTGGTGATTAAAAATAAGGTTTAAAGAGTTTATATAATTATGGATATAAATCAAATACATCATATCCATAACAAACATTACTTAAGTAACAAAACATATAAAGGAAAATGAATCAGTTAACACCTGAAATAATGATACTACTAAAATATTATTAACAAAGCAATATTAGAAGATCATATATGATATAATATTTATGTATGTGGTTATTTTATAATTTAATAAAAATTATTTAACTATTATACAGGAGGTTAATGTACCCTCGACTAAGGAAAAGTACAAGGTAAGGGGTTTTCATCTCACTTTTATTCTCGTGAGATTAATGCTATATTTTCCACTATTACCTTTTGTGTGGTGTATGTAATGCCCATGATTGTATTTTTTGTGGAATATAATTTAATTTATGGGTATTTATATCATCATTGGATGATCCTTATTTCATGGGGTGTATGTTTCATAAGTTACCAAATTGGTAAGGGAATTTCAAATTTCAATTTCCACTCATTCAGTTTTACGCAAACTTCATTGATTACTTTACTTCAAGGTTATGTGTGAAATCACTATTTATTTACTTATGTAGTAATTTTAACTCCCCTTTATGTGGATATACTTCTGATACACATAATCACTCCATTGATAAATTCTCAAGTCATCGATATAAATTTTATAAGAGTAATTTTAACTCAATTTCTATTCATTGAGTTAAACATCCAAGTCATTGGTATTGTTTTTATAAGAATATGTGTGAATGTACTCTGATTGATTTACATTGAATATCCAATAATATTGAGTGTATTTATATTTTTCATACATAATTATTTAATTGATTGATCCTTAATTAAAGGATATGGTCTTTATAAAGGAATTCATCTCAACTTACATTCCATTGAGACTTCTTTGTTGTTATGCACCAATTCACTTTTATTTGGTGTATATACTGTACTTTGACATAGTATATCATGAATCAATTTATTATCATGATATTATAAAGTTTTTATTACCTCAATTATTTGTATTCAAGCATCTCTCATCTGGTTAGGAACTCTATCTAAAATATCATTTTAAATATTTTAAAGATTTATTCTTCTAAATATTTCTCATTAATGTACATGTTTTGAAAATGGTTTTAAGGATTTATTTATACGGAAATTAATGTTTTAAAATTAAAATTCCTTTTAAAAAGTTTCAAAGTGGTATGGGTCACTTTGATTCAAAAATATATTTTAAATGACTTCTTGGATAAATAGTGCATCATTTAAATGTTTTCAGGAAAAAGTGATATTTCTCTAAAAATAGTTTTAATAATTATTTTTATCTATGTAAATATCCTTAAGTATATTTTATTCTTGATTGAGGTTGATTTATCATAATACAATCATACATATTGTATTGAATGATTTATGTTTGACTGTGGATGTACAATTTTTATTCCATTCATGGTTTGTGGTTAAAATATTGACATTTCATATGCTAGTTTTAATACAAAAGTTTAGATTATGGTTCACCCTTTCATAATAGGGATGCATTGGACTTAGTAAGTGATGGGTGGAGCCCGCTATAGCTCCTCTATGAATCGGTAGGTCTCATGAGACAAACTAGTGTCTTGGTACAAGGCCTTGACAAAATCTTATTTGTAGTCTTGGAACAAGGCCTTGACTATGTGGTTATGAAGTCATAAATTTTTCATTCCATCATTATGAAATTGGCTATTGATTTTGCATGTGTTTATTAGACTAGTAGAATATCCATGTGAATAATTAAATGACATTATTTTGATTTATATTTTCCATATTATGATGATGTTTAAGTTTAAAATGCTTTTGTTTTAGTCTTACACATTGCCTTAAATGTTTATGATTATTTATGAAAGTTTCCGCTATATTATTAACCTTACTGAGCATCTGAGCTCCCCCCTTTATAGGTTTTATTTTTCCCAGGATGCGAAAAAGTATATTTGACTAACCTATAGGGATAGTCTATGGGAAATGAATTTGGTCAAAGGATAAAATGTTTTTGTTGTTTTTCATTTTATAATGTAATGTAAAACTTATGAATGTATATAGTACTTCCAAGGCTACTAAACTAATCGGTCTTTCGGGACATGATTCCTTGTATCATGGAAATGTTATGTAATAATGCACTGACTCCGGGTAACTAGGGTCGGGGCGTTACAATTGGTATCATAGGAAGTTTAGTACAAACCTTGGAAACTAGATTTAGAAAAACATTGATTAGAAAACATTACCCTAAGATAGACATTGAGGATTAATATAGAAGAACATCCAAATTTTTTGTTAATGTAAATATTATGTGATATTTGCAAGAAATAAATCCTTGTCTGGATATGAGTAGGTAGAGGAGGCTCTGGCACAAATGTACCTAGGAGTGAAAACTCTGACAAGGAGTTTCGGGCTTAACTCGGGGTATCCTGGTACACGACAACAGGCCTTGCTGCACTCTTGGTTATGACACTCCTAGGGGATATGCTTAGTATAATTCACATTTTCTTTAAAAACCAATTTAAATGATTTTAATATAATATGAGAATAAATAACCTTGGTTAATACTAAGGTGTTTTAGATTAAAAATAATGTGTCATGATATTCTATAAATGATTTTATGACTATTGTTACTCACACAATGCTTTCTGGTTTTAGTCAATGGCTCGATTTCAAGAAATTCATTGTAACATTGAGCTTGATGTACAAGTTGGGAACAGTGGTGGAAATGAACAACAAAATTTAATGTTGATAGGTGTAAAAGATATCATGTTCATGCCAAATCAGTTTTCCAAAAATATGATCAATAATATATATATTAACCAACTCCCAGACTCAACAAAGAAGAGAAAGGCGATGAATGATAAGAGCTCCAGTAGTGGAGACCTTGGAGAAAAGAAATATCAATTTCCATTATGTAGTAAATTTGGAAGGAGACACCTAGTAAAGTGTCTAAATAGAACAAAGAAATGATTTATGTGTGGGAAAGAAGGATATAAAGTAAATAATTTCCGTGAAAAAAATGAAGAGTACTATGGAAGAAAATAAATATAATCCCAAGAATCCATTTATAGTAATTTTCCATAAATGTAGGAGAACTGGACATTACCTGAGTGAATTCCCTATTCCATAGGATAACCTCTTGTTCAAGGAAGAACCTATGTGGAAATAAATGGATTGTGAAATGTTTAAAAGTATTAGTGCTCTTTGTTGATGGGATTACTTTGGAATACTTTTCTCTTGTATGTTTAACCGTACAGTTTGTTATGTGAAAATTCTATTTTAGGAAGAATTATCTTTTATATTGTTGATATAGTTATAAATAACCATCTGGGTTTATATGATCCTTGAATTTGAGGAAATTACAAGTTATTAAATTTTGGGATGAAAATTTGAGGTATGAGGGAACATTTGTGGTGAAACTATGTTATGTTTTTTTTGAGGAATTTATCTCATTTTGGGAATTTTTTAAAATATAGTTTTTGAAAAAGGACAATACACAGACTATGTGACAACCCGTCTCGTCGGAAAAAGCTGTTGGAATCGAACCCACAACCAGAGTACAATTGGGATTTATCACCTACCTCTATACTTCGTGAAGTCCCTGGTTAGTGTGACTAAATAGTTTTAGTTAAATGATTTTATTGGTCAATAATAAGTTGATTTGGGATCTTATGTCTTATCAAATGGATATCCTTAGTATAGGAAAATGATTTGGTTATTAAGTGATAAATGTTGTTTCGGAAGATGTTTGCTCTGTTGGGAACACTAAATGCCTAAGAAAAATAGAATTATATGTCATTTCATTTTAGGAGTAATGATGGATTTTTATCTATGTTTTTATTTTGGATTTATAGAGATTTTGGTTATTTATTGAAATTATTAACCTATCATAGAGAATATGTGATTAGGTTAATTACTTTTAAGTATGTGACTTTAAGAGTAGTCGATGTTATTTAGAGATACAATTTAATATGGAAGACTATGTAATCAAATTATTCTAAGTTTTGGGTTTCAATATTAGTTTGAATTATATTGAAGGATTTTAAGGAAAATTGTTAATTGAATGGTATTTATTGAACTTTGGGTATTGTTTGTTTAATTTTAGAAATTAAGATTAGTATTTGTTTCTCTAAAAGATTATCCTTTTCGGGGATCATCTGATCATGTACTAACCATTTTGGTTTTGGTTAATCTCTAAAGACAAGGTAAATATATAGTTTATCCTTTGTGGATTATGTGATTCTCTAGAAGTTGATTCTAGTGATTTAGGTGTGACCAAGTCATCTTGAATACTCATCGTTTACAAAAAAGATGAGTTAGTGGTAAAAATTTATTAAAGGATGAAAAACTAATTAAAAAGTAAGTGTATCTCTTTATGTTCTTTGCCAATCTCATAAATAAATTCCGCAAATTTATGAAATGAAACTTAAAACAAAAAACGTTATCCGTTTACATTTCCTACTGGGAATCTAATGACCGTTTAACCCATCACAAGTTTGTGGTTTTCTTTTTGTTAATATTATCCTGATCATGCTTTCTATCACTCTAAATTAGAACTTGACACTTATTTTATATTCGACATCCATTTTTTCCTACATGGAATCCTAGTATGGGTTATCTCAGGTGACCTTTGTACATCTATTTCTTTCTTTTAAAGTGATAGTTTTATTGACTCTTTTTCCAATGTGGGACTTTCAATGAAGTTCCTAAGCCCAATTTTAAAATTTCGAGGATGCAATTTCCAAAATGGGGGAAGAATGTAACACTCCATGATTCCACAGTATGCTTCTCTTTAAGTAATACAATAGCATGCGATGTACGCAACACCGAGTTCAAACACACCATGACCTATCAAACTATCCATTTAGAAAGTGGTTATGAATAGTAATAACCACATTTTGAATTTTATATATATCCAATATAATTTTAACATTCATCTTTTGTGTTTCTTAGACATAATATAAGGATAAATTCAATTTTTCAGATAAAAGAAGTATTTTTCAAAAAATGAAATTTTACCGCCATTTAATAGAGAACACTTTTTAAATACAATATTTGACACTTTTATATATTAAATTTTACAAAATAAACTTATTCTTTTGAATTGGGACATAAAAATTTAGTTTTGATAAATGTTTGGTGTTTTTCTGATAACTTTCATATTTGAGTGAATAGTGAAAAACACTAAATTTTAACTCAAAACAATTTTTTTAAGAAAAAAAATTTATAGTGTTAAATTATACATTTGAATGGTTTGGAAGTATAATTAGATTATATTTTTATCATTTAATACAATTTTGGTCATTATAAGTAATTTCACATTTAAATTTGACATAAACACATGTCAATCTTTTAATAGTTTTTACTTTTTAAAAACCTACTTTTTGGTTTTGACAACGGGAATTAATTTTAAATTAATAAATGAAACTTCTATGTTTTGAATTTGGTAAATTAGAAATATTTTTTGGATTTGGAATATCAAAATTATCTTCGGGTGAAATTCTGGTATTTTTCTGAAAATATTTAATTTTTGATGAATAGTGAAAAATCATGTGCTATTGTTTAAAAAATGACTTTTTATTTAAATAATTATTTATTTTATTTAAATTAATTTTAAGTGAAAATAGATATATAATACCTATATTAGTTCAATGTAATTTATTGGAGTCATTTTATAATAAAATTATATGTATAAAAGTTTAATGAATTTTTTAATGTTTTTACCCACCTTTTAGGAGCATTTGCAAATTTTCATAAAACATAATTTTACCAATTCTGTGAATTAAATTTCAAAAATCTGAGAGATAGGGTTGATATTATCATGTAAAATTTGGTTCAGTACGATGGAAATAATTTTTGGTGAATAGTGACTTTTGACTTTTATTTACCACGGTTAAAAGTAAATAGAGTAATTAAGGGTAAAAATGATCTTATAATTATGCTAACACATGTCCTAATTCTATTGGATATGTATAATTCGACCAAAAACAACCTTAGGAATAAATTATGACCCCCTTTTTTCCACTTAGATAAGATTAGGACATTTATTATTATTTTATTTAAAGAAGAGTTAAAAGAGTTAAATTCAAAGTTTAATAACTAAACCATTTTAATATGGAGTTATACATAATATAAATTCGACTATAAATATTTATTATAAATATAAAAAGTTTCCCATATAATGTTATTTTATTTATAATTTTTAGACATTAAATAATTTAATTTATTTATGACACAATGATGATGCAATAATTACCTTATTAATGAAAGATTAAAATAATTGGTATTATAAATATCCAAATAAATGTAATTTGAGAATTTTTATGAATTTGACTAATTTAATAGGTTAATATGACATTTTAGGGTTTATTAAATATTTTTTTTGAAGTAATAATGTTGTTATGATTTTCACAAAAACCAAATATTAAATATTGTCAAAATTGACATAATTGAGTATTTAAAAAAAATACTATATTATTAATTGATATAATATTCTTAAAAATCTAAGATTATTCCAAAGTACTTTGAAAAGGTTTTATATATTAATAATGAAACACTCGGGGTTCTCTTGGCTTGTTATAGTAAGTTTATTAACCATATAATATAAAAATACAAAGAGACATGGTAAATGTCAAACTATTTAACTAAGAGTTAAATCTAAAAGATACGGTTAATATGGTGACCTAAACCTGTCTAAAACCTATTTTTTGAAAGGTTTTAGACGCATCCCAACCTTATAGTCTAAATAAATCATTTTTTAGCCATTAAAAACCGAAAAGTATTTTATTATCAAATAATATTTCAGGCATTTCCTAAAGTGACCCTCACCTCTCTTATAAAAGGGTACTTTACCTTCTCTAAATTTCACACATACAAATCCATTTGTCTTGGCCAAAAACGGTCCAAATATCCTCCAAAATTTCCTCCCTAAATCTTATAGGCCTTTATTTGGTCAGAAATCCAACCTAAGAGCACTTTTTATCAAATCAAAAGGAAGAACCCGAAGAAGAGGTAAATATTTCATCACCTTTTTCAAGTTATTTTCTTATTCCACTTCTTCTTTCTTTGTTGTTTCCATTATAAAATAATAAATCCAATATATTCTATATATTGTGATGTTATTATAAAAATGGTACAACCATATTCATTATTTTATCCATCATATGAATGAAAAAGTCACCATATGTACGTACGTACGACTTACCGTCTCCACATCGTGGTGTAGTTTCTTATTCAAACACTTAATTATTTGGATGGGTATAATAATGATTATAATTGATATAAATAATAAATATAACATGTTAATGGCTCTTTATATATGATATACCATCTAATTACATATTATTTCACCATCAATATAATGATATTGTCGCTCATGCGTACGTATGGAATACCGTCTCCACGAACGCGATGAGATGTCATTCCCCATCATAACCATTCAGGACTAATTTTCATTTGATGATTAAAAATAATGTTTAAAGACTTGATATCATTCTGGATATGAATCAAATACATCCTATCCATAACAAACATGACTTACGTAACAAAACATATAAAGGAAAACAAATCAGTTAACTCCCGAAATAATGACACTACTAAAATATTATTAACAAAGCAATATTAGAAGATCATATATGATATAATATTTATGTATGTGTTCTTGTAAAATTTATTAAAAATTATTTAGATATTATACATTAGGTTAACTTACCATCGACTAAGGAAAAGTACAAGGTAAGGGGTTTTCATCTCACTTTTATTCCCATGAGATTCATGCTATATTTTCCACTATTACCTTTTGTGTGGTGTATGTACTGCCCATGATTGTATTGTTTGCGTAATATACTTTAATTTATGGGTATTTACATCATCATTGGATTATCCTTATTTCATGGGGTGTATGTTTCATAATTTACCAAATCGGTAAGGGAATTTCAAATTTCAATTTCCACTCAATCGGTTTTACGCAAACTTCATTGATTACTTTACTCCAAGATTATGTGTGAAATCACTATTTATTTACTTATGTAGTAATTTACACTATCCTTTGTGTGGATATAATTTTGATACACATAATCAATCCATTGATAAATTCTCAAATCATTGATATAAACGTGATAAGAGTAATTATAACTCAATTTCTATTCATTGAGTTAAACATCCAAGTCATTGGTGTTGTTTTTACAAGAATATGTGTGAATGTACTTTGATTGATTTACAATAAATATCCAATAATATTGAGTGTATTTATATTTTCCACACATAATTATGTCATTTATTTTTCCTTAACCTAAGGATATAGTCTTTATAAAGGAATTCATCTCAACTTACATTCCATTGAGACTTCTTTGTTGTTATGTGCCAGTTCACTTTTATTTAGTTCATATACTGTACTTTGACATATTATATCATGAATCCCTTTATTATCATTATATTATAACGTTTTTATTATGTCAATTATTTGTATTTAAGCATATCTTATTTTGTTAGGAACTCTAACTAAAATATCATTTTAAATGTTTTAAAGATTTATTCTTCTAAATATTTCGCATTAATGTCCAGGTTTTAAAAATGGTTTTAAGGATTTATTTATATGGAAATTAATGTCTTAAAATTAAAATTAGTTTTAAAAAGTTTCAAAGTTGTATGGGACAATTTGATTCAAAAATCTCTTTTAAATGGCTTCTTGGATAAATAGTGTGTCATTTAAATGTTTTCAAGAAAAAGGGGATATTTCTCTAAAAATAGTTTTAATGACTATTTTCATCTATGTCAATATCCTTTAATGTATTTTATTCTTTATTGAGGTTGATTTATCATAATAAAATTATCCATATTTTATTGAATGAGTTATGTTTGATTGCGTATGTGATATTGTTATGGCATTCATTGTTTGTGGTTAAAATTTTGACATTTAGAATGCTAGTTTTAATATGAATGTTTAGATTATGTTTCACCCTTTCTTATGAGGGATGCATTGGACTTAGTAAATGATGGGTGGATCCCTCTATAGCTCCTCGATGCATTGGTAGGTCTCATGAGACAGACTAGGGTTTTGGTACAAGTCCTTGGAAAAATATTATTTGTAGTCTTGGCACAAGGCCTTGAATATGTGGTTATGAAGTCTGGAATTATGCATTCTATCATTATGAAATTGGCTATTGATTTTTCATGTGATTATTATAATAGTATAATATCCATGTGAATATGTAAATGGAATTATTTTGATTTATATTTTATATATTATGATGATTTTTAAGTTTAAAAGGATTTTGTTTTAGTCTTATACATTGACTTAAATGTTTATGCTTATTTATGAAAGTTTTCACTATATTGTTGTCCTTACTGAGCATCTGAGTTCACCCCTTTCAATGTTTTATTTTTCCCAGGATGTGAAGAAGTATATTATGACTGACCTACAGGGATAGTCTAAGGGAAATGAATGTGTTCAAAGGAGACAATATTGTTGTTGTTTTTTATTTTATGATGTAATGTAAAACTCATGAATGTATCTAGTACTTCCAAGGATACTAAACGGATCGGTATTTTAGGACCTTATTCCTTGTATCATGCAAATGTTATGTAATAATGCACCGACTCTGGGTAACTAGGTTCAATGTGTTACAATATAATCCTAGTGAAGATCCACCATGGATAGTTCTAAGTCATGGCATGGGTTATGTTTTTGAAAATATGGATTAAAAATGTTTAATCCTTAAAGAAAATTGATTTGATACAACTTATGGGGTTTTTTGGATCATCATATTATCCTCAGAAGCATAAGAAAACCTAAACATAGAATAATATTTCTCCAAATAATCAAACATGAAAGTATATTTTAAAATAGAGCATAAAATGACATACCTAAAATTACTAAATATAAGTAGCCTCTACTTTCTTCTTTTATGTACTACTTTTGATAATCATCATGAGGAGCAGTAGACATATGCCTCTTTCCTTTGAAGGGGGTACATTGGCTAGTGGATCCACAAACATTTCACTAGGACTCATGAATACCCAAATTGGTGTTAGCACCTTCATGGAATAATGAATGACCTACAAGAGGGAAGAGAGATTTTATTATCTAAAATGATATCAATAAAATTTTCTCACACACCAATGAGAAAATATAACATCCAATTATATATCCATTCTCAAAACACTTTATTTAATGAATAATGTCGACCATATGTAATGGATCAAGTTCCATTACATGACATTTGAGGGTTACAACTTGTCAGCATTCATTCATTGAACACTCTAATTAATTAGTGTCCTATTAGATAAATTAATTAAATACTTTGATTCAGGACTAATAAATCGTGCATGAGTTATGTGGCCATGTATACGTCCCATGCATGCACAATGGTTATTCTGGAAAGATTTTCTACCGTCTACAATAGAACCTATATGCGCCAAACTTGAGACCATGGCATGGAGGTGCTATGAATATCATTTTAGTTCATATATAACATTACAAAATAAACATTATATTTTTCAAAAACATCATCCAAAGAATAAATTTATGGAGGTTTTATAAAAATAAAAGGATCAATTTCATCAAATTTTACATTAACAGTTTCTTCAATAATTTTTCTTCATTTTATTAAAATCTCTAAAATCCTTAATAGTTGTAGAAGAAAATAAAAAATTCCTTTATTAGTCTTAGGATCAAATTTATAAAGTTTATATTTAGTAAAAAAAAATGAATTCATTACATCAAAAGACTATAAAGTAATAAATTTTTATCTTTCTTCTGATTCACAACTCATAAGGAGTTTTTTAAGAAAATATCATAGTAGAACTTGATTTATAACATAACAAGAAGTACTCATAGGCTCAGTCAAAAAATTTATAGCAACATAATACTTAGTTATAAAATACAAGTGATTTTATAAAGAATTATATTTCTTTATTAAAATATAACATTTATATGTGGTGTTCTAGGTGTATAAAAATTATATGTAATACCTTTCTTACTATAAAATGTCTAAAAATCTATGTTTAGAAACTCACCACTATTATCACTCTGATAGTATCCAAATGTAGGTTTTCTCATTTTTAATAAAACCATGAAAAATATTAAAATGAGTAAGAGATTAAAATTTTTGTGAGAGAAAATAAACCCAAGTAAATATAGTTTAATAATAAACTAAGACATACACATATTATTTACCCCTAATAATTCCAATTTGTGTAAAAAAGAAATAAATACATGAGTACTAACTGTATATATTCTAAAGCTAAGACTTCACTTTTATATTTAAATCTAGACTCATTTCATGAACACCCTACATCGATACCCCTCCTGGGCCATTAGTGAAGAGAAAGAGTGACCCACAAGTCCTATCTCTAGTAGGTCCCTAGTTGGCGACTGGTTCTGAGGGTATAAAACACTCAAATAAGAGGCATTACCCTCAATATAATGAAAATACCAGGAGATAAAATTAACAACCACCAAATACCCCCATCATATACAATAAATGAAACCAAAATACCATACAAGTGATATCATATATGTATGAATATAAAATAAATATAAATGTATCCAAAGGTAAAAAATGCCAAAATAAAATAATTTGGCAGAAACTGAAACAACCTAAGATCATAGTTAGTGCTATGAAAATTGATCACCAATTCCCTTTCATAAACCTAAAAAATAGTTAATATATTCATAAGGTGAGCATAAAATTTATACTTAGTAGGATCATACCCAAGGTATCTTGTGAAAATGTGAAAAGATCATATTAATGCCCCAATGAATAAACAACTAAACTAACTAGCTCCCAAACATGTCAACTAATTCCCCCCAACATCAATAAGGATCCCTCAGAAAATAATGTATCCAAGAGTAGTAAAGTATTATCATTATAGTTTTGATAAAGCCACCCCATAACCACTTTCCCATTAGTTTTCTTCTCTCAACCAATATAAAGACATCCCTTTCTCCCATCCCTTACATATCCACTAATGAGGGAACTAATTGTATATCATGTTTTGTGGGACCAATCCCATATTATATCTTGTGGTACCAACCACAAAAACCATTTTTCATAACCAAGGAAATAGGGTATCATGAATGCATATTACGTCAACCTCATTACCTCCTCCTATCACGCATAACCTTACCACATATCTCATTATTTACCAATGGTATCACCAGAAGCCACTATTAAAGGATGAGAAAGGTAGATGGGGTAGATATCCAGACATATCATCCCCCTCATGTTTGTTTGGGAAAAAACCCCTAAGTTATCTGGTTGTTGGTTAGGTTATCCAGACCAGGTGGGCTGCATAATAAAAATACAAGAGAATATAGGTGTATAATAGTATCCCACAAGACCACACTTATGGGTACACACAAACACCACCAAAAAACCACAATCTAAACACTATTAAATATCATACCACTAAAAGCTAAATATAATATAGAAAAACTAACCCAAAAACATTACACAAAGGGCCACAAACTGGGTTATATTTCCCATTATTTTGTTTACAGTCTAGCCACTAATATTTACCCATTTAATTATTAATTTAAATTCACAATAAATAATTATTTTAATATTAACACATCATTAAATAATACGATATTATTCCCTTTTTACCGAACCACTAATAATAAAAAACCATGTCAATTAGCCACATCTCAACCAAGGCCACCAAGTTACAAACAACCAAGGATACCAATCCACACATAATAAATCAAGCATAAAACATGCATATTCAACTTATTATTTTAATTTAATGGCTTTAAGTATCTAACCATTTAAAGGGTATTATCAAATCAAGATAATAATACATGGTATAATTGTATAACCAACATATATCATGGAATAATAATAATCAATTTCAAGGAAAGCCGATAACCAGATATGCATCACACCATTACCTTTGAATTTTATTAGTTTGGTTTATTATCTTCATTATGTAAATTCATACCAGTCACCCAATATAAATATAAAACATGATAATTACATATATTTACATAAAATATAGTAAATTCAAATCCATTACCTTAAAAGAAGCTTTTAGATTCACTGCACAAAGCCAAAGCAAGAGTAGATGAATCATGGAAACACAACCAAAAAAGGAATCCTTGAATCAATCTAAAATACAATTTCGTCTCATCAAAATCATAGAAAAATAAACCACATACTACAAAAAACAAA
Organism: Viscum album; assembly: GCA_963277665.1. Lineage (NCBI taxonomy): Eukaryota > Viridiplantae > Streptophyta > Magnoliopsida > Santalales > Viscaceae > Viscum > Viscum album. Next base: position 436,071,132 of record OY728119.1, read on the forward strand.
TACACTTTGAAACTTATGAATAAATAAGGAATAACTCTAAGATAAAGATAAAGAATCACCTAGAATAATTGATATCAAATATTTGGAAGCTAAGGATAAACACCAAAGATCATATGCTATTAGAGCTCCCACAATCACTAGGGATCATTTAAATTTTGATAGGAATTATGGGATAATGAGGAAAATTATAGGGAGAATAGAACTTATAGATAACCTAGAAATTTCCCCATTCATGATGTGAATGGTTGGTTCATTCCATACACCTCATGCGGTTTAGATCTTCTGAAAAATAAGGCTCTCAAATCAAAAAACCCAAAGGAATTTCAGATCATGAATATATCCATTCACTCCATGAAACATTAAAAGATAGAACCTCCAAAAATCCCAAAATAAAATTTCATAATATGAATCAATAATTCAAATCATGAACTAATATGAGAAAAAAATTCCAAAAACCTTGTCTCCCATGTTACAAACATTCATTCACACCCTGAATTGGTGATTCATGATGTGAATCACTCCATGTAGTTATAGATTCATGTCTATACCCTCCTATATCTATCTCTATCACATTTCAAGGATCCCAAAACAAAAAATCACAAAGTAATGTGCTATAAGGGTTTGGGATATTAAATAAGACACATCATAAATGATTCTCATCCTCAATAATCAAAACCAATCCAAAAAAGGCAAGCACTAACTACCAGAAGCCACCAAACACTCCCTCAGGAGATACCTATAAAAAATGAATGAAACCATACATAAAAACATAACAAAAAAATATTAAAACATAGAAGTAAGAAAACCAAAAACCACTATAGAATTATAACATCAAAATTGAAAAAATATCAGAGAATAAACAACTTTGGGTATTGGGTGCATATCTGTGACTACCACTCCTAAGTACTATCCTATAAGCCCTAATTATTTTATAGGACTCAAACCAATGGGATAAAATTTCCTCAGAAAACCATAAATTGATAGTACTAAATATCAATAGGTCATTCCATGAATTCCACATCATCACAAATATATAACTCCCCTAGTAGATGATGTGGGAATCATCATGAAGATAATGGTGAAGCTGGGATATAAGGAAGATATCATGAATGTTTTGTAGCTACTACGGAAGTGAAAATCCAAAAGACACTTTTACAACACACCCCAACACCTCGATGGGTCTAAAAAACTAGGGTCATAGATTTCTACCCTGAACTATCCTCTGATGCTCACACTATGGTCAAACCTTTAGGAAACCATGGACCCCTAACTCAAACTTCAAAGGTCTCCTCTGCAGAATGACATATGCCTTCTACTGGTCATACATTACCTTCATCTTCTCACAAACCACCTAAATATTCTTCGTCATTCTCCTCACCACATCATGACCAAGAAATACTACATCCCCAATATTAGTCCAACTCAATGGGGGTCAGAACAACCTCTTGTACACTGCCTAAAAGGGGTACATACTAATGGATGAGTGATATATATTATTATAAGAACACTCAAACAAAGGTAGGTGTCACATCCATGATCCAAAGAATCCAAGATGCATTCCTAAAATATGTCCTCAAATGTTCGGATTATGCTCCCTCTATTCATTTTTATAGGGTTGGAATGTAGTGATAAGTCATAAATGAGAGCTAAAGGCATGCTACAATCGCATCTAAAATCATGGAGTAAAGTGAGGGTCTCAGTTAGAAATTATGGTCCTTAAAGCTCCATAAATCCTTACCAAAGCATTAATGTACTGTATTTATAGAAAATACTTGGAACGTGACTCCCATATCACTAGAAATTAAGTTTACTTTATCATTCAATCCATGATCACCCAGAAAAAATCATACCCCCCTGAGTCTGAGGTAAACTAGTGATGAAATCCATTGAGATCTACTCCCACTTCTACTTAGGGGTATCCAAAGGATACATAAAACCACCAAGGACATGATGATATTCCTTCACCTACTATATACTACACATCATTCCATGAACTCCTCCATTGGATAATTTATTCCCAAACAAAAAAACTACCTCCTCAAGTGACTATACATTTTAGATACACTGGGGTGCTCCACTTGAGGTGATATATGAAACTAATAGAGGACTCTATCACACATCAACAATGTGATGAAAATCTTTCCCTAGAAAATAACTCAATGATGACCTTCCTATGACTACCCCCCAAATGTTTTTTTTATTTTCAAATAGATCACTTTATGGCTGAGTGAGAACCAAACAAAAATCACTTTGAGGCTAAGTGAGAACCAAAAAAGAGTAGTGTGTATAAGGGGATCTACCATTGTAGACACGTGCAACCCAAAGATCCAATGGTGGGTCGGGAAAAGAACCCTATCCAGGACTATAACCACCTAAAAAAACACCATGAAAACATGCATGTCCAAGACATCCAAAGGATCACATGAAAAGTTCAACCTTCACCAAGGCCACCTTCACCATCCAAAAGAATCATGTAATCAATCAAACCAAACCAAATTGGGGTTGTGTACAAAAAAGCATGATGCAATGGTAGAGGAAACCAAGGAAATGAAGATCCATCCAGTGTAGAACACCTTAACATCCACAATAGAAAAAAATTGGTCCCAAGTCGAACCATCGTCGTCCTTGAAAGTATCTATAGCCATATCGCACTGTGGTTGCCCACAAAAACCCTAGGCTATGAACATACGCACCAGAGGAGCCAACCCGATGTCCAAGAAGAAAGAAAAACAAGAACACACTAGATATGAATTGAAGACTGATGCCAGAAGATCCATTCCGAAACACATGCCGCCCCGCAACTTGAAGATCATCGAAGACAAGAAACCCTCGCCATCACTGAAGGCTGATACTAGAAGACCCGAGTTGACAAATAGCCATGTAGCCACACTGCCTCTCAAAGCTCACTAGTGTTGAAACTATTGGAGGTCACTGCTCACTATTTCATCAAGTAACATAAAAAAACCAAGTGGAAAGCATTATAAAACACCTCAAGCATCACACCCTCAGGAAACTGAAGAAATTAGGAACTGACCAATTGCTCCTTCAATAAGTCAAAATATTCCCAACAATGATCGTTTTAAATGAAATACTAGTATTTTATGGTTTGGGCGATCAACGAGGCTAAAATATAAAAGAAATTAGAAAAAAACCTCAATTAATAACCCATGAGACCAAGAAATATATGGAAATATTCCATGTTATTATGTACTACACAAGAGAAAACCACCACAACCTTTACTATATCCACCACTACTCATTACTGGGACAACACATGTCCAAGGAAATGTACCTATCATATCCAAAGCATGAACTTGTCCAATTTTCCACACAACTAGTGGTGTTGAAGAGTTTTTAAAATGATCCCTATGTGTTCAACATGTTCCTCCTCTATCCTAAAGTATACAAGAATATCATCAATGAAAAAGACTATAAACTAGCCCAATAACTCATGAAACTTGGATTTCATGACTCCCATGAATACTATTGGTTAATTCGTGGCATCAAACAACATGAATATAAACTCAAAGTTTCTATATCAGCATTATAAAGAAATATTCCTAATATCTACCTACTTCACCATTAGATGACGATATAAAGACCATAAATCGATCTTAGAAAAACAAATAGATATCTTCAATTGGTTAAAGAGATCACCAATTATTGGAAGAGGGTAAGGATTCTTGATCATCACCTGATTCAACCTTTTGTAGTCTATATATAACCTCATACCACCATATAATTTCTTAGAGAATAAAATTGAAGCTCCCCATGGTCAAGCACGAGGAATAATAAAGACTTTCTTTATCAAATCAACAATATGAGTACTCAACTCCCATAACTTGGAGGGTTCAATTTGGTAAGGATCCATTGATATTTGTGTAACACCTGACTATAACTCTACTCAAAAATTGATGTCATGTAATGGGGATAGTGTCATAACATAAAAAAAATTTATAGAAAATCTATAAAAACTCTAGGGAACCCCACCACATAAGCTTTCACTGACTCTCCCAACATCTTAAACATCAATTAAATAAGGGGATCCTTTCACCTACCACCCATCCAAAAACCTTAATCATTGGAGAACACCACAAATTTCACCCCCATATCAGAAAACTCAACTCTCCCAAAGAATTAATTAATCAATGCATGAAGGAAATACAACAAATCTATACCAAGAGTGAAATCATATGGTTATATCTATAACATAAATAAATATCCCAATGAATGATGCTATTTTATCACCAGTCTATATTACCGATACATATTAAACAATTTATCCTGTCCTTTAACTAGCATTGATAACACTAGGGGTGAAAAAATACTCTCCATGCACATTCAAAGTGATCGTAATACAGTGGGTGAAATAAAGGAGTGAGAAGCTCCAAAATTAAACAAAGTACAAATAAAGTTTTATGATAAACTAATTATACCTCAAATAATCTATAGGCCCTATTAAACTAGTACCTATATCACATGAATATAGCATCAGTTAGCTCCTCTACCTTGATATGAATGACCTCCAAGTCTACACTCTGGTTTGGGTCCCTTATGGTGAGGGAAATAATAGGGATACCTTCTACCAACTTCACCTCCTCCAGGATGAGAACACGCCTACTGAATATAATTTGGAAGTCCCTACTACTGATATTGCCTCAGGTGAAATTTCTACTATTTCTGGAAGGATTCATGACTATCCAAACTATACTGAATCTCTATGGATGATGGAAACTGCCACTGATAGTGACTACAATCTCCACAACCAAAGCACAAAATGGGAGAGATCCTGATAGATGTAAAAGAATTTACATCCCTAGAGAAATTAAATGTTGAATACTGCGTCCATCTCCCTACCAATCTAAATATCAATTGGCTTGATATCCGTGACCCTCCATCCAAGGCTTTTCTCCTCAGAGGTCCCTGCTAACCCTCAACTTGGGGTGCTCAAACCTGCTCATTCACCTTCTCTATCACCTTCACCTTATTTTTTCACCTCTAAATACATAAGAAACATAAATAAGGTGACTACATAATAGTGGGTGGGGTGAAATTATTCCTCCATGCACTCTGATAGGGACTCCTTATCAGGAAATATTTTAGGAGAAAATCATAGAAGGTATGTAAACTTAATACCAATTTTTTTGAACACTCATACTCCCCTACTAAATAAAGAGAAACTCCTGACCCTTTTATGCATTCACCATTTTCAATAAGGAATCAACCTTAAAATACTGTTGGAAGTCATCCCAAAATACATCAGTCTCTTTTCACTTCCTGAGATAGAACATTTACCACTTGCATGCTTCTCCCCTAAACTAGATAACAATTATGGGAACTCAATACTCGAATCAAGCTCAAATAAAAAATAATTTGATATCTAACTACTTTATCTTGTTCTCCATCTCTATATTAGATATTCATATCTTTTATTTCACCAATATTTAATGTTTAAAGGTGCACAATGTTTTTTACCATTGCTCATTCTGCTGATCATGATTGACACTCTGGTGGTCAATAGGGTTAGCCTATTGAACATCCCTAACTTAGACCACACAAAAACAATGACCAACCAATAACTCTTTAAATAAAGGAGTAACAACTAATTATAGTTGAAATGGATTCATTTAGATTCATTTAATTAATTCATATATTCATTCCTAGAACCACCCCATTCAAAATTAAAATCAAGAAAGTATGATGCATGTACCTATCCACGGTCCCTTTCCTGTAAGTAGCAACACTTTACTAAGTATATTCAAAGATCTTAAGTTCCTTGTGTTAGATCAAATGGGGATATTAAATCCTATGTTCTAGTTGATCTTCATTTCTTTTGTCACATACTAAGTTCAACTAACACCATTTCCTTACCAACCCATGAAATCCTCACTAGTTCCAAACTCTAAAATCTACCCTATATCATAATCAAACCTTTTATATCACATTATCATGAACCCCTTCCACTGGTACCTCTCCTAGGTTGACAATGAAGAGAAAGAGTGACCTTACGAGTCCCATCTCTAGTAGATCTCAGGTTGGTGACTAGCGATGAGGGTATAAAACATAAAAATGGGAGGTATTTCCCTCAATACAATAAAAATATCATGAGATAAGATGAATGAAAACTAAAAAATACATCATATAAAAAAATCCAATAAAATTTACATCCCATATGGATGAATATAAAACATATAAAATTCCTCCAAATATAAAATAACATTGAAATAAAATATTGTGGAAGAAATAATAATAATCCAAGCTTTGAGCTAATACTATCGAGATAGATCACCAAATCCCTTTAGGAAACATAAAAAATTGTTTATATATATGCAGTGTGATAATAACATGTATGCCCAGTAGGATCATACCCAATGTATCTAATGAAAAAGTGAAAATAGCATACTAATGTCCCAGTGAACAAACAAAAAAACTAACCAGAACCTATACATGCTAACTACACTACTATAAATATGGCCTTTATCAGTGCTAGAAAAGTGCATTAATTGCGCTAAAAAAGCGCTGTTAATTGAGGCGGAGATAAAGGGGGGTCCCTTTTATCAGCGCTTCACCAAGGCTATATAACTAAATAATGAATATAATATCAATAAATTAATATAATAAAAATGTAGATAAAGGTTCCCTAAAACTAATTCTCCTTTATTTTACCGCTCTCACCCAATGTGAAGATATCCTTTGCTCCCATCCCTTCCATATCAACAAATGATGACTCCAACCATATTTCATATCTTACAAAACCAACCACATATTATATATTGAAATACTAACCACATAGCCTATATCTCATAAAAAATGTATTAGGGTACCATAAACATGTAGGAAATCAAACTCATTCCCTCCTCTTACCACACATGACCCCCACTACGTATCTCATCATCCACCACTGGCATCACCAGAAGATGCTTCTAAAGAGAGAGTGGGGAAGAGGATTAATTAATATACCCATATCCTCTATATCTAGGATGTTAGGGAAAGATACCCCTAGGGTCTATAGGTGTTAGTTAGGTTATCCAACACATCTGGGGTGCATAATAAAAAACAAGAGAATATAGGTATATATAGAGTATCACACAAGCACACACCTATGGGTCTACACAAGAAACACCAATCAAACCCCCATAAGAACACTACTGAATATTATTCCACTAATAATAAATTATATTTCATAAAAACTAACCCATAAACATCACATAAAGGTCCACAAATGGATTCTATTTCACATTATTTTATTTAATAGTCTAACCACCAAGATTTATCCATTTAATCATCAATTTTAAAGACAAACAAAAAAATTATTTTACCATTAATAAAACATTAAATAAAACAATATTATTCCATTTCAACCAAACGAGTACCATGAAACCACCACATCAAGACACTACATCAAAAACAAGGCCACAAAACTGCACAACCAAGTCCACCATGCCACACATAACAAATCAATCATAAAATAGGAATATTCAAATTAGTATTTTCTTTTAATGACTTTATGTATTTAACAATTTAAAATTTATTATCAAATAAACCCAACACTAAAAGGTATAATTCCATAATAATAATATAGCATGGAACAAAAATAATCAATATCAAGGAAAGTCGATAACCACATATGCATCACACCATTTCCTTTAAATTTAATTAGTCCAGTTTATTATCTTCATTAAGGAAATTCATTACATTCATCCAATATAAAGAAAAGGCATGATAATTCCATAAATTAATATTAAATAGATAAAAATTAAATCCCCAACATTAAAAGAATCTTTTGGTTTCATTAAGAAAAGAGAAATCAAGAGAGGATGAACCATGGGGGCATAACCACACAAGTAATCCTCAACCAAATCTAAAATGCAAAGATGTTTCATAAGAATCATATCCCAATAAACCCCAAAATCTAAAAAACATAGTTTCTAAAAAACCTATAAAGAAACTAGGATGAAATTGGAGAGAAATAAAAGGAATCACCCAGAATCACCGATGTCAAATATAGAGACCCTAATTTTTCATACATTAACATTAAATAACTTTTTCGGAATACTTAAAGCATTATAAAAATAGACTCCCAAATACCGTACTAGTCTAGTGCCTTCTAAATCATGGGAACGTAAACACTGATACATAAGTGAGCTATATTATCTCTCACTAGGTTCTTCTTGACTTATAATCTTCTTATACACATCAAACATAATACATATCTTCATAACCTGGGGAAGGAAACATAAAAGGGGTGAGATTAGATTCTCAGTAAGGGTAAAAAAGGGAGACATGTAAGAATAATCATGAGAATAAGTGTGTGATAACATGATCATGAAAATATAAGATCATACCTTTCATATTAAAGATCATATATATAAATCATGGCATAAAGATTGGTAGTTCATAAGACATGAATCATAAGGAAACAATGAACATAAGAGATGAAAGAATAAAATAGGAATAAAACATGGAATTTTGGTAGAAACATAAGAATATAATATTATTCCCATATTGGCCAAGGCACCGCTTCCAAGGACATCTTGGTAGTATGGATTCACTCCCCATACCATCTTGGTAGTAATGATTCACTCCCTTGGCCATATTAATAGTATGAGTTTACTCCTCATACCATATTGGTTGTCATGGTTCACTCACATGGCCATATTAGTATTCAAGGTTCATTACCAAGACCATCTAAATCCATCTCATGAGATATATATCTTTACACAATGCATTGGAGGGAGATTTAGGTCTCACCCGTCTCATAATGAAATCATATATACATGTGCCACAAGATCATTACAAAATAACATCATAACCCATGAATTTAAATGGGTATTATAAAAATGTAATATTATCATTAACTATGAAAAAAATTAAAGTTTTATTATCATTTCATCAAAATAATAACCCATGAAAAGAAGAAGGTTTCAAAAGTATATAACTCATGAAAGAGAAACAAGTTTCATAAACATCATGCCATTAAAATGTAATCCATTGAGAGAAATAATATGAATGGAAACATTGAATCATTTCCCTAAAAATACATGAGTAACACCAACAGATTTCATCTTATATGGGAAATAATTTTGAAATATATTTTAAAAATATTTCTTGAGGAAAATATCTTTTCTGCAGTGGAAAATTATTTTTAACACATAAAATATTTTTGAAAACCTTTTTATTTGAAAATAGATTTTGAAAAACCATAAATAAGGATTTGAAAACAAATAAAAATTATTTTTCTTTAATATTATCTTCATGTGTCATTTTGAAACATTTTTTAAAACATGGTTTTTTAAATAAAATAGATTTTCGATCAAAGAGGGAAATACAGTCAGATTTTTCTTAATAACATTTGATTAATTATTTTAAGTACCAAAGAGTGTAAAAATGGTAATAATACATGGATATACCTTTAAAAAAACACAGGATAAGTAAAATCATGAGTATTCCTGATAGATGAATCATAATATTTCATCAATTAAAGTATAATCATAAAAATCTCAATAAATGATGAGATTACTTTAATAAATTCTTACCATTTTTTAACTTTGGATTATACTCTCTATGTAAGAAAATGAATTTAAATAGAGATTAAAATATTATTAAAATAAGTATATTCACGATATAATAGGTTAAATGGAATAATATATACCTCTAAAAATAATTTAGGTGTATAACTAAACATGTGTCTGAAAGAAGGAAAATTGAGACAAAACTGTCTTTCTGATTTAGTAACTTTTGAAATATTAAACCTTTGAAAGAAATATCATACAATGGATATCTAAATACCCATAAATTTAATAATAATATTCATATAATAAATTAATTATAAGTATATACACCACACAAAAGAAAAGAGTGGTGTATAACGTATGTATCACACATAAATAAAAAGCGAGATAAAATTTCCCTTACCCTGTGTCTTGACTCTCTTAATAATTTTACAATATTAATATATAATAAATGTATGTTTATTAAAAATATTTTATAGAATAATAATATTATATATAATACCTTATATGGTTTTATTATTACCTTATATTACCCACTTGTTAACAATTATATGTTATGGTTACACTTAGGGTAATATCCGCTCTGTCCTTTACATGCGTCTTAATTTGTTATAAATTTGGTCCTTATATTTATATAATAATTTATAGAATATAAACCATGGTATATATATAATATATATAAATTATATGTGTATTATAATAATCTATATAATATAGAAGTTTTAAATATAATACACCATTAATAGAGATGGTAAGTCGTACATACGCATGAACACTGTTTCTGTTTTTATTTTCGTATTAAAAGAAATAAAGAAAATGAAATATTAGTATCTATATATGTATATATATAATTATTATAGTATAATTATTATATCATATATATCATATAATTTCACTAAACCCATCCTTAATACATTCCATGTAGTGTGTGAACAAATCACATCGCTGTGAGGGAGCATTAGTCCACACTTCCTCAAATGAAATTATCATATTTACACCAAATGGAAAGTAAAAATATATGTGTTGTAAAATGATTAAATAATCTTAAAGACATAATAAATATAATATATAACATATATAAACATAGTTTCCATCATAATTTCTACCATGATAGGTGGTAAAGGAAAAATGAGAAATCATCGTTTCGTGAGGTGGTAGTTCGCCGTGCATGTAAACAGTACATTCATTATCCATTAGATGGAAGTGTTTTTAAGTGTAGATAGAAAACATAGAATAAGAATATCCTAGTATATTTGTGATATTTTTTTTATACAATCATATAATAAGAAGAGTTGAGTGGGTGGATAATTGAAATAAAATAAAAGAACTTGAGGAAGAATGGTACCTCTTATTCGAGTAACTCATTTTGGATTGCACCAAATGGATTCCTTGGATTTATTTGTTCCTAAAAGGAGTAGGATTAAGGGAGGTATGTTTATGAGCTATTTTTTCATATATTGGTTGAGAAAAATTGTCTTGAGAGGTGTGAGGAAGTGGGCGGAGAGGATGGCTTTTTATAGTGGAAGAGGAGTGATACTCTTGTAAATTTTGGGAAAAGGAATTCCACCCCCATTTTTCCCATGTCAAGTGGATCCAATAATGTACAAAATTATATTAAATGGAATATAGGTAAAACATATGGCCATAAAATGTCTTTTTTAAATGTTTATGGGTCATTTGGGTCCTTAAGATTAATTTTTACCCCCTTATTAAGCTTAATCTTACCTTAATCCTTGTAATTAATTTTAATTAATTTCACTAATATTTTTGGTAAAAAAATAAGTTGAAATTATTAGAAATTACAACTTATGATTATTTAAAATATGGAATACCTTTTTAAAAATTCCAATAATATAATTGGTGGAAATTAATTTAAATTTAATTCTGCTGACGGGACGACACTGCGGGTTTTTAAAGTACAAATGATAAAAAAATTATAACTTTTTAGATCTAATTTCATTTTGAACTTGGTTAAAATGATCTAAATTGTATTAATTTATAACAATATTATCTAATTAAACTTTTAAATCAATTTAAAATGTATCTTAACGTTATAAATAAATTATATGAAAATGTAGTTTTGAATTAAAATTCGGTATTTTTCACTATTCATCTAAAAAATGAAGTTTCTCAGAAAAATAAAAAAAATTCACCCTAAGATAAAATTGAAATTATAAATTAAAAAAGAATTTTATTTTATCAAATTAAAATTCTAACTTTTTTTAAAAAATAATTTTATTATTTTTCATAGAAGGACATTAAAAATAGTTCATTCGAGAAAATAATATTTTTAAACATATAAGGACTCTGTGAGAGATTATATATGTTGGGAAAAATACCTAAATGTGTCTTTTTGATATGTTTTGGGTGTGATTTTTTTTTTGAAAAAATTCAGATGATCGTAAATAAGTATGGTTAGTGTTTTACAAAATCAGGTTTTTAAGGTTGCACTGTTTCCTAGTGTTTGCCAATTTTTCGGGACTCAAAATCAAAAGTTTGTTTTGTAAAAGGAAGATTTTCACATAGGAGTGAATAGTACATGGATCATGAAGAATAGTTTGTAGATTAAAAAAGTGTTATGCGAAATATCGAAGGAAATTAGAAAAGGAATGGAACCGCGAAGCACAAGATGTAGACCGCGTATGGGAACTGTTCACGGGGAGAAAACGGTTCACAATGAAGGAATGTGGTATGAAGGATGAATTATCATTCATGGAAACAAGGAGGTGATTTGAGAAGCCTCAAAGGGTGTTATTAGAGAAAATGAGATGATGACTTGGGCTGTTGCGTTGGAAGAGTGGCGATATCCAGACTGCGTAGGGCAGGACAATTCACAGGTGAAGCAGTACGTGGTGAAGGCTATACCACATTGAAGATTTGGTAAATATTGGATTAGTGTATTTTTCAGATCTATTTTACTATATAAGGAGATATAATCTCATCATTAATAAAGAAATAATTTCTTTAGATAATATCTTTGATTCGGTAAGAAATTAAGCTAAGTTCGAATGAGTTCACGGGGATTCGGTGAATGAGAAGTGGTTCGTGGGGAAGTGATTCTGTGAAGGGTGAAGCAGTTCACAGAAGAAATTCCATGAAAGGTTTTTGTGAGAAACTGATGCCTATAGAGTAATAAGTTGTCTGAAGAATAAGAAAGTCCATAGGTGGTATGCGGAAACAAAGATGGTATGTAGAAGCTGGAAGTGGTATGCGGAAGGAGGTGATACGCAGAAGGAGGCGATACGTGGAAGTGGAGGCTATATGTGGAAGAGGAAATCCACATAGAATACCCAATACACAATATGCGGAGGAAGTAAGGAGGTTTTCAGAGGACTTGAGGAAGCTTTCAAAAGAACTAGAACAGTTCGAGAAAGAAATTTCAGCTAACCTATCAGTACACAGAAAAGTGGATTTCATCTACGGGTGAAAAAGGGACTTCAACAAAGCATCTACCTATAGTTTAGGAAGCATTATTTCATAAAAATTAAGTTAAATAAAAGTAAATAAATCGTGAGTGGATCCCTTCCAATAGTAGTGAGCGAAGGAAGTAGAAGACGATGATCCTTTCCACTGACAATGAGCTAGAGAAAGAGACAGAGAGTGACCTTTGGGAATGCAATGAGTAGACCCTAAATCTTATAAAGGGAGTGAGCCTAGGCATATAAGTGATCTAGCTTAAACCTCTTAATTGGTAGTGAGATTTGGTTGATTTGGAACATCATAACATCACTGTTGTATGCTCCTTGGATGTAGCCTAGTGAGGGGCTACCAAGTAAAATCATTGTGTCCTATGCATGATTTCATTTCTGTTCATATATTTATATGGATTAAAGAGAGAAGTGTATTTTTTTAATAAAAAAACAAGATCCAAAGGGGTAGGAGTTTTAATCTGTTATACCCTGATTCACCCCATCTCAAGGTATTGGATATAGTAGACCTAACAATATATTTTCTTATCAACGTGTTTTATTTATATAAAAGCATTATAAAAAATATTTTAAAAGTATATATTACTATTCATATTACTAAGTTTAATGTATAAGTTATAATTATCTCATTTAAATAATTGTAATAATAAAATAGATTTTTTACAAAAACTCAATGTTGCATGTATCATATGCCAAGTCATTGTTGTGTGTAACATATGCCAAGATAGTACCATGTGAAAGGAATGTTTGACTTAGTTAAATGAAATATATCAATGAAAGTTAATTCATTTGAAGAAAAAGTCCATAAAAACTTGGGGTGTTACATTCTACCCCCCATAAAATGCATTTTTCCTTAGAAATTAATCATTCATGTAAAGAAAATGAGGATACTTTTGCTTCATCATATCCTAAAGTTCCTATATAGATTCCTATAACTGGTGATTTCTCCACAAAACTTTGACCAGGTGAGTGGTCTTGTTTCATATGACTTTATCTGTATAATCTATAATTTCAATTGGTTGTTCCTCATAATAAAGATCCTACTCCATTGGTATAACCTCAAAGTTCAGTAAATATTAAGGGCCAGGCATGTAATTACTCAATATAGATACATGGAACACGTCATATATTTGAGAGATATTTGGAGGAAGTTCCAAGTGATAGTCTACTATCTTGATACAATTAAAAGTATTAAAGGGACCAATATACCTAGGGATTAGTTTCCATTTATTCCCGAATCTCATAGCTTTATTCTAGGGATAGATTCATAGAAATACCTTCTCAGCAACCTCAAATTATAGATCACACTATTAGTTATCAGCATAAAATTTCTATCGAATTTGAGTCACCTTGATATCCGGTTGAATGGTTCTAACCTTCTAGACTATTTCTTTAGCGATCCCTAGTCCTACTAGCTTTCTTTCTCCAACCTCATCCCAACACATTGGAGCTCTAAATTTATTCCCATAGATTCATAAGGTACCATCTTAATTATTGAGAGAACGATATTGTTTTAAGATATATCAACTAGAGGAAGGTGTTGATCCCAACCACCTTTGAAATCTAGAGGACAAGATATCAACATATCCCCTAAGGTTTGGATTTTTTCTTTCAGACCGATCATCTGTCTGAGGATAATAAGAAGTGTTGAAACTCAATTCTATATTAAGTGATTTCTATAAAATTATTCAGAACATTGTGGCGAACCTCAGATCCCAACCCAACACAACGGAATGTGGTACTCCATGAAACCTTACAACTTCCTTTATGTATATCCTAACAAGATGATCTAGAGAGAAGTATTATATAATAAAGATGAAGTGTTCTAACTTTGTTAGGAAATCAGCTACCCCCATATAGAATTAAACCCTTTAGAGGTTTTTGGTAGTCTAATTACAAAATCCATAGTGAAGTTCTCACATTTTTATTCTGGTATGGGTAATGGATGCAACATCCCTTTATAATTTTGTCTTTAAGACTTAACCTTTTGGGCATAGCAAGCAACGAGATACAAAGGAACTTGACACCCTTATGAGTTAACTTTGTCATAGGACTAGATAGTCATGAGAAATTATACAAAAATAGTCAACAATGTCCAGTTAAACCAAGAAAACTTTGGATCTCTATCACTGTGGTTGTTCTTGGCCAGAATTCAATAGCCTCCATCTTTGATTGATCTACTACTATATCATCTCTTGAGATTATGTGATCCAAAAATGAAAGTTTTTTACAGACAAAATTAACACTTTGTAAATTTTTCATGCATCCTCTCCTTCCTTAGGGTCTTTAGTACAATTCTCAAGTGATATTCATGCTCTTCATTTCTCTTTAAATAGATAAGAATATCATCTATAAAGACTACCACAAACTAGTCAAGGTAATATATAAATACTATATTCATCAAATACATGAGGACAGGAGGGTAATTACTAAGATCGAAAGAAATCACTATATATTCATAGTGTCTATAACTTATATGTAATTCCCTATTGGGTATGTACTCATTATTGAAACTCAATTGATGATATTGAGAATGGAGGCCAATCTTGGAAAAGTATTGAGCTCCGTGAAGTTGATCAAACAAGTCAACATACGAGGAAGATGATACTTGTTCTTTATTGTGATCTTGTTTAACTCATGATAATCAATACAGAGTCTCATTTCCCCATATGTAATTTTCTCAAATAGAATAGGTAAACCCCAAGGTGACACATTTGGACAAATTAATCCCATATCATGGTTTTCTTGGAGTTTATTCTTCAATTCCTACAACTCAATTGGGCATATTCTATAAGGAGTCTTTGAAATTGGTGAGGAACCAGGTATGTGTTATATTACGAACTAAAATTCATGTTTTGGTGAAAGGCTAAGAAACTCTTCCAGAAAGACATCCAAAAATTATAGAAAATATTCTTATAATCGATGTCGAAATATCCCCAACCATTTGATATAAACATCAATTTGGAATGGGAACTAAGACCCATACACTAAATGTAATATCCATAGGAAGTTCATTATTATCGTCACATTGATGGATGATCATAGGAGGGTTTGAAATATCAATCATAACTTCCCTTCCTCGATAATTGATGTGGGATTTATGTTGAGAAATTCAATACATGGCTAGGATGACATAAAATTCAACCAAAGGAAGAATGAAATGATTTACAGGAAGAACATTCCCACAAACTTCTACCAGAGGGGAATCATAGACTTGGGATGAAATCATCATACCATTAGAGGTTTTAATTAATAATTCCACATCTAATTATTTGGTGTAATATTAAAACCCTTAGAAAATTAATTATATATGAAAGAGTTGGTAGATCTAGAATCAAATATGACATTAGCAGTTCTAGAGTTGATGGTAAGTGTACCTTTCATCACGTCATTATCGTAACCCTCATAAAAAATAGTGATTTCATGATATTTCCCCTTGTCCCTTAGCTTAAGAGGTTGTTGACGTCATTCATCATCACCAGCCCTTGGGTTTTGGTAGTGGTTAACACAATGACCATTCTCCTTACACTTGTATAACTGAATCACATGAGGTTCATTTTATGTCTCTTTTTCTCTATTTTCATTATTTTATAACTTATTCCCATCACTTCAGCAATCAAATTTCTAATGGCCTTCCCTCACACACTTAAAACATTTATTAGAACCCTTAAGGAAAATTCCTCCATGATTCTTCCCACACTTAGATCATAAAGTAAATATCATATTCTTCTCTTCATGGTTTTTATATTTTCCTTTAAACTCTATCTTCCTTTTCTTGTCAAAACCATGAAATTGATATGTGACTCTAACATCCATTTAAACCTTGATTATACAATAAAAAATATCTTTATAGCTACTAAATTATTTTGTGGACAACACCATTATGATATTTAATTTTAATCCACTGAAGAAACAATCAACTTTACTTTCAGGTTGGAAGATAATTCATGTATCATACCTTGTAGGCCTCTTGAAATTAACCTCGTAGGTGAAAACAGATTCATCATCCCTTTGCTTCAACTCAAGGAACTCTTTCTTTATCTTTCTATGAAGAATCCAAGGAAATTACTTACTAAAAAATAAGTTCTTTAACTCATTATAATCCATGGATTAAATATCATCTTTCCAACTCATATTATTAATTAGTGTCTACCACTGGTCTGCTTCACCTTCTAATTAATAAACACCCAGAATGAATTTCTCATGCTTCAAACATAGAATAACTGAGAATATATTATTAGTAGTACTGATCCATTGTTCAAAAAAAGTGGATAATAACACCCTATGAAAGAAGGAAGACATTACCACATTAAGGACTCAATATAATGATGTTCCCTCCTTTGCTCATTTTGAATTCCAACATGATTCATAGCTTGAGAAAGATATGTGAGTATAGTAACAAGGTTTTGAAATCCATCTCCCATAGCATTCTGTTGATCATGAGGAAAATTGTTACATTTTCCATCACAATCACCATTAACATGGTTCCTTTAGGTTTCATCCATTTACTTAAACCAAAATCATAGGATAAAAAATAGTTATCCTAATAAGGAACCACATAATCATGAAAAGTCACGTACATGATGAATAACTTATGAAACCTTCTTTAATCTATAACACTTTAGGTTTATCCTAGATTATTTATAGCCATATTGTATTTAAATACTTCATGATGGTTCATGAAGAGTTTGTGGATTCCCAAATCATATCCACTGAGAGTGTCAAACCAGGTGCACAACAAGTCCCATTTTCATGTACCAGATTACCCTAAGTTAGGCTCATGACATCTTGTTGGAGTTATTACCCCTAGGAACATCTATGGAATATCTATATCCACTTGTAGTATCTAGGTAAGTATGTATTTCTAGGAAGACATTCACTCTATCCTTTACCAAAATTCCATGACATTTTTCTATACTATTCTTTATCCTTAGACTTATCCCTAGACATGTACTTAGGGTTATCACTAAGGTTTTATCATCATAGCTTCCAAAGGTTAACTAAAACTTTAATCCGATACAAACTATATTGACCCTGGCCTTTTATACATTAAAATTATATAACTTTTTTGTAATACTTTAAACATTATACAAAAATATGCTTGAAGACCATACGATTCTAGTGCTATTGGAAACATGGAAACTTAAAAACTGATACATAAGTGAGATACACTATCTGTCATTAGGTTCTTATTGAATATTACCCTTATTAGACACATAAAACATAATACATATATTCATAACCTAGAGAATGAAACAAAAAAAGGGGTGATATCAGATGCTTATTAAGGATAAATAAGGGAGATATGTAAGCATAATCATGAGCATAAAGTTATGATAACATGATCATGAAAATAGAATATCATAACCTACATATCAAAGATCATATACAAAAATAATGGCATAAATATTGGTAGTTCACAATACATGAATCATAAAGAAAAAATTACAACAAACCGTGAAAGAATAACATAGTAATAAAACATATAATTGTGGTAGATACATAAGCATATAATAATATTTCCATAGTAGTCAAATAATTGATGCCAATGCCATATTAGTTGTATGGGTTCACTCCCTATACCATATTGGTAGTCATGGATCACTCCCATGGCCATATTAGTACCATAAGTTCACTCCCATGGCCATATTAGTAGTCAAGGTTCATTACCAAGACCATATTAGTCTATCTCAGGATATATAAATCTTTACCCAATGCATTGTAGGGAGATATAGGTCCCACCCATATCATAATGAAATCATACATAAATGTTCTAGAAGATCATTAAAAATAATACCATAAACCATGAAATGAAGTGGGTATAATAAACATGTAATATTATCATAACCTGTAAAAAAAGATATAGGTTTCATAATCATTTCATTAAAATAATAACCCATGAAAAGAAGCGGGTTTTAAAATCATATAACCTGTGAAAGAGAAACGAGCCTCATAAACATCATGCCATAAAAACATAATCCATTCAGAGAAATAATATGAATGTAAACATTGAATCATTTACCCATAAATGCATGAGTAACACCAATAGATGTATTCTTATATGGGAAATAATTTTGAAATATCATTTAAAAACATTTCTTGATAAAAATATCCTTTCTGCATTGAACATAACTTTTTAAAACATAAAACATTTTTGAAAATATTTTCCTTTAAAAATAGAATTTAAAACTTATAAAGGAAGAATTGAAAATAATAAAATCATTTTCCTGAAAATTATCTTCAAGGATAATTTGAAAAGATTTTTGAAAACATTTTTTTTTTGAAATAAAACAGATTTTCAATCAAAGAGGGAAATGCGATCAGATTTTTCTTAATTAATTTAAGTACCAAAGAGTGAAAAATGGTACTAATACATAGATATACCTTGAATAAAATTATTATATGGAAACTCATGATTTTTTTGATATATTAATCAAAATATTTCATCAATTAAATCATAATCATAAACAATATTGATAAATAACGATATTGCTTCAACAAACTATTACTACTTTGTAACTTTGGATCATACTTTCCATGTGAGAAAATAAATTTACATGAAGCTTAAAATATCATGAAAAGTATGATATTAATGATATAAAAGGTCAAATGGAATTATATATTCCTCAAAATAGAATGTAGGTGTATAAAAAAACTTGTGTCTCAAAAAAGGTAACTTGAGACAAAATTGTCTTACTGATTTGGGAAATTTGGAAACATTAACCCCATGAAATAAAGATAATAGAATTAATATGTAAATAACCATAAATTTAATAATAATAATAATATAATACATTCATGGGAATTATATACACCACACAAAATAAAAGAGTGGTGTCTAAGGTATGAATCCCATAGAAATAAAAAGTAAGATGAAATTTCCCTGACCTTGTGTCTTGAATGTCTTCGTACTCATACAATATTCATGTATAATAAATGAAAGTTTATTATATATATTTTACAGAATAATATTGTTAAATATAATACCATATATGTTTTTATTATGACCTTCCATTACCCGCTTGTTAACAATTCTATGTTATGATTTTACTTCTGATAATACCTGTTTTGTTCTTTGTATGCGTCTTAATTTATTATATTTTTGGTCCTTATACATATATCATAATTTACAGAATTTAAACCACAATATAAATATCATATATATACAATATATTTTTATTATAATAATCTATATAATATAGAAGTATGAAATAGAATACACCATTCATGAAGACGATAAGCCGTTCGTACGCATGAATGTTGTTTCCGTTTTTATTATCCCATAGAAGGAAAGAAATAAAATGACAAATAAGTTTCTATGTATGTATATATATAATTATTAATGTAGAATTATGATATCATATATATCATATAATTTTACTAAACCCATCCTTAATACATTCCATGTAGTGTGTGATTGAATCACTTTGTTTTGAGGGGGTAGTAGTCCACACTTACTCAAATGAAATTATTGCATTTAACCCAAATTGAAAGTATAAATATATTTGTTGTAAAATGATTAAATAATATTAAATAAATAATAAATATAATATATAATATATATAAACATAGTATCCATAAAAATTTCCACCATGAGATGCGGTAAAGGAAAAATGAACAATACTTGTTTCGTGAGGTGGTAGTTCACCATACACAAAAACAGCATGTTCGTTACCCATTAGATGGAAGTGTAAGTGTAGGTATAAAACTTATAAAAAAAATACTATTATATTTAGGATATTTTTTTATATTATAAAATATTGTAATAAAAAGTGTTGAGTGGGTGGAGAATTGAAATAAACTAAAAGAACTTGAGGAACAATGTTACCTCTTATACGAGTAACTTCTTTTGGTTTGCACCAAAGGGATTACTTGGATTTCTTTATTCCAAATTTGAGGATTCTAGTATGAAGGTATGTATTTTAAAGATCTGTTTTTCCATATATTGGGTGAGAAAATGTGTCTTGATAGGTGAGAAGAAGTGGGAGGAGAAGAGGCCTTTTTATAGTGGAGGAGGAGTGACACTCTTGTAAATTTTTGGAAAAGGAATTAAATCCATATTTTTACATGTCAATTAAATAAAATAATGGTAAAAATTATATAAAGGCTGTATAGGTTCTAAATATGTCCATAAAATGGATCTTGGACAAGTTTCTAGGTCATTTGGGCCCTTAATATTAATGTTTAGTCTCTTATTAAGCACAATCTTACCTTAATCATTGTAATTAATTTTAATTACTTTGACTAATATTTTGCGTAAAAAACTAAGTTAAACTTATTATACATTATAAATTTTTATGATTCAAAATATGGAATCAATTTTTATAAATTAAAATCACAAGAGTGGAAGAAATCAATTTAAATCTAATCCCACTGATGGGATGTTACTGTGGCTTTTTAAAAAAATGATCAAAATATTCCTAAGTTTTTATATCCCATTTCAATGTGAGATTGGTTACAATGAACTAAATTGGATTAATTGATAAAAAATACAATTAAAATTTAAAATATAACTTTATATTATAATTAAATTACATAAAAAATCAGTTTTGAATTTAAATTCAGTATTTTTCACTATTCATAAAAAAAATAAAGTTTCTTAGAAAAAATCCCAAAAATTCACTATAATCTATATTAAAAAATCTAAATTAAAAAATTAAGTTTATTTTATCAAATTAAATTTCTAAATGTGTCTAAAAATTAATTTTATTATTTTTCATAGAAGGATATTAAAAGCAGTTCATTTGAGAAAATAATATTTTTAAACATATAAGCTCTTTAACAAAAATTATATCTTTTATTATAAATATGTTTTATTTATTTAAAACCATTTTAAAAAATATTTCAAAAATATTTATTACTATTAATATTAATAATTTTAATGGATAGGATATAATTATCTCATTTAAGTAATTATAATAATAAAAGATATGTTTCAAGAAACTTAATGTTGCATATATCGTACACCAAATTGGTGTTACATGTAACGTATTCCAGGATGGTTTCTTGTGAAAGGAATATTTGACTTAGTGAAATGAAATATATCAGTGAAAGTTAATTCATTCAAAAAAAGGTCCATAAAAACTCAGGGTGTTTCATCGAATCCGCATAAGCTAAGGATGAATGCCAAAGTTCAGTGGCTATTAGGGATCCCAAAATCACTAGATATTCAAGAGGAATTATGAGATAATAAGGGAAATCATAGGGAGAATAGGACTTAAAGAAATCCTATAAATCACCCCTTTCATGGTATGATTGGATGATTTACACTGTGAACCTCATTCAATTCACATATATTATAAACAAAGCACTCGATCCATCAAACCTAGATGAATTTCACATCATGAGTATATCCTTTCTCACCCAAAAACATTAAAATAAAAATCCACCAGAAACCCCACCATGAAATTCCATGTCATGAATCAATAATTAATTTCATAAAATTCTCCTAGACATAGATTTTAAAAACCTGGTCTCCCAAGCTATGGATGTTCACCCACACTATGAACTGATGATTCACGATGTGAATTACAAATTTTCATTATAGATTCAAATATAGCACCCCTCCCTTGCTCCATCCCATCTCAAGGCTCCCAACACCCAAAAATCACTAAGTAATGGTGTATAAGGGTATCCACTATTTCAATTATGGTTCTTAACAAATTTACAAGGATCACAAACTCTATTTTAGTTAAGGTTAATTTATTGTAGTTCTATAACATGTACTTTCCTAGAAAATTTGGTTAAAGTCCTAAAATCGTAGTTTTCTATTCCTTTATTATAAAGCTAAGATAAGTATTCTATTTCACTTAAAAAAGATAAATTCTTATGTATTAAGACTTATAGGTCAATTTTATTAACATTCTCACACTTATCAACATATAGAATGTAAGTACCTTGTAACACCCCAAGAATCCACAGTACGATTCTCTATAAGTTATACAATAGTGTGTGATGTACGCAACACCAAGTTCAAGCACACCACGTCTTATCAAACTATATGTTTAGAAAAAGGTTATGAATATTAATAACCACATTTTTAATTTTATATATATCCCATATAATTTTAACATTCATCTTTTGTGTTTCTTAGACATAATATAAGGACAAATACATTTTTTCAGATAAAAGAAGTATTTTTCAGAAAAAGAAATTTTACCGCCTTTTAATGGAGAAACCTTTTTAAATCCAAAATTTGAAACTTTTATATATTCAATTTGATAAAATAAACTTCTTATTTATAATCGGGGCATAAAAATTTAGTTTTAATAATTTTTTGGTGTTTTTCTGATAACTTTCATATTTGGGTGAATAGTGAAAAATACAAAATTTTAACTGAAAAAAACTATTTTAATCAAAATAATTTATAGTGTTAAATTATACATATTAATGGTTTGGAATTATAATTAGATTATATTTTTATCATTTAATTCAATTCTGGTCATTAAAATTAATTTCAAATTTAAATTTGACATAAACACATGTCAATCTTTTGATAGTTTTTACTTTTTTAAAACCCACTTTTTGGTTTTGACAATGGTAATTAATTTTAAATTAATAAATGAAACTTCTATGTTTTAAATCTGGTAAAATAGACATCATTTTTGGATTCGTAATATCAAAATTATCTTAGGGTTAAATTTTTGTATTTTTCTGAAAACATTCAATTTTTGATTAATAGTGAAAAACCCTGCGTTATTGTTTAAAAAAGACTTTTTATTTAAATAATTATTTATTTTATTTAAATTAATTTTAAGACAAAATATATACATAATACCTATATTAGTTCAATGTAATTTACTGGAGTCATTTTATTATAAAATAAGATGTATAAAAGTTTATTGAATATTTTTAATGTTTTTTACCCACCTTCTAGGTGCATTTGAAAATTTGCATAAAACATAATTTTACCACTTCTATGAATTGAATTTCTAAAATCTGAGAAACACTGTTGATATTAGTAAGTAAAATGTGGTTTAGTAAGATGCAAATAAATTTTGGTGAATAGTAACTTTTGACTTTTATTTACCACGGTTAAAAGTAAATAGGGTAATTAAGGGTAAAAATGGTAATATAATTTCCCTAAAACATGTTTTAATTCTATTTTATATGTATAATTCGACCATAAAAAACCTTTGGAATAAAATATGACCCCCTTTGGTCCATTTGGATAAGATTATGACATTTATTATTATTTTATTTAAAGAAGAGTTAAACGAGTTAAATTCAAAGTTTAATAACTAAACCATTTTAATATAGAGTTATACATAAGATAAATATTACTATAAATATTAATTAGAAACCTAAAATAATTTCCTAAATAATGGTATTTTATTTATAATTTTTATACATTAAATAATTTAATTTATTTATAACCCAATAGAGATGCAGTAATTACTATATTAATGAAAGATTAAAATAATTGATATTATAAATATCCAAATAAATGTAATTTGAGAATTTTGATGAATTAAACTAATTTTATAGGTTAATATTACATTTTAGGGTTGATTAAATAATTTTTTTTCGAAGTAATCATGATTCTATGATTTTCATAAAAACCAAATACTAAATAGTGTCAAAATTGACATAATTGAGTTTTTAAAACAAATACTATATTATTAATTGATATAATATTCCTAAAAATATAAAGTTCGTCCAAAGAACACAGATAAGGTTATATATATTAATAATGAACCACTTGGGGTTCTATTGGCTTGTTATAGTAAGTTTATTAACCATTTAATATAAAAATACAAAGAGACATGGTAAATGTCAAACTATTTAACTAAGAGTTAAATATAAAATATAAGGTTAATGTGGTGACCTAAACCTATATAAAACCTATTTTTTAAGAGATTTTAGACCCATAACAACCTTATCCTCTAAATAAATAATTTTGGATCCATTAGAAACCAAAAATTATTTTATTATAAAATAATATTTCAAGATTTTCCTAAAGTGACCCTCACCTCTCTTATAAAAGGGTACTTTCCATTATCTTAATTTAACACCTCCAAAGCCATTTTAATCGGCCAAACCCTACCTAAATATCCTCCAAACATTTTACCTTCATCCTATAGCCCTTAATTTGGTCAGAAAGCCAACCTAAGGAGCCATTTTTATCAAATAAAAAGGAAGAACATGAAGAAAAGGTAAATATTTCATCACCTCTTTCAATTTTTCTTCTTCTTCCACTTCCTCTTTCTTTATTGTTTCCATTATAAAATAATAACTACGGTATATTCTATATACTATGATGTTATTATAAAATGGTACAACCATATTAATTATTCTATCCATCATATGAAATACAAAGTCACCATACGTGCGTACGTACGGCTTACCGTCTCTACGTCGTGGTGTAGTTTGTTATTCAAACACTTCATTATTTGGATGGGTATAATAATTTGTATAAGTGATATAAATAATAAATTTAATATGTTAATATTTCTGTATATATGATATACCATCCAATTACATACGATTTCACCATGAATATAATGATATTGTCGCTCGTGCATACGTACAGATTACCGTCTCCACGAACACGATGAGACGTCATTCCCCATCATAACCATTGAAGAATAATTTTCATTCGATGATTAAAAATAATGTTTAAATACTTTATATAATTCTTAATATGAATCAAATACATCTTATCCATAACAAATATGACTTACATACCAAAACATATAAAGGAAAGCGAATTAGTTAACACCCGAAATAATGATACTACTAAAATATTATTAACAAAGCAATATTAAAAGATCATATATGATATAATATTTATTAATGTGGTTCTTGTATAATTTAAATACAATTATGTAACTATTATACAGGCGGTAAACTTACCCTCTACTAAGTAAAAGTACAAGGTTAGGGGTTTTCATCTCACTTTTATTCCCGTGAGATTAATGGTATATTTGCCACTATTACCTTTTGTGTGGTGTATGTACTGCCCATGATTGTATTGTTTGCATAATATAATTTAACTTATGGGTATTTACATCATCATTGTATGATCATTCTTTCATGGGTTGTATGTTTCGTAATTTACCAAATCGGTAAGGGAATTTTAAATTTCAATTTCCACTGATTCGGTTTTACAGAAATTTCAATGATTACTTTACTCCAAGATTATGTGTGAAATAACTATTTTTTTAATTATTTAGTAATTTACACTCCCCTTTTCATGTATATACTTTTGATAGACATAATCACTCCATTGATAAATTCTCAAGTCATCGATATAAACTTGATAAGAGTAATTTTAACTCAATTTCTATTCATTGAGTAAACATCCAATTCATTGGTGTTGTTTTTACAAGAATATGTGTGAATGTCCTATGATTGATTTACATTGAATATCTAATCATATTGAGTGTATTTATATTTTTCACACATAATTATTTCATTGATTTATCCTTAATCTAATGATACCGTCTTTATAAAGGAATTCATCTCAACTTACGTTCCATAGAGACTTCTTTGTTGTTATGCACCAATTCACTTTTATTTGGTTCATATACTGTACTTTGACATAATATATCATGAATCCCTTTATTATCATGATATTATAAAGTTTTTATTACCTAAATTATTTTTATTCAAGCGTCTCTCATTTGGTTAGGAACTCTAACTAAAATATCATTTTAAATGTTTTAAAGATTTATTATTCTAAATCTTTCTCATTAATGTCCTTGTTTTAAAAATAGTTTTAAGGATTTATTTATATGGTCATTAATGTTTTAAAATTAAAATTCCCTTTAATAATTTTCAAAGTGGTATGGGACACTTTGATTCAAAAATCTCTTTTAAATGACTTCTTGGATAAATAGTGCGTCAATTAAATATTTTCAAGAAAAAGGGGATATTTCTCTAAAAATAGGTTTAATGACTATTTTCATCTATGTCATTATCCTTCAGTGTATTTTATTCTTGATTGAGGTTAATTAATCATAATACAATCATCCATATTGTATTGAATGAGTTATATTTGACTGTGGATGTGCTATTTTTATGCCATTCATGGTTTGTGTTTAAAATATTGACATTTTGTATTCTAGTTTTAATACAAATGTTTCGATTATGTTTCACCCTTTCATATGAGGGATGAATTGGACTTAGTAAGTGACCGGTGGAGACCATTATAGATCCTCGATGCATCGGTAGGTCTCATGAGACAAACTAGTGTCTTGGCACAAGGCCTTGACAAAATCTTATTTGTAGTCTTGCCACAAGGCCTTGACTATGTGGTTATGAAGTATGGAATTATGCATTCCATCATTATAAAATTGGATATTTATTTGTCATGTGATTATTAGACTATTAGAATATCCATGTGAATAAGTTAATGGAATTATTTCGATTTATATTTTCCATATTATGATTATGTTTAAGTTTAAAAGGATTTTGTTTTAGTATTATACATTGCCTTAAATGTTTATGCTTATTTATGAAAGTTTCTGATATATTATTATCCTTACTGAGCATCTGAGATCACCCCTTTCTATATTTTATGTTTCCCAGGATGCAAAGAAGTATATTATGACTAATTTTCAGGGATAGTCTAAGGGAAATTAATGTGGTCAAAGGAGACAATGTTGTTGTTGTTTTTCATTTTATAATGTAGTGTAAAACTTATGAATATATTTAGTACTTCCAAGGCTACTAAACTGATCGGTCTTTTGAGACACGATTCCTTGTTTCATGCCAATGTTATGTAATAATACATTGAATCTGGATACCTAGGGTTGGGGCATTACAATTGGTATCAAAGGAAGTTTAGTACAAATCTTGGAAGCTAGATTTAGAAAAACTCTGATTAGAAAAACTACCCTGAGATAGAATTTGAGTATTAGTATAGAAGAAAATTCAAAACTTTTGGTAATGTAAATATTATGTGAGTTTTGCAAGCAATAAATCCTTGTCTGCATACGAGAAGGTAGAGGCGGCTCTGGCACAAATGCACCTAGGAGTGAAAAATCTGACAAGAAGTTTCAGGCTTGACCCAGGGTATCCTGGTACACAATAACGGGCCTTGTAACACTCTTGGTTATGACAATATTAGGGGATATGCTTAAGATAATTCACATTTTCTTTACAAAACGATTTGAATGATTTTAATATAAGACGAGAATAAATAACCTTGGTTAATCCTAAGGTGTTTTAGATTGAAAATAATGTGTCATGATATTCTCTAAATGATTTTATGACAATTATTACTCACACAATTCTTTCTGGTTTTAGTCAATAGCTGGATTCCAAGAAAGTCATTGTAACAATGATCATGATGTACAAGGTCGGAATGGTGGTGGAAGTGAGAAGAAAAATGGAATGTTGATAGGCATAGAAGATATCATGTTCATGCCAAATTAGTTTTCCAAAAATATGATCAACAGTATATATATTAACCAACTCCAGGACTCAATAAAGAAGAGAAAGGAAATGAATGATAAGAGCTCCAGCAATGGAGACCATAGAGAAAAGAAAGCTCAATTTCCATCATGCAGGAAATGTGGAAGGAGAATCCCCAGAAAGTGTCTCAATGGAACAAAGAAATTCTTTATATGTGGGATATAATGATACAAAGTAAATAATTTCCATGAAAAAATGAAGATTACTATGGAAGAAAATAAAAATGATCCCAAGAATCCATTTACAATCATTTTCCATAAATATAGGGGACCTGGCCATTACCCAAGTGAATGCCCTATTCTCTAGGATAACCTCTTGGTCAAGGAAGAACCTATGTGGAAATAAATGGATGGTGGAATGTTTAAAATTATTAGTGCTCTTTGTTGATGGGATTAATTTGGAATAATTTTCTCTTGTATGTGTAACCTTACAGTTTGTTATGTGAAAATTCTATTTTAGGAAGAATTATCTTTTCTATTGTTTAAATAGTTATAAATAACCTTTTGGGTTTATAAATCCTTGAATTTGGGGAAATTACAAGTTATTATATTTTGGGATGAAAATGCGAGGTTTGAGATAACATTTGTAGTGAAATTATGTTATGGTTATTTTGAGGAATTTATCTCATTTTGGGAATGTTATAAAATATAGTTTTTGAAAAAGGACAACATGCAGACCGTGTGACAAAATATCATGTCGAACAAAGCTGTGGGAATCGAACCCACAACCATAGTGCGATTGAGATTTATCGCCTACCACTGGACTATGTGAACTCCCTGGTTAGTGTGACAAATTCTTTTTAGTTAAATGATTTTATTGATCAATGATAAGTTTATTTGGTATCTTATGTCTTATCAAATGGATATCCTTAGTATAGGAAATGATTTGGTGATTAAGTGATAAATGTTATTTTGGAAGATGTTTTCTCTGTTGGGAACACTAAATGCCTAATGAAAATAGAATTATTTGGGATTTCATTTTAGGAGTAATGGTGTATTTTTATCTATATTTTTATTTTGGATTTATAGCGATTTGGGTTATTTATGGAAATGATTAACCTATCATAGAGAATATGTGATTAGGTTAATTACTTTTTAGTATGTGACTTTAAGAGTAGTCGATGTTATTTGGAGATACAATTTAACATGGAGGACTGCGTAATCAAATTCTTTTAAATTTTGGGTTTCAATATTAGTTCGGATTATATTATAGGATTTTAAGGAAAATTTTTTATTGAATGGTATTTATTGAACTTTGGGTATTGTTGGTTTAATTTTAGGAATTAAGATTAATATTTCTTTCTCTAAAGGATTATCCTTTTAATGGATCATATGATCTTGTACTAACCATTTTGGTTTTTGTTAATTTCTAAAGACAATGTAAATATATAGTTTATCCTTTGTGGATTATGTGATTCTCTATAAGTTGATTCTACCACTTCAGGTGTGAACAAGTCATCTTGAATACCCATCCTTTAAAAAAAATGAGTTAGTGGTAGAAATTTATTAAAGAATGAAACTATACTTAAAAATTAAGTATATCTATTTATGTTCTTAGTCAATATCATAAAAAAATTCCTCAACTTTATGAAATGGAACTTAAAACAAAAAACGTTATCTGTTTACTTTTCCTACTGGGAAACTAATGACCGTTTAACCCATCACAAGTTTGTAGTTTTATTATTGTTAAAATTCTCCTAATCATATTTTCTATCACTCTCCATCAGAACTTGACACTTAGTTTATCTTCCACATCCATGTTTTCCTACATGGAATCCTAGTATGGGTTATCTCAGGTGACCTTTGAACTTTTCTTTATTTCCTTTAAAGTGATAATTTTATTGACTCTTTCTCCGATGTGCGACTTTAAATAAAGTTCCTAAGACTAATTTTAAAATTTCAAGGACATAATTTCCAAAAGGGGGAAGAATGTAACACCACAAGATTCCACGATACACTTCTCTTTATGTAATACAATAGCTTGCGATGCACACAACACCGAGTTCAAGCACACCAAGACCTATGAAAATATCCATTTAGAAAGTATTTATGAATTGTAATAAACACATTTTTAATTTTATATATATCCCATATAATTTTAACATTCATATTTTGTGTTTCGTAGATAAAATATAAAGACAAATTCAATTTTTCAGATAAAAGAATTATTTTTCAGAAAATGCAATTTTATCGCCTTTTAATGGTAAACCCATTTTAAATCCAATATTTGACACTTTTATATTTTAAATTTGAAAAAATAAACTTCTTTTTAGAATCGGGACATAAAAATTTAGTTTCGATAAATTTTTGGTGTTTTTCTGATAACTTTCATATTTCGGTGAATGGTGAAAAATACTAAATTTTAACTGAAAAAAACTTTTTAACCAAAATAATTTATAGTGTTAAATTATAAAATTGAATGGTTGGGAAGTATAATTAGATTATATTTTTATCATTTAATACAATTTTGGTCATTATAAGTAATTTTATATTTTAATTTGACATAAACACATGTCAATCCTTTGATAGTTTTTACTTTTTAAAAACTCGCCTTTTGGTTTTGACAATGGGAATTAATTTTAAATTAATAAATGAAACTTCTATGTTTTGAATTTAGTAAAATAGACATCATTTTTGGATTCATAATATCAAAATTAGTTTATGGTAAAATTTTGGTACTTTTCTGAAAACATTCAATTTTTGATGAATAGTGAAAAACCCTGTGTTATTGTTTAAAAAACTACTTTTTATTTAAATAATTATTTATTTTATTTAAATTAATTTTAAATTAAAATAGATACATAATACCTATATTAATTCAATGAAATTTATTGTAGTCATTTTATAATAAAATTATATGTATTAAAGTTTATTGAATTTTTTTAACGTTTTTTTACCCACCTTCTTGGAGCATTTGCAAATTTGCATAAAACATAATTTTACCGCTTTTGTGAATTGAATTTAAAAAATCCGAGAGACACAGTTGATATTAGTAAGTAAAATGTGGTTCTTTAAGATGGAAATAAATTTTGGTGAAAATTAACTTTTGACTTTTATTTACCACGGTTAAAAGTAAATAGGGTAATTAATGGAAAAATGATATTATAATTACCCTAAAACATGTCCTAATTATATTGGATATGTATAATTTGACCAAAGACAACATTTGGAATAAAATATGACCCCCTTTGGTCCACTTGTATTATATTAGGACATTTATTATTATTTTATTTAAAGAAGAGTTAAAGGAGTTAAATTCAAAGTTTAATAACTAAACCATTTTAATATAGAGTTATAAATTGGATAAATTAGACTATAAATATTCATTAGAAACCTAAAACAATTTCCTACATAATAGTATTTTATTTATAATTTTTAGACATTAAATAATTTAATTAATTTATAACCCAATGATGATGCAATAATTACTGTATTAATGAAAGATTAAACTAAAAGATATTATAAATATCCAAATAAATGTAATTTGAGACTTTTTATGAATTAAAATAATTTCTTAGGTTAATATGACATGTTAGGGTTGATTAAATAATTTTTTTTCTAAGTAATCATGCTTTTATGATTTTCAAAAAAAACCAAATACTAAATAGTATCAAAATTGACATAATTGAGTTTTTAAAACAAATACTATATTATTAATTGATATAATATTCCTAAAAATATAGGGTTAGGCAAAAGGACATAGATAAGGTTATATATATTAATAATGAACCACTTGGGGTTCTATTGGCTTCTTATAGTAAGTTTATTAACCATATAATATAAAAATACAAAGAGACATGGTAAATGTCAAACTATTTAACTAAAAGTTAAATCTAAAAGATAAGGTTAATATGGTGACCTAAACCTAACTAAAACCTATTGGTTGAAAGGTTTTCTAAATATCCCAACCTTATCCTCTAAATATATAATTTTGGATCTATTATAAACCGAAAATTATTTTATTATAAAATAATATTTCAAGCTTTTCCTAAAGTGACCCTCACCTCTCTTATAAAAGGGTACTTTCCATTCTCTTAATTTCACACCTCCAAATCCATTTGGATAATCTAAACCCGACCCAAATATCCTCCCAACTTTCACCCATTCATCCTAGATGCCTTACTTTGGTCAGAAAGCTTGCCTAAGGATCCATTTTTATCAAATCAAAAGGAAGAACTCGAAGAAGAGGTACATATTTCATCACCTCTTTCAAGTTATTTTCTTCTTCCACTTCATCTTTCTTTGTTGTTTTCATTATATAATAATAACTCCAGTATCTTATATATACTGTGATATTATTATAAAAATTTTATAACCATATTCATTATTCTATCCATCATATGAATGACAAAGTCACCTTACGTGGGTACATACGGCTTACCGTCTCCACGTCGTGGTGTAGTTTGTTATTCAAACACTTAATTATTTGGATGGGTATAATAATGAGTATAAATGATTTAAATAATAAATATATCATGTTAATGATTCTTTATATATGATATACCATCCAATTAAATACAATTTCACCATCAATATAATGATATTGTCGCTTGTGTGTATGTACGGATTACCGTCTCCACGAACGCGATGAGATGTCATTCCCAATAGAAACCATTCAATACTAATTTTCATTTGATTATTAAAAATAATTTTTAAAGACTTGATATAATTTTGTATATTAATCAAATACAAAAATTACTTACGTAACAAAACATATAAAGGAAAACGAATCAGTTAACGCCCGAAATAACGATACTACTAAAATATTATTAACAAAGAAATATTAGAAGATAATATATGATATAATATTTATGTATGTGGTTTTTTATAATTTAATAACAATTATTTAACTATTATATAGGAGGTTAATGTACACTTGACTAAGGAAAAGTACATGGTAAGGTATTTTCATCTCACTTTTATTCCCGTGAAATTCATGCTATATTTGCCACTATTACCTTCTGTGTAGTGTATGTACTGCCCCTGATTGTATTGTTTTTGTAATATAATTTAATTTATGGGTATTTAAATCATCATTGGATGATCATTATTTCATGGGGTGTATGTTTCGTAAGTTACCAAATCAGTAAGGGAATTTCAAATTTCAATTTCCACTCATTCTGTTTTACGCAATCTTCATTGATTACTTTACCCCTAGATTATGTTTGAAATCACTATTTATTTACTTAGTAATTTTAACTCTACTTTAAATGGATATACTTTCGATACACATAATAACATCATTGATAAATTCTCAAGTCATAGATATAAACTTGATAAGAGTAATTTTAAATCAATTTCTATTCATTGATTTAAACATCCAAGTCATTTGTGTTGTTTTTAAAATAATATGTGTGAATGTCCTCTAATTGATTTTCACTAAATAACCAATAATATTTAGTGTATTTATATTTTTCACACATAATTATGTCATTGATTTGTCTTTAACCTAAGGATATAGTCTTTATAAAGGAACTCATCTCAACTTACATTCCATTGAGACTTATTTATTGTTATGCACCAATTCACTTTTATTTAGTGTATATACTATACTTTTACATAGTATATAATGAATCCCTTTATTTTCATGATATTATAAATTTTTTGTTACCTCAATTATTGCTATTCAATCATATCTCATTCGGTTAGTAACTCTAATTAAAATATTATTTTAAATTTTTTAAAGATTTATTCTTCTAAATATTTCTCATTAATGTCCATGTTTTAAAAATGGTTTTATGGATTTATTTATATGGACATTAATGTTTTAAAATTAAAATTCTTTTTAAAAAGTTTCAAAGTGGTATGGGAAACTTTGATTCAAAAATCTCTTTTAAATGACTTCTTGGATAAATAGTGCGTCATTTAAATATTTTCAAGAAAAAGGGGATATTTCTCTAAAAATGGTTTTAATGACTATTTTCATATATGTCAATATCCTTCAGTGTATTTTATTCTTGACTACGGTTGATTTATCATAATAAAATCATCCATATTGTATTGAATAAGTTATGTTTGACTGTAGATGTGATAGTTTTATGCCATTCATGGTTTGTGGTTAAAATATTGAAATTTCGTATGCTAGTTTTAATACGAATGTTTAGATTATGTTTCACCATTTCATATGAGGGATGAATTGGACTTAGTAAGTGACGGGTGGAACCCGCTATAGCTCCTCGATGCATCAGTAGGTCTAATGATACAAACTAGTGTTTTGGCACAAGGCCTTGACAAAATCATATTTGTAGTCTTGGCACAAGGCCTTGACTATGTGGTTATGAAGTCTGGAATTATGCATTCCATCATTATGAAATTGGCTATTGATTTTGCATGTGATTATTAGACTAGTAGAATATCAATGTGAATAAGTAAATGGAATTATTTCGATTTATATTTTCCATATTATGATGATGTTTAAGTTTAAAAAGATTTTGTTTTAGTCTTATACATTGCCTTAAATGTTTTTACTTCTTTATAAAATTTTCCGCTATATTGTTATCCTTACTGAGCATCTGAGCTCACCCATTTCTATGTTTTATTTTTCCCAAGATGGGAAGAAGTATATTATGACTGACCTGCAGAGATAGTCTAAGGGAAATGAATGTGGTCAAAGGAGACAATGTTGTTGTTGTTTTTCATTTTATAATGTAATGTAAAACTTATGAATGTATATAGTGTTGGAGTTGGTGGTCTAGAACCAACTACTTTGTACTTTATTCATTAAATAAAAGCCTTTTCACATCTTGATTATTCTTCTACGTGACATGTCATGTGATAATGTCCTAAGGATAGCTGTTGCATTAAAGGGTCGTAGCGGATCCCTGCTGTGATGAGAACCCGGAAGTGCCATAACACAGTTCTTGAATGTATGTTCTATGGCGGGATGATATTATTTTAGGGACACAAATAATACAGGTTATTAGGGGTGAGGAATCATAAAACTTTGAGGCACCTTCTCATGGTGTGCACCCTTGGTAATATCCAGGAGGATATTATGAGAACAAGACCCGCCAGTTGGAAATCCACATTTCATAGTGTCATTGGATGTTCCTATCTGCAGACATGTGTATTGGTCCTTAGACTTTAAGATTATTATTAATGGGTATTACAACTCAAGCACTTAGATGTATTGACAAAAATTGTGACGACACACTGTTCGCAGTGAGGTAGGATACGTTGGGTGCATCATGAGTAATACCACATTAATAGATAATGCGAGAAAGGATCTGTTCCTTCCATTCCATAATGGAAGTAGATATCTCAGGCCCTTTTATGGAATTGATATAGCCTAAATAAATCCATGGCCATGGTAAGGTATGGGCACGTTCAATTCTGGGAATTCAAAGAAAGAATAATCAAGCACATGGGTTGATGGCACTAGCATGCAACCTGCTTAATTGGATATATCGAGACAAATGGATTATATTACACGGTAAGCATTCGTAGGAGGTGACACGTCATTGCGGCGTTAAATTATTTCTCTACGGGTGCCTTGTCTTGTTGCTAGACGCTAACCTTGGACTTTAGGCAGGCTCAACCTAATGCCACTGAGAAAGAGGCCTAGAGGGTCACACACTAAGTGTGTCCATGTATCTCAGTTAAATATTAATTTAACAAGTTAAATAAATATTATTCCCGACTGTGGTTTAATAATTATTTAAGGATGTCTAATCGCATTTATTTTGACACTAGTTATTCGAGATAATATATTGTGGATGAAATAATATATTTATTAGTGAGTAATGCAGTTACATTTATTTAAGAAATAAATAGTCATTACTCAAGGTCTAATAAATGTGGTGGAGAAAAATTGAAAATAAAATTACACACCGTGTATTTTAAATATACACGCCGTGTAGTTTTATGGAAAAAAGTACACGACATGTATTAATTATTACATGCCGTGTAGTTTTTCCAGTTGGGATTTTGAGGATTTAATATTTTTTTATTAAATGATATTTATTATAATCAGTGTGGGTGCATGTCAAGGAATTAATAATTTGACATGGGGGTTTTCAATAAGAGTAATGAAATAAATAAAATGCGTAATGTGTTTATTTATTGTCATAACTCTATTAACCTCAAACCCGATTATAAATATCCTCTCAACCCCAACATTTTGAAGAGCCATTGTTGTGCACAACGGATTTGAAAATACTCTCAAGCCAAGAGAGAATTCCCTTTCCACCAAGAACACCCTCAAGTTACGGGAGAAAGATCCTCCACCGGATCAAGGAGGTCGAAGACGAACATCGCAAGCGAAGGTTCTTCCGCAGTAGCACCCGGAGATCCCTTCAGTGACGTCCAGAGATACATGACACACGTGTGGATCACCGCTAGAGGAATCCTACACTTGGATTCTACGACGCAACGACGGATCACCGAATCGTGACCAGACACATCAACGAAGAAAGAATTCCAACAAGGTAATTCTTATGCATTAATTAAATTAATTATAATCAACATATGATGATCCTCCTCAAGGGTTTCGGGACTCTTCTTTTCTTTTCGTTCTTCATTCTATTTCGAAGATTCTGCGTTTATATCGTGATGGATCTCAGATTGAACGTTGTTTAATGTTAAAATTAAAGTTGGGAAAACCCACCAACGCGCTTCCGCTGCGCTCGGAACCTACAATTGGTATCATAGGGGGTTATATCATTGATTATAATTATTTAGTTTTTAGTTGTTAATTTACGCATTTAATAATTTAGTTATTTCAATTCAAGTTTAATCATTATGGAAATATGAATATCGAGATCTATTCCTCCTCCCTCGTTTCTCATTCACCTCACAGAAAAGAATTTTTATTTTAATTTTGATTAAAACAAAATAGAGGAACTCATCCGGAGGAGCCAAACATTTCTGGCTATATAACACCAGAATACACGGCGTGTATTCGGAAGTACACGCCGTGTAGTATAGGTTCAATGCATTGACTGATCCGCCAAATTAGGCCGTGTATTGGATTCTTTATAAGAATTTAAGACACCGTGTGTTGACCCGAAACAGGTGGCACACAGTTTTCGGAATACATGTCGTCTGGTCCAATGAACACGACGTATAGTCCCTTCGGGTTAGGGTTAGGTCGTGTACTCCATACACGGCCTGCCCGGCTAGAAACCGTGTAATGCGGAAACTACACGGCATGTGTCCCACTATACACGCCGTGTACTCTGAAAATTTCTGAAGTACATTAACATGCCCTATCCCCGGGCGTGTACTTAAGATGGATGGTGAAGAAAAGTACATGCCATGTAGTCGGAACTACATGCCATGTACTCACCCAAATTACGCATATTTATTGAAATTTATTATTATATTATACAAACCCTTGAGACGTGTACCATTGTGCAGGCGTAAAGCTGAGGCACAACACGTGATAGGTGTTTTATATATATGTGTTTAATTTAACATCTGCGTAATAAATGGGAATTCACCGGGTTGCCTCCAAGGTACAAGTTACGTACAAGGATAATTTTAAATGAATTTATTTGTTTAAAATTATGATGGATGAGAATCTCAAGGAAATTCAGAAAAGGGATTTAAGATAAAAGGATTGATTAATTAAAGATAATTAATTGATTCGAGCGTGATTTATCTTAAACAAGAATGATAAAAGAATTGAATGCTAGTTTTATTTATGCATAAATATCGTTGCATGTATGGATGATCATGAGCTAGACCGAGACCTTTGTATATGAATGGTTTCTTTTAATTTATTTATTTAAATTAAATTTTTTGGCCTGCGAGCCATCTCCTCATTAATATGTAGGGCCTGCGCGCCCAAGGATTCTTTTATGTAAAAACCCCTTTTACCCCTCACCTGCGTGTGAGATAAATGCATATGTAATGGATGGAGCTCCCAAGCTAGTGGAGGAAGCTCAAGTCAGGAGCCAAAGTGAAACCAATCCAAAGAGATACAAAGGTGGACAGGTGGAAAGCTGTAAACACGAACCTGAAAGGTTCAAGGTGTTTCTCCCCTAGGTC
Source organism: Viscum album (assembly GCA_963277665.1). Classification (NCBI taxonomy): domain Eukaryota; kingdom Viridiplantae; phylum Streptophyta; class Magnoliopsida; order Santalales; family Viscaceae; genus Viscum; species Viscum album. The sequence continues at coordinate 436,109,481 of OY728119.1, forward strand.
TTGGGTTAGTTTATCAACCGCTAGATAAACTAACCAATAGAAAAGCTCATGATCATACAATTTATTTTATTTATTTTAGTTGCATGGTTTATTTATTGTGGGTGTGTTGTCACGATCACACAATTAATGAATTAAACGAGCATGCAAGATGGAACTAAAATAAAACCGGCTTATACGTAAATATTATCTTAGACATGGTTAATCACATAAGTATATCGCACTTAATATTAACAAGCATGTAATCAAAGACAATAAAATGGAAATTTACGTATAAGGATAAAATCTTTCAAAATAAATATTAAGTCGGCATAGCCTTCCATAATCTTGGTTAGAATCGAACCATAGTTCAAAGTGCTTGACCAACCCTAGTTGGGGTGCTTTCAATTATCGGGGAATTCTAATTCAAGGTTTTGGGTTGACTTGACTTGGTTCGCATCAAGGGTTGACTGCCATAGCAGGACTTGGTGTGACCAAGAGGCAAAGGTTGAGGAAATCTAAAAAGGATTTTAGGATTGGGGAGTCCACTCAGCAGATCAAGGAGCTGCGAGTTAATGCAGTTGGAATTTGGAATGCCTAACTAAAACCCTTCAAGTTGCTTGAACAACCCCAGTTGGGGTAATGCGAAGGGCAATACAGATCCTTGCCACTAGAATATTCACTCAACAGAATATTCAGAAGTCAATGGTGAGGGCTATTGGATTTCGATAAAATAGTGGGAGACTAATAAGTATTTATTTATTTATTTGTCTCAATTTTTGTAATAAAGTACTAATCATTTTATCATCTTAATTTGTAGAAATAGAAATAAAATGACTTTAAACATATCATTGTGCACCATACTCGAAAAAGAAAACCTTCTCACTGGCACCAATTTTCAAGAGTGGCAGAGGCGTTTACGCGTCGTCCTTCGTCACGAAAGGAAATTATATGTGCTGGAAGAGCCTATTCCAGTTGCGCATGGGAAAGAGGATAGTGATGAGGAATTATATCTCTACATAAAACACATGGATGATTCCACAGATGTCCAGTGTTTCATGCTATCGACCATGTCTAATGATCTCTTGAAGCTACATGAAAACATGGACGCGTATAACATGATGTCTCACCTTAAAGATCTCTACCAAGAGAAGGCGAGATAGGAGAGGTATAAGATCTCCAATGCTTTGTTTACCATGAAGCGTGGAGAGTCTGCACCAGCTAGGCCTCATGTAGTCAAGCTTATTGGCTACATTGAATGCCTGGACATCTTAGGGATTAAATTCCCGGATGAGTTGCGTACAGATCTCATCCTATCATCACTGCCCAAGACCCTCTCTAGCTTCATTGTCAACTATAACATGAGCGGCAATGAGAAGAGTCTATCGGATCTTCTGACCTTGATTCGCCAGGTAGATAAGGACATGGGGTGTGACAAACCCATGATCTTTATGGTGAAAAAGAAAAGGAAGGACAAGGAAAAGGGGCCAAAGACTTATAAACGGTCTAAAGCCCCCGAGCACCGTCCCTCCAAGAAGGGGAAGATCCAGAGGCAGGGCAAGGAATGGGAGGTAGTGTGTTTTGCATGTGGAAAGCAGGCCCACTGGAAGAGGAACTGCACCCAGAAGCGTGGGGATGCTAAAGGTGCATTAGTTATCAAGTGAAATATTTCTATTTCTACACATTGGGTATTAGATACAACTTTTGGGGCTCACATCTGTATTCAAATGCAGTAACAAAGTAGATTTAGAATGATTTCTAGAGGAGAGGTGGATCTTCGAGCTGCCAATGGCACAAGGCTGACTGTGTTGGCTATTGGCGACTACCACCTCTCATTGTCGACTGGGATGATTTTGGTTTTACAAAACTGTTATTATGTGCCTAATGTTACCAAGAACATAATTTCTGTATCTTGTTTGGATATGGATGGATTTGTTTTCAAATTTGGAAATAAGGGTTGTATCTTTTATAAGAACAACTTATTTTATGGTATGGAACATTTAAATAATGGTTTGTATGTATTGAATTACGAAAACTAAGTGTTGGCAATCGATAACGAAACAAACTCACATGACTCATACATCACCCAGTTATGGCATCACCGCCTTGGTCATGTGAATGAGAATCATTTGACAAATCTATGCCAAGATGGCTATGTAGACTCTATTGAGATAAAACCACTTGATAGATGTCACGCTTGTTTACAAGGAAAAATGGCCAAAAAAACTTTTGGTGGAAACGGTGAAAGGGCCACAGAGCTTCTAGGATTGGTACACACGGATGTGTGTGGACCATTTCTAGTAGAAGCTAGAGGTGGATATTCTTACTTAATTACTTTTATTGATGATTTGAGTAGATATGGCTATGTCTACTTAATGAGGTATAAGTCAGAGTCCTTAGAGAAATTTAAGGAATTCAAGAATGAAGTAGAGAATCAGCTTGGTAAGAAGATAAAGAAGCTTCGATCGGATTGAGGTGGAGAATATCTGAACCAAGAGGTCATCGATCTTCTACAGGAGTCTGGGATTCTATCTCAGCTCACTCCTCATTATACACCATAGTGGAATGGTGTTAGTGAAAGGAGGAACCACACCTTGTTGGACATGGTGATGTCGATGATGAGTCATGCGGATCTTCCATTATCCTTTTGGGGATATGCATTACAAACTGCAACATACACATTAAACCGAGTACCAACTAAGGCGGAAAATGGAATTCCATCCGAGTTATGAAATGAAAGGAAACCCAATTTGTCGCACACATGTGTATGGGGATGCGAGGAGTTTTTAAGGCCTTCTCAGGAAACAAACTAGCACCCCAGGGCACGAAGTGTATCTTTATAGGATATCCCAAGGAAACGAAAGGATATTACCTATATAACCCTCAAGACAAGAAAGTGATTGTCGCCAGACAAGCCGTCTTTCTTGAGAGGGAGCACATCCTCAAGAAGGATAGTGGGAGCAATATTGACTTCGACGAAGTTGATGCTTAAGATACACAGGAGTTGGTACAGGAACAAGTTCCACAGGTCCCCGTGGAAGAGGTTCCAGAAACACAAGTACTGCGTAGGAGCTCAAGAGAGGTAAGACAACCAGAGAGATTTGGTTTCCTAGTCATCGAGGATGGTGAATCATTATTGTTGAACAATGATGAACCTCTCTCCTACAAGGAAGCAGTAGAAAGCTCAGAAGATGCAAGATGGATAGAAGCTGTGAATTCTTAGATAGATTCCATGTATCAGAACCAAGTTTGGGTTCTGGTCGATGAGCCAGTTGATGTAAATCCTGTTGGATGCAAATGGGTATTCAAAAGAAAACTGGACATGGAAGGTCAAGTTAGAACCTATAAAGCAAGGCTAGTGGCTAAAGGATTCAGACAACGTCAAGGAATTGACTATGATGAAACCTTCTCGCCAGTTGCCATGTTTAAATCCATAAGAATCATACTTTCCATATCATCTTACCATGACTACGAGATTTGGCAGATGGATGTCAAAATAGCATTCCTTAACCGGAACCTTCAGGAAGATGTCTATATGACACAACCAGAAGGGTTTGTGACACCAGGTGAAGCCAAACGGGTTTTCAAGTTGCAGAAATCCATTTATGGATTGAAGCAAGCATCCAGGTCATGGAACATTCGATTTGATGAAGCCATAAAAGAATTTGGTTTCATTAAGAACGAATGTGAGCCATGTGTTTATAAGCGATTTAATGGGAATGCGGTCATCATACTAGTGATATATGTTGATGAAATATTGCTTATTGGAAATGACGTACCAGCCTTACAGTTAGTTAAGGACTGGTTGAACAAGTGTTTCTCCATTAAGGACTTAGGAGAAACAACCTACATTTTAGGGATCAAGATCATTCGTGACAGATCCAAGAGGCTGCGTGGACTAAGTCAGGGTACATACATTGACCAGATACTAAAGAGATTTAGTATGGAAAAATCCAAGAGGGGATTGGTTCCATTGTCACATGGCTTACATCTTTCTAAAAAAATGTGTCCCAGACACAATAGGAGAAAGATAGGATGAGAAAGATCCCATACGCTTCGGATATAGGATCCATCATGTATGCCATGTTATGTACCAGGCTTGATGTTGCCTATGCACTGAGCATGGTAGGAAGATATCAAGCAGATCCAGGAGAACAACATTGGACTGCTGTTAAGACTATCCTTAAGTATTTGAGAAGAACTAAGGATATGTTCCTGGTGTATGGAGGAGACGAGGAGCTTGTCATCAGAGGGTATACTGATGCTGGTTTTCAAACAGATCATAATGATCTGAAGTCGCAATCTGGATATGTTTTCTGTCTCAATGGAGGATTTGTGATCTGGAAGATTTCAAAGCAGCCAGTTGTTGCCAATTCTACAGTAGAGTCCGAGTATATAGCGGCTTATGATGCAGCCAAGGAAGCCGTCTGGATTTAGAACTTTTTCTAGGAGCTTGATGTGGTGCCTAGCAGTAAAGATCCCATTACATTGTATTGTGATAATACTGCAGCAGTAGCTCTTGAAAAAGAACCAAGGTCACATCAATGGACAAAGCATATACTCCGGAAGTATCACCTCTTGAGGGATTTCTGTCAAAGGGGTGAAGTTGCTGTGAGCAGAGTGTCCATGGAAGAGAACGTGGCAGACCCCATGACTAAAGGCCTATCTCAGCAGAAGCATGAATATCATGTGAGAGCTAGCAGGTTAAAGGTTGTTAGCAGTTAGCTCTAGTCCAAGTGGGACTCTGTTGGAGTTGGTGGTCTAGAACCAACTACTTTGTAATTTATTCATTAAATAAAATCCTTATCACATCTTGATTGTTCTTTTGCGTGACATGTCATGTGATAATGTCCTAAGGACAGCTGTTGCATTAAAGGGTCGTAGCGGATCCCTTCTATGATGAGAACCCGGAAGTGCCATAACACTGTTCTTGAATGTATGTTCTATGGCCGGTTGATATTATTTGAGGGAAAAAAATAATACAGGTCATTAGGGGTGAGGACTCATACAACTTTGAGGCACCTTCTCATAGTGTGAGCCCTTGGTAATATCTATGAGGATATTATGAGAACGATACCCACCAGTAGGAAATCCACATTTCATAGTGTCATTGGATGTTCCTATCTGCGGACGTGTGTATTGGTCCTTAGACTTTAAGATTATTATTAATGGGTATTACAACTCACACACTTAGATGTATTGACGAAAACTATGACGACACACTATTCACAGCGAGGTAGGATACGTTGGGTGTGTCACGAGTAATACCGTATTAAAAGATAATGTGAGAAAGGATTTGTTCCTTCCATTCCATAACGGAAGTAGATATCTCAGGCCCTTTGATGGAATTGATATAGCCTAAATAAGTCCATGTCCATGGTAAGGTATGGGAAAGTTCAATTCTGGGAAGTCAAAGAAAGAATAATCAAGCACATGGGTTGATGACACTAGCATGCAACCCGCTTGATTGGAGATATTGAGACAAAAGGATTATATTACATGGTAAGCGTTCGTAGGAGGTGACACATCATTGCAACATTAAATTCTTTCTCTGTGGGTGCCTTGGCATGTTGCTAGATGCTAACCTTGGAATTTAGGCAGGCTCAGCCTAATGCCACTGAGAAAGAGGCCTAGAGGGTCACACACTAAGTATTTCCATGTATCTCAGTTAAATATTAATTTAACAAGTTAAATAAATATTATTCCCGACTGTGGTTTCATAATTATTTAAGGATGTCTGATCACATTTATTTTGACAGTAGTTATTCGTGAGAATATATTGTGGATGAAATAATATATTTATTAGCGAGTAATGCAGTTACATTTATTTAAGAAATAAATAGTCATTACTCAAGGTCTAATAAATGTGGTGGAGAAAAATGGAAAATAAAAGTACACGCCGTGTATATTAAATATACACGCCGTGTAGTTTTATGGAAAACAAGTACACGCCGTGTATTAATTATTACATGCCGTGTAGTTTTTCCAGTTGGGATTTTGAGGATTTAATATTGTTTTATTAAATGATATTTATTATAATCAGTGTGGGCGCATGTCAAGGAATTAATAATTTTACATGGGGGTTTTCAATAAGAGTTAATGAAATAAATAAAACGCGTAACGCGTTTATTTATTGTCATAAATCTATTAACCTCAAACCCGATTATAAATATCCTCGCAACCCCAACATTTTGAAGAGCCATTGTTGTGCACAAAGGATTTGGAAATACTCTCAAGCCAAGAGAGAATTCCCTTTCCACCAAGAACGCCCTCAAGTTACGAGAGCAAGATCCTCCACCGGATCAAGGTGGTCGAAGGCGGACATCCCAAGCGAAGGTTCTTCCACGCTAGCACCCGAAGATCCCTTCAGCGACGTCTGGAGATACGTGACACACGTGTGGATCACCGCTAGAGGAATCCTACACTTGGATTTTACGACGCAACGACGGATCACCGAATCGGGACCGGACACATCAATGAAGAAAGAATTCCAACGAGGTAATTCTTATGCATTAATTAAATTAATTATAATCAAGATATGATGATCCTCCTCAAGGGTTCTAGGACTCTTCTTTTCTTTTCTTTCTTCATTCTATTCCAAAGATTCGGCATTTTATATCGTGACGGATCTTGGATTGAACGTTGTTTAACGTTAAAATTAAAGTTGGGTAAACCTACCAACGTGCTTCTGCTGCGCCCAGAACCTACATATAGAACTTCCAAGGCTACTAAACTGATCAAACTTTCGAGACATGATTCCTTGTATCATGCCAATGTTATGTGATAATGCACCGACTCTAGGTAACTAGGGTCAGGGCATTACATACCTTCTGAACTTTTTACAGTACATTTGTCAGTCCTGGAGTTTACAATGTAAACATCATCCCATAGTTTGATAATGTTGATAAGGTTGTCCTTAAGAAATAAAAAACATATAATATTTAGAATTAATGTTTTTCTAAGAAATTAAACATCACCAATTATAATGATTTCATCCTCTACATTTTCTCTAAAAGTGACTCACCCTCCATTCAAATTTATCAAATTATATAAGTTGGAATCGATTCCTATCATGTGTTGAGAACAAACACTATCCATGTACCATTTGTTGGATTTCCATTACTCAACCTTGTTCCCTAAAAATAGAAAAATAACATCTTTGTACCCAAAATTACTTTGGTCTAGTTACATTAGAAAATAATATTTTAGGAACTAACATCTCCCCAAATCTCCAATTTTGAACAACTTCTAGTTCTTTAGAAAATAATTCTTAATAAAAATAAAAATATAGGATTTAGTTTAAAAAAATTTATTTCAATAACCTACCCTTTTAAATTTTGAGAAAAAGGATACAATTTCAGGTACAAAATAATTTGATTAAAAATTTGGTTTATCAAAACTAAAACCTATTCCATTAGATGTTTTAGAAGTAATTATTTTTTTATAAATTTTCTCAAAATTTTCTTTACTAGATGTTATGTTTGATAAAAGTTTCTTAAAACTACAAACTTCATATTTAAGTTTGAAAATAAAATCATGATCATAAAAATTATGATTATCATATATAAATCTTGAACTATATTTTTGATCTAATTTTATTGAAAATTTAAAGGCTTCATATATAATTATGAAATTATTTTATTATAATTAAAAAGTTTTTCCTTTGTACAATAATAGTTTCATTTTAAATTTTTATTCCCATTTTTTATAAGTATTACATATATAAAAATTTATTTAGAAGTAGTCATATCATCTTTAACATCTGATGGATTTAATTTTTCATTATCTAGAGAAGATGAATAATCATTCTTAGAGGTATAATTAAATTTAGAATGTTGAGTTAAAATTTTCAAGTATTATGTACTTACTTTATCCATGTAGCATTTTTCATCAAAAGGGATATTTGTATAAAATCCAATGATCTTATAACTTTCACTCCCATTTTCTTCCAATGAATTATCAAATGATGTATCAACTTCACTTACACTCTAGGAGGTTTTAGAATACATATCCCTTTACTATAATTTAATCTCTTTGAATTTATTTATTTTCTCTTTTATTTAGGAAAATATGGTATAATATGACATGTATTCTTTCATTGATAACATATAAAATCTGAAAACTCCTTATCATGTCTATCTTTTCTACCTATTCGATGAGTATATTAGAAGTTATTATAATAAAAAATCATATTAATTCTTCTAGAAAGTTTTGAAATATCATTATCACTATCATAAGAATTAATTTTATTATAATGACTACTTTTCTTTTAGAAACCTGATATTTAGAAACTATAGTACAAGAATTAAAAGTATAAAAAGTAGGATTACTGGAGGTAGATGCAGCCCCTACTCCATTCTTTATCTTCTCTTTCTCAAAAACTATTTTCATTATTATTTTATATTTCATGAATTATCTTAGTAAAATTTTTAGAATCATCAAAATATATCCTCTTTGATTTCCATTCCTTTAGCATAATTGTTTTCTGACACTTCCTCCAGGTCACACATTCACACAGGATTACATCCTTGCACTAGTCTTGATCTTATGGCCTGGAATTTATATTTTTGAAAGGAATGTGACCTTTACCACTGGGCTTGATGATATCATCTCCTTGGATGGAATGAGATAATGTGATATCAACTCTTCTTTCTACGGATTCCTCCTTGAATTTCATTTCCTAATTCGGGTCTCCCTTACTGATATAAGACAAATTTATGAATCACTCTACTGACTCTATATTCTAGTGGTCATAGGTTAATTATGTTACTTTGTACCATGTTAGGGTGGATACCTATATTTGAAGTTGATGAAATGACTTTTTTATATTGGGAATCTATAAATACCTTCCTCATATGATATGGGGGAATATTATTCTCATGGAATAAGAAAATTTAGGCTTAGAACCCAAGGTATACCATGATCACCATGAGTCAACTTAAACTCAATGAATAATGTGTCCTCAACTCACTACCTATGGAATCCCGTGATCATCAGATAAGGTGGATCATGTTTTCCACATAATGAACTTGATGATCATCATGCCAGGAAACTTTTTATCATTATATAGGGATTCTTAAGCTCATCACTTAGGGAATCTTAGGATTTACACACAGTAAAATAATCCTAGGATCATCACCTTAGTATAGAACAAATAGGTCCCATGCTTGACAAATAGGCTTCTTATGCTAATCACATGAGGTAGAATCTTAGGATTTTCACCTAAGTAGTGGGGGGAAGATATCCTATACTCATAACATTGTCTTATTAGGCTCATAACTTAAGTATCCCTAGGCTCATTACCTAGGATTGGGTTTATGATGCATCAAGTGGGGTTCACAGGTTCAAATTCGATTGAAGGTTTTCCAACATCTAATTGCTATGTATGATTCAGTCACAAATTTGTAGTATAGTGGGGATGGTCCCACATGAACTCGTCACGTATGGTTCAATCATAGGTTTAAATATGAGTGACGAAGGTCCCAAATATGCTCATCACATATGGGTTAGTCACATACTTAAAGTCCAATGTGGATGGTCCCACAAATGATCATCATATATGGGTTGATCACATCTTAAAATATGAGTGTGGGAAGTCCCATATATGATTTTTCTGTAAGGGTTAATCAAATATTTAGAGTCTAGTGGGGATGGTACCACATACACACATCATGTATGGTTCAGTTCATAGGTTAACATCCTATGATAATTCTATGGCCCGGTGGGGACGTTTGGATAGTGTGGTGAGAGGTGTGGTATACTTCAGAAAGATGATCATGATTTAAAGATTCATCCCCTGAGGGGAGATGGAAGTATGGTGATTTTAGGATTTAACCTCAAAGAGGTGTCTTATGTTCCATGTTAGAAGTTAGGTATCACAAACTACATAACTCATGGTGTATAATTTTATGGTCATTTAACAAGATCACACTATGTAGTTTAATTTAATGTGGTAATGATACTTGCACTGTGAAAGGAGTGGAAATAAGGGACTGTTTGGGGATTACACATTGAAGCCTCTAGAAAAATGGGGGGATCATATCATGCACATTGCATGAGGTATCCTATATTTGTCACATCGGGCATCCTAGGTTCACCACACAAGGAATCATATATTCATATCATTGGGTAGAAAACATTTTAGTATCTTGTGATAAGGAAATTTTTATATAGTTTAATGTTGTGTGACTATTACATTTTCATGTAGTTTAATGTTCCCTAAATTGGATTTTATTCTATATAGTTTAATGTATTATATCCCAGACATGGTGTGTGGGGCTTACGTGTTTAGTTACCTTAGTGCTACTAGGTAGTAGTGACGAATATGCGCAGGGATTACATGAGTGTGCTACGGATGCATTACTAAGGATCATAACTGATGTGCATGGAATTACGCGAGGGATGCCCAAATGTAGTGACTATAATTTCATTTGTACTCAAGGAGCTAACATAAATAAATCCTAATTGGGTAGATGTGGGACCCATTAGCTACCAAAATTTATAAAAGGTTGTTTTTGGTAAAATGAGGTTCCATTTGGTCCTGGAAAGCATTATTTTACACAACTTTAGAGTTTTATGAAAATGTGTTTGGGTGAGGAATGAACTATGAGTGAGAATCTAGAATAAATCTGTTAGGACCAAAATGGGCCTAGATACCCTGAGAGGGGGGTTGAATCAGGGTATGGATATTCATTTTCAAAATTCTTCATGCCCCACTGGATCTTGAACTCTTTATTATTAGGGTCACTTTGTTTGTTCTTGTGTGTTTATGTTGATCACTTATTTTTATTTTTATCTGATGGTGATGCTTTAGATGCAATGCAGGGAAGAAACCAGGCAGACACATAGATTTTTACTTGGTTCACCCTCACTAAGCTACATCCAAGGAGAATACAATGACGATGTGCCGCTGTACCAAATACACTAAATCTCACTGCCAATAATGTTTGGGCTAGATCACTTCTATTCCTAGGATCACTGCCTTTACAATGTTGAGGGTTAGCTCACTACTTTCCCAAGGGTCACTCCCTGTTCCTCTCTCTCTGGCTCACTGCCAGTAGAAAGGATAAACTTCTTCCTCTTCCATTGCTCACTGTACTTGGAAGGTATCCACTCACAGTTTATAGACCTGTAGGTCTCTTAATTATATCTAATGAAATCTGCATCCTTAACTGTTGATATATGCTCTGTTGACATTCAGATTTCACCCATAGACGAATCTCTCTTTGTACCGGGTGTACCAGGCAACCAAAAATCTTTCGCGCAACCCTTACTACATCTTTTGCACAAATTTAATGCCTTGTGTGTAAGATTCAACTTTTGTCTCGAAACACCGTTTGCGCACAACTTCAATCTTTCACACAACTGAAATCTTTCATGCAACGCAAATCTTTTGTGCCACTCAAATCTTTCACGCCACTCAAATCTTTCGCACAATTTCAAAATCTTTCACGCAACTCTCTTTGTGTGAAATTATTACATGATCCGATGCTCGTATTTTCTCTAAGTATCGAGCTCTGTCTGTGTGAGGGGGTCACCAATTATTTATAGACCTCATTGACCCCAATGTGCAAAAACCCCGACGTGTTGCACAAGATTTTGACGTATCGCACAAAACCCCATTTTACATCGCCTTTGGTGCATAAGTCTCTTTCACGCCAACCTCTTATTTCATGCCTTTCTTGAATCTTTCGCATGCGTCCTTCCTTTTCTATTTTTTGATGGTCAGACTGCAAATCATTCCTGGTGCGCAAAATGCGATTTTACGTTGTTGTTGGTGCGTAAGTCTCTTTCGATCCAACCTCGTATTTCGCACCCTTGTTCAAATCTTCCGCGCATCCCCCTATTTTTCACCAATGTTCAAATATTTCACAAAGCCTCATCTTTCATGCCAATGCTTAAATCTTTCACGCAACCTCTTTCATGCTAATTATCCAATCTTTCGTGCACCTCATGCCTTTTCCATTTTTTGACCCTCTGCTTTCGAAACCTGCCTTGCATGAAAGATTCCAAACCACCATATATCTTGTGCATAACTTCTTTTTCCAAAAAAATTCTTCCCCATTTTCCGATTTTGAGGTCCAAAAATTTGGCAAACACTGGAAAACAGCGCCACCTTAGATCTGTTCTTTTTGTAATGCCTCCAGATTATCCATTCCTTTGTCATCATTCTTTGTCAATATAGGTTGTCAAAAATATCTACGGTGTTCGAAAAATCACCATGTAAACCCCCTTTGTCAACAAAATTAACATCATGTTCTTCTTTTTCAACATATAGGTCCACTTTGTCAACACAGAGGTATGATTTATCAACAAACACAATTACCTCAAAAATGCTTCAATGGTACCTTGAGAGATTTTTTCCCAACAAAATCACTATTTCAAATAACTATCATAGTTGAATTAAAATGAGTTTGTGAGAGGCATGTACATCAAGAAAAATTCTATAAAACACTATTTCACGCATTTTTTGGAGTTATGTGAAAATGAGTTTAAACAAGGCATGAACTTTGATCATGAATATGGAAAAAAAGAATTCATAACTTTTTTGGAGTTATGTAAAAATAAGTTGCATGAAGTTTGTAATTTGAGTGAATGTGAGTTCCCCATTGAGAAAGTTGTGTAAAAACTCTTAATCAGAAGCCAATACATCAAAGAAATTTTGTGAGGTAAATCATATAAGTTTGGGATTTTGGGGTTGTGTAATTTATGTAGCCCCAACTTGTATGAGAAAATAGAGTCGATTTTGTATTCCTAGAGGTACCCAAAAAATGGAGGTTGATGCTATATTTATAGAAAATATGTCTTGTAGAGGGAACCAACTTACGAAACTCTTCTTGGATCATGAAAAATTGACAAGCTCATGCCATTTTCGAAAAAACATGGCATTACAACTCTGGTTCAGGCAACTTGAGCTGTGTGAGATGCTAATATTTTATTGTTAGAGTTTAGTTCAAGTATTTGTGAATATTATGTCATTTATCACCTTTCTTACGTAACTCATATTTGTGATTTGTTTGGAGTTTCACAATCTTCTCATAAGCTTCATGAAAATATGGATATTACTAAAAAACTACCTCAGTTGGCCATCATTCAAAAGTAAAACTTCAAATGATCATAAATTTTGATCCATAATTTCATTTGGGCTCTATGACTAGTCAAATAAAATCATATAAAACAAATAGTTCCCGTATTTATAGTGTATACACCATAGAATGATGTTTTCTGAGTCCAAAAACCACATAGAAGACCCTAAAAAATGTGTTTTCAGCATCAAAACCCTTTTCCATTTTTTCTGGACCCATTTATTAGTTCAAAAAAATGAACACCCTCAAAATGTAGTTTGGAGAGGATGTAGTGTTAGATAAGGACCCATTTTTGAGGAAAGAATTAAAAATATCCCTATCTTGATTCTCACAACATCTCAATCATATTAATTAAACAATAAACCAAAATCTCCATTCCCATGTGAGTCATGATTAGTGTGAAAAACATGAGGCAATAAAAGAATATAAAACTGGTGAAAAGGTTTCATCATAGTCTACACCTTGATGATATTTAATCCCTTTTGAAACTAATCATACCTTATTGATGCTTACTTATCCATTCATGTCTAATTTCTCCTTAAATTACTATTTTTAGCCAACATGATTTACATCCACTAGAGGATCTACCAAAATCCGTACTTAGTTTTTTACATGAAATCCATCTCAAATTCATGGTTTCTTCCATTTTAAAGATCCCATGTAACTTACTACTTTCTTATAGGTTATAGGTTCATTATTATCAACTAATAATTATTCACCACCCCAAATGACTAGAAAAACATATCCTTTAGGTTGTATTATTTATTTTATACTCTTACATAGTACTTGTTTCTCTAGAGAAACTCTTCCATGGGGCTTTGTGGAATCTGTTCCTATGTTAACTCATGTGTATCTTGAGACACAACTTCATAAAACTATACCTTTGTCCACCTATCTCTTTATAAAATGCGACCCCCTCAAAGAATATGGATTATCTTTCTACTATCACTTTTTTTCTTGAGGGGTTGTATAAGAAAATACCCTTTAGTTACCTTATGACATCCAATAATGGTACACTTAGTGCATTAGGGTGCTATCTTGTTACCCTAAGTGGTCTTGAAAAAAAATTAACATCACCAAGCACATAAATGTGACAAATAGGGTTTCTTTCCACTCCAAATAAATGGAACACCATCTAAAAATTTAGTTCTCACTTGGTTTAGTGTGTATCATATTATTTATAATGCATGTCCCTAAAAGGAAAATCAAATACTTTCATGAATCATCGTTGATCTCACCATGACTAATAAGGTGTGATTTTTTCCTTTCATAAACACCATTCCATTATGGTATGTGAGGAGGAATAATTTGATATAAAATTACAAACTATTGTAGATAATCATTTAAATCTTGGTTTTCATATTCTCCATTATAGTCTAAGTGAAGTTTTCTTCTTCTTACCAAGTTAATTCTCAATTTCATTATTGTATTTCTTGAATTTATCAAAGGTATATAACTTATACCTCATTAAGTAGACATATCCATATATACTAAATTCATCAGTAAAAGTTATAAAGCATGAGTATCCACCCCCTAATTCAATAGTAAATGGTCCACACATGTATTTATGAACTAACTCCAAAAGATATGTGTCCCTTTAACCATTTCAAATAAATAGATCTTTGTTCAATTTTCCTAGAAAACAATCATGACATATTCCAAGTGGTTTTAGTTTACATGAATCTAAATATTCATCTTCATATAATTTTTTTCAATCATTTTTTGTTTACATGGCCTATTTGGTGATACCATAGTTCGGTGTGATATGGGTCATGAAAAATCAATTAATTATCTATTTACATTAATTTTTCTATGTAGCCCACCACATTAAGATCATTATTTAAATGTTCTTTACCATAAAAAATTATTTCTTTATATCATAATCAATTTTAATTTCCAAGTTTTAAAAATTAAATTATCCACATCAAATTTAGATATAAAAATAATATTATTGGAAACATATGACCCATAATAATATCTCTTTAAAACCAAGATCATTCTAATAGGATATATGAGTTTATAATATCTAATATCTTATATAACGAGTCTTTCTCTATTTGTGTCTCAAAGATCCACCTCACCTTCTGCAACACTTTTGAATATAATTGGTTCCTATAATTTGATATAAATTTGATCACGACAAGATGTATTTAATACCCAATTTTTAAATATATATATATTTCACTCAAAAAATAATTCACCAGAAGATTCCACTTTCTTCTTTACCATGGTGTAGTTTTTATTTCAGTGGACCTTCTTGCCATATGAAAAATATATGACATCATGTTCCCTTGATTTCCCCATTATCTTCCTTGTATTAGAACAATCATATGAAGATGCCTTAGACATGGTGTTATTCTTAGAAAACCTTTTATTTAACTTCCTATTTTTCTCTATAAGAACATATGTATTTTAATTATGTATGTCCTTATTAACCATGTGAAGCAAAGTGAGGAGATCTAGGAGAGAATTCTCAATGTTGTTCATGTTAAAATTCACAAAACAACTAGGGATTATTTGAAAAAGTGAAGAAAGAATGATATCAATGCACAATTCATCTAGTATCTTAAACCCTATAAACTCTAGACATTCAATTTATCCAATAATCTTGACTATGTGAGGCCCATCTTGTGCACCTTCTCTAACTTTCACTACTACAGATATGGCTTTTATCAACTCTAAAAAAGGCCTTTAACAGTGCTAAAAAAGTGCTATTAATGCTGGTGAAGATAAGGGGGGGGGGGGTCCCCTTTATCATCGCCTTTTGGAGCACTGATAAAAGTTAAAAAATTTAAAAAAATCAAAAAAAATCAAAAAAAATTAAAAAAATCTGTAAATCAGAGGGGGCTTTTAACTGCGATTTCCCCCTATTTATCAGCGCCCCCGCCCCACCCACTCCCCTGAAAGCCCCAGCCACGATGCCCCACATTTTATCAGCACTTTTATACCCCTTTAACAATGATATATCCCCCCCCCCCAAATTCACCCATGCATGCGCCCCTGCCTACCTCTACCCGGTTTTGAACTCAAGACCTCCCCCCATGCGCGCTAAGTCTTTACCACTCCTCTAATTTGATTTTTTCTCCAACTAGTGATATATATATATATATAGTTATATTTATTCATGTATTAATATAAATTTATATAGTTGTATTAATATATATATATATATACATATATAGTTAGTTATATTTATATATGTATATATTTATATATGTATTCATATATTAATATTAAGTTATATCTATTTATTTATATATATTTAGTTATATTTTTTTATCCATATATTTATTCATATATTAATATATATTTATAAGATTATTTTTCAATACAATTATAAAATATGTTTTGTTTTGTGTGTGTGTAAATAAATACATATATACAACACACACACACACACACACATATATATATGTGTTTCTATAAGTATAATTATACCTATATATATATAAATATATATGCATATACATATGTTAGAATATATATATATATAATATCAGTTTGTTAATATATAGACACACACAAATAGACACACACATTATATAGGTACATATATAGTTAGATTAATATATAGGTATATAAATATTGATATATTGGTATTTTAAATAAAATGGATATTAGGTATTATTTAGATAAAGATAATATATGTTATATGTAAATATGTTTAATTATTTATTTAAAAAATTAATTTTTATGTGTGAATATATAAAAAATATGTATATATTGTTATATATTTTATTATAAATAGCAGTGAATTATAAAAAAAGATAAAATTTCAAAGACATAATATCAATATGAATGCAATACCTTGGAATAAATTTAGTCCCCAACAAAAAAGCCAATAATACCCCCTTAAACGAGGCTGAAAATCCACAAAATGTTAAAAAATCAGGGTACCCCGACTAAAAACTAAGTTTTGGAGGCCTTCTGTGCCTTTTTTGGCCTCGAAAAAACCTTGATCGACTCGTCGCAGGCTTCTATTTGATATGTGGTAGAGCTCAAACAGACACCCGGATCAAAAGTTATGGCCGTTTGAAGTTTGAGTTGCGTTTTCAACATATTTTAGATCTTTTTTTAATTTTTTTTAATTTTTTTAGTCTTCTAATTGTTATTAAATGACTATTAATTCATAATAATTAGCAAATTATTAATTAAAAATATTTTTTTAAATTTTTTTATAATCCACTTTCACTAAATATCTTATATATTAAGTGTAACTGTATATTTACACTTATCTAAAATATATTTAAAATTATATTTAAAAAATATATATCATATTTATATCAATAAAACTATATCTATATATTTAAATATTAATATATATTTTTTAATGATTTTTTTAGAAGTAGACCCTTTATCAGCGCTTTTAAAAAAAGCACTGATAAAGACCCACCTTTATCAGCGCTACTAAAAAAGCACTGATAAAGGGGTACCCTTTAACATCAGTAAAAAAAGCGCTGTTAAAGGGGGGTACCTTTAACAGTACTAAAAAAAGCGCTGATAAAGGGGTGCCTTTATCAGTGCTTTTTTTTACCGCTGTTAAACGTACCCCCCCTTTATCAGTGCTTTTTCGGTAGCACTGATAAAGGGTGGCACTGGCCTTTCCCAGTTTTGTGGTAGTGTTTTATCACGAAGAGAACCTTAAAGATATCAAACTGTTCCTGTCTATATTTCTTCTGATAAAGACCATAAAGATTATTGAGCATGCTATAAATCCATGTTATCTTGTGAATTCATGATTTTTTGAGGAATTAATGATATTTTCAATCTATAAACACCAAGTACATCAGTCAAGTGTTTTTTATAAAGATAATTTTTTTATAACTCATCTCATTAGAACTCATAATAGAAGCTAAGGATTCTAGCAAGTAAGGATTCTGTTTGGGGAATAATATTGTGCACAATAAACTATACCATTACTTTAAGTTACTACTAGTAAGGGTATTTTACTTCTTTGGTATATATCTCAAGGATAATGTGATTGACGAACTTTCCATTTTAATACATATTAAAGAAGATTATTAGTATTTTACTTGATTATAAAAAATAAGTGAGAAAAATAATTTAATTATCTCATTAGTATCCCATTATATTATCAAGTCTCAATATCCCTCACCATTATACTTAGATTTTACTATTTAATAGACATTTTAGTGTTAAGGAAACATATTTCCATTTTGATAAACTAGACTTTGGCAGGAAAAGTGTTTCAAAGGTATTTTGGTAGGTGGTCTTACCAATAGTGAGCTTATAGTTCCTTAATCTATTGAGTGGACTCCCTAATCCTAAAATCCTTATTTTTATATCCTAAATAATTTCCTATAAGTAACTCTAATTCCTAATTTGGAATTAAACACAAGACACTTCTTAGTTAAGTTGACCCAAAACTTTAGTTAAAAGTCCATAATAATTGAAAGTCCCTGACTTTGGCAAGACAAGTACTTTGAACTATGGTTCCATTCATAAATTATATAATAGAAGGATTATTATAGATTATTATTTCATTGAGATATTCTTGTTTATTATATATAAATTATTTCATTTTATCATTTTATTTTCCTTGTTAAAATTAATTGGATTTTACTTTAGTTATTAACCATGTGGTGATAAAATATTTATGCACAATCCTTATATTTTATTCTATTTGATCGCGATTTTTATTTAATTTATCTATTTATATGATAATTTTAATAGCCCAGGTAAATAAAAAACACATAAGTTTTCATATTTATTAATATTTGTGAACTAAATATTAATTCTACTTTAAAGGGGACACTATGTTCGATGGTATACCTGATATAAAACAATGGGTTTCTTTGAAATATTACGTTGCACACTAATAATATAATATTATTATTTTAAATGGTAGTTAACACCTATAAATTGTAATGGTGGTAAATGAACAAAACTAACTCAAAAATTATATATATGTTTGTTAAATGTTTTTACATTTATCCAATAAAAGTTAGAGGCTTAAAATGGGAATGAATCTAATTTTAAACATAATTTACTTTAAAGGGCTGATTTACCGCCTTTTAATGGAGAACCCTCTTTAAATCTAGTTTTGGTCACTTTTATATATTCCATTTGACAAAATAAAATTATTTTTTATAATCTAGACATCAAAATTTACTTTGGTTAAATTTTTAGTATTTTTCTAATAATATTCATTTTTTATGAATACTGAGAAATAATGTATTTTAATTCAAAACTACCTTTTAATATAATTTATTTATATGGATAAATTATATTTTAAATTGGTTTTGAAGTGTAATTAGATTATATTTTTACCCTGTAATCCAATTTTGGCATTGGAATTAATTTCACTTTGAAATTATACATAAACAAGTGTCAATCTTTTGATAGTTATTGTTTCTTAAAAACACGCTATTTGTTTTGAAAACATGAATTAATTTTAAATTAATTAATCCAAATACTAAATTTTGAATTTCGTAAAATAGACATCATTTTCTAATTCGTAATATCAAATATATCTTAGGCTGAATTTTTGGTATTTTTCTGAAAAACTTCAATTTTTGATGAATAGTGAAACAACTAAGTAGCAGTTAAAAATCCGACCTTTTCATTTAAATGAAATTTTACCACTTCTATGAATTGAATTTCAAAAATTTGAGATACATGGTTGTAATTATTGAGTAAAATGTGGTTCAATATGGTGAAAATAATTTATGGTGAATAGTAAATTTTGACTTTTATTTACCGCAGTTAATGGTAAATAGGGTAATTCAAGGTAAAAAGAATATTATAATAATACAACATTACCTTAACACTTGTCCTAACCTTATTGGATGAGTCATGGCCGACCATGGTCATCCTTAGGTCAATTTTGGGACCCCATGGATCCACTTAAGAATGATAATGACACTTTATTTTAAATAACTTAAAGTAAAGACGAAAATGACATTAACAAATATTTTTTAATTACAATGTGGTAAGGAGTTTTCATCTCACTTCTTATTTCTGTGAGATTCATGCTATATTGGCCACTATTTACTTTTTTATGGTGTATGTAATTCCCATTATTGTATTCTTGGGGTAATATACTTTAATTTATGGGTATTTACATTTTCATTGTATGATCCTTATTTCATGGGGTGTATGTTTCATAAGTTACCAAATCGGTAAGGGAATTTCAAATTTCAATTTTCATGCATTGGGCTTTATGAATACTTCATTGATTAATTTACTCCAAGATTATGTGTGGAATCAATATTTATTATTTATGTATGAATTTCCTCTCATCTTTCTGTGGATATACTTTTGATACACATAATCACTCCATTGATAAATTCTCAAGTCATCGATATGAACCTGATAAGAGTAATTTTAACTCAATCTCCATTCATTGAGTTAAACATCCAATTCATTGGTGTTGTTTTTACAAGAATATGTGTGAATGTTATCTGATTTATTTACACTAAATATACAATCATATTAAGTGTATTTATATTTGTCTGACATAAATATGTCATTGATTTATCCTTAATATAAGGATATGGTCTTTATACGGGATTTCATCTCAACTTACATTCCATTGAGTCTCCTTTGTTGTTATGCACCAATTCACTTTTATTTGTTGTATATAATGTACTTTGACATTCTATATCATGAATCCCTTTATTCTAATGATATTATAAAGATTTTATTACCTCAATTATTTGTATTCAAGTGTTTCTCATTTGGTTAGGAACTCTAACTAAAATATCATTTTAAATGTTTTAAAGATTTATTCTTATAAATATTTCTCATTAATGTCCATGTTTTAAAAATGGTTTTAAGGATTTGTTTATATAGACATTAATGTTTTCAAATTAAAATTCCTTTTAAAATTTTCAAAGTGGTATGGGATACTTTGATTCAAAAATCTATTTTAAACGACTTCTTGATAAATAGTGATACTTTTAAATGTTTTCAAG
Source organism: Viscum album (assembly GCA_963277665.1). NCBI lineage: Eukaryota > Viridiplantae > Streptophyta > Magnoliopsida > Santalales > Viscaceae > Viscum > Viscum album. The sequence goes on from OY728119.1 coordinate 436,130,479, forward strand.
AAAAAGGGGGATATTTCTCTCAAATAGTTTTGATTATTGTTTCATCTATGTCAATATTCTTCGTTATTCTCGATTGAGATTAATATATTATAATACCATCTTCCATATTGTATTGAATTAGTTATGTCTAACTATGGATGTGCTATTTTTATACCTTTCATGGTTTATGGATAAATTATTGACATTTCATATGCTAGTTTTAATATGAATGTTTATGTTATGTTTAAACCATTTCATATGAGGAATGCATTGGACTTAGTAAGTGACGGGTGGAGGCCACTATAGCTCCGCGATGCATTGGTAGGTCTCATGAGACAAACTAGTGTCTTGGCACAAGGCCATGACAAAATCTTATTTGTAGTCTTGGCACGCGGCCTTGACTATGTGGTTATGATGTCCGACAATATGTATTCCATCATTATGAGATTAGGTATTGATATTTCAAGTGGTTATTCGACTAGTAGAATACCCATGACTATGTTTTATTATGGAATTATTTACTCAGCTCATATTCCTTCCATAAAGTGTTCATGTTAATTATTTGTAAAAGAATATGTTTTCAATTATTCACCATGCCTAATGTTTATGTTATCTTTCATCGTATTTCTTACTCTTACTAAGCATTTGATCTCACCCCTTTCTCATGTTTAATTTTCCTAGTATATGAAGAAGTTAGTTATGAGTGACTTGTTGAAATAATATTGGAACCTTGGATGTTTCTAATGGAATAAATTAATGTTTTTTTTTCAAGTTGCAGTGTTGAACATATGTATGTATCTTGTTTCCAAGAATACTAAACTGATCGGTCCTTCAGTACTTGATTGTTTGTAATCATGCCAATATATTAAAATAATTCATTGGCTCTTGGATTCTGGGGTCGGGGAATTATAGTTGGTATTAGAGGAAGTTTAGTACAAACCTTGGAAACTAGATTTAGATAAACTTTGATTAGTGCACATTACCATAAGATAGACCTTGATGATGAGTATAGAAGAACTTGCTAGAATTTTGGTAATGTAGAGATTTTGTGTATTTTACAGGCAATACATCCCTGTATAGATATGATTAGGTAGAGACAACTCTAGAACAAATATACCTAGGAGTGAAAACTCCGACAATGAATTTCGTGCTTGACCCGGGGTATCCTGGTACACGACAACGGGCCTTACTGAACTCTTGGTTACGACACTCCTGGGGAATATGCTTAGGATAATTTACATTTTTTTAAACACCGATTTGAAGGATTTTAATATAAGATGAGAATAAATGACCTTGGTTAATCCTAAGGAATTTTAAATTGAAAATATGGTGTCATGATATTATCTAAATGATTTTATGACTACTATTACTCACACTATGCTTTCTGGATTTAGTTAATGGATGGATTCCAAGGAAATCATAGTAACTTTGAGCATGATGTACAAGGTTTGAAAAGTGGAGGAATTGAGCAACAAAATGGAATGTTGATAGGCGTAAAAGATATCATGTTCATGCTGAATCAGTTTTCAAAAAATATGATCAACAACATATATATTAACCATCTCCCGGACTCAACAAGGAAGAGAAAAGTGGTGAACAATAAGATCTCTAGCAGTGAAGACCATGGAGAAAAGAAAGCTCATTTTACATCATGCGGGAAATGTGGAAGGAGACACCTAGGAAGTTTTCTTAATGGAACAAATACATTCTTTATGTGTGGGAAAGAAGGTCATAAAGTAAATAATTTCCAAGGAAAAATGAAGAGTACTATGGAAGAAAATAAAAATGGTCCTAAGAATCCATTTACAATCATTTTCTGTAAATGTAGGGGACATGTCCATTACCTGAGTGAATTCCCTATTCTATACTATATCCTCTTGGTCAAGAAAGAAGCTATGTTGAAATAAATTGATGGAGAAATGTTTAAAAATTATTAGTGCTCTTTATTGATGGGATTGCTTTGGAAAAATTTTCTCTTGTATTTGTAACCCTCAAGTTTGTCATGTAAAAATGATATTTGAGGAAGAATTATATTTTCTCTTGTGGATATAGTTATAAATAACCATTTGGTTTTATATGATCATTGATTTTGAAGAAATTATAAGTCATTAAATTTTGGAATGAAAATACTAGGTATGAGATAAAATTTGTGATGAAATTATGTTATAGATATTTTGAGTAATCTATCTCATTTTTGGGAATATTATAAAATTATATAGTGTTTGAAACAGTACAACATGTAGATCGTGTGACTACCTATCGCATCGGAAAAATCTATGGGAATCGAAACCACAACCATAGTGCAATTTGGATTTATCACCTACTACTGAACTACGTGAAGTCCCTAGTTAGTGTGACTAATTAGTTTTAGTTAAATTATTTTATTGATCAATAATAAGTTGATTTTGGATCTTATGTTTTATCAAATGTATATCCTTAGTATCGGAAAATGATTTGGTGATTAAGTGATAAATGTTATTTTGGAAGACATTCGCTCTGTTGGGAACACTATATACCTAAGGAAAATAAAATACTATGAGATTTAATTTGAGGAGTAGTGGTGGATTTTTTATCTATATTTTGGGTTATTTATGGAAATGATAAACCTATCATAGAGAATATGTGATTAGGTTAATTACATTTGAGTATGTGACTTTAAGGGTAGTCGATGTCATTTGGAGATACAATTTAACGTGGAAGACTACATAACCGAATTCTTCTAAGTTTTGGGTTTCAATATTAGTTTGGATTATATTGAAGGATTTTAAGGAAAATTTCTTATTTAATGGTATTTATTTATCTTTGGGGGTATTGTTGGTTTAATTTTATAAATTAAGATTAGTATTTCTTTCTCTAATGTATTATCCTTTCTGGGGATCATCTGATCTTGTACTAACCATTTTTGTGGCGGTTAATCTCTAAAGACAAGGTAAATATATTTTTTACCTTTTGTGGATCATGTGATTCTCTAGAAGTTGATTCTAGCTCTTCCAGTTGGACCAAGTCATCTTGAATACTCATCATTTGAAAAAAAGATGAGTTGGTGGTATAAATTTATTAAAGAATGAAACACTACTTAAAAAGTAAGTATATCTCTTTATGTTCTTATTCAATTTCATAAATAAATTCCTCAACTTTATGAAATGGAACTTAAAACAAAAATAACGTTATCTTTTTACTTTTCCTACTGGGAAACTAATGAACTTTTATCCCATTAAAAGTTTGTGGTTTTCTTGTTGTTAACTTTTATTGATAATGTTTTCTATCCCTCTCCATCAGAACATGACACTTAGTTTATCTTCCATATCCATGTTTTCCTACATGGAATCCTAGTGTGGGTTATCTTGGGTGACCTTTATAATTTTCTTTCTTTCTTTTAAAGTGATAGTTTTACTAACTCTTTTCTGATGTGGGACTTTTAATGAAGTTTCCAAGCCCAGTTTTAAAATTGTGAGGACGCAATTCCTAAAAGTGGGGAATGTTGTAACATCCCATGTAAAAAAAGAACATGACATTTTTTATATTTATTAATATTTGTGTCTTGAATATTAATTATACTTTAAAGGTGACACTATGTTCGATGGTATACCTGATATGCAACAATGGGTTTCTTTGAAATATTACACTGCACACTAATAATATAATATTATTATTTTAAATGGTAGTTAACACCTAGCTATTTTAATGGAGGGAAATGAATAGAACTAACTACAAAATTATTATATATGTTTTTTAAATGTTTTTACATTTATCCAATAAAAGTTATAGGCTTAAAATGTGAATGAATCTTATTTTAAACATAATTTACTTTAAAGGGTTGATTTACCACCTTTTAATAGAGAACCCTATTTAACTATATTTTTGGTCACTTTTATATGTTCCATTTGAAAAAATAAAATTCTTATTTAGAATTGGGACATCAAAATATACTTTGGGTTAATTTTTGGTATTTTTCTAATAATATTCATTTTTTATGAATAGTTAGAAATAATGTTTTTTAATTCAATACTGCCTTTTAATCTAGTTTATTTATATGGTTAGATTATATTTTAAATCGGTTTTTTAGTGAAATTAGATTATATTTTTAACCTTTAATACAATTTTGGTCATTGAAATTAATTTCACTTTGAAATTATACATAAAAAAGTGTCAATATTTTGATAGTTATTGTTTCTTAAAAACACACTATCTGTTTTAACAACAGTAATTAATTTTAAATTAATTAATCCAAATTCTATGTTTTGAATTTGGTAAAATAGAAATCATTTTTGAATTCAGAATATCAAATATATCTTATGCTGAATTTTTTGTATTTTTTGGAAAAACTTCAATTTTTGATGAATAGTAAAACCACTAAGTAGTATTTAAAAATCCGAATTTTTCATTTAAATGAAATTTTACCGCTTCTGTGAATTTAATTTCGAAAATCCAAGATACATGATTATTATTAGTAAGTAAAATGTGGTTCAATAAGATGAAAATAATTTTTTCTAAATAGTAACTTTTGACTTTTATTTACCGCAGTTAAAGGTAAATAAGGTAATTCAAGGTAAAATGAATATTATAATAATAAAAAATTACCTTAACAATTGTACTAACCTTATTGTATGAGTCATGGCCGACCATGGGAATCCTTGGGTCAATTTTGGGAACCCATGGAGCCACTTAAGAAAGATAATGACACTTTATTTTAATTAACTTAAAGTAAAAACAAAAATTCCATTAACAAATATCTTTTAGTATATCAATTTTTACATGGGGTTATATAAGTCATATTTTAGTCAATAAATAATAATTGGAAATATAAATATATTTACAATATTATGGTAATTTTTTTTTTATAATTTTTATACATCAAATAAATTAAATTATTTATGACACAACAATGATGTAGTATTTACCTCATTAATAAATGATTTAAATAAATATGATTATTAATATTAACATAAAATCCAAAACCTGTCCAATTATTATTGGATGATTTTATTTCAACCATTAGCCATCTTATCTTCCACTTTAATTAGTTTTGGACCTTTAGAAACCGAATATCACTATATAATAAAACAATATCTTCACACTTTCATAAAGAGCCCCTCCCCCCTTATAAAAGGACACCACTTATAACCCATTCGACACACCTCTCAAGCCCCTTGGATTGTCCAACCTCTTCCAAAATAATCACTCAAGATCCAAATTTTCCTCCTATAAGCCTCACATTAGTCAAAAGGCACTTCAAGAAGTCCTTTTGGTTCAAACCAAAAGAAGTTACCCAAATTAAAGGTAATGTTTTTTCTTAAATTATTCTGTTTTATTTTGTTTTATTTTACTTCTCCGACCCCCTAAAAACTTTTTATAACATTATTTTATAACAACACCAGTATAATAAATATACTAGTATGCTTTTATTAGAAGTATTCAAACTATACTTACACACACCTCCATCTAATGGGTGAAGAACATAATGTTTCTGTGGATGGAAAACTAATGGCTCACGAAACGATGATTGTTTGATTATCTCCTATCACCTCTCACGGTGTACATTAAGATGGAAATGTATTTATATATGATATATATATATATATATATATATATATAAATTATGTTTACATTTTCTTTATTTTTATGTATTTTCTATTTATATCATTATTTTATGGTTTCCATTATGGGTAAAATGCGATAATTTCATTTGAGGAAGTGCGGACTACCGCCCCCTCAAAATGATATGACTCATTAATGCCTTAGGTGGGATGTATAAAGGATGGAATTAATGATATTATATATTATATTATACTAGAATTATAATATACCTATGTATATTTATGTTTTAATTCCATTAAAATACAAAATAGAAATGAAAGTAGCGTTCATGCGTACGTACGACTTACCGTCTCCATGAATGGTACATTTCATTTATTATCTCCAAATGTTATGTACTATTATAAATAGATATATATATTGGATATATAATATATATTTGATATCTAAATCCTATATATCATTCTGGAGATAATTTACTTTTGACCACATAGAAAAATAGTAATTATAACAAGTTCATTTTAAACTCAAGTTCCGAACATCGATAAAATATCCAATATGAACTCAAATAAATAGCTAATTGTTATAAAAAGGTAATAAGTGATATAAAAGGAATAATAAAATTGAAATTTTTTCTTAATCAAGTAGAAATTAACTTATGTTTATTATTGAGGAAGAACAAGGAACATACAAGACAAGTTGGACTTGAGGTAAGGGGTTTCTTATCTCACTTTTAATTCCATGAGATTTCCATTGTTCGCCACTTACTTATTTCATGTGGTGTATTGTGTAATTAAATTTGATATATATTATCATGATTCTCTTTATATTCATGTTATTATGTGATTCATTTGATGGTTATTAAATTTTTTTCATACGACTCAATTAATTACAACGTGGTAAGGAGTTTTCATCTCACTTCTTATTTCCGTGAGATTCATGCTATATTGGCCACTATTTCCTTTTGTGTGATGTATTTACTTCCCATGATTGTATTCTTGGTGTAATATAGTTTAATATATCGGTATTTATATATTCATTGTATGATCCTTCTTTCATGGGTTGTATGTTTCATAAGTTACCAAATCCGTAAGAGAATTTCAAATTTCAATTTCCACGCATTGGGCTTTATGCATACTTCATTGATTATTTTACTCCAAGATTATGTGTGGAATCAATATTTATTATTTATTTAGTAACTTATGATCATCTTTCTGTGGATATACCTTTGACACAGATAATTTCTCCATTGATAAATTCTCAAGTCATCGATATGAACATGATAAGAGTAATTTTAACTCAATCTCCATTCATTGAGTTAAACATCCAATTCATTGGTGCTGTTTTTACAAGAATATATGTGAATGTTCTATGATTTATTTACACTGAATATACAATCATATTGAGTATATTTATATTTTTCACACATAATTATGTCATTGATTTATCCTTAATCTAAGGATATGATCTTTATAAGGGATTTCACCTCAACTTATATTCCATTGAGTCTTCCTTGTTGTTATGCACCAATTCACTTTTATTTGGTGTATACACTATACTTTGACATAGTATATCAGGAATACCTTTATTCTGATGATATTATAAATATTTTATTACCTTAATTATTTGTATTCAAGTGTCTCTCATTTGGTTAGGAACTCCAACTAAAATATCATTTTAAATGTTTTAAAGATTTATTCTTCTAAAAATTTCTCATTAATGTCCATGTTTTAAAAAATGGTTTTAAGGATTTGTTTATATGGACATTAATTTGTTCATATTAAAATTCCTTTTAAAAGTTTCAAAGTGATATTGGACACTTTGATTAAAAAATATATTTTAAATAACTTCTTGATAAATGTTGAGACTTTTAAATGTTTTCAAGAAAAAGGGGGATATTTCCCTCAAATAGTTTTGACGATTTTTTTCATCTTGGTAAATATCCTTCATTATTATCGATTTAGGTTAATATATTATAATACAATATTCCGTATTGTATTGAATTAGTTATGTTTGACTATGGATGTGCTATTTTTATACCATTCATGGTTTATGGATAAAGTATTGACATTTCGTATTCTAGTTTTAATACGAATGTTTATGTTATGTTTAAATCTTTTCATATAAGGAATGAATTGGAATTAGTAAGTGTTGGTTGGAGCCCTCTATAGCTCCTCGATGCATCGGTAGGTCTCATGAGAAAAACTAGTGTCTTGGCACTATTGACGCTCCTTTTCTTCAAATTGTCTAAACGAATGGAAAGGAAAATAACTTAGCAAAAATTGATTCATCCTTTGAAGAAAGCATCAAAAATAGACAAAGGCATGAACAGGGCTTCAAAAGCACATGTGTCACGCAAGTTCCATCACTGTTGCGCAAGTCCACTTGTGTGACGCCTAATAGTCACGCAAGTGACTTGCGCGTCCTAAAGGATAACCGCCCGGGTCTTATTCAGCCTATAAATAAACCCTGTGGGCCCCCCATTAGAGGGGAGAATTTTTCCAGAATTCAGATTTAGAGCTCTGAATGCCCAAGTATCTTCTTCAGGTCTTCCGAACACTTCTAAGGTAATTATTTACCTAGAATGGAAGGTCTAAAAAAGGGGAGTAAGGTCTAAGTGTTAGAATTCACTAACACTTGCGCGCCTAAGGTGTTTTACCCTTAAGAGAAATGAACATACTTGAGTGCCGCCCTACATCCTCACCAAAACATGCGCATCTCTCTTCTGAAAATACCTCAGGATAATTCTAAAGGCATTGGTCAAGGATCACCCAAGTATTACCATGCTGGTTTACAAACGCGTAAGTACCCATGTGCCGCGCAGGTATACCTGCGCGACCAGGACTTGCGCGCCCACGCAGTACTTGTGCGCCTGCCAGGACTTGCACCCCCTACCTTTTTGGGTTACTTTCTTGCCCATTTAACCACTCTTATGTCATTCCACCTCTCCTATTCAAGATTCAGTCTTCAAGACACTCTTCAAATCCATTTATGGCATGATTTCTTGATTTGGATTCCTTATCTAAAAGGAACTACGTGGAACATTTCTCAAAACCTAGTGATTTACACATCTTTATGTCACTAAAGATTGAGATTTCATTAATTCAACCTCATCCTTTAAAATGAGAGAACTCATTAACCTGGGCCTCCTTTTCAGGAGTAAGCCCCAGTAATAATTCTAAATTTGGGCCTACTTTTCAGAAATAATCCCCAGTCTCAAATTTGGGAATCCTCCTTTGGAGTAAGCCCCAAGTCTTCATTAACCTGTGCCTTCTTTTCAGGAGTAAGACTCAGTCCAAGTCCTCATTAATTTGGGAATTCTTTTCAGGAGTAAGCCCCAAGTCCCCTAATTTTTCAAGTCTCATAACCTGGTCCTCCTTTTAAGGAGTAAGTCCCAGTCTTAATTTCTCTTAACCAGTACTAATTTACCTTTGATCCGGGATTCCTTCTTAGGAGTAACACCCAATCATAAGTCCTCTCCTAATTTGGGCCTCCTTTTTAGGAGTAAGCCCCAAGTTAGAGTATTCAAATATCCATAAAGCACATATAACTTTATGGACCCTGTTCCTGGATTTCCTCCCTGAAGTAAATCCTAATCTTCATTTATCTGGGCAGTCATACATACATAAGCCTCACATTATTTCTTATGATTGCATATTTTATGGCACAATTTTCTAGTTTTACCAATACCTCTTGTTTCTCACACCGAGCATGACTCACGTGATCTTAGAGTGTAAAAGTAATTATGACATCCTTCTTTGATCCATCAATCATATACATCATACTCCCTTACTCTAACTATGTGGGTTATGATTCCTTTTCTAAACAAAAGATACATAGGTATCCCATCTGCGGGTTCGATCCCAACTCTGAAATAATCCATGTAATTCTGAATGACAATAAACTTCAAGTGCCCCACTGAGTGGCTTTAAAACCAGAAAGGTCATCATAATGACCAAGAGACTTCTATATAAATTTTTCGAAGGATACCATTGACCAAGAATCTCTAATAAATACAGATGATTATCTATTGATGAATAACCTCGAATACATATAAAAGATTCTCTAAATTTCCTACATATTTAATCATTGATTGTTAAATCTAAAGAAAAGCTCATTTTATACTTGGTAATGTAATAAGGATTCATGAACATAACTTAAATCTATAAAGAGAGTCCCGGAGTAGATAATAATTCCCCTCAAAAAGGTGTGATGAGTCTGACCTCCCATCCTCTCGACCAATTCAAATTCCTAAGAGTCATCATTCCACAAACTAATGAGCTCCTACCTTTGGAAAGTAGGTCCAAATGGATGTGGAATCATTGGATTTTTCCAGTTCTACGAACAAACCTATTAGAAACCGATTGGAATGTTTGAACCTCCCATCAAGGAGGTTATCCCCGAATTCCAAGGGAAACAAAAAATGGCGAACCCGACGGGAATCCTTAAACAAGTTAAAATGATGTTTTACCTATTTGTTAGGCCCCTATTTAAAAATCAATGAGAGGGACAAAAAAAACAATCATTGATATATGTGCTCATCCAAAATATGTAGTGGCTGAATTTATCTTGATTATGCCTGTTATATCAAACAAGCACTCTTTTCCAAGATCTTATGCATTTCCAGAATGGATGCTCTCAAGTTCATACCTGTGAATACTGCTGCTGCAAATGCCACTGCTGATACTCCTGCTAGATCGTTATCCACTCTAAGGATGACATCACCTACTCAGCGTCTTCAACACTGGGTATCAAATGCGCTAGTTAAGGAGTACCGTCAACATGGTACCATCCCAACTCTGGAGGCTGCCCGACAAGCCCTACAAGTGAACAACTCACACCGTTCGTCCGAGCAACGACGACCAGTGATCAAGAAGTAGGCAGTGCTAACCACCGTCTCCAACCGTTTTGGGTCATTATCCACGAAACACAATCACCATTCACTCCCATATTCTGGGGTGGTGAATGAGCAGGTCCCTCAGGGCCGTAATTCAAAGAAGCAAGAGTCCTTCCTAAGGGATCCTATCAACAATCGCCGCCATACTCGTGCAACAGTATGCCCTCAACATGATGAGGGTACTGACTCCAGGAGTTTGGCTCAGGTTCCTCGAACCCGAGCAGGCAAGACGAACCGCCAGAGGCGGAATTCGGTCAACAGTGAGCAGGTTCTCATCTCTACCATCTTCGGAGAAGTCCACCAACATAACTTGGTGGAAATCAACGGGCGAGCACATAAACCTTCCTGTTTTAATTCCGCTTTCTAGCAGACTCATCTGGCAGCATCACGCCAATCCCGACAGACAATTCTGGCAGAGTACTATAGGCAAGAATATACACCTGTTTATACATCATCAGCTAGTCAGCAGGCTTGTCTGACTACTTATGATGAATCTCGTCAACCACGTTCGGTGAAGTTCAATCATCAGGAACATACACCTACTAGTATTAATCAATTCTACCAACAGTCTCGCTTGGTAGCACACAAAGAAGTAAGTCGGAAAGCTCCGACGACAAACAGGAGGCAGACCCAACTCTCTGCCCCCACACTTGAGTACTGTTAGGATTCACTGTCAGGAAAAGGAGGACAGGAGAAGGCACATACACCTAATCCAAGCACGGAATGGACGTATATCCCCGTTCCGGCAACTGAAGTCACCAATAATATTTTCTCAATGGTGAAAGAGCAGAAGCAAATCCCTGCTCATATTCTGTATGCTTGCCAGGATATTATAACAACATCAGCGGCATCTCAGGGAAAGACACATAAATCTATCCCTACCAGTGGAGTGACACATCAACAACTGACTCCGGAACAGACACACACATCTGTTCTAGTCCAAGAGGGTTGTGTGGAATACTCCCCCATATCATATGGACAACCAAGTCAGGAACATACACCTAATTTGAGTGGAGATCGTCAGCCTAACCTGGCCATCATTCCGGATCAGGCACATACACCTGCTCAGAGCAGGCACTTTCATCAATAAGTGGTTTCCAAAGAGATTAAGAAGGCGTCTAAGAAAAAGACTCACCAAACACAGTCAGGAGATCAAGAGCTAATCTGTAACAAGGCCTTGCTCGATACTGGAGTTCTTGAATCCCTCAGGCAATTATTTGTTGGAATCCAAGATTCTACTCCCTCATTTCCCAATAGTGGGAACATTAATTCCGAAGGTCTTAAATAGACACTTCCTCATGAAGGCTTTCTTCATGACAATTTGGTCGATCTCAAAGTTTCATCTTCAGATGAGATCCACAGGAACCCTCTGTGTGGTCAGAAGACCAAGGAGCAAGAGATCTCATCTTTTTTTGTAATCCATTATGGTGGTCCTCCCCATGATGATGAAATTCGCTGCGAAATTCTTCTCCACAGTAGTGATGTACATTGCCCGGAAAATTCTCCAGTGGATGATGTAGTGCCGAGAAAGACCTCTTATCTTGAGGCACTTGAAAATGCGAAACTTGTCATGTCTGATGCTTCATCTCTAGCAGGTGAAATACTTTCTCAATCAGAAGATAGCCCAGGGTGTAGGTCATTCTCTGAACCACCCCTAAGTCATGCATCTTCTAGTTTGATCAATGATTTATCTACCAATCTTGTTGAATCCGATGAAGAAATAAGGAAACACCAACTCTGGTCAAATCAGGTGGAAGAATATTCATTGAATGGTAAAGAGGAAATGCTGAACATGAGAAAACAACTGGAAAAATGTGAAGTACCAGTCATGTTTTGGCCTCTGGCTGACTCTCAGTATGACATTCCAAGGATGTTGACGGAAGATGGAATTCATGATATTCGTCTCAACATATGGAAAACTCTTTTTCAGTTGAAGAAGAAAGTATTATCTTATGATGAATATGAAAATAATCTTAAGATAATAGAAGGGTTACAACGTCAGATTGATTTTTCATCTCTATCAGTCTCTCGATATCCGATGGATGAAAAGCAGCAGATAGCCCTTCAACGTTCATGCCTTAGTGCACTAAGAACATTTCGTCAATTAATTGCCAATTCCCCATCCGGTATTCATGTTAGAGGATGGTGTGTTCATGTAGCACTACATTTCACGGTGCTCTCCAGTCAGCAAAGCCCGCCAAAAATGGTCTCATGCAATGTTATGTCCCATGGACGACCAAAGTCAATGGGCTTTGTTTGTAATCAAAATCTTTACCAAGAACAGGTTTCAACTAGTTCCTCTCAAAATCAAGCATATAGAGAACAAGTTGTTGAATTACTCTTACATCAAGAAAATGAGAATATTGAACAGACCTCCCATATGGAGCAAGCACATCAACAAGTGACAGAAGTGTCAGAAATCATCCAACGGTCTTTTGAACTAGGTGATAAAAGTGGATACAGGTTAATGCATCCAGCTAATTTCCGAACCAAGGTTCGCAAGATTAGGAGAGATTTTAAGAAATTCTCAGACATAGCATGTCAAGAGCCACCCCAGCTTTCCAGACTGGGGACTCTTTTAAACCAACCCTCGGAATCAACAAATAGGATTCGAGGAGTTGAGAGGGAAGAGCAGGAACATCCCCAGTCCACCGGACCGGGGAATTTTTCAAATCATCAATCCCCTCCTCAGAGAAAATCGGTTTTTTCTCGATTGGGAAAGAAGCCTCAAGAGGAACGAAGAGCCAAATTATCAGGAGATTCCCTCCAAATTACGGTTCATCAAGAATTTCTTGAGGGATCAAATCAACAAAAGGAAATGTCTCATCAAAGACAGGGAATAAGAAAATATCACAGAAATGCTGATAGAAGGGATGCGATGCGTTATGCATCAATCAATGTCATCAATGCCGTTGTTATTGATCCACCAAATGAGGCTCACTTAGGGGACTCATATGAAGAGGTTCCTGCTCAAGAAGATGTACACACCGACACAAATGAGGAAGGTGCACATACACGAAATCAAAGGATTACTCAGAACCTATGTAATCCTTCGAGTAACCCACTTCCCCCTCTCCGAAAAGGATCCAACAAAGGGAGGGGAAAGAATCAGGTTACATATCCTCCCTCTGGAGAAGGCCAATCGCTCTCACTAGAGAAAATGTTTGCACAACAGGAGGAAGAAATGAAGGAATTAAGGAGGTTGAATACAGAACTACTTCAGGGTAATCTTCTTCTAGAGTGTGCTGGAGTCAGTCAGCCAAGAGAATTTGTTGCAGTTACTGAGATGGATCAATAATGTCCTCCTCTATCAGCACACCCTTATAGGTATAATCCTACGGGTCAAGTGAAACAACAGTTGGCAGTGCTACCATCAGTTTCAGCACCAACCACCACATCTATCCAAGATCCAGTCATTGCACCTACCCAAGTACAAGTTCAAACAGATGTTTCTCAAAAGTTAATAACTACTATTGAGTCATTAACACCTCAGTTAGAAACTATGGAAGGGAAATGTGCGCAGGTTCAACCAGAAAATAAAGTTTACCCTGAATGGGTAGATTCAATCTCTCCTCCATCCAATTTTGGAAACCATGTATTCCCTATTTTCAATGGATCATGTGACCCTGAACAACATTTGACACATTACGTGTCTTGTTGTGATCCTATGATGGGAACTCCGGAGCAGCAAGAAGCAGTAAAACTCAGATGCTTCATATGGACCTTGCAAGGACCAGCCTTTGTTTGCTATACAAGCTTTCAATCCCGGTCAATTACCAGATGGGATGATCTTCGCCAAAAATTCCTTCTTCAGTTCAGCTCAATTTTGCCAAAGACAACAGTTTTCGATCTTAAAAACTATAAACAAAGAGAGAAAGAAAGGGTCTCAGATTTCATTGCTCGTTGGAAGGGATTAACATATTCCCTAAGCTTAGCACTCCCTCAAGAGGAGTTGTTGCCAATCTGTGTGGAAAAGTTACGTGACGAATTACACACGCCATTGATCCCTGTGAAATACACAGGAGGGTTTCGAGACCTTACTTCAATCGCTCAGTAGATTGAAGATTCCCTTATATAGGCTAAGGCTAAATCTTGTGTAATTCCATCAGCTCCAGGAAGGAGAATGGGTAAAGCATAAACTGCTACAATTATGCTTAAACAAGCACCTGTACCTGTTTCTACTTCAAAACCTTCATCTTCTCGAAGTTCTCCACATCCTGAGCGCCAACAACAAAGGCCGTTTCGTCCAGATGATCAAAGAGATCAAAGACGAAAACAATTTGAGGATTTGAAGAGAAAAACATACTCTTTCCAAAATGAACAAGTTCCTGGTTATTTCATTTCGGCTCTGGAAAATAATCTGGTTCAATTGCCAAGGCCCAAAAGTCCAAACAAGAAAGGAGATGAAGAACGTCCCAATTATTTCCCCTTTCATCAAATGTTGGGGAATCCCATCCAAGAGTGTTTTGTCTTCAAAGACCTCTTGCAAAAGATGGTCGACTCGGGACAAGTCAAACTGAAAGGTCCTTCAGCTCAGGTAGCATGTGTCACTGCTACAGTTCCAGAGGAGGAAGGCGAATGGAAAGAAGACAAACATAAAAATGCACAGAAGTATGATGATTGGATGGTCAGAAATACAATCAACCGAACTCATGCAATTTTACGAACACAATTAAAGAAACCTATTGTGTCTTCTGCCATGAATGTTGTGAAAAAACCCTCTTCATCAGAGGGAAATTCCTCAAAGAAATGGCATGATTAAAAGAAAGAAAAAGAATCAGAAGAAGATGAGTATGTGTCAAATCCTAAGTTGACTTTTACTCTAGTAGACTTCATGCCATCTACTTCAAAGCCATGGGCACTGTGCCACCAAACGGCACAACCTAAACAGGCTAATCAGGCAGAGTCTTCATCAGATGAAGAATTAATCTTCAGTTCTGTTAATATGATTCAATTAAAAGATCCATATGCCAGTCACAGTTTTGATTTTGATGAGCCTGAATTCCCTGTATCAAACAGGGGAATCAGAGGAAGTTCCAGAGGCTCAGGATACAGGGGAAGACATGGATCTTTCAAAAGCCACTATTCCTATTCTACCTCTGCTAGAACTGTGTACGCGACAGAAACTCATGGTAGAGCCCTTCAGCGAGATCAGCAAGAACAAGCAAGTTCTTCTACCAATAGAAAATTCAGTCCTGTAACAATTATTTTGGAAGACTGGTTGAAGATTTCATCTTCTTCCTCTTAGCAAGTAAATGGATCTAATCGGTATAATCTTCCAAAACTAGGAATATTTCCAAATCCTATCCCAATACAAGATTCATCAACTTTCAAAGTATCTGCTTCCAAGGTACCTGATAAACCACATATTCCTGTTGGGAAACGCAGACCTCTGGATCAAAAGTATGATGTATTGAAACACTTGTCCCAATTACCAGCCAAGTTATCAATTTTGGATGCTTTGAATCTGTCAAAAGATCTTCGGGAAGCACTCATCGAGGCTTTGTCAAGTCCTCAGGAGTTTGAAACTGAAATTTCTGCAGCTGAAGTCTATCACATAGAGAATAATCCTACAGAATGCCATGCAGTAATATCTTTTACTGATGAAGATGAAGATGATGTTGTGCATGGGAATATTAGACCTTTGTACTTATCTGGCAAGGTCAATGGCATAGATGTCCGAAGAGCTTTCATTGACAATGGTTCATGAGTTAACCTCATCCCATTCGTACACTTCGTCGATTGGGCCTCATGGAATCTGATTTATCTCCTTCTACCATGATGTTACAAGGATATGATAAAAATGAACAAGAACCACTGGGCGAAGTTACACTCAGAACTCAGTTTGGAGATCTTGTATCCAATTCAGATTTCATGTTTATTGATCAAGACTCAGCCTTCAACATCTTTCTTGGAATAACCTGGCTACATCAGCATGTAGCTATCCCTTCATCATACCATCAACGTCTCAAATATTGTTTCGATGGTTAATTTGGGACATTGTATGGTGATAAGGTCCCGTTCAAGACATGTGAGTCTCAATACATTGAGGCGGAATTCTATCACATGAAGGGAAGGGAGAAATCCACAACAAAGAAGATTACCAAAGTTAATGCTTCATATGGTTTGGAGAAGATTTCAGTAAATCCATTTACACATGTGAGTACAGATTATGTGTTGCCTATCAGTCAAATTGAAAAGATAGACCCAAATCAAAATACTCTTATGGAAAGATCCATAATTTCAATTACGGCAATCGAGCCAGACAACATGGGAGAAATTGGTAACCCACCAAGAAGTGATGAAAGCACAAATGGTGACGTCTTCATTTGAAGAGGGTATCTCTACCACTGTGGATGAACTCAGAGAAATAAATTTGGGTACAAAAGAAAATCCATGCCCCAATTTAATCAGTGCGGACATGACTCTTGAAGAGAAAGAGATGTATATTTCTTTTCTAAAGAAAAATAGAGATATATTTGCTTGGAACTATACAGAGATTCCTGGGCTTGATCCTGATGTTGCTACTCATCATTTGGGTTTACCAAAAGAACATCGAGGATTTAAGCAAGCCACGAGAAGAACACACCCAACATATGCTTCCAAAATTGAAGCTAAATCAGATAATCTTATCAAAGATAACTTCATCAGAGAAGTTCAATATCCCAAGTGGTTGGCTAATATTGTCCCTGTAAAGAAGAAGAATGGAAAAATTAGAGTTTTCATCGATTTTAGAGATCTTAATCGGTATTGTCCTAAGGATGATTTCCCAGTTCCGATTACAGAACTTTTAATTGATGCAACAGCTGGCTATGAAGCACTTTGTTCCATGGATGGATATTCTGGATATAATCAGATCTAAATGTCCCCAGAAGATGAGGAATCCACAGCCTTCAGAGCCCCTCAGGGTGTGTTTTGATACCGGGTAATGCCTTTTGGCTTAAAGAATGCAGGTGCAACATATTAGCGTGCCATGCATCGTATCTTCAAACCCTTTTTAGGGATGTTTGTTGAATGCTATGTGGATGATTTGGTGGTCAAATCCAAACATCATTCTAATCACTTGGATTATTTGGAATTCATATTCCGAAAGCTTCGACAACATAAGTTAAAGATGAACCCCTTAAAATGTGCTTTTGGGGTAACCTTAGGAAAATTTCTCAGTTTTGTTGTACGCCATCGTGGTATTGAAGTCGATCCTGAGAAGACCAATTCATTCCTTGTCATGTCACCTCGTTGAAATTTGAAAGAATTAAGAGGTCTTCAAGGACACTTAGCCTATATTTTGTGTTTAATCGCCAATTTGGAAGGAAAAAGTTTACCCTTCACCAAATTGATGAATAAGGGAGTCACTTACCAGTGGACTAAAGAATGTCAAGAAGAATTCGATATTCTCAAGAAATACCTCTTGATTCTATCGTTACTCATGCCACCTGTTGAAGGATGACCACTTATCCTCTATGTAACAGCTCTAGAGCGATCATTGGGTTCCTTCCTTGCTCGAAAGAATGATGCTGGGAATGAAAACAGCCCCTACTATCTCAGTCGAACTATTCTTGAAGCAGAAAACCGATATTCAAGTATTGAGAAGTGCTGCATGGCATTAATCTTTGCAGTTCAGAAGTTGAGACACGACCTGCAACATCACGAGGTCTAATTGGTATCTCGCAATAACCTGCTCAAATTCACCCTTAGTCGTCCGATGCTTACAGGACGTCTGGCAAGGTGGGAAGTTATTTTGCAGCAATTCGACATTCAGTATGTGTCTCAAAAGGCGATAAAGGGCCAAGCTCTGGCTGATTTCCTGGCTGAACACCCTTCAGTGGAAGACACATCTTCAGATATTGAACTCCCTGATGAGGAAGTCTTCTCTATTCAAGAAATTACTCAGGTATGGGAAATGTATTTTGATGGTGCTTCTAGAAGTCCAACAGGGAGGAAAATGGAAAATCCTAAATTCAACAAAGTTGGCTTAGGAATTGTGCTCATTTCTCCAGAAAAGACAGTGTTACCTTATTCCTTCTTATCGTGGGAAGGTGGTACCAATAATGAAGTAGAATACCAAGCTCTCATCGCAGGCTTGGAATTAGCACTTCAAGCACAAGTGAATCACTTAAAGGTGAAAGGTGACTCAGACCTGGTAATCAAACAAGTCAATGGGGATTATGCCATTAAAAAAGAAGAACTAATCCCTTTGTATGATTATGTCAGAGAGTTAATGAAGGAATTCCCTTCGGAACTGACATTTTCTTATGTCCCAAGATCACAAAATGCTCAAGCTGATGCACTGGCTAATATAGCCACAGCTCTGGTAGATCCAAATCGGGATAAGACAACCATCATTATTGCCCACCGTCGTGCAATTTCACCTTATGTTCGAATCAGAACAGAGGAAATGAATGCAATTAGTTCCATTCCTAAACCATATGGTCATACTACAGGATGAATGTCACCTATCAGGGAATACCTTCAAAATGGAACACTTCTACCTGATAGAGATGAGAAAGAACAAATCCGGCGACGTGTGGTCAATTTTACTCTTTATGATAGCACAGATCACCTAGAGAAAATTTTCTAAAAATGTGGTTTTGATGGAGTTCTCTTCAGATGCATTTATGGTGAAGAGACAATGGCTGTCATAAAAGAAGTGCATGCAGGAGTCTGTAGTGCCCACCAGTCTGGATATAGACTGTCTGATCAGATTCGAAGGCTTGGATACTTTTGGCCTTCAGTGATACAAGATTGTGTCAATTTCACAAAGAAGTGTCATTCATTCCAAGTACATTCCAACTTCATTCATCAACCTCCAGAGTTTCTTCATACAGCTAAATACTCATGGCCATTTACCACATGGGGAATAGATGTGGTGGGACCTTACCCTTCGGCTACGACCAAGCAGTTTAAGTACATTCTTACTGCTACTGACTTCTTTTCCAAATGGGCAGAGGCAGTACCTCTCAAGGAAGTCAGTTCTAAATGCATTGTTTGCTCCATCAAGTCTAACATCATTACCAGATTTGGTGTCCCTCATACCATATTGACGGACAATGGCACCAACTTCTGTTCATCTGAGGTGAAGAAGTTATATCAAGAATACAACATTAAATCCAACCATTCATCTCGGTATCATGCAGTAGCCAATGGCCAGATATAAGCCTTCAACATGACTCTTTTAAATATACTACAAAAGATGGTTGATAAATATAAGAGGTCATGGACTGATAAACTCTTTCATGCTTTATGGGCTTATCAAACTACCACTCGCACTGCAACTCGGTCAACTCCATATTCACTGGTATATGGAACAGAATCCGTCTTGCCCATTAAAGTTCAATTGCCTTCTCTTAGAGTAGCCATTTGTGATCAGTCATCTATAGATGAACAATCTCAAAAGAGATTGAATGAATTGGAACGGTTAGATGAGAAAATATTTTGCACTTTGTACTACTTGGAAGTCTATCAGAATCAAATAGCACGAGCTTTTAACAAAAAAGTTCATCTTCATTCATTAACTCAGGGAGAATTGGTATTAGTTCTCAGAACTCCAATGATACCAGGAAAGAAACCTCCCAAGCTTTATCCAAAA
Source organism: Viscum album (assembly GCA_963277665.1). NCBI lineage: Eukaryota > Viridiplantae > Streptophyta > Magnoliopsida > Santalales > Viscaceae > Viscum > Viscum album. The sequence continues at coordinate 436,150,476 of OY728119.1, forward strand.
TGGGAAGGACCTTACACAATACATAGGGTCTACTCCAATGGAGCTTATTCTTTAATCTCGATCGATGGAGAACTCATCACTACTCCAACCAATGCCAGATTTTTGAAGAAGTATTTTGTATAAACACAAAATATATCCTCAGTGGTCCATACATATGACTATAAACTATTTTTAAGTCCCTTACGTCCAACAAGATGTTAAACTGCATCATCCATGGTCCATACATATGAACTTAAACTATTTTTACTTTCGTCCCACACGACGTTAAACTGCGAAAAATTTCCCTAAATGGTCCAGTATGTCCTTAAACTGCACCACCGTCCAACAAGATGTTAAACTGCATCATCATCAACGGTCCATGCATATGACCCTAAACTATTTTCACATATGTCCAACATGACGTTAAACTTTGTCCCCTTCATCTTCCTTGCTATGTGACGTTAAACTATACAGCAATGGTCCATATATATGACCTTAAACTATTTGTATTCCTTTTGTCTCACATGATGTTAAACCGTGACGTCCTAACTACATGATGCTAAACTGTACAGAAGTCCCTTACGTCTAGCAAGATGTTAAACTGCATCATCTGCGGTCCATGCATATGACTTTAAACTATTCGTGCTTTCGTCCAACATGACGTTAAACTGTGAAAATTTCCTAATTTTTCCTCACTACATGACATTAAACTGCACAGTCCCCCTTTCGTCCAACATGACGTTAAACTATATTGTCCCCATAGTCCTAACTACATGATGCTAAACTGTACAGAAAGTCCTTGATACATCCTACATGACATTAAACTGTACTTTGTCCCTGCTACATGACACTAAACTGTGCCGCACCAATAGTCCTAACTGCAAGACTTTAAACTGCATAGTCACTTTATATGTCCTACATGATATTAAAATATGAATCGTTAAGGTTGTTTTTACCTCTTGTTTCTCACACCGAATATGACTCACGTGAGCTTAGAGAAAACCTCAACCATAACACTCTCTCTGGGATACTAACCCTATGTAAGTCCCAACTACATCATTTTTTAGGTCGTTGTCCCCGAAAAAAACTTTATCATTAATTCATTATTTAATTGAACTACGCGGACTTTGATCCTTTCCCTCCACGCTGGGTACGTAGGAAACCTCCCAAGGTTCAATCCCAAAACCAATCTTTTTACATCGGTTCACCTCCATCTCATACGTTGATTTGTGAAACCGCCCCTAGAATCAATATATTTACAATGGTAAACTTTCTTCCTTGTTATACGACGTTAAACTATACAACACTTTTGTCCAGTATGACAATAAACTACAATATTCTTTGATACCCTCACCTAACAGGGAACCATTATTTACATTGATTTTTCAATCATGTTTCATTTCAAAGACTATGTACATACATGGCAATGCCCAAACCTTTTATCTTGGGTTAAACCATCATTGTACTAAAGTCTCCTTTCACCCTTCACATGTGCGAACCAAATTTGTACAAAGGGTATTTCTAGAACTACGTGGGCTTGATTCCCATCCTTATGGGATATGTAGGAATGTTCGAGTGTCCCTCAAATCCAGCCCCAAGTCTTTTGGGCCTAACCCCAAATTCCACTTTCAGTCCCTTGGCTGAAAAGTCCCTATGAAAACACACACTGTGTATCTCTTATAATGGTCCAGGCTCTATGACCCTAAACTAAGATCTCTAATCCTTTTGTTCCACATGACGTTAAACTGTAGTTTAAGAACTACGTATGACTTGATTCCCACCCTTATGGGATACGTAGTGAAATCCAACATTTCCAGTCAGGACCCAGCCACAACATGATTATGGTTAGCATTGATCTGTGTATCTCTGTATACATTGAAAAATACCCATATTTATGTGTCATAATCCTAACCTTAAATATTTTCAGATCATCATACCCCTTTTCTTGACTTTTAGTCACAAAAATGTCAAATTTCTGAGAGTTCTTTTACCTGACTATGCAGTACGTGCCCTTAGGTGGCCTTGTATAAACAGTTTCCATAACAGATTTGTCATCCAAAAGATACTATTATCTAACTATGCAGCCAATTCCCTTAGGTGGCCCTGCATAATTCAACCCCCTAATGGGTTTGTCGAATACTGGTAACTTTATTCTTAGGAAGAAAGCCTCTTTTGTCCTTATTGGTCTTAAATGAAAGTATGTAGGAATCCGCAAAAATAGCCATCCTTAACATATTTGTCCCATATCCTTTTTTATGATATGAAAGTATTCAAGTCTATGGTTTATATTATCCTTCCCTACGTTTGCGTCAGGCCTTCGTAGAAGTGATATCCATCTAGTTTTTCGATAATCTTGTTCAAAAATATCTTCTCCATATTAAAGTACCTCTTTCCATACAAAAAACTCTATACTTTCGAAAATTTGAATCTTCATAAACTTTCACTAGCTTTTGGCAGTAGAAAGGTAAATTTATGAGAGTTCTTTTGCCTGACTATGCAGCACGTGCCCTTAAGCAGCCTTGCATAAACAGTCTACATAACAGACTTGTTAGCCAAAAGATTCTATTTATTTGACTATTCAACCAATGCCCTTAGGTGGCCCTGCATAATTCAACCCCCTAATGTTTTTGTTAAATAATAGTAACTTCATTCTTGGAAACTACTTCTTCTGATGCCTTTTAGATCTTTTTCATATCATTCCTCAGATTCAAATATTCTTAAGCCATAGCTTACATTTTTTCCCTCATACTTGAGTATGGTAATATGTTTTCAGATAAATTGTCAAATAATTGAGTCAATTCTAATTCATTCGGTCAAAGTTATTTCGACCTTAAACATTAGCCTCCTTATGTCCGATGTGCATGACTTTAAACTGCCCAAAAAAGACAAGGCGACTCTGAATAAAAGTCAAGTTCCAGCTCACTAAACATACATTTTGTATGATTTAGGTAATATTGAGCAATTAAGAGTTTCAAAGTTTGTAGGGTATTTATAATAATCCTAGTAAAAATCAAACTATGCTTACTAGGATCATTGGCATAAGTAAATTTAAAGCAGGTAGCGAAAGAATGCAGGTACAAATGATTGAAGATGAAAGTATTCTCCATTGATGCACAAGAATTAGAGGGACATCCACAAATTGGAGCCTCTTTCCTTTTCAGGAGATTACAGAAGATTTTCAACATAAGTCTTCACTTGATGTAAATCATCCCGAGCTTCATCAGCAACCAACTAGAATTCATTCATTCAACTGGATACAATAAGAGATGCAGTGATACCAGCTCTTCTTGGAACAATTGTAAAAGGATGTTCTTGAGTGCGGTTTGAGAAAATTTTTTACTGATCAAACAGTGACTCTGTTTCTGTCAAGAGACTTGGAAGATGGATAGATGGATTTGAGAATGGAGCATTGGAAGTAAAGAGCCATTTGGAGAGAGTACTCTTTTCAGATATTGCTCTAATTCCATGTTTGTCTTCTCTCCACCAACCGGCAGTGGAAAACATTTCAGCCCATGGGTTTGACATTTTCATATCTACAAGGAAATGGCATGCAGGAAAAGTTTGAAGGTTCACACCAATTTTGTTGATCTTAATGCACAGCATAACCGAAATAAAGGAGTAGCAGTGCAGCTGCATTTCAGGCGTATAGTTCTTTGAATTTGGAACATTGAATCCTTGTAGATGACCATGACCATATAGGGACATGTAGATTCTCTGTAGGAAATTAAGATTATATTTATTAAATTACTTAGCCAAATCTGGGAGAGTGTTGTCGCAGATATCATAGTAATCATGGCCAACAATGTTCATCATGTCATCAATCCGTTTGCTATCCAGTTCATCAACTATTCCGGGTCTTCTAGCCATTGATTCTTCACAAAAGTTGAATAAATTAACTTTTAAGTAAGTTGATTTTTCATAAAATTTGTGAAGGAATTTCAAAAAAAAATGGCTAAGGCATTAAGGTGCATAAGTGTTTATGAGTCGCACAAGTTTTGATGAGTCGCGCAAGTTTTAATGTGTCGCGCAAGTTTTTGGCGTGAAAATATCACCATGTAGGTCCAGATACCTTGACAACAGCGCGAAATCAAGGAAACAGCGGGAAACAGAGCAACTTGCGCGGCGAGAGCACGAGAGTTTCAAATCCATATGCTTGTACGAAAGTGAGGCCCTATATTTATAGACAAGGCCGTAACCCTGCACGCCATACCCTGCGTGACCAAAGACTCGAACCTGCGTACCAAGCCCTGCGTGCCCGAAGCTCATTTGCGTGCCAGACCTTGCGCGCCACCTTTCCTTTGGTTTTCTCGTTTTCCTCAGAGTCAAATCCTCATTTTCTTTCAGATCCAACTCTGAGGGGGGACTTTTGTTGATGCTCCTTTTCATCACATTGTCTAAATGAATGGAAAGGAAAATGACTTAGCACAAATTGATTCATCCTTTGAAGAAAACATAAAAAATCGACAAAGTCATGAACAAGGCTTCAAAAGAACATGTACCGCGCAAGTTCCATCACTGTCACGCAAGTCCACTTGCGCGACGCCTAATGGTCACGCAAGTGACTTGCGCATCCTAAAGGATAACCGCCCGGGTCTTCTTCAGCCTATAAATAGACCCTGTGGGCCCCCCATTAGAGGGGGGAATTTTTCCAGAATTCAGATTTAGAGCTCTGAATGACCAAGTCTTTTATTCAGGTCTTCCGAACACTTATAAGGTAATTCCTTAACTAGAATGGAAGGTCTAAAAAAGAGGAGTAAGGTCTAAGTGTTAGAATTCACTAACACCTGCGCACCTAAGTTATTTTACCCTTAAGGGAAATGAACATACTTGCGCGCTGCCCTACTTCCTCACCAAAACTTGCGCATCTCTCTTCTGGAAATACCTCAAAATAAGTCTAAAGGCATTGGTAAAGGATCACCCAAGTATTACCATGCTGGTTTAGAAACGCGCAAGTACCCATGTGCCATGCAGGTATACCTGCATGACAAGGACTTGCGTGCCCACACAGTACTTGCGCGTCTACCAGGACTTGCACGCCCCTACCTTTTTGGGTGCCTTTCTTGCCCATTTAGCCACTCTTATGTCGTTCCACATCTCCTATTCAAGATTCAGTCTTCAAGACACTCTTCAAAGCCATTTATGGCATGATTTCTTGATTTGGATTCCTTATCTGAAAGGAACTCCGTGGAACATTTCTCAAAACCTAGTGATTTACACATATTTATGTCACTAAAGATTGAGATTTCATTCATTCAACCTCATCCTTTAAGATGAGAGAACTCATTAACCTAGGCCTCCTTTTCAGGAGTAATCCCCAGTCATAATTCTCAATTTGGGACTCCTTTTCAGGAATAATCCCCAGTCTCAAATCTGGGCATCCTCCTTAGGAGTAAGCCCAAATTCTTCATTAACCTGGGCCTTTGTTTCAGGAGTAAGCCCCAGTCCAAGTTCTCAATAATTTGGGCATCCTTTTCTAGAGTAATCCCCAAGTCCCCTAATTTTTCAAGTCTCTTAACCTGGGCCTCCTTTTCAGGAGTAATTCCCAGTCTTAATTTCTCTTAACCAGTCCTAATTTACCTTTGATCTGGGATTCCTTCTTAGGAGTAAAACCCAATCATAAGTCCTCTCCTAATTTGGGTCTCCTTTTCAGGAGTAAGCCCCAAGTTAGAGTATTCAAATCTCCATGAAGTACATATACCTTTATAGACCCTATTCCTGGATTTCCTCCCTGAAGTAAATCCTAATATTCATTTATCTGGGAAGTCATACATACATAAGCCTCACATTATTTCTTATGATTGCATCTTTTATGGCACAATTGTCTAGTTTTACCAATACCTATTGTTTCTCACACCGAGAATGACTCACGTGATATTAGAGTGTAAAAGTAATTATGACATCCTTCTTTGAGCCATCAATCATAAACATCATACTCCCTTACTCGAACTACATGGGTTTTGATTCCTTTTATAAATAAAGGATACGTAGGTATCCCATCTGTTGTTTCAATCCCAACTTTGAAATAATCCATGTCCTTCTGAATGACAATAAACTTCAAGTGCCCCACTGAGTGGCTTTAAAACTAGCATGGTCATCATAATGACCAAGAGACTTCTATATAAATGTGTCGAAGGATACCATTGACCAAGAATCTCTAATAAATACAGATGAATCTCTGTTGATGAAGAACCTTGAATACATATAAAAGATTCTCTAAATTTCCTACATATTTAATCATTGATTGTCAAATATGAAGAAAATCTCATTTTATACTTGGTAATGTAATAAGGATTCACGAACATAACTTAAATCTATAAAGAGAGTCCCGGAGTAGACAATAATTCCCCTCAAAAAGGTGTGATGTGTCTGACCTCCCATCCTCTCGACCAATGCAAATTCCTAAGCCTCATCAGTCCACAAACTAATGAGCACCTACCTTTGAAAAGTAGGTCCAAATGGATGTGGAATCATTGGATGTTTCCAGTTCTATGAACAAACCCGTTAGAAATGGATTGGAATGTTTGAACCTCCCATCACGGAGGTCATCCCCGAATTCCAAGGGAAACAGGCACAAGGCCTTGACAAAATCTTCTTTGTAGTCTCGACATGAGGCCTTGACTATATGATTATGATGTACGAAATTATGCATTATATCATTATGATATTAACTATTGATATTTCAAGTGGTTATTCGACTAGTAGAATATCCATGACTATGTTTTATTATGGCATTATTTACTCATCTCATATTCCTGCCATAAAGTGTTCATGTTAATTATTTGTAAAGGCATGTGTTTTAAATTATTAACCATGTCTAATTTTTATATTATCATCCTTTATATTTCTTACTCTTACTGAGAATTTGAGCTCACCCCTTTCTCATGTTTCATTTTCCCAGGATATGAAGAAGTTAGTTATGAGTGACTTGCATGAATAATCTTGGAAGCTTGGATGTTTCTAATGGAATAAATTAGTGTTGTTTTGCTTTTCAAGTTGCAGTGTTGCACTTGTGTATGTATCTTGTTTCCAAGACTACTAAACTAATCAGTCCTTAGAGACTTGATCCCTTGTAATCATGACAATGTATTAAAATAATGCACCGGCTCCTGGATTCTAGGGTCGGGGCATTACAGTTGGTATCAGAGGAAGTTTAGTAAAAACCTTAGAAACTATATTTAAATAAACTATGATTAGAGGACATTACCCTAATATAGAACTTGATGATTAATATATAAAAACTTCCTAAAATTTTGGTATTGTAGATATTTTTTGTATTTTCCAAGAAATACATCCATGCCAGGATACGAGCAAGTAGAGACAACTCTGTCACAGATGTACCTAGTTGTGAAAACTCCAACAAGGAGTTTCGGGCTTGACCCGATGTATCTTGGTACACGACAACGGGCCTTGCTGCACTCTTGGTTACGACACTCCAAGGGAATATGCTTAGGATAATTTACATTCTCTTTACAAACCGATTTGAATGATTTTAATATAAGATGAGAATAAATGACCTTGGTTAATACTAAGGTGTTTTAAATTTAAAATATGATGTCATGATATTATCTAAATGATTTTATGACTATTATTACTCACACAATGCTTTCTAGTTTTAGTCAATGGCTGGATTCCAAGGAAGACATAGTAACTTTGAGAATTATGTATAAGGTTTGAATGGTGGTGGAAATGAGCAAAAAAAATGGAATGTCGATAGGCGTAAAAGATATTGTGTTCATGATGAATCATTTTTCAAAACATATGATCAAAAACATATATGTTAACCAACTCCCAGACTCAAAAATGAAGAGAAAAGTGGTGAATGATAAGAGCTCCAGCAGTGAATAACATGGAGAAAAGAAAGATCATTTTACATTATACATGAAATGTGGAAGGAGACACCTAGGAAGGTGTCTTAATGGAACAAAGAAATGCTTTATGTTTGGTAAAGACGGACAAAAAGTAAATAATTTCCGAGGAAAAATGAAGAGTACTATGGAAGAAAATAAAAATGGTCCTAAGAATCCATTTACAGTAATTTTCCATAAATTTAGGGGACCTGGCCATTACCCAAGTGAATTACCTATTCTATATGATATCCCTTTGGTCAAAGAAGAATCTATGTTGAAATAAATGGATGGAGAGATGTTTAAAAAGTGTTAGTTCTCTTTGTTGATGGGATTACTTTAGAAACATTTTCTCTTGTATTTGTAACCCTACAGTTTTTCATGTGAAAATGATATTTTAAGAAGAATTATCTTTTCTCTTTTGGATATAGTTATAAATAACCATTTAGTTTTATATGATCATTGAGTTTGAGGAAATTACATGTTATTAAATTTTGGAATGAAAATGTGAGGTATGAGATAACATTTGTGATGAAATTATGTTATAGTTATTTTGAGGAATCTATCTCATTTTTGGGAATAATATAAAATTATATAGTTTTTGAAAAATTACAATACATAGACCATGTGATGACCTGTCGCATTGGATAAAGCTGCGGGAATCGAACCCACAACCATAGTGCGATTGAGATTTATCACCTACCATTGGACTACATGAGGTCCCTGGTTAGTGTGACTAATTATTTTTTGTTAAATGATTTTATTGATCAATAATAAGTTGATTTAGGATATTATGTCTTATCAAATGAATATCCTTAGTGTAGGAAAATTATTTGGTGATTAAGTGATAAATGTTATTTTGGAAGACGTTCGCTCTATTGGGAACACTATATACCTAAGGAAAATAGAGTACTATGAGATTTTATTTGAGGAGTAATGGTGTATTTTTTATCTATATTTTGGGTTATTTATGGAAATGATTAACATATCATAGAGAATATGAGATTAAGTTAATTACTTTTGAGTATGTGACTTTAAGGGTAGTCGATGTCATTTGGAGATAAAATTTAACGTGGAAGACTACATGACCAAATTCTTCTATGTTTTGGGTTTCAATATTAGTTTGGATTATATTGAAGTATTTTAAGGACAATTGTTTATTTAATGGTATTTTTTTAACAGTGGGGTATTGTTTGTTTAATTTTAGAAATTAAGATTAGTATTTATTTCTCTAAAGGATTATCCATTTTGGGGATCATCTGATCTTGTACTAACCATTTTGGTGGTGGTTAATCTCTAAAGAAAAGGTAAATATATTTTTTATCTTTTGTGGATCATGTGATTCTCTCGAAGTTGATTCTATCTCTTCCGGTGTGACCAAGTCATCTCTAATACTCATCATTTGAAAATAAAAGATGAGTTGGTGGTAGAAATTTATTAAAGAATGAAACTCTACTTAAAAAGTAAGTATATCTTTTTATGTTATTAGTCAATATCATAAATAAATTCCCCAACTTTATGAAATGGAACTTAAAAAAAAAGTTATCCGTTTACTTTTCCTACTGGGAAACTAATGACCGTTTATCCCATCACAAGTTTGTGGTTTTCTTGTTGTTAACTTTCTCCTGATCATGTTTTCTATCCCTCTCCATCAGAACTTGGCACTTAGTTAATCTTCCATATCCATGTTTTCCTACATGGAATCCTAGTGTGGGTTATCTCGAGTGACCTTTGTACTTTTCTTTCATTCTTTTAAAGTGATAGTTTTTCTAACTCTTTTCCGATGTGGGACTTTTAATGAAGTTTTCAAGCCCAGTTTTAAAATTGCGAGGATGCAATTCCTAAAAGTGGGGAAGGATGTAATATCCCAGGTAAATAAAGAACACTAAATTTTTCATATTTATTAATATTTGTGAACTAAATATTAATTCTACTTTATAGGGGACACTATGTTCAATGGTATACCCAATACACAACAATGGGTTTTTTTGAAATCTTATGTTGCACACTAATAATATAATATTATTCTTTTAAATGGTAGTTAACACCTTGAAATTTTAATGGAGGTAAATTAAAATAACAAACTACAAAATTATTATATATGTTTTTTAACTATTTTTACATTTATCAAATAAAATTTAGAGGCTTAAAATGTGAATGAATCTAATTTTAAACATAATTTACTTTAAAGGGTTGATTTACCACCTTTTAATGGATAACCCTCTTTAAATCTAGTTTTTTTTCACTTTTATATGTTCCATTTGACAAAATAAAATTCTTCTTTAGAATTGGGACATCAAAATTTACTTTGGGTAAATTTTTGGTATTTTTCTAATAATATTCATTTTTATGAATAGTGAGAAATAATGTTTTTTAATTCAAAACTACCTTTTAATGTAATTTATTTATATGGTTAGATTATATTTTAAATTGGTTTTGAAGTTTAATTAGATTTTATTTTTATCCTTTAATCCAATGTTGGTCATTGGAATTAATTTCACTTTAAAATTATACATAAACAAGTGTCAATATTTTGATAGTTATTGTTTTTTAAAAACACGCTATTTGTTTTGAAAACATGAATTAATTTTAAATTAATGAATCCAACTTCTATGTTTTGAATTTGGTAAAATAGACATCATTTTTTAATTCAGAATATCAAATATATCTTAGGTTGAATTTTTGGCATTTTTCATAAAAACATCGATTTTTGATGAATAGTGAAAGCACTAAGTAGTAGTTAAAAATCCGAATTTTCATTCAAAAGAAATTTTAAAACTTATGTGAATTGAATTTCGAAAATCTGAAATACATGGTTTTTATTAGTAATTTAAATTTGGTTCAATAAGATAAAAATAATTTTTGGTGAATAGTAAATTTTGACTTTTATTTACCGTGGTTAAAGGTAAATAGGGTAATTCAAGGTAAAATGAATATTATAATAATAAAAAAATTACCTTAACACTTGTCCTAACCTTATTGGATGAGTCCTATCCGACTATTGGCATCCTTCGGTCAATTTTGGGACCCCATGGAGGCACTTAAGAATGATAATGACACTTTATTTTAATTAACTTAAAGTAAAGACAAAAATGACATTAACAAATATCTTTTAGTATATCAATTTTTACATGGGTTATATAAGTCATATTTTAGACTATAAATAATAATTGGAAAGATAAAAATATTTCGTACTTTATGGGAATTTTTTTATAATTTTTAGACATCAAATAAATTAAATTATTTATGACACAATAATGATGTAGTATTACCTCATTAATAAATGATTTAAATAAATATGATTATTAATGTTAAAATAATATACAAAACCTCTCCAACTCTTATTGGATGATTTTATTTCGACCATGAGTCACCTTATCTTTTAATTTAATTATTTTTGGACCTTTATAAACCGAATATCACTATATAATAAAATAATATTTTCACACTTTCCTAAAGATCCCCTCCTCCCCCTTATAATAGAACACCACTTATAACCCATTACACACATCTCTCAAGACCCTTGGCTCATCCATACCCTGCCAAAATAATCTCCCAAGATGCCCCTATTCCTCTTATAAGCCTCAACTTAGGTATAAGGAACTTCAAGAAGTCCTTTGGGTTCAAACCAAAAGAAGTTACCCAAATTAAAGGTAATGCTTTCTCTTAAATTCTTTTGTTTTATTTTGTTTTATTTTACTTCTCCAACCCCTAAACAATTTTTATTAATTTATTTTAAAACCAAACAAGTATCCTCAATATACTAGGATTTTTTTAGGAGTATTATTTGAACTACACTTACACACACCTCCATCCAATGAGTGAAGAACATACTATTTTTGTGGACGACAAACTAACACCTCATGAAACGATGATTGTTCGATTATCTCCTACCACCTCTCTGGTGGCCATTAATATGGAAATGTATTTATATATGATATATATATATATATATTATTTTTATGTTTTCTTTATGCTTCTCTATTTTCCATTTATATCATTATTTTATGGTTTCCATTATGGGTAAAACGCGATAATTTCATTTGAGGAAGTTCGGACTACCACCCCCTCAAAATGATATGACTCGTTAATTCCATATGTGGGATGTATAAAGGATTTAATTAATAATATTATATATTATATTATAATGGAATTATAATATAAATACGTATCATTATGTTTTAATTCCATTAAAATACAAAATAGAAATGAAAGTAGCGTTCATGCATATGTACAACTTGCCGTCTCCATGAACGGTACATTTCATTTCTTATCTCCAAATGTTATGTACTGTTATAAATAGATATATATTCTAGATATATATATATATATATGATATATAAATTATTTATATCATTCTGGAGATAATGGACTTTTGACCACATTGAAAAATAGTAATTATAACAAGTTCATTTTTGACTCAAGTTCAAATCATCGATAAAATATCCAATATGGACTCAAATAAATAACTAATTTTTATATCAAGATAATAAGTGATATAAAACTAATAATAAAATTGAAAAATTTTCTTAATCAAGTAGAAATTAACTTAAGTTTATTATTCAGGAAGAATAAGGAACATACAAGACAAGTCAGACTTGAGGTAAGGGGTTTCTTATCTCACTTTTAATTCCATGAGATTTCCATTGTTCACCACTTATTTATTGCCTGTGGTGTATTGTGTACTTCAATTTGATATATATTATCATGATTCTATTTATATTCATGGTATTATGTGATTAATTTGATGTTTATTAATTTTTTTTCATAGGACTCGATTAATTACGACGTGGTAAGGAGTTTTCATCTCACTTCTTATTTCCGTGAGATTCATGCTATATTGGCCACTATTTCATTTTGTATAGTGTATGTACTACCCAATATTGTATTCTTGGTGTAATATACTTTAATTTATGGGTATTTAAATCTTCATTGTATGATCCTTATTTCATGGGGTGTATGTTTCATAAGTTACCAAATCAGTAAGAGAATTTCAAATTTCAATTTCCACACATTTTGCTTTAGGCATACTTCATTGATTATTTTACTCCAAGATTATGTGTGGAATCAATATTTATTATTTATGTAGTAATTTCCAATCATATTTCTATGTATATACTTTTTATACACATTATAACTCCATTGATAAATTCTCAAGTCATCAATATGAACCTGATAAGAGTAATTTTAACTCAATCTGCACTCATTGAGTTAAACATCCAATTCATTGGTGTTGTTTTTTCAAGAATATGTGTGAATTTTCTATGATTTATTTACACTAAATATCCAATAATATTGAGTGTATTTATATTTTTCACACATATTTATGTCATTGATTTATTCTTAACCTAAGGATACAGTCTTTATAATGGATTTCATCTCAACTTACATTCCATTGAGTCTTCTTTGTTGTTATACACCAATTCACTTTTATTTGGTGTATATACTGTACTTTGACATAGTATATCATGAATACCTTTATTATAATGATATTATAAAGATTTTATTACCTCAATTATTTGTATTCAATTGTCTCTCATTTGGTGAGGAACTCTAACTAAAATATCATTTTAAATGTTTTAAAGATTTATTCTTTTAAATCTTTCTCATTAATGTCCATGTTTTAAAAATGGTTTTAAGGATTTTTTTATATGGACATTAATGTTTTCAAATTAAAATTCCTTTTAAAATTTTCAAAGTGGTATGGGACACTTTGATTCAAAAATCTATTTTGAATGACTTCTTGATAAATAGTGAGACTTTTAAATTTTTTCAAGAAAAAGGGGGATAATTCTCTCAAATAGTTTTGATGATTTTTTTCATCTATGTCAACATCCTTTATTATTCTTGATTAAGGTTAATGTATTATATTACAATCTTTTATATTGTATTGAATGAGTTATGTTTGACTGTGGATGTGCTATTTTTATACCATTCATAGTTTATGGATAAAGTATTGACATTTTGTATGCTAGTTTTTATACGAATGTTTAAGTTATGTTTAAACATTTTCATATGAGGAATGCATTGGAATTAGTAAGTGAAGGGTGGAGCCCGCTATAGCTCCTCGATACATCGATAGGTCTCATGAGAAAAACTAGTGTCTTGGCACAAGGACTTGACAAAATATTATTTGTAGTCTTGGCACGAGGTCTTGACTATGTAGTTATGATGTATAAAATTATGCATTCCATCATTATGAGATTAGATATTGATATTTCAAGTGGTTATTTGACTAGTATAATACCCATGAATATGTTTTATTATTTCATTATTTACTTATCTCACATTCCTGGAATAAAGTTTTCATGTTAATTATTTGTAAAGGCATGTGTTTTAAATTATTCACCATGCCTAATGTTTATGTTATCTTCCGTTGTATTGCTTACTCTTACTGAACATTTGATCTCACCCCTTTCTCATGTTTCATTTTCCCAGGATATGAAGAAGTTAGTTATGAGTGACTTATAGGAATAATCTTGGAAGCTTGAATGTTTCTAAAGGAATAAATTAGTGTTGTTTTTCTTTTTAAGTTGTAGTGTTGAACTTATGAATGTATATTGTTTCCAAGACTAATAAATTGATTGGTCCTTCAGGACATGATTCCTTGTAATCATGACATTGTATTAAAATAATACATCGGCTCCTGGATTCTAGGGTCGGGGCGTTACAATAATTATAAATAATATATAAAAAAATAACCCTGAAAAATAAATAAGAAGAAAACATGTTTAATGATCATGATCTTTATCTACTAGTTTGTTTATTGAGAAAACAATAAACAAACCATTGATCCTAGGGAAAAAAGTCTATGATCTAGTCTGGGATCGAGTTAAAGCATTCATGTAACATATTTACCCCAACCCATTGGCTTGGGAAATACCTAAATTCCCCTAAACTTAGGTGAATCCCCTAGACACCAAAGTATGGTAATAGGTTCCAAGGATATATGGTATTTTTTGGTGGATGATTTACCCTCATACACAACACAACCTATAATAGACAACTGAAATGGTATAAAATCAATATGATGCAAGAAATAAAATTGACCAGACTCTATTAGAGAATAGTAAGACAAATATCAGAGAAATAATGGACAAGTTTCAACTAAGTTTTTCCCGAATACCCAAAAGACTCTGAAGATAGAACTAGTGCCAAATGAGAAACTACACCATACTCTACACTATGACCACTCAAAGCTTCATCCTCCAGAATCAATGAATACCACATCATGGTGATCCAATAGAAAAGTAAGAGGAATTTACCTTACTTGTATCATGATAAACAAAATCTTCATACACACCAAGGTTCATATACATGGGGTGAGTATACAACCAAGTTGGGAATCCACTAGATACTTTTCTCACACAACACTAAAATAAGAACAAGTTAACTTACTAAAATTAAAATAAATAAATGAAATATAAAATTGTGACAAATGGGTAAGGTTCTTGTATATAAACCATGCAGTGAAATTTAATTAAGATATACACACAATACAACCCATACAGAACCCATACAGTGAACCCAATGTATCCCCCATCAAACAGGACTCCCTAAATGGACCAAAATCACAAGAAGAGCCCCATTCCGACAATCCTAAGCTATCAATTTTTGGAGTTACCCCAATGTGCCCAAAAATTAGAATTATATCCAAATGTGAAAAAATAAGGCCCCTTATAATGAAGTATGAATGTATGCTAAACCCATGACTATGTTCAATTCACAAGGAAAAATCTTTCTTTAAAAACTAAAGAGTAAAAATAGTATATTCTGGGGGATTTATTGATAAAAAATTAGCAACTAAAACATCTCATGGATTTCAGTTCTAGATAGAATTATATTATATGAGAATCCACCTACCTTTAATACACTTATCCCATATAATCCAAAGTAAGAAGATTCTACCAAACAGAATAACCTAGAATTGCCTTAGGGAACCCCTAGTTCAATAGATATAGTTAAGTGAGGAATAAATGATAAATTTCCAATAGAATAATTGAGTAAATATTCAAAATAATTCATCTCTAAAATTTGGCATGTGATTTCCATTTATGGTGTATAGCTCCCCCAATAGTTCGAAAGTTGAATAAATCATTTAAAAAAATGAGATTACTGACACCATGACTTAGACCATGATGTGGTGGATCTTCCCAAGCTATTTCCAGACCACTATGGCTTGGACCACGCCACGATGGATCTCCAAATCCATTTTCGAACCCCACCCTATACAAGGCCAACCCATTGATGACATAGACACTATTCCCACTACTATGGCGTGTTGTACATCTTGTTTCCCATAGGGACTCCCTCAACATCACCAGACCCACTAAAATGAGTATACCCCTCACATGGTGATGTATTTGGTCATAGCTGGCTCACTTCTCCCTTGGCATAGAAATGTATTGGACCACACCATCCACTATAGTCAGTGACATGGAATAATGAAGTCAAAAATCCCAAACTCTTTCCTTTTTACTAATAACCCCTCTAAACCTTTTGAACCTAAATTAAACCATGACATAACTTAAAAGAAACACAATAAAATAGTAATATACTTCAAACTAGGAGTGTCACCATTCCACCTTTGTCGTGTGTTTCACCTGGGATGAATTCACTTTGGATCCATCTTAAACCACCTCTAATAACATCATAGATCCTTTTTTACATATGATTTTCTCACACATAGGTGAGGGGAACCAATGGAAGAGTTATTGGGTTTATATGAAATAATCCGTGGACACATTGGTACTTAAATAATAATAGGAGGGGATGATGCACATACCATCATTTTAATATAATAATAATTGAAATTTTTTTATGAAATATTTAAATTAAAAAACATACAAACCACATACAAGCTATTCAAGTTTGTAATCATACATGAATACAATGAATATGAATTTAATAAATGAGAATTCATTTCAATCATTCACAATTAAGATAAAACACGCTTGGATGAATTAATTATCTTAATTAATTAATTCTTTTATCCAAATATACATCCAAATAATCCTTGATATTCCCATCCACTATAATTTTAATGAAATTAAATAATTTTATTTTATTTAAAATTAATTATGTACACGGCGTGCACAAGGAGGAAACATGACTTATACCGATCCGAACTACTTGGAATGTTCAACCTCACATACTATTCATTCACATATCATGTAGTGTACATAACATGTCACATAATTACATGGAGTTTACTATTAATAAATGAAACATTTACATATGTAAATTGTGTGGTGTTTAATGCTTTTAATAAACATGGATTACCCGACATGTATCAATCACACATGGTGAGTACTCTTTAATTTAATTTGAAAATTAAATTATCATTTAATATTATTAATAACCTATTACATGGAATGTATTGTAAATAAATGACACATGAAAACATGTTGAATAGGTTTAATGATCCAATTAATATTCTTTCTACATAAAATTATTTACATAGTGTATATCTAGGATTGGAAAGTACTCAGTGTAGCTAGGTATGGGTTATACAACCTGTATAGACGACACATTCCTTGTGAACTCAATGTTTTACTACCATCAATCACACACATTGTGTAATAAACATATGATACGTATTTGACTACTAGAATATGCAACATACACATGTGTTATATGATGTATAATTTGGTAAGCTATATTCCATCTTAGACGGTCAAAATGTGGTGTGTAATGATGCAACATACTATTTATTACATGACACATCAGAATAAATTTACATCTCATCCTAGTGTATTGAACTAGGATACATGATGTATAACTTCTGGCTACATGCTATGTAATCCTGTATTATATAGTCATAATCCTTATCACATTTGAATGGGTTCTTGGGATCTTTGTTGAGTATCATCAACCTTTTCTTGGTTATATGAATTTGAATGAAGAAGAATAAGAATATATCTCAACGTTTAGATTTAAAAAAATAATTTATTGAAATGAAAATATAATGATAAATGATTATAACTATTAAAAATTAATAAATAATTATAAATTTAAATGTGACCACTTTGATACCGCTTGAAGGTTCTAGGAATAGTGGAAGAACCTATATAGGCCAAGCCAAACTTATCTATTTTTGGATTTAATAAATAACCCACAATGTACATGATGATAAACATCATGAACAATGAATGTATTTAATGAAAGTTGACAAAGAATTCAAAAAATCAACAGATTTGATCTTTCACTTTAAATTTATAATTAATTTAAATGTAAAAAATACCCACATCCTGAGTAATTTATTTAAAAATAATTTTGATCATATTAATTCCATTCAGGTTATTCTATCAATGAATCAAATTGATCCAGGTGTAGAATCTATCTAGCAGTGGTCCACACAAGGTCATTTGATCTCAAAGTGTCATTGATGGTACTCAGGGTGCTAGCATGGTGGTACTGATCATCTTGTATTACTTTTGTTGATTACCACACAATAATTCGGGGTTGAATGATTGGTTCTTATTATCTCATTCTTGATATTAAGAGGAAGGTGGAAGAGATTCTCTCAATATAGAGATAAAATTGTAGAGAATTTCTTTTTAGAGAAAATTCTCTAGAGATGAGAATGGTTGTACATGATAAAATGATTCTCCCCCAAACAGAAATGATATAATCAGGTATTTATAAAGCTAGGGTTAAATTGTTGGCAATTTAATAAAGTCCCTTATCCAATCTCATAATCCTTAGTGAATCCCATGTTTAATAATTATAAAATTAATTTTATTATTTCTTTGAGGAACACATGCATCATAGATAATAGAAATGTCAATAAATAAATTAATATTTTTTAAATGTTATTTAGTATACCATTTCCATTACCCGACACCTTACTAACCTTTTCCACATTTCTTGGCAGTTATAAAACCGTTAATAATAAATATTATTCATTTGATAAATAAATAAATAAATAATATTCATGGTCTTGTGAATAAATATTTATATATTATTTTATTTATATATAAATATGGTGTTTGATATTTACAATCAATAAATACCGAATAAATATTATTCCTCAGTATGGAGAATAATATCTGTTACAATAATTAAATTTAAATAGAATTTAATTGATATTAATAGATACACTAAGTGTGTGACTCCCTAGGATTAATCCTCAGTGTTATTCGGTGGGTTCACCTAAAGTCCAATAGCAATGTCTAACAACATGTAAAGTCACCCAAGAGGAAGAAGCTAATACTCAAACATTGATAACCACCTATGAATTCTTACAAGTGAGCACATAATCCATGATCATATGGATCTATACTCACTTGGAGTGGTGAAACCCTCCTCTAGGGTTTCTCGATACTCCATGCACTATCAATCACATAACTTTGTTGATGGATGTCTTAATGGATGCTACTTCTCTCTATAGTTCTATCTTGGTGGAGCAGAAGATAACTACATTTTCCAATATTCTCTAAAGACTTCATTTATTCCTTATTCTTGGAGTCATTCAATTGAAATGTTGAGTCTTCTATTTTTGTTCTCATTTACAGTCACCATCATCCCTAGATCTTGTTCAGATATGGGATTTACTTTCTTGGTTTGATGGTTGTGGACTTCTTCAGAGGTGATGTATCAGGAAGTGGTCTGGATGCCTTCAGTCGGTGATGTTAGTGGTCTTGTGATGGATTGATTTTAGGTGACAGCTGCTCTGGCTGCTGCAACCTTTACATTTTTAGTTAAGTATCATGTTGATGTGGGTTGTGATTAAGGGATGCTATGGTCTACTCATCCGTAACGGGCTCTGGTTCCTCATTGTTGTCAGTATTTAGCCTCTTTTGATGACCTATATCATGTATGGATTTGGATTCAAAAATGAACACCCCTACATTGATCGATGTTCATGCGGGTCCATGGTTTATGGATATTTATATAGAGGAAATATGAAGGCATATTTCTCTCTTAGGTGGAGTTTTTCGAAAATCAGCTAGTGGTTTGGTTTTTTTTCAGACGACGACATTCGTGTAAGGTATCGTGCAGAGACTAGTGTTTGTGAGAGGCATACTGTGGTAAGTTTGGAAGTGATACTATTTTCGGTGGTGTGGCAGACATCCAAGAAGGTCCTCCATTTTGGTGGTGTTAATTTAGACATGTTTTGGTTTTCTAGGTTCTGTTTGTTGATTGGGGTTTAGATTTTATAGTGTGCACTAGATTCTTCCCTGTCACATTTAGTTGGTAGTGAAACATTTTTCTGGTGCTGTTGGGTGGGATACCACGAAAGAGGGATGGATGTGCTGATATCCATCATTCATCCATTTGTCATCAAATTGATGGACGGATGGGTAACTCAACATGTGTCATGAACTAACCCTGGCCAACCTAAAACTGATCACCTGAGCCAATCCGCGACATGGCCCGAAGGGCGTTCCCGATCCCCAAGTGCCAAAAACTAGTGCTGGACATCAATAGAAAAATAGAAGGGAATGATTTATCCCAATATAAATAAATAAAATAAACATTAGAAACATAATATAGTATCCTAATAAATATAAATAAACAAACTGAATGTATTTTAAAAGGCTGAAAAATACAACAAAATTATACAACAAAACTCAACTGATCCTGACAACACAATATCTCCATGTGACCCCGAGGGCTACTGTCCAACACCAATACAAACCATCTACCATGGTGACAAAGACCAAGATTATACCTGAACCACAATCTAAAAACAAGAATAAAGTATATGCATGAGTATTAAAACTCAGTAGGCATGCCCAAAAAAATCTATTCCCAATGCACTTCCTTTAAAAGAAATGAAAAATCAACATCAAGTTTTAAATACAATATATAGAATTAAGATTTTTCTACAAACTTTTTAACTTTAAAATAAATAAAATTTCATTTCCCTTTTTTACATTATAAACCAAACTATTTTTCCAAGAAGTAACCGTTAGTATTTCAAAGGGAAAGGATGAAAGAATATATAAAGAATTTTCCAAAAAAAATTCTATAAACACTAGAATTTTTTTTATCATTTTTAGAAAAAAGCCACACCATTCAATGAAATAAGAAAAATAATTATATAATAAGGGAAATGGAAAATATCACATAATATTATCCATACAATCATGCATCTCAATCATCCATCATAAGTAACTAAGTGCCAATATACATTAGAGGAACCTAGAAGATATTGAACAATCTAAAACATACTAATACATATTGACTCATCCCGAAAAGTAGGCCTCACTCGATGACATAAAAATTATCTAACATGCTAGAACACACCCCACATGACACAGACTGAGGTTCCCCATACCATATCAATAATAACAAATATCCACCCTGGTATGGTCCACCAGCTAGTGCGTAACCTAACTAGTACAACAATCATCCTCAGAAAATTCAATAGCTATTCCAGGTTCTCCATTTCAAGAGTGTATACAAGGTTGAGCCAACCAATTCCAACCAAGCATCAAATAGCATACACATATATAATAATTAACACAACAAGCATCACTCGAGTAACCCCATGGATCAATCTATTTCCATACATCTCATAGATCATAAAGGAGTTCACATTGAGCATTACCTATTACACACAAAGTAAATGGGTCACAAGGATTACATAATGAGGACATCCCACCCATTCAATATTTATATAAAGAAGTCAAGAGAATTTTATAATGAGAGTTTTCATATCAATAATTTTCACCAACTTTACAAAGTTCTAAATGGGACTCAAACTTCCTTTAAGAAACCATCCTTTTCAAATAACCAAACCACCTTTCCAAAAAGATACAATAAAATATTTCTGATTTCATAATGTACCCTTTTTAACATTCATGTCACATTTTCAAGTCAATCCATTTTCATTAATATTCCAAGTGGGACATTAACCACCACCACATGCCAAACCATTCTTATAATCTAAATACACCATTCCTTTAAATCCAAAACCACTTTGAAAACCCATTAACCACCACCACATGCCAAACCATTCTTAAAATCTAAATACACAATTCCTTTAAATTCAAAACCACTTTGAAAACCCATCTAAGGAAACCAAAATAATCATTTCACATATCATAAATATATTCACAAAGCCTAAAAATTCTTTAGATATCACAAAGAACATACAAAATCAAACTAGGCATTTAATCAAACACTTGGTGTACAATTATTTAACAAAGCAATTCCATTTATCACATAAAAAGGGAGAAATATCTACTTGGAAAACCAAACAAGAATTTCAATAATAACATAACACTATTTATCATATAAAGAAGGTGTGAAAATTATGAAACCAATGAATTTTAAATTTAAAAGGAAAGTGAAAAAGGGAAACCAACCTCAATCTAATGGCGCTTCAACAATGCACACCCAAAATCACACCATGAGGGTTCTAGAAGCAAATATCTATGAAGAGGAACCCTAAAAACAAAAAAAACCTTACATAAATGATAGGAAACTTGAACCAAAGATCCACATGACCAAGTAAGAAGAAGATATCAAGAGGAAATGGAAGAATAATAAAGAGGGAGAAGAGAGAAGATTACCTTGAGAGATCTAGCCCCAAACTTGAAGAATATCCTTAGATCTACCATAGAAGGAGGAGTGGGGGATTGTAGAATAAGGGGGAAGAACCCCTAGGGACTTAATAACTAGAGAGATGAGATAATGGAAATTTTGGGTTAAAAATATTGAGAGGGTAGTTTGGGAATTTCAAAAAATTTAAGATCCAGGATGCTCGCACGGTTTGACCACACAGTTTTTCCAAACTGTGTGCCAACCTTACAATCCTTTTTGAAAAAAAATTGGGAACTAGTATGGGATTCTCACACAGTCTCTAAACTATGTGCTAACCATGAAAAATGCCACTATCCTCAGACATAACGTCATCACACACTTTTTGCATGGTTTGAAAAACCATGTGCAATCTATGTTCCATGCCTCTACCACCAACACTTAAGTCTCAAAATTACTTGGATCATGCCACATGGTTCTCCAAAACCATGCACAGACCATGCACTAAGAGAATAACACCCTGAAACTCAACATTTAAACCCATCACACTCAAAACTCAAAAGCCAAAACCAAGGATAAAAGATAAACTAGAACAGAGGTCAAAAATAAACATCCGGGTGTGAAAATTCTCCCCACCATTAATTATTTACACTCCCAAAAAGCCACTACATCTTCCAGTTGATCTGTAAAGACTAAAGATTTTACAACTACATAATCCAACCTCTTAAACGAAGAACATTTTGACCACTAACAAACAGAACTTATGCCTATTTCCTAAAATAAAAAACAACCGAAACCATTCCCTAAGAGACACCAGGAACTCGAGCCATGATCTTTACATCCATACCTAAAAAAAGATCATTGAGCACACTCTCAAAAACCAAACATTCAGCCAAACTGAAAAGAAATCAAAATAAACAACATCAAAGAATCCACTTTATACTGGACTAACAACAACAAAAAACCAAATTTTCAACACAGGAGGCTAGGACAGGATCCCCACTATAGGAAACCCACTAGGATCAACCAATTTGAAAGAGACCCCAAAGAGACCTATGATAGGTCTCCCTACTAATAAGATCCAACTAGATTGATCTGATAATGATAGAAAACAAAATAAATTTCCAATACAAGCCAACCACCCCCACCCCAAGGGGGATCCCCACCAAAAGAATCTTAATCTATTAGGAAATTAAACTATGATAAGGAAAACTACAACAAATAACCTTAAACTATCTCCATTCCCACACTGAAGACAAAACAAGGCCAAGTTCCCTCGCACCCTTGTGGTTTCTGACTGTGTACAAGCTTAATTATAGGGACTATGGATAGATTACTAATGTTTTAAGAATCTCCTGACTCATATCCTAAATCTAATAATCTCCAATCAGAAATCTTCTTTTTACTGACATAATTGGCCACACAACATTCTAGGAAAAACCAATATAACACAAGGCACCATGAGACTCACTTCACTCAGAATAGAAATATTTAGAATTTCCAAAATAAAAACACATTTGTATTGAAACATAAGTTCTCAGGAGTTACAAAATATCCCCTTATATCACGAATAGAAGAGAACACAATTGGGAACAACTAACAAAGAAAAAGGAAACATTATAACAAAAAGGGATTTTAAACTAAGCCCAAACATCACTCTACTTCTGCGAAATGGATCCAATCACTTACTTGAAACACCCCAACAAAAATATTGCAAGTGGACTAGGTGCTCATAAGCACGAAATGTATTTGGTGAACTTAGGCATGAAGAATTATTATGATCGGAATTCTTACACTGATGACACACTAGAATCTCAAAACTCAAAGAGGCTAACGAAAGATCCCAGGGCCTTTTGATTCCATGACCAACACCTACAACATCATAATGCTTTCCTTCTTCATTACTATAGTCCCCATCACCATTTCTAGGGATTGAAGAAGAGAATACTACCTTAATAACTCCCTCTATCATAGCTTCAACACAAACAACTTGCCTCACGATGTCAGAAAAATAAGTTAAATTGAAATTTGACACTTTTGACTTCACATCAGGATGAATCCCAAACTCAAAACTCTGAGCATTCATGGAATCATCTACAACATACCTCATATCATATGGAACTAGGTCTAAAAAATGATGATATAACTCCAACATCAACCCATAACCCTATTTCAAAAAACACATTTCCATTAACTTCTTTACCATTGTCATCTCATATAATTATTTTTGGATGAATGAAGCCTTAAAGAAATCCCATGTAATATATTCTCGAATCTTGTTCCAAGATACCAACTTCCACCACTTCAAGGTAGAACCTTTAAGCATTAAATTAGTAGACACAACCTTCAAAGACTTAGGAAGCTTAATGTGTCTAAAGTTCATTTTGATCTTCTATATCAACTATTCGGCTTTAAGAGGATTTTATTGACCATAAAAGAGAGGTGGATTTAACTTTTAAAACTAAATAAAAACAATCCTTAGTATGATCAACTGGGAATCCTAATAATGAGGAATCACCTATAGCTACCCCATGAATATCCATCAAATATTTATGGGGGTAAACACCAGGCAATAATAAATCCAATAGATCGATGAAAAACAACTCATCAAGAAGTTTCCTCAAACTAAAAACACCGCACCCACAATATTCCCAAAACATATGATAAATAATCCGCACAACCATTAGCTATAAGGCATAAAAAAATTATTCATGAAAACACTTTTGAAAAGTAAAAAAACTGGGTGGATTTTCACACTTATAAATGGTATTCTTTAGAGTCTCACTCACATTCAAATTCCCATGTCACCCTAGGAACCATCAACTCACACCATACCAGGCACTCATCCACCCACATAATCATCCATCCACCTTCCACATATATTCATTCATGTAAATTCCCATGTAAAAAATAAAGGACAAAACAAAACATTCCCATTTTATAAAACAACTGCTCCAACCAATATTTTCACACTTTATATCAAATTTTCATTTTAAAATCCACAAAACTTTTCAAAAGATCAATAACCACTAATACCAAACCATTTACAAAATTCACATATCAATCCATTTAACTCCACTGAAAATCAAAACTCACACCATTAAAAACATTTTTAGTATCTCAAAAAACCCATTCCACTAAAAACCATTTGGTTAAAAACCAATTCTTTCTCATTAAATGTTTTTCCAAAAGTTCCTTCAAAAATAAATTTATGATTTCTAAAGAAAAAATTTCAAAAAACTCTAGGTTTTAATTATAAAAATTAAATATTATTAAACCATCCCTGTTTCACCCCAAAGGGTAATTTTACAAAAATCTATTTTTCTAAAGCCTTCCTTAAAGTTGATTATGAAAATTCTATTTCCACTTTCCAAAAATACAACCATTACCACTAAAATACCATTTTCACAATTCCAAAACAAGAGTTTCCAAAATAATTTTTAGAATCAAGGAAGGCCCAAAACAACTCATAAGAGGGAACTAGTGTTGATGGGTAACTTGACCATATGGTTAGAGGATATATTCTAAACACACCACCATTAAGAACATCCTTCTAGGATTATGTCCCTAACTCCACATGGATTTCCAAGATCTGTGAGCTCATGGAGGCCTCTAGTCCAACTCTCTTTTTGTATCCCAAACACAAGAAAACCACAAGACCCAAAGAAACCAAAAGAAACCCAACATTCCATGGAAACTCAAGGTTTGATCTAGAAAGTGTTTTCGAGACACTACCCCAGACTTAAACCTTGAATTTATACCAATACTACTATATCTTCCTTGAAATACCAAACAACAGAGGGCACTCTGAAAGTAAGTTACTCTAGAGACTGACCATATCTGATAAATTGTTTTCACAAACCAACCTAGGTCGACCCTAAATTGGTCACCTGATCCAATCCATGACATGGACTAAAGGGAGTTCCTAATCCCCATGGGAAAGAAACTAGTTCTAATCATTAATAGAGAAACAAGAGGGAACAATTTATTCCAATATAAATAAATAAACTAAACAGCATAAACAAAACATAGCATCCTAGTAAATATAAATAAACATACTGAACATCTTTTACAAGGATGAAAAATACAACAATAATATACAACCAAACTCAAATGATCCTGAAAACACAATATCTCCTTGTGAAGCTTAGGGTCACTATCCAACACCAAGACCAACCATCGTCCACAATGATCAAAACCAAGTTAAGACCTACACTACAAGATAAAAACAAGAAGAAAATATAGGTGTGAGTATTAAAACTCAGTAGGCATATCTGAAAAAATCTATTCCCAATGCAATTAATTTAAAATAAAATAAAAATCAACTTCAATATTGAAATACAATATATAAAAGAAAACTTTTTCCATACACTTTTCCACATTAAAAAAGATCGTATTCCATTTCCCTTTTTCTATTAGAAACCACACTCTTTTTACTAAGAAGGAACCATTAGTATTTAAAAGATAAAGGATTAAAGAATGTGTAAATCATTTTCCAAAACATTTTCCATAAACAATCGAAAACCAATTTATCATTTTTAGTAATAAGCCACATTGTTCAAAGAAATCAAAACAATAATTATATAGCAAGGGAACTGAAAATTATTACATAAGAATATACAACCAATCATACATCTCAATCATCCATCATAAGTAACTAATTTATAATAGATATGGGAGGAACCTAGGAGCTTGTGAACAATCCAGAACATACTAATACATATTGAGTCATCCTGAAAATCATGCCACACTCGATGAAATGAAAATTCTCTAACACACTCAGCCACACCTTATAAGGGATAGATCAAAGGGCCCAATCCCATAATAAAAATAAAAAATATTCCCCCACTATGGGCCAGTAGCTTGTGCATATCCTAACTTTTTTTAAAATCATTATCAAAAAATTCAATAGATATGCCAGGTTCTCCATGTTAAGAGTGTAGAAAAGGGTGAGCCAACTGATGAAAAATGAGAATCTAATCACATACACATATATAATAATTAACACAACATGAATCACCTGAGTCACCCTAAGGACCAATATCTTTCCATACATCTCATAGATCATAAAGGAGTCCATACTGAGGATCTCCCATTCGACACAAAGTAAATGGGTCACAAGGATTCCACATTGAGGGAAACTCTCCCATTAAATATTTATATAAATATGGAAAGATGATTTTCTAAGGAGAGTTTTTATATCAATCATTTTCACCATCTTTACAAAGTTCCAAACGGGCCTCAAACATTCTTAAAGAAACCATCATTTTCAAAGAATAAAATCAAGATAAAATACACCATTTTCCATTTCATGACCATTTATTAAAATCCTATTTTTAACATTCAAGTCACATTTTCAAATCAATCCATTTTCATTAAAATACCAAACAATCCATTAACCCTCGCCACATGACAAACCATTCTTAAAATACAAATAAACCATTCCTAATCCAAAACCACTTTGAAAACCCATTTAAGGAAACTAAATCATTATTTCACATGTCATATGTCACGACCCGCCCTCGGGGTCCGTGCCGTGACTACCCCAAGCCCGCCTTCCATAGGCCAGGGGCTGGCGACTAGCACTAAGGCGTAAATCCCCGTAAAAAGGGAAGGCATTGCCTTTGTAAAGTAAACAAACACCACAGAGTAAGCAAGCGGAAAGTAAACACTAAGAAAAAGTAGAGTACAACTGAAAGTGCGGAAAAGTAAATGGGCCAGTATACAAACCCAAACTGAAAGTAAAGTACAACTCGAAAGGGAAAACAACAACTGAAAAGTAAAAGCCTCTACGCCGAGCTGTCCACAGGTAATCCCACCTGAAGGGTGGGTACAGATAGCTCCACTGCTCTGCGGGTCCCGCCGTCCGCTCCGAGCACGTCCCGACCAGTGGTCCACCTCCGGGTACCGTCCCGCTCTGCAAGCCTCAGCCAAGGTCAACGCTGTCCGTCGCCTGCAACCAACACAACGTAGTGCGGGCAAAGCCCGTGCAGGGGTGAGTATAAGCTACTCAGTAGGGACCCCGAGACCCCTGAAGGTCTCTCAAATCCAAAAAGGATAAACCACGAAGAAAGGTACAATCACAAAGTAACAACCGACACTGCTTAGGTATATGCCCATACATATACCTAAGTCATCAAATTTAAATACACTCCAACCTCCGAGCCCAAGTACAACTCAGTTCACACAGGAAAGTAAACGTATTCCACACAGGAAAGCGAAACGTAATCCACACAGGAAAGCAACAGGATTCAGCTCACACAGGTATACATCTTCAAGGACGATAAAGATGATCTCTGATCCATCTAAGTCGTCGGACCCACGAAGGATCGATAGGTAACTAACCCCCGCAAAAGACCCACACAGGATCGGGCCCACACAGGACCTGTAGGCGCTGGTTCACACAGGACCGCTGAGCGCAAAGACCCACACAGGATCAGACCCACACAGGATCGGGCCCACACAGGACCTGTAGCACTGATCCACGTAGGAT
Source organism: Viscum album (assembly GCA_963277665.1). NCBI lineage: Eukaryota > Viridiplantae > Streptophyta > Magnoliopsida > Santalales > Viscaceae > Viscum > Viscum album. Next base: position 436,179,285 of record OY728119.1, read on the forward strand.
CGCTGAGCACTGTAGTCGTCGTCGTCGAATCCACACAGGATCGGGCCCACACAGGACCTGTAGCACTGATCCACGTAGGATCGCTGAGTGCTGTAGTCGTCGTCGTCGAATCCACACAGGATCTCTGTACTGTCGTCGTCGCAGTCACAGTAGCAGTAGTAGCAGTAGTAGTCACAGTAACAATCGCAGCCAGCACTAGGGTTCCCGCACATAGCAAGCTCGTTCGGAGGGTCCGCTCCACGATCCGAGAGGCTGATACATCAACTGTCACAAAGTCCAGAGTTGTTGTATCCAAAAGTTTCGTATCGTCAACAGGAACTCAACGCAACAGACGGCGCGTCGATCAGACGCCGCAGACGGTTCATCGATCGGAGGTCCGTGGTTCAAGTTATGGCCAAAAGACCGAAGTCGTCTCGAAAACGGGGGGTCCGGGTCCGGGCCGACCCGGCCAGACCCCCCCTGGTCTGACCCGAACCGGGTCGACCCGACCCGGATCCGACCCGAACCGGGTCGGACCGACCCGGTCCGCTGGACCCGGCCCGGCCGGTGGCGGCGCGGCGGCGCGGCCAGGGGGCCGCGCATGTGCCGCACGCGGGGGGGGGGGGGGGGGGGGGGGGGGGGGGGGTAAACCCCCCCTTTTTCGGATCTCGGCCGGCCTAAGGCCGGCCGTTTCTTTCTCACGCGGGACCCGCGGGTCCCGCCTCCTAACCAAACCGGCGGCCGGCGCGGCCGGCCGCCTTCTTCTTCTCCGCCGCGGCCATAGCCGCGGCTCTTCCTCGATCTCCGGCGGCCGGCGAGGCCGGCCGCCTTCTGGCTGCTCCGCCGCGGCCGTAGGGTCGCGGCCTTCCTGTTCTCCGGCGCCGGCGAGGCCGGCGCCCCTGGCTGCTCCGCCGGGGCCGTAGGGCCGCAACCCTTCATGATCTCCGGCGCCGGCGGCCCGGCTGGCCGCCGGTCGCCTCCTTGTTCCGCCGCGCCCCGTCTCCGGCCGCGGTCTCTTTCGTAAACAACGACGCGGTGCGTCGGCACCGCGTTTCTTCGCCGCAGCTCGCTCCGGCCATTAATTCTTTTGTTCCTGCGCGGTTGCGACGACACCGCGCTGTCTCCGCTAAATTAACACGAAAGAATAGAAGGGGGAGGAGAATCGGCCGTGTTCGTGCGGTCCGGTCTCCTCCCGTTATAACGATATCAGTTGGCCAATCGTATAAACACAACAATGAATGTTTCACAATTTTTAATAAAATTTGGAACTACGCCCAACGGATTATTCTTTCATGTTCAAGGGAATGAAAACACGTAATTTAAAAAGGACAAACCCCCTACCTTGAAATTTGACGTCACACGTCGGTTATCGCGGAGGAAGGCGTCGCGGCGTCGGACGTAGATTTTGTGGACGTCGGGGTGCGTCCGAGGAGGGAACGACGTCTCTTCACTTGTCGCTTAAGACGAAGAAGAGAGGTACGTTGTCGTTGGCGATGATTACCACGGTCGGTGACTTCTCCCTTGTCAAGGAGGAAGACGGAAGAATCTGGGACGCCGAGTCTCGATGGTCGTGGGATCGATGTTCTTTGTCGGAGAAGAACCGTTCTTCACGTTCTTCGTCGAAGACGAAGAAGATCTTCAAGTTTCTCAACGATTCTCCCAATCCTCTCAAGTAACAAAGGAACTAACCCAAAAATAAATCAAGCTTACACTTAATTTATTAACACAACCCAACCTTTGGAATTCAAGAGTTTGAATTTCAAAAACTCAAAATTAAACTCACTTATTAATTATACATGAGTTGTATAATTAATTAAAAGTTAAGTTCTCAAGCCTTTAAGAGGGAGAGAGGGGAGTTAGGGAATTTGAGGGGTTTTGGCACATTAAGTGCAAGGGAGTTTAAGGGGGTAGAAGAGAGTTAAGGGGAAGGTGAAGGGTTGGGGCTCGTGTGGGCCCCACCTCACCTTAATCCTCACTTGGTTAGTTAGGAACTTGTGATTCCACCCCAACTTCCACACTTAGGATATAACCACTTAAGAAGATAAATAAAATAAATATTGTATAACAAATTTATTTTACTCTTCATTTCATCCAGAAAATTAAACATCTCCTCCTAGGCAAACGCAACTTCGGGAAAGGTCTCCTTAAGCGAATATCGGCGCTACGAGTTCATCGGTGTCCTCAGATTTCAATTCCGAGCACCGGATCAAAAGTTAGGAAATCTCACTCGTTCATTCACTGAACGTACCTGAGCCAAACTTCGGAAATTAATTCCGGGCACTCCGGGCCTCGGAATCAGGTGCCTTCAGAAACCGCGCTCTTGTAAAATTTCAAAGAAAATTAAGAAAAAATTTCCCTTGAATTTTACGGGTCTTTACATTACTCCCACCTCCGGGCTTTACGTCCCCTTAAAGATACATCAAAAACTAGGGAAACAAAAGAGGGTACTGAGCACGCATCTGAGCCTCCCGCTCCCATGTGCTCTCCTGGAGATTCCCGTGCTGCCATCTGATGCGCACAAGAGGAATCGATCGCCCACGCAGGACCCGCTCCTATCGATCCTCTATCTCCACCGGGACCTCCGTAAAAGTCGCCCCATCGTCAACGTCAAGCTCCCCATGGTCAATGATGTGCGTCGGTTCGTGCACGTATCTCCTCAGCTGGGATACGTGGAAGACGTCATGCACCCGGTGCAACTGAGGTGGTAGAGCCAGGCGATAAGCCACCTCGCCAATCCTGCTGAGGACCTGGAAGGGTCCGATGAAGCGCGGAGATAACTTGCCGCCTTGGCCAAATCTCCGAATACCACGTCGAGGTGAGACCCGCAAGAAGACGTGGTCACCACCCTCGAACTCCAGTGGCCTCCGCCTCCTGTCAGCATAAGGCTTCTGCCGGCTCTGAGCTGTACTCATCTGCCCCTGGATGACCTGGACCATCTCAGGTCCCACAAGAGCTGCAAGATTTCTTCTTTGCCGATAAGAGAAATCTGGTCTCATCCCCTGGATGAACCACATTCTTCGCCTAATACAGTCAATCCTAACATGGATGATACTAATCCATACCAAGGATGACGTCGTAAGGCCTCGACGCTACTACTAAGAGATCCAACCGTTACTCTCGCCTCCAAGGGTTGAGTCACACTGTCGGCATTAGTGTGTGGTAACTGGGTCTCCTCCAGTAGATGTCTCACAAGTGAGGGTCAAGTCAACAGCCAAAACTGGAACCTCTTAGTAACATCACGAAAGAGGACAGGAACGAAAATATCACAAAGGTATGCGTCTTTTATTATTGCAGCTCATAATACAAGACGATACACAAATGCAACAAGGAACCAGATGTACAAAGGATGTATCCACTAGTTCTACTCCTGTCCATAGGCCCCCAGAGCTCCATGATCGAAGGCCTCGGCTGCCTGAAGTTGAGCTCTCGCATGTTAACCTACTCCCTGTGGTCGGGGTGGACCTCCTGGTGGTGGTGGTGGTAGAGCCTCAAAACGTCACCCACCACCTGCTACTCGGCCAGCTCCTCTGCCTCGTCCGCCTCCTCCCTGCGGACCGCCACGGTCGAACCTCTGCCTCTGCCTAGGTGGTTCCTCAACCGTCTGCTGCTCCTCTGCATGGCGGGTCGGGCAGTCACGAGCCATGTGGCCTTGCCCGCCGCATGCATAGCACTGTCTTCCACTCGAAAGACTGGATCCGCGTTGTGTGCCCTGCACTGCTGAGCCAGTTCCCTGAGGTCGTCTGCCTGAAGATCTGGTCTGCTTGGAACCCTGAGTCATCCGTCGACTGCCTGCTGCAGATGACTCTGCCACGTGTCTCCCTGCGGTGGGTCGCTGTGCTGGTGTAGACTCAGCAAGGAAGCTCTCGATCAGAAGGGCCCGCTCCAGCACTCCTTCCTGGGTCGGGATGCTGAGGGAGATCAGTGATGCCCTGATCTCGTGTCTCAATCCCTACTCGAAGGTCCGGGCCCGAAAGAAGGGGTCCCGTACCATGTCTGTCGAGTAGCGCGAGAGATCGGTAAACCTCGCCGAGTACTGAGCGACCGTCATGCTGCCCTGCCGCAGCTGAAGAAGCTCCTGGATACGCACCGCACGAAGGGTGGCTGGGACGAACTCCAAGCGAAAAAGGCTCTCAAAGTCCGTCCAAAATAGAGATGCCTCATCGTGCACCTGGAGCATCAAGCTCCACCATCGTCCTGCTGCTGCGTGTAGTAGGTTCGCAGCGAGGATCACCATGAGGTCTGCTAGTGTCCTCATTAGCCTAAACACTCGTACTACTGCCTCCAGCCAGTCCTCTGCTGCCTAGGGATCCGTCTCCCCGTGAAACCTGGGCGGTCGCTGGCGCTGAAACTCATGCAGTGCGCTGAGGCGACGTGCATCGTCAGCGGCTGATGCTGGAAGCATCGGGGGCTCGGCGGGTAGTGCTACCGCCGGTGCCACTGCTGACAAAGGGCCCTGCACCGAAGCCTCGTCGCTCGGTGGGCTGTCGTCACACTCGACTCTCGGAACCCTAGCTGGCTGCCGTCGTGGGACCATCCTGAATAGGAAACAGGTGCGCCACGGTCAAAAAGTATACCTGGTGAGCTGATATAAGTAATCAGAAAGAAAACTTTGAAACACACATGCAATCAATGTTTTCGTGCATTAAGTCGGAAATCAGAAGTCAGGGTCCTAGTGTACGGATACGTCGGCCGCCGCACCAACACTGGACTCCTGGACTGATAACCACACTCAATACGCTAAACATTATTGCTTCATAGAGAAATGATCAGAGTTCGCGGTAGAACCGAACTCCTTTGATACCAATTTGTCACGACCCGCCCTCGGGGTCCGTGCCGTGACTACCCCAAGCCCGCCTTCCATAGGCCAGGGGCTGGCGACTAGCACCAAGGCGTAAATCCCCGTAAAAAGGGAAGGCATTGCCTTTGTAAAGTAAACAAACACCACAGAGTAAGCAAGCGGAAAGTAAACACTAAGCAAAAGTAGAGTACAACTGAAAGTGCGGAAAAGTAAATGGGCCAGTATACAAACCCAAACTGAAAGTAAAGTACAACTCGAAAGGGAAAACAGCAACTGAAAAGTAAAAGCCTCTACGCCGAGCTGTCCACCGGTAATCCCACCTGAAGGGTGGGTACAGATAGCTCCACTGCTCCGCGGGTCCCGCCGTTCGCTCCGAGCACGTCCCGACCAGTGGTCCACCTCCGGGTACCGTCCCGCTCTGCAAGCCTCAGCCAAGGTCAACGCTGTCCGTCGTCTGCAACCAACACAACATAGTGCGGGCAAAGCCCGTGCAGGGGTGAGTATAAGCTACTCAGTAAGGACCCCGAGACACCTGAAGGTCTCTCAAATCCACAAAGGATAAACCACGAAGAAAGGTACAATCACGAAGTAACAACCGACACTGCTTAGGTATATGCCCATACATATACCTAAGTCATCAAATTTAAATACGCTCCAACCTCCGAGCCCAAGTACAACTCAGTCCACACAGGAAAGTAAACGTATTCCACACAGGAAAGCGAAACGTAATCCACACAGGAAAGCAACAGGATTCAGCTCACACAGGTATACATCTTCAAGGACGATAAAGATGATCTCTGATCCATCTAAGTCGTCGGACCCACGAAGGATCGATAGGTAACCAACCCCCGCAAAAGACCCACACAGGATTGGGCCCACACAGGACCTGTAGGCGCTGGTTCACACAGGACCGCTAAGCGCAAAGACCCACACAGGATCGGACCCACACAGGATCGGGCCCACACAGGACCTGTAGCACTGATCCACGTAGGATCGCTGAGCACTGTAGTCGTCGTCGTCGAATCCACACAGGATCGGGCCCACACAGGACCTGTAGCACTGATCCACGTAGGATCGCTGAGTGCTGTAGTCGTCGTCGTCGAATCCACACAGGATCTCTGTACTGTCGTCGTCACAGTCACAGTAGCAGTAGTAGCAGTAGTAGTCACAGTAACAATCGCAGCCAGCACTAGGGTTCCCGCACACAGCAAGCTCGTTCGGAGGGTCCGCTCCACGAGCCGAGAGGCTGATACATCAACTGTCACAAAGTCCAGAGTTGATGTATCCAAAAGTTCTGTATCGTCAACAGGAACTCAACGCAACAGACGGCGCGTCGATCGGACGCCCGGTCTGAGAGTTATTGGCATTTTCGTCCCCGGGGCCCGGTTGGTTTTTAAGGAAAAACCAACCCGACCATACTCCACCTGCATCCAAACCTCGGGCGGAGTATGCCAAAATATCCGTCTCACTAAGAGGAACACACCAAAGCTGACGGCACGTCGATCGGACGTCCGTAGCTCAAGATATGAGCGTTTCCGCTCCGAAGGCCCGGTTGGTTTCGTGAACGAACCAACCCGGCCGAACTCAAAGTAATCCGAAACCTTGAGTGCGATAAACCGAAACGACCGTCTCGATCCAAGGATCGCATCGCCGCTGACGGTTCGTCAATCGGACGTCCAGTCTGAAAGATATCAGCCTTTCCGTCTGACACCCACCCTGGGAAACTTCCCAGGAGGTCACCCATCCTGATCACTACTCTAAGCCAAGCACGCTTAACTACGGAGTTTTAACCACGTAGGCTCCCGAAAAAGAAGGTGCGCCTTGAGTATAGTATACCGAAATGACCGTCTCGAACCAAGGATCGCGTTGCCGCAGACGGTTCATCGATCAGAGGTACGTGGTTCAAGTTATGGCCAAAAGACCGAAGTCGTCTCGAAAACGGGGGGTCCGGGTCCGGGCCGACCCGGCCCGACCCCCCTGGTCTGACCCGAACCGGGTCGACCCGACCCGGATCCGACCCGAACCGGGTCGGACCGACCCGGTCCGCTGGACCCGGCCCGGCCGGTGGCGGCGCGGCGGCGCGGCCAGGGGGCCGCGCATGTGCCGCACGCGGGGGGGGGGGGGGGGGGGGGGGGGGGTAAACCCCCCCTTTTTTCGGATCTCGGCCGGCCTAAGGCCGGCCGTTTCTTTCTCACGCGGGACCCGCGGGTCCCGCCTCCTAACCAAACCGGCGGCCGGCGCGGCCGGCCGCCTTCTTCTTCTCCGCCGCGGCCGTAGCCGCGGCTCTTCCTCGATCTCCGGCGGCCGGCGAGGCCGGCCGCCTTCTGGCTGCTCCGCCGCGGCCGTAGGGCCGCGGCCTTCCTGTTCTCCGGCGCCGGCGAGGCCGGCGCCCATGGCTGCTCCGCCGCGGCCGTAGGGCCGCAGCCCTTCATGATCTCCGGCGCCGGCGGCCCGGCTGGCCGCCGGTCGCCTCCTTGTTCCGCCGCGCCCCGTCTCAGGCCGCGGTCTCTTTCGTAAATAACGACGCGGTGTGTCGGCACCGCGTTTCTTCGCCGCAGCTCGCTCCGGCCATTAATTCTTTTGTTCCTGCGCGGTTGCGACGACACCGCGCTGTCTCCGCTAAATTAACACGAAAGAATAGAAGGGGGAGGAGAATCGGCCGTGTTCGTGCGGTCCGGTCTCCTCCCGTTATAACGATATCAGTTGGCCAATCGTATAAACACAACAATGAATGTTTCACAATTTTTAATAAAATTTGGAACTACGCCCAACGGATTATTCTTTCATGTTCAAGGGAATGAAAACACGTAATTTAAAAAGGACAAACCCCCTACCTTGAAATTTGACGTCACACGTCGGTTATCGCGGAGGAAGGCGTCGCGGCGTCGGACGTAGATTTTGTGGACGTCGGGGTGCGTCCGAGGAGGGAACAACGTCTCTTCACTTGTCGCTTAAGACGAAGAAGAGAGGTACGTTGTCGTTGGCGATGATTACCACGGTCGACGACTTCTCCCTTGTCGAGGAGGAAGACGGAAGAATCTGGGACGCCGAGTCTCGATGGTCGTGGGATCGATGTTCTTTGTCGGAGAAGAACCGTTCTTCACGTTCTTCGTCGAAGACGAAGAAGATCTTCAAGTTTCTCAACGATTCTCCCAATCCTCTCAAGTAACAAAGGAACTAACCCAAAAATAAATCAAGCTTACACTTAATTTATTAACACAACCCAACCTTTGGAATTCAAGAGTTTGAATTTCAAAAACTCAAAATTAAACTCACTTATTAATTATACATGAGTTGTATAATTAATTAAAAGTTAAGTTGTCAAGCCTTTAAGAGGGAGAGAGGGGAGTTAGGGAATTTGAGGGGTTTTGGCACATTAAGTGCAAGGGAGTTTAAGGGGGTAGAAGAGAGTTAAGGGGAAGGTGAAGGGTTGGGGCTCGTGTGGGCCCCACCTCACCTTAATCCTCACTTGGTTAGTTAGGAACTTGTGATTCCACCCCAACTTCCACACTTAGGATATAACCACTTAAGAAGATAAATAAAATAAATATTGTATAACAAATTTATTTTACTCTTCATTTCATCCAGAAAATTAAACATCTCCTCCTAGGCAAATGCAACTTCGGGAAAGGTCTCCTTAAGCGAATATCGGCGCTACGAGTTCATCGGTTTCCTTGGATTTCAATTCCGAGCACCGGATCAAAAGTTAGGAAATCCCGCTCGTTCGTTCACTGAACGTACCCGAGCCAAACTTCGGAAATTAATTCCGGGCACTCCGGGCCTCGGAATCAGGTGCCGTCAGAAACCGCGCTCTTGTAAAATTCAAAGAAAATTAAGAAAAAATTTCCCTTGAATTTTACGGGTCTTTACATCATAAATATATTAAAAAATCAAAAAAAAAATAGATATCAAAAATCACATGAAAAATCCAACCAAGAATTTAATTGAACACTTGGCGTTCAATTGTTTAACTAAACAATGCCATTTATCACATAATAAGAGAGAAATCACTACTTTTAACACCTAAAAATCATTTCAATAATCAAACAACACTATTTAGCATATAATTAAGGTGATAAAAGTATGAAACCAAGGAATCTTAAATTAAAATGGCAAGTGAAAAAGGGAAACCTACCTCAATCTCACGGAGCTTTAATAACACATACCTGAAATCGCACCATGAGGGTTCCAAAATCTAGTATCTATGAAGAGGAACCATAAACACATTAAACCCTAACGTTAATGAAGTAAAAAATTACCCCTAGATCCACATGACCAAGGGAGAAGGAGATATCAATAGGAAATGGAAGAAGAATGAAGAGGGATGATAAGAGAGGAGATTACCTTGAGTGATCTGGCCCCAAACTTGATGAATATCCATGGATCTACTATGGAAGAAGGAGGTGAGTCTTGAAGAAGAATGGGGAAGTGTACTTCGGGATAAATGGACTAAGGATAGGAGATAATGTGAGTTTTGGGTTAAAAATCCAAAGAGGGTAGTTTGGGAATTTCAAAAAATTTAAGATCTGGGCGGCTCACATTGTTTTGCCACACAGTTTACCAAACTATGCACAAACCATGCACCCCTTTTTGGACACACATGGGCACTCTCACCGGCTATATGCACGGTCTCCAAACCATTATACAATCATTCAAAATTCCATTATCTTGAGACAAAACCTCCCTATATGCTTGATGAATGGTTTGATAAACCATGTACAAGCCATGTTCCATACCTCTACCAACAAAACCTAAGCCACACGGTTACCTGGATCATGATGCACGATTTTTCCAAACCATGAGTATACTTCTTACCAAGATAATAACACCTATACACTCAAAATTTAAACCCATCACACTTGAAACTCAAAATCTAAACCCAAGGACAAAAGATAAACCAAAACAGAGGTCCAAAATAAAAATCCAGGCGTGACACCATGGTTCTTGCTCTATATTTTCAGTCATGTTTTTCATTGAATTATGTTGAAATTTATATTATTTGTTGGCATTCTTTATTAGGAGGTTGGCTCGAATATGGGAATGGTGTGTTAGTACCTTTCATATGACTCTCCTCCACATGTTTGTGTTATTTAGAGTGGTGATCTGACTGTTGTGCTACCAACATGGTGTAACTTATTGGCAAATGGGGTGACACATCACTCTAACTAAATTCACTATTGAACTATTTGGTGAGGGGGGCGATGAGACTTTTTCTGGTTATTTCCTGGAATTTTTCTTCCCTTTGGACTCAAGGGATCATTTTGAACTTTGTCTCTGATTTTTTAAAGGATTTTTCTATTTATTGTTATGGGTTTCCCCTTTTCACATTTTTTAAATATGTCTTTTTCTTATTTTTATTTAATAAATAGGGCTTTAACCTCAACCTTTTCAAAAAAAAATTATGAATGCTCAATTTGTAATTTAATCCCTTTGTCTTGATATATCATCAAGTAGGCTTCATACTCAAGTTATCAACCTATATAATCAACATGTATTTATTTAAATATCTGAAATGAACCAATCAATAAATTATGGCCATGAAATTTAGTTCAAATATTTTATTCTAATCAAAGTTCTGAGATATAAACTTCCATAAAGATAAAAGGGACAAATCCTTCATCATATTATTCGTTAATAATATATCATTCATGATACACCCAACATATCATACTTCAATACGAACATATAGAGTCACCATTTTTATCAATACATAAAAGTATGCATGTCATGATAAATGTTAATAATAATATTAAATACTATGGATCATTACAAATATTCACAAAAAAATATATCCAATGACATATAAACATTTCAAATTCCTACTTGCAGGTCTGTCCTCATAATCTCCAGTGTTGAGGATTACTAAGTGTATACTCCATGATAAGAAGTATATTCCTCTCATGATTATCCAACACTTGACAGTCCGCATCATATATGTTCCATAATATTATTTCATATGACATAAGACTAATTTTAAATAATATCATCATATCACATTAAGGTTCACATCATATTGGGGAACTGTGATGACCTTTTCAATGAGATAGATACAATAGAATAATATCTAATTAAAGTTACATAAATGAATAATAAATATGTGATAATAAATTTATTAAAAACCAAAACCATGAATTTATAATAAATGTAAAGTATAAATTAGTTTTTTCTAGGGAACTAACTCCAATAAGAAATGATTAGGATTCCCACATCAGGGTTGAACCTTGTAAAAACATCATTGTATACTTTACTTATTTCTTACACTGGTTGTTGTTATGTGGGATGGGTTGAACAAAAATAAACCCATTCATATCCTAATAGGTAAACATGGTTAAAATACCCAAGTGGGTTTAAATTAAATATTATAAGTTTAATTTTGAATTTGGGAAAATATTGGAAACATATGATTTAAATCCCTCCTAAGAGTTTGCACTATTCTATTGGGATTCCCAATTGGTATAAGAGCAAACCATATTCACTATAGTTGGATCAATTTTGAAGAACCAATTGTTTTTATTTGAATACATGAAGTATAGATTTGAATTTCTTTCATTAGAAACTTAGATAGTTAATTATGGTTTCATCAATATTAGTGTGGATTTATATGTTTTAACCAAAAATTTGAAAAATAAGAAGAGAAGAGAGGATAAAAAGCTGTGAAAAATACATAAATATGAAATAGAGTTATCCATTACCAAAAAAATTTAAAAATGGTAAGTGTATTGATAGAATTGTTGATTATGGTACCTATTAAGAATCAAGTTCAAGTTGTGGATATAATGAATAATACATGGATGATAAATAACTTATTTATTTTTGCTCTAAATTAAAGTATTATCTTGAAATGGTCCTCATAGAAGTTGTTACTTATATACTTACAAACATCAAGGGACTACATGTTGAAAAATCACAACTAAAACAAGAATTTAGTGTTATGGAAGATTAATTGGTCAATAAATTTTATTGGTGTAACACTCTCACAAAGATAGTTACAATTGAGGAAGAATCTATCACAATTTATAATAAAATATTTTCTATGGATGATGGAGAATTGAAAATAGTTTTATGTATGAAAAATATGTTATTTTTTTTGTTTCTGATGTGGTATGTGAATTAGAGAAATTATAAAAAAGTATACATGTATGTCAAAATTACATAACTAGAATTCAAATACAAGAGAATAAATAAGCTTGATAACTTATTATAAGAGATAAATAAGATGCATGAGTATAAAATTAATAAGATAAATAATAATTTTTATGAAATGGTGAAATCACTTGAAGTCTAAAAGTATATTTTTAACCTGAAATGTTTAGCGTTTGATGTGAAACTGAGAAATCTGAATGTCACCCAAGAATAATATTTATAAGAACCTACAATAAATAATAATGATATTTATTAAAGGATTGAATCTTCTCAGAATAATTCTATTAGTAGTAAAAATAGATAGGAATATACTCTAAATCAACCCAAAAATCATCTTATATAAAAATGTATCACACTATCCAGTTAAATTTTTGAGTAATAATTCTATTTTTAAAGATAATGTGGGAAATAACATAAAATATATACGTTTGTGTGTGATAAAATGATAGGAAATCAACTAATGTTCCAAGTTAGGATATAAGAAAGAATGAGAAGAAAATATAGTCAAATAAATTATAGAAGAGTAGTAAAACCACTCAAAAACAAAAAGGGTAAAAATATGGATATATTAATATTAAAGTAAAAAAGATAAGATTCATTGGTTACAACTAGTGTTACTATACGTTTAAGAATATCTCCATTGATTAATATAAAAACATGTCTATACATGAAATATATAAATGGATTGAATTAATTGGGATAAATTCTGAAACAAAGAGGAAACCTACTTGAAAAAAGTATTTTAAAGAATAAATAAGTAATCTATCCATGAAAAATTATTTGATTGTTTTTAAAACTTATATGATTATTATAATATTGGTGGTTAATATAATGAATAATTTTCATATGTACTAATCCAAAAATATAATGTAATGATAGGAAGATAAGACCAAAGATGAATGGAAAGAAGGTGAAAAATAAGAGCAAGTCTGCCTTGGGATGTAAATGAGTAATGAAAGATACTAAATAGAAGAAGAATGGTGAATAATCTACACCTAATAATTCAAATAAGGAAGTTGAAATGGTGTAAAATCAACTAGAAGAAGATTATTTTATTATGGTATTAAATTACACTTAATGGAATATTGTAAACAAGCCATGAAAATCAAAGTTGGAAGGAGAAAGCTGGAATCCAAAAGGGAATCAATCTAGAATAGAGACAATAAGATTGGTCTAGTGGTTGAAAATACTGATGAAAAAACTTGAGAGGCTTCCTATAAGGGTAAAATTAAGACCACAAAAGAGATGTTTGAGAGCTGAAAAATTTCAGACCATATTGGTACTAATTGTAAGAAATGGATTCCGTAATAGGATAAGTTATTAAATAACAAAAGTAAACCACAAATAACTCAAAATACCATGACAAATTCCATGAAATGAGTCTACACATAATAATAAAGATGAAAATGTACCCAAAGTATGATTAACCATATGGTTAAATCAATTGGAAAAGGTTAAGAGATTAGTGCTATAAAATAATGAAAGTTACTTGATTTATAATGAGAAGAATCCAATTACAGCTAAGAATAAGGTTAAAGAAATAAAAAATTACATGCTTCCCAAATATGTATAGATATTGAAAGTAAAGGTTAAAATAAGCATGAATATATCCAAAAACTCTAGATCTTCAAAGAAAGGAGTATCTGGGTTGAGATCCAAATATCATCACTATTTCACACATTGAATAGATAATGGATAACCCACCTTATTCCCACACATTATTGGTTTCGTATCTTGAAAAAGGGAATTAAAGATGGACTATAACAAGTATTAATTATGGGAAATCTATAAAAAAATAGAAATATGCCGTACATGAATCATTTCTTGTTAAATATTGAATCTAGTAATCCCATATAAAATTTGAATACTATGGTATGATTTTATCTTCATTAATTTTTTTAGTTTATAATGAATATTGTTAAAAAGGTGGAGTGGCTATTTAACAAAACAAATGAGAAAACAACTTTCACTTGAATTTTTTTGATTTGTTTCATGAAGATGAGTGTATGTTCATAACATTTCATTAAAATAGGTTTTACTGGGGTGTAAAGAAGTGGGTTTTAGATTTAGTATCACACTGTGAATATTTATAGACAATTTTTAGTCTAGATTAGTCACTATTTTTTTATACACCAGGTTATCCCATGTAGAATTCAAGTTGATTAGTTGGTGGATCTTTACTAAGATATGTGTGGTGGAATTATTATCTTATGGAAGTTTACTAAATCACTTAAGAAATAGGTATAACAAATAAATTGGATGAATAATAGGGGGAGTTCAAAGTATTAACAAAAAACACAAAGGGGAATTTGAAGTGCCCTTTGGATTGTGATCATATTTTTTTCAATGAAGTATGTTAATATGATTCTGTTTAATGTTGGGCGATAAAGTGAGTATCCAACCACTAAACATTAAGGTGATGCCCATGTATTAATGGCTAAAGTTTAAAAAAGTGATTTCCATTAAACATGAAAAGGAATAATGTTCATTATGTTGTTAAAGTAATTTAAAAGATATGGTTACAACATGAGAAAACCTATATGTTATATAATTATTTGAGCTAGTCCTCAAGGAAAATACAAGTGATGAAGGTGTATAAGTATTGTATAAAATAGTTTATAAGAATTGGAGAAGTTGATATTAAATATGAATTCTAGATTATACTATATTTCTTGTATAACTTCAATTAAAAAGGATTAAGAGAGTTAAAATTATGTAGAAATATAGATGAAGTTGTTGTATAATCCATTCTTTTGTAACTAAGAATGCTATCTATTAATATTAGTGAGGAAGAATTCTTAGATAATGGTTTATAAAGGAGTATTTAAAGGATGAAATGAGAATTTAGTGAGCTACTTGAAATACTCTGTCTTGAATATTTACATGATTCTAAGTACCTTGAAAATTAACTAAAAGTGTTTTTAATTATTTTGATAATTCCTATAATTATTTGAAGTTGGTATAAGGTGATTTGAATTGATTTAAAAGTTTATAACTAATTTGAATAATCCAAGAATTAAATTAGAGTCTATAATTTTAGTTTTGGAGTAGAAATGTTCTTAATTATATAACCCTAAACACTTTTTAAGATATAATAAGAACATCATAGGGAACAATCCCTGATCTTTCTAGGGCACATTAGTAACAACTTCTTAAGGTTTTTTGAACATCATAAGTTAAAAAGTTTTTTAAAAATAAACTTTTTAAGGTTCTTAGATGATATTTTTAAGGCACCTAGAACATTATAGGGTACACATGAAATTTGTAAGGTATCCTTCATAGGGAATAACTAGACATCATAGCATATAAAATGCATAAACCATAAATTGAGTGAGAACTAGAACTTCCTAGGGTATATCTAGACTTTGTATGGTTTAATGAACTCTATGATGGAACTTTTTAAGGTACAATGAACCCTATTATGACAATTCATAATATATAAGATGAGATGACCTCTGATATTTTTATAAAATCATGAACCCTATGCACTAGATAGGGTACATGGAATTTTTAGGGTACAATAAATTTATAGGGCACATCAACTGGCTAGAATTTTTAGAAAACTAAGAAATTATATAATTGAATAAAATAAAGTGGAAATGATATATGATAATGTTAAAAATGATCTTTTAATGTCCAAATATCATGAAGATATGTCTATCTGTGATTCAATCTTGAGTTGAGGAATATTGAATGAGATGAAGAGAGAAGATCACTGTTTTATATATGTGTGATTTTTACATCTTATAGAATAAAAGGGTATATGTACAAGTCAATATATATCCCCAGTTAATCAAATAATATATTTATCTAAGTGAACACCCTTCAATCATAAAAAAGTACCAGGTATTCATTATGAAAATTCATTGAAAAAAAGTTTATTTTTATACACTATTAATGATAAGGTAAGACAAATATAATAATGGATCAATCAAAAAATAAGTATTTCCTTTATATAATCTATTAGATACATAATAATTTTAATAATTAATAGAGGAGTTATTTCACTATAGTAAAACATATAATAAGGTATAACAAGGAAAAAAATAACATAAGTAACATTTATCATTTAATGGGAAATGGATATTACATTTTATTAGATTTATTTTTGACAACATTTACAGTTATCAACCATTAATTATAGTTTAAATGATGTGGAATTTGGTTTCTTGATGATGAATCTAGAGTGGATACTATATATTGTTATTATTGTCAAATCATTGGAAAAACATTAAGTTAGAGTTTCCAAAAGAACTTTTGTTGTAAGTATTTATAGAAAAGGAACTTATTAATGAAATAATACCAATTTATCACAAGATATAAGGATATTGATAGTGAATGACTATTGGAATACATGGAGGGAAGTTTAGCGTGATGGTAGTTGAATATTGGAATGAAAAGCAAGGTTATATCACGACACATAGAATGTTATATATAAGTGTAGACCATGAATTATAAAAATGTCTGTTATTGTGGATGAAGCCCTTGAGTTTCTCATATGCATGTTTGAAATGATAAATTTGGGTAAATTAAATCTTGGTGGATACTGTTTTGTTTTAAAAAATCCATGTTGACCATAATATGAAGGTTTAAATTTTCCTTCTCTCACAATCCTTTCTATCTTAAAATTTCACTCTTAGGGATCTAGAGTTTTCTATGTTTGGATGGAACTCACAAGTTCCCTCCATCCATACTATTTTTCTCTACTCCCCTATTTAATTATTATCTCACTTGGTTTTTATGGGTTTTTGATTTTTCCCTTTATAGGTTTGTCCTCCTTAGAGTATCTTCACATCTAGTTTATTCAAGAATTTAAACCTCAAATACTCCTATTTATCTCTTAGTTAGAGATTTTATCAATTTTTATATTTTAATGTTGACTTAAGTCCTCTATCAATTGGAGTTAGTTGGTTTCCATTGACATTAATAAGGATGTTCAGTATCTATACTCTATGGTAGTGAGGTAGGTTTTTTTAATATGTGTTATGGCTCTAGGGAATTTCTAAAGATTTATTCTTTCATCGAAATCATTGTGGTAGTATAATTTTTATACTTCATAATGGTGTTTATGTTTCAATTTGTAAGATAGATATCCATTAGTGTCTCCTTGATGGTGGTGGATTACTTCCTCAGTGGTATATTTTGGCCCTATTTTACTTTTTTTAAGAGGTGATTCCTTTGTCAATGACCAAGACACAAAATATTGTAAAACGGGTGGGGGTCAAAAAAGTATAAATGAAAGAATTTTTTTACAATAATTATGATAAAAAGGAAGAATATCATCAGGAAGGGAAACCAACCAAGTTATGTCCTGGTCAAAATCCCTATTAGCAGGACTGTCTGCCACCCTATTAGCTTCGCGGAAGGTGTGAGTGATAATGTAACTAATCTCTAGGAGAGATTGAAAAAATTCATCCATCAGGTTGTAAGTGACCAAGAATGATGCACCACTCCATTCCACATGGACCTATTCTACATATATAGTGGTTTATTACTTATATTAATTGTCTACATTAGTGATTTTTTGGATTTTTTTATCCAATGATGGTTTAGGTATTTGGTCCCCTAGTTTTTATGCTCTATTTATAGTGTTATTTAGTGGTAGTGTTAAACTTTTTATCTTTGAAATAGGTTTACCTCCCAACTACAACCTCTTTCAAGATGGTAGTGGCTTCCTCGACTCAGCAGAATGTGCCTGATCTTTTTTTTAATAAGGTTTTATCCTATTATATATTATACTTAGTTCATATTATAGAATTATAAGACCCCATCCTGGGACCTTATTTAGGGTTTTAAACTTAACCTTTAAAAATGGATTACCTAAAAATCCAAATAAAGTGAATCAAGTTTTTGTGATGATTGAAGAAGCTATAATGGAGTTATGGTCATGGTTTGTTCTTGTGTGAAAAATAAGATGTGTGTTTTTGAAAATAATATGGTGTTGATGTTGTTCAGAAAACTCACAAGTTGTCTATTGTATAAGTCATTTCATATAACTGGTGTGTTTAAGAAACTCTTACGAGCTAACGCGATGATCAAAATGGGATTTATAAAAGCTATTAAGGGTTTCATGGAAGAATAAATGAAGTGGGGAGATGTGGGTTGACACATAACATAGGATACCATTGAGCATATTAGTTTTTTAAGAGTTGTTATTAAAATTAAAAACAATTATTAGTGTATGTCATGGTCCAAGGTCTTTCACATGAAGTTAATATATTCCATGTACAAGAGACTTCAACATCATAGAGTTATTCATATAAAATAAATTTGAATGTTTAAATGTTAATATTTATGGGATAAGAGGATATTTGAAGGATGTTGTTTAGGAAATCATACATTCACCAAACACGACCATGTTGTAGTGGTTTCTCCCATACCATGGTGGACCTAGTTTCAACAAAAAATATTGAATTAATAATTAATATATTTTTTGATATATTTCTTGACTCAATGAGGTTGAATCAGTTTGAGAGATGATTGATTAATTAATTTTCCCATAATATTTGTGAAGTAATAAAGACATTAATCAAAGAAAACACAGACAATTTCTCCAAGACTAGAGAAAATAAATCACGGGGATATAAAGATGTTTTATATCTCTATAAACATGAGATATTAATTACATTTTGAATACAAAATTATTGAGATAATGAATATTAAGAGACCAGATACCCATGCACAACAAAAATAGAGGATTTGGGTATTAGAACTCATTAAAGATCATTCCAAATAAGGTGTTATTCCACAGAAATTCATTGACGATCTTATCAAGGAAAGTGAAGTTGTAATGGTGATGTTTACACTTTTTTATGAAGGAGGAGAATAAGAAGATCAATTATAACTCATATACACTTTATTCAATAATAACTATGGGGATATTGTTCTATATTTTAATTAGAGTTAATTCTAAGATGTTTTTTCTTTCATGAGTAATAAGTGAAAAGGGAGGAAATAGAGAGTTACCCTTGGGAAATAGTAAACCATCTATAAAACTTTATAAAGAGAGTGACCCTTATCCTAAAGTGATCATGCTTAAACTCACCATTTAAAGTGATTTAGTATATTTTAGTAGATTGGAAATAAAATTTTATTTTTTATTTTTATTTTTAAGATAACCCGTTTTTAATTGGGCTGAGGGGAAACACTTACACAATCTACACTAATTGGAACATACAATAGGAACCATGTGCCGAGACCATGTCCTATTCCCATCCTCCAATACATACTCATGTACCATGACTATGTTGTAGGGGGGCCCACTGCTTGGCCTAAGTAACTACTTTCTCATCTGCATATATTGTAAACACCACTGTGCAAAACGTCATGGAAAACCTAGAATGATCATTAGTAAATTGAAATATTATTATTGTATCCTACTTTAGCATATTCTAATATGAGTGAACCAAATAAACTATTGTATCTTGTGTAAATGGTTTACATATTATAATTAAGGTATAAATTCATGTATGGGTTAAGTAATCATTGAAAAAATTGGAATAAGTTAGAGAAAGGGAGAATATCAATCAGATCATTATCCTAAGTAGATCTTGAAAGTGACTAGACTAATAATTACTTCAATATATTTTAGAGAGGTTAGAGTTAAGAGTATTAAGTGGATTAATTTAGAATGAGTTTTTATACCTCGATTCACCCCGCTCTCAAGGCATCTCTTATTAATAACCCTTATGGTTCTAATAAAAACATTTAAATAGTGTAATTTAAAAGGGTATTGATATAGATAAAAAATATTTAAAAATAATATAAGAAATTGTAAAATAATTTATAAAATGGTTCCTTAGTTTTTACATGGTGTTGAAATAAAAATAAATAAGGAAAATATTATTTTCAAGAAAAGATATAAGAGGAAGAATATTTTCATAAGAAAATATAATTTAAATATGTCCAATTATTAGACAATAGAAATAACAACTTTGAAAAAGAGATCTTGATGAGGAAGATTGGAAATTATATGGAATTTTAAAAGAAATATCTTTATCATTTTCATATAATATATTTGAAATAAAATTAATGGGACATAATTAACAGAAAAAGTTGAATGTAATTAAATTTGAAAACTTGACATAAAAAATTCTATTTTTTTCAAAAAAAAGAAGATAATGAACATGAATATAGAAGTTAAAAATAATGTTAAGTGAGAGAGATGAAGAGTTATAAAAATAATAACCAGAAGTAAGAAAAATAGATGGAGAGACCCTTTATGAACAATTTAAGGTATGGAATATAAATTAATAGGTAATAGAAGAATATCCTTAATATATAAACGACAAATTGAAGAAATAAGGTATATATTATAGAGTTAGGATATGGGAAATAAAATTAAAAATAGTTTATGGTGAAATAATACTTATAAGTAATGAGGATTTGAAAGAGAAACCCCTACTTAAACATAGTAAAAAATTGTGAATACGGTTTTATGATAGAGAATATATAATGACTTGTTAATAATAGATCAAAAGGATGAGAGTACCATGAAATTATAAGTATAAAAATATATTAAGAGGAATTTTAAAAGAGATTATAATAAAAGAACTGAAAAAAATGTTATAGGATTGAGAACCCTTACCTCAAATTAGGTCTCACTTCGTATGTCCTATAAATATTAGAATAATAAAATTATATTTATTGATTTTTGGATATTTTTTTCATGTTTGTTTCATTATTGTTATTCTTTTTATTAATTTATTTTTTTTACTTATTAGTTTCATGTTGTTTATGCAGATCGTTTAGAGATGTTTGATGTGTAGTTCTAAAAATATTTTAATATAATAGTATCAGTCGATGTTTCTTGTCCAATGATTCCATAATATCAAAAGGTGTAAAAGTTAATGGTTTATGTTAGTCCAGAAAATATGGAGTTTAATAGTTCAACATATAGTTACAATTCAAATAATCTTCCATGGTACACCTGTTTTAGACAATTAAACTGACTATGATGAATTATCTTTAATATTATTAATATAATTACTATTTTATCATTAAAAAATATTAAATATAACTTTATTTGATTATTAATATTATATATACACATTTAAATTTATTTTAAAATAATTTGTGACATCCATAGGAGAAAATAAAACATCATCGTTAGGTGGTATAAACCTATAATGGATAAATGATGTTTTAATAGGGTTTAAAAGAATATGAAAAATAATAAATATTTTAATTTACTAAAAAAATTAGTGTATAATTTTACTAATATTTTAAAGTTTTTATAAGGGAAACTTAAGTTATAGATAGGGTAAGAGGAGAATTGAAATGGAAAGACATGGTATTCTAAACTCTTATCTTCCCCACTAAGAGGAATCCGTTCGAGCGCATATTAATCCTTTATAGGAGTGGATTTTGTTTAGTTTTAGACCTTATGAAACTTATTAGGAGAGTTTATATATGTATTTTTATATATTTTTGGAAAAAATATAAGTTCAAGTAGCGATGAGGAATGGGTGGAGAAGAGGTGTTTATATAACCAAGAGAAAGGGAAATATTTGAATAAAAAATTAAAAGATTTATTATTTTGGATTAAGACCATGAATAATTATGATTCTTTTTTTACTTTTAATGTTAATTAATTAATAAATAGATATTTTATTTATATATAAACACACCGAAAACCGAATTTCATCTTTGAAATATTCTTTTCATTACAAAGAATAAAATGTAGTTTTTTTTACAATAAAATACAACTTAAACTTTCAAAATTTATTTCTAAGTATGGAAAATAAGTTATATATTTATAAATTTATTATTATACACATTAAATACATTTTATGTTATGAGAAATGATTTATATATTATTGGGTCATTTTTACATCATATTTGATATTGATATCCTTAAAGACAATATAAATCATGTGATACTTTTGGCCAATATCAGATTGTATGGTATGAGTAAATCATAGGGTATAATATGTATATTTCAAATCGAATACTGTAAGACATTGGGTATATTTATTTTTAGGATATGGTGATATCTTAGCACCATTACCTTATCCAATCATAATTTATGATATGACTATATCATAAGACCTTATCATAAGATTTGTGATATGATTAATCATATTGTACAACTCATATAACTATTTATGATTAATTATGGAAGATAAACAATAAGTGTTAATGTTTTATTTATTTTCCATGTAATTTAACAATAATCATATAAATTTCATATTATGAAATGTTTGTAACAATTTAAATAATGTTTAATGATAAATACATCAGTCGTGGGTTACAAGTATTGTAACTACCGTATTACTCGAATGTTTCATAATGTTCACATAAATTTATGAAGAATCATGTTGTATCCTTAGAGCATATATAAATAGGAAACGTACCATTGAAATTTGGTTTAAGAATGTCCAAAATTTCTACTAATTCTTTATATTTGAAAGCTCTATCCTCCTTCTTCCTTTTCTTCGAGTGGTACTAGCATATTGTGGATGCCAATGAGGATCCTTACCAATTATTGGATGATTCCTCAGCTAATGGATACACCCAAAGGGAAATATTTATTTATATTTTCCCAGTGATATTCTTTAAATTTTTTATTAAATACGAGATATTTATCCAACATTTTTCTAATGAACCGACCCAGGGTTCCATCAAACTCAGCTTCTGATGTAGTTTTCCATAAGGCTTGAAGGGTGTTCTCGATCACCATTGGATGAAAACTAGTACATGGGAATCAAATAACACTCTTTGGGAATGATTAAACCCTCGTAAAATAGTATAAATAATCTTCATAAATAAAATAAGTAAATCAATATAATAATAGATAATAAAAATAAACATCCAATATAAAAAATATAACTATTAGAAAAGATAACTGACAATAAAAGAAGATATATAAAAGGAAATAGATATATAATAGGCTAAACTGGCCAATAAAAAAACAGAGTAACTTATGAAAATCTCTAAAATATATCCAAATACTCTAAATTACCCATGACCACCATCCAACCATACAACTCCCTTGGAAGATCAACATAGATAAAAAAAGTTAGAATAGACCTAGAACTTTAAAATACAAGCGTGAGAAAAATAGCCCAATAGGTATCCACTCACAAAATGTAAGAAGTTTCTTTCATATGAAATCCTATCAATGAAAATTTTAAATACAGTAGAGAAATAAATATTTTTCATTTGTATTTACAAAAATAATTAACAACACATTAAAAGTGTATAAAAAATATTTTTTTAGGATTTTCATTAAATGAAAAAAATAACTTGGAAAACATTATTACTCAGTTGAAGCCCTTATAAAACAGTTATTTTAAATCCCCTTTAAATATATTTTATAAAACATACCCTTTTGAAATAAACTTTTCCAAACACATAATAGGTCTTCAATTTCCACCTAGTTTTAAAAAAAATCCTCGAAAACCAATTTCCAAAATAATAAGAAATGATGACCTAAAAACCCATTTTTAAAATCCATGCACATCAGAGTTTAAAAAAACCTAATCCAACATTACATTTCCAAACATTAAAAAATCTATTTGGAAAAAAACTTTCCATATTTAAAGAACACCCCATTTAAAACTCATGATTAAATGTTTTTAAAGAACAATAAAACCCCACTTGATATTTCCTTCCTTTTAAACCTTTTATAGTCCCTTTTTAAAACATATGAAAATGAAAATAAATGTAAAAAATAAAGAAAAAACATAGTCATACACCACTATGTAAAGTCACACAATAATGATAAGTACCCAAACAGAACATAGGTGCCAAGAAATATTTCAAGAAGCATGGGAATATAATTTAATCTAGAAAAAATACCCTAAATGATCCTAGACAGGACTCTTGTGTCATGGTATCTAACTAATGGGATCAAAGTAATGGTCACTAGCATGAATTAAAATAACCCTAGGTTATCTAGGAACTAATCATGTATACAAAATTTAGAATCACTCTTAGTCCTCCCTGGGATCTCTCAGTCCCAACCTCCCACAGTCTCACTTGGTATCATGGGGAACATCCCCTTCATGGTCTCTCATAGTCCCATGTAAATATCCCTCAATAGTTATCAACATAGTTGTAGGCATCAACCACCCTTGTCAACTATCCCATTCCCCAGGCCCACCATGAAAATTTAATAGAGGTGAGAAAAAATATTCTAAGACATAAAACAAATATAAAGCACTTGAAATAACTCATGCCTCAACTCTTACAACATAACAAGAAGAAGACCCATATATATCAAATACAAGCATCATATATGAATGTATAAATAATGAAAATCTCCTCATGGTATTACAATCCACCATATATAGAATCATAAGGGGCTCACTCCTTTTTGAAAAACTTATTTTTCATAAATTACCAAAATGTTTCTTTTCAAAAACAATATTGGAATTTCAATCTAACACATCATTTTCAAAATTCTCCTCAATCCACTATTGAGACCAATTTTTATCAATAAAAATTTATAACTCAAGTGGGAACTCACACTTCTCTTTAAAATCACCTTTAAAAACATTCAATGCCACCAATGAGTTTCAAAATAAAATACACATGGGATAACACACCACCTTTGACACAAAAAAACCCATCTTGATTAACTCAAAAATATTTAAACAACTCAAAAATTTAATTTAAAGATAAATCATAGTTGTGAGAAGGTTTAAAATATCACATAAAAGGGTTAAAACAACCATTTAAAATCAAATAACCCTTTTTAAGCAGTTTAAACACTTTAATACCACAAAGACTCGGTAAAAAAATGATACAAGGAATAAATTTTAACACCTCAAGTTGGTACTTGACACCAATTTTAAAACCAAATCCATCCTTTAAAATCCATTATGAATTGTTTACCAACACTTGTCCTAAAATATCATTTCATTCCCAGGGTTAAAATAATTTTATAACATTGATTTTCCATAAAAGAACACACCAAAGGGAATAATTTTAATAAATAATCACTTCAAAACCATAATAATTTAAAGAAAATGTAATATAAAGAGATAATAAGAAACCTGTATCTCAATTAAATGATAAAAAAATCTAAAAATAATCTCCTATGATGGATAACACTACCAAAATACAAGCCATGGCCTCTACAACCCCTACATAAAAAAATACCTATGATCTGGACTAATCGCAACCCTAAAATCGACCCACATGATTATTATGGTTTATAGAATGAGATAAATCAAGGGTAAAATAAGATAATATTAGAGAGGAAGGGGTTAATAGGGACTTACCATGAAGAAATACACTTAAAACCAAGGATGATAAAAAAAATAGGAGGTTAAAGAAGGGAGAAGAGGATCCCTAGGTTCCTGGTCTGTTCAAATGAGTGAAGGGGAGAAATTAGGGTAGGAAATTTAAAATCAATTAGGGGGATTTCAAGAATTATATATTTTAGTTAATTTGGGAAGACTACATGGTTTGGATACATGGATTTCCAAATCATGTTCCATCCATTAATAAGTCATTTCCTAGATTAAAACATACTCACATATTTTACCTAAAAATCTATAAGGTTAGCAACAATTTATGCCAACCATGAAAATTCTATTGTCAAATTGGATAGGTAATTCACATGCTTGTCACATGGTTTATCTAGCCATGCACAAGATGCGAACCCTCACCCTTACACACCAGAAGTCCCACATGGTTTTCCATAGGATCCACATGGTTTGGATCGAATAGTGCGCCACTAATGTGGACAAGCCATTCAAAAAACAAAATGAACTCAAAACCTAGATTTGTAAGGGTAACAACATGGGTTCCACTAAACCATGTGTATAAATATTTCATAGAATAAATAACTCCATATTTTCAAATTTATGGGATGGAAGTTTATGAAAAATAAATATGACCCTAAATATCATAAAACCAAATAAGAAAAACTCTACAGTGATACAAAGAGTTCCAAAATCATTGTAAGGTACACATGTTATTCATTTTAAATTATACATGGTTTTAGTATCCTAGAATGAAGATCTCGTTTCAGGGTTTCTTATTGTCTTCTAATGCATGAATAATTATTATTCAGTCCTAAGAAACCCATTAGTGTTATTAAAACAATGTATTTCATTTTGATTTATGAAATCATGTGGAAAATGAAGAAGTAATTAATATCATATTGTATATTGTAAGATATAATATTAATTTCCCTTTGGAAAATGGATATCATATTCAGTATCATCAAATAGAATATTGACATTGTACCATATTTAGTTTTACAATATCTGATTTAATAATTTGTGATAGGATCAAACCATATGACATAAGATATCATAACAATCTATACATTTTAAATCCTCCAGTTTCTAAAATATTGTAACATATAATATGGGGATTCATATCCCACGATGATTTTGATTTTAATCTTTTGGAATCTATAAAATAGAGACTCATATCATCAATGTGATATTGAGGATTTCAAAAAACATAATTCTCAAAAACCAAAGGGGATATTGTATGCCACAATTTTCCTATCATAGAGTATGATATATGCTAATGTATAAACCATATATTAGTATAGATAATATTATCATAAAATATAATTAATAACATGTGAAAGAAATACCATGAGACACTTAGTATCAATTATTGATAGAAATACAAGTGTTACACTATATCGTATATTACGATATAATTTATATCATAAAATATAATATGTAGATTTTTTATTCTTCTAATGTTTCAATTATGATTTTAAATATATAATTTATAATTTTTTTTATAAATTATATGAAATGATATTTTGGGATATTTAATTATTTTTAAATAAATTAATTATAAAATATTTAGAATTAATTAATAAATGTTCATGAAACATTTAATAAATAAATATCCACAATATTAATTTTAATATCAATGCACCTTTTGGTTTATACGGTATAGTTTATAATTTTGATATGAAGTATTTATTTAGAAATTATAAGGCAATTTATAAAATTATATAAATTAAAAAATAATGAAAAATATAATTTTTTTTATTAAATTATGAATTGCTCATAACTATTATTTTAAAGTGTTTAAATCAAAGGCATTATTTGAAATTTTATTTAAACCATATCAAAAATATTTTTTGATAATTGATATGATCAAGGTTTAAATAATATTAAATATTTGATATTTTGATCTTCTAAATTGTTTACATAATAGATATGAAATATGAAATTTAAAATATTTATAGTTCAAATATCATATATTTGAATAAATTTCATATAAAAGGATAATATAAAGCATTCCAAATAGAAATAAATATATATTTTTATATTTATTTGATTATATAATGTCTATAATGCGTGGCTAAATTATAAATTATTTATAATTGCTTAATTTATCAATTGTTCATAAGTATATATCTCTTATATAAAATTATTAAATGTTCATTTATTTAGTATTATTCCCTAATTTATTCAAAAATTTATATTTTTTATATTGTGAATGGATGCATGTTTTAGTTTAAAGTGTTAAGTTACATCTATAATATCATACATGCATTTATGGAGTTACATTATAGGTATGATAACTGATTTATTATTCTTCTACCATGAATTTGTATTGTATTTGTTTATGGTCTTGAATTTAGAATATAATTATATTTTATACATATAAGATGTTATAATTTTAATAAAATTGAGTTCTATCTTACGTAAAAACCTTGGTTAGAGGGACTTTGGATCATACACCTCACTGGCCTGAGAGTTGAGATTCTTTTTAAAAAAGTGGGGGTTGGCTACCTTTATGTCCATGATTACTCTTGTAGAGACATTATATTTCATTTTATTCTAAGGTTTTACAATAAAAAATTTCATGTAACTTATACATAATATTCATTTGAATATAGGTAAATATAAGTGGGATTTTAATTTGGGTTAGTAGCACAAACTATGAGTTATGTAAAGAGTTACACATTATTATGGTTTGAACATAATAATTTAGTAGAAGGCATATGATTAAAAATTGAAGCCATTAAAATCATGCATACAAGTAAAGGGAATACAAGATACAATATAATGAGATATTAAAAAACCTCTTAAAAATACTAATTTTTATATTCCTTCTAAATCGAACACATGTTAATACATTGATCATCCAAACAGGTAAGTTGATATTAAAGTTGGGTGTTTATGGATTATCTTGTGTAAGGTATGGTGAAAATGGATAATCCTATGAGTTAAGAAACCAAATATTATTATAATATTTGGGTCATATTTATCTAGTAAACACTATGATATAAGATTCCAAAGAATAGAGTTAAGTTTATTTATATGATGGATTAAAGAAAGTGTTATCCACTCAATTATCGAAGATTCATATTTGATTTGAATAGAACAATGGCATACCTAAATAACTAAGGGCACATAGTAAAAATAAATTGGATCCATTACTTAGTGAAATATTGATATCGTAACACTAAAAAATTTAATGAAATTTAAAAGGCTCATCATTCTAGTGGAATCAAATTCAATAAAAATATTTATTAAATGAATTTTAATCACGATACTCATCTGATAAAATAATTTTCTATAGATAAAAGGATATCACCATCATCAAACATGACTTTGATATCAATCCTTGTAAATGAGAAGCTTAATGGAAAAAATTTACTGGACTAGTATATAAACTTAATAATCATTCTTATGCAAGAAGGAAAATTCTTTATATTAGAGAAAATCCTTTATAAATAGCCAAAAGGAGAATTTATTCAATAAATGGATCTGGATAATTATGATAAGAATAATAAACATTCATTGGATTTCTCTACTCCCAATATTGTATCCATTGAGATCAAGTTGCAAATAGAACATGAGAACATAGTACTTTCTAAGATGATAGATAACCCGAAAAGGATCAAATAGAAACTTGCTAGGCATGAGATGTGTCATATTTAAAAGAATTATCTAGATACAATATGTTTGAAGGAACTCTAGTCTCCATTCATGTGCTCAATATTAATGGGTATTTCAATGATTTGGAGAGGCTTTGGGTGGACTTAAAGATTTGATCTGGCTAAAGACTTCATTCTATAATTTCTACTAGAAAAGTTCAAATAGTTTATTCTCAATTACATCATGAATGAATTTAACTTTTTTACTTAATCTTCTAAATATGTTTTTGATAGATAAGTTGGACAAGGTAGGTCCAAGATAAAGTGTTTTATTAATAGTATAAGAGGGCAAGAGTAAAAAATAGAAGAATAAAAAATAAATTGGAAATTCCAACAATGTTTCTTTGAGTATACAGACAAAGTATTTGGAACCTAAGGGGTGATTAAATAAGGAGAGGCATTTATTTAATCAGGGAAAGCATGGTCACTAGAGGAAGAAAAAACCAGAACACATAAAGGTTTTAAAGAAACTTAGTGGATATTCCATTCTAGGTATAATGTTATGGAATGGTTAGGGAACTAGCCCAAGTTGTTTTTTAATTTTATAAAAATATGTTTTAAGGATTACCAGTAACCATACAAACAAAATACTGAGATTCAAAAGTTGTAGATCCTCAGTGGTACTCAAACATTACAAAAATCATTTTAAATTTTCAAAATTCAAAATTTTAAAATTCATATTTTCGAGCGGAATCATTAGAAATGACATGTGTCCACCTTGATTCACACAACCAAAC
Source organism: Viscum album (assembly GCA_963277665.1). Lineage (NCBI taxonomy): Eukaryota > Viridiplantae > Streptophyta > Magnoliopsida > Santalales > Viscaceae > Viscum > Viscum album. The sequence continues at coordinate 436,208,818 of OY728119.1, forward strand.
CAAGACGAACCTAACATCACACATCTTTATTGTCTCGTCGGTGATACCATCCACTTTAAATGACTTCATCGCCAACCCAACATTATTTCATCACTCACCTCGATCATCTTCCTCATCAATTCGAAACACTACCATCAACATAAAAACTATAGCATGACCCCATTGCTCAATTGAAAAATAATATTTCCACTGATAAAGCTTCCCCCATTGCTTCCAAATCGTTCATCGTTATCATTTTCTAGCCACCAAACCACTAAAAAATCCATCAGTAGAACACAACAACAGAAACCATGGGCACCCCGCCCTAATGCCCCAAAATCTGCTAGTACCAAGCCAAAAACCCACAATGACATCAAATAAAACTTCTTGAGCCTTCCAACAAGCATGAAATGAACCTCAGGTCCATGAAAAAACTGGTGGACCGCCCAAAGAACACCATACCATGCCACTGATGACCAATGAGCACTGCACCTACCACAGAAACTATGGCTGACGAGCAGAGCCAACAAATCCAAATCTGACATCAACCCTGATCCAATAAAGAAAAATCCACCACACTAACCCACCGAACTCAATTCCCGAAGCCCTATAGATACCACTGCTCTAATCCATATCATAGAGAGATGTGTAGACCTAGATCCAGAGTAGAGGAATGGGATGCGACAGAGCTCATCGCCAGAGACCCCAAAATAATCAAGACCAAAAACCAAAAAACAAGAAATGGAAGTTGGGGTTGAAACCCTAGGGAACTGAAAACTTAAATAAAACACCAAAAGAATGACTATAAGGGAAAATAAACTCAGAATATGGAATAAGGAGATTCCACGCAGACCCATAACTGACTAATCAAAAATACCAAAACCACAAAGAGTACGTCGCACCTGAACTAACCAGCAGAGGAGAGGTGAATCACAAGGTTAGAGCATAGAGAGATGTCTAGGAAACACACCAAAGCACCATCATAGAGCACCATGAGATAATGCTACCCAAGAGATCGAATGAGAGAGAAGAGGGAGATTCGAGAGAGAGTAATTCCCTAGTAGAGCAGGACAGAGAGACTAAGAGACTGGGGAGGGGGATCAAAGTGAAACTCCATCACTACTGGGAAGAGAGCCTAACCCTAGGGGAGGGAAGAATAGAGGATTTCCTAAGATGAACCAGGAAAGTGAGGCACCATAGTCCCAAATAGTTGTGGAACCTAATCGAGGTATATTGTTATAGAAATCAACTCTTATATTTTTAAGGGTATGTAATACCAAATTTATGTTTTATAAGTATTATAAATATACAAAAGTTTAATATTGAATAAGAGTTTATGTTAAGAGATTAAAGTATGAATTCAAGTGGAAGATCGTAGAGTTTCTACATCGAGGAGTTGGATGTGGTGGATAAAGTTAAATCTCTTAGGGGTTGGGAATAAAGAATATGTATTTTTCATATTTCTTTACTCTTATATGATGATAGGTGTTATTGTAAACAATTGTTATTAATGAATAACAAAATATAATTGATTCAATACAATTTCTTGTGTTTTATATAGTTCTATAACTTGGTTTAAAAATTACATAATGATAAGTATTTCTTTCTAGGGTAAAATAGTTTACCTGAGATATTTGGTAAAATATGAGATAAAGATATTCCACCAAAATCAATGAAATATTTTAAATAATAAATCCTTCATTTTAGAATACTGCTTTAAATACCTTGAATAAAATATAAGATATGGTTGTTAATAGTTTATTTGTTATTATCAATAAAAGGATATAAGTATTATTTTCTAAATATAAATAAATTTGTGTGTCTTAACATGATATGATAAAGATAATATAGCTTCTAAGAGGCTATTGGGTGGTATATTTGGACTTAGAAATCTTCAAAAGTTAATAAATAAATAATTATGTTATCCAAGTTTCAATGTGAATGTAAATTTATATCAAAAAAAGTTTAGTATAGTATGTAAAGACAAAATAATATAAAGAGTTTCATTTTGTTACCATGATGATATCAAAGGAAATTTTTGAGGATAAATTATCTAAAATTAATGGCGATGAACTTAGAAAGAGTTCTATGTAGACAAAAAACTATTAACATTGAAACATTGGATGTTGTGAAGTAACTAAGTTTGAATAATTATCCAAAAGTTGAATAACAAGAATTGATTCATAATATCCCCATTATATAAACTGGATTTCTTTATAAATATTACCCATTAAGAGTTTAATGGGAGAATTTTTATCAAATGGTCACATAAAGATATAGTAGGAATTATATCCAGATGTAATGAGTTTAACAAAACCTAAAATTTAGTAAACATAATTAATTTTGGAATTCTTTCATATGAGATATGAGACATGCACTTATGTGTGGTTTTTTTGGAATATTCTTAAAAGAGTTTAATAATATAATGAAATGTATAATTTTTTACAAATTAAGACTCCAATTTATCACTCTTTTATGATAGCTATATATACATGAAGTTAAATGATAATTAAACTCTAAAAGAATAAATTTGAGTTGTTTTTAACTGATATTCATCATAGATTATCATAGGTAGTGATGTTATGTTAAGGTTAACATGAATAGTATTTAATATCATGTTATAAAATGTACTCGTGAGACACAAAAAAAGTTTTGTGTGCCCGATAACCCATGAAATATATCACATGCAGTGTTGTACACAATATTATTTATACAATAGAGGTGTATGTTTTATATTTGGATTTCCCTCTTACATGAGGCTAGAGAAGATACCTAGTATGATAACATTCATACTTTGATATATTTATTATGCTAGACTTGAGGCAGAGCTAATCAAGGAGTGGTTTGGAATGTTGTCAATCATGTCATTAGTAGAGTTTACACAAGGTGATATTTTTCATCTCATATGAAAAGTGTTACATATAGGCCCTCATTCAGATAAATTAAAGGAGTATATTAATATACCTAGATAATATATGTGATGCGATAATCTATTATATGAGGGACATGTGGAGAATTTATAATGTATAAGGTATATACTTGATTGACATAGTTTGTGTTATGTGTTTACTCGATTTATTAGAAAAAGTGATCATATAAGAGTGACTACTTGTATATGATACAACTAGTAGACATAAATATCATGATATACATGTTTAACCAAGATCACACTAGACCCCCTTATAGATTGAGAAGAACTGATTCTTTGTTAGAGGCCACACATTACTTACAATTTTGAATTCAATAATTCATATTTGTTATCAATGTTATAAAGGCCTTTGAGGTTACACTTTGTGGTTAGCTAAAAAAAGAATATGTTTTTTGTGACTTATATAACTACTCTAAAAGTGTTTTAGAGTTTATAAAAAATATATTTGGATGGATATTCACATGGTATTAAATATTATGTAATACTAGGTAAAGATGATGATAAATTTACAAAATAATTTTTGTAATATTTCCAAAAGAATTTTGAAATATATCCAAAAGGAGTTTTGGTTATGGTTTAACGATTTATTATACAAAACACAATACAGGTTTAAATGGAATAAAAACATTATATTTTAGTGTAAGTGGGATATTTATTAAGATATTCCCTAAATCCAATATAAATCATGGGATGTTTTTGGAATAAATAATATTTTATTGTATGAGCATGTCATAGGGTATGACATGCATGCTACAAATAAGATATTGTAATCCATTGGGTATATCGTTGGTTATGATATGATGATATTGTAGCACCATTACATTGACAAATCATAGTGTATGATACAACTATATCGTAAGCCCATATCATAAGAATTATGGTATGATGAATCATATTGTATGATTTATATTTTTTTTGTGATTGATTATGGTAGAATAATGTTGAGTGTTAATATTTGGATTATCTAATACATTAACTATCATTAATAATATATGCTTCATATGATAAAATTGTTGGTTGGAGTGAAAAACTCAAGAGGGGTGAATTTTGTTTCTAATTAAAATTTATATTTAAAAATATTTAAAATTAAATCCACTAATTTATAAAAAAATTATAGTTAACTAAAATAGTAGAAGTATATAATTCAAAGTTTTTGAAATATTTCTCAAAATCTCGATCAAATCTCAGTTAAAACAATTTCAAAATTACTTTACCTTTTGAAATATATTTAATTACTTTAAACATAGTATCTAAAGAAATTATTAATTTTTACTACCAAACTAAGTTTTTTCAATATAGTTTTGAATACTAAAAAATGTTTTTTAAGTAGAGTAAATAAAACAAGAAAACACACAACAAAATAAAATAAGTGGTTAAATCTCAAGTTGAGTCCAATTCCTTTCCACTTTGTAATCACCCACTTCTATGAAGTTTATTAAATAATAAACTGATCCACAACCTATATTGGGTTTTACATAAACAACTACACATAGTTATTATAGGATAAAAACATCCTCTTCCATAGTTTTATGTGGGATAAAAGATGTAAAATAATGAAATAATAGTGTCTAGAACTCTTCAATACAATACAAGAGCCTATATTAAAGAATAAATAGAATAAAGAAAAAAAAACTCAAAATTTAATCTAAGATAAAGAGTGAAATACATGATAAGATTATAAGGTTTTACGTAGCTTAATATTATAAGATTCATTGGATCAACTGTCCTTAAATATGTACCTGAAAATATTCAAACGAGTATTGCACTAAGAGGTCAGAAAAAGAGTTTCATGGAGGAATTTTCAGTGTAAGTCCTTAATTTATCACTATTTCACTATACTTAACTTAGGGATCAGTGCACATGTCGATGAGTGGGTCTACTTAATAAAGAGATCACATTCTTTAATTATCTATTGGAGGATATTCATAATTTAATCCTCATACATATTGAAACCTTCAATGCACTGATTCTGAAATAAATTCTCAAAAATTTAGCCATTGGATATTCTAAAATATCTCAATACTTAAGTTAGACATATTCATTTGGTCTTTACATGGGCCTAGTTACTTTCTATTTTATAGTTTCTATGTTTACTTCGAAGGATAACTAGGAATGATCACTTCAATGTTTATTTCAATCACTTAGTTTATTTATGCATCACTTGAACTCTTCATGCAGTCACTTCCCTTCTTAATGATTCCACTTGGTTTCTTCTCACGATCACTTCATTACTTATTGTTTCTAGTTATTTTCATATTATAGTAACTTATTCTCTTATTAAAGTAGCTCTGTTACTTCTTGTGGAAGGTTATATACTTCTCACCGTCACTTGATTACTTCACATGGTCACTCCATTACTTAACATGGTGGGTTGAATCCTTGGTACGATCACTTATTTACTTCACACAGTAGGTTGAATATTTTATTAAGTAACTTTATCTCACCATGTGGTTAGTTAAATACTTGGAAAAAATAGATCATCCATCTCATGAGCACTTTATTTTTCATGTGGTCACTTGGATTGTAATGTGCGATCACTTTTCCTTTACGAGCAATTGAACTTCTTCATGCATTAGGTTGTCCCAATCACTTACACACTTATCCATTTTTATCATTTTGGCCCGAAAAACATTGTACTACCAAAAAAAATGAAGTTAATTAATAACATAGGAAACATGATATATGATCATTAAGATAAAGAGGTGATGGATTAGACAATAGAAATGTTTAGGAGAATCAAAGGTATGACTAAATATTAAATACACTAGTTATGAGTTACAAATGTTTTAACATTAAAATTACTTTAAAATTTCATAAAATTATAGTAACAACATGAAGGCTTTATTATATTCCCTATGTATTATATAAATAGGTTAAAGGACATGAAAATTTGGTCTAGGAACATCCAAGCCTTCTGTCCATTCTTCCTACCCAAAAGATCACTTCTCAATCTTCCTTTTCTTTGATAAGTTCCATCATACCGTGGAAACCAAGAAATATTTGGTCTAATTGTTGTGTTATTTTTCATCACATTGATACAACCTAAGGAAAAGAGTCCTTTGGTTTATTGTTAGTGATTTTTATAAAACATGTGTTTGAAATGAGAGACTTGTCCAACATTGGTGTAAAGTACACATGTTCTTCATTTTATAATATACATGGGGTGGGTTTCATAGCCCAAGGATCTTGTTTTGGGGTTTCTTGTTCTTTTCATATACTAAAATAATTTTTATCAGAACCTAATAAACTTATCAATAAATTTTTCATGAAACTCACCATATATGAAAAAATTATTTTTTCTATTTATCCAAAATTCATTTTTTTTCAAAAAGATACCATTAATTCACTCTAAGCTAATCTCTCCATACTTGTTCCAAATTCGTTATCCATTTTTTCACATTAAAATTCTAAATATGAGGTATTCTAATTTTAAATAAAAAATATAATATATATAAAAACAATTTATTTATAAAATAACCATTTCGTTGTCTATTCATGATTACATTTTTATTTTTTTTATTATAGGGTTAATTATTAATATTTATGCCTATCAAATATATAATGTATCATTTAATATATATATATATATATATATATATATATCAATATTAATTACTATATTAGGTAATTCTAATATTTAAATTTTAACATAAAAATTAATGCTTTACTAAATATGTTAGAAAAAATATACTAAAAATTATATTTTCTTTATGTTTTGTGATTTAAGACCTAATATTATGGTACTATGATATTTATATTTACTTATTTAATTGATGATAAATATTAATTATTAGGATTTTTACTACTATCAATAGTTTATGTACTATTCCAATGGTCAATTATTATTCCAACAGTTAGATAATAGTTATACTTCATATAAATACCAATTCCTTCATTCATCATTATCTAAATTTTCTCTTTTGGTTATCTATTATTCCTTTATAAAACATGAATCATATTTATAATATTTTTTTATAGTTTTGTTTATAGATATGATATTTATGGAGACCATGAACTTATGGATTTTAAAATTCTAATTATGTAATTAATTAATTTATATATATATTTTTTTTTGTAATTTTATGAAATGTATACATCCTTCATGTATAATTTTATGAAATAAAAAAATGATTATATCTTTATGTGTTATATTATATTTATTTAAGGTATTTCATTATACTTGAATTAATATTTTAAAGGAACATTTATTTAATTAATGAGACTAATTAAGTGATAAATATTTATATAAATTATATATTCACATCATTTAAAAAAGAAAAAAAATTAACATTTTCATATATAATTTAATAGAAAAACTTATGAAAATATAGAATGAAATTATGGGATGTTTCACCAATATACATATTTAAGAACACATAAGTTAAAATATTAAAATAAAATATGTATTTAACTATATTTTAGAAAACTTTTCTCCGGTTGATGAGCACCCAAAAATTCACCACTTAGTATCTCATAAAAATTGATCAGTCTCACACATAAATAGTCATGATCCATAATAATTGAACAATGTTGTTCCAATTCATGTAAATCCTCCAAAGCCAATTTGTTTTCACCACATGTCTACGAAACATGAAACAAGATCATCATAAAAAGAAGTCCCATGAATAAATATAGATTCAAAAAAAGAAATAGTCTGTTAATATCACCTAGTTATGGCTCCACCACCTGATATCAAGCTTCCATGATATAAAAATAGACAAAATCATAAAAAATCATATAAAGTTTGATCAACACAATTTCTCTCAAACTTAATAGGGAACCCAATCCTTAGAATGAAAACTAGTATAGGTCCCTCATACTCAGTTCCTTAAATGAATCTCCTGTTATCCTCATGATCAACCACAATGGGCACTTTGATATCAAAAAAATGAGTCATTTCAACTGATGAATTCATATAGATGTTTCTACATGGTAACGTGCCAAATTGAAAAATTATTGAAAATTCATAAGTGTTTCCAAATTAAACAGTGAGATACAATTTCATAAATTTCCTCATTATACATCCTATAACAATTTCCCTATAACATTAAATCATGTACATAGGTAATTTTTTGGATATTATATTTTTCATGTACTAACTAAATTTTAACCTACGAGCAATGATAAGTATCAAAGTCATCAAAAAATGGTCATAAGCCTTGTTTAGAAATACATTGAACACAACACTCTATATTGGTTTCCTTGAACCAAGATATTGAACACAAATATATATAACATTTTAGCTATGGTTTTATCAAAAAAAGTTCACATTTCTATAATTATAAACATTGGTCCCTAATAAATACCTGTTCTGATATCAATCATTCACTTCTTGACAAACCCGCATGTGTCATTGAATTTTCATGGGATGTGTTCATATTATATATATATATTTTTTTTCCCAAACTTCACTTGATACTAGGGAATAGTATAACGAAAATCTTGGTTTGATCCCATATGGAGTTAAGATGGAACTAGAAACCTATGGCTTGGAACCCTTTAGTGTAGGGGTCCTTTAAAATTGGTTCAGTTTAGAAAAAGTATTTTTAGAGGGTTGATGGTTTACTTCAAGAATAAGAGGGGGATCAAGATAAATTTCAAGGATATATAGAAAATATGATCTTATTTCTATCTTGATAGGATCCTAAGGTTTAGGATACGAAGTAAGAAGAGGTCTCTAGTTGACTATGGTTAAATAAATTAGTTCCACCTAAGAGGCAACTGTTCCTTGATCTACAAATAGTGAGAAACTAGATTCATTAAGCATGGATTCTTAGGTAGAAAGTATTTTAGTCTACTAGTCATAACCTAATCTACTCCAACCAGGATAGGTTCTTTAAATCGAATATCTCATGGCTAGGGGTATTCGAATGAATTGGATTAAAAAATCTTATTTATCCATATTACTAACCCTTAATGTTACCAAGTTGAGAATTAAAGATTTATTAAATTCAGATAAACTTAATCTCAATCCATACCCTAGGTGGTTTAGACACTCATGGAAGGATTAAATACAGATAAATAAGAAATTGAAATCATTCTAAACATGCTAAGAAATTTTGAGTTTGAGTAGTTGGAAAACATAAAATGATTTAGGTTAACCAGATTTTATAAATATCAAACCAAGATTAAATGAGGTATATTTGGAATCAAACACAATCCAATTAACCGATTACTTGAAATTATGATGAGAATAAGCACACTAACAATTATTTATAACTTTCTAGTCGCATTTATATGGGAAAAATGATGTCAGGAATGTAAAATAGAATGAAGAACGACCTTCAAAATAAATATATGACACTTTTATTGAAGTAAAATAATGATTGGAAACAAAGAAATTTTGAGTTTAGGGTCATGTAAGAAGAATGGAATAATAGGGGAAGGAAACAAAAAACTTGTCTCTTATGGGAGCCTCCTAGACTCTATAAATTTGCTGCCCTACTATTGTATATATAAGAGAAATATTACATGATGTGTAATGGAGATTCACATCATGTAATGACGATCTGTTCTTTCCTCTATAGATTTTGAATCTATATGTATCTCGTGCATATCTAGTCTGAGATTTGAAAATTTGACTCCTTTCACATCGTGTATCTGAGACTTATGATGTGTACTTTACTTCAAAATTTTTCTTTAGAGTGGAAATTGAATTCAAATATTTCATGATGTGTATCGTCGAATCACAATGTATAATGGATTCTCCACTTGTAGTTTTCATGACTTCCGTCACAAATTTCTTCAAAAAAATTATTATTCTATGAATCTCTACTATATGTCATGTAATAAGGATTCACGATGTGTAATATGTAATTTTTCTCTTTTTCTACATTTTCTCCATTTAAACTTTGGAAGCGTAATTCTTGAAAAAATCAACACATACTATGTTAATTATAGAATAAATCATTGAAAATACACAATAAAATGATAAAAAATGTATATATGATTTCATCTTATCAAATTCCCCTACACTTGAACAACTATTTTTCCTTAAGAAAAAATATCTCAGTAGGGATTTCAAAAAATTAATAAATTTTAAAGCATGAAACATTCATCATGTGTAAGAAAATAAAACTAAGTATAAGTGGAATATGTTAGTCTTTAGAATCATACCTGTATAAAAAATCTATCATGCCTCATAGCCCAATTCTTTGAATAAATTATTAATATTTTAATTACAATCTCTCAACTTTTCCTTGAATTCAATACCCATTTACAATGTATCTCAGAATGATTTTTCTCTCATTACATAGGGTCAAATGAAACTAGAGTTATGATCATACCCTGAGTACATGCTTCTAACTATAAGCTTGTATTGGTTCTATCATCTACACTTGTAAATACAATTAAAAAATCAATCATGATGGCTTCATCAATTTGTTTTAAATGACTCTAAGGCTGTAGTTAGGTATGTAAAATGTGAAAAACAAGAAAAAAAATGTGGGTAGGCTCTGAATTACAATGGATGAATATCATGAAAAGTGTAGTAAAATGAATCATACATAGCTTAAAATCCATGCTATAAGCAGATAGGGTTGTATCCATGTATATGTTAGGTAAGTGAAAAAAGGGTATCCTATTTTTTCCTTTTTTTTTGTATTTTAATTTTTTAAAATTCATGTCTATTAAAGATCTCACTTTCATCCCGTAACCACATATGATCTTTCTGTGGATTCATCGATCTACAAATGGTGATTTTTGATCTACCTAATACACAACCCATGTTATTTTTTATTTTATTTGTGTATTTTTAAAGGAATAGGACATGTGTGAAATTCTACAACTAAAAATGGATCACAACCAAATAGTCTGACAAGAAATATGATACATATCTATAGTCAAATCACCCCATGATAACAGAAAGCCTCCCCTAAAATTGATCAAATTAAAGTCATGAATTATAAAAAGAGTGGGGTAAGAAGGGATAATTGGCATGGAATAGCTGCATCCTATAAGGTCATTCATGGAAAATACATGCTTAATGAGAGGAATATGTAAAGCGGGCCTTAAGAAAAAGTATATCAAAAATGATTTCCTCAATCATTTTAAAATTGTATTTGTTCGGTCATAGCCTCAATACGATCTCAATGAAAGTTATGATAGGTTTACATGTCCTAGGTATCACTCAAGAAATATTCTCAGAAAATAATATTCAATTGTAGGCTCATAATTCTCTCAGGAATGAGACTAAAAATAGAAACTAGAAATCACTAAGGGTATAAAACCAAATAATAAGTCAATAGACTGTAATTTCAAAAATGTAAAATTTGAATTAAATAACTAATCTTTAAAATAATTATGAAAATATAAATAGAGATAAAACATGGTTTACCAATAATTAATAACTTATCCTTTTCTTTTATTTAAATAGGAATAATGATTTTTAGGTTTAAATCATTCTTCCAATTTAAAAAATGCCTCGTAGAAAGATGAGAACACACAAAAAATTCAAGTGAATAGAAAGTGAAACATACAAAAAACTCCCCCACAATTTAAAGGAGACAGTGTACACACTATCCATGGAAGTATTGCGGGAGTGTTATGGAAAAAATAAAGCTCAGATAAATGAAATGATATTAAACAAATGAAGACATAGGGAACTAGGAGCTCCCTGTAAGAAGTGGCATGCCATGAGGGAACTTGGGTGTATTGAGTTTGACTTAAGAAACCAGAAAAATGGGTTATAAATATAGTTCCAGCAATATATAAAACCTTATTCCATAGGTTTAAAATATCAGTAAGTAGAAATATTGGTAGGTACATAGTATGACGTGAAATGGAAACCATTTTTATTAAAGATCATTCTGGTTTATACAATAAATCTGAAATAACCCTTGAAAAAAAGAAAAATAATTAAGAACTATAATAAGTAATTAGAAATAAAATAATGATGAACTATAGGTTTCCTCTGATAAAACACTAAAAAATGTCATCATCCATAAGGATGGAAAAAAGTACAGTTATTGTGGTCCATCAGCTCAGTGTCTCCTATGGTGTCTATACCTACTTGTGGTTGTGTATTCTAGCTCAAGGGACCTCTTGAAAATATTTATTACTTCAGGAGAATTGTGAGCATGGATCAGATGCACCGGGAAGGGTATCTATGCTCGTGCCAATTTCTTTTTTAAATGAATCTCCAATGAGAGTTCTTAAAGTTGACATTCGATTTTGGCCATGTACTGAGTCACTCATTGAGCCAAAATAGATGGTAGTACTGTTCCATCGATAACCATAAATAAAATAGAGGAGCTAGACATGGTTATTGAAAATTTGAAAGATATAAAGATTAAGACAAGTAAAAATGATGAAAAAGTAGTTCCCATATATATAAATGAGTCCAGTAGTACAAAATGTGGGAATACAAAGACTAAAAATGAAAAAAAGCCAGCCCTGTCAGTCATAGTCCCAAAAAAAATGGGAAAAGGGGACAACTAAGATAAGCCAATAGAATAAAAACGATCCTCCGAAGTCCAGTCACGATCAGGTTGTGGTGGTAGCTATCCAGCTGAATCAATGGTAGTGATGGAAGTTGGGGCTTGTGGATTAACTCTGGAGGGTGGTGTTGTGGTGATAGGAAGATGGGTTGGAGTAGGTGGTGGTGAGGTGCCGATCCTATGTGAGGTCATGAGTCTGGTAGCTGGATCGACATGAAAAATCTCGCTGGATGTGTTAGTGGCTGGCCCCTTGCCCCACTGGGCCTTCACAATGAGGTACTTCTGTTGGGAAGCAGGGTTAGAGATTTATGAGGGGAGGTTGGTGTGGGGTGGAGGTGGTGTTGGCGTGGTAGAAGCAGGAGATGGTGGTGGCAGGGATTCTGTGGTAGAAGATGGTGGTGGTGGAGCGGTGGTGAAGTCGATAAGCTCGGTGAAGGGGAGGTGCAGATGAGCAGAGATCCATCACAGGTTTTCTAGGATGCATAGATACATGGTCTAGAGATCTGGAAGGGTGGGATGGGTGGGTGGAGTAATAGTGGATACAGTGGTGGTAGAGGCAGGGATATGGCTAAGAGGTGCTGGTGAGGATGTGGTGGGTGGATCATGTAGTGGGTCCACTGTAGGTGGTGGGACCGCTGAAGGTTCTGGGTCCACTACAGGTGATGGGGTTACTACAGATGCTACCTCATTTATTCCCAGTACCCAGTGGTGAATGTCATCATCCCTCACTGAGAGTACATCTTATGTAGCATGATAAAATCAATGGCCTCCATAGGTCTAAGGGATGTGAGGGGAAGAGCACCATCAAAAAATCTGAGATGTCAGAAGAGGTGGGTAATGAATGAACTACCCATCAATGTGCCTATGGTCCACTGTGCATAAGACTGATAATAGTATAAAACTGGGCATCCATGTTGAAGGCTTGGATTCCCATGGCTACTGCCAAAATGAGAACATCTACCCAGATCACCCTTGCTTGAGACTCCGCCTTGGAAAACCAGGAATGGGTCAGGGCTTGATGGAGTATTCGTAGAGGTAGGTTGCGTAACTGAGTGGACTTGATGACCTTGGGGTTAGGTAGTGTCATAGTATCTTGTGAAACCATCTTCCATAGTCTTCTCAAATCAGTCTAAGGAGGATCAAGATGAAGTGTATGAAAAATATTATACATGGAAAACTCCTCTGTATAAATGCATAGACCAATTCAGAATTCGAAAAATGAGAACTCATGCAGTTGGCCACCTAGGATAAAATGCATATTGTTCACTGCTACCTCAAATGTAGAAAATAATTCTAGGAATAGATCTCTTTACTTTTCCTCATGTAACTCAATAGTGTAGGAGATATGGAGTCTACCAAGAATATATAAGATGCCATTGTTTATGTTCATGTGGGAGAAAATAACCATATGAAGGGTTGTGTTTGTTCACATGGGATTCACTTACATCTGACTGAGGCTGACATGATGCTTTAGGTATTAGAAGCACAAAATGGGTTGTATATGGAGGTTATCATCTCTATATGATTCCTCAAAGATAGTTGAGGATTATGCTTGAGCATTGAGTTTAGAATATTATGTTGTGGGAGGTGCTGAATGTGCGACTCCTCTTGGATGCTTTGCTGGTGGATCCTCATCATGGTCCAATGATGACTCAAAAGGTTATGGACATAAAATTTTGGTCCGAGCCATGTCGAGAATAAGATAGTGGGGAGTATATGTTGGTGAGGGGGGGGGGATCGGTTTAGGCTGAACAAGTGGGAGGGGAATGAGGAGTGTGGGGTTTTAGTTGGGAAGGAGGGGTGGTGGGTTGGGGTTGTGCGGATGAGAGAGGAGGGAAGGTAGGGGGATGGTTTCTTTTGGTTGGGAGAAGGAAAGTGGAGGGAGGGAGGGGTGCAGTGTTCCAGAGAGATAGGGGTAGAGAGGGGGGGGGGTTATGTGGCTGATATGGGGGAAGGTGGAGGGCAGGGGGAGGGGTAGTTTTTTGGGTCGTGAACCAAGGGTTCAAGACCTATTTTTTAAAAAGTTGTCTGATACATTTCACGATGTGTAATAATTTTTCACATCATGTGCTGATTGTTTTGTTGAATTTTTGGATAGAAACTGTACACGTCGTGTAATAGGGTTACATTATCTATAATTGACTTTTTTTCCTCATTTTTTTTGCAAACCCTAGCCTTAATCTCATGAAATATCCTAAGATTTACTAAGGGTTTTTTAATATAATATATGCTAAAATTACCTACTGAGGGTTTTCCCCCAATGAGTTATTCCTTTAACATCAATGACCTGACTCCTTTATGACTCAGATGAACTTCATGCTGATGAAACACCCTTCACGGAAGGGTTCTTGGAATATTTTCAACCTTTGACCATTAATTTTGAAATTTGGTCCTCCTTCCTTATAAAATTATATAGTCCCAAAGAGGAAAACTTGAATGACTTTGAAAGGAATGGACCATATATATTTTAGATTCCTAAGAAAAATTTCAATCTAGAATTGAATAAGAGGACCTAATTTCTTGGGACAAGATGCATATTTCAATGCATTGATCCTACTATTTCTTAGTTCACTCTTTGTATATCTTGTAATTTTCATAAGAATATTTTCTGATTTCTTCTAATTCATCCAGTTGTAGCACTCAAGCTTCTCCAAATTTTTCAGAATCCAAATTTAGCTTCTTAATTGCCCAGTACAAGCAAGGCTCTAGTTAAATTGGAAGATGACATTGTTTCCCATAAACTAGTTTGAATAGTGTGGTTCCAATGGGTGTTTTTCAGTGAAGTACACCCATAGTGCATCATCTAGTTTCAAACTATAGTCTCTTCAACTTATGTTCCTAGTATTCTATAAGATTTTTTTGATCTCCCTATTTGAAAATTCAACTTTCCCACTTCTTTGTGGGTGGTAGGGATTTCCTGTGTTATAGCGGATTCTATACTTTTCCAACAATAATTTAATATATTTATTGGTAAAATGGGATCCTTGATCACTTATGAGTATCCTAGGAAATCAAAATCTTGAGAACACATTATTTTTTTAGGAAATTCATGACCACTTTTGTTGTGTCATGTGATGTGGCTTCATCTTGTACCCATTTTTAAATATTTTCAGCGCCAACAAGAATGTAGGAATTTCCATGTGAATTGGGAAATGGTCCCATGAAGTATATTCAACATAAATAAAATTTTTTGACTACCATCATAGGGTTTTGAGGAATTTCATTTCTTTTCCCAATGGTCCCAGTTCGTTGGCAGCTATCACAACTTTGAAAAAATTCCCTTGTGTCTTAGTGTAGCATGGTCCAGAATAGTCCGCTGTGTAGAATCATTACGATAGTGTGCTCGGGTCCATGATGTACTATAGTTGGTGAAATATGACACATTTCTATTACATTTGGGATTTCATTATCAGAAATGCAATGTATCAACAAACAATCAACTCAATTGATGAAAAAGAGTGGTTCATCCTAGTAAAAATGTTTCACTTTAGCTAAACATATTTCATTTTGTTCTAGGAGAGATCATGATGCAAAAATCCCATGGAGAGATAATTAGGAATATCAGAAAACAATGGTTGTACCTTAATGCAGAAAATGGTTTCATCAGGATAATCAACTTTGATTTCAGTATCGTTGTCTTCCTTGATGAGTGGTAGAGGAAGTAAGGATAAATGATCAGTGATCAAATCGTACATACCTTTTGTATCTTTGATGATAAAATCAAATTATTATAGTAGGAGGATCCATATTATCTGCCTTGGCTTGACATCTATATTTTTCATTAGATACCTTAGGGAATCATGATCAATGTGTACAATCACCTTGGATAAGACCAAGTAGAAACATAATTTTTTGAAGGTATACACAATAGATAATGGTTATTCCTCCTTAGTTGTGTTGTTGACTTGAGATTCATTTAGTGTGTGAATGTTACAGTAAATAGGACATAATATGTAACCATCTCATTATCCTAAAAAATCACAAATAGTAAAGTTGGTAGCATCACTCATTAATTCAAATTTCTTATCCCAATCAGGTGAAATGATTATAGGGGATTATATAAATATTTTATTTAAATTATTAAATACCTGTAAACATTATTCAGTAAATTTAAATGGAACATCCTTTGAAAATAGGTCCAAAAGTGGGTTGGAAACATTTTCAAAGTCTTTTACAAATCACTTGTAAAATCCAGAATGACATGAAAAGCGTTTTATAACCTTAACTTTTAACAGTTCAGGTAAATCATTGACGATCTTTATCATAGATGGATAAACTTATATGTATTATTTGGAAATTTTATGTCTGACTACTATACCTCCTTGAACCATAAAATGAAATTTTTACCAATTCAAAATGAGTAATTTTTCTTCATATCATCGCAGGATTAACTCAAAATTTATTAGGTATACTTAAAAATATCTTCCATAAATAGAGAATTCATCCATCAAGGTTTCTACAAATTCATATTCCATATCATTTAAAATATGCATCATGCATCTTTGAAATGTTTCTGGTGAATTACACATATCGAATGACATGCACTTGTAGGCGAAGGTGCTAAATGGACATGTGAATTTTGTTTTTGAGTAATCGGTTGGGTTGATTGAAATCTGATTGTATCCTGAATATCTATACAGGAAATAGTATAATTTATGTTCTATAAGTATTTCCAACATTTGATCCATAAATTTCATAAGGGAATTATCCTTTTGTGTTTATGAATTAATGCTTCTGTAATCCACGCAAACTCTCCATCCAGTGATGGTGAGTGTTGATATCAATTAATTTTCATCATTTTTATCCACTATAAGTACACATTTATTGGGGAATACATGTTGAGGGTTTTCCCACTCAATATCAGAGATTGGAAATATTATTCCATTATATAGAAATTTTATCACTTCATTCTTATCAACTTCCTTCATTGGAAGTGTGATCCAACTTTGAGGTTGGTGTTTTGGTTTTTAATGTTACTTGAGTAGACTTTTGTGGGTTCATACCATAAGACTGGTCCCTTTAATGTCATCAAATATTTAGGCAATTGAATTCTTGTCAAGACTTCAACCAATTTTTCCTCTTGTAACTGAGATAGTTTAGAGTTAATTATTACTGGTAGAGAGGTTAAAGCTCCTAAGTTTGAATACTTAAGGATTCTGGGCAGAGGCCTCAACTCCAGTGTCAGTGGTTGAATAATCGAGGGGGTGAAGGGTGTAAATGTATCCCTTGTAAATGATTCATTGAATATAACTTACTCAAAATCATATTTTTCTTCTAGATCATGGAGTTATTCATCACTGTATTCTTCTATGGACATGTATTCACTTATTTCTTGGGTAAGAGAGATAACATTACAATTGATAGAATCATATGATTGTTGAGAAACTTTGATGAGGTTGAAGACTACCTATTATTCAAGGAATTGAAAGATTAAATGACCTTGAT
The DNA here is from genome assembly GCA_963277665.1 of Viscum album. Taxonomy (NCBI): domain Eukaryota; kingdom Viridiplantae; phylum Streptophyta; class Magnoliopsida; order Santalales; family Viscaceae; genus Viscum; species Viscum album. The sequence goes on from OY728119.1 coordinate 436,226,608, forward strand.
TCACATCTATCAGAGCCTTTATTATGGACAAAAATATTCTTTTGAGAATAATGGGGATGTCACTTTTTTCTTCAATGTCTTAAATTAGGAAGTCTTCCGGAAATATGAACTTGAAAACCTTGACTATAACATCCTTAAGAACTCCTCTCGGGTACTTTACTAACTTGTCTGTGGGTTTAAGTGCTACATGAGTTGGTTTTAGCTCTTGAAGTCCCAACTTGTAAAATACACTCATTGAAATTAAGTTGATATTTTCCTGGGGATCACACAAAGCTCTTCCAAATTTACATTCCCTAATGTCATGTGTAATTGAAAAACATACTAGGTCTCTCATATTTGGTGGGATTTTCTACTGAATGAAATTAGATCATTCTTCATTAAAATATATGACACCAAGATCTTCTATTTTTATTTTTTTTAAATTAGATATTTTAGGAATTTGGAATAATTTGGCATTTGAAAAATGACCTCTCCAAGGGTATGTTGATATGAAGTTGTTTGAAAATTTCCAAGAAATTATTATACTGTGTATCCTATATTCCTTGTCTTTCTTTTTTTTTTGAAAAGGAGGAGGTGTCTTGTATGGTGGTGGAGAAACATAAACCAGTTATTTTGGTTTCTCAGGTGTTTGGGTATTCATAGCTAGTGATGCATCTTGGGGTATCACTTGAATGGTCCCATCATCATTTTCTTTTTCTACTGGTGATTTCTTCTTATGTTCCTCAATTTTCCTTTAATCCCTTCCATAAGGTTGTTGGAAATACAATTTTTTTCCACTTATCATCACTACATCTTTAGATTCTTATCTTGGGTATGTCTCTTTATTACCAGGTAGAGTACTTGGTAATATGTTAGATAAAGCCTTTGAGACATGACCCATTTGAAATTCAAGATTGCGCAAAGAAGCTCATTGGTTATGAATCTATGTCTCTTGGGTATTCATTATCTGGTATTCGTTTTTAAAAAAAGTAACAAGGTGGTTATCCAAGTTATTTTTGTGGAGGAGAAGGTTGCTGATAAGGTCTTTGTTGAGCTGGTTGAAACTATTGTTGTGCTCTATATGGGAAAGGTTGTTGCTGATATTGTTGATATGGTATTATCATAGGATTCATGGGTGGGTACCCTGGTGGTCCTTGGTTATGAAATGGTGCTTGAAAACTTCTCTATTGATAATAGCACTGGCTATTTTGAGGTAGCTTCTGAGATAACCTATGCTTATAATACTAATATTATAGTTGGAATGGTGGATTTTGATGATTGTAATTGATGTAATTAAAATATTGAGGTTGTTATTCAACTCTTTCTTTGTATTATTGGTATAAGTGCGGTCCAATGCACATTTCACATGACTGTATCTCCATCACAAGAGAAAGAGGGGGTGGTGTGGCAGGCACCTTGAATGATTATAACTTCTTTGTGAGTGCTTTGACTTGTGTTAATAGTATGGTGTTATCATACACTTAGTGGATACCACATCAAGGTGTTCTATGATCACTCTTCCATAAGCTGGAATTGTGAGAAACTTCATCCAAAATGGTGCTTCTAGATTCATGTGTTTTGAAAATTATTCTTCCATCAGCAGCAACATTGACAACTGTGTGTATGTCTGGTTGGAGATCTTGGTAGAATTTCAGGAGCTAGATCCACATATCTAATCCATGGTGTGGGAAATTCCTTATCAGTTTCTTGAATATATCCCAAGATTCCCATTCCTAATATCTATAAATATGACGGAAGTATTAAATGTCATTCAGGAGTTTCCAAGTATGGATTGGTGGGATTTATTTTTCTAAAAACATCTTGGGTAGATTTTCCCAATTTGTGATTGATTCAGGAGATTGAACCTTGAGCAAATCCTTATCTCTATCTCTTAGGGAAGACAAGAAGATGCGAAGTTTGATTGCATCAAATGATACTCCCTGGTTGAAAAAGGTATCACATACTTCAAGGAAGTTGGAGATGTGCTCATGGGGATCTTCACTTTGAAGTCCACTATATTAACCCATGTTCTGGATCATGTGAATGAGTTCAGGTTTTATCTCAAAGGTATGGGATTGAATGGGTGGACACATGATGCTTGGTGTAACACCATGGATTGATGGCATGCCATAATCCTTGATGGTTTATTATTATTGCATTGGGTTCTCCCATGGAACTACTTGTTGCATGTTTGGTGAGTTAGGTGGGTTGGGTACTATTTGATTGTTTTGATCTTCCATGTTTGACAAGTGGTGTATAGAGAGATGTCGTTCGATCTTGATATTGAAGGCTAACTTTTCTTGTGTTTCAAGTATCCTTGAATGAGTTAAAGGTCTTTGGTATATGCACTATGTTGCAAGAGTAGAGACACAGTGCCGTCTTTAAATAAAATAATATATAAGAAAATGGGGAGAGGGAAAAGTAATCCCATGTCCTTGATAGAGGTTCTTCTATGTGAAGCACAACTTTAAAATCCCCAAAAACAATGCCAAATTTGACGTTCCCACATGCCTCATTGAATTTTTGTAGGATGTGGTTAGATTAGATTTTTTTCCTAAAGTTAACTTTATATTAGGGTGTTCCATAGCAAAAGTCTGGGGTCAATACCATGGGGAGTTAACCTGGAACTGGAAACCCATGGCTTGGAACCCCTTGGTGTAAGAGTCCCTTAAAATTGGTTCAGTTTGAGAATACTATTTCCAGAGGGTTGATGGTTTAATTCAGGAATAAGAGAGGGATCTAGATCAATTTTGGGGATCTATAAAAAAGATGATCTTAATTCTAACCTGATTGGATCCTAAGATTTAGCCTAAAAAGAAAGTAGAGGTCACTAGTTTACTATAGTAAAATCAACTAGTTCTACCTAAGAGATAACTATTCCTTGGTATGGAAATTATGAAAACCTAGATTTATTATCTTTGGCTTCTAAGGAAGAAATTATTTTAGGATATTGGTCATAACCCAATATACTCCAACCCAGATAGGGTCCTTCACTCAAATATCCCATGGCCAGGGATGTTCAAATGAATTATATCGAAAAATGTTACTGATCTGGATTAATAATCCTTAAGGTTATGAAGTTTATAATTAAAGATTTATTGAATTAAAATACACATAGTCTTGATCCCTACTCTAGGTGGTTTAGCAAATCATGGTAGGATTTAATGCATATAAAAAAGGAATTGAAATCATTCTTAACATGATAAAAAAAATCATCTTTAAATATTTTAAAAACATGCAATGATTTAGGCTAACCAAAATTTATAAACATGAAACCATGAATAAATGAGGTATATTTCGAATCAAACAAAATTCAATTAATTTATTACTTGAAATTTGGATGAGAACAATCACAATAACAATTCATCGTAGCTTGATAGTCAAACAAAGATAATCAGAAAAACTTTGGAAATGTGAAATGGAATAAAGAAAGACTTTAAAAATTGATCTGTGACACTTTTATTTAAGTAAAATAATGAAAGGGAACAAATAAATTTTTGAGTTTAGGGCTGTATAAGTAGAAGGGAATGGGAAAGAAATAAAAATCACAAAAATAAGCTGATCTGGAAACCTTATGGAATCTCTAAATCTATGGCCCTGTTGCTATATATATAGGTGAAATATTACATGATGTGTAATGGGGATTCACTTTGTGTAAATCCAATCAGTTCTTTCCTCCTCAAATTTTGAATCTATATATATCTTACACATATCTCATCCAATATTTGAAGACTTGAATCCTTTCACATCATGTATCCAAGAATCATGAAATGCACCTTCCTCTAAGTTTTATATTCAGAGTCAGAATTGCGGTCAAATCTTTCATGATGTGTATCACTGACTCATGATGTGATATGGATTATCCACTTTCAGTTTTCATGACTTCCATCATGACTTTCTTCATGACTTACAATATGTTGTGAAACTCTACTTCACATTGTGTAGTGAGGATTCATGACGTGTAATAGGAAAATTTTCTCTTTTCTAAACTATCATGATTTAAACTTTGGAAGCCTAATTCCTAAAAATATTAACACATACCAATTGAATTATTTAATAAATCATGGAAAATAATTAATGAAATTAAAACAAGAATTATATATGATTTCAACTTATCACTTCCCCATCGAGCCTCACCTAGGTAGTCCATGATGTTAGTAAGTGATAATATAAAGCCCACGTCTGTTGGTCCACCAAGATACACACACATAAAATGGAAGGAATTACCGCATGAATCCTATATATACAATCATCACAACTCCACTATAATGAAACCTATGCAATGGACATCCATATATAAGGTAAAATGTATGAAACTAGACATATATTAAATGTTATTAAATAAGAAAACTATAAAAAATATTCAATTACATGAAATAATGTATAAAATATATAACCTTAGACATTACATAAACCTATCCATAAATGAAACCTAGAGAAACAACTACACTATCAGATGTAGACTCATACACCATGAAACCACCAATGATCATCACCTTGAACACATATATAGTCTGACACCGCCAGCTTCACAACCTCCATGGACTCCTATAAAATATCAAATAACTGAAAACAATGAGTATTTCTTGACAAAGGTTCTCATTCATGGGTGAGAACATCAACTAATTAGTACACCCCAAGCGTTGAGAATCACCAAACCAAGCTTGTGCATGTATACTAATTAATACATATGAAATCATAATATATAGTAACCACCTCACAACTCAATACTACCTAGGGTATTAAATTTGAAACCAAAATAAGAAAAACATATCACCATTAAGGTATTACAAGGTATAATTCACAATATCTCCCATGATATCATCTTCAATCTCAGTTTATTCTAAATAATTGCAAGTCATCTACTATAATTTCAGCCAATGAAAGGAGTTTGTTTTCAAGATCACCACGAGAATTGAGCCTCAAATAAAAATATATAACAAAAATTCATGCATGAATGAATACATTCAGGCACATATATTTATATATATATATATATATTTATATATATAATAGGGGTTAGTAATAATCCTAATGTAAGGGGCTCTATAAAATGTACAATGGACTAATCCTTTTTCAACCCACTACTTTGCATGTTTTTGTTGTTGGGGGTGATGGGAGGATATTGGAGGAAGAGAGGTGGAGGTTAGGATATGCTTTTAGCTATGATGAGTACATTGTATAATGAATATATAGGTCACCACATGAATATATGTCTATGTTAGAGGATAATTATAAAGTGATAAGTCATGATATGAGGATTTTATTATGGAATGAAGTTTTCTGTATAGCTTGTGATATTTTCAATGGATGGGATTTGAAGTGTGACTGTAACTATCATGGAATGAATAAATGGGGATTGATTTCTCTAGGTTATGTTATCGAGGGCTTCATGATGTGGCATTGGGATTTATATCGTGAGGGTTTTGAGGTTGGATTTTGGTGGTTCTTCCTAGGGGTCTTCCTGACCCAGAGATTTGGACATTAAAATGTTATTTATTTTATATAAAGTTTTAATTTTTGATTGATATTTTTTTGAAAAGATATATAGGGTATCATGATGAAATATTTAGGGATTCAATGTAATTATTCCTATAATTCATGACCAAGGTATGTCATTCCATAACATAGTGTTTTTTCAAATCTAGTATAAATATGGAATGTGATTTAAATTCATTTAGTTTCTTTTATTTTATCTCAAAATTTAGGTGATCTAAGGTGTGATTTTGGAAGCCTTTTAGAACTCTTTAGTCGTTGTTAGTCCCCAATTTTAGGATATTGATTCCTTGTGTGTTTTTTTCCTAATTCCTCTTCATTATCTTCAAGATTATACATCGTGGAGGGTCTATAGAGTGGGTTTGAATTGGTTTTTATGGGGGATCACAATAGTTTTTGTTTATTTGTGGTTACTATGAAATGGTTTAGTATTTTTGAATATATTTCTATTTTCATTTATTGTAAATTGGTTGTAAAATATTAATTGAGGTGGGGGATTTCAAAACTCATAAGCTACCATTTTGAATTATATGATTGACTAGCCAACTATGTTATCTTAAAATAATGTTATCATTTACTTATTTTATATTGTTTTATGTGACTTCACAAGTGTTCTTGGTTTTTTGGATAAAGGAGAAAACATATGGGAAACATAATTTAAAGAAGAGTTGAATTAAAGGGAGGAAATAAACTAGTTAAGAGAAAAATTAGAAGGGGAAGGAGAGTTGCATTTGAATTAAAGTTTTCGTGTTATTTTTAGTGAGTTGATTTATTATAGATTTTATGTATTTATAATTTATGAAATCATTAACAAACCTTGAGACTTTTATAATTGTACAATCATTTAATGATGGAAAGAAGAGAAATTCTAGAAACCAGAATATAAGAGTTTTATTGCTGATATTTGATAATGTTTAATGTTGTAATTTATTCTAATGTTTTTGGTTATGGAAGGAAGTGTTGTGGTATTGTTTGATATGTTTTCCATAAATAAATCTATTTATTTATGAAATATTAATGTTTATAGGGAATTGAAGTGTAAGTGGAAATATATATTGAATGACGACAACATGATAAATTGATAATGGTTGAAATTAATGGTTATAGTGGAAATAAATTTGATAAAAGATGAATGAATGACTTGAAATATAATATGGGTTTATTAATGGATTGGAATGGGTGAATAAATAACATAATGAATCTAATGAATCTAGTAACCAGTAAATTTTGGGAATGGGAATTATATGAGATTGTAATGATTTTTTAATGTGGTATCTCTTTTTCAGATGTATGGTTATTCTATTGATGATAATGTTTTCTATGGTAAGTTTTACTTTAATGTGTGGTTGTGAGGATGCTTTGAAAAATTTAAGTAGTTATGGGAAAGCAATTTGGAAGGGGGGATAATGTGGTGTCTAGGAAACCCGACCAAGTAAAACTTCTATGTCACTCAGGTCTGACAACCATAAGACCCGAAGTGTGTTCTTGATTCATACAGGTTGGTGATAAGTGCTAGGGTATCAAAATTCTACCATTTAGGAATAGTTTCACCATTAGAATATAAATAAACAGTCACCTAGATTCCAAAATATGAAAATAAATCAAAGTATGACCATGACTAGTGAGGCCAATGAAAGGTAAAACACAAACCTCATAGAGAATCCAAAACACTCCATGCGAGCCAAAAATCCATGTAATAATTAGTCACCACAAGAAACATAATTGCGAAGGATGATCATCATCAAAAGGAGTAATCGTACAAATTGATCTTTTTTATCTACCTATATATTAAAAAATAAGTCTGTATACACCCAATGGAATATGTAAGGTGTCTGGAGAATATCCCAGTAAGACACAACCAAGAATATAAATAATGACCTAATCCATGAAAACCATTATTCCTAGTTTGAAAACAATAATGAGAATTTATTTTTTCATTTTAAAATGTTATTATCAAATACTTTGGTTTTTCTTCGAAATAATAAAATTTTCAAAACATAAATGGAATGAAAACTAACAATTAATAAATAAGTGGGAAATATGATAGGAATAACATCAAATAAAATAAAGTGACAATAGGAGAATTGACACCTCAACCATTGATCATCTAAGTATCATCACAAACATAACACAAGAAACATGGGAGAGCTCTAACCTATAGTTTCCAAAGGCATTAGGACTCACTCAAAGAAGACTATCTGAATTATGTGATCCTACATAATAAATATATCTCAGGATTCTTGAGGCAACATCGAAAATGACCCCTAGCTAGCATCATGCCAAAAGTTTGTGCCTCACCCATCTACTTTCCCTCATACCAAAGGTCACACATGTGAAACCAAAAACTAATAAAAATTCAATAAAAATCTATTAAAAACCATTCTTATTCCAATAAACCATTAATAAAATAAAACCCACTTTTTAAATTCATCATTTAAAATTACCTTGGGGTTATGACTCCCCTTAAAAAAATTTATCTTGTACACTTTTAGCAAAAAACTAACCTTCATGGAAACCCATATCAGAAATCAAGCACTTATTTGAATCTGTTTTGGATTCAATACTTACTTTGAAACATATTATCAAACACGTTTAAGGAAAAATACTTATTTTGTTAGAAAATCCACTTGAAAACACCATTTTAAATCACATACACCAAGAACCCATGAAACGGTCTTAAAAAAACCCACAATAAGTCATAAAAATTTTAATTTATTAAATTTAACCAAATGAGAACCATGAACTAAATATATTTCAAGTAAATTCTCATTATAGTGATATACCTACCTTTGAATCAGATTTAAACTCATTAACTTCATTGAAAACCACAAGAAATGAGGATGTATCTTTATAATTGAACAACCCAGAAAGTAAATTTGGTGATAGCCCATAACCCTATATTTGGATAAATGGACACCAATGGTTCCAAGACCCAATGAGGAAGGAATAAAAGGAGTTTATAGTAGGAGGAGAGGAGAAATCACATAGAAATCATGGATTACCATGGAGTAATCCCCCACGAAGTAAAGGAATCCCCCATGGAATCAAGGAATATGAAGATCTCAACCAATGAGGGGATGAATCACATGAATATAGAGAAAATGGGGGTATAAGAGGGTAAATATATATGAGTTATAAAAATTAAATTCAACATTTTAAGTGAAATGAATATGCCACATTGCTTAGCCACACAATTAGAAAACATTATTCACCAACTATGTGGGTCACCCCTTCCATCAAACTATTTCTTAGAGACTACTGCATGGTTTTCCTAACCATATAGAAACCATGGGAAATGGCACTGGATTCTTTATAACCCTTTCTACATGGTATGGTGAAAAATTAATACTAATCATGTGCTAACTGTGTTCACTAGCTAGATTTCCCAAATTTTTAAAATTCCAACCCTAAACTCCTAGAAACTCCAAATATAAATGGAATAAAAATTAAATTCAAATTAAAAAACTTCAATGACCTAATAGGTGTCACAATTATCCCCATAATTCCACTTTATACTATTGAAAATTCCTTAATTCTTCTAACTAATGGGAACTTAAGGCCATATCTCCCTCTTACCAAGGTTCGACACTTCCAAAAACTCTTGGTCATACCAGATCCACTACTTTTAAACATGGTCTAGAAGACACAAATACCATGAAACATTGGTCTAAACAAACAAAATACATTATTTAATCATCCATAGTTGGGATATTATATACTCATTATCAAATTACTCTATGAATTGAAGGTCTGAAAAACACATATTTAACCAACCCAAATCATTTAAACAACATGGTCAAAATTGAAGTGATTCTTAAGAAGGGTACCTAATAGTCAAATATGATATCTAATAACAAAAAAAATAGTGGGAAGAACTTTAGAAGCCCTAGGACATTTCCAATCCTATTGAATCAAGTAAGTGTCATCGATATTCCTTAGGATAACATCAGGTCTTAAGTAGAAGTGGTCTTCCAGAATTTGATCAGTACATAAGGGAATTGACATGGTAGTCTTAAATCGTTTCAATGTACTATATCTATCTGTGTTTGATACCCATTATTAGATATGTTCAAATCCAAAAATATATGCTTCTTACATATAACACCAAAACCATGAATACATGTTTAGGAATGCATTAATAGGTTTGATTGATTTAGCTAATGAAACTGACCATCGAGGAACAAATCACAAAGTTCAATTGGAGAGAGGACTACTTCCTATAACTCTTATATCCGAGTCAAGGGATACGCATGCCTTTTCCTAAGAATATCTAATCAACAAGATACCAAGATCAATTTATTGAGGTATCCCCATAACTCATAATTCATCTGTACTGGTGGAATAAAAGAATAAAAATTTAAAAAAAAAGTGTCACATTAAAAGAAGGCATTCCTACATGAGGAAACCTCAAATAATATACCCAATGCACTATATTTGAGCACACATGGCCAAATAATCACCCATGAAAATAACCATGAAAACCGACACACCAATCCTTGTCCAAAATTATCCCAAATCAGTTTAATCCCAATCACACCCTCATGGATGATTGACCAGGTTCAGACACCACAAACTTGAGATCTTGTGATGACCAACCCAATATACAATTATGATCAGGGATTCCATAAATCATAGAGAACCCCAACTCAGAGAAACACTTGAAACACTCCTCTACCACATACTCACCCTGACAATGGTTCAAAATTCTACCGGTTTTGTCCACTTGCATACTGCCATCAATTAAACATTATCCCAAGGTTTATTTAGACCTTTTATGATATAGGTTAGTTGGGATGATGAATTTCCACCACACCCATATCAACTCATCATACACACCCACAACAGTTCTCAACCATGAAGATTTATGTGTTTTAAGTGGTTGAAGGTTCTATCATCCCATAGAACAAATTCACCACTTTAATCCAACTAAAACCCTTATAGAAGGAAAACGATTATTTATAAAAATTATTCAGATGAAGTCCAAGAGAACATGGACCTTTAAACCACCACTCAATTATGATTCTAGGTGGTTTCGATAAAAAAGGACCACTCACATGTAAGGAGATGAGTCACTCAAAGGATCATTCCTAAAAATAGAATCCTCACTATCTTTTAAGACTATTATGAGGGGAATAATTAAAATAATATAAAACAATAATCCATCTAATTTAAGTCTTACTTACAAAATAAAATATTTTCATCCTGACCATAAGAGAAACCGAAACACATAAATCAAGTAAATGTATTTCAAAAAAACCACCTCTAAACTAACAACCAATCAAAATTGTCCATATATTCCATTAAAAAATCATAATTTTCTCTCTAAAAAATTATATTTTTAAAAAATTACATTTAAAAATAGATTAAAAATTTAAAATACCACAATTACCATACCTATAATATTCAAATCATGTTGGTTAGTTTTGAAAAAACTTTCAAATTTTGGTTACCAAATTCATCATGGATGAAAGCACTAATAATATGTTTTAAATCCCAATTTTTCCTAAATTTATTACATTCAAACTCCAAGAATCAAATCTTGTATAAAATATTTATTCAAATTCAAAACAGACCATAAAGAAAAAAATAATTATTACATTCATAACAAAAAAATTCATTTAAAAAGTATATTCTTTATAAAAATACTTTTTTATATGATCCTTTAAAACATTTTATCTTCAAAAAAATTTCCCCATTTATAAAACATAAATTATCCACCCCTATCTCATTAAATACTTCATGATTTTCAAAAACATTATGAGGTTAACCACTTTTATAAATCTTTCCTAAGAATCAAAATCTTATTTAAATAAAACCATAAAATCTCTTAAAAAATCTCTTAAAAATGTTTATTCAAGGAAAAAAAATTTATGGATAAAAAAATATATTTTATAACAAGAAATAAGACCTCATTTCAAATTAAACCAACCTGAGAATATCTTTCTTCTAAAAAAACTCTAAGAGTTCCATTACAAATTCCCATTCTCTTTTGAAATCACAATTCAAATATTTAAATAATTTTGTAAAAAAGATCACTTAAAAATATAAATCCTAGTTTAAAATCATTTCATATTAATCTTAAAAAACCAATTTTTCTTAAAAATAAAAAAACTTTAAAAAATATTTTTCCATAACAAAACATTTCATTAAATACTTCCTGTAACACAAAACAAGCACTCCCAAATCACACTCCAATAAGACTCATTGCTAACCACACAACATGGAAAATTATAAATCATTAATACATCATACAACCTCAAAAAACCTAATATAATCAATTCCACAATAAAAAACACCTTCACCATTCAAAATTCAATGATAAACACTATTAGAGTTTCTCTAGGAAGTAAGGGAAGAAAAAAAGAATGGAGTATCAAAGATGTAAATTTTTTGGATGCAGTGTTTGGAGAACCATGTAGAAATAGTTAAATAGCCTATGGAGGGGTTTTATAGCTATCTTAAAGGGATATACATGGGTTTCTAGATCATGTGGGGGTAACTATGAAATCCTCATTTCTTCACCAATTGCACCAAAAAACAAACAAAACTAAAAATTACTCCTGAAATTTTAATGAGGATCAGTTAATTATTATCTTATATTGAGATGAATGGAAGGAACCCAAATTTAGAACCCAAAATCAAGACTCAATTCTCAAATTCCCCTGGTAATTATTGTTTTATCCCAAGGGTTGGTTATTAGGAACACACTCGTGATCTACCTCTTAAGATATGATAAACTTATTCTCCTTTATACCATTATGAACCCCAAATAATAGGATAGGGCTATGATATATTTTTTTAAAGAACCGTCCTAGTTCAACCTATCATGTCACCTGGGTGATCCTGCCATAAGGCTCAAAGTATGTTCTCGATCACTATGGGCTAGAAACAAGTACTAAGGTATCAAAATTATATCATTTGGGAAATATTTCACCATCATAAGAAACAAATAATGACCATATTCTATATAGAATATGATATAACCCATCCATAATTCATATGGCCCTTCCATGAAATAAACACGTTCAAAAATATATAAACAACCTGATAGAGTATAATAATAATAATAATAATAATAATAAACCAAAATCTTATAAATAATTCACCATAAGCATAAATGAATCCATAACCAACACCCCTTTATAAAAACAATAGGAAATATATACCATTGTACACATTTTGAAAAGCAACCAAAATATTACCATGGTTAATGAGGTTAAAAAAAAGTAATCTAAAAATCTCATCAAGAATCCAAAACTCTCAATTAGAGCCAAAAATCCTTGTGAAAACTAGTCACCACTAGAAAAATACACAGGAAAGATGATGATCATCAAGAGGAGACACTATAAAAATAAATCTAATTTCTCTATCTATATATTTCAAACAAAATCTACATACACCCAATGAAATATTTTGGGTGTAAGGAAAAGAGCCAGGTGGGATACCACAAGGGATTTAAATAATGACTTTACCCATGTGATGAGAATTGTCCCACATTCTCCGAAAATATTTATTATTTTTTTACTAAGTGAAGAACAATGCTAACCTAGGTCATATATCTTAAGGTGTAAGTTAACTAAACTTACCCTAAAAGGTAAAAATAAAGAAATAGAAGCGATGAAAAATTGGCACAAAATAGGGAATTTTGGTTGAGTGATTTTCGAACAAAACAAAAAAAAAACATACCAAAAAAATTACTTTGAAAACAAAAATATGAATAATTGGGGTTAATATAACCTACTGAGTAATTTTTCATTAATAATTATCCCTTATGATGAAATGTATTCTATTATGGTTCCCAAATTTGTTAAACCTATACCCAATGTAAGAAAAGATAACCCCCCCAAACCTAATCTAACTTCAAAAATCCCAATCATGAACCCCTACTTTCATTGTGATATAAAAGAAAAATTATTGTCAAGGGAAAATTAAGAAAACACCTATACTCTTGAAATGATTATTTCTTGAGTTTTTGGGATTAGATCTAAACCCCATGAATCGATTCCAGGTTTATTATACTTGAAAATTATAGTGCTATACTCACGATTTACAAAAGCCCAACCCCACAATAAATGTGTAAATCATTTGAGTATGATTTAAATTATAAAACAATTTCATTAACCATAATTTTAGGAATTAAAATTGTTAAATAGATTCAAAATAACTAATTAATGAGTTAAGAATAAGATCGACCACAAAAAGAGGTTCTCTTCCATGGGTGGAATTGTCATCATGGAGATGATTTTCATAAGAAATGGATTGAAAGGAAAACAACCAATATCGTATCCACTATTATGTTAAAATACAAAGAAGAAAAATAAAATGAGGAAAATATAATAATAAATAAGTTTTATTGAATATTTAAAGAGATTACAAGTATAATGTAAAAGTAACAAAAATTATAAGGGGAGAGGAGAACCTTCTTGGAAGAGATCCTTATGCAAAAGCTTCCTTCTTTAAAATTGTTAGAGAATAAAATATAAGATTTTTTTGGAAAAAATCTCACCAAATACTATAAAAACCATCCATAATAATTAAAATATCATTTAAATATAGTGCGTGAGGGTTAGGGATTCAAATTCCAAAAAAGGGTACATGTGTCCTTCTGAATCCAAATGTTACTCTATATTAAGCCTCATTTTTGACTGAGTTTCCATTTAAACTTGCCTTTAATCAAGTTTAATGAAATTTGAAAAATATATTTCTTTAAAAAATATCAAAATCTCATCCTATTAAAATATGCAATGAATAAATTATGATTGAATTAGGGAGTTGGGGTCCATTCTTCTGAATTCAGTACAACCTAGCATTAATGAACATTTTCACCTTCCAAATGTGAGATAAAACTTGAATATTATAAATAAAACATGTAGTTAAGTTATTTTATTTTTCTACTAATAAATTTAAAATGAAAATTTATCACATAAAAAATTTTATTTTAAAATTACTAAGGTGATGTTAAAACTGTAAAAATAGAATTTTCAAGAAATTTAAAAATTCAAGATTAGAAAAAATATTTGCATTAAATCTTCAAATAAGAATTTATTTGGGGAAATTATATAAATTATTATCCATAAAACAAACATAAAAACATGTATTATCAACACCACCACACTTAACATTTTTCACTCCCTAGAAAAACCTAGGGTTAAGTAATCCAAAAAATTATCCATGTTGACACTTCTAAATAAATAATGGAAATATAACAAGTAAAGAGTCCCAAAAAATATGTTAATATTAAAAAATGGGGAATAAATTGTCTCATAAATTATATAAATACAAAATCCCAAGATATCAATAAAACTAATCAGGTAGAAAGATGTTGTGAGTCAACTATTCCATAAATTCCTCATGCGTGTGTGTGGAAATCGTTTCAAGCTTATCTCTCCACCTCTTATTCAATATATCTGGGTAATGTAAAATATTTCTTCTTATGTGATTCTATTCCATCAAACATGTTCATCATCCTTTGCAATCAAAATCCAAAACCCACTCATTTAAGAATTCTAGTAAGTTAAATCTTAAGAACTTGACCTAGATATCCCCACATGTTGTACATTTTCTCACTGCCCAGTTTATTATTATTTTTTGTTTTTTAAGGGTGTACAATAGTTAGATATTATGTATAAACACAAAGTTTAATCCAGTATAGTAATGGAATTGATCTAAATAGAAATTAATGTTTGGAAAAACCATGTTTTAAGATGAAAAATATTACTTAAATTGGATATAAATTCAATTAGGTAAGAGAAACTCACAAGTCAGGATTATGTGTGAAGTTGTTTAGAGAGGTTAAATGACACAATTTGATCACAAAATCCCCACCATGAATGATGTAAAAATATTAAAGACTTTATAAATACATAATTAAATATATCATTTACCAACTTCAATTTTTATAAAAATTAACCACCAATGAATAAATATTTGCATGCTTAACTTGCTTCCTGTGATGTTGTAAAAATAAAACATGAATTATCAATAAGTTCCATGGAAGTAATGAGCATGTAACATGATTTTTTTGGTTTTTAATTTGTTTTTTTCTTTTTTCATTAATTTATTTTTGAATATAATAAAAATTTAAACAAGAAACACATGAAAAGAATAATCCAAAATAATCTACCCAAAATTTTACCCCCACACTTAAATGAAATTACCCATATCAATCAAAGCATAAGAAGCTTGTGTAGGGAAGAAATCTAATAAAAAAGAGAGATAAAACCTAGTTTGTTTTTTTATTTGGGAGATTTTAGTTAGGCTCATAATTAACACCATCTAAAACCTACAAAATAAAAAAAACCCAAGTCACTAAAAATTAAAGAAATAAGTAAATATGATAATATAAAGATAAACTTGGGTTATCAACTAAGACGTGTTGTGTTTATACTACCTATTACCAGGAAGTTACAGTTGGTCATTGTAACACCCCGAGATTTTATGAAAAATATTCTTTTTAATTTCATTAATGTCTTGTGTTGTACGCTACACCAAAAGAAGCTTTCACAACACACATCCTTGACTTGCCTTGAATTACACGCAATCACGACCTTCCTCGATAACATGTGTAGTACGCAGTAACGAGTTTCACTAAACAACAATATGCTATTAAAATATTATTAAAACTAGCGTTATGAATAGTAATAACCACTTTTTGAAATTTTGTAAATTTTATTTTTCAAAATGGACTTCATTTTTGGATTCGGAATATCTAAATTAGCTTAGGGTGAAATTTTGGTACTTTTCGGATAACTTTCATTTTCTGATGAATAGTGAAAATTACTAAATTTTAATTAAAAACAACCTTTTTAATCGAAATAATTAATAGTGATAAATTATTAATTTGAGTGGTTTTAAAGTATATTTAAAATATATTTTTACAATTTAATACAATGCTGGTCATTGGATGTAATTTCACATTTAAACCAGACATAAACAAGTGTCAATCTTTTGACAGTTACTATCTCTTAAGAACACACTATTTGTTTTGACGACGGGAATTAATTTTTAAATTAATTAATGAAAATGATATGTTTTGAATTTGGTAAAATAGACATCAATTTTGAGTTCATAATATCAAATTTAACTTAGGCCTAATTTTTGGTATTTTTCTGGAAACTTTCATTTTTTGATGAATAGTGAAACCACTAAGTGGTAGTTAAAAAAATGAATTTTTCATAAAACATAATTTTACCGCTTCTGTGAGTGGAATTTAAAAAATTCGAGCGACACAGTTGATGTCAGCAAGTAAAATGTGGTTCAATGAGATGAAAATAATTTTTGGTGAATAGTAACTTTTTACTTTTTTTTACCACGGTTAAAAGTAAATAGGGTAATTAAGGGTAACAATGATATTATTATTACCCTAACACATATCCTAATTCTATTGGATAAGTGTAATTCGACCAAAAACAACCTTAGGAATAACATATGACCATTTAAGCCCACTTGGATTAGATTAGGACATTTATTATTAATTTATTTAAAGAAGGGTTAAAATAGTTAAAATCAAAGTTTAATAAGTATATCATTTTTAATATTGGTTTATACATAAGATAAATTCTACTATAAATATTCATTAGAAAGATAAAAAGATTTCCTACATAATAATATTTTATTTGTAATTTTTAGACTTTAAATAAGTTAATTTATTTATGACACAAAGATGATGAAGTAATTATCTTATTAATGAAATATTGACATAATTGATGTTATAAATACCCAAATAAATTTAATTTGAGACTTTTTATTAATTACACTAATTTTATAGGTTAATATGACATGTTATTATTGATTTAATTAACTTTTTTAGAACTAATAATTCTTTTATGATTTTCACAAAAATTAATTACTAAATAGAGTCAAAATTGACATAAAATAGTTTTTAAAACAAATATTATATTATTGATTATTATTTTATTCCTAAAAATATAAGGTTAGGACAATATATTTATATACTTATAGGTGTATAATTAATGGACCACTTGGGGGTCTCTTGGATGTATATGGTAAGTTTATTAACTATATAATATAAAAATACAAAGTGACATGGTAAATGTCAATCAAATTAACTAAGAGTTAAAACTAAAAGATAAGGTTAATATAATGACCTAAACTTGTATAAATTCTATTTGATGAGAGGATTTCTACCCATACCCACCTTATCTTCTAAATATATCAATTTTTAGCTATTAAAAACCGAATTTTACTTTATAATAAAATAATAGTTTTAGTTATTCCAAAGGTGCCCCTCTCCTCCCTTATAAAAGGGAACCTCCTCCCTCTCTTCCTCACACCACTTTGAGCCTTCAAGCTCGGCCAAACCCTGCAAAATTCTCTTCTCCACTTCCCTAGAAACATCCTAGAGGTCCTGGTCTTATTCAAAGACCAATTTTAGTGCCCTAAGAGGAGGACTCAAAGAGGCACTTCAAAGAAGAGGTAATGTACGTTACCGATTCTTTCAACTTTATTTCTTCTTACACTTCTTCTTATTTGGTTGTTTCATTATTAAGTAATAACATAAGTATCAATCATATATGGATATGTCATTATAATTATAAAACAACCCTATTTCACCATCTATCCATCCTACGGAAAATGAAATCACCGTGCGTGCGTACCTACGGAATACCGTCTCCACGCCGTGGTGTAATCTATTTTCCACCACCACCTTACTTGGATGGGTATAATGGTGTACATAATAACTATATATGATTATTGTAAAGTGATATTTATTCTGAAATAGTATACATACACTCCAATACAATTCCACGATCATGAGAACGATATCATCGCGCGTGCGTACGTACGGACTACCGTCTCCACGACGCGATGAGATTCATTCTCCACGTTAACCATTCATGAATGATTATAAAATATATATAATAAGTAATAATGAAATATATGACATAATAATGATACTGGATATATATGTATGTCATCTACTTAATTCCATTCAAATCAATAAGGAAACAAAAACAACGTTCATGCATACGTATGGCCTACCGTCTCCATGAACGGTGTATTTCTTTCCATTTACTGATCTATTATATATATGTATATTATGAATATGTATTATATATAAATAATGTTTTATATTCTGGAATTAAGTAATCATGATCTAAGTAATCATATGAATAATTACAAGTCAAAACACGGACGACAAATGAAACGATTTTACCCAAAACGCTCTTTAACATGGAATTTACAAAAGAACGTGTAATATAAATCCATAAGTGAACCATATATGATATAATAACAATGAGTATGATTCTGGAATAAGTAAATAACATTATTTAAATCATTATACAGGAGGTTTAGACACTTACGAAGCAAATCGGACCTAAGGTAAGAGAAAATATCACAATCTCATTTTATCCGAGATTGTTTATACTTTGGTATTTACTGGGGTGTATTTTATCAGCCACATCCATGTTTCCTCAACATGTAATATTGTTTTCATCCACCTACAATTTTTTAAATCCAATTTTACCCTTCAGTGAGTTTTTAGTAAAAGACATGAAAGGAATCTTTTGTCGTTTTTCGTATGAGGTACTTTTTGACTTTTCCGACAAAAGTACGAGAAGAATGTTTTTTTAACTTATACGGCATGAATGGATTTTTAAAACATTATTTCCAAGAAGATTCCTTTACAAGTTTTCAAGTTTATTTTTAATCAACTTCTTTTAGTTTAGAATTTCATGACATTTTAAGAAAGGAAAAGTGTTTTTGAGGTAGAAAGGATATTTTCCTCAAGAATGGAGTTCAAGTGTTTTATCAAAATTATTTTCCATATAAGATAATAAAGGGTTCTATTTATATCCCTATTTTTACATTGATTTGATTATTTTATGATGGAATTAGTTTTATGATGTCCTTTTATCTTTTATGGATTATGTTATGATCGCATGATGTTTAAGATTCCCATTTTTATTACATGGGTTATGCAATGATGTATGATTTTTTTGATTTTGTGGCACACATAAGAATGGTATAATAATGAGATGGGTGGGACCTATATCTCCATCCAATGCATTGGGTAAAGATTTTATATCTCATAAGATAGACATGGCTGGAACGACAGGTTAAACTGGTTCAGTGAAACAGGACTGAAACGAGGAGTGAACTCGGTTCAGAAATGGACTTTGTCCACTAAGATAGTCTTGACAATGAGTCTTGACTAATAAGAAATGATTCTCTATGATTATGTGTGTATTCCACAAAGTTTCATGTTTTAAGTTATGATTATTGGGATTACATTTCACTATTATGATTTATCCCATGTTATGATGTTATGATCTCTTTTGCAGGATAATATTTCCAAAATGTTATGTTCTTATGAATATGATGTGATTGATATTTCTTTTGTTTACCCTTAATGAGAATTTGAGCTCACCATTTTATGTTTTCTTTTCCCCAGGATATAAAGAAAGGTTTTAGGTAAGAAAAAAAGGGAATATCTTTATGGGAGATGTTGAAGATCTTTCACCTCGATTAGAAGATTATATTCTGAGTTTCCAAAGACACTAAACTATTACGGTCCTTGTGTGCATGTTTTTGTTATGTACTAAGTATTCCGCAAAAGTAATGTAATGTCCATGTACGTTAAGTTTCGAGTCTCTATAGTCATCCCTAATTTGAAGTTGGATTATTTGTTTGTGGAAGGAACCAATACATTATATTCCTCAAAATATCAATAAGTGGGCACCAAAAGTGGAGAACCTTAAGAAAAGAGAGAAAATGATCCCACCCCTAGAATAGGAAAATGAAAAGGTAAGAATTGGGGGGAGGGGAAAGAAATACAGAGTACTCCCTATCCACTTCTATGGTGTCACCCTTCAGTATATGTCCATGTTGATATAAATAAGGAAATAACATCCCCACATGTTTCTTAATCTCTTATTATTCTTCTTTAACAACCAAATGTTGTGTGGATTCCTTGATAATATCAAAGGTTGGTTTCTAAAGTATTGATTTTACAAAAAAATAATAGGGAAAATCATTTAAAAATTGAATTTGATAATGAATAAAATAAGAAGAATCTAAATATGAATGACCCTATCAAGTTATTAGATTTCAATTCATCTTTCACAAACCCTATAATTTCTTTATCATTTAATTACACTACCATATTCTCCTCAATGGTGGTTACTCGATCCTCATCATCATCACTTACCAAGGAAACTATAGTTATTAGTCCTACAAAATAAAATCATGGGTAGTGAGTTGACTTTCAAAATAATGTAAAATAAAAAACAAGTGAATCCAAAGTTAATTACACTCCCTTCAGTTGATCAAATTCATGTGCATCTTCTTCTTAGAGGTCCGTTGAGAGGATGTTTGAGAGTTGTGGGAGAGAAGGATTATTTAATGTAGTATCAAACTCCCTACTGTCTTCTTCAAAATTTGGAAAGATAAGATATTTTTTATTATTAGACTCATGTTGATGGAACTTGGTAAAATAATGTGAGAACTCGATTAGTTCATTATAAAAGGCTTCAAGATATTGGTACTCAAGAATTTCTTTTAGTTCTATAATGAAATCATTAATCACATATTCCCCACAAACAGACTTGTAAAACCCTATTGCTTATTTTTATAAAATTCTTACTTTTTCACTGAAGGAATGTTATAAAACAATGAATCAATTTTTTTAGTATATTTTCAATGAAAATGATAGTTAATATCATCTTAAAAGGGGTTGAAGAAAACACTTTCCTCCCCAACAATAATTCTAATGTGATTAGACTTGTCACGTGTACTATCAAAATATTTTTATTTTTTTACTACGTGAAACATGGTGGATATCCTAGGCCATATCTCTTGAGGACTAAGTGAATGAAATATCACAAAAAAAATTAAAAATAAACAAATAAAAGATATGATAAACTGGTTCAAATAGGGGGTTTTTGTTGAGTGATTTCTGAACAAAATGAAACAAACAAGAGAATACATACATTGAAAACACCATGATGAATGATTTTGGTAAATATAACCCACCAATTCATTTTTATTTAATCACTATATATTAAGATGCAATTTTTTTAATTATGGTTCTTTAATATGTTAACCCTAAACCCTATAAAAGAAAACATGACCACATACTCTAAGCTAACTTTGAGACACCCAATCAGGGAACCTTACTTTGATTGGGGCTAAAAGGTAACTTATCATCAATGTAAAATTAGGAAAGAACATAAAATATGGAAATTATATTATCTTGAGTTTTTATTACATTATAACCCTAATAATCAATCCGTAGTTCATAATATTGGAAAATTAAAGTGACACTCTCATGATTTATAAATGTTCGAGCTCAAAATCAATGCGTCAATAATTTGAGTGATATTAACTTAAGAAAATCATTTCGTTAATCAATTTTTTTTAAATTAAAGTGATTAAATAATTTCAAAATAACTAATTAATGATTTAAGAATAATATCAACCACAAAAGAGCTACTCTTCCATGAGTGTAATTGTCATCATAGAGATGATTTTAATAAGAAAAGGACTGATAGGGAAACACCCAATATCATCTCTAATCTTATGTTTCAGAACCAATAAGTAAATTAAAAAATAGGAAAATATTATAATAAATACGTTTTATTAAAAATTATAATATATTATAAACATAAAATAAATGTAACACAAAGTAGAGGTGGGATAGGATCGCCATCTTGGAATAGATCCTTACTAAAAGTCTTACTTATTAAAAATGGTTATAGAGTGAAATGTAGTCACCCATTTTTGAAAAATATTTTAAAAGCATATATAAATCATCTAAATGAGTGAAATCTTCATTTAAATATAGTTTATGAGGTTTAGGGTTTCAAATTCCGAAAAGGGTACATGCATCATTCTGACTCCATATGTTACTCCATATTGAGATGAATTTCCATCTGAGTTCCCATGTAAACTAGGATTTTATCCAGTTTAATGAAATTATAAAGATATATTTCTTTAATATTTCTCAAAATATCAGTCTAATCTAAGAATTAATGAATAATTTATGACATAATTAGAGAGGTGGGTTCTATTTGACCAAATTCAGACCATCTCTACCTTAATTTCTATTTCTATCATTCCAAATGTGAGATCTAAGTTTCATGGTATAAATAAAACATATAGATAATTTTTTTATAATTCTACCATTAAATTTAAATTAAAAATTCATCTCATAGGAAATTTTATGAAAAAATTAATATGGTGATGTTAAAACTATAAAACCTGAATTTTCATGAAATTTACAAATTCAATATTAAAAAATTTATTTTCATTATATATTAATATAAGGATCATTGTGGGGGAATTATATCAATTATTATAGATAAAATATTCATAAAAAACATGTCTTATCAACTTTCTAATTGTTAGTCCAATATTTAAAATAATAATTGAAATTAATTTTACATTTTAAAACATATTTTCTCAAGTCCTTTAGTCTTCCTTCAAAAAAACCAAAGTTTCAAAATATAAAGGGCATGAAAACCATAAATAAATAAATAAGTGGGAAATAAAATTTGAATAAAATCAAACCAAATAAAGGGTAAAAAATAAATTTCACACCTCAACAATAGATTATTTGGGTATCATCACAAACATAACATAAGAAATATGGGGGACCTCTAACATATTGGTTCCAAAAGCACTTGGACTTACTTATGGAACAATATCTAGCTTATATGATCCTAAATAATAAATATAGCCTGGGTATATTGAGGAAACACTATAAAACCCCCTATCTATCATCGTACATAAATCTAGGGTAGTACTCATTCACTCACAAATATACACAAGTTCACCCATGTTCACCCATGTGTACCCAAAAACCAACACAAATCCAATCAAAATAAAATTCTAAACCATGATCATATCAAAAAATCAACTAGAAAAGAAAACCCCCATATTTAAATTAATCTTTTAAAATCACCTTAGAGTCTAGTCCCCCCTTTTTACAATTTATAAAGTAATTTTTTAGCAAAACAACCTTCATAGAAACCCATTTTATAAATCAAACCCATCTTTTAAATCATTTGGGAGTCAACACTCCCTTTGAAACATTTTATTAAACACATTTAAGGAAAAAACTCATTTTTTAGAAAAGCCACTTGAAAACACCATTTGAAACCACATATACCAATAACCCATAAAATGATAAAAAATAGCTCATAATAAGTCAAAAAAAATTATCAAGTCTAACCAAAGGAGAAACATGAACAAATAATATTCTATGGGAAGGTCCTATTAATTAAAGATACATACCTCTAAATTGGAATTAAACTCATCAGTATTATCTAAATCCACATGAAATGAGAAAGAGGGATCCTCACACACTTAAAAAAAAATGATATTTCATTAGGTGATCACCGTTGACCCTAGGTTGATCCCGCATGTCCATATTAGGTTTTAAATCCCAAAGAAGAAGGATGAACAAGAGTTTAGAGGAGGGGTAGAAGTGATATCTCAAGGAAATCAAGACTTACCTTAGATTAATCCACCAATAAGGAAGGTAATCCACCCTAGAAGTAAGGAAGGTGAAGCTCTTGGGCAAGGATAAATTATCTCACATGAATAGGGGAAAGGGGGAAAGAAGAGGGTTAGAATTGATGGGGGCTAAAAGGTAAATTCAAACTTTTAAGTGAATATTACCTACATCATGATTTTCTTAACAGTGTGCTAACTACGTGGGTCACTTATTCCATTCAAAACATGTCACACAATTTCATGGAAACTACCATGGAATTTCACTAACCATGTATAAATTTTGTGAAATGGGACTAGATCTTATCCACCCCACTCTACATGATTTGGTGTATTGTTAGTACTTATTGGGTGATAACTGTTCACACTAGATAGATTTCCAAAATTTCAAATGTTTAACTTTTTAATTCCATAACCTCTAAATATAAATATGATATTAATAAAATTCAAATAAAAATATATTAGAGACCTGATGGGTGTCACATAGTGGAACTTTATAGGCGTTGATGTATCTTAGTTGATTTACATTTATGGGTTGTGATGGCTCGATGTAAGAATGTGCTTGCATGCTCTAATTAATTGAATATATAAATATGTAATATGTCACTGAATTTGTTATGTGTTGGTGATGAAGATATATGGATGGGGTCATGTATGGAATTGGTATGGAACAAGGTTGATGTTTTACAAGTTCATAATACACTACTATTATGATTATGATAAGGATATGTGGGTACATGTAGTGGATGTATGTGGGAGAGGGAGGGCATGAGGTTGATTCCATTTTTGTTTATGTTACATTAGCGATGCATGGTTGGGAAGGTAGATTGGTGATATATGGTTGTGATTATGGTTATAGTATAGTTGGACTGATTTCAACTTGAGATGTTAGACCCTATAATATATTAGAGTAATTAGGGTTGTCATCTAACCCATATTATATATTACTTGGTTTCTGTTATGTGGTTATGGTTGTGGATATTTGGTGATGTGTTATGTGGTGATGAGATGGCTGTTTATTGATTTTATAGTGCATGGATGTTTCATAGTGGTTGGATTGTCTTCTCGGCTTGTTATTGGTTTGAGTTGGAGTAGACATTGAACTGAGAGGTAAGAGAAATGGTGAATTTTTTGGTCCCTTTTCCTTTATTGATTTTGGTGAGGGCTATGTAGTTGATAATATTTATCAGTTTTAGTTATGGAAATTGGTTTGTGTTTTTGGTTGTATAAATGGTTGAATATGATTTAGGAAATAGAGGAAATCAGGATAACGATGTAGAACATAGAGTTCAGTGATTATACATCTTAATAGTTTTTTCTTATATCTGTGATTGTGTTTTATTTGATCAATATACCTATTTATTACTCTTTCATATTTGTTGAACAAATATTTAATTTTTTTATACAGATTATCCTAGCAATTACTCCCGTGTGCTCACCCCACCATAGTTTTCTAAGTGTTTGCAGAATAGAAAAATTGGGATTGGGGCTATTGTTTGAATAAATTGGATGGAATTTTAGATACATTCTTGCCTATATTTTATTGCTGTTTTTTATATTACATATCAGTATCCTTTGGTTTATGGGAATTTATTTTTGTAATGTAATTTATCTTGTTTTTATTGGTAGTTCATTTCTTATTCTTAGTATTTCATGAGGCCAATGCCTCCCATATGCATGTTTTATACACTTGGTGATATTCACCAAACATGGACCTATTAGATGTGGGATTCAAGGGCTAGTATTGCATTTTATGTAGGCCCAAGAGGGGTTCCAATGGGTGTGAGTCATGAAAAATTGGTTTCAAATATTTTGGTTGAGAGTTAGGGTGGATATTAGAGTTAGGAATATGTGAGGATTTTATGAAATTGGTATATAAGTAGTGAAAATCAATCCTAACATGTTATATAGAATAAAGAGACTAAATAGGACATAGATATTTGGGTTCCCATATGATACAATGTAAAGTATTTGAAAGCCTATTTTAATGGTTAGGTTAAAGTGTAATCATTGTGGGTAATAATCATAGGGAGGTACATTCATCATTCCCATCAGCGACATTGGAATTTGTGTTATAAATCTTATAAGTTTTTCTATGATTATACTTATGTTCTATAGTTATTGATTATTTATCATTATATTATTGATTTTATTACATAACAATAATATAGGAATAAAATAGTGATACTAAATTTAATGGTATAAATAAACTCTTGTCAATTCTTGAATGAATTTCTTCAATTCTTGGTACAAAAATATTTATTATAAATTAATTTTCATATTTATTATTTAATTGTATAGCATGTTAACCTAATTATATGATTGTTATTAAATAATGATTAAAGTTTTATTATTGTATGTAATTACTGATTTTTGAGGGCCTTTATAAAGAAAGTCTTCCATGGTAAACTTTACTTTGAATAACTGAAACAAATTGTTCTAGATCCATGCATGGAAGTATCTTTATCTATATATACATTTTATTCCTCTTCTTTTATTTTTATCATTATATATTATATGAACATGTTGGGAATTTATTATGAGGCTAGGTTTTAGTCATTTATTTCTTTAATTTTTGGAAAATGATAAGCATGCTTAGAGATGAACCATTAAATTTGAAACCTTTTACATGAATAAACCCACCCCCTTCTTTTGAAGCATATTTAAAGTTTTATAACGCTAAAATATTATGTGTTACATGTCAAAACATTTTTTATAAGACATGTGTAGTTATTTAAATATATATGATAATGTGTAAGGTTAATATGCAGATCATTTATTATGGGGTTCTTGTCTAAAGTTGAAGAATGTTATGTGATTTATTATAAAGACATATTTATATATTTTACAAAGAATATTGTGTGATTAGAATTCTATACCTAAATACATAATTAAAATAATTTCAACCTTTATGTAATATGAAATCATGTTTCCATGGTGGTATAATCTTTAAAAAATGTTTAGTCTGTGCTTGTTAAGCATGGTTCATGAGCCGTGCGTATTTTGATTTGAATTTTGAAATAATGTCTAACTGATATTATTAAAGTGAAAAGTGAGATGATTCCCTTAAAATATAAATTGAGTAAATTGAGTGTTTTTATGATGTTCTATTTGATTATTTTTACCTTGAAGTGAACATTTGTTTTTCTAGAAACCTGTTTTCCAAACCATAAATTTACATTCTAAAGGTTGTATAATAAGTGTATTTTTCTATTAATAATTTTTTTTCCTACAAGATATATGTAAAATATTTAAACTAATTATGAAGTTATTGTTTTTGATTTTGTTTCCCAATACTTTGATTATGTGTTGTTTCTAGGATAAAATTGGTGCAAAATCTATTCACAAATGGTAAATCATTTTAAGTTGGAAATGAAAATGTTATTTTGGAAATTAAAAATCTGGTGATGATGCTTTTTTTGGACACACATAATCATTTTGAAACGAATGATGAAAATGGCGATTTATTGTTGTGTTTTTAATTTGTTTTTTTATGTAGGTTGTGTTTCCTTTATTATAATCTATGTGCGGGTAGTTGGGAACTGTTATAGCTGTTTTGGGTGTTGGGATTTGATGTGTAGTGGGTGCTATGAATGGATTTACTCATTTGTCATAGAGAGAGTGTTGGTAGTTTTGGTATTGATGTATGGGATGTTTTGTGAAAGAAATTGGGAGGGTATGGCTGTTTATACATAATGATATGGTTTTATAGCTATTTTAGGGTAATTCATGCGGTGATACATCTTAAACATTGTGGATTTTTTCTAGTTTGGCATGAGATGATTTGGTTGATGTGATAAATGTGGTGTGATATCATGCTTGATGGGGAGTGGTGATGTGGATATGTGGAGTATTTTATGGGTGAGATGGTTTGGAATAATAGTATATAGTTTTATGTGTTTTTGTGTCTAATAATAGTGTTATCCTCTATGATGATTGGTGTGCATTGTGTGGTTTATGCTAACCTTTTGTTGTTTGATATGGAGATATACCAATGAAATACCATTGAGAAATTGGTCATGGAAAGCCAGAGTAATTTTGAAATAATTAAATTATATTTTATATCTCAAATCAACCCAAGATTATCTATTGATAAAAAACAGTATACGAACTTCCAATATAAGTTGCTTTCATAGTATGAGTTTTTATACCTAATAATGAGGTATTTTCAACCCAAATGGTTGGGGAGAAACTCAATATTGAAAATATTACATTTTTATAAGAATATATTGATATATTTTATAAATAGTTTCCTGGTATTATCTCATATGGTGAGGTTGAGTTTTCAATTAAAATCATACTAGTTTCTACACCAATATTAAAAATTCCTTATATAATTCCACCAATTGAATTGGAATAATTGAAGAATAAAATACAATGGATTTTGGAAAAATATTTTATACATCAAGGAACATCACTTTAAGGATAATTGATCTTATTTGTTAAAAATAAGGATGTATCCATGTATATTTTAATTTTTTATCATGAACTTAATAATACCCCCATGACGAAAAAGTATCCACTATCACATGTTGTTGACTTTTTTGGTGAATTTTAAGGGAATTAATACTTCTAAAAGATTGAAATTCAATCATGATGTCATCAATTAGTGATGAAAAGGGAGGATATATATAACAAAATATTATCTATAAGATATGGACACTATGAATTCATTGTGATACCATCCAGACTTACAAATACCCCTTCCATATTTATGGATATGATTAATACAATCTTAGATATTACTTCAATCAATTTTTCGGTAGACATTATAGATGATATTATCATATATTCTATGATAAATGGAGATCATTAATAGTATTTGAGGATTTTTTTGGAGACCATGAGAAAGGAGAAACTATATGCCAAATTTAACAAGTGTTTATTCTAATTGTAGAAAGTATCATTTTTGGGTCATGTAATCACAAGACAGAGTATATATATGGATCCTTCAAAGAAATAAGTGATTAAATAATGGACTAGACCAAACAATATTACATATATCCTTAGTTTTCTTATAATATCTAGACACTAATGTTTCTTTATAGATTATTTATCATGATTTTAAAATCCATTAACTAAGATAACTCAAAGGGGGTCAAGTTTCTCTAAATAGAAGAACGAGAAAATAGTTTCAAGGAGCTTAAAAAAGGTTAGTCACTATAAATGTATTCACACTAACCTATACTAGAGAATGGTTTATTATATATAGCTATGTATCTAAGAATGGATTGACATGTATAGTTATAAAAATGAATTTATTGTAACTTATACTTTTCATACATTAAATACCCATGATAAAAATTCACAAATGCATGAATTGGATATATAAATGGTAATATTTTAAATAAAGAAATGGATAGTTTTTATCTATGGTGAAAATAATGATATATATATATATTGATCACAAGAACAAAAATTAAACATTCACATAGAAGGAGTTGAACATGTGATAAAAAAGAAGGTTGGTGTTGATCGATGACTATGATTTTTCAATACATCAACAACCTAGGAATTAAAACATAGTGGATGATCCTCTTATCTGGAAGGATTATGATATCTTATCCATGATGAGGACTAAAAGAGACCCAATACTCATGGATTTTCAAATGATGGACATGCAAATCATAATGATAGGTGAGAAATCCTACCTTTCCCAAGTGACCACACAACCATCCATCCATGAAAAGATCTAAGAGACATAAAAGGAAGTTATAGATCTATAGAAAAAGGTAAGGGATATACTTGAGTTCAACCATGGAAACAATGGAATTATAATATTAAAAAAATTAAATCTATCCCATCAATAAAAAAATTTAAAAATTAGATATTTTATGATGGATATATCTCTTCATTCTCTATCAATCCTTGAATTATAAATATGTATTGAGATATCAAGTATCCCCTATTGTGGGACATCAAGAAGAGGGATATTTTAGAGTATATATCTCAATGTATAGTTTTCTAATAAGTGAATCTTGAATGTCAAAATTCTAAGGGGATAGAGGAACCATTACCCATACCTATATGGAAATGAGAGAAAACCACCATGGATTTCATCATATGAACATCTAAGACTTCTAAAGGTTATACTTTCATTTGGGTTATGATTGATTGATTTTTGAATTTAGCACCCTTTATTTCATTCTGAGTGGATTTTCTTATTAGAATAACTTGTCTAGTTATACATAAAGAAAGCGGTATGGATTCATGGTATACCAATTTCAATTATATCTTTTAGAGAAAATAGTTTTAATTGGATGTTTTGGAGAAGTAATAAACAATAATTGAACAAAGATTTTAGTATTAGAACTTATTATCATCATTAGATTGATGGTCAATCTGAAAAGACCTTTCAAACTCTATAATATATCATGAGATCCTACTTGGTGGATTTAAAAGGAGATTTAGATCAAAATTATCCTTTAGTTGAGTTATCATTTGGAAAAATTTTCAATTATATTATTAAAATAGAACCATATGTGGTTTTGTATTGTAAAAGGTACAGAACTCCAACATGTTAAGATGAAATTAGAGAGAAGAATCTATTGGACGTGGATTATTACCAACATATGTTAGAGATGATTAAAACTATTAAATTATATATAAAAGTATAAAATTTTTATAGAATAACTTTACTAATAATTTTTGATGAGATTTGGAGTTTGAATTTGGAGATAGTGTATTCATTCAGATATAACTATAGAAGAGGGTTATGGAATTTTATAATAAAGAAAATTTGAGCCCTATATATATTTTTTGGGTATGTATTGTCTCAACAATACTCTATAAATAATATTGATTTTTATTCCCACAAATACCATTGTTTATTTTACTAATGAAATTAATTTAAGTGAATTTTCTGAAATTAATATTCATTGAAATATTTATTTTGGAGTTATATTGAAGATATTGATCCATGTGGAATATTTGTTAAAAAATTCTAAACCTGTTTAGAATGCATTTTTGAAATACTATTTATACCTTATGTGTGTAAGCGTAACATAAGGAATCAACCCTACATTTGGTTGGAACCTCACGTTTGAAATTAAGGAAAGTATGGATATGGAACCCTATATTGGCATGGATGCCAACGTTTGAGAAAACAAACATATGGTACATGAACCCAAATTTTGTATTCAACCATACATTTCAACCCTATATTTGTTGTTTTTTCATCATATGAAGGAACCCTACATTTGACTATTCAATGATAAAGTTTGAAATCTGTGATATTATTCTAGATTTATAAAATTGTCTTGATGTAAATAAAGATCGATTCAAAGCTATTTTATGGCCGATTTAAAGACTCATATTCAATGAAGTAAATAATTCATATTTATAATGGATGTTACAACTCTCTTGAATGATTTAAATTGAATTATTATGATCTATTAGGTGACATTATTGGATATTCTCTATCGAAATATTTTTTCTGATATATATATATATATGGACAAAGTTTTTTTTTCTTTAATAAATATGATATATGAATACATATTGTTTGAATATATTTTGAATATGAACTGCTGAAAAGATCAAGAGACCATTATTTTATAAATATTCTACCCTTTGACGATATATATATTTCAACCTCGTACTACTGTGTAACTACTGTTGTTTATTTTTTTCTATTGTTATTTAAGATCATTAGCAACCAAGATCTATTCAAATACATTCTTTCTTTGAGACTTTAAACTTTGAAGAAGAGTATCCATTTTCTACCAATTGTTGTTGCAACTATGATCAAGATCTTGTCATTTAAAACTACTTAGAGTACTTAGAGTACTTCCCTCAAAATGGAATGGCATATTTATAGAAATCCAACAATCATCTCCAGTAAAAAATTTGACTATGAAATAATTAATTGGAACAATGATGATGTATAAAGAAGCGATGTAAGATTAAGTTAAAGATCATAATATATTGAAAAGGTAAAATACTTCCCTTAAAGTTTTATCTCATAAGAATGAAAATAAATCAGGATAAGATATTAAAATATCAAAATTTTCAGATTGATCATATTATGATATGGAACTGGATCAGTTAGCTAGGAAATTTAGAAAATTATCTAATAAGAGGAGAGGCTTCAGAAAATACCTTATGAAAGATGAGAAATAAACCAAAGATTTAAGATTCTATGAATGCAAACAGATGGGTCATATTAGACCATACTACCCATAATTAAAAGAAGAGATAAATATAACAGAGATGAAAAATCATAAGAAAAATAATTATGAGGACAAAGGGAAATGGGCTATGAAAGATACATGGAGTGTGTCTGAATACACTAGTAGTTCTTCCAAATCTGATTAAAAAAAGAACCACAAAATCTAAAATCAAACATGTGATTTATGGAAAATGAAGAAGATGAGGTACAACCCTATTAATCTTCTTCCTTTGACTCTAATAGTTGCTCAAACAAAATATTGACTACTTAATTCTCAATTATTTAAGAAAAATATTAATTTTTAATAAAAAAGATCAAGTCACTCAAAAATATTCATAATTTTATTTTA
The DNA here is from genome assembly GCA_963277665.1 of Viscum album. Classification (NCBI taxonomy): domain Eukaryota; kingdom Viridiplantae; phylum Streptophyta; class Magnoliopsida; order Santalales; family Viscaceae; genus Viscum; species Viscum album. The sequence goes on from OY728119.1 coordinate 436,259,079, forward strand.
AATGAATGAAATTCAATGCTAAAACAACATCAAGAATTGACAGAAAAATTTAATACAACTACATCAAATTGTAAAATTCGTGAAACTAAAATTAAAGAAATAAAACATGAAGAAAGATATTTTTAAAGTGATGCGTGTATTTTAACCAAAGGAGAAAAACCTCAAAAAGATATTCTTGGTAAAAATGTTATTAAAAGTGAAAATTATGGAATTAGAAGCAAGAGAGAAAAAAAGGTATACAAAAATTATTTTGTGCCCAGTTCTAAAAATGATACCTTCTTCTACTATGGAATAAAATGAAACTATTCTAAAAATTATTACTTAATGAATCCTTAGAAAAGAGGGAAAAATGATTTCATTTCACAAAATATTTCTAAAACTAGTAATATAAATTTTGGTAAATTAAGGCAAATCTTGATTCCTAGATCCTTTCTATTTGACACAGCTGGACCCAAGAAAATATGTTTAGAAAAACTAAAACATGTTTAAATATTTTTTTTGATAAAATTCCATAGGGAAAAAATTACATATGGTAAATGGATAATGGATAATCAAGGAATATGAGTGGATACTCTACCAATTTCCATACATTGGAAAAAATGGATGGAGGCTTATTAACCTTTGGAGACAATTTAAAAGGAAAGATGGTTGGAGTTAGATCAGTTGGAGATCCAGATTAAATATCAATTAATAAAAGTGTTTTATGGTGAAGGGTTAAAACAAAACCTACTATGTGTTTCTCAACTTTTCAATAATAGTTACTATGTGTATTTCTATAACAATTCCTATTAAGTTTTCAAAGATAAAATTCTTAAATTTAGAGAACCTAGAACTAAAAATGTTCATACTTTGGATTTAAATTCCTTATGTAAACAGAATGTGAATTGTTTAAATAATAAAAAAAATGATTTATGGATATGGTATTAGAGACTTGGAACTATAATATATTTTCTTTCATAACATTTCTAAGAAAAAAAATTATATTCTGATTTCCCTAGTCTTAAATTTGATAATGATAGATTTTGTTATGCATGCCAAATTGAAAAAAAAACATAAATTGTGATTCAAATCAATTAACAAAGTTGCTACAACTAATCCTTTAGAACTTATCCATATGGATTTTTGGACCATCAAGGGTAGAAATTTTGGCTGTAAAATGATATGTTTATGTTTTAGTTGATGATTTTTCAAGATTTACTAAAGGTTTATTTTATAAAACAAAAAAGTTTTGTATTCAGTATTTTTGAATGTTTTTGTAAAATTGTTCAAAACAAAAAGGTTTTAAAATAATTTCATTAATAAGTGATCATGTTGGAGAATTTTAAAATCAATAATTTAATTCTTTTTTCACAAATATGGGTATTAAACACACCTTCTCTAAACCAAAAACACCTCTATAGAATGGAATTGTTGAAAAAAGTAATAGAACTATTAAAGAAATGACAAGGGCTATGTTAAATGAATACTACCTTCTTACATATTTTTGGGCAGTAGAATTGAAAATATCTTGCTATATTATGAATAGAGTTTTAATAAAAAATTATTAAAACATCACCCTATAATCTTTGGAATAATAGAAAACCTAATGTAATGTTCTTTAAAGTGTTTGGATACAAGGTGTATATCTTGAATACTAAGGAAAACCTTGGTAAATTCAATCCGAAGGCTGGTGAAGGAATATTTCTAGGATATTCTGATATTTCTAAAGCCTATAGAATGTTTAATAAAAAGTAAATGACTGTTGAAGAATCAGTTAATGTGAAGTTTTAAGGAAAATTACCCTTTTGGAAAACGGAAAAATCAAACAGATGAAATTATTGACTCTTTTAACAACATGAGGCTTGAAACACCTAAGAATGATTTTGAAAATAAGATAGATGAAATTTTGTCTAGTCTAGAAGAACATGAAACATAAAAATCGGAATGTGTCTTACCTAGATATTCTAGAACCCTAAAAGATCATCTCTTAGAAATTATCATATAAAATTTAGATATAGGGGTAAGAACTAGATGAAATATAGAAAACTTAGTTGAATTTTCTTCCATTTAATCACAATTAGAACCTAAGTCCATTAAAGAAGATTTAAATGATGAAAATTGGTTAATAGATATGTAATAAGTTATTAATCTATTTAGTATAAATAAAGTTTAGGAATTATTAGATAGACCAAAAAATTATCCATTAATAGGAACCAAATGGGACTCTATAAATAAATAGGATGATCAACTGATCATTACTAGAAAAAAATATAGACTAGTATCCAAAGGATACAACCAAGAAGAAGGGATCGATTATGATGAATCCTTTTTCACCTATTTCTAGATTAGAGGCAATTAGAATCATTATAGACTATACATCTCATATTAATTTTAAATTATATCACATGGATGTTAAATCTTCCTTTGTAAATGGATATTTAATAAAGGAAGATTATATTGAACAACCACTAGGTTTTGAAAAACCAAATCTACCAAATTATTCTTTTAAACTTACCAAAGCTCTTTATAGACTTAAACAAGAACCTAGAGCTTGGTGCGAGGGATTACTCTCATTTTTATTAGAAGATGTATTTCTTGTGGGTTTAGAAGTTACTAATATTTTTAAAAAAACCATTTCCCCAAATATATTATTATTGAAAATTTATATTGATGATGTTATTTTTTATTAACAAATAAAAATCTTTGTAATGATTTTTTAAATCTTATGCAAAAAGAATTTGAAATGAGTATGATGAGAGAATTGAATTTCTTTTTCAGGATTTCCAATTTATCACAAAGATTATGTAAATGTTTTAAATCCAAGAAAATATATTCTTGATTTATTGAAAACGTTTTTACTATAAAATGGTAAGACTTATACAACTCTCATGTGTGCTAATGTAAAACTTGATTTGAATGAAGCTGAAAAACAAGTTGACAACAAAGTTATACAGAGGTATGATTAGCAGTTTACTATATCTTACTGCTATCAGAACAATCATAATGTATTATATATGTTAATGAGTTAGATTTCAATCAAACCCGAAATAATCCAATCTTATTACTATTTATAAAAATGTGATATTTAAAAGGTACTATTTTGCAATCTCAACATTACCCAAAAAATTATAATTTTATTTTAATTTATTATTTAGTTGTTGATTTTGGATGATGTATATTAGATAAAAAAATCACATCATGAACTTTTCACTTTTTAATAAAATATTTAGTTTTATATTCAAGTAAGAAACAACCTTAGTTACTCTCCCAACATTTATTCAAGGAAAGACAATATATTTCGAATACATCAACGAGACAAATATTCTTCAAAAGAATGATCTAACTTTTCAAGGTCTTGAAACTACTTTTAAAATGAATTTTTTTATTTTTTATTTATAATTAAAGGAGTTCTTCATAAATTCTAGGTATAGTTTAGATGACTCATAGGATGTCATCATATCTATGATTTATCATAGATATTTTTCATTCTCTTTGGTGGAAATGGATTTTTATTTAAATGTCCTCATTAAGGGTATTTTAATTTTATTTTCAGTCAATAGGTAACTAAGAACATAAATTAGAGGAGATTATGTCGCTTCACTTCATCTCCACCCACATAATAATTTTCTTGATAAAGGATTTTGATGATGACCAGAAGGCACTATTCAATTTTATTCATTCATCTATAATTCCAAGATCCACTAAACTTAAAATGAATCTTTATCGATACATGTATATAATATTTTATATGATGAGTTATGTAAAGTTTAATTTTCTAAGGTACATGTTAAGGTGCATGCACCACTATTTCTAAGAGGATGAAAAGATGTCTTTTCATCCTTATGAAATTATAATTTCAATATTTCTACATAAAAAGGCCTGATTTGGGATGTAATGATAAAATCAAATTGCTATCACTACAATATTCTCAATACTAGAACTATAAGAAATATATATTAATTCTAGAGTATAGTTCAAGGAAATATATTACCTATTGGTGTAGAAGGACAACAAAGAACTGGTTCAACTTCTCAGGGGGGGAAATAATTTTCGGACCATCTTGTGTAATAAAAATTCAAGGACAAGAAGTTAAAAAAATAAAGAATAGATGATGAAGTTCAACTAAAGAGACACCGAATCAGATACAATATCTCTAACCTAGAAGATACAAGAGATGATCCTAAATCTCTTAAAGAAAATTTGGAAGACCCAAATGAGGCCCTTTTCATCAGTACAATAAATTAATATGAACATGAAATTTAAGGAAATTAAATTAAAGAACTTGATTTATGGGTTTCTGTAGCTGGTGAAGTTTTCCTACTAGAAAATAAACCAATCAACAGAGAAGAGAAAGAATATCTAAATCAAGATTAAAATCAGACTCATCAAACTCCTACTGAAGAACAAGTCTAATAAAATGATCAAGAATATGAGAATGATGAAAAAGTAGTGGATGAAACTACAAGGTCAATCCAAAATGAATCAATTTCAATTATAAATGATTCCATGGACAAGGAAACATTTAAACCTATGAAGTTAACATAGGTTCTTGAATTTCAATTTTCTACCTATAGTGAGACCATTAAAGAAAAATATTTATCTTTTATTGATAGAGGTCAACCATCTCAAGTTCATGAATTAGAATCTTATGATTATTTTAACAATCAAATTGAATGATTTTATGATGAATTCAACAAGAAAAAAATAAATCCCAAATTTTAAGGTGATTTTGAGGCTTTTAAAAAATATTTAGAAGATTCTGAGAAATTCAACTATTCATATTAATGAATTTGAATATGTTCAGACCCAACTACATAATCTTAGAGAAAATTCAGTCTCTAGAAGGGATTTTGATTCTTTTTAGAGAGAAATGATTGATAAATTTTGAAAATTGAAATTAGAATATGTTTACAAAAAAGATTTTGTAGATTTAAAATGGTATTTGGTAAGTCAGTTTGAATCCATAAAAATGAAGTGTCATCTAATTCATAGGTTCCACCTATGCACTACCAACTTCTCTATATTCAGTCATAATATTTCAAGATATTACTTCAGTAATGGATGATATGAATGATAGGCAATAATCAATTCAGTGGAACAGTGCACCTCTGAATGTACTGTTAGATAATAAGAGAGATATTATTAAAAATTTGACCTTAAGTGAACCAAGAATAAGACTTATTCTCAATCATTTAAGTGATAAGATTACTCAGTTTCTTCAAACTGAGGAAAATATTTTTTATTTTTTTTAAATTTAATATGATTGAATGTTTAAAGGTGGGTTAGGTTGCAAGAATTTTTATAATACATTTGGATGATAACCTTTCAGAAAGTTTTCAAGGATAGATAGAAGAGTTGAAAGCAGTTTTTCATGGTGCTCAAGATTCCTCAGAACCCAAAACCTCTTCTGAACCAGACCTTTCACACTCATCTAGTCTTTATTGTTAAACTTCTCTAAGCCAAAATTTATACTAATGATCATAAATATATTTTTTAATAAAACACATTCTTTTTATTACTCAACATGTTTATTATTATTACCATCCAATTGTATGGCTAGAACACACATTTCATTTTTCTCTAAATTATAATAAAAAAATCTATTTATAGTAATGTGCAATATTGACTATGTTTTAATCCATTTTGAAATACATTATTTTTGATATCACAAAAAGGATGAGAAAATTGGGAAAACAGAACATTTTTTATTCTATTATTCAATAATAGGTTTCTTTTTCCAATTCAATGAAATAATATCGTGAAAAATTAATCTCAAAAACGAAATGTATTATTTAAAATATTATTTCCTTAGTGTTTAAAAGTCCTATATTTTCTATAAATTATTTTTTGGGTTTGTGATCATCAAAAGGGGGATATTGTTGGGCATATTGTCTAAAAAATACTCTACAAATATTATTATTTTATGCTAAAAAATACCATTATTTTTTTACAAATGATATTGTAAGAACCCAGTTCTTATTCTTGAGATATGAGTTTCTTCTTTTCCTTTTTCATTAAGAGTTTTTGATAAAATAAGGAAAATGGGGAAAAATCCCAAATTTTTTGGGAACACACCATGTAATTTTCCACACATCGTGTACTTTGGCTATGTGGGAAGAGTACACAGGGCATGTAGGACTGCTGGCGATGAAGGGTGTAAAAATTGAATACATGCGAAGTACTTTGTATTTACACGTCGTGTAATCAGTTGGAAGGTGAAAATTAAGGCGGTGGAAGTAACCGCCAGCTGAACGATATTACACTCCCTATATTCAGAAATACACGCTATATACTCATCTCGATAGATGAACAATGCAGTGGTGAAAAGTAGCCACCAAAGGAACAGTTAAAAAATGAAAAGTATACATCATGTACTTGATAGTACATGTTGTATAGTGTTTTTCTCTTAAAATGGGCAGTAGCCTCCTCTGTCAAAAAAGGAAGCTTACAATGTCATAAGAACATGGGAGAGATGGTCGGAGCTTAGAGGATCTCCTAATCGTCGACCGGAACTCGGTTTCCTTCGTTGACCGATTGAACCGTGTGGGTGAGTTCTTCGCTCTTCCTTAACTATTCCTTCCAATTCTTTACCGAGGGAAAGTTATTTATATTTGAACATGAAATATTTTAACCCAGATATATGCTGTTGTTGGTTGTTTCGAGAGGCGTTGTTCGCTTATATTGATCAGAGGAGATCAAGGTAGGTGGTCTGAAGTTTAATTCCAACTATCGTGTGGTTTTTGTGTACCATTGTGCTACGCGCCCATGTTGGGGGGTCATATGGCTAAGGCCTTCATTAATTAAATACCAAGAATTGTGTAGGTAATTAAATGAATATGTACAACTTCTTTTTGGGATCATTGCTTAGATCCGGGGCCACCCCGTGGGTGTGATTCCCTTGTTTAGACGTTTGGCCAGGGTACTTGTGGGTATACCATGATTTGTAGCATGATTTTAATTCCCTTGAGAGGAATTGAATATAAATTGATTTCTTATGTGTTGGGCTTGGCCTGGTTACTTGCTTATCCTGAGGGTAGTGTTTCATTTAGCCTGCGGGGAACTTTTCTCATGCCTGTGGGCAGTAGTTTCAGTGCCTGTGGGTGACACCTCATACACCTGTGGGCAATATTCGTTATGCCTGTGGGTAGTCACCTACGTGTTTCAATTCTAATTACCTGAGGGTAAGGATTTGCATGTCTGCGAACAAATTTTACTTTGTATATTCACTTTTCTGATTTATTATGTGGTACCTGCCAAGCTAAAGCACAAGATTGGAATTGATAAATAATTAATAAAATGGAAATATAACTGGTAGAGATAGTTACTTTTGAGTACCTCTTAGTTTACTGCATTTTATTATTATACACTCCTGTTGCACATTTTTCACTGACAGTTGGGCACGGGACTTTGGTGGTTTCCTAGTGGGATTTATTTCTCACACCATGTTTGGGCCATGTCTTGGGCCCTAACATATTATATTGTTGCAGGTGTTGATAAGGGAAAGAGTCCCTATACATGTACTTTATTGTTGTAGAGGATTGGGAGAGCATGGGACTGAGCTTAGGCTCGCGATGCGGTTGAGTTTCTGCTGCACTGTTTTGTTTTCCTTTTCTATACGTGTACATTGTATTGGATTATTCTAGATTGAAGTTTATCCAGTTTTGGTTGCTTTTCTAGACTTAGAGACACAATGAATTATCATATATATATATATATATGACTGCTGTTATATTTTACTTATGTACTGTTATCCATTTCAGTTGGGTATTGTTTACTCCTTCTGATTTTGTATGTTTATATTTATTTCCGCTGCGCTACACTTTAAAAAATGAGGGCATAGTTTCCCCACTATCAGACCTAGGCCCTTGATAATATTCGGCATCCTCTGGTATTTGGGGAAATGTGTTTGAGGTCATGTGACCAACTGTGTTCGGGGCACCCGTTGAGTGGAACCCAGATCCAGGACGTTACAAATTGGTATCAAAGGGTATCTTTTCTTCTTGAATTACTTTTGGAGCCTATTTCCAGGGATAGGAAAGAATAGGTAGTTGGTAATAAGTTGTGCCAGGGATTAGCTAACCCGTGTACAGGGAAAATCCAATCTACCTCATTTAATTTCAATTTATCTGGTTTTTCAATTTTACAGTTGATTTGATTTTCACCATTGGGTGAAACACTTGTTGTGTTCTATTTATATTTTTATACTTGGATTCTATTTAGTTGTAACCCGATGAGATGAGGGTATTCCATCACATGCATCATTTAGGCGCATGTTATAATCACATGTCGTGTATAGTTTCCATGCCATATGGGTGCATTAGAAATTACATTTTGTTGTGATAGATGTTGTTCTAGTAAAAGCATGTTGTTGTGATAGATGCCTTGATAAAATACCTGCTATTTGATAGGGTATTGTTATGTAAGGTTTTGTAGAATGAACGCCAAACTTTGGTTTGTGAGGAGTATGGTCCCTCATTGACTGGAATTTGGTGGATCATTGACCTTTTTACTTTGTTATAACATGTATAAGATTCCAAGATTTGATTCGTGGGGAGTATGTGCCATCACGTATTGGAATTTTGCACTTAGGTGTTGGTTTCCATGTTTTTCTGGGATCCAAAGTAGTTTCTAAGGCTTACTATCCAGAAAAACCCAGAATACATGCCGTGTAGTTTTGACAACATGCTAGGTATGCTTCTGTTTGGGAAGAAATGATATTTTTTAAGTACACACCCTGTACCGTATGTACACACCGTGTAGTTGCTACCCGTGTCATAGGCCGTGTAGGCAGAAACACGGGATAGTGAAACTTTGAGAGAACATTCCATGTACTGATTTTCCACGCCTTGTAGTGTAACCTGGGGATCCAACTGTGTAACTAACAAACACGGGTCAATGTTATCTCTTCTTGGACACACCATGTACCTGTGGGACACGCTGTGTAGTCTTGACCGGTGAGAGACCTTGTATCCTTGGCCTTGTGGCTGGGGAAATAGGGTGGTGTACACGCTGTGTGCGGGTGTAACACGTCGTGTAATGTCAGCTGAGTAGATGGCCGTGTCACTAACAACATGAGCAGTTGGAATCTATTCCATACACGCCATGTCTATCTGGAACACGCCGTGTAGTGTGATCCATGTATCCAGTTGTGTCATGAACAAGACGGGTTGGTGAAGCTTGTCTAGTACCCGCCGTGTCGACCTTATACATGCCATGTAGTCTCGTTCAAAAGAGAGCCGTGTAGAAGGACTTAGGAAAGGGAAGAAAATTCAAGTACACACCGTGTGTGTGGACAACACGCCATGTGTTTGGGGTGTTACTCGACCAGTTTTGGAAGACGTACACGCCCATGTGAAAGGCTTGGGGGAGCATGTCGTGTAGTTATTATACACACCATGTCGTCTTGTTTTGTCAAACTTGAATGTTTTCTTTCTCTTGTTCCCTTCTTACATTTCCAGTTCTTGGTCCTTGATGATCTTAATCTAAGGTGTGTGTTTAACCTTGTAGAGTCATGCTGCCAAGATGACCTCAAGTTGTTCACTAGGCGTGTGGAAACAAGTATGCTCCAAAGATGGTAGACCATGGGCTACCGATCGATCCTTCAGCAGAGCCAGATGCGGCCCCAGCTCTTATACCATGCAGAGGTGCTGATGCGTAGTTCGATGATGGTTTCATGCGGTATATGTAGACCTTCTAGGAAGAACCATTGGCTACTACATCTATGGAAGAGCTGATGCGTATATTCTTGCAGCATCATCAACCTACATTTTCGAGGGATGGAGAACCCCAGCCTGTGGATTCTTGGCTGGGTTCTATGCAGACTATCTTCGAACATCTGGAGATGCCTCCAGCGAGGAGGTTCAAGCTCACTACAAACATGCTGTGTGATTCTGCCAAGAGATGGTGGGTTGTTACCACCCAGACTGAGCATCACTGAGACATGGTGTGGGAAGATTTTCTGGCGATACTCTATGAATTTTTCTTTCTGGAGATGCTGAGGACAGATAGTGCTCGAGAGTTCATGAATCTGTAGCATGACGCCATGTCAGTGATGGAATATTCTGCCCGCTTCACCGAGCTACAGCATTTTGTACCCGTTCAGGTGGGAGATGAGACATTGAGGGCTCGACGCTTTGAGGATGGTCTTCGATATGACATACGAATGCTGGTGAATGATTTTAGGTTGCCTACAATGCATGTTATTGTAAACCAGGCACTAATTACTGAGCAGAACTTGCGGGAAGCTAGTGGTGCAGGCCAGGGAGGTTCGGCACCAGTTTCTAGTACTATTTCTACCGGTAAGAGGAATAGGCAGATGGATTTCTCTCACAGTGGAAGTACTATCCAGAATATTTCTTCAGGTGGCTAGGTAATATGCTACCATTTTGGTAGAGAGGGGTATAAGAGACCTCAGTGTCCACGTGACTTAGTGGAGTACTGAGCTTTCACTAGGATGAGCCATCTCTAGAATTTTTTGCAGGGTGTTTCCACCTGTGGCTAGAAAGAGGGGTTCTGTGCAGACTCCGCGTGCGGGGGAAGGGCCAAAAGCTTCTTACCAGTCAGGGAATTGGGATATGTCAGGACTTTTAGGCCGAGGTGGTGGTTGTGGCCATGGTAGCCAAACATCGGGATATCATAGGCAGTATGGTGGGTCAGCTCAATAAGAGCAGGATCCCGGACCTTCCACTTTCAGAGGTACTATTCTTGTAGCTTCTGTTTTATCATCTTTACTTTTTGATATGGGTGCTACACATAGCTTTATATTTGTGCCAGTTGTGGAGAGCCTTGGGCTATGTGTTTATTCTTCTTCTGATATCATGATGCTAGACACTCAGTTGGGGAATAGAATGGTTGGTGTGTGTCAGTGCAAGAAGTTCCCCCTAGAGGTTGGTGAGTGTCACTTTCTATGGGACCTCTATGTCTTAGAGATGAAGGGCTATGATGTCATTCTCAGGATGGACTGTTTGATACCCTTTCGAGCCTTTGTAGATTTCTATCATCGCAGGGTTAGTTTCACGTCTCCAGAGGGTGGAGAGTTTCTATAAAAGGGCGAATGGGATGTCCAGGAGAGCTGAGATAGACCCGAGAATCATGGGTGAGGTGGAGTGATAGCCCAGATTGCAAGTTTATATATGGATGATCAGGGAACTTGTCAGAAAGATTTCCCTCTAGTAGTTTATTTTTTTAGGGATGTCTTCCCGGATGAATTTTCAGGTCTTCCTCTGTAGAGAGAGGTGCATTTCTCTATTGATCTTGTGCTAGGAGTAGCACCAGTGTCCATTCCTCCTTATAGGATGGATACAGTAGAGTTTTAGGAGATCAAGAGGTAGTTGAAGGTGTTACAGGAAAAGGGTTTCATCTGAACCAGTACTTCTCCTTGGGGTTCTCCTGTCCTATTTTCTTAGAAGGCGAACAATACCCTCAAACTTTGTGTGGATTATCAGAAGCTAAACCAGTTGATAGTTAAGAACTGATATCCCTTACCAAGGATTGATGATCTTTTGTATCAACTTCGAGGAGCACGAGTGTTCTCAAAGATTGACTTGAGATCTGGATATCATCAATTATGTGTTAGACCATCATACATACCGCTTACAGCTTTTTGGGGTAGATATGGTCTATAAGAGTACTTCTTTATGCCGTTAGGACTCACGAACATGCCAGTAGTTTTCATGGCTTTGATGAATTGTGTGTTCCAAACATATCTGGATTCTTTTGTGGTAGTCTTCATGGACGATATCTTGGTGTACTCTCGCACTCGACACAACCACACTATCCATCTTGAGATCGTTCTTAGTACACTAAGAGAGCATTATCTATATGCTAAGATCTCAAAGTGCCATTTTTGGGTGGAACAGATAAACTTCCTGGGTCATATCATCTCAGAGGCAGGAGTTGCAGTAGACCTAGAGAAAGTGAGGTCAGTAGTTTCTTGGGAGTAGCCTAAGAACATGTTTGAAATATGAAGTTTCTTGGGGATGGCTAGTTACTAAAGGCATTTTATACAGGACTTCTCCCGCTTAGAAACACCATTGATGAGTTTGAATAAGAAGGGTGTGAAGTTTTTTTCATAAGAAGCATGCGAGACAACCTTTCAGAGGTGAATGGAAGGTTGACATTAACACCAATACTGATACTTCCAAAGAAGGGTAAGAGCTATACTATTTACTGTGATGCATCAGGTATTGGGATGGGAGCATTGTTGATGTAGGGTGATTGAGTGGTTGCATATAGGTCTCGGTAGTTGAGGCCACATGAGAGGAATTACCCGACACATGATCTCATGTTGGAAACTGTTGTTAATGCATTACGCTGTTTGATACATTATCTCTTGGGAGAGAATTTTGTTGTGTTTATGGACTATAATATCCTAAAGTACATCTTTACCCAGCGTGACCTGAATTTGAGATAGTGAAGGTGGATTGAGTAACTATAGTCCTTCGACTTTGAACTTGCCTATACACTTGGTAAGTGTAACATAGTTGTTGATGCACTGAGTAGAAGGGCTCAGATACATGCAGTGCATGAGGCCCGTGGTGAGTGGATGCTCATGGATTTTTTCTCTCAGAAGCATTTGGAGGTGCACGATTGTCAAGGTAGAGCCTATATTTCTTCCTTATCTATGACTTCTACCCTCTTGGATAGTGTGGGGATGATACAACTATCAGATTCACAATGCCTAGTTCTACGGGATTCAGTGGAAAGTGAGGACCCTCCTCCTGGTTGGACGATAGGCGATGATGAGGTACTGTGTATCCATGGACGAGTGTGGGTTCCAGGGGATATACGTGAGGATTTGATGTAGGAGTTTCATGCTTCAGCTTGGGCAGTGCATCCCAGAGTTACCAAAATGTACCGTGACTTGAGACGTCAGTATTGGTGGCCAGGTATGAAATGGGAAGTAGCTTGTTTTGTTTCGAGATATTCCACCTATCAGCATTTGAAGGAGGAACATCATAGGCCAGATGGACTGTTACAACAGTTACCCATTTCAGAGTGGAAATGGGATGACGTTGCCATGGATTTCATGACGGGGTTACTGAGGTCACCTCGAGGCAGTGATGCCGTGTGGGTTATTGTTGACAGACTTATGAAGTTAGATCACTTTTTCCCGATCAAGGAGACCATAGGTGATGATGATCTCAAGAAGCAGTATACTCGAGAGGTAGTATGTCATCATGGGGTCCCTCATTCTATCATTTCAGATAGGGACACCCATTTTACATCTCGTTTCTAGTGGAATTTTCCTAGGTCACTGGGTACACAGGTGCTTCTGAGCACATCTTACCACCCTCAGACCAATGGCCAGTCAGAGCATACGATACTGGTGCTAGAGGACATGTTGTGTGCATGCGTCCTAGACTTTGGGGGCTCATGGGAGAATGAAATACCCCTGGTTGAGTTTTCCTACAATAACAGTTTTTAGGCAACTATTGAGATATAACCTTACGAGGCTTTATATGGTAGGCCATGCCAATCACCACTGTGCTGGTTGGAGGCAGGTGAGGAAGCTTTAATGGGACCACGTCTAATGCAGGAGACATTAGAGTAGGTCCATTTGATTCATAAGCGGATGACTACTACACCATCTTTTCAGAAATCTTATGATGATCGCCGCAGACAACCCTTGGAGTTCGTGGTCAGGGATTAGGTTTCCTTGCGTGTCTCGATGAGGTTGGGACACAAGCGGATCAGAAGATAGGGTAAAATTTCACCAAGGTATGTAGGTCCATCTGAGATTCTAGAAAGAGTCGAGCTGGTTGCCTATCAGTTGCAGTTACCATAGATGTACTAGGCCATGCACGACGTCTTCCATTTATCTCAGCTATGCCGTTATCACTCAGAAACATCTCACGTCATTCAACCTGAGAAGGTTGAACTTCTGGCCAATTCATCCTTTGAGGAGCATTTGATTTGTATTGTAGATAGGAGCATGAAGGTTCTTCGAGGATGGCCAGTTCCTCTCGTACGGGTGCTATGGCAGCATGGCCAAGTGCAGGAAGAAACCTGGGAGTGGGAGACCGACGTATGTGCTTAGTGGCCAGAGTGGTTCTGAGCTTCATCTTCACCACCCTTGGAATGGAAATTCGGGGATGAATTTCTTTAAGGGGGGAAGTTTGTAAGAACCTGATTCTTATTCTTGAAGTACCGGTTTCTTCTTTTCCTTTTTCCTTAAGTGTTTTTGAGAAAATAAGGAAAATGGAAAAAATCGCAAACTTTTTGGGAACACGCCGTGTAATTTTCGACACACAGTGTACTTTGGCCATGTGGGAAGAGTACATAGGGCATGTAGGACTACCGACGATGAAGGGTGTAAAAACTGACTACACACCGTGTACCTAGTATTTACATGCGGTGTAATTAGTCAGAAGGTGAACAGTAAAGTGGTGAAAGTAGCCACCAGCTGAGAAACATTACGCATAGTGTATTTAGAAATACACGCCGTGTACTCATGTCGACAGATGAACAATGCGGCAGAGAAAAGTAGCCGCCAGAGGAACAATTAAAAAATGAAAAGTACACACTGTGTAATTGAGATTACATGTCGTGTAGTTTGTTCTTTTCGCTTAAAATGGTCAGTAGCCTCCTCTGTTGACAGAGGAAGATTACAACATCAGAAGAACAAGAGAGAGATGGTAGGATCTTGGAGGAGCTCCCAATTGTCAACCGGAACTCAGTTTCCTTCACTGATGGTCTCGATTGAACCGTGAAAGTGATTTCTTCACTCTTCCTTAACCTTTACTTCCAATTATTTCCTGGGGGAAAGTTATTTATGTTTGAATGGGAAATCTGTTATCCGAGATCTACACCATTCTTGGTTGTTTCGAGAGGCTCCGTTCGCGTATATTGATCAGAGGAGATCAAGGTTGGTGGTCTGATGTTTAATTCCAATTATCGTGTGGTTTTTGTGTACCATTTTGCTACGTGCCCATGTTGGGATATCGTATGGATGAGGCCTTGATTAATTAAATACCTAGAATTGTGTAGGTAATTTAATGAATATGTAAAACTGCTATTGGGGATAATTTCTTGGATCTAGGGCCACCCCGTGGGTGCGTTTCCCTTGTTTATCTGTTTGGCCAGGGTACCTGTGGGTATACCATGATTTGTAGCATTATTTGAATTTACTTGAACGTAATTGCATATAAATTTCTTTCTTATGTGTTGGTCTCGGCCCAGTTACTTTCTTAGCCTGAGTGTAGTGTTACATTTAGCCTGCATGAAACTTTTCTCATGCCTGTGGGCAGTAGTTTCTATTCCTGTGGGTGACACCTCATATGCCTACGGGAAATATTCATTATTCCTGTGGGCCCTCACCTGAAAGTTTCTATTCTGATTACCTGAGGGTAAGGATTTTCATGTCTGCAGACAACATTTACTTTGTATATTCACTGTGGTGATTTATTATGTGGTACCTACCAAGCTAAAGCACAATCATGGAATTGATAAATAATTAATAAAATGGCTATGTAACTGGTAGAGATAGTTACTTTTGAGTACTGCTTAGTTTACTGCATTATATTATTGTACACTACTATAGCACGTTTTTCACTGACAGTTGGGCATGGGCCTTTGGTGGTTGCCTACTGAGATTTATTTCTCGCACCCTGTTTGGGTCATGTCTTGGGCCCAAAAAGATTATATTGTTGTAGGTGTTGATAATGAAAAGAGTCCCTATATAGTTACTTGATTATTATAGAGTAGTGGGAGATCATGGGACCGATCTTAGGCTCACGATGCGGCTGAGTTCCTGCTGCACTATTTTGTTTTCCTTTTCTGTACTTGTACTTTGTATTGGATTATTCTAGATTGTAGTGTATCTTTCTTTGGCTGCTTTACTAGACTTGGAGACATAATTCATCATCATCATATATATATATATATATATATATATGAATAATGTTATATTTTACTTCTGTACTATTTTCCATTTCAGTTGGGTATTGTTTACTGCTTCCGCTTTTGTATGTTTATATCTATTTCCACTGTGCTACACTTTGACAAATTAGGGCCTAGTTTCCCCCTTATCAGACCTAGGTCTTCACTGTTAGTCAGAAGCGTCTGGCGTTTGGTGAAATGAGTTTGAGTTCATGTGACCAACCGGGTTTGGGGCACCCGTTGAGTGGCACCCAGATCTGGGACGTTACAGATATTACATTAAGTGAATTTTTGGAAATTAGTATTCATTGAAATATTTATTCTATTGTTATATTCAAGAAATTTATACATGAGTAATATTTTATAAAATATTCTGAATCTATTTAGAATGCATTTTAGGAACCTTGTTCACACTTTAAATATGTAAGCATAACATAATGAATGAACCCTATGATGGGATGAAACCTTATGTTTGAAATTAAGGAAAGTATTGATGAGGAACCATATATTGTTATAAAACCCTACATTTGAGGAAATAAAAATATGGTACATCAAACCTACTTTTTTATTCAACTGTATATTGTTAACCCTACATTTGGTGTTTTGATGTCATATGAAGGAACGATACATTTGGCTATTTAATGACTATGTTTTAAATCTGTGATATTATTCAAGATTTATGAAATTGTATCAATGAAAAAAATGATGATTCAAATCAATTTTACAACCAATTCAAATAATTTTATTCAATGGAGCAAATCATTCATATTTCAAAGGAATGTTATGACTCTCTTGAATGGTTTAAATTGCATGATTATGATCTATCAAGAAATATCCTTAGATCCAATCAACTAAAATAATGTTGTCTATTCTATATATATATATGTCTAGAGTATTTTTAATTTAATACATATAATATACAACTACATATTTTGTGAATATATTATTAATATAAAATTGTTGCAAAGATCAAGAGACTGTTATTTTCTGAAGAGGCTACAATTTGATGATATACATATTTCAACCTCGTTCTGCTATGTAAATATTGTTGTTTGTTTATTTCTATTATTATTTAAGAACATTCCCAAACAATATTTCTTTAAAGATATTCTTACTTGAATAATTACATCTTTGAAGAATAATAACCATATTCTATTAGTTTTTGTTGTAAATGTGATCAAGAAACTATCATTTCAATAAAATTAAATTCTTTTGATTTATTAGAGTTTCAGCTGCTTGAAGTCAGTGATGGATGAGTATCATATTATCAGACTATATTTTGGAGAAATTGGTTCCCTATAAAAGAACCACAAGGACCCATAAAGCCTTATTGTAAGGTGTCAACTACGAGCACTCAGTTGTTGTTTAAAGGTCTTGTTACAAGAGGACCTCTCCAATGAAAATCATCAATCTTACTGGGAGATCATTGGTGGATTGGACTAGGGGATCTTTATTCCCCGAACCACAATAATTTGTTTTTGTTATTCTTTACTATTTATCCACTACTCAAATTAATTACAAATGAGAATGCTGGATATCTGTATAAATCTGAAAGAAATCTAAATGCTTGAATCTATCATGATTATGAAGAAGAATTTTTTTACCCATCCTATGTATCTTTTCATTATTCTAACCTAAAAATATTGGCCCCTTCTATATCCTTGAAGGTGTGGGGATGATAGTATATCACATTAACCATCCACCAATGATCAACCAAGTTCTTGATATGTTATATGTATTTCTTCTTTGGAAGTGAATACCCAATCCCTCAACTGTATTGAATTCAAAAAGTATACTAATAGAACACAATATATATTATAAGGAATAACTAGAAGAGATCTTGGATCATAAAGATAATGTGATAAAAATAAACTCCACTAACCTGGTTAAAGTTTCCTGGTAGAATAACAAGTTTTAGGAAGAAACATGAGAACTCAAACATGTAATGAGGAAAAATTACCCTCATTTATTTTCATATTAATAATTAAAATTTTAGGGTGTAATTTATTTTAAAGGGGGAGAATGTATCACCCAATATTTTAATTCCATTAATACGATGAGTATCTTATTTAACATGATACATCAAACAAAAATGAAAAATGACTTACTTAATTAAGGTATAACAGTAAAATATAAGAAACAATAAATTACAAGACAAATAAATGAAACAAAATTTGGAAACATATAATATGAATACAACAACAAGTAAATAAAAATAGAAAAAGATTGAAATATTACTCATCTTGATAATCCTTAAGAATCATACACCTGATGACTAATATGGGAAGAATAAAACAATTAGAAATATGATAAACATATTGAAAAAAATTTATGGAATATGATGAATGATTTTAGAGAAGTATGTAATGCTCTATATAGGAATATAATATGACTATTATATATATGGTCATTGGTTATATGGTTATTGGACATATGAACATTGGATATATGGTTGTTAAATATATAGTCATTGGATATAAATATATCCAATATGTACACTAAAGCTAATTCATTTTAATAGGTGGTAATTAAAAATAATACAATCCAAACTTATGTAGTGAAAGAAAAAGATAATAATTAATTGAGATATTTTAGTTTAAAAATATGTATTTGTATTCATTACATATTATTATTATTATTCTATTATTATAATTTTAAAGAATTATTTGATGTGCTAATATATTTTAATAAAACATTTTAATACCAATTAATTGATAAAATTCAATAGTTTGAAGATAAATAAATTATTTTAAATGGATGCGATTAAAAATATTTAATGTTAAAAAGGGATATTTTTAATGAATTATTTATCTAGGTGTTGCATATTTTTATTTTAAAAAATTAAATTGATCACTTTTAAAGGATTATTATAATAATATTTATTATTTTATATATAAAAATAGAGATTATCACTCATTTAATTAGTAATTTATCTAAAATAATTTTAAGAACACACAATGTTTAAAAATAAATTTTTCTATAAAAACTATTTTTCTATATGTTTTATGTTTTCATTTAAAATTTAAATTTATAATATTTATAACTTTAATTAGATTAAATGGAGTCTAAATTTTCAATTATCACATCAAAATTAGGTAAGATGGGTTATGTTATATTGTTAGAAAAAAAAATAATTATAGTAGTAAATAATTAAACAATATTAAAAGAGGTGAATTAACATTACTTGAATTTTGTGAAATTAACATGACATTTAGACATTATAGAAGCCCTTTATGGTGAATGGTATAAAATCCTACATTTCCCACCAAAATTTCATACCAAACTTGTCATGTAATAGATTAATGGTAAGTGAACCCCCCCAATCCCACCTATACAAGGCTATGGGCTAATGACCAGTACTGAGGTATCCGTACATCATGGGAGGAATTACAATAAAAAACCCCACCACTTAATATCATACATCAAAAATCCATCATACATGCATGAAATTTAAATATGAACCCCACAAAAAATGTGTATATATAAAAAATTTATATGATGCAATATGAAATGATACATATAAATCACCAATTACAACCATCACATCCCAAATAGATGGAATCCTGAATATTGATGGCACAAAAGTGCATCCATTATGAGATTTATTCTCTAATAGCTATCTATATCCTCCATCCATATTCAAAATCATGATCACCTTCATATTATGATCTCCATGGACACAAGGTGATAAATTTAAAAGCACACATGAAAGGGTGAGAATAAAAATACATACTATGGTTATACCAAGAAGTGAGGTTTCCCCTTTACCATCTAGAATCTATGTGTATCAATAATTTGTGGGTAAATTATAAACAAACAAACATCAACTAACATTATCATAAAATAAATAAATGCCCATGATAAAAAATGATTGATATTCCGTGGATCACTTTCATCATACTCCCCAAATAATAAAACTTTTTGATAAAGAGAAGAAATTAGGTCGCACAACCCATCCAAATATTCCAACATGACAATCCTCCTTAGATACACTAGTCACGAGATAGTGGAGTAAATAAACATCTCAAAAAATATCACTTTTACTGGAGGTAATACAGATCTATACAATAGGAAATAAAAATTTTCATAGATTAAAGTGTATATATGTTTGAATGTTTGAATAAATACACATATATAGGGATAAATCTATACCCTAGTATATTAGAGGAAACAAACATCTTATTGGTGACCACTAAATATCAGGTACTCACAATCCTAGAGTAATTGGTAAGGATTATAGATAATATCAAATGTATAATATTACACCTTGACTATGGCAATCCCCTACTTCCAAAGGTCCACCTCCTGGGAAGGAAGTGAAGAAAGGGATATAAAGACCCCAAAAGCCCACATCTAATGGGCCATGATTTGGAGACTATCTACGCCAACCCTTATCATTAATGTACTTTATTTCATGATTTATTATTTAAATGTACACATAGTACAATCCCAAAAGAACATGAATCCTAGTATATTTGGGATATTAGGTACATAAAACATTAAATAGATCCATGGGTACACCAACGTAATTAAAAAAAATCTAAAACACGACCTTATACTCCATCGATCTTCTAAAACAACATGGGTTAACCTAGGGACATACATAAGAAAAGGGTGCAATATAAAGTAAATTAAGGGAATGAAAAATAATATAATAAGGTAAAGTAGTACTTATGATCCAAGAGATATATAAATGTAACATAAGATGGGTGATAATCCTAATCTTTAATAATGAGGCATGATATAACATGATAACATAAAGGAAACATGGGAATGTGGAAAAAATATAAAACCTGACATAAGCATAAGTTAAGAATAACTTCCATGAAAATATAACATAGTGTGATTATGATAACCTATTTTTCACTAGACATGTAATTTCATGAGATTAAAATATTACCCAATTCAATGAAGGAATATATAATTCTAGGACCACCCATTACATTTATATCAAGTACATTCATAAGTGTGCCACATAGATCATTCAACATACGATTATATTTCATCAAATTTAATCCCATGATTTATGATTATAGGTTATATACATGTAAATACCCAATAATTTAAGGATATATAAATCTTGGTGAAAACCATTGAGTCGAAATAGGGATGGGTATTCACAATACCAAAGTTTAGCATGGAAAATCACTAGATGATTTCGACATCATAATGGGGGTACATGAAGAATCATGGATGGGTTAAATGAGAGTGAAAAGTATCTCTTGTGATTAATACATAATAAGTACAATAACATGGATATTTAAAAACATATCCCATCATGAACAATTAGAAAACAAAAGGCATAATATAGTGATGGTGCTTAAATAAATAGGAGAAGAAGATGATCCCTTACCTTGAGAGGGCACTTCTAAAAGCTTGGTTAGAGCTTTTTGAGAGTTTTGGTAAGCCTTAGAAGGGATATAGAAAGTTAAGAGAAGAAAAAGTTATGATATAAGGGTTTTAGGGAACAATAATGCGAGTTTTAGTGGGTTTATATAGAAAAGGAGAGGAGAATTCTTTATTAATTTATAAATTAAGGTTTTGGACTATATATCATAAATTAGTCCAAACCACAAACTATACCATGGTTTTTCCATGGTTACTACCAAATAAGAGTTTATTTAATTATTTTATAAGTCCAATAACAAAACTCATTAAAATAATAACCTTGGTGTTGTGGAAGTGAGTCATCTTCACAATGAATTGGTTTTAAAATCTTAAAATATAATATAGGTTTTAGAGGAGTCATTAAGGGTTTATAATATTAATAAAATAAAGAAACATATTATTTTAAATGGAAAAAATAATTTTGGTCATGGACACTATTTATAGTATTTATTACATATGTTTGGGATTTTATGATGTGAGAATGCATAGAGAATATTTTTGTCTTATTCAATTTTTACCCAAATATTTGACTGTCTCCGAAAATTATGAAAATTTCCCAATTGGATAACTTCAAAATGATGATTCCAAAAATATTTTTTTTATCAAAATAATTATCTAAATATGATAAATTAAACTTTTTAATAAAAAATCTATATTTATTGAAAAATAATTTTTTTTACTATAACAGTTTTCTGGAGCTTATAAACAATTATATTTGACTTTATAAAATTATATTATCATTTAAACTTAATAAATATTATTTAATAATAATATTTTATTAAAATATATTTTACTCCCAAAAATCATGAATTCTTAAAATTTAGTCTCTTTATTGAAACTATATATTTCCCCAAAAAATAAAATTTTTATTTCATCATATCAAAATCTAATTTTTATTAAACATAATATTTAATCATTATAATGTAATAAAATATAAATATAATTTTTATTTTATTAAAAATAAAAATATAAAAAGTAAAACTCTTATGGTCTAGACACATAGAACTTTACGACATTAGTGAATTCTATATGGATAAGGTGTTCGATGGTGAGATTTTTATAGGGTGTTTCATCAAATATTGTTTGGGTTGTAATCTATATAAGCTTGAAATTATCCCTTAAATAGTTTGATCATGATTTAGTTGTTTAATATTGACTTTATTTGATCATAGGAAAATCCCCGTGATTCTATCTCCCTTATAATATTTGATTAATGGGATTCATATGGTATGATCTTACTGGTCAAGGACATCACCTATTCCATATGTATCAATTGGACTTTTTAATAACTTTTTTATTCACACTACTCATATGATTAATAGAGTATCCACCCCTGGGTACATTGAGGTAGCATTCCAAGGAAGAGAGGGTTCAGGGGAAAAGTATAGATGGTGACCCGAAAGTGGCATATGTTTTTTAGAGACTGAGGCATGACTTGGGAGGTCCCCAGTCTAATGAAAACGCTCTGATTGAAGTTGGTGTTTCCAATGATAAGGATGTTGTTTACACATATGCGATGGTAGTGCGAGGAGGAAGCTGTAACAAACCTGAATTTGTGCTTCAGACAGCTAGGGAGGGAAGTTCTAAGGATGGTCATAAGTGGGAGGAGCCAAGGAAAGGAGGCAGAAGTCATAGGGAGCCGAGGGTTTTGTCATGTCTTAACCTTAAAAACCGTTTTTACAGCCCAAGTAATGATGAAGGGGTAATTAAAATGCTAGTTTCCATTCAGAATTTGAATGTTAAGGAGATCCAGGAGGTTATGATAAAGGCTTGCACAGTCCAAGGAGGAAGAAGGGGAAAAAAGAAAATGGGAACCCAGGGAATTACTTTGTTTCCAAGAAGTAGATTTTGAAGGGACAAAAGGACTACTCATATCTACCGAGGCCAATGGAGACTCGGTCATCCAAAAAGGATGGAAATTCCAAGGAACAAGAGCTTCAGACAGTGGAAGATGGTAAAGAGGTGCAACATTTAGGAGTACTGGGTCCCCAGTGATTATCAAGGTAGCAGATGCTGAGGATACTTCAGGTGATTTGGCAGGGCCTCAAGGGGATGCTGAAGAGATGTCTGAGGATTAGTATGGGGAGAGATTCCTTCAATTAGAGAGTGTGCAAGTCGAGGAGGCTGCACATTCTCCTTCACTTCAGTGTGAGGAAGGATCTCCCTCATGCCCACAACAAAATGATGTTTTGGTTATGGGAAACAAAGAACTTCCCATGCATTCGGGTGAATAAATGGTGGAGGACACCCTGAAGATTAAGGTGATGAAGGAAGAGGTTGACCAAATGATGGGAAGATTGCTGCGGGTAGACACCACTAAGGAACAAGTCGACTGGATTGACAATAAAGATCTCATTTTGGTTAGAGGTTTCAACAAGGGGAAGATAAGCAAGGAGGAATACATGCAATCATGGGACTACCTGGTGAATCACTATAAAGATGTATTAAAGGATGATCTTGACACCCAAGTAAATTATTTCCCCTAGAATTTTTTTAAAGATATTGATTCAAATCGTCTCATGTTTTTCTTTAATAAGTCAGTGGTCTCTTTTGGTGTTTGAACTAGTAATATATTTGGGTTATCACTTGTCCCTTAAAAGTGTTTGAAAATAAAAAAGTTACTTTGTATGGATGGACTACTCATATGATCACTAATATATTATCAATAGTTATGATGCTTAACAGTCTTCAAAATATGATAGTATATTACTAATTGGTATGAAATTACCAAAATAGTGAATTTGTTTTCTATAATTACATTAATTATTAAGGACTTCACTCATTTAAAAATGGATTTTCACTTATAAATGTAAGAGTAATTACATTCATCCCCCCTTTGAAAATTTCAACCTCAAAATTTTCATTTGATAAACTAAAATAGATAAGGGTACTTCTGTTTCATTATCTATTATATTTACCATGTTACTTCCTCAAACTAATGGTTTCACTAAAATAATTTGACCAGGTGAGTAGTCTTGTTTCATAGAACTTTGTCTCTATGATCTAATATCTTCACTAGCCACTCCTTTTATAAAATATTATTCACCAATGGTACCACCTCTAGATTCAGTACATGTGAGGGGTTTGTTATTTATTTCATCAATAGGGATATATAGAAAACATCATGTACTTGAGATAGGTTAGGTGGTAGTTCTAGTCAATAGTCTACCACTCCGATGTTATTAAGGATCTCAAAGGGACCAATGTATCTTGGAATAAGATTTAACTTATTCCAAAACCTCATGAATTTCTTCCAAGGAAATATATGAAGAGACACTTTATCTCTAATCTCAAACACTAGGTCTTGTTGATGATTGTCTTAATAGATTTTATATTGATTTTGTAATTATTTAATATGACACTAAATAGTTTAAACCACATTTATAATCTCTTGGTTATGATCAGGTTCTAACAACTTCCACTCTCCATCTTCATCCTACCAATTCAGAGTCTGATATCTATTCCCATATAGATCTTCAAAAGCTACCATTTGGATACTAGAATGAAAAAAAAAATTTATATGAGAACTCCAATAGGGGAAGGTATTGATCCCAACATGCTTGGAAATCTATAAAACATGATATCAGCATATCCTTTAGAGTTTGAATGAATCTTTTAGACTGACCATCCATCTGAGGGTGATAAAAAGTGTAGAAGTGCAGCTCCATATCCAACACTTCCTAACATATTCTCTAGAACCTTGAAGTAATCCTTGGGTCTCTATTAGATAAAATATACAGTGGAACTCTATGTGGCCTCACCACTTCACTTACATATATCTTGGTGAGTCGGTTAAGATATACATCTTCTTTGTAAAAATGAAATTCATTGACTTGGTAAGGTGATTGGCTACCACCCAGATGGTGTTATTCCCTTTGGGTTTCCTATGGAGTCTTATGATGAAATCCATGGTTAGTTTTACCATTTCTATACTGGTGTGGGAAATGGTTTCATCAACCCTTAGACATCTATCATTTAGTCTTGACTTATTGGAATACCAATAATTGTGATGATAATTCTACAATCTCCATCTTCATGTTATCCTAATAGAAGTTTTTCATAAAATCTCTACTAATATCAGTGATTCCTAATAAAATAGAGAAGTATAATATATGACCATAATATATAAGTTTCCTCTTTTGTTTTGGTTTTTAGGGGGCACATATCTGAGTTCTAAAGCTTATAACATCATATTTAGAAAATTTTAACTCTGAAATATTTGCTACCTTTTTTTTGAAGCATCTAATTATCTTTCTAGGCCACCCAAGTCATCTCAAGAATTAATGGTTGAGTAATTATTTGGTAAATATAGGATTAATATCCTTTTATTATTCCCATATCTATCATTTTCATGTCCAAGAATATTGGATCCATTACAATCCTCATCATGGAAAGAATTGAGCATCTACTAGTTTTTCTACTTACTTAGGATGGTAATGGATTGAAAAATAATAATCCTTGATCAGTTATAACTGGATACATTTGTGAATAATGATATCCTTTTGGGTAAATATATACTTGAGGTTTTTATGGTCCCTTTATATGTTACACTTCTCCTCATAGAGATAATTTCACCAAATCTCCAACACAAAGATCACTAAAAACAATTATAGATCGTGAATTGGATAGGTCTTCTCATAGATTTGTAATTTCTAGGAATCATAGGCTATCACATTTTCATCTTACATGAGAACATAGCCAAATCCACTTTTTAAGCATCACTATATATAAAAAATCCTTTCCCACTAGTGGGTAATGTGGGAATAGTTTTAAGTATTATCCTCTTATTTAACTCTTTAAAGATATCCTCACATTCATCATTCCATAAAAAATTGTCTCCCTTATGAGTTATCTTAGTTAGTTTTCTTTTTAATAATGAGGGATTTCTGAGAAATCGAAGATAGTAGCCAACTAATCCAAGAAAACTATAGATTTCCATTGACGATATTGGTCTTGTCCATCCTTCAATTGACTTATATTTTAATGGATCCACATATATACCTTTATTGGTGATAACATACCCTAGGAAAGTTACTATATCCATCTAGAACACAAATTTAATATACTTCACAAATAAATTTTCCTTTCACAAAGTCTTAAGTACAGAATTCAAATTCTCCTCATATTCCCTCTTTCCTTTGTAGTAGATAAGAATATCATCTATATAGATTACAAAAAATTTTACAAGGTAATTCCTAATGACAATATTCATTAATTCCATAATTGTTTTTAGAGAATTAGTGATTCCAAATAGAATCACTATGAACTCATAGTGCCCATACCTTGCCTAAAAACAATTATTGAGGATATCATCCTTTATTTTTACTTGATAATATCCTGAATAAAGAACCATCTTAGTGATGTACTATATTACACATAGATTATTGAAAAAATTATCAATCCATGGTTGAGGATACTTTTTATTTATCATGATATTTTTAAGCTCATGATAATTAATGCAGTTGTTCATTTAACCATTCTTCTTCTTAATGAATAGGATGGATGAACCGCATGGTGATGCACTTAGGAGTATAAAACCATTATAAAAATTATCCTATATTTTCTTCTTCATCTCCTTAAGTTTAATTATGACCATTATATATGGAGTCTTGGATATTGGAAAAGATCTGTGTAAAATCTTGATTGAAAAATCAACCTCTCAGCTAGGAGGAAGATAAGGAAATTCATGGGGAAGCACATTAAATAATTACCTCGTAATGGGCATTTCATCCAGGATGATATTTTTCTTAGTATTAATAATTTGAGAAAGATACATTTTCTCATAGGATAATAATATTTGTGCTTGAGATGATGATACCAAAGAAGATTCATCCTCCTCCTTGAATTTGTATATAATCAGAGGTCGATTCATGATACATATGGTGATTTCCTTATCTTAGAAATTTATGTTGGATCTATAAAAGGAAATACCATCCATACCCAAAATTACATCAAATTCTTCTAAATGGGTATCAAAAATTTTTTTGGGAATTTTATCCCAAAATATGGAATATGGATAATTTATATGCTTGGGATGCAACAATTGACCCATTATACATCTTCATTGATAAATCAACTTCCATGTTTTGAGGTGGTGTTCAAATAGTTATACTAAACCTAAATGATATTAAATAATTCATAAAACTATAATAAAAAAGTGTGTTTACTATTATTGAATGAATAAATAGTGTACATTTCACCACTTCATTGTCAAGATCCACCTCAGTAGTTGTGATTTCATAAGATCGTCCTTGCTCTATATGCCTCAGAGACTGCTTTCATAAATTTTCATCAACAACCCTTGGATTAGTAAATTTATTCATATAGTTTTATTATTCATTATAGTTGAAACATTTGAAAAGAAGATAATGGTTGACTATAGAATTTTTTATTCTATCGCATTGATGGGTTTTACCAAAAACAAAACATATAGCTAGGTTCCCTTCCTTTCCACACATAAATAATTTCATTGTCCCCTTCAGTAAATATCTAGGATGAATATTTCAAAAAATATGTGACTGGTGTGTTGAAATTTCATTCCATTTTTATATTTCTCCATCATATAAAAAAACTCAGACTATATTTTTCAGTTCTTATCCTCTTAAGAACCTTAAGATTCTCTTATATTTATTTAAAAGTTTATGGAACATAGAACAAATTCCATATAGCTATCAAAGTCCTGAATTTCCAAGGATTTTTGTAGACTCACCTTTAGTACACAAAATAAGAGGAAAAAATTAATTAAAGAGGTAATTAAAAATATGGAGGCATATCGTGCATGCATTATAACGTTTTCCTTATAATCCCTAAAGGATTTATCATTATTTTTTCTTGAGGATAAGGAAGTCCCTCCCCATTTTTAATTGAAGAGTGTAAGGAAAATATTTGTTCAAAAATATTTTTTGGAATTCATTCCACTCCACCACTTCCATATCCTCCTCAGGATTTGTATTTTTTTGCCAAAATAAACCATTGATAATATTATCCTTCAATATGTTAAATAGAGAACACAAAATTATCTTACTCGGAGCACTGAAGGATAAAGAATATCTTTTCAATGTATTTGATCAAATGTTTCATGATTAAGGGATTAAAAGGTACAATAATGTTCATAGGCCTTTGTCTTATAAATGTCTCAATTAAAACTTGATATTTCTTAGGGGGATATGGGAATTCATCCTATTTTGGGTTTCTATTCAAAACCCGAGTCAATTGAGAAAGTATTTCCATGAATTCCATGATTCTTACTTACATCGAGTTGGGCATCACATTTGGATAGTCGTCAAATTTCCCCTTAGAGTGGTTGTTGAATTGTTTCCTCCAATTTCTAGCCATTTACTATAATTAATGTAAAATTATAGATTGGTATTTATAAGCTATACAATACAAAAATAGAAAATCATGATCATTAAAGGGATAAATCATAAATTAAATATATTTCTTCACCTATGAATTTATAGTTTCAATCTAGGTTATCCACGATCTATTTCCTAATATAAAATATTATGGGAATTATTTTCCTTTTAGAATGTTTTATATAGAGATTATGAATTTACCAAAGAATATCCCCAAGGATTGTCAAACTAGGTTTATAGTAATGCTCATTTTTGTGCACCAGGTGACGATCAAATACATCTAAATGCACCCTTTACGTGGTTATTACCCCAATGTAAAACTGTTCTAGAGCCACATCCACTTGTAGTATCTCGATATAGATGTATTTTCTTGTAAAACACTTACTCTATACTTAAAAAACTATTGATTTTCCTATGATTATTCATATACCTAATTCATTAAACATATATTTCTAATAGTAATCCCAAAACAACAAAACATTCCACTCATACCAACTATGATAACCCATATCTTTAATACACTTTATTTCATGATTTATTACATAATAGTATACATAATACAACCCTAAAAGATTATAAATCCTATTTTATTTATAATATTAGTAATGTAGCACATTGATTTGATACATGGGTATAACAACATTATTAAAAAATACAAGATATGGACATATATTGCCTCAATATTTTAAAATTGCATTGGATAACCGGGGGACGTACATAAGAAAGGGGTGAGCTATAAAGACCAAAAATAGAATAAAAAATCATAACATAAGTTAATGTAGCACATGTGATTCAAAACTTATATCGATGAAACTTATGAGGGTTTAGAATCATAATATTTAATAACGATTCATGATATAACATGATAGCATAAAGGCAACATGAGAATGTGACAAAAACAAAAAACATGAAATAAGAATAAGTCAAGGATAAATACTAATAAAAAATAACATAAAATTCTTAGGGTAACCTTCGTTACACTATAAATGGATTCTTGTGAGATAAAAACAACACTCAAAGTATTGGAGGGAAATATAATTCCAAGTTCACCCATCACATTCATATTAGGTACTAGTATAAGTGTACCACATAGATCATTCCACCTAAGATAATATTTCATCAAATTTAATCCCAAGATCAAGGAGTGTGGGTAACATAAATAGAATTTTACAATCTATGAATTATAGGTACATATATGTGAACACCCTTGAGTGGAAATGGAGATGTGTATTCATAATAAAAAAATTTGGAATGGAAAATCATGGGATGATTTCGGCTGCATAACGAGGGTACATGAAGAATCATGGATGGGTTAAATGAGAGTGAATGTGGTATCTAATAAATTTTAAATCATAAGAAGAGTGATATGGGTGTGTAAAAACATATCCCAATATGATACATTGGAAAATAGAAGGCATAATATATATAAGGTGATTCAATAAATAGAAGGAAATGATCTATTACCTTGAGAGGGAACTTCTAAAGGATTGAGAGGATATTATTGGGATATTAGGGGCACCTTGAGAGGGATCTTATGAGGGATGGATTGATTAAATTCATTCTCTAAGGGTTTTGAGTGAAGATTAATGATAGTGTGTGTCATTTTATATAGAAAAATATATGGGGATTCTTTATTAATTTCTAAATTTAGGTTTTGGACTCCATATATTAAATTAATACAAAAAACAAAAAACCATGGTTTTTCTCCATGTTTATTTCTAATTAGAAGTGTATTTAATTATTTAACATGGCCAAGAACTGAAATCATTAAAATAATACCGTTGGTGATGTGGAAGTGTGTCATGTTTATAAAGAATTAATTTAAAAATATTAAAATATAATATAGGTTTTGGAGGATTCATTAAGGGTTTATAAAATTAATAAAATTAATAAAATAACCTAAAAACATATTATTTTATTGGGTGAAAATAACTTTAGTCATTTATATTATTTTATATTATTTATTACATCACTTTTGGGATTTTATAATGACATAATACACCACTTATATTTATACCATAATTAAGTTAGACAAAAAAATTTGACTCTTTTAAAAAATTATGAAAAATTAACCATTGCATAATTTCAACAAGATGATTCCATAAAAAATATCTATTTTATCAAAATAATCATTTAAATAAGATAATTAACAATTTTAAATAAAAAATCCATATTTATAGAAAAGTAATTGTTTTTTATAATATCACTTTTACAACCTAATAAAAATTATATTTTAATTTTTAAAATTATATTATCCTTTATATTAATAAATATTTTTTAATAATATTTTATTAAAATATAATTTATTCGAAAAATTATTAAATTAATTAAAATAGAGTCTCTTTATTAAAACTATATATTTCCCAAAAAAATAATTACAATTTATGTTTCATTGTATCAAAATCTAATTTTTATCAAACTTATTGTTTAATCAGTATAATGTAATAAAAGATAAATATAATTTTTAATTAATTAAAAATACAAATATACAAATGCATACTATTGGGGTCTAGATACATATTATTTTATTAAACTAGTAAAATCACTAAGGGTAAGGTGTGCGATGTTGAGATTATCTTGGGGCAGTTCAACAAACATGGTTTGGGTCCTGATCTCGATGATCTTGAACTTCTTCGACAAAAGGTTTTTCTCATACTTCAGTTTCTAAATATCTACTAAGGGTAGGTTAAAGGAAAATCACAGTGATGTTATCTCTCTCAAAATCTCTAATAAATGGGCTTCATAGGGTATGATCCTACTAGTTGAGATCATCGCTTCTTCCACATGTGTCAATTGAACATTATTATAAATCTTTATATGAAATACTCATACAATCACTATTCAATGACTATATTATCAAAAAACATGATTATTAAAATTCCTTTATATCTGAAATGATATAAAAAAGTGGTATAAAATAACAAATATAGTTCATGTCTTTTCTATAATTACATTTCTTAATAAGGAACTTAATTATTTAAAAAGAGAACTTCACTTATAAAAGTTCAGGTCATTACACTAGAATTTAGGGTATATAATCAATAAAATGGGATAAATTTTCCTCAATATAAATTTAAGGAATAAGAGATAATATGAATAATGAAAAACCAACTCCAATACATATATAAAAAATTAATACCAATACATGAATGTAATGTCATACATAACTGAAATAACTAATATAAAAATACTGAAACCAGTACCTAGAAAATGAATAGGAACTCTAATATCTCATGAATAACTCCATGAAAGTGTATTTTCCATTTATATCACTGACCTACTCTAATAGGCTTGGAACATAGTTTATATATACATAGGTTGCATGTATACCTAGTAGAATCTCCTCTGAAAACCTCTTTAAAAAAAATTCAAATAAGTATACTAATGCCTAATGAATTTATAGATGAAACTAAATCATCACTTAAATAGGTAAATTTATTTCTCATACTCATAATGTATCACTCACCATGTAATTAATAGAAGTAAAATTATTATATATCAAATCATATAAGTAAATTAAGTTACCTCACTTCTACTTCCCCACTGGATTTTTTCTTTCATGCCCCAATTCCACACATCCTAAAATCATACCTACCATAAGTCATATTGAAACTCATGTATACATATCATATCTATTCTACTTCGAATGTATCCCAAAAAAACCTCATTGTCAGCATATCATTATAGTAATCAAATTTTATTATTACAGACAGTACCAACCATATAATTACACTATTCCTCAATCCATTACTTCCCATGTATATAAAACCATGGGAATCCAAATTAACCACTTTTAGATAAAAATGTGTCCTATAACCTCAAGGGAAGTGAATAAACTTTTTAATTTAATTAGAGAAGAATGAATTATGAGAAATATGTTGTATATTTAATGTGTAATGGGAAATCATACTGTTAGGATCTGATTATTGGGAATTATGATTGTTGGGAACTATGACTATTAGGAATTATGACCATTCAGAATTATTCCCATTAGTTATAACTTAACTATTTGAATTAGTGTATATCAAGGGAAATGATAAGAGATAATTGATACTGAAGGAAGAAATAATGGCCTCAACCAGTAGGATCTTTCCATTTAATGGCCATTTATCAGATCTTGAAAGGGATATAGTGTCACTAGGGTTTATACTTAAACAAGACTAACTAGATCTTCAAAAAGTGTGGATTGAATAGAATTTATTATGGGATAAGTACAAGTTAGTAGAGATCACCAAGAAGGAAATTTTTTTGAATAAGAATATTTTTCACCTCAAAAATAATTTATATTGAAGGGTTATTGGATCATAAATTTTTAAATAATAAAAATTTCCCCCCTTTTAAAATTTAATGGGATAAAACAATGATAGGGAAAATGTTTTTTTCATTTTTTATAACTTAGACTCAAAAAACTATTTTTAGAAATTAATAAAATAACCCTCCACTGTTTCTATAAATACACAACAATTATTTTATTCCGCTACACAAAAAATAATTTTATCTTAAATTGAATTCCATATTCATTCCCTACTGTCTCTCTAAGTGGGTTCCAAGGTTCCAAGGTTCTCTTCTAAAGATTTAGAAAGAAAATTTTCAAGTAATGGATTCTATTCATCTTCCCTTTTTATTCATGTACTTTCTTTGTAGTATGATTTCTAATTTTTAAGTTACTATTTTTTCATACACATAACATAATTAAATTATTATTTTATCAATGAGATACTTTTATTCTCTTTCATTAACGCTAATCTATTATCCGTTTTGTGTACCCATTATGTTGCTAAAATTATTCATTGATTTTCGATGCCACCCCCTTTTGTTGTGAATACCTAATCCTTTTTTATTCATATAAACATAATTTTTATTTATTTGTTGAGGATTTATATGTACTAACTAATATTCCCTTCTCTTGGATTTAAAAAGTACAGATTCTCATGCCTAAAATCCCGTATGAACACAATGATTTTTATGTGAAACCCTTTCTCATTCTCCTTGAAATATTGATGATATTATTTATTTTGATATTCAATATACATGGAAGAAATACATTTTTACATATGAAGGGATATCCTTTATAGTACTCTAATTCATTGGTAAGTGTTTTCATCTCATGAGATACCTTGTGTGGTGAACAAGTAGTTAACCTAACACACTATACTATGTTTTCTTGGTGGGGAGCCTTCATTTATGGTTATGATGTCATGATTCATAATATTTATAAATTTCCATAATTAAATGATCTTATGAAATCATCCTTTTATGATATGATTACTTTTCATGTTATATGATCCTCCTATTTATGATATCATATTATGCCACTTGTCTCAACAACTATATTTTACTAACATGTTTGTTCCCTTACTAATATTTAAAACTAACCCTTTTACTTATGTATTTCCCCAAGTTATCCTATGTAGTATTAGAATATCATTGGGATTTAGGATAACCTTTTTGAGGTAAAAATAATTAATATTTATTTTTTGTTTAATTTTTTATATGTATAATTTTACAATGAAACTAAACCTCTTGGGCCCTTGTTTATATTTTATGAAATTGTATGTAAAAAATCATTAAGTAAAATGTTTATGAGTTTTTGGTTGTTATATTTGGTATAAAAGAAAGGTCTAGTTATTTTTAGAAATTAGTATTGGGAAAATATTAGTGAAAACCATAGGTATATGTCTAAATATAAGAAAACATCTGTAATTTTGGTATCATGTAGAGTATGTGGTTTACTAGAAATGACACCCCTATCCAGATATAAAAAAGTGGATACAAGGTTTGACATAGATGCACCTAGGGTTAATAACCTTGAATGTTTTGTTGGTTATCACCCTGATCTTCACCTAGTGTATTATAATAAGGCCTAAATACATACCAGGTTTTGGTACTCCTAGGGTATATGATTTGGTTAATTCATATAATTTTTATGAAACATTATGAAGGATTGAATATATTAATATAGAATTTGATAATGTAATAAATAACTTGTTAAGTTAGATAACCTAATAAGAAAATGACCATATATGTCCTATATTGGAACTTAAAAATTTATAAGTTAGTGTATAAATGTCATTTATGAATTATTCCTATCAATTTTATATTTTTTTCCTTTTCATGAAATTTAATTTAAGAATTCTCATCCTAAACATTTATTTATTCTAGAAAATTCCTAGAAAAAGAAGAAATTGTGTAAACAACATATGTGATGGTAAATATGATGATTTCTTTAATAAAATGCTTAATATGATGGGATAAAAAGTTAACAACTTTATGTAGGTATATGTAAAACCTACATATGTTTTGAGTAATAATATAAATCTTGTAGAAAAAAATCCTTCCCTAAAAAGAGAAAAAGTTATGATTGTGTCCATTATTTGAAAAAAGGATAAAACTTTTAGCGGATCCTCTAATTCAATAGTCAAATAAAAATGGATTAATATCATTGAGAATATATTTTGTTTTCTCTAGTTCTTTGAATGTGAAAAGTCCCATTACTAGTTTATCACAAATATGAATATACTGATTAGTGGGAGACATAGATCAAGAATACTAATACCAAGTAATATATTAAATATATTGAGTGGGATTAATTAAATAAAATATTTTCAATAATATTTTCCTCACACTCTTTCCATAAAATGGAGATGGAATCCATTGAACTTAATAAAAAAGAGGATAAATCTATCAAGTCTTTTGCGGAAAAATTCCCAAGGCTAACATGGTATACCGATGGATTTGTCATTAAACTAAAAAGTAAGATTAAACGCTTATTTATCTTGTTAAATCCATGTCTTATAAAAGATTTAATGATTCTAGACTTCAAAAAATATGAGGACATTGTCCAATGTTCCCTCAAAGTTGAGATATAAATTGGCGATTCTTAGTAGCCCCATGGGACAAGAGATAATAAGATAAGAATAGAGTTTGAATCTAGAGAATCATTGGATAATCCTCATAGTGATAAGAAAATCCAACTACCCACATGTAATAAGTATGGGAAGAAGCATCATAGAAGCTACCTCAAGGGAATAAGGAGGCATTTATTTTATGGATATGAAGGGAATCAAAATAGTGAGAGAATAATAGAGATGAATAATCTGAATAATATGATGGAAGAAAAGAATATCATTATGAATCCTTAGCCTATGGTATAATTTTTCATTTGTAAAGAGAATGATAACTATTGAAACCATTTCCGAAATTCAGGGGTTCATGAAGATAACAAATGCAAATAACCTCCAATTCTAAGAAAGTAGGGATGAGAATAAGCTACCACAACTGTTGAGGTGGATCCTAATAAAAAAGTGGTGACATGTATGCTAGTTATTCATTCAAGAATATTAAATATACGATTTTATTCGAGTTCAATGTATTCTTTTATATCACAAAAGTTTAATATAACTATTAAAATACCACTAAAACATATAGGTTGAGTTATCAGTGAAAATAGAAAACAAAAAAATACTTTATATCAAGTATACAACTCATCCCTAGTCAATATTTATAGACTAAATCTCCTAGAAATCCTTTCCATACCCCATTTAGTGTATTTTTATTCTATATCGGTCATAGATTAGATGATATTATATAGAGTTAACATTAATTTATAGGATAAATAAATCACTTTCCTTACCCTAAATCATCCTAATATTCTATAAAAGTGTGAGGAGGAGGATGAATATCCTTTGGAAACTTCTTCTTATATATGGATATTATTTTCTTATTAGAAATCATATCTAGACCAAATTATCATGAAAAAGGATAAGATCACTCTCTATGAAATTCCTATTACATGGTAATATACTTATGTATTACCCAAATAGTTTCTTGGTCTTTCCCCTAGTTGATAATTTGAGTTCTCATTTGAAATTGTACATAAATATCTTCCAATATTCAAGAAAACTATATAATATACCTCATTAAAATTAAAGAACTTAATAATCTATTACAAGAGAATCTGGAAAAGGGTTTATGTGCCTAAGTTCTTCACTATTGGGTGAACTGGTCATATTTTTAAAAATGAAGGGAGGGTCAATGCATCTATGCATTGATTACTGTGAGATAAAAAATTTCATGGTGAAGAACAAGTATCCCCTTCCATAAATTGATGGATTGTTTAATCAGTTACATGGGCCCTAGTACTTCTCTAAGGTGGACCTTCAGTTAAGATATCATCAATTAAATGTAAATAAGGATGATGTTCCCAAGATTTATTTTAATACATTGTATAGGAACTATGAGCTCATAGTGATACTATTCTGACTTAATAATGCTCAAATAATATTCAAGGGCTTAATGAATATATTACTTAGATATTACCTCATCAAATTTGTGATGGTTTTTATAAATGATATTCTCATATACTACAAAAATAATGGAGGAATATGAGTGTTATTTTTATACTATGTTGATGATTTTGACAATGGACAAATTATTTTCAAATCACAATAAATGTTAGTTTTGGATGGAGAAAGTATCATTACTAATGAATTCCATCACATGAAAGGGATATCTATAGATAATTTGAAGAAAATAGTGATTGAATAATGGACCATACCAATATCTATAATAGAGATCCATTGTTTCCTTTGATTATATGGGTATTATCAGTGATTTATGAGAACCATTTAATTATTTTAAAATATAATATAGAAGCTAACTCATAAGGGTGTAATGTTTTTATAGACTGATGAATATGAAGAGAGATTTGTGGAGTTTAATAGGAGGCATAATAATACATTTTTACCAACAATACCCACATATGCGGAAGGATTTTTGATCTACTTTTATGATTAAAAAAAGGTTCTAGGTAGTGTCATCATATAAAATGATAAAGTGATAGATTATTCCTCTTGATAGTTGAAGGTACATGAATATAATTATCCAATACATTATATAGAGTTCATTTTAGTAATATTTACATTGAATATTTGGTGGAATTATCTACATGGAGATAATTTTGATATATATAAACATATCATAAGTGCCTCAATTATATAGTCACATAAAATGAGATCAACATGTGCCAATTATGATGGTTTAGATAATCAAGGATTAATGTTGCTTAATACATCATCATCCTAGGAATGAAACTAAAGTGGTAGATGATATAAATATAAAATATCCCACAACCTTATCCATAATGAGGTCCAGGATGGGTCTAATCATCTTATACTTATAAAGATGAACATGGGGATCAAAAAGGAAGGAACATCATCCTTCCTAGTTCAAATTATTTCTCAACTATCTATTTTAGAGAAAATTAAGGAAGCTCAATGGTTTGGTGTAGAGATATTGAAAAATACATATTCTATAAGAAATTGGAAGGCCACATAGTTCAAAATTTAGGAATAAGGAGTTCTGAAATTTGGTTAAAGACTATAAATACCATAAAAGTATGAGATAAATAAGGATATATCTAATGATGTACGTTGATGGACATTTTTTATCCACCCATGGAACACAATGACATATAAAGCTCTCTAAGAGAACAAATGGTGGGATAATATGAATAATTAGATCAGAGAATATACATCAAGGTTCCTAGTATGTTAATAAGTAAAGGAAGAAAGGGAAAACTATAAAGGGATGATGCGACCATTACTTATACCAATAATGAAACGAGAGAACATCACCATGGATTTTGTCACATGTCTTCCAAATTAAACTAAATAAAATAATTCAATATGGGTTGTGGTGGGACATCTAATATATACTACCCAATTAATTTCATTTTTGGAGGACTTATAACTTTATTAAATTTCAAATATATAAAATAGGGAAGTAGTTAGGTAGTATAAAACATAGCTATCAATTATATATTATTGAGATTTGAGGATCACCACAATGCTATCAAAAAATATTCAACATGTTTTAAACATAGTGTTGAACTTCAATACATCATATCAACCAAAGACTGATGACCAATCTAAATGGTATATCCAAACACTTAAGTATATGTCGAGATATTTGTACATGGACTTTAAAGGATGATAGGATCAATATATTTATCTATTTAAGTTCTAATATAATATTAGATTTAACTCTATCATAAATTTGTTTCCTTATGAATAACATTATGTAAATAAATGAAAAATTACAACAATTTTTTTATGAATTTGGAGAATATAAACTATTGAAACCTAAACTGGTATAAAAAATGGTTGATAAGGTCAAGGCTATTTAGAATCCTAGAGTTTGATGTCGGTGGCGAAGTGTTCTTTTGTTTATCTCCATGAATTTCTTTTATGTGGTTTGGAATAAAGAAAAAACTTAGTCCCAAATATACTGGAATATTTTAGATTCTTGATTTAATCAGAGCTATGGTCTATCTAATTACACTCCTACAAAACCTATCTCAAGTACACGATGTGTTCTGTATATCCCTATTAAGAAAGTATATACCAAATACATCTCACGAACTAAATCTAGATGCGGTACAATTTGATAATGATATGTTTATCGAGGATCAGTTTATAAATATCTTGGACCATAGAGTCAAAGTTCCATACAGCAAGACAACTCACCTAGTAAAAGTTATTTAATGGAACCATATGCACGAGGAAGCATCACGTGAATCAGAATAAGAGATTAGGAAAAATTACCCTCATTTTTTTCACCTTAGTTTATGAACTAAAATTTTATGGGCCAATTTGTTTTTGGGTGGAGAATGAAACAACATGAAATTTTAATTATTATTTTTATATAATAACTCATGTTTATTAATGAATATTTTATTTTATTTTACCATATAAGTATATATAAAGACTATTAAAAATCACAAAATAATATTGAATATAACGGTTATGAATAGAACATTGAGATAAAAAATAAAGAATAATGAACATACTAATATAAACTCCCAAGGCTCTAATTCTCCCAAGAAGACCATTCGTTCCATAAAAACTGTGAAAACGAAGTTTTTGATATATTATAGACATTATCAAGGGTATTTTATAACCTTTGTAAGGGAATTAGTGAATAATGAAGTACGTGCATGGTGAAGTGTATATAGAGTGGAACTAGAAATGAGACCATTTGGATTTGACCATTGCATATTTTGATAGTTAGAAATTATGACTATTGGGCATTATGACCTTTTAACATTATAACCATTGAGAATTATTACCATTGGTGATACTATTACCATCAAAATTAGAGTATATAATAGGTAATGATAATAGATCAATTATATATATTGGATAAATGATAAACTCACCTAGTAGGATCATGCCTTTTGAATCCAATTTATTAGAGTTTGTGAGGGAGGTAAAATAATTGGGGTTCAAACTTTACCAATCCCGAGAAGATCTTCAAAAATTCAGGCTTGAATAGAATCACCTATGGTAGAAGTTTAAATCAGTAGAGATCACCAACATAATAATGTTGGCTAAACCACCCCACGAGAGAAGCACTGTAATACAACTTACCCTTAGGGATGATGATGATGGGACAAGGGGTTATATAGATTCACCTTATGTAGTATTTAGGTGTGAATTATTTTATAAATACAATAGTGGTTACACTGATCCTAAATTATTATTCAATTTATCATCCGTATTTAAAATATAACATTTACATAATTAGAGGATGAATATGGTAAAATTGATTTTGGATAAAAAGACACCATAACTGTATTTTTGGAAAATATATATCTAATTAAAATACATTTTTATAATAAATTTAGAAACTAAAAAAATATTATTTTCATAAAAGGTTTATAAAAAACTATATTTATTGTTATATAAACAATAATACAATTTTATGCAATCATATATATTTTTCCTGTGGGTGAGAAACTTGACCATGTTATAAAAATCCACATTTTTCAATAAATTATTATTTTATTTAAATATAAAATTTATCATGTTTAGAAAATTATTTTGATAAAATTAAATTTATTTTTTTAAATAAACACATCAAAATGATCAAACAATGATTTTTTTAAAATTTTATAAGCTAGTTGAAATTTTGGGTAAAATGTAAAATACAATATAAATATGTGGAAAGTATTATGATTACATAATGACTTAAAAGCGATGTAATAAATACTATAAAGGAATTATTAACCAAAAATGTTTTTTCTCGTTAAAATAATTTATTTTAATGTGATATTATTTTTTTTAAAACCTATAATAAATCTCACAAAACCTAATATATATTTTATGTTTTAAAGATAATTATTTATGAATAATAATTCTTTCCATATCTAAAATATTATATATTAAATTAATCTTGGGTCATAAACCATTAAATTAATAAAATACATTACCAT
Organism: Viscum album; assembly: GCA_963277665.1. Taxonomy (NCBI): domain Eukaryota; kingdom Viridiplantae; phylum Streptophyta; class Magnoliopsida; order Santalales; family Viscaceae; genus Viscum; species Viscum album. Next base: position 436,299,954 of record OY728119.1, read on the forward strand.
TTACAAATATCATGGGCTAAATAAAACATATGTTTATAAATTAATAAAATAACCCTCCTACTTTTCTTTAAATACCCACAAATTCTCCCATTACTTTCCACTATAAAAACTTTTAGCCCAAAGTTAATCTCATTTTCCCTCTTGATAGTCTCTATAAGGAGTTTATAATGTTCTAATGATCCATTCTAAATATTTAGAAAGAAACTTTTCAATAAAGGGATTCTAATCCTCTTCATTTTTCATTAAACTATTTTATTTATAGTATAATTTCTAATTTTCAAGTTACTAAGTTTGCATAAACTTAAAATAATAACATTATTTTCCAAAAGATTTTGTATCAATGATATAATTCTATTATCTCTTATTAACCCCAATCCATCATCCATTTTGTATACTCATCATGATATCAGAATCATTCTTTGATTTTCAACGTCCCCTATTTTGTTGTGAATACCCAATCCTATTTTTATTCAATGGTATTCATATCAATATAATTTTTATGTATTGATTAGAATTCCCATTTAAGAACCTAATATTACCTTCTCATGGGTTTCAAATTTTGAAATTACCATGCCTTTAAGACCCTATAAACACAATTATTTTAATGTGAAACACTTTCTCATTTTCTTTGGGTTATTTATAAAATTATTTCTTATGATAAATGATCTATGAGGCACATATAATTTTATACATTTTAAGGGTGAACCATAATATCATTCTAATTAATTGGGTAATGTTTCCATCTCATTAGATACCATGTATAGAGTATGGGTGGTTAGAATTGCACTCTATTGTGTGTTGTCTTAGTGGCGAGACTTAACTTATGATTATGGTGTAATGCTTTATGTTTTTTCCACATTTACCAAATTTCATGATCATAGGATATCATCCGTTTATTATATGATTATTTTTTATGTTATATGATATTACTCTTTATAATACCATTCTATTCATTCTATTTTAGTAGTTATATTTCACTAACATATTTGTTCCCTTACTAGGATTTATAACTCATCCATTTCTTTATGTATGTTCCTAAGTTTTCACATGCAGTACTAAAAGGTTATTAGGATTTGTGATTCCTTTTTAGAGATAAAAATAGTGAAGATGTAGTTCATATTTATATTTTTATATTTATCTATCTAATCTCCCAAGGACACAAGACCTCTAGTTCTTTTTTTTATTTTATAAAAACATATGTTGAAAATAATGAAATAAAATATCCATGAGGTTTGGGTTGTTATATTATCATAAACTATATCTGAAAAGAGATAATGTGATATGGAGTAATTATCCCTCCATACTATTTTGAACCTGGATGTTGGAAAAAAAAACCTCAAAACATTTGGGTGATGATTTTCCTACCAACTCGGGCGATGAAGCATATAAAATCTGAATATATATTATATATCACACACAAACACTCTAATGGAAACTTCCTAGACTTATAATCATCTATACCTATATTTAATCAGGACACTGAACTACCATTCCTAATGTCTATATCTCAAACAAGAGTATAAGAAATTATATTCAATATTAATTTTTTATCATTCAAAACTTAATTAATATTTTTTCAAATTAATTTCCAAGATTAATACCTTAATCTTATAATCCAAGTGACTTTAACAACATAATTTCTTCCATTGATCTAGTATTATATCATCGCCTTTAATAAATAGGAACCATTCACATTAATTTATTGATCTATTTACCATTTCAAAAATTTTGGATACTCAAGGAATTATCTTAAGCTACCCCAAAGATTAATTCACTTTCTATGCATACAACAAAAAAGTATAATGTAGTTGGAAAACTTAATATAAAATATCTTGTAATCCATCCAAGTAAAAGAAACCACCAAACATATAATAAATGAGAAATCCTAACTCTAAACTCATATTTACCACCTCAGTGTCATCCCATACACCATTGTGAAGAATACTTTCCATCCCACCCACACTAAAATATATTATCTATATAGCCTTAGGAATCTATTCTATTAATAATAAATTTTATAACCATATTAGGTTTAGATAAAATCCCAAAAAGGATCTAATAACATAGGTCATTCACATAAAGTAACGAAATATCTTTAGTATACAAATCATTGAAATTAAGTCCAAATCATTGAGGCATTCAAACCTTCCACAAATATGAATTGGTTTTCCCAACACTAAAAAATTTTCATTATTGAACAAATAGTTTGTTACCATTTTGAATTACCCAATTAATTATACATAGGTTTAACAAAAATAAGAAACCTCTTTTCAATAACTATAAATATCAAGGAATCAATCCCACATAGTATTTGAGAATTATTTCTATACTTCATAAATATTTAAATAAGGATGCACAATAATTTTATCATTATTATTCTATTGAAATATAATATAATTTTGGATTTCCTTATTTATTTCAATAAATTAAACCATTCTAAAAAAAACAAAAAACAAACAAACACAACCAATAAATAACACACTTTAAATTAAATTAAGAGGCAACATAATTATATCATAAATCACATACGATCAATAATTCAAATCTATTATCATTTAGTAATTAATTATACACAACCCTCACTTATCATTTTATGTTTTTAATAAAGGTGAATAACTCTATATACATATGTATTTTCTTATTTCACCATAAAATTATAGCTTCTTTCTAGAAAAGATTATGTAAAAAAAATATTGAGGCATATGATAATAACTTCTCTCTCCTTGTTAATTTATAGAATATGAAAGCCAATAATCTGAACAACACCTTGTGTATTATTTCAATTTTAATCTTTGGAAATTATTACTAACAAAGATAATAATATCCCACTATATGTGTTTTTTAGAGTTGAAATAATATAACCACTACACGTGATACTACCTCTATCTCAATCCTTGATAAATAATACTAATATATTTTACAAAATTATACTATAAGAGTTTTTATAATCATATTCTTCCATTAGGTTTTTAGAATAATAATTTAATGATACTTAAATTTCATGTGATTTCTAGAATATTAAATATAATCTAAACAACATGAGATCTATTGAATATAAAATATTATCTAAACTGTATACACTAATCATCGCATATTATTTATTAATTTCATTATTATAAAACATTTATAAAAAATATTCAACATGTTGTCTTCATTAATCCAATAATTCTAGTTTATTACTATTTTATAGACAAATCTATCTATTCATCTAGAAGAATATAATTTATGACAGAATCAAACTTTCCAAAATCAAAATAGAGGTAAATTAATCCCCTACCTCTTCCAAGAAGCAGCAAGAACATTACACCAAGAAAAGGAGAGAGAGAGAGAAATGATAATCGACAAGACTAAAATTTAAGGGAGTCTTAGGTCGAATTGTAAAAGGCTTGCAAGACTTGAATAATGATTTTTGGATCAATAAATGTCAAAAAAAGAAGAAAAACACTCAAATGGGTGAGAATTAATCTATTTTTATAAAAAAGAAGTGTTTTTGGATACTTATTGAAAACTAAGTTATACTTTCCATTCATCTTATTAAATCTATTTCCATTTAATTTTCCCCATGCATATCATTTAAATCTCATAGATTCAATAATGTTAAAGATACTATTTATTATCTTCATAACAGATTTAAAGTTGCATATTTTCAATTAATGTGTTTATTTATTTTCTTTTAAATATATTTTAGATTGGAATAAAAAATAATTTTGTTTTTTTACACATAAATAGAAAACTTATGCAATAAGAGTGCATTAAGACAAGGTAACTTAATTTATCTCTACAGAAACTTGAAAGACTATGATACCCTTACATAGGTAAGGGAAACCTATGATAACTTTATATAGAAAATTAAATATATTATTGACCTTTACATAGGTTATTAATTTTTTTTACCTTTATTCTACTAAAAAAACTAGTTTTACCTTCCCATAGTAATTAAATGACCTTTTTATAGACATTAGATTACCCTCCCATAGCCAATATGAATTCCAGGTTACCTTTTAGTGAGAATGAAATCCAAACATTTCTTTACATAATGAGGGAATTAATTTCATAACTTTATGTATCTAATATAAAAAATCACTTACATTTATTCAGTGATAGACAAAACAACTTACCTACAAAAATGCCTAAAAATATGGCTATGTAAGGTTAAAGAAAATTATCTATATATGAAAAGGGGGTGTTGTGTAAGTGTAAGTTTTAATTTTAAAATAAGAAAATATTCACTAAATAAAAATATAAATAGTCATGAAAAGGGATTTATTATTATAAAAAACATTCTAAATTACATTTAAAACAATTTAAACACTTAAAAATTATCCTTAAAAACTATATAATAGTTTTAAAATAACTCTTAAAAAATTGTGAAAACTCTCCTAAGCCTTCAAACACACCAAAATGTAAAAGGAAAATATCAATACGAATCTAGTACTTTAAATTGATCCTAAATATATGGGTGAGGAGGATTATTACCACTTAGGTGAATTACAATCCATCATATTCACAAATTAGGGGTGATATAAAAATTACCCATATCTACCAACCACATTTGTTATGCACTCACATTAGGGATACTATAGAAATTACCATATCCATCTATTTTGAACTAGATATATTTGGATTAGTTACCCATAACCAACTATATATATGAATATCTAACCTATCTCATCTTAGAGTAGTGGAAGAGTTGAGGTGGATAAACAAACAAGCCATCATTATTCTCTACCTAGATCAGTGGTTTTGGAGGAACATAGTCACCAATATCCCAATCTAACCCTAGATGTAGGGTAAGGGAATGGTATATTCATAATCATAACCATAACCACAAATATCCATATTCCATAGACTATATCATCTCTCAAGGTGAGTAATAACACAAAATAAACACCCAGTCACAAATAAGGATACCCCTAATAGTTATACTAGTCATCTTATGTAGAAAAATTATAACTAAATTATCATCAATAGATCCAAACATCCCATGATTATACAATGTCACGAACCAGCCCGGGTCGCCGTCCGACCCGGCGCCCGACCCGGTCCGCGACATGGCCCGAAGGGCGTCCCCGATCCCCACGGGCTGGAAACTAGTGCCGGGCATCAAAACATGCAGTTGGGAACAATTTAGCCCAGAAAATAAAAGACATATAAACAGAAATAAACAGAACAAAACAATTAAAAACTAACAGCGGGAAAATAAAATAAAGGTAGGCAACTAGACATACCTCCAAGCGACCCCATGGGTCACCACCACACTTATAACCACGCTCGCTCGAAGAGCGATCCAAGTCAATAACCTGAAATTGAAAAGTAAAGTAGGCGTGAGCACCGAGATGCTCAGTAGGAAAGCCAAGGAATAACCACACCCTATGCCCGTACGCTTAAAAAGAAATCCAATTATGCTAGTTTGAAAATAAGACATATTAAAATAATGTTTTTTTTCTTTTCAAATCCAAATCACAAGTTGACTTTTTTTTTCTTATGAAAATCATTTCAATTCCACCATAATTTCAAAATCGATTCCAAGAGTGCATTCAACATTTCGAAAATTGCAAGAAAAGCAGTTTAGTTTGAAACGGTGTTTTTCACAATGAGACAATAAGTATGAAACAACTGAAAAGAAAGTTACATTGCTAACAACATGTCAAAAATGAGCACCATGAGTAATCCCTATAGGTATCTAGAACGAGTGGGAACCTAGAAACCTCGTACCTCGGTGAAACGTGGCTTAGAAGGCCACGACCCTCGGAAAACGTGGCTTAGATGGCCACGACCCTCCGAATTTCATATGTTTAGTTAGTGTTGTTGCGTCAATCCTACTAGACAAACCGGGACGAACTCCTGTCGTGTCATCTAGCATACTAGTCCTGGTCACCCACCTAGATACCCAGGGTTTCCCATGTGCTCTATTTCAAAGGGTGGTGAGGTTTTAAAAAAAACATATAAAGAACTACTCACCACCGTTCTCCCTCCTTAAGAGCATCCCCCTTTTTATGTTACATAACATCGCATAAGCCTCTTTATTAGGCACATATCACAAATCACATACTTAACACACACATCATGTTTCTACAACAACGGGGCATGCCTTAAGAGGGGTTTTGTTTCACTTTTTCAAACCATTCTCAAAGTGCCAGACGAGCTTAATTAAATACAATAAACACATTTCATTTTTTTGAACACAAAATCACCCAACGCTTAAGTTTCCAAAACCATTCGAAAGTTCAAATAAACAACCAAGGTACTATATATTTAAAAGCAAGCTATAAAACATGTTTAAATCTAAAAAAACCATTGGAAATATTTATTACACACTAAAATCATTGAGGAAACCACTTTTAAAGAACCATGACCATTTATGTATGTACACACATATATATAGCTTGTGAATCTCATATAAAAGCAGAAGATGCATTTAAAGAACACCAAGCAAAAATGGAAATTCTAATTAAAGATTAGGGCATAGGGGACCTACCTCAAGACACGCAGCTTTTGACGATGGTAGCCCGAGACCGCTTCACCTACACACATATACATTCTCATATATATATATATATCCTTTGATCCAGGCACATATTCCCCGCGCCATGAGGGAACATGCGCAAGGAGGATATGTATATATACATGCCTACCCATGTATATATATGCAGGCGTTTGTTGTCAACCACACGAACTCACCATGTGATGACCAACGCACTACAAGACAATTTAATAAAAACCATTTCAACACTTAAACATTCTATAAAACATTTCAGAATAACACAACACATTAATGCACCCAGACAGAACAAGATACGATGCACCCCAAGAACAATCATTTACACACATGGACACCATTTTGAAATTAGCACACTAAAAATATCTCAAAAACAAATCTGCATCAGTTACACAACCAATTAAAACAACTGCACAATCAAAGAAATCACTTTAATTATCAAACACGCCACTACCTGAATTTATTAAACAAATTCCACACACGTTGCGTGACTTTAAGCAACAACAATATTCCCACTATTTACCCAAAACAATTTTCACCCTTAATAGTTATTTAATAAAACAATTCAAATTTTCATAAATAATTTTTTAAGAGTAAAACGCCGCTTTACACACTAGACCGACCCAAACTCCCCTCACATAACCACAGGCACACAACGCCACCTCAAGAACCAAATCTGCATCACACACATGATTAAAGAAACCACCAGAAAAACTTCCCGACCCATTTGAAAATATGTCACACAACCAAAACAGCAAGTACACATACTATGACAACACGCTACTAAACATATTTCAATTCATAGTAAACATAAAAGAGAAACAAATTTGTGCCACCCAAATTAATTAAACAACAATCTAAACTGATTAAAATTAAAAATTAATTAATCAAATAACAATTGAACCTGGAACCACCTACCTCGAATGTAGAAAAACTTCACAACATGATGCGCAAACCCCGATCACGCACCAAATTCGCCGCAAACAACTCAAATGAGCTCTAGTGTCAAAACATAAATACAATTTCACCAAAATTGAACCAAAGAAACACCAAACCATAACATGAAAACCTACCGAAAAAAGAATCAACAAACTAAAGAAGAACGCACCTTCGACAAGGGTGCGAAGAGCTGGACGAAGCTTAAAGAAAGCTGCCAGGGGTGTGAAGCACCAGAAAATCAGGCCGAGAGGGAAGAAGTGAGGGTGGTCCGGCTGAGCAAGGGAAGGCGCGCGGGGGGTCCGACCGTTCGAGCAAGAAGAGGACGGAGAAGCTGGTCTGGCGAGTCGGGCACGACGTGGGGAGACGTAGCCGGATCGCATGGGGGGCTGGCCAGGAGGCCGCGCCGCACACAAAGCCAAGGGGAGATGGCCAGAAGGTCGCGCCGCACAGGGGTGTCACGCCGGAGGAAGCATGCGCTGGAGGAAGCCACGCCGGAAGAGGTGGTGTGTTGGTCTGCTGCAACGCCGGAGGGAAGTGAGGGGAGGGGTCTTGCGGCCGCTAGGGTTAGGGGGGGTCTTGTGCGGGAGGAGGGAGAGAGGGGAAAAGGGGAGCGCATGGGTGGTAAAAAAAATTAAAGTGAAAAAAAAGAAATGAAATATAATAAAAAGAAAATGAAGAAAATAGAAATAGAATAAAAAGAAATTGAAAACAAAATAAAACCGAAAAAGGAACATAGGCCATAAAAAATAATAAGTTAATAATTCTATAAATATAAATTATTTTAACATCCATGACCAAATTAAAGTATAAATTTAAATAATAACAATCACAACAATATTATTATTATTATTATTATTATTATTATTATTATTATTATTATTAAGATAACTCTTACACAATCTTATTTTATTTGTTCATTATTTTGTTTTATGAACACTTCAATGTTTAACCTGTTAATCACTTAATTAACCATGTACCGGGTAGGGCGCACGAACAACTGATGAAGCCATGCGGCTTCGCCCGTTCCTTGTCCGCGCACCAGACTCTACCAAGTCAAAACACTCATGTACCATCAAAACGTAAAAACTCGAGTCGGGTTTGGCAATGAGCACGTTCATGTGCAAGGTCACGCACCTGAAAAAAAAACACATTTAATAATAAAACATCGTCCAAAATACGATTTGGCGCTACGCACGGTCGCGCGTACGGACGCACACCTGTATAAGATCCCAAACCCCTTCTAAACTAGAACCAATTCAAACCGCAACTCAAAAGAAAGACTAGAAATAATTAAATGAAAATAAAGTATGGTCGAGGTGTGACAATTCTCCCCACCCTGACACTTTCTGCCCCCAGAAAGTCCCAAAATACCAGGTCAACCAAGGGTTCCAAGAAAGGCCGCGAAGATGCTTAAAACAAAACCTCAATCGCCCAAAGACCGAGCATTTAAAATGTCGATGACCTGAAACATCAAAGATATCAAAACCAGAATCACCAATCAAAATGAACAACAACATGGAATTCACCTTGAAACACAACCACAACATGGAACACCCCGACCCCTAACGTAGGGATCATCAGTACCACTAGAGATCTCCAAGAACGCTCGTCAAGCGACCCACTACATAAGCTATCCAACCAACATGGTCGAGGTTGGGCGGAGCAGAAGCAAGGGGTTGCTCCGCCAAGCGAACTTTGAAAACAGAGCCTTCCACAAGCTCGTCTTATGGTGGTCTCCCCACCATATTAGGGTTCTCGGCAAACATTTATTCTTCAAACCAAAACGACTCCCAAACCCAGACAACTCTAACACTGGATTGACCCTCAGAGTTCCCTATGTTGAACTAACACAAGATGGGATATCGGCGAGACCCGCACAGGGTCTCCCCACCATTTTAAAATTTCGTAACACCACGAAACCCACGCGGGCATTCCTAGTTTACTTTTAGCAATACCGATTGAACCCTTCATTGTGAACCCGCCACACGGGCCGACCCGCACTGATCATTCCTACAGTGGACAACACTCTTCCACGTGAGATAGCTTTCATAGCAGAAACCCCTAACCAGGAGATGAACCAGACAGGCACACAACATTTCCACAAGACATGAGTATCTCCGACCGCAAGAGGGTTCACGAAGCACACCCACTAGATTTACAAGAATATGGGTTTTTCCGAACCTCTTTAATGCCCAAGAGGAAATACCATAAAATAAGACCATGACAAGTAGACAAGGGATCCATTCCCCTGACAACAAGAATGACGCCTTCGTAGAGGGTACCACAACAGGGAAATTTAAGTTTTCCCCGTCCCGACATTGTGGACTAAAGTCGGACCAAGCCCGTCCCACGTCTGACGAGTCCTGACTGCGCGCAAGCTTCACCTCGAGACCTATGGCTGGGGCACTGATGTCTGAAGCATCTCCAGCCTCGCAGTCACAAGCTGACCACTTCTAACTGGAACTTCCTCCACTGGAAAAGCAGCCTGCATACTTTTCCTCGTGTCTCGCGTGGCCACTCAATTAACATACCAATTTAGAATTGCAGCGAACGACCTAGAGTGTCTAACTTACCACACTAGAGATAGGAGGTTGAGCGGTCTGTCCGACACGCAACACGAACTAATGGAAGGAGCACTCCACGAACAAGTCCCTTTGGTTCACACTCTTCATCAAATGAGAGACCTACTCTTACCACAATATAAGCAGGACCAAAAACTTGTACTTTTTTTTGACCGATGATTCCACACTACTTCTAGGGCACTTGGAACTAGCTCATCGGAAACTTCAACACACCTCCTTTTCCGTATGTTAACTGGTCGAGAACCTACAAGATCAACCAATTTCCCTCACCTTGACTTCCTTAGGTACAATCATGGAATGAGGCTTGTCTTGAGGATTGCTCACGACGTCCCCATTTGCAACGAAAATGGAACGATCACCATTCAATAGTTTAGTCCCGCTCCACCAGATGTACTCGAGAAAATCTTACATCCGCACAACATTTGAAGTTCCTTCAAAACCAGAGACACTTCTAACTTTCCCAAATCACTCAACGACATCCAACTGACATCGACTTCTATGAACAGTTGATGCCACTGAGCAGAACCCAACTCTGCCACTCCACTGAGAGTCTGGGTCGGGCCAAGAACTGAGAGAGACCTGCTGGAACCCATGGAACGTTTCTAGGGGCACATCCCATACAAGAAACACAAAACAACCTTCCACAAATCCAAACACATCACAAAACAAACACCAACATTCCAGAAACAAATCCAATAATTCCAATTTAAAACATCAATTCATTTTCAAAGAAAAACACTCACTTGAAAAACCAAGCACCGCACAACAAGCCCAAAAGCTATTTTGAAAATCCATCTTTACTCTAAACGAAATGTTCTTTTTTTCTGTTTTCAAAACCATTTGTGCACAAAAACCCATTTTAAAAAAGGCCCACTTTTTAGGAAACAAGAAGCAAACTTAGAGATCAATCAACCACCACTGATATTCCATGGTGCCTCACAAATATGCATTCTCATGCCACTCAGGCACCCATCCACATGATTCATCTACTAGCCATTAATCAAGTCCACACGCACATGCGAGTACCCATAGGAATACCACTGGAATGAAACAAGGTTACCCCGCTTTCAAAAAAAACATTCTCAATATCCGAAAATACCTTTTTTTCAAACCATTTCAAAAATTCAAGGAAAATTTCAAGAATGGTTTCCATTTCTAAAACAGCTCATTTCAATTTCAGATGACCCAAAACATCCCTTTAGAAATTCAACGTTGAAAAATCAACGCCAAATTCCAAAAACATGGTCCAAGAGAAACGCACCCCAAATATCATGTCAACCGCAAATAAGAGCAGCAGCAAAGTCCGCTTCACTTTTTAAAGGAAAACAATTTCACGTCAATCCCAAAATTGAAGCAAGATATCAGGAACGTTAAACACCTGGGTGGAGGACTAGTGGTCGTGTCTAACCCGACTACATGGTTTAGCAGACCATGCCCTGGGTAAGTAACAACCACTAGGAGTGTCGAACCGCACTCTCGGGCATCACATGGGTCGCTACTCCATGTGAGACCGCGCGCAGTACCTATTTACTCCTATTGTCATCCCCCATCCACAAAGACCAAAACCAAAACATAGATCCCGGACTGCCCCTAGTTACTCGAGGATCGGAACGAGCAAGAGTTCGCGACGCTCTTCCCGCACCTACCACTCGAGTACCGACAATCCTATCTCCGATCTACCTGATACCCCAAATAACAAGAACAAAACCTGCTCTGATACCATTTTGTCACGAACCAGCCCAGGTCACCGTCCGACCCGGCGCCCGACCCGGGCTGGTTCGTGACATACAAAGTAAAAAATAATTCAATGAAAAATAATCTCAGTTATTGAATTATTCTTCTAGCCACCAAAAATTATAGTTGATACTAATTTCTTCATAGAAGACATTTTTACATCATCAGAAGTAATCCAGGGTACTTTTTTCATGTTATATATACAATGACTATTTACGTGAATCGTTATCATAAATATTCCTCCATTAATTTTTTAAATTCTTGTTTACCATTACCTATTTTAATCTTCATTATTCAAAAAAATCACAAAAAACTTTTTATTCATTCATTATTAGATCATACCACCTGAGGGAATACCCATCCTCAATGTTATATTAATATTTCATTCAAATTGTTGACTCATAACGTTAGTTACCATTTAAAAACATTATAATTATATTCATTGTGTTGCTACACCCATGAGGTTATTTGTTTGTGTAGACCTATATTATAATGTTAGGTGGTCACTGAGACTTTACTAGTGATAATTTGGATTGTGCATTGATCAAGAGGTTAAGAGTTTAGGATCATATCACCCATTAAGGGGGTATTATTTCCTACTTTAGGATAGTCCTATAGAGTTATGATATATTCATGAATATTTCCAAAATCATAGTTAAAGACTAGTTACCAACATGATAATTATCAATCAAAAACATGAATATATGTGAAAAATATGTATATATCAAAGGTTTTATTTTTTTACTATCTAGTGATTATATTATGGTTTAAATATATACATTGGGGCGATCATGAATTTATCTTTGTCCAAGAAGGTAGTATGTGTTGTGGAGTTGGTACTGGTCCCATGAGAGAGGAATATTATATATCCTTATAAATTGAATTAGATCCTATATAGTTTTATTCCACTTAACTGGACACATTGTTCCTTTTTAATACATGTCATAAGGACCGATGTGGTGCCTTTTAAGGTTATGTACCCTTGACCAAGTGAGGTGAATTTTAAGGAAATTTTTCCTAGACCTATGGGGTGTTGGAATTGTAATTCGAAGAGTCATTTTATGTCTCCTAGTTAGTATGAATTGAATCTCACATAGTTTGGATTTCATAGTTTATGGTCATGTGACAAGACCAATCTACGTTGTTTAACATCATAGGATAAAAACATACACTATATAGTTTAAATTTATATAGTTATGAATACTAGTAAATTTTTTCCTAATAATAGCTAGTGTTTAATATATGTATGAGTGACCCTTTTTTTAATATCTATTTTGTTAGTTACTTGATAGGAGAACCTATGGTTGGGTTAATTCTTTGTAGGAGGCCCATATATATTAGTCTACACCTATATCTGTTGGAAACTAGATAAGGAAGGGAGACTAGAAAAGTTAGGGCTTATAGCCAATAGGAGGCCCAAATATGATAATTTAGCCCCCTATTAATTGGTAACTTAGCAAGGGAGATGGAAATGTTTTTAGCTTACACCTAGTATGAGAACTATAGATAGTGGTTTGGATCAATTTATCTTAGGTAGTTGACCTAGGTGTAAGAAATGGTTTGAAAAGTGACCTATTACCTATAATATGGTATCTTTAGGAAGTGACATGAGATAGGTTTAATCCTTCATGGTCACACAACATTAGGAATAGATCAATGTGCCCCTTTGGAAGGTACTACTTTTCATAGAATTAGGGTCCTATGACAAGGGTAGAATAGTACGCAAAGGGACTTGGTTAAAGGAAACTCATAAAGGGATTCACATGTGTATCCCTCTATAAAGTATTATTTGAAAGAGTCCTTCATGGAGTGGGATTTGAGGGGGACCTTTTTGAACAAGTCTTTATAAGAGTAATTTGGGAAGTGGGATCCCCATGAGTGATTCATTAAGAAACCCTCAAAGTATTCCTTCATAGAGAACATGTGCAGACGGATTCATGAGATTTCAGTGTAGGGGTTTTTTATTTTGAATCTATTTCATGGTGTTATTCCTCTTTTTTATCTTGATGAATCTTGGTAAATAACCTAAGTTTTAGTTCTCAATAATGTTATTTCTTCATGAACAAAGGGATCATTGATAGGGATATTTTATCTTTATCAATGTGGCAAGGCCTCTCTAAAAATGAAAAAGTTCCATTTTTCTCAAACTAAAGTCCATGTATTTATAGCTAATATTTTCCAAGAATATTTGGTTGTGTAAGAAGAATGTAGTTACCTTAGGGTACCGAACTATGAATGATTATTTCTTGGAAACCGTAAATGAGATTCAAATAAAAGGGAAATAAATGGATATAGAGGAGTACTTTCTATCACCATAAACATCACCCTATTATTAAGGATATCTATGTCCAGGAAGGCAGACCACACACTCACCATAAACTATTTCTATCCATGAAGGGATTAAACGAACGTGAAGGAATGTTCTATTCACATCACAAATCATAACAACCCTACTTTTTATTACATATTAATTAATGATTTATTACATAAAATTATACATAATAAAACCTACAAGATCAATAAGTCTAGTGTATTTTGTAATTAGGTACATTACATAACATCTTAAAACAATGAATATTTCATCTTTATTGAAAACCTCCTTAAAATTATCATAATATTCCTTTATACTTAAAACAACATGGGATAACCTAGGGAAATACATAAAAAATGGGTGAGATGTAAAGGCCATTAAGGGAATAAACATGGAATTACATGAAAAAAATAATATATGTTAGAAAATAGGTATATTAATGGGGCATAAAAAGAGTAGTAATGATAAACACGAATAATGAGACACGATATAGGATGATCATCAAAAAGGAAACATGGGAAATGCAACAACAACTTAAAACACTGCATCATAAACATAGTTCAAGGATAACTTCCAAGAAATCATGATAGAAAATGTCCCATAAAGTAATCAGGTTCACTTCCAGGCTGAACATGACATCTCATGAGACTAAACATATAATTCCCCAGCCTTAAACCTTACTTAATCTTGAGTTATTACAAGATTACACATTGAGAATATTTTCAGGTTTAGAGTTTTAGATAATTAGATCATAAAACTTGCATTACATTCCACATTTAAACAAAGTGGTTACATAAAGATAGTATTCATTTTTTCCCATCAACGGAAACATATTTAAAATAAAACATGGATTCTTTCTTGAAACTTCCTTGACACTATCATCATATCATATACCCTTCCCTTGACCTGTGAAAAACATTTCAAAAAAACTTGGTATGAGCATAAAAAGCTCAGTAAGGGATATAAAAACATGGAAAAGAAACATGAGTACATGTATACATAAGAATGAAATCATACTTTACCCATAAAACATAATCACTTTAACATAACTCATAAAATCATGAATAAATCATAGAAATTATAATTCATAAAGGTAAATTGAGGCATTCATAACATTCTTACGTAGGGAGTAACCCTCTTGGTTACGTTTGGAATACCCATTACAGTATATTCCCTAAATATCTTCGGAGAAACCATAAAGTTTCACTCATTCGCGTTACGCAATGCATTGGAGAGCTATATCGGGCTCACCCGCCCTTAGTTTATCACAGAACCACCCGTCTTCATAATAATTCCCAATAACCACAACATAATCGTATCACATAAAACATGCATAAAGGAAACATAACATTTACATCTTTCAATCACAAGATATCAATACAATACATTGATATAAAAACATTATGAAAACCATTTTCTATACCAAAATAAAATAAAAGTAAAACATGGTATTTATTTTTCTTTTAAAAAAAGGTATGGCTTGTAGAGGAAGCCAAAACTCAAATAATGGTCACGGCGGCGGAGAAGTCGTTGTCGCCGCATACGTACGACAAAAACATTCCCTTTTGTCGTTTAGTAAACGCTTCGTATAAAAAAGATTCCTTTTGAATAAACATAAAAGTCAAAGGGGTTTATACACTGTATAAAAGAAGGCTGTGTATAAAACAAAATATGCCTCAATGAAAGGAGATTGAGACGAAGTCCCATACAAAGACGGTATCCTTGGATTAAGGATAAATCAATTACATAATTATGTGTGACAAACTAATACACCAAATATAAGTGGATATTAAGTGTAAAACAATCAGAGGTTATTCACACATATTCATAGAACAACATATTCAAGGAGTACAAGCTTATCCCAAAGAAACAAAATTGGGTTAAGAAGTTCCCTTGCAAAAATTTGACAGCCTAACGACGTCACTACAAAAATTCAGAAAATGAGTTGATGAGAGATAAAAAGGGTATCTCATCACATGGACATAAAATTTAAATCAATAAGGATATAGAAGAACATATACCAACATAATATTATGTGAATTAAAAGACATAACAAAATAAGTCTTTTAAAAAGAGGAGGGTGAAAGGTTCCCTTACCGACATGGGTATTTTTCAAAACATACGCCCCGTGAGAGAAGGACAATAAAACATTGATGTAAATACTCATAAATTAAAGTATATCACACAATGAGTAATATAATGGGCAGTACATACACCACTCAAAGTAAATTGTGCAAATATAGCATAAATCTCACGAGAATAAAAGTGAGATGAAAAATCCCTTACGAAAACTCGGCAGCCTAACGACGCCACTTAAAACTTTAAAAATGGATTGATGAGAGAGAATAGGGTCTCTCATCATATGAAGATAAAAATTAAAGTAATAGTAATATAAAATATCATCCCAATCACAAGAAATATGAGCTTAAAAGGAATGAAATAAAAGAGTGTACTTAAAAAGAAAGAGAGGAGTAGGATCCCTTACCTCAAGTCCAACTTGTCTTGTTCGTTTCTTTATATTCCTGAATAATAAACTTTGGTCAATTTATAATTGCCTAAGGACCTCCTTTAAATATTATTATTCAGTTCATATCACATATTATAATGCTATAATAATTGTTTAATAATTTTAAATCATATCAGACGTTTTTGCCGATGTTTGGTACATGAGTCAAAAGTGAACTTGTTTGAAAAATGATTGTCCATGTAGTTATAAGTAAATAATTTCCAGAATAGTATTAACGATTAAAATATCATATATATCCAGTAAATATTCATTTTATACTATTCCATATCATTTGGAGATAAAAAATTAAAAGCACCGTTCATGGAGACGGTAGGTCGTACGTACGCATGAACGCTACTTTCATTTTTTCTTTGTCATATTAACGGAATTAAAAATAAATGATATATATATATATATATATATATATTATAATTCAAGTATAATATATATGTTATATAGGTCACATATTTTCATTAATTTCATTCTTTATACGTTCCATGTATTGCATGTACGAGTCACATCACTTGAGGGGGCGGTAGTCCACACTTCCTCATATGAAATTATCGCATTTACACAACATGAAAAGAATAAAGGTATGGTTTAAATATAAAATACAGAAGCATATAGTAAACATAAATACCATATATATCATATATAAAATACAGTGAGATCATAATGGCCACCTTTAAAGGTGTTAAAAGAATATTGAACAATCATCGTTTCGTGAGGCAGAAAATCGCCAACCACAGAAACAATATGTTCTTTAACCATTAGAAGAAGTTGTGTGTAATTGTCGCTTGAATCCTTATTATAACAAAATACTAGTATATTTAAGATACTATAGTTGTTACAAAATAAATGAATAAAAATAGTTTAGGGGGTTGGAGAAGCAAAATAAAACAAAAGGACACAAGTGAAGACATTACTTTAAAATCGGGTAACTCCCTTTGGTTTGAGCTAAAAGGCTTCCTTGGGAAGACTTCTTCCCAAAGTGAGGCTTCAAGAAGTTAGAGAGGGATGTGGAGAGACAAAATGGGCAGGGGTTGGCCGAGCCAAATTCTTTGGAAGTGTGGGTAATGAGGTAGAGGTGGAGGCCTTTTATAAGAGGAGAGGAGGGGCACTCTTGGAAAGTATAGAAATGTTACTTTATTTTAGAATGAGTTTCGGATTTTAATGGTCCCAAATTGATGTGTTTAGAGGATAAAGTGATAAGGGTTCTAAATCCACCCATAAAATATGTTTTTTACATGTGTAGGTCTTATATTTTACATTATCTTTCCATTTTATTTAAATCGTTAAATAATGATGTCATCGCTGCATCATCATGATGTCATACATAATTTAATTTATTTAATGTCTAAAAATTATAAAAAAAAATACTATGATTTAGGAAATATGTTTATCTTTTCATTGATTATTTATAGTAAAAAATCTGACTTGTGTAACCCCATGTAATATTTTTTTAGTAAAACATCTCATGTTTGTGTCATTTTTTACTTTAGCATTAAATAAAAAGATATTTATGTCATTTTCAAACCGAAGTGGCTCTATGGGGTCCTCAAGTTGACCCATGGGTTTTCTCGGTCGGCCATGACACATCCAATGAGGGTAGTACATGTGTCTAGGTGATTTCATTTTATTAAAACATTATTCTTACCTTAAACTACACTAATTACCTCTAATCGCGATTAAAAACTTAATAAGTTACAATTCACCAAAAAATTATTTTAATCCCATTGAACCACATTTTACTTCTTAATGAAAACCATGTATGTCGGATTTTTGAAATTCAAAACACAAAGATGGAAAAATTTCATTTAAACAGAAAAATCAGTTTTTATAAGTACCACTTAGTGGTTTCACTATTCATCAAAAATTGAAGTTTTTTAGAAAATTACCAAAAGTTCACCCTAAGCTATATTTGATATTCCAAATTCAATAATTATGTCTATTTTACAAAATTCAAAACATATAAGTTGAATTAATTAATTTAATAATTAATTCCCACTGTCAAAACAAATAGCGTGTTTTTATGAAACAAAATGTATCAAAAGATTGACACTAGTTTAAGTCTGATTTCAAAGTGAAATTAATTCCAACGACCACTATTGGATTAAATGGTAAAAATATATTCTAATTTCACTTTAAAACCAATTTAAAAGATAATATAATCATATATATAAATTAGATTAAAAGTGGTTTTGAATTAAAATACAACATTTTTCACTATTCATTAAAAATTGAACTTTTTCGGAAAAATACCAAAAATTTACACAAAGTAAATTTTGATGTCCCGATTCTAAAGAAAAATTTTATTTTGTCAAATATAACAGATAAAATTTTCAAAAAGGTGGATTTAAAAGAGGTTCGCCATCAAAAGGCGGTTAATCAACCTTTTAAAGAATATTAGAATGTTTACGCTTAAAATTGGATTCATTTGCATTTTTAATCCTCTAACATTTATTGTAAAAAGTAAAAATATTTTACAAACATATATAATAATTTTGTAGTTAGTTCTGTTCATTCCCACTATTACAATGGCTAGGTGTTAACTACTATTTAAAATAATATTATTTTATTATTAGAGTGAAACGTAAGATTCCCAATAATCTCGTTGCGTGTTGGGTATGCCATCAAGCATAACATCCCCTTTTAAAGTAATATTAATATTTTATTCACAAATATAAAAATTTCATATTCTTTATTTACCTGGGGTGTTACATCCTTCCCCCCTTTTGGGAATTGCGTCCTCGCAATTTTAAAATTGATCTTGGAAACATCCTTGAAAGTCCCACATCGGAACAAGAGTTAGTAAAACAATCACTTTAAAATAAAGAAAGATAAGTACAGAGGTCACCCGAGTTAACCCATACTAGGATTCCATGTAGGAAAACATGGACATGGAGGAGAAAACATAGGGTCATGTTCTGATGGAGAGTGATAGAAAACATGTTTAGGAGAAAGTTAACCACAAGAAAATCACAAACTTGTGATGGGTTAAACGATATTCGATTCCCCAGTAGGAAAAGTTAATAGACAACATTTTTTTTAAGTTACTTTTTATTGAGGAATTTATTCATAAGGAAACATAAACATTTATCATGTTGACTTTCAACTTTTATTATATTCCTTACACAAACTCATATTTTCTCCAAAAGACGAGTATTTAGGAAGACTTGTTCACATTAAGAGTACTATAATAAACTTCTAGAGAATCACCTAATCAAAAAAAGAGAACTATATACTTCCCATGTCTTTAGACTTTAACCAAAACCGAAACCAAAAAGGTTAGTACAAGATTAGATAATCCAGAAAAGGATAACCCATTATAAAAAAAAAATCTATTCTTAATCTCCAAAATTTGTCCAACAAAACCCAAAGTTCAACGAGGACCATTCGATAAACAATTTTTCAATAAAATTCTTCAAAGTAAACCAAACTAAGGTTGAAACCCAAATATTTTAAGGATTTAATCACAATTTCTTACAAGGTACAAATTAACTTTTATCTCCAAATAACATCAGTTGCTCTTAAATTCTCATATTGAAAAATAATTAACCTAATCACATATCCTCCATGATAGGTTAATCATTTCCATAGATAACCCCAAAACTAACTTACTCTTGATTCCTAAAATCATATAACTAAAAAAAATTATTCAAACTAACCAGGGACTTCACGTAGTCCAGTGGTAGGCGATAAATACCAGTTGCACTTTGGTTGTGGGTTCGATTCCCGCAGCTTTGCCCGATGCGACGGGTTGTCACACGGTCTGCGTGTTGTCCTTTTTCCAAAACTATATAATTCTCAAATAATTCCCCAAAAAGAGATAAAATCATCAAAAATAACCATAACATAATTTAACCTTAATTTTATCTCATTCCTTTCACTTCCATCATAACATATAGTAACCAATAATTACCTCAAAAGTAAGGATCATATAAACCCAAATGGTTCTTTATAACTATGTCCACAAAAGAACAGATAACTATTCCTTGAATAAAATTTTCATATATTAAACATCAGGGTTACACATACTATAAAAAGTCTTCTAATGTAACCCCATGATCAAAAGAGACTTAATACTCTTAATAATTTCACCATAACTCTTGGAGCCCTTATATGTTGACTTCTTACTCACTCAACATTCTTCATGATCCATTAACCATTACTTTCCAACATATTCTGAAATACTTATTTCCTACAAACAAAATCATGAATCATATCCTAAGATTCCAAAATAGGAAAACAAAAGTTATGAAATAATACATACCTTTGATTGGTCATTGTCAGTTTCTTCATCCTCAATCGGAATGGCATTAGGTATTAGTAAACGAATATTTTCACGATCTTGGTGATCCCATTCACGAAACTTCTTCATAGGACATGTGTTTTCATAATGACCATGCACACCACATTTAAAACATTAAATTGATCCCTCAAAAAGAACTTCTTTCCCTTTCCTCGAGTCAACTGGATGCTTCCTTTTTCCATGGAAGGTTCTTGCTTTATGGCCTTCATTTCCACATCTATAGCATATTTCTCTCACTTTGAAACATTTTCCTAGGTGTTTCTTTCCACATCTTTGACACATAGGTTTTTGAACACACTTACCTTTATGATTATTACCTGTATTTCCTTAGGGATTTTTTCACGTATATATGATGCCTTAGAGAAATCACTAAGGTTTAGGTGGTCAATCATGACTCCAGATAGTTGGTTGAGGATAAACACAAGAGTTCTCATGCAGCTCCCATATCACTCAGTTGCTTTCTCAAAAAACTGTCAATGTTTCCTTCACATCCACTGTTACTTTGGTGCCTGCTAGATCCAGTCATTTACTAAAACCAAAAAGGTCAGTGTGAGTATATCAACAAAATCATCATGTACTAATGAGGAAGATAAACACTAAGATATACTTACTCATTCACTTTATATAAAACTAGGACTCTTTATGAAATCCTAACCATTATGGTAATGTCACTTATGCTTAAATAATACCCTAACCTCTAAAGTTATCTAAACCGACATCTAATACCAACTATAAGGCCCCAGCCTTAAACCTTACTTAATCTTGAGTTATTATAAGATTACACATTGAGAATCTTTTCAGGTTTAGAGTTTTAGAGAATTAGATCATAAAACTTTCATTACATTCCACATTTAAACAAAGTGGTTACATAAAGATAGTATTCATTTTTTCCCCATCAACGAAAAAATATTTAAAATAAAACATGGATTATTTCTTGACACTTCCTTGACACTATCATCATATCATGTACCCTTCCCTTGACCTATGAAAAACATTTCAAAAAAACTTGGGATGAGCATAAAAAGCTTAGTAAGGGATATAAAAACATGGAAAGGAAACATGAGTACATGTATACATAAGAATGAAATCATACTTTACCCATAAAACATAAGAACTTTAATATACCTCATAAAATCATGAATAAATCATAGAAATCATAAGACATTAAGGTAACTTGAGGCATTCATAACATTCTTACGTAGGGAGTAACCCTCTTGGTTACGTTTGGAATACCCATCATAGTATATTCCCTAAATCTCTTCGGATAAACCTTAACGTTTCACTCCTTCACGTTACCCAAGGCATTAGAGAGCTATATCGGGGTCACCCGCCCTTAGTTTATCACAAAACCACCCGTCTTCATAATAATGCCGAAGAACCTCAACATAATCGTATCACATAAAACATGCATAAAGGAAACATAACATTTCCATCTTTCAATCACAAGATATCAATACAACACATTGATATAAAAACAATATGAAAACCATTTTCTATACCAAAATAAAAGAAAAGTAAAACATGGTATTTATTTTTCTTTTAAAAAAAAGGTATGGCTTGTAGAGGAAGCCGAAACTCAAATAATGGTCACGGCGGCAGAGAAGTCGTTGTCGCCGCATACGTACGACAAAAACATTCCCTTTTTTCATTTAGTAAATGCTTCATATAAAAAAGATTCCTTTTGAATAAAATTAAAAGTCAAAGGGGTTTATACACTGTATAAAAGAAGGTTGTGTATAAAACAAAATATGCCTCAATGAAAGGAGATTGAGACGAAGTCCCATACAAAGACGGTATCCTTGGATTAAGGATAAATCAATTACATAATTATGTGTGACAAACTAATACACCAAATATAAGTGGATATTAAGTGTAAAACAATCAGAGGTTATTCACACATATTCATAGGACGACATATTCAAGGAGTACAAGCTTATCCCAGAGAATTAAAATTGGGTTAAGAAGTTCCCTTGCAAAAATTTGACAGCCTAACGGCGTCACTACAAAATTCAGAAAATGAGTTGATGAGAGATAAAAAGGGTATCTCATCACATGGACATAAAATTTAAATCAATAAGGATATATAATAACATATCCAAACATAATAGTATGTTAATTAAAAGACATAACAAAATAAGTCTTTTAAAAAGAGGAGGGTGAAAGGTTCCCTTACCGACATGGGTATCTTTTGAAACATACGCCCCATGAAAGAAGGACAATACAACATTGATGTAAATACTCATAAATTAAAGTATATTACACAATGATTAATATAATGCGCAGTACATACACCACTCAAAGAAAATTGTGGCAAATGTAGCATAAATCTCACGGGAATAAAAGTGAGATGAAAAATCCCTTATGAAAACTCGGCAGCCTAACGACGCCACTTAAAACTTCCAAAATGGATTTATGAGAGAGAATAGGGTCTCTCATCATATGAACATAAAAATTATAGTAAGATTAATATAAAAGAACATCCCAATCACAAGAAATATGAGCTTAAAAGGAATGACATAAAAGAGTGTACTTAAAAAGAAAGAGAGGAGTATGATCCCTTACATCAAGTCCAACTTGTCTTGTTCGTTTCTTTATATTACTGAATAATAAACTTTGGTAAATTTATAATTTCCTAAGGAACTCCTTTAAATATTATTATTCAGTTCATATCACATATTATAAGGTTATAATAATTGTTTAATAATGTTAGTTCATATCAGACATTTTTGCCGATGTTTGGTACATGAGTCAAAAATGAACTTGTTTGAAAAATGATTGTCCATGTAGTTATAAGTAAATAATTTCCAGAATATTATTAATGACTAAAATATAATATATATACAGTACATATTAATTTTATACTATTCCATAACATTTGGAGATAAAAAACGAAAAGCACCGTTCATGGAGACGGTAGGCCGTACGTACGCATGAACGTTACTTTCATTTTTTCTTTTTTCATATTAACAGAATTAAAAATAAATGATATATATATATATATTATAATTACATTATAATATATATGTTATATAGGTCATATATTTTCATTAATTTCCTTCTTTATACGTTCCATGTATTGCATGTACGAGTCACATCACTTGAGGGGGCGGTAGTCCACACTTCCTCATATGAAATTATCGCATTTACACAACATGAAAAGAATAAAGGTATGGTTTAAATATAAAATACAGAATCATATAGTAAAAATAAATACCAAATATATCATATATAAAATACAGTGACATCATAATGGCCACCTTTAAAGGTGTTAAAAGAATATTGAACAATCATCGTTTCGTGAGCCAGAAAATCGCCAACCACATAAACAGTATGTTCTTTAACCATTAGACGATGGTGTGTGTAAGTGTCACTAGAATCCTTATTATAACAACATCCTAGTATAATGAAGATACTGGATTTGTTACAAAAGAAATTAATAAAAAGATTTTAGTGGGTTGGAGAAGCAAAATAAAACAAAAGGACACAAGTGAAGACATTACCCTAAAATCGGGTAACTCTCGTTGGATTGAGCTCAAAGGCTTCCTTGGGAAGACTTATGCCCAAAGTGAGGCTTCAAGGAGTTATATAGGGATGTGGATAGAAAAAATGGGCAGGGTTTTCCTGAGACAAAGGCTTTGGATGTGTGGGTAAGGAGGTAGAGGTGGGGGCCTTTTATAAGAGGAGAGGAGGGGCACTCTTGGAAAGTAAAGAAATGTTACTTTATTTTAGAATGAGATTCGGATTTTAATGGTCCCAAATTGATGTGTTTCAAGGATAAGGTGATAAGGGTTCTAAATCCACCCATCCAATAGGTTTCGGACATGTGTAGGTCTTAGATTTTACATTATCTTTCCATTTTATTTAAATCGTTAAATAATGAGGTCATCGCTGCATCATCATGATGTCATAAATAATTTAATTTATTTATTGTCTAAAAATTATAAAAAAAATACTATGATGTACGAAATCTTTTTAGATTTCCATTTATTATTTATAGTAAAAAATATGACTTGTATAACCTCATGTAAAAAGTTTTTTAGTAAAACATCTCATGTTTGTGTCATTTTTTACTTTAACATTAAATAAAAAGATATTTATATCATTTTCCAACCAAAGTGGCTCCATGGGGTCCCCAAGTTGACCCATGGAATTTCTTGGTCAGACATGACACATCCAATGAGGGTAGGACATGTGTCTAGGTCATTTCATTTTATTAAAACATTATTCTTACCTTAAATTACACTAATTACCTCTAATCGCGATTAAAAACTTAATAAGTTACTATTCACCAAAAAAAATATTTTAATCCCATTGAACCACATTTTACTTCTTAATGACAACCATTTATGTCGTATTTTTGAAATTCAAAACAAAAAGATGGAAATTTTCATTTAAACAGAAAAATCAGTTTTTATAAGTACCACTTAGTGGTTTCGCTATTCATCAAAAATTGAAGTTTTTCAGAAAATCACCAAAAGTTCACCCTAAGCTATATTTGATATTTTGGATTAAAAAATGATGTCGATTTTACAAAATTCAAAACATATAGGTTGCATTAATTAATTTAATAATTAATTCCCGCTGTCAAAACAAATAGCGTGTTTTTATGAAACAAAATGTATCAAAAGATTGACACTAGTTTAAGTCCTATTTCAAAGTGAAATTAATTCCAACGACCACTATTAGATTAAATGGTAAAAATATATT
Source organism: Viscum album (assembly GCA_963277665.1). Lineage (NCBI taxonomy): Eukaryota > Viridiplantae > Streptophyta > Magnoliopsida > Santalales > Viscaceae > Viscum > Viscum album. The sequence goes on from OY728119.1 coordinate 436,325,544, forward strand.
CTAATTTAACTTTAAACCCAATTAAAAATATAATCTAATCATATAAATAAATTATATTAAAATAGGTTTTGAATTAAAATACAACATTTTTCACTATTCATTAAAAATTGAACTTTTTCGGAAAAATACCAAAAATTTACACAAAGTAAATTTTGATGTCCTGATTCTAAAGAAGAATTTTATTTTGTCAAATATAACACATAAAATTTTCAAAAAGGTTGATTTAAAAGTGGTTCGCCATCAAAAGGTGGTTAATCGACCTTTTAAAGAATATTAGAATGTTTACGCTTAAAATTGGATTCATTTGTATTTTTAATCCTCTAACATTTATTGTAAAAAGTAAAAAAATTTGACAAACAAATATAATCATTTTGTAGTTAGTTCTGTTCATTCCCGCCATTACAACGGATAGGCGTTAACTACTATTTAAAATAATATTATTTTATTATTAGAGTGCAATGTAAGATTCCCAAGAAACTCGTCGTTGCGTGTTGGGTACGCCATCGAGCATAGCATCCCCTTTTAAAGTAATATTAATATTTTATTTACAAATATAAAAATTTCATATTTTTTATTTACCTGGGATGTTACAAAACACTACCCAATTCATTGGAATAATATATAATTCCGAGTGCACCCGTCACATTCATTTCATCATCATGCCTAAGTGTGTCACGTTGATCATAAAACATGGAATAATTTATCATCAAATTTTATTACATGATCATAGAGTGTGGAATACATATATTTAAGTCCCAAGTCCATGATGTATAAGTTTATAAATGTGAATACCCTAAATATGAAATTGGTATGGTATTTTCCACACAATTATTTTGTTATGGAAAATCATGGTGAAATTTCGGCAGCATAATAACGTCACTTAAAATTTTATAAAATGGGTTCATGAGAGTGAAAGTGGTATATAATCATTTTTACCTAAAATGGGAAGTAATAGGGACATTTAAATAAATATACCAACATTATAAATTGAAAATATAAAGAATAATATAATAACAAAAATTGAATAAATAAGAGAAGGTGGCGATCCCTTACTTGAGTGTGTGACTCTACATGCTTGGGAGGAGCTTCTTTAGAGTTTGGGGGCACATTGGGACGAATATAGATAGGGTAGGTTAGAGTAAATATAGGTAAATGTATTTTTAGTGAAGAGAAATGGGATCATTGGTGGGTTTATATAGGAAATGAGTAGAGATTTTTTTATAATTTCTCAAACTTAGGTTTTGGAATTTATATAATAAAATAAACAAAACCACAAAACTTACCATGGGTATTACCTATGTTTTATATTAAATGGGAGTGGGTTTCATTATTTTTCATGTAAAAAGGCCTAAATTAATAAAATAATACTCTTCTTATGTGGAAGTGTGTCATACTCTTAAAGAAATTATTTTAAAACCATAAAATATATTAATGGTTTTGGAGGATTCATAAAGGATTTATAAAATTTATAAAATTAACATAAAATCAGATTATTTTAAATGGAAAACATATATTTTTTCTTTTATACCCTTTATAGTATTTATTACATCACATTTAGGTCATTATGATGTCATAATAGACAAAATATATTTATACGGTATTTAATTTTTACCCAAAAATTTGTCTATCTCAGAAAATCATAAAAACATAACCATAGAATAATTTCAAAATTATGATTCCAAAAATAATATTCATTTTATCTAAATAATTTTATAAATATTTTATTTTTCACTTTTAAAATAATAACTGACGTTTATTGAAAAATTTGGGTTTTGTTGACAATAATAGTTTTCGAACCCTTATAAAAACTACATTTGACTTAATAAAAATTACTGGATAATTTATATTTTAGAAACATTATTTCAAAATAATATTTTATTAAAATATAATTTATTTCTAAAATACATTAATTCATCAAAATAAATTCCTTAATTAAATTTTAATATTACCCAAAAATATAATTTTTTTACTGTATTGAAATAAAAATCAACTATAAAGTAAAAATAATAGGATAAAAATAAATTCATTATTCTAAATAAATAATATATAAAATCATATTTCTAGGGTCTTGATATATATTCCTTTAATACACCCAAAACTCCATAAGAGTATGGTGCATGATGGTAAGACTCCTATAGGGTGGTTCGACAAACATAGTTTGGGCTATGATCTTAGTGAGATTGAAATTCTACCGTAAACGTTTTATTTCATGCTTAAGTTTTTAGATATCAAATTGATCTTGGCCAAGTTAAAATCACAGAGATTATATCTCTCTTGAATGAGCTAAAAAATGGGCTTCATAGGGTATTATCCCACTGGTTGAGGCCACTAATTCCTTTTTCCATGTCAATTGGATTTCTTAAAACCCCATATTTATACTAATCATGTGATAAATGTTCAATGACTATATAATAAATGGTAATGATTCTTAATATTCATTTAAATAAGATATAATAAGACCAAATAAGTGCATGTGTTTTCTATAACCATATTACCAAATAATACATTTAATTAAATCACAAGGTAAATATTATATATAAAAGTTCGAGTCGTTATAACATCCCCCCCTTAAGAAATTTATCCATTGAAATTTTCATTTCCCACAATAAATCAGATGAGGGGACTCTATTTAATTAAATCATTTAGTTCTCAAGTCACTTATTCCATCTTGTAGTTTCTCAACAACACTTTGACTCGGTGCATTGTCTTATTTCGTAGAACTTTGTCTCTACGATGTAATATCTTCACCATATGCTCTTAAAAGGAAAGATCATTCTTAAATGGTACCACCAATGTATTGAGAACATGTTAGGCATCTGGTATTCACTTTCTCAATAGGGATACATGGAATATTACATGTACTTGAGATAGGTTAGGTGGGAGTTCTAGTCGGTATGCCACCACTCTGATGTGATCAAGGATCTAAAAGGGCCCGATGTATCTTGGAATAAGATTTCCATTATTCCAAAATATAATCACATTCTTCCATAGATATATGAAAAGTAATACCATTTATCTGACATCAAACTCTAGGTCTCATCAACTATTATCATCATAACTCTTCTGTTGACTCTGAGTAGCACTAATGTGCTGTTGAATGGTCTTATCCTTTTACACTGTTTCAATGACCATTTTTGGACCTAGAAATTTTTTTTCCCAAAATTTATCCCAACATGTAGGTCCTCTCCACCTTTTCCCATAAAAAGATTTATAGGGATTCTTTTGGATAGTTGAGTGGAAACTGTTTTTTAAAGAGAAACTAACTGGAGGAAGATGTTGATCTCATCTTACTTTAAAGTCAATCAAGCATGATCTCATCATGTCATCAAGAGTTTGGATAGTCCTCTCATATTGGCCATAATATTGAGGGTGACAATCCATATTGAAGTTCAAATCAGTATTTAGATAATGTTGGAGACTCTTCATGAACTTAGTGGTGAATCTTGGATCTAGATTAAATACAATCGATAGTGCTGTTCCATCCAGCTTCACCACTTCTCTAATATATATCCTTGGTGGTTGATCAGGTGAGAAATCCTATCGAATTGCAATGAGGTGTGCAATATTTATAAGATGATCCACCCAAACCCATATTACATTATTTCCTCTTAATGTCTTTGGAAGACCTGTGACAAATTCGAAGGTGATGTTTTCCCATTTCCATATAGGTATGGGTAATGGTTATATCATACCATTGGATTTTTTCCTTTCTGTTTTCACTTGATGAAATATAACACATCTTCTTGTATATCCCAAGATCTTATTTTTAATATTGTCCTACCAATAGTGTTCTTGGAGATCTTGATACATATTTTTTCTTCCTGGGTGGATGGAGAATGTTGAGCCATGAGCGTCAACCAAAAACTCCTTATTTAACTCACTATTTGATTGCACCAATAGTATTGACACAAATCTCACAACTCCTTATTAATTAATATTGAACTATAAGGATTTTCCTTTTCTTATAGTTTCCACTTTCTTCTTAATTCCCACATTATTTCTCTAATAATCTTTTATCATTTCCTAAAGGGAAGAATGATAAATCATTTGTGAAAGGATTGATGATGCTCTTTCATTTATGATTTACATGTTCATATTTCTTAAATATAAGAATATGATATCCCTATCAATTCCCAACAATGATGTAATTTTTGGATCCTATATACTTATATCATCCTCGAATATATTTTCTTTACCAGTATGGTAGTGGTTTGAGAAATAATAGTCTTTGATCAGATCTAACTGTCTTCATTGTCACATATTCATATCTTTCTATGTGAATATATATTTGATACTTTTTTGATCCATATATGTTTTGCACTTCTACCAAAGAGATAATTCTGGTATATTTTCAAAGTGAATATTAGGGCATCCATATCTACATCATGTGTTGGGTAGTTTTATTTGTGGATATTCAACTACCTTAATTCATAGGCTATGAATTTTTCATTATGTATTAACACACAACCCAATCCATTCTTTGAAGCATCGATGGATACTACAAAAATTATCCATTTATGGGTAGTGTGAGAATAGGTGCAGTGATAAGCCTCGTTTTCAGCTCCTTGAAGCTCACTTCACACTCATCATTCCAAGAAAACTTGACTCCCATATAAGTTATCTTGGTTAAAGTGTTTTAAAATTGCAATAAATTTCTCACAAATTGATGATAATACCTAGGTAGTACAAGGAAATTATGGATATCTATCACAGATGTTGGTATCATCCATCCTCCAATTGCTTCTATATTTGAAGGGTCTAAATATATCCCATTTTTTGTGATTATATACCCCAATAATGATACTTTCTTCAACCAGAACACACATTTAATATAATTTTCATCAAGCTTCTCCTTTCAGAAGGTCTATAGCACAGTGCTCATATGCTCCTCATGCTCCTCCTTGGTTTTGGAGAATATTAGAATATCATCTATAAAGACTACCACAAATTTGTTGAGTTATTCTCTAAATACTATATTTATCATGTCTGTGAATATTATGGATAATTATTTATCCTAAAGTAATCACTATGAACTCATTGTTCCCATACCTTGTATGAAAAGTAGTCTTGAGAATATGGTCCTTCTTCACCCGAACTTGGTAATATACTGACCATAGATCCACTTTGGAGAAGTGTTTTTCTCCATGTAGTTGATCAAAAAAGTCATCAATTTGAGGCATAAGATACTTTTTCTTTATCATGATCTTGTTTAGCTCATGATAATAAATGAAAAGGTGCATTGACCCATCCTTCTTCTTGACGAAGAGGGCTAGTGCACCCCATAGTGAAGCACTTGGGCGTATGAACCCATTATCTAGATTCTCCTGTAGTTATTTTCTATCTCTTCAAGTTGTAAAAAACCATTTTATATAGAGTCTTGGATAATGGTAATTCCCTAGGTATAATCTTGATTGAAAATTAAACCTCTTAGCTAGGAGGAAGACCATAAAATTCCACAGGAAATACAAAACTGTGTTCCTTCACAATATGCATGTTTTCGAGGATGATTCTTTCCTTAGACTTAATCATTTGAGATAGATACAATTTCTCATAGGTAAATAATATCCATGCTTGAGATGTTGGTTCTAAATAAGATTTATCCTCCTACTTTCACTTGAATAGAATTAGGATTTGATTCATAATACAAAGAGTTATTTCCTTCTCATGAAAATTTATGTTGTATCTATATAGGGAAAACTAATACATTCCTATAACATCATAAAATTCCACCAAAGGTATTATGAAAATCTTAGTTGGGAAGTTCATCCCACAATTTGTGATAGGATAGGAGTTATATACTTGGGATGCAATAATTTCCTCATTTTCCATTTACATTGACATCTCTACTTCCATGAAATGTGCCAGTATTTGAATAGTTCTATTAAACATTCATGATATGAAGGAATTAATATAACCATAATAAATAAGTATGTTTACTATTCTTGAATTAATAACTACCGTACCTATCACCACTTCATTTTAACAATCCAGATTAATGGTTGTGATTAAAAAATCACTCCCTGGCTTCCTTAGAGGTTGTTGGTTGTCTCTGAGAACCCATGGATTAGTGCATTGATTTAAAATTGACCTAGTTCCTTGTAGTTTATGCAATTAATAATTCACTTAGGGTTGACCAATTAATTCCTCTCCTCTAATTCATTAGTGGGTTTCTCCTGTCGATAGTCATTATCTTGGTCCCCTTCTTTCCCACACAAAAAAAATTTCCTCGTACCCCTTTGGTAATTTATCGGGGGATTCTTTCGACACATTTGACAAGTGGGATGTTGAAATTTATTGTAATTATTAGATTTATCCATTGGAATACCATAATTAAACTCAAATTTTCACTTCTTATCCATGTGAAACTCTTGAGATTCACCAATCTTCATTTTGACTTTTCAGGCACATCAGACAATTTACTCATAGCTATCAATGTGTTGGATCACTATTGATTTTCATAGACCAGATTTTATCCCAAAAAAGAAGGGGTGAACCTTTCATTAAGAGTTAAGAAAAAATCTAAAAGCGCATCATGAAAATATTGTGAAGTTTTCCTCATACACCCTGATATATTTTTCATCATTTTTCTGACGGGAAATAAAATCTATTTCCATTTTAAGATGGAGTGTGTGAGGAAAATATTTCTTGAATAATTTTTTACAGAATTCCTTCTACCCAATTGCTTCAACATCTTCCTCATGATTCATATTATTGATCAATGTCCACCCTTGACTAGGTTCTACCTCCATACGATAAACATACAGTAGAACCTTATCTTGTTCAAAAAATTGAATGATTGAGAAAATCATCTCAATGTATTTGATCCATTGTTCTAAAATTAAGGGATTAAATGATCTATAGAAAGACAGAGTCCTTTGTTGAATAATGGAATCCATTCCAGATTGTTCTTTATTAGTGGGATTTGGGTGCTCCTCTTAATCTATTATTTCATTCAAAACCTGAGTTAGCTGAGAGAGTATCGTTACAAAGTTTACAATTGCTTCTCTGATTGGGTTGGGAATCTCATTGGGGTAGTCATCACACTGCCCGTCGCATTGATTTTTTACCAAATTCCTTATATTTCTGTTCATTGTCTTGAATAAATAGAAAATTAGGGATGCGTATTTTTAAACTATTTAACTCATAAAAGGGAATCCAATGATATTATATGGATAAATTATAATTACATGTATTTCTTTACCAATATATATTTCATAACAAGTATTCTTATTGGTATTTTTTGTTCCCTTAATAATGGTTTGTAATGATATCATGAATTTACCAAAGCATATCCCTTAGGAGTGTCTAACCAGGTGTGTAGTAAGGCCCATTTTTAGGTACCAGTTTACGATGAGTCAGGGTTGAAGTTCTTTGTCGAAGTTATTACCCCTAGGTACATCTTTGTTAGAACCACACCCACTTGTAGTATCCAAAAAGAGATGTATTTTCTTTATAAAAAACATACTCTATAATTATCAAAATTTAGGAATATTTTATTATAATTAGTCTTATCCATAAAGATTTTTTCTAGAGTTTTATAATCCTAATCCCAAATATAACTAAACTTTTCCTTTGATACCAACTTTAATGACCCTTCTATTTATTACACATTAGTTCACAATTTATTAAAAAAGGTATACATAATACAACTTGGAATATCGAGAAGTATAATGCCTTTGGTAATTATTTACATTGCATAACATATTAAAGAATGGAATACATCATCTTTATTTAAAACCTTATTAACATTTTCAAAATATTCCTTCATACTTAAAACTGCATGGGATAACCTGGGGACATACATTAAAAAGGGGTGAGATATAAATCTTAGTAAGGTAATAAACACAACATAACATGAAGACAATAATACATTTTAGAAAAAAGGTATAGGTTTTGGGAATAAAAAGAGTAGTAATCATAAACATGAACAATGAGACATTATATAGAATGATAATTCTAAAGCCAACATGGGAAATGTGACAGCAACTTAAAACACTACCTCATAAACATAGGTCAAGGCTAACTTCCAAGACATCATGATGGAAATTTTTTGATAAAGTAATCATGTTCACTAACTATCCCAACATGATGTCTTGTGAGACTAAACAATACCCAATGCATTGGATAACTATATAATTCTATGTGCACCCGTCACATTAATTTCATTCTCATGCTTAAGTGTGTCAAATAGATCAAAAAACATGGAATAATTTATAATAAAATTTTATTTTATGAACAAGGAGTGTGGAATAAATACATGTAAGTCCAAATTCAAATATGTATAAGTTTATAAAGGTGAACAAACTTGATAGGAAATCAGTATGGTATTCACTAACAAATTTTTTTGGCATGGGAAATCACGATGAAATTTTGGCAGCATAACAACGCTGGTTAAAAATTTAATAAATGAGTTAATGAGGGAGAAAGGGTCTATCATCATTTAGAAAATAAATGGGAAGTAATAGGGAAATGGAAAGACATATCCAAAAATTAGTAATTATAAATATAAGTAATAAGATAATAAATAAACATTAATAAAAAAGAGAAGGTGAGGATCACTTACTTGAGTGTGCAACTCCAAATGCATAGGGGAGCTTCTTCATAGCTTGAGGGAACTTGGGAGGACCCTAGAGAGGGAATGGTAGAGAAATTACACGATAAAATGATAATTGGTGAAGATAAATGAGATATTGGGTTGGTTTATTTATGAAATGAGTGGATATATCCTCATAATTTCTCAAACTTAGGTTTTGGACTCTATATAATAAAATAAAAAAAGTAAAAAAATATATAACAGACCAGTCTAGCCCATGATCATGATATTGTCCTCTTTGGGCCTATCCCATGTGGTTTTACTTTCCCTAGGCTTTGGGATTCAGGAATCCACCCACAAAAGCCTCATGATGGGAGATGTATCCACACCACCTTATAAAAGTGTGCTTTGTGATCATCCTCCTTCAATGTGGGATTTCCATAATCCACCCCATAGAAGCACCCAACACCCATGGTGGAACATCAAATGGACACTTATTTTGATACCATTTGTGATCGCCGAGTCCATCCCATGATCATGATATTGTTTGCTTTGGACCTAGCCCACATGATTTAGCTTTCCCTGGGATCTAGCCCCCATGCATCCCTAAGGAAAAGACCTCATGATGGGAGAAGTATCCACACTGCCTTATAATGGTATGCTTTGTTCTCCACCTCCTTAGATGTGGGATTTACATATTGTAACATCCCATTACCGATCTAATAGGTATGTCTATAACCTTGTCCGGGTTGTAACTTTTCTTTGACCAGGTAGAGTTTAGAATGAATTGTGAAGATACCTATATTGGTGAAGTCAATGATTTTTTGGAATCTTATCTTTAGATAACATTTTATGAAGGCTGCTGGAGGGTTACTAGATGTGTAATGGTTTTTGGAGGTAAGTCGTGAAAGTATTCACGCAGTGAATGTGGAACATTGCGACTAGCCTTTACCCATCGTGAGTTATTTAATGAACAATTTTCAATTTAAAGTGAAGTGTTTTTCAGTGGTTATAAAACATAACTATTTCAGGATGTGAAAGGGTATTGAAAATCATGTAATACCCCAACTTCAGCTTTTTTAACTAGGAATAATAGGTGAGAACTCTTTTCTCCTCCACTCTAGTTTATTCTACCTCATCCTAAAGCATTCACCAAGAGATATTAAATCTCTCCAACCTTTTAGGATCTATTCGTTTGGAATTTGATCATCGTTGCGCTGGGAGTGTGATTCTCACGTAATCTTTCTCCCCAGTTCTTTATCTTTCTCTCTTTTTATTCCTTTGGGATCTCAATATACCATCCTGAAATTGATGGATCAATGTCTATTTGTGTTAAATCTCACAACTAGGTTGTGATTCTAGGTCTTCTAGAACTTCATTCTCATTGATGGATATTGTTGCGGGTGTTTCTTTTCAGAAAAATTTTGTTGATTTCATACTATTTATCCAAATTGATTAATTATGAATTGCTTGATTTATTTCAACTATTGATTTAAATTCAATTTCTCAAAATTTCATTCTATTTATGTAATAAAAATCCATTTACTGTGAATTGGGAGATTTGAAATAGATGTATCATGAAAATTGGGAAAACCCCCAATTCTATTGAATTAGGGTCTATTTATGGAAGTTAGTTTATTTAAATTGTTTAATTTGAATTGGATTTTTGATGGAAATCATTTCAATTAAAATTTTGAATTTAATTTTGGAAATAAATTGTAAAATTCATGGAATTAGTTTTGAATGAATTTCAAAATTATAAAAATAGATTAAAAATGTTTTGATAGAGACACAGTGGTTTTATCATATTAAAGAGGAATGCTTTTTATTAATATTTTTTTGGTTTTAAATGGAAAATTTTAATTGAAATGGAATAAATGGATTTAATTTTATATTAAGTAGTTTTAAAATAAATTTCCAATCATTGATTATATAAGAGACCATGAAAGAATTAGGTAGTTTGTAAGTTATTTAGACACACCCTATGTTATTACAATATTTTAAAACACACATTCAATGGGTAACATCCCCGTTGGGATGATTACAAGTTTCTTTTGGCCAGTATCATGGGGACGTGTGTATACACATATTTTTAGGATCACTTACAGAGTGAAGAGTCCTATAGCATGGACCATACATACCTTTTGGTTGATGACCATGTTTCTCACTTGTTTTATATTTCAGATATAAATGTATACTAATATTGTTTAAACTGATTTACATTCCTTTTTAATTTACATAATCTATTTTAGATAATTTTTTTATTTAATAAATTGTTTTAGAAATGTTCTATCACTTGTAAAGCCTCCGTTTAAAGTATTTTTCAATAATTTTAATTGTATAACACGATTTTTTTACATATTCTTTGAAAATGAAAAACATATTTATTTTTAAAATTGAAATAATTCTTTTAGTTAATATATTATTGGAACTTATTATGGAATTTGTGATGAGACCCTACTAGATTTTTTATCTCACACCCTACATGAGCCTTTAGTTGTTTTTAGATTATATTCTTCTATGTTTGAGTAAGGGGAAGAGATCTCTTAGAGGTGGATCTTGGTTTTGAACCTTGGATGTGGTGAGTCGTGTTCATAGGGACCTGGGTTCCCCCCCATATTTTGGTACTTGGGTTGTAGTACTTTGGTCTTGTTTATGCCCTGTTGTATTCTGGTGCTTTACTCCCAGTGGAGTTTCTTTTGTTATGAATACTGAATTGTCTCTTTTGTACTTCCACTATGCTTGTGGAAAAACCATTCCAAAATTAAGCTGTATGATGTCAGGTGTTATTCGTCGAACTATGGAGATTGGGAACACCCTTTGGGCTATGTTAGGGCTGGCTCGATTACTAGGTTACCAGGGTACCCGGGCAGGTTTGTGACAAAGTGTTATTAGAGGAGGCTATTGATATTTTGTATTAAAGTCTGTATGAAGTTGAAATATTATCCAGACTTAGAAGGTAGTTATGATTGAGTGCCTAATAATCTGTCACCATAATGAACCTTAATTCTCCAGGGGTGATTAGGGAAATATGTCTTGTTGATTAGTTCTAGTCTTTTCCCTTTTATGATTTGGATGGAGTGAAATCGAATTATCGTTGTTCCATTAGTTAGGATTAATTTCCATTATTTCTCATTTTGAGTGTTAGTATTATGTATTCATTATTGTATGATAATGTTTTGTAGTATCATTCCTCTGAGAAGATGTGAAAATCAAATCTAGGAGAAAGATACCATTGAAACGAAACCCGTGAATCCTCTAGTGGACCCAAATCTCGTAGAGGTGATTGTGTGCACTATCCAAGCTCTGTGATAGGCCGCACCTCTAGTTCCCATTCGGGAACCAGCTATGGATCCTCAGGGGTATGTTATTAGAAATCCTTCTCAATACTTCCTTCACTAGAATCCACCATTTTTCAAAGGCTCCACTGATCCTCAAAATGTGGGGGAATGTTTGGGAAAGATAGAATGCTTGTTTTTTGTTCTTGGAGACACCTAATGAGATTATGGTGAATTGTGACACCTTCATGTTATAAGGACCAGAACTGAGATGGTGGGACATTATGGTGACAAGGAAGAAACATGAGGGCTTAGATCAGAAATACTTCAAGTTTATTTTCACCAACCTGTTATATCTTGATTCATTGTAGTTTCCTAAGACTGTACAGTTTTTAAATCTTGAGAAGGATGAAAAAACCATGTATGAGTATTCAAATCACTTTACTAAGCTGGTTTAGTTTGCACCTGAGATTGTATCTAATGAGAAGATGAAGGATCAACTATTAAATTTGGGAATTTGATCAGATATTATTTATTAATTTTTATTTATAAAGTTGTCCACTTATACTGATGTACTAGATAGGGAGATTATGGTTGAGATGGACCTGGCTAGAAAGTTAGGGTTATTAAGAGTTTCTTTCGGTCCCAGTGATAATAGGAGTTCCTTCAAAAGAAAATAGAAGAATCATCTTTCTTGCAGCAGTTCTCGATGGCCCAGTCATTCAAGAAATCCTACAATTTTAGGATTAATTCCTTTTATTTTATATTAGTATAGAAATCTATGACATTCTAATAGGGGTTTCATTGATGCACCTAAGAAATTTAGGTCCTGCAGATGTTCATGAAACTTACAGAGATTCGACCATAACTTTTCTACTCTGCATAGTAGAATAGGATCATCAGATCCTCCTAAAACTAAGGGGAAATCATATGCCTCACATTTAAAAGGGTTCTATCTATAGACATCCGGAACTAAGAAAATTCATGCAGTGGAAGAGTATACAGGGGAAGTAGACATGGGTCCAACAACTATGAGTGGTACCATTACTATAGCTTCATCATTAGTGACTTCTCTATTTTATACTAGTGCATCTCACTCATTTATTTCAACCAGTATTGTTAATCTAATTAATATTCATATGAATATTTTATCTTCTAGACTAGATATTACTACACCCCTTGGTATAAAGAGAGAGCATGGTCTCCGTTGTCCTTCTTATGTTTTCTCTCTATTTGATGCCGAGAAGGTTTGGAGTTTTTTGATCCTCAACATGAAATATATTGATGTTATATTCGATATGGATTGGATCATTTCCAATAAATCTTGAATTTATTTTTATATTTGATTGTTCTGCCTTACTACACCCAATGGTGTACCTCTAGTCTTTCAAGGAGAATGGGGCCCAATGTCGATCAGAGTCGGACCTTATTATCTAGAGTTAGAGAAATTGATATAAGTTTTTTATTTGGATCAATAGAAGGATTAAATGTGTGGTGATCTCTATCTAGTTTTTATTGAGTTTCCCTAGGTGTTTACTTTTGAATTATCTTATTTTCCACTAGTAATGGAGGTCTAGTTTTTCATTGACATAATGTCTGGAACTCAACAAATTCCAATTTCCTCTTATCTAATGACTTCAGATGAAATGAAAGAGATGAAGTTCCAACTATAATATTTTCTTAATAAATGCTATATACACCCTAGTGTGTCACCTTGGGTGGAATCAGTTATTTTCTATGAAAGATGATGGTTCTATTTGCTTATGTGTAGATTAACAAAATATCAATCGAGGTATGATAAATAAAAAGTATCTATTTCTTAGAATTGATGATTTATTTGATCATTTGAAAGGGGATAAGTGGTTTTGAAATATTTAACTATGATCTAGTTACCATTAGTTGAGGATAAAATAACTTGACAATGATAAAAACTTTATTCAGAGAAGTTATGGCCATTATGAGTATTTTATTATGCCATTTGGTTAGAAAAATGCTCATGAAGGTTTCATGGCTCTAATGAGTAGGATTTTCCATGAGTATCTGGATATATTTGTGGTAGTATGTGTGGATGAAATCCTCATTTTCTATAAATCCTAGGAGGATCATGTACATCATCTAGTAATAGTTCTAAGTCTACTGAAAATCACTTTCTCTATGCCAAATTTTCAAAGTGCGATTTCTAGATTTTAGAAGTGAAATCATTAGGACACATGAAGTCTAAAAAGGATATATCAGTTGATCCTAATAAAGTAAATACTTTTATGACTAGGTAAAATCCTTGTAATTTATTCCATATTTGAATATTCTTGGGCTTAGCTGGATAATATCATCGGTTTGGGAAGGAATTATTGATGTTGGCTTCTCTGATGATTACTTTGTCTCGAAAGGGGGTGAAGTTTTCTTGGAATGATAATTTTCTGAGTTCTTTTTCTTAGCTAGAAAATCTTTTGACAACTGAACTAGTTTTGACTCTTCCAGATGCTGGGTAGGGCTATGTGGTCTTTTGTGATGTTAAATGTTCAGGCTTTGGATGTGTTCTTATGTAGGGTGGTCATGTAGTTTCTTATATATCTTATCAACTTAGTCCACATGAGAATAATTATCCTACCCTTGACATTGAACATGCGACTGTGATGCACAAACATAAGACTTAGTGACACTACCTTTTTGGAGAAAAATTTACCATGTATTCAGAACAAAAAAGTTTGAGTTATATCTTCTCTCAAAAAAACATAATCCCTTTCAGAGGCATTGGGTTGAGTACCTACAATATTTCAACTTTAACATAACCTACACCTCAGGGAAAGGGAATGCCTTTACAGATACATTGACCAGAAAACTTCAAACCCATAGAGTGAAATAATCTTCAGAAGAGTGAAATTTTATGGCTCTCTTTTCACAATTTCATATTGTAGTTTCGAAGAAAGGGGATGAAGATTCTTTAGCCAATATTTAGTTTACATTCACTTTTCTTGAGTTGATTCTTCTGGATTAAGATCTTGATAATTAATACCATAGCATTAGAGACTCTCTTTATGATGGGGAGATAATGGCCTAGTGGGCGTTCTACAAAGAGGGTGTTCTATGTTATCAGAATCACTTCATTGTGTCAGTAGCAGCAAGGAAGGCTGTGATGGGGGGTTGTCATAATTCCGAGTGGGTTGTGCACCTTGGAACCCCTAAGATGTTCTATGACATGCATCGACATTTCTAGTGGCTAGGTATGAGGCATGTCAATACTGATTTTGTCTCATGTTGCTACATGTTCTAGCAGGTGAAGGTCGAGCATTATAAACCTTTGGGTTTACATCATCCACTTCTAGTCCCTACTTGGATGTGGGATGGAATTTTTATGGACTTCATGGATATGTTTCCTTGTAACTAGAGTAAGAAGAATGCGATATGGGTTATGATCGGTAGGATGACCAAGTCGGGTCACTTCATACCCATTCATGACACAACCAAAGTTGAGGAGTTGGGAAATCTCTACATGAAATATATTGTTCATTTTCATGGAGTTCCATCTGCTATATTCTTTGATAGGGAACCTCAATCCACTTACTAATTTTAGAGAGGCCTTCAGGAGGCACTGGGATCTCAGGTCTGTTTAAGCATGGAGTACCATATGCAGTAAGATATCTAGATAGATTGGGCTATAAATATTTGTTAGGATATACTCCACTTCTGTGTTCTCGACTTTGGTGGGGATTGGGATGATCACTTGGGGATGGTTGAGTTTTCGATTAATAATAGTTATCACTCCATGATTAGAATGGAGCCTTTTGAGGAATTTTTTGGATGACCTTGTAATCTTCATTGTGTTGATTGACAATTGGTGAAATTTCCTTTGTTGGACTAAGCCTGGTGCAAGAGATAACATCAAATATTTAGTTAATTCATCAAATAATGTTTGAAGCATAAAGTTGACATAAGTCTTATTCTAATATTTCTTATAGACCTTTGGAGTTATCATTTGGTGACCATGTGATTTGAAAAGTTTCACCCTAGTTGGGTTATCGATGGATTTGGAGGAAAGGGAAGCTTTCTTCTCGTTTTGTGAGACCTTTTGAGGTTGTTGAATATGTGGGGAAACTTTCATACCATTTATAACTTACACCACAGCTGACGTCGATACATGTTGTATTCCATGTATCGCAGCTCAGAAAGTGTTTATCTAATCCATCTCATATTTTGAGCTGGAGTGATCTTAAGATTGAACCTGACTTAACTTTGACTGAGTGGCCATTCCTGATAGTTGATTCTGAGACCAAGGTACTTCATGGGAGGATGATACCTTTGAATTGTGTGTTATGACATAATGGATCTAATAATAATGAGATATGGGAATGTGAGTCACTAATTAGAGAGCAATGGCCTCATCTTTTTGGTATGGAAGATTCTTTATAAGATTTTTGGGAGAGAACATTTTTATGTTTGGGTGGTTGTAACATCCCATTACTGTTCTAATAGGTACGTCTATAACCTTGTAGTGGTTTTCCCTCTATTTTGAATAGGTATGGTCGAGAATGAATTGGAAGGATACCTATAATGGTGAAGTTAGGGATTTTTTGGGCTCTAAACTTTAATAAAAAAATTTTGTAGGCTGTGGGAGGGTTACAAGTTGTGTAATTGGGTTACATGGCGTGCAATAGTTTTTGGAGGCATGTCACGAAAGGCTTTACATAGTTATGGTTACACATCGTAACTAGAATTTACACGTTGTGGTTTATTTAAGGAACAATTTTCAATTTAATGTGATGTGTTTTCAAAGGTTATGAAAGTTAACTATTTCACAACGTGAAAGGGTATTACACATCATGTCATACCTTGACTATAATTTTTTAAACGGGCAACACAGATGAGATATCTTTTCTCCACTACTCCAGTTTCTTCTCTGTTTATCTAATGACATCCCTAGGCAATCATGAATCTCTCCAACCCTTTTAAATCCATTTTTTTTGTGTTAAATTTTTATTATTCTTATGATGTGATTCCCAGGTAATCTTTCTCCTTTTTTCTTCATCTATTTTTCTCCTCCTTGGGTATTTCAATAGATCATCCGTAAATTTATGGATCTATTCCCTGCAGTGTTAGATCTCACCTATAGGTTGTTCTTCGAGGCCTTCTATACCTTCATTCTTATTGATGGGTACCGTTGCGAGTGTTGTTTTTTGGAAAAAACATAGGTGATTTTGGCCCATTTAGCCAAATTGGATAACTATAAATTGTTTTTTTATTTCTATTATTGTGTTAAATTCAATTGCTCAATCTTGCTTTAAGTTTATGTAATAAAAATCCAATTCTAGTGAATTGGGATATTTTAAATGGTTTTGGAATGATAATTGGTAAAATACCCAATTCTTTTGAATTGGGGTGTGTTTATGGAAGTTGGTCGATTTAAATTGTTTAATTTTAAAAGGAGTTTTGATGGAAATGATTTCAATTAAAATTTTTGATTTAATTTTAGAAATGAATTGTGAAATTGATGGAATTGGTTTTGAATGGATTTCAAACTTGTGAAAATTTCTTAAAAATATTTTTATAAAAACATAGCAGTTTTATCTTGTTAAAGAGGCATGTTTTTTTTTATTAAAACCCATTTTGGTTTTAGATATAAAATTGGAATTGAAATGGATGATTATGATTTAATTGTATTTTAAGAAGTCTTAAAATAAATTTCCCATCATTGATTGTGTAATAGAACATGCACGACTTAGGTAGTTTTCAAGTTATTTGAAAAAACTCTATGATATTTCAATGTACTAAAACATACATGAAACGGGTCAAATCCCCAATGGGATGGTGATGAGTCACCTTTAGACAATGTCAGGGGGATGTGTGTATACAAATATTTCTAAGATCACTTAGAGAGTGCAGATTCCTATAGCCAGTAATATACATACCTTTTGGAAGATGACCATGTTTCTTAATTGTTTTATATTTGAGATATAAATGTATGCCAATGTTGTTTAAACTAAACTAGATGACTTCTGAATTTATAGAAACTATTTTATATAAATGTTTTATTTAATCCATTATTTTAGAAATATTTCGTCATTTTTAAATCCTTTTATTAAATCCTTTTTGCAACATTTGATTTATATAAAATGATTTTTTTAAACATTCTTTCAAAATTACTAATCTTTTTATTTTTAAAATTAAAACCATTATTCTGGTTAATCTATTTTTGGAACCTATTATGGAATCCATGGTGAGACCCTATTGGGCTTTTTAGCTCACGCCGTACTTGTTCCTCTGAGTGTTTGTAGATTATCTTCTTCTAGGTTCGAGTAGGGGGAAATAAAATATTTGATATGTATCCAAGAGTTGAACCTTACACATGCTGAGTTGTGTACTTAAGGACTTGGCTGGTTTTTTACTATTTTGGTACTTGGGTTGTAAGAATTTGGTCTTGTTTATGACCTCCTGTATTCTAGTACTTCAATCCCAGTATAGTTCCTTTTGTTATTCATACTAACTTGCCTCTTTTTACTTCCACAATGCTTATTGAAAAACCACTACCACTTTCAATTTTATGATTCCAGGTGCTAGTCATAAACCTGTGGGGATTTGGAATTACCATTGGACTATCTTAGGTTCGTCTCAATTATTGGGTTATAAAGTTACCCAAGTAGGTTTGTGAGAAAAAGTACCATGGTTATTGCCCATAGTTTCTTCCAAGTGGGAGTGTTTTCCATTATTTTATAAGTAAAAGGGATGAACTTAATAAAATAACACACTTAATTATGTGGAATTGAGTCATACTCTTAATGAAATAATTTTAAAACCTTAAAATATATTAATGGTTTTGGAGGATTCAAAAATGATTTAACTACAGGGAGTTTTTGGATGCTATTTTAACTTGGAGAGTTTCAAGTAGCTTATGGAGTCTACCCATCAGGCTTATTGTAGTACACAGGTAAAACTATTAATTATTTCTGTAGTTTTAGCATTGATTTATTTTTTCTGGAGGTCCCTATACATACTAGTTTTTGAGAACATAACAACACCAAATTCTGTTGGTCTTCGAGATCTACATCTTGGTATTATGGCTGTTGCATGGGATCAAATTAGAGTCATGATGAATGATGTTTGATATCTGGGGGTTTTGAGAACTACAAGTGTTTTTGGAAGATTCAATAAGCCTCTAATGATGAAGCATACATGGTAGGTACCTTTGTTATCTCAGTGTTTGAAAATTAATGTTGATGGGGAAGATTTAGGTGCACTGGGACCTTCAGGATGTGGTGGCATCTTCTGAACTTATTGGGGATTCATTAAAGGTCCTTTAGACAATTTTTGGGGAAATGGTTTGATGATTAAGGTTGAGTTATGGGCAATGGTGAAGGCTATCTGATGTGCTTCTTATAATGGATGGGCAATTTTATGGATGGAATCTGACTCAACTTTGGCGGTTGAAATTATTTTAAATCAATCAAGTAATGTTCCTTGGGGGATGCTTTCATCATTCTATGATTGTATCAAGCCTTTGGAGCATTTTTTGGGTTTTCACTCATGTTTATATAGAGTCAAATTGGGTTGTAGATGCTCTTTCCCAGCACGCTATTGAGGAGGTTAGTTCTTTATGGTTCTTTTTAACACGGATATTTTTTTGTCGGTTGGTGGATGAAGATCTTCATAGTGATTTGTATACGTGTCTTTTAAACCCCCTTGTTTCTACTCTTTTGTTTTCTTTAATTTTTTATTAATATAATTTTCTAGAAGCAGGCTAGTCTATTCCTGAGTCTTTTGATTATTTAATTTTTAACCAAAAATTCAACTCTCGAAAAATTATGAAAAATTCACTATTGGATAATTTAAATGTTCTGAATCAAAAAATAATTTCCATTTTATATAAATAGTTTTATAAATATGTGAATTTTTTACTTTTAAAATAATAACTGATATTTATTAAAATGATGGGGTTTTTTTGTCAATAATAGTTTTCAAGCCCTTAAGAAAATTACATTCAACTTCATAAAAATTATACGATCATTTATATTTATTAAAAAATATTTAATAAAACTATTGTATTTAAATAATTGTTTTTTAAAAAACCCATTAATTCATTAAAATAAATTTATTAATTGAATTTGAATATTACCTAAAAATAATATTTGTGTTTTATTGTGTCATAATAAAAATCAATAATGAAGTAACAATAATATGATGAAAATATATTCATTATTACATAAAACATATTGTACATATTATATTTATAGGGTCTTGATACATATAACTTTAATACACCAGAAAATTCCCTAAGTGTAAGGTGTCTGATGGTGAGACTCTCATGGGGAAGTTTGACATACAAGTTTTGGGAATTGATCTCAATGAGATGGAAATTCTACCATAAATGGTTTCACTCATGATTTTGTTGCTGGATCTCATCTTGAGCTTGGTCAAGGGAAAAACCTAGAGATTCTATCCCCTCATGAGCTCTAATAAATGGGATTCATAGTATATGATCATACTAGTCGTGGCCATCACTTCCCTTTTCTGGGTCAATTGGATTTTTTGAAACTGTATATTTATATTAATCATGTGATAATTTTTCAATGAATATATTATCAATTATAATGATTCTTACTAGTCATTTAAATACGATATAATAAGAACAAAAAATTTCATGTTTTTTATATAACCATTGTACATAACTAGGCATTTAATTAAATCACAAGGGAAATTTTATTTATAATAGTTCGGGTCATTACAAAATGATATCAATTTTTTAAGGGATTACATGACCATGGATTATTCCTTCATAAAAGTTTGGATTTATTCATAAAGTATCGGTTTCCTTTATGGGAATATACCCTTTGCAATGTTTCCTTTCTTCTAATATTGAGACCAACTTAAAAAACCATAAATTCTTATCCATAGTCTATTATGGACCAACAAGTAGCCAAATCAAAGCCTATGAGGTTTTTAGTTGGAGGTTCTCACCACTAGGTAACTGGACTAGGAAAGTTTTTTGAGAAACCTCCACTCCTATTTGTGTGACTAATAATGTGCACATTGAGATACCATTTTCATATTATTCATGCATAAATATAATTTCTTTCTCTTACTTGAATTATGTTGTCCAAATTAGGACCATATCATGGATTTCATGGAAAATTACATGGAGAATATTTATTAGTGAAACAATGTCCCCACCTAGAACTAGGTTCATTTAAAATGAAAATTTTACCATTCAAAGGTAATATAGAGAAATTTGATGCATAAAATGAGCATTTGGTTGGCTTTTGGACCTAACTCACCAATGGAAGAATGTTTACCAAGGGGAGAGCATCAAATGAAGTCTTATTTGACACTAAGAGGTGAATTTCAAATCAAGGTATCTATATTTGAAAGAGGAATAATAAGATCATTTAGTCTCATCAAGAGTAATAATCAACCTAAGGATTCTAGAATCCTAGAACAAGGTTAATAGTGTGAAACCCTACTAGAATGGGTATCCCCAAAAACTAGTATGTAAGAGGAAATAAAATGAAAGTAGAATTTTTATCTATACATATGAAATAATATTTATATTTCATTAAATATCATATTAAAAAATTAATTGGTTCATATATATATTTTTACATGGGTCTCTAGGTATATCGGGATTGTGTACTAAAGAAAATATAGTGGCTTTATCTTAGTATAGATTTATTAGGGAACACTTGACATGAAATCATAAACCCATACCATAAGAATTCTTTCATATATCTAGTTCATATGTCATGGAATCAGTTCATATAAAATATACCACTATAATTAGTTTATAGTATTGTAAGATAGACCATTACGTCAAACTATTTGATGTCATGCGATGGGAACCATGTACCCTTAAACAGCTTATCTGAACTAATGTACATAAGATATAGAAGAGCATTATAAATATTTCCTTGGCCAATGGACCTAGAAATCATATATTGTCTTTTTATAGGTCCAAATAGTGGCCCCTGCAAGATTTATATCTTTTAATTTTCACCCTAATGTTTTCATAAGCCTTTTATAGGGGAGGGTTACTAGGTAAGAACATTGATTTTATTAAGTGACCCTTTGTGGGTTTTCCATATTTCAAGTTTCATACCATCTCTAATTTTAAACACACAAATTATATCTAGGAGAAGAAAGGTATAGGTCTAGCGAGTAGAGAACAAACATTTTCCATTGATTCATTTTATAGGGCTTTAAACTGATGAGTTAAATGTTTCTTTAAATTTGAATTTTAAGATCTTGTGTGTGAGCTCCGTGAACCTGGTGTTTATGTTCATATAGCTTTCACCAAAAATTAAATAAATATTAATCTCATAAAACCTTTCCTAAATGGAAAGATAGTCAATATTTAAAGGGAAAAGAAACCCTAATGTGAAGAAATATCCCAATTATAATATAGAAAATCTCATGGATGGGTGATTTTAATGTAAGTTTATAGTGCTCAGACCATTTTTCTACATGGTTTTGGGTCATGCGATGAGGGTCATATACCTGATAATAATTTTTCAAGAGGATAATCCCAGCCTAAGGCTTTGGTATTTCTAAGATTCATGTCTTAACTTATGGAATTCGGGTCTTCATAGCATATTCACACCCATGCATGAATGGGTACATGAATAGGAAATCATTAACTTGCTTTGAAAGTGGGCATGATGCGTGAATGTGTAACATTAAGGACATTTAAATCCACCTGAATACTTGGGTTATGGAATGAAAGAATTATAATATAAGAATGCATGAGTCAAAGAAATATGATTCTATGTGGGAATATTCTAATAATTAGTAATGGTGAGACAACCCTTGCACTATTCAGAAATAACTCATGGGGATTAAGGGGGACCATTCCATTGGGATAAAAAACATCACCAAGGGGTTACTTAGTAGCTCAAAGGAAAATGTTCTATTTTCTATTCAATTGGGGTTCTATTCAAATTATTCAAGTAATCTATTAAAAATTTATATAAAATGGGGAACCAATAATATTTTCTCAAGGTTATGGGTTTCAAGGTGGAGTATCTAAACTCAAGGATTTGGGTTTATGTTGATTCTCATATCGAAGGTATGCAGCGGACTTATGGAGAAAATAATATTCAATATGGGTTTGAGAACCCTAAAGGTTATTTAATCATATATTGGACACATTCTTAGGGTGATGGCCTATAACATGAAATTTACTATGTACCTAATTGATCAAATCGGTGTTCCACTCAATGTGAAGTTGTGGTGTAGTCATGAATGTAAATATACCTATGGAACATATAAAAGTTTTGTTAATGTAGGAAATAATATATACTATAACTTGTTCTAAGACTTGTGGGTCAAGAAATTATATTTTAATTTTTCTTTATCCATGTTTTGGACTCTAAAATCTCAATTAATTTTTTATTTTTCACTCTAACTTTTTTATAAACTATGATAGGGAATGTATTATTGAGTAAAGATGTGAATTTTTACTAGGCCTACCTCTGTGATTTTTAAACCTAAATATAATTTTGGTTAATTTTGATTTGATGTTTAAGGTTTTTTAATTTAGGATATTTAGGTATATATTTTAAGGTCACACATATATAACTAATGTTAAAATATGTTTAAGGTCATACAGCTTTGAACAAAAGTTATGGCAGTTTGTATGACAGTAAGGGAAAGACACACCCAATTTGAATGAAGTATCAATGTTAATATATAAAAACATAGGTACATGTACACGAAATTCTAAGTTCATTATTTCTGGACTGATGTATGAGATGTGTTCTTGGGGACAGGCCTATAATAAGAGATTTAGGCATCACTAAAAATACCATAGTAGTTGGAATAAAGAATCAGGTAGTTTTGATTAAGATATGTTATCATATTTTATAATATAATATATAAAGACTAAATGTAAATGGGAATTACATATATTGGGATGGTATGGATATTGATGGAATTATCAGCTTTCCTTGAAGACAACATTTCATATGTAGTGAATATGGGGAATACACATGAAGTAAATTATTTATTCTAATTTTTAAGTTATATATGTTGAAAAAAATGATTGGTGGGAATAATTTAACCATTATTAATGGAAATAAAACCCTCTTAGTGTCTAAACTAACATATATAGATTAATGGGGACCTTTCCTCTAGGCCAAAAAATACCCCCTTGGGGTTATTTAGCGGCTCAAAGAAAACTGTATTGTTCAACATTTAGAAGGGTGTCCATTTAGTTTATATTCTTATTACAAGAACATTATATCATAAAATTTAAGGTCTTGTGACAAATAACTACATATATTTCACTTTTTTTAGGTTTGGATCATGTGAAATATGAGACACCCTTGTCTTATTGCTGAGAAGTGAGAGAAAACCCGATGTGAATCAATGAAGATTTATGAAACAAGGTGATGATGTGTGTGGGGGGGGGTAAATATTTATGGATACACATAAGTTTGAATATTAGTTAGTAACTGTGTATCTTATGCTAGTAGGGATCAAGAAACACATAGTTCTTGGATATAGAAACCCTCTAGGTTGACTAGGATCACATGAAAGTACGAGACGAACACATGGATTCTCTATTGGGATTATGGGATGAAAACATGGTTGAAAAGAAAGAATAAAGTGGGAGTGTGGGATAAAGTTGAGACTGTGCCTCAGATGAGAGATCCTAGAATTACTATGTATCCTGATAAATAAATAATCAAGCCATATGTAGTTCTTATAAGGGGTAATTTTAATCATAGGTTAGGTGAACCATTACACTATGATTTCCTAGTGTATCCATAACTATTAAATCACCAACAAAAGAAAGGGACCCATATATATTTTTAACTCATATATAGAGTTGATAATTTTTGATTTGGGTCATAGGGAATAAACCATTTCAATCAGTTTATGGTCATGCAAGATAGATTACTCTAAATATTTTAAATTAATGTGGGATTGATTATATGATTTGTATTTCAACATTGTGTAAAAAATACCAATTTCTTTGTATTTTATAGTCATGTAGTGAGAACATGGATTCTTCACAGTTTAACATCACACAATAATGAAATTTTCATGCTATTTAAATCCATATAGGATGAACTTTATTCATTTTAGCGTGGTATGTTAGGAATAATCCCCTCTTGTTGGAGTGATAATGAATCGTGTACACATTTCATGAATCTCAAGATTCCGTAACTCAATTGGGACCTCATTTATTATCATATGGGACCAAAATTTACATATAAAACTTCCTTTAATTTTATATTTGAAAATTTAGTCCCGAAGGTTCTGAGTGCAGTGGAAGTGTCATGGTTGGAAAATAAACCAAGAAGATACTATTGATTTGGTGGACCATTCTCAATTTTGTACTTGACATGAACACCATGAACAAGAATATTTTTCCACTAAATTGTTACATATTGAAAACCCAAAACCAAGAAAGGATATTTTCAAGTTAAATTTATAATTAATTTATTTATGATTAGAAGAAATAGTTGTACAGTCAGGGAAATTTCATTGATGATTAAATTGATCGCATATAAACCCTTTTTGGGATTACCTATATTGGGTTATGAGTATCCAAGTGTAGAATCAATATAGTGGTGATCCACATGTTATCCTTTGATCTTTGAGTGACACCAATTTATTTTTGGGTGCTAACATGGTGAGTGAATTGTCTTGCATTGTTCATGTTGATCACTTCTAGTTCCTTCAAGCATGAAGGATCATCTTTAGCATCTCTTGTTCTCAAGGGGAAGAGAAGAGGAACAAAGAGAAGATTATTTTACGATAAATTATTATCAATTCTCAATTAACCTATGAAAAAGATATAACCATTTATTTATATAGTTTTGGTTTAGGTTAAAATATTATTTTATTGCATAATGGCCCTTATGATGTATAATAATTCTTAAAAATCCCAGTGAAAAATAGTATTAAAAATAATAATATTTTTATGGTGTGTGTTAACTCATGAAACAATAAAAATTATTTATAGGATTGCAAATAAGTATTCATCACCAGACACGATCTTGGTCCACTCCAACTCCTTGACATTTATTAGATACCTAAATAAATATTTAATTAAATATTTCATTCATCAGTAAATAAAATAACTATTTTATTCACAGTACAGAAAAAAATATTTATTAAATATTTACATAATCAAATAATTTATTTATTAATGAATAAATATATATTTATTACCTTTAAGATATTAGCGAACAATAAAAATTGAAAAAAATTATTCCTCGATCTCAAGAATTTTATTTTTTCCAAGAATTAAATTCAAATATAATTTAATTGAGATCAATAGAAACACTAAATGTGTGACCCTATAGGATTATTTCTCATTGGAATTATGTAGACTTGCCAAAATTATAAGATTACTATATAGTAATAGTTCAAGTAACCCAAGAGAAATAATTTAATGTTGGAACATCAATATCCACATATGAAAACCCATTGTTTCATATAATCCCTTTATCACAACATATCATCAATTTCACATCTATGTCATCAACCTATATTATCAATATGTCTTTATTTTACTCTCTGAAATAAGCACATCATTACACTATGACCAAAAAATTTAATGTGATGGTCTATTCCAATAAAAGGGTAGGGATATTATCTTCAATAAATACGGAAGGGAAAAATATTTTCGTGACTTGTCCATTAATAACATATCATTTTTGACGCACCCAACATACCCTACTTCACATGAACATATTTAGTCACATTTTTTGTTAGTAAATCTATGTGCGTGATCCATGACATGTATTAATGATACTATTAAAATCAAAGGACCATTACACACACTCTCCAATAGAAATATCAATGAAACCAAAACAAGTGGAATTTTTACTGGTGGGTATGTTATCATAATCATCCATCTTGGAGATTAACAAGTACAAGCTTCCTGATAATAAGACTCATCTTATTATGAGTACTCAAACTTTAAATTCTACATACTATGTTCCATATCATAGTATGTTATCTGATAGTATAACTATATTTAAGAATATCGTTATGTCACTTCTAGGATATCATCATAATGGGTAACTGTTATGAAATTTTCAATGTGATAGATACCCTAGAAAATTATTACTTTGAAGTCGTGAAAAACAATGATTTTTTTAGTAATATGTTTTATTAATATTAAAATGTTTGAATAAACATGTAATAAAAGTATAAATAGTTGGTTTTATAATGTCAAATCCAACAAACTCCCACTTGTACTATATCCATATTCCTTTGGCTTTCTACTTTCTATACATCACAAGATGATCATGTTTCTGCTAAGATAAGGATTTGGTCAAGGGCTCCTCCATGTTGTATTTTGTGGAAATTACTTTCACCTTAACTTCAATTATCTGAGAAAAATACCTCAAAAGATGATACTTACACAATATATTCTTTATCTATTGCTGTGAACTTAGATATCTTATAATATCCACCACTACAGTATTATAACTATAATTTGTGATCAGATCTTTTCTTCTTGGCACCACATCAAGATCTTGGATGAAGTTCCATTTCCATAATCATTATTTAAATGCCTTATGAACCATAATATACTCAAAATTCTCTGTATAATTTTCCACCATAGTCTACTTTGAGATCTTCTAGCTTATAACACCTCTATTCAAATTGAATATGTATCTCGTCTATGATTTCTGATCATCTTGATTTGTTTAGAAACTTGAATATAAATATCCACTGATAAAGAGTTCCTCATATCCTCCATATAACATGAACATATACTTAGGAAACCTCATATACTTAAGGATAGTCCTTATTTACATATAATGATGGCCACTTGGGTTAGCTTGATATCTTCCTACCACACTCAAGGTGTTGGAAACGTCTAGTATAGTACATAACATAACATACATTACTGGCCCAATCACCAATGCATATTGAATCCTTTCTATTCTTTGTATTTCCTCATGTGTGTGAGGAAACATTTTCTTTGAAAGATGAATTCCATGTGACATTGGAAACAATCCCCTCTTAGAATTTTCTATACCAAATATATTCAATATCTTGTCAATATGTGGACCTTGAATTAGGCCAAGTATCCTCTTAGATCTATCAAGATGGATCTTGAATCTAAGAATACATGATAGCTCACCTAAGTACTTCATAAAGAAACAATTAATAAACTAGACCTTAACAAACTATAATATTGGTATTTCATTTCCAATAAGTAATATTTCATCAACATATACTATTAAGAAAATAACAAGAATCCCACTAAACTGCATATAGAAAAAATAATCACATTCATTATTCATGAAACCAAATTCCTTTATGACCTCATAAAATCAAATGTTCGATGACTTGAATGCTTTCATTAATATATAATTTTTTTAAAATTTCAAATCTTATTATCATGTTTTGGAGTCACAAAACTTTTAGGTTGTGTCATATATATATATATATATCTTTTTGAAGGTTCCCATTAAGGAAGGATATTTTTACTTCCATTTAACAAATATCATATTCATAGAAGGCTATAATGGAAAGTATAATTTTGATGATTACACCATAGAAAATGGTGATAAGGTTTCCTTATAGTTAATTCCTTAATTCAATTTAAGCCCTTTTATAACAAGTCATGCCTTATAGATACACAATTTCTCATATATGACCAGTTTCTTATTAAATACCCATTAAAAACCAAGGCTATTTACATCCAATGAAGGATCTACAGAAATCAATACATGGTTTTAGTACATGGAATCCATTAAAAAATTCATGGATTCTTTCCACTTTGAAACATTTGTTCCAATTATTTCTTACTTGTAGTTTATAGAACTATAATTATCAAGTAATAATCTGTCACCATCCTCTATGACTAGAGAACCATAATGTTATTGTTACTTAACCTCTCTTATACTCTTATGTAGAACTCGTGTCTCTGTAAAATCATCTTTTATAAGGATCTTTAGAATTTATTCATGTGACAACTATTATGTACCATGATCCTTGAATTCATCAAAATTTATCTCAATCCCATGATATTTTTTAGAGATGTTCTCCCTCTCAAAGAATATTGCATGGTTTGACACTATAATATTTTTGTCTGAGGGGTCATATAGCTAATATTCACTTTTTTCCTTGGGGGATACGATAAATGTAGGCTTTGTGACTCTTGGTGAAACATTGTTACCTGAATAGGCCTTAATAAATGCTTTTCAACCTGACACATGTAAGTATGATAACATGGGTTTCTTTCCATTCTGAAAATTTTTATGGTATACCATCTTTAAATTTAGTTGTAACTTGTTTTAGAATTTTTGTTGTTTAAAATGTGTATCCCAAAAATGATAATGGGGGACTCACATGAATCATCACTAATATCTCCATGTTTAACAAGGTTCATTTCTTCCTTTCACTTACACTACTCCACTAATGCTTTAAAGGGGGAGTGAGTAGGGATATGATCCCAAAATCTAATAAATTATCAATGAAGTGTTAGTTTATATATTCTACACCACGATCTGAGTGCAGTTTTTTTAATATTCTTACCCAGATGGTTCTGAAATTCATTCAAGTATTCCTTGAATCTATCAAAGTAATATGACTTATACCTCATCAAGTAGACATATCCATATCTACTAAAATTATTAGTAAAACTTATAAAGTATGATTTCAACACCTTTCTTCAATAGGTAAAGGTCCACACACTTCAGTATGAATTAAATAAAAATCTATTTAGCCTTTTTATATTTTTCACTAAATGTAACTTTGGTCATTTTTTCATGTAAACATACGTGACATACACCAATTTGTTTTAGTTAAATGGAATCTAAATACCCATCTGGATGTCATTTGTTAAAAGGATTTTCATTTACATAACCTCACTAGTGATTCCAAATTTCGGTGCGGTATGAGTCATTTAAAGTAGTTTAGTTATCAATTTACATTAATTGGTTTGTGTAATATATCTCATAAAGACCATTATTTATGTGTGTCTTATCATAAAAAATTTTATATTTATAAAGGAAAAAACATTTATTCTCAAACATGAAAATAAATCCATTTGTATCAAGTATGGATATAGAAATAATTTTTTTGGCAACAGATGGAATTGAATGAAAATCCTTAAAAACCAAGATCATTATCTTTGGAAACATTTGGTTGTAGTCCCTGATATACACAAAAACTATTTTTCATCAATTATATTCTCATAGATCTACCTCCCCTCTATCAATATTTTTGAATCTACTTGGTTCATATATTTTAATACATATGTGATCACCAAAAGCTGTATCTAATACCCAATTTATAAAAAAATATAAATTTCACTCAATAAAAAACATGCTTGAATCTTCCCATTATATCATTGGCTTGGTGTTCTTTTTCTTTCCGTGTCCCTAATTTCCACATGAAAAATAGATAAAATCCTGCTCTCTTGCTTTCCCCTTAATATTTATCTTCTTAGAAGGATTTTGTGAAGAAGCTTTGGGTTTAGATCTATTTTCTTTAACTTTCCCTTTATTAACCATAAAAAGGAAGATTTTTTTATTATTCATCTACTTATCTACTTTTCAATTATTTGTGATCAGATTTTGAAGATACTTCTCAATGTTGTTCGTAATAAAATTTACAAAAAATATAGAGAATCTCTCGGGGTGATGTAGAAATGAGATCAGTGCACAGTTCATTAGGTAGTTTAAACCCTATAATCTATAATAACTCAATGTAGGCAATGAGTTTGATCATGTGAGGCCAAATTGGTGCTCCCTCTCCAAGATTACTCTAAATAATGCCTTAGATATCTCAAACCTTTCTAGTCTTTCTCTCTCCTGGTAAAGACCACAGAAATGATTAATAATTCTAGAATATTCCATGTTTTAATGAGAATTCATGATCTCAATATACATATATGATAACATTAAACATTGAATATCAACCACGTTGTTCAAATGTTTTCAAAGACAAGGGAATATTCATCACTCAACTCATTAACAGGCAGATTGGGTAGTGAGGATTTTGACTTGTAAGATTTTTGTTCATGGAGCAACAAAACCCAAAGGCATCTAAACCACTGCTAGAAGTTACTACCAGTGAGGATATGTTATTTCTATAATATAGTTCATAGGGATAATGTGGATAAATAATTTTCAATTATTATATGATTTATAAGATCATATTTTTAGAACTTTTCTTTAATACAAATTATGTGATAAATAAAAATAAATAATTTTTTATTAAATTTCCCACTATTTTATCAAGTCCCAATAAACCATACCATTAGACAAAAAATGTATAATTACTAATATATTTTATTAGTAAGTATCCATATTCCCCTTTAAATTACCCCAATGAGGGTTGGTTAATAAATTTGAAGGTATTTAGGTAGGTAGGTCTTTTCCAACTATGGGATTGTAGCTCATTACTCTGTTGAGTGGCCTCCCAAATCATAAAATACAAACTTGGATTTACTCATCACTTTTTCCAACTACATAAATTTTAGAAAGGGTTATTTATCATTATATAAGGTTTTTAACTCAAGACATAACATTTATAATAATTACATAATAAAATTTTGTGTCCTAATGAGGGTACCTAAAATACTTATTTATAAGGATTTCATTCCTAATCAAGTAACGAAATGCCAAGTGCGACTTACTATTTTGTTAACAGATTTTTTACTATGCCTAAAATTATCATATTTTATCTTTTACATTTCTTATTAATATTAAGCTTATTTTATTAAAGAGATTATCGATGTTTTGTTAAAAAATTTATAAAAAATTAATTGATTTAAATTCCTCATTTTCATATTAGTTTATTTATTTATATAATTGTAGTCTTGCATCCATAAAATAAATAAGGTATAAGATATAAATAAATGACCCAATCATGATATTATCTAACAATTTATTTTTTTATTATATAACAAATAAACCTATAACCAATAGGAAAACTATTTATATCAGTCTTAGTATGAGTCACAGCACTCCAATTGTGCACCTGTGCAACATCTTAGTTGGAATAATCTGAATTCTATCTTGAACCACCAACATGTTTCTTAGGATACTCCATTTATTACATGTGTTTATAAATCACATGAAATTGAGGGGATACAAAGGATTGGTTAAGGGGGATTACATAAATAACCTTGGACATGTAGGTCTTATATAACAGTGTAGGGATGGATGAATCAGAGGCCATCATATATAATTTAATAATTAATAATTGAAAACCCATGTATTAAAATAAATTAAATGAAACCAATGCATAAATAGGTCTTTGTCAAGTTAATTAATGGTCACGCACAAAAAATGAATGATTAAAAGTAAAACCGATTAACATTCATTTATATTCATTATTTATTATTAAGATAAAAATGGTTTAATTAATTAATTAATTAATTATATTTTTTCATAATGACCATCCAAATTCTTTGAGATATACCCATAATAAATGAATTCAAGGAAAATAAATAGAAGAACTAATAATTAAAATTAATTAATTGATAATTTAATAATTCTTTGAAACCATTATTAAATTGACAAACAGAATAGGTTCCAATCAATATAATAAGGTTTTTAATACTATAATTTTAAAATTAAGGAAATTTAATTATGTACTTTATTGGGAGACTATATGGAGTGTACATAAGAGCTACACACCATATACCTCGACATATTTTTACCCAGGTTACATGTATGTGGCTTCATCATATACCTCAGATAGACCACACAACATGTAATAAATAGTACCACATAGTGTGTTCTTCTTTTCTGTGTACCTTTGATAAATATCTTGGGCTTCAGTGTGTATCTAGATTGGATTAAATGACGTTTACTGACCAAATACATGTTTTGTGGTCTAAATGATGTTTGTCCATGCGACCCACCAAAGGACTCAGTGTGTTTATTCAACATGGGACTTCACAATGTGTATAATTTAGTTACACATTGTGTATCTCGCATATTGTGCTTCTGCATAACTTGCCGAGTGGATCAACATGTACATCAGACAAGATAAATAATGAACTATATGCATTGTATGATGGGTACACATTTTTTATTTCATCATTTCTTTAAGATTTCAGTCTCACATGATTTTGATTATGTATATGAGCACATGGCCTGTGCGAACTTCACCACTAAACTATGTAGACTACATGCCAATATATATGTTATATATCATGTAATATGACATGATATGTTCTAGGTTGGCCCAGTCTACATGCAGTGTGAAATTAATGCACCACATGTAATTACTACTTGGCATGTCATGTATTCCATGACATAGATTGATACAATAAACTTGGGTATTAAAAAATTACTCCAGCTACACATTGTGTAATTTCATACTATAAAAGAAACCCATTGTTACTTTTTCATGGAATATTTGGTCATTCTTCATCTTTTTTTGTTCCTATAATAAAATGAAATTATGAATGATGAAAATTAATATGTCAAAATCTTTTTAATTAAAATAATGAATTAAAGAATGAATAATTCTAAAAATGAAAATCTATCCACTATTACACATATAGATCAATAATCAAATAAATAATTATAAAATTTTAACATGACCACTCTAATACCATTTGAAGCTTTTAGGCACAACTGATTAACCTTGATGTGTGAATAAACTAAGAAGGTTTCTTCGATTCAATGGTTCATTAAAAATATTGTACATTATGTCAATTCCTTGACTAATGAAAGTTCTCCACCAAATATTGGAATAATGAAAACCCATAACTATGAGGGGATCTTTGAAAATTAAATTTATAATTAATTTATTCATGATTGGAAGAAACATATACCTAGTCAATGAAATTTCTTTAATGATGATTTTGATAAAATGTAAACTCTTTCTCAGATTACCATCATTGCATTATGAGGATCCAATTGTATAATCCCTCTAGTGGTGATCCAAAAATTCTTCCTTGGTCTACGAGAAATGCCAATTGATATCTGGGTTCTAGTGTGTTGAGTCAATTGTCTTATGTTGTTCTTGTAGATTGATTTTAGTTCCTTAAATTTTTAAGGAATACCTCTAGTGTTTCTCATTATTGAGAAGAATATAGGAGGAGGAATGGTTAGAGAATTATATTTTGTGCAATGATTCTCGATTCTCAATTGTCCAACATAATAGACATAACCATATATTTACAGTGCTAGAGTTTATGTTAAAATATCATTTAATTTCATACCAACACTTTAATAATATAATAATTCTCAACAAATCCCATACCAAGTAATAATAATAATATTGTTATTCTTATTCTTATTTTATGGGTTTCACTAACTCATGCAATGATAAATATTATTTACTAACTTTTAAATAAATATTCACCACTACACATGATATTGTACCTCTATAACTTTTCAATATTTATTTAATACCTAAAAAAATACTTAATTAAATATTTCCTTCATAAATTAATAACATAAATATTTTATTCACAATCCTACATATACATATTTATTAAATATACATAAAATCAAATAAATTATTTATTAATGAATAAATAATTTTTTCATTACCTTGTAAATATTACAAATTAATAGAACTTGAATAAAATTATTTATTTATCTTGAGAATAATATTTATTCCAATAACTAAATTCAAACAAAATTTAATCAAGACCAACAAAAACAGTTAGTGTGTTTCCCTTTAGTATTATTTATTATTGGATTTAGATAGGTTTTCCTTAAGTCCAAGATTACTCTCTAGCAACGATTTTAAGTCACCCAATGAAAAGAAGTTAACATTGTGACATTGGCAACCACATACAAACATTCACTATGTAATATAATCCATTTACATTGATATCTTATCTATAAAACCTATATTCTTGATACGAATTTATTTTAATCTCTTGAATACACACAACATTACACCATGGATATGGAATTTAATGTCACCATTCTTTTACAATCAAATGACTAAGATATCAACTTCCATTAATATGGAAGGTACAAATCCTTTATTGAATTATCCACTAATAACATGTCATTCATGATGCACCCAATGTACCCTACTTCCTATAAACATATGACATCATATTTTTTAATTAGTAAATCTAATTGTGAAATTCCTGAAAAGAATTAATTATAATCTTAATGTCTAATAACCATCACAGATACTCAAAGATAGGAATATCTAATGACACCAAAACAAAAAAAAATCTACTGGTGGGTCTATTATCGTAATCTCCCACATTGGAGATTACCATGTGTGAACTTCATTAGAAGAAGCCTCATCCACTTATGAGTACGATCAAACGAATGTCTATATACTATGTTCCCAATTATGGTATGTTATCTGACCGTAGAACTATATTTAAGAATATAAACATGGAACATCAAGGTTCTCATCATAGTGGGGATCTTCTATGAACTTATCAATGCGACATATACCATTAGAAATTATTGAATTAAAATCATGCAGAAAAATGAAAAAACATTATAAGATCTTTTATTAATATTAAAATGTTAAAATATACATGTAATCAAAGTAAAAATACTCATTTATAGAATAAAAACTCTAATAAGTTATAGGGAAAATAATTGGTTTGATCTTTCATAAGTTCCTCATTTGGTCTCTTGATCATTGGAACCTCAAGAAGGCCACGTTCTAACAACAATATAATGTATACAGCAATATAATCAAAACCTAAGTTAATAGAACCTGTTTTATCTATTATCAAAAGATTGATGAATGTGATTATTTTGTACACTTTGTGTGTTCTACTTAGGGAGCTAACGTAGAAAAAGTGGATATTCAGGTGTCACTAAATCCATTATCCCTTCATAAATCTATTTTTAAAATATAATCCCTAAAGATGGATTATCTTTTAATTTAACGCCCTATCAATCAATTTTAGGGGTAAAAATTCTCATGGACTCTCAAATATGCCTCTATAGGTCAGTTAATTTTTGATAAATCAATCAAAGTATTATCTATAGAAGAATTCAAATACCTAGAAACTTTATAAAGTTATAAGTAATTTTCCTTTCTCTATTTATCATATATATATTGAAAAAAATATTGGTTCCCATGTTTTCCATATATGCTTTCACTACAACATAAATAGACTTTTGTGGCGGTTTTTTAGTGGCGGTTTACTAAACATCCACTAATATTTTTATATATGATTTAGCAGAGGGTTATTAAAAACTACCGCTTAAATGTTTCTTTACAGTCCCGACACTTCTCCCCCAACCCCTATGATACCCCCTTCTCCCCCAACCCCCATGAGACCCCCCTCCCCCCCAAAGACCCTTAAATCCCTAGATTGCCTCCCCTCAGTGCACCTCACCACCCATCAGCGCGGCTCGCCGCCCATCGCCGCCGACCCCCCTGAATCCCTAGATCACCTACCCACTGTAGGTCCTGACCTATTCCACCTCTCGATGATTTTTTCCTCCCATAAACGCACCTCTCAGGGTATATGCACTATTTTTGTTAGACGTTTTCATGGGTTTTTGGACATTTCTTTCAACATTTTTATTATCTATTTCAATTCAATTCCATCTATGTATTTTTTTATGGATGAATCAGATTTTTTACAATAGTGGATGAATGGTCGTATGTTTTATTTTGTAGAAGAGAAGGTTTTTGGTCAGATTGGTTATAAGGATACTTATAGTGTTTTCAGAAGGGTGGTGAGTGCTGGAACTATTGGTTTTGTTATTGGAATGAGGGTTAGTTTGAGCAATTATTTTGATAGGGTACGTCTATCCTAGATACGATGATTTCAAAATTCATAATAGATATAAATAGGTTCTCTTGATTCCTAGTTTTATTTTGAATTTACTTTTCTAAAAGGTTATTGTACAACTTTTCATTCCCTAAATAGCAAGAAACTAGTTAGTGAAATGGCTAGAAACCCTTTAGAATCTAGGTGTGATTTTCCTATCAAGGATCCTACTTATAAGGAATCTATAAGTTTTCTATCATTTTCTAGTAGGAATTTATATAAGAACACAATGAAATGGTTATCCTCAACAATTTGATGAGGATAATTGGTACAAATATCTTTTGAACATCTCTCAATACTTATAGAGAGTCTCTCCAGATGCCTCTCAGATAGGATATATAATTTTTTTAATTTTTTTAATCATGGTGATGGGAAAATTATTTACTTGAATCATATATGATGATCATCCCAAACATGTAATTTCCATTCTTTTAGGTTATACATACCTATATACTTAGATACTAAAAGGAAACATCAAAGGGCCAACTATAATTTTTTTTTGACAGAGTTCCACATTATGTTTCAACCCCCATTGATGTTCCATGATCCACCCCAGATCTAGAAAATTTAATCACACGTAGGTTCACAACATGTTGTTATCCATAACACTTCACCATGATACCCCACATCTTCTAAAATTCTCAGCCCCAGACCATACCCAAATCCTTGAAACCTAATTCGAGGCCACCAATAATATATGAAGTAGCAAAAAATTATTAATATACACAATATTTAATACTACCCATATTTTCTATTTTTTTGGGGATTGAATATTTTATATGAATTCCATAAGACTATGGATTTAATAGGTTCTCCCACTTTCTAAAATTGAAAATAAATTGAATCGAAATTGAAAAGTCATATTTAATAGGTTCTCCCACTTTCTATAAGACTTGGATTCATCTAACCTAGCCATGAATCCTTTCACCTGATGATTTTTGGCATGTTCTACATCTTGGTTCCCCATATATTTTCTAAATTAGTGAGTCATGTTTAAGGTAAGAGTTTGTTTCCATTTCATATTCCAAACTTCTATTCAATTATTATATGATTTATCAAGCCCTTACCTTAGTGATATCAATATTATGACATCATCAGTTTTTCCATCTGTTTTAGTGTAGCACGACATACAAAAAACTACTGGGATGAGATCCTTGTTCTCCTCTTCTTTTATGGATCTTTTTAATTTTCATGCTTTGGTTTTATAGTGGGTGGGTTCATTATTTAGCATATGTATTTATTTATGAAAACCTTATTTAAAATATTTATATTTTTTTCAACTAGTATATATGTATCTATTTCTTTATTTAGAAATATTTATGTGTTTTATTTTTTTTAAATATTGTGTAGGAACATTGTGATATAGATAGATAAATGTTGGATCACATTACCAAGGAACACACCTCAGTATGTTAAGGGTTTGGGGGGAGTTATTAGATTTTGAAATTTCCAATAGATTCATTGAAGGGAGAATAAGATGTCCATCTCATAAATGTAAATATAGAATATGGTTAAATAGAGATGATGTTTATTAACATTTAATATTGAATTAATTCCCTGGTCAATATTTGTGTTGGATTTGGCATAGAGAATCGAACGTTACAAAAAGGTTGAGCAATGATGTCAATCCACAGAATGAGATCCCAACTTCGTCAAAAATGGAAAATGAAATGAAAAACCTTATAAATGATGCATTCAACACTGCAAGACACCACCAAAAACATCAAAACACATCAGAAAAAACAGATGAGGGTGCTACAAATAGAAATGTGACAGTGATGCTTTTGAGACTGTAGGACAACCTGACCAAGATTGTAAAATATCAGTGGATCCTCCTCTTAACTATGTGGAGACTAATGTAAGAGAAAACTTCAC
Organism: Viscum album; assembly: GCA_963277665.1. Classification (NCBI taxonomy): domain Eukaryota; kingdom Viridiplantae; phylum Streptophyta; class Magnoliopsida; order Santalales; family Viscaceae; genus Viscum; species Viscum album. The sequence goes on from OY728119.1 coordinate 436,363,927, forward strand.
GGAGGAAAATTCATTTCATGATTTAGTTGTCGATGGAAATCAAAAGTTTTATATTGGATGTTTTAAATATTCAAAACTATATTTTCTTATGAAGTTGTACCATATCAAATGTCTATGTGGAATTACAAATAAGGAAATTTCCATGATATTAGAATTGTTTCATGATTCATTTTCTGAAGCAAACATCCTCGAGTCTTTTTATGATATTAAAAAAGTTGTTTACAAGATTGTTTTGAATTATACAAAAATACATGTGTGTCCCAATTATTGTATGCTTTATTGGTGAGAGGATTCAAGTAGACAAGATTGAAAAAAATGTTCTTCTTCTAGATGGAATTAAATTGGTGATGTTGGAAGTCTGAATCAACATACTACCATTAATAAGAAGAAAAGGAACACACCTACAAAGGGTTTTCATTACTTTCCTTTAAATCCTCAATTGAAAATATTATTCATGTCATCGAAAACTACCGAACACATGAAGTGGCGTTCTATAGATAATAACAATGATGGGTTAATGTGATATCCAAAAGATTCAAAATCATGGAAGACATTTGATTCATTACATCTAGATTTCTCAGCTAATCCTAGGAATGTTTGATTGGGATTTCCTGCTGATGGATTCAATACATTTGAGACTTTGGGTACCTATTATAGAATTTGGATGGTGGTTTTGATCCCTTACAATCTACCTCTTGGATATGCATGAAAAAAAACATCCTTTATCATTTGTATGATTATTCCTAGAAAAAAAATGTCTGGAAATGATATTGATGTATACTTGCAACATTTAATTGTAGAATTATATGATTTATGGAGTAACGATGTGGAGACATTTGAGGTTTTTTCTAAAAAAATGTTCATAATGCATGCTAGTTTAATGTGGACCATTAGTGAATTCCCCGGGTTTGGGAATTTATCTCATTGGAACACTTACACGAGTTAGGATTATCCATTTTGTAACTTTGATTTTGAGCCCAAATGGATACCTCACAGTAGAAAATTGTGCATATTGTTCCATTGAATAGTTCTCGATGTATCTTATAGATTTTGGCTGAACAGATCAAAATTTAACAGTTTCATAGATCATAGACCACCTCCAAAGTTTTTAACTTGTTTTGAAATATTGACATAACTTTGAAAAGTTGAAACTTGATTTGGGAAAGTTCATCATTTGAATGATTTTGGGAAGCGGGTTCAGAGTACAACATCAAGAAAAATCAGAACACAACAATGGAAGAAAAAAGTATATTATTCAAACTTCTTTATTGGGAATTTAATTTGATGCAGTACCATCATGATGTGATCCATATTGAGATGAATGACTGTGATAATTGTATCCTCACATTTCTTAATGAGCATGGAAAGATTAAGGATCATCTCAATGATCGGAAATAATTACATGTAATGAACATAAAACATGATCTTTTGCCAGATGAGAATGAAAAGTATGCTCTGACAATTTTTACAATGAAAAATAGGGATAAAGATACATTACTTCAAATTTTAAATCATATGAAAGTATCTGATGGGTATTTAAGTAACATCTAGCAGTGTGTTGACTTAAAAAATCATAAGTTACTTGGATTGAAAATTAATGATTCACATATTTTGTTACAGTAGTTACTACCTTCGGGATTTCATACATTATTACCTGAAAAAGTTACTTTTGTTGTACTCCAATTCTACACATTTTTTAGAAAAGTGTGTGAGAAATATCTACATCCATTTGATATTGAAAACATTCAGGAGAGGTTTTTATTGACACTTTGTGCAATGGATATGATCTTTACTCTATCATTTTTTACTGTCATGATGCATTTAATTGTTCATTTGGTTGCGGAAGCTAAATTAGGAGGCCCTATTCATTATCAATGGATGTATCCAATTGATAGGTACATTATTTATATTTTTTTCAGTTATGTAAAAAAATTGTAACTTAATTAAATTCATAATTATGTTTTATTTTATTTTATTTCACAAATATATTGGGCATTTGGAATCATACGTGAGAAATAAAGCTCAACCAAAAGGCTCTATTGCTGAAGGCTATTTGGTAGAGGAATGTATTACCTTTTGTTCTAGATACTTGGATGATATTGATACAAGATCTAATCGAGTTGGACGTGTTGAAGACACATCAAATCAATATCAGATATATGGGAAATCAAAAATATTAATTACTATTGGACGATTAGTTGGGAGAACCTCAAATATTACACTGAAAGAAATGGAATTATTATCGGCAAATAGATATATGCTACTAAATAGTGAAATTGAAGATCCATTTATTGAAGAGTTAAGGAGACAAACAAACAGATGAATGAGAGGCCGAACATGAAATTAGAAAGATATAAAAAAATCTATTAATAAAGTGCTTGTAGAATGGTTTGCAGGACGTGTAAGTTCATAAATATTGCAATAAATACAAATGTCAGTTTGACAAATATATTTTTTAATTCTAATAAAGTATATTTATTTTTCTAGATCATGAATACTAATACTCGAGAAGATTTGTCAGAATATTTGAAGTTTCTTGATCGTGGTCCTCTAAATCAAGTTAGAAAGTTTGACTCTTACAACGTGAATGACTTTAGATTTCATACAGTCAATCGAGAAGAGGGTTTGAAAACATAGAATAGTGGTATATTTACATTTTATGAAGTGGGATACTACGAAAAACTGACCGATATTGTTGAATTAAACAACCACATTAATTCTTCAGTTGTTTTATTCAAATGAAATTGGGTTGATATTATCAGAGGTGTTAAAAGAGATTCCTTGCAATATACTTTTGGGAACTTCTCTCTCTTGATGGTTGTCGGTGATCATGAACTGTCTGATCCATATATCCTATCATCTCAATAAAAAATGGTATATTATATGAATGATTTTATGGATGAAGTGTGGATTGTATTTTCTCACATAAAACAAAGATATTTGTATGATATGGGTGATGAAGTGGAAGATTTCAACTCTAACATTGAATCTTATCAACAAAAAGAAGAAAAATTATTTGTCCGTCATGATATTGAAAATATTATTATATCAAGGTTGAATGAAGTGGATTAAGTAATGGAGTAGGAAACCAAAATGATTTAAGGAGAAATGATTGTATGTATGTTATTCATTCATTTAGCAACGACTTATTTAATTTTTGAAATCTTTCATTATCATTGTTATGTATATTTTGTTTTTTAGTACTGTGCATCTGTTATCATTTTTAAATTTGTTTTCTTCATAATTTTTTTGAAATATATATTCTGAACATAATTTTATTCGATTAAATGTCAGGAATTTCAAGGAGGAAGTGATATACTGTTTCATCGATCCCTGTGATAGATGAAGATCCATCTGTCTCTCTCTCTACGACATTTGAGCCAACATCCGCTTTCCCATACATCATCTCCCCCAAAACCATCTCTCACACCCTCTGGGAGTGTCTCTTCAACATATCAGTCATCACCTACCCATTTATGAGCCTCAATAGTAGGGGATCGGCGCACCACTTCTTGTTCTTCGTGGTGATACTGAAGGGTGACTGTTACAGGTACAAATTTTAATATGAATAAATTTATTGCACTTTTTTATACTAACTGTTTGTTCATTAAATATGTAAACAATGGAAGTGTGGAGAAAAATATAAAATGTTCAGATATACAGAATCTGACAGGAGTAAAGATAGTTATCACATTTGATTCATATAGGGTCCCTACAGATGACACCACATGACTACATGGCCCGATTTTACGTCAGCTTGCCGCAGAGCCTGTTTCCCTTCCTATTTCGTATAATGATTGGAGTAATATTCCTACACATTAGAAAATTTTAGTTTTTGATTCCCAAATAAATGTAATTTTAATACATTATGATGTAATTTAATTTCATGTTATTAATATTTACAAAATAAATTTCTGTGTACAAATGTTTTTCCACTTTACAGTTGCTGATGTGATAGCACGAAAGTGGACATTGAAAAATCCTGGAAAATAATTGAAAAAATTTAAATGGAGATTGTGGGGTGATGTCAATGATACTTCGTTAACTTCCCAAAAGATGTTTGACAAGCTACGCGATGGGGTACCCAAAGAGCAATGGGATGTTTTTGTTGACAAACATCGTGATGAGAAGTAGATGGTTTTTAAATATATATTAATATATTAATATCATTTTACATTTATACATGTATATGAATAGAATATTACATTAAATACATTAATATTAAATTGAATTTTATTTATTCCAGTATCTTTCAAGAAAGAATGCATCAAGCCAGGATAAGCAATTCATCCCTCACACTATGGAGTCAAAGAATTTTTCTAGAAGCTGATGTGCTCTGGTAATATTTTCATTAGTTTAAATATTTATAAGACAATATTATGTGTTTCATATATTAAATTGTTGATTTATATTTGTTTAATGCAGTCACAATTTTTAGGGCATGAAGCATCCCGAACAGAAGTGTGGATGAATGTTCACCAAAAATATGATATAAGTTTTGTTAATGAGCCTGCCAAAGAAGTTGGGGGTATGAACTCATTTTTCATTATAATAACTTATTATCAGTTGTTACTATGTTAATATAAATTTCTTATAATATGACTTCTATTTGATTTATAGGTAAAAATCAAATAATTGTGTGATGCCAGTCATGTGCAGTCCTACTCAGTCTCCCAGGACGACCCAGTTGCTAAAGTCCTTGGAAAGGGGCATCCTGGTAGAGTGCATGGGATGAGTTTGGGACTCATACCATCTGAGGCCCTTGGAAGGACACTAGGGATTGTATCTGCATATCCTCTAGTTTGTATTCATTATATACCCCGAGATACTGAGAGAGAGATTGTTTCTCTATGAAACATAGTTCAAGACCAAGGGCCTCAGATATCCACTTGTATCATAAGACGACAAGATCTTCCCCCAGTGGTATTACATCGACTGGTGTTGAGAAGGTAAATCACAAAAATTCAAAATCATTTAGATTGAAAAAATTTATTGGTTTTAAGTTTTAATATAAATATACGACAATATTTAATTTTCAATATAATGTTCTTACAGGTGGTAGCAGGAAGTAGAGATAGAGGTGGAGAGGGTGACGAGCTGTGTTCATCATCAAACTATGATTAGTTGTATTGTTTATATTTTGGACAAATATGGTAACAGTCGTTTTGAATATGCATCATGTGTGGCACATAGTTTCCACCAAACATTTTTATAACCTAACATTATCTTGATTTCTCATGTTTCCTTTTATGTATTTTATTGATTTATAATGTTTCCTTTAATTTGTTGATTTGTTGAGTGTGGTATGAATCATATATTTTGATTCTTTGTTGTCATGAATCATTTTTTTATGATTCATTTTTCCTAAATTTATTAGGTTTGTTACCTAAGGATGAACGATCAACCTTCTTATTGATTTTCTTGGGAATATTCAGTTTTTTAACTCCCTTCAACTTGTTTTTAGTTGATAACCCTTATTTCTTCAAATTTTATAGTATTATCTTCTCCTGCTTTATAGTTGGCATGTGATCACTACCACTTATGCTTTCCTCTTATTGAAAATTGTTATGATAAGAATTTAAAAATATTTTTTGAACACTTGAATGTCTTGATCCTATTAAGATAGAGGGACTATCCACTTCATTAATAGGAGAATTTATAAATATCTGTTGAACAATTGAGTGTCTTACTCTACCAAAATTTGTATCTCCTCAAAGATGAATCTTGTGGATAAAATATATTATAAAATCATAAAGCATGTACTACATGGTTTGGATCATCCTTCGTGAATCCTCATCGATATGAGGATAAAAGGTTATACACAACTTCAACTATCAACTCATAGATTTCGATTATAATTACCAAAATTATGAGGTAAAAAAGGTCGGCCCTGGGTGAACATCCCACTTTAACTATCAACTCTGACACTCGGTGATAATTTTTAGAAAAGTAAATAAATGGTAAACAAATACTTCAATGTATCATACTATGAATGGCCACCAGAACATCGACTTTTCATTATTATAAATTATGGTCAGCCCTGGGTGAACATCCCACTTCAAAGAATTATAGGATCTCAAAAAATCATCTCTCATAGAATATGTGACCATTACCATGCTACAAACTATAAACTCTCCATTTATTTCAAAATTCATTCCCAAAATAGTTTCACATTCTTCGAACCTATCACACATCATGACACATTCTAGAACAAAAATCTAACTTGTGTTTACTTGTTTGACCAATGAAGTCATTATCTCTAAGGATACCCACATTGCTTCCACTAAACCCTCAACCACTCCCACCAACTAGTCTTATAGTGAAGATAAGATATTCTATTCAACTAATGAAATTTGTTCTCATATCTCCTACATTTTCTATCCCAATGCATTTACCACTACATTTCCATTTCTAGTTGAATACTATTTATCGATGTGAAACATATACAAGTACTCTATGAAATTAATCTCATAAAGATTATGTCCATGTAGTGAGAAAATAATATATGCACTCTAGGTGCCAAATTACCAAAAAAATATTTCTCCCAAGAGGTTCTTTCACAAACATTTCAATGCATGAACCATAACTAAAAACTAAAATATTGGATTAGAGTATTTCATCTTGTTGTTTAAAAGCTGATGAAACCCAAAGTGACTAATTTATGAATCTACATCATAAGATATCCTAATCCAGAACCAGATGCATCAAATTTCACTAAATTTCCAACATTAGGCTCAATAATACTTAGGATTAGAGCTGACAACAACCACTTCTTCAACACTATGGAAAATTCATCACACTATTATGTACAATCAAACGTGAATCCATTCTTGGTAACTGTGGTCATTGAAAACACTATGTGAGAAATATCCAAAATTATTCTCCATTAATTCCCATACAATCCAATAAAACATCAACTATTGATTACATTCCTCGATTATGACAGATAAACAAATACATCAACATACTCGAGATCAACTGATCTCCTTGATTGTGAAACCACTATATCCAGAAGTGACACTTCATGTACTTAGAATAAATTTTATGTAACAAAATAATACCAAACCTATTATTCAAGTATCTATCATATGATTATTATGAAAATGTTGGTCTCTTAGTATTATTTTGGATGTGGCATGTAAGTGCATGTGAAATTGGAATGGTTTTTTTAGGGCACTGGTACTGGGGCTGCAGAATCAACTACTTTTTTTTAAATATGGCTTTAATGGATGTTTTAACCACCGTGAAATAAATGTATTATATTTAGCGGTGGTTTTAACCTATTCTATAATTTTAGTATTTTTCAATCTAAAGTGGTTAAAACCATTGTTACGGATAATAATTTAGTGGCGGTTAAAACCGCCACTACATAGTTTTCACAATCCTTTGTTATTTTTCAGCGGTTATCTAGGTTTTAGCGGCGGTTTGAACTGCCGATAAAAAACTCATTTTTGCCAGGAAAACTGCCACTAAATAAAGGACACCCCCACATATTGTATACCTATAATCAATTTAGCGGTGGTTTTTTGAAACATTCGCAGAAGCATATGGTGACAGTTTAAACCGCCGCTATATCCCAAAATAACCTCTATGAAACGGTCATTTTCCGGTAGTGTTTCATTCATCATGGGAATAAAATTGAATTTGAGATATAATAAATGGTTCCTCAATCTTGATCAATTTAGGGATAAATGTGGAAGTTATTTATGACTGAAACATTGATGATTCCACCCTTGGAAGATGGAACTCCAACTATATTAGGGACTATATGATGGTCATCAAGGTAAAAAAATTCCTGAAATTTATTTGATGAGGGGTTGAAAGGAATAAAAATTACCCAGTACATCTATACTTGGGAACTTCATTTAAATCAGAACCTCTATAGTAGGATAATCATATTTCACCCTCGGGAAAGCATACCTAAAGAAACACTATAATTTTTTTCCTAAGGTTTTCATTTTCTCATTGAAAATGAGTAATTTTATCTTTAGAAAATATGGTTTTATCATCTATAAGGGGATGATAAGAAGATGGAATAATGATACCCTTGCCTTTTCCAATGGTAAGATATGAGGATGATTATGGTATTATTGATGCAGATCCCTGTGAATAAATTTGGTGTAGACATCAGGCATATTCTTTATGAACATTGTGTTATGAGGAATCACTAGGGTCTAAGATTCAATCTTTTTGGGTAGGAAGGTTATCAACAAGCTATTCTTCCCCAATTCTAGGGGAATATTCTATGAACCACAATGATAATAAGATGATTATATAGGGAAGTGACATTCCATGTTAAGATTATAGTCATCAGAATTATCTAAAAATTCATCAGACCTAGTTGATACCATATTTCTAGAAACATTGTATCTCATTTCATAAGACCCCTCTTTCTTAGAATTCATGTTCATCACTCAAAAAATAATAACCGAGGAAAAATTATTCTCTTGTCCATTAGTGAATCTCATTTTTATGTTATTTCCCATTGGATAATTTGGTGGGCTAGTTCCCATTCTTCCAATATTAGTGGAATGAAGTCCATATGATTCTGGACTAGTTTTTTAATCCTTAGGGTACCATATTTCTCCATGTATATCCTATAATGATAGATTTAAATTTTAGGTGATTGAGAAGTAAAAAAGAAATATTGTCATAGATATTAAAGGAATTTGGGTAAAAAAATGGTTGGTTTAGTCATTTCATAATGATGGAATGTGTATAATTCACCATCTTACAGATCATCCAATCATCAAATCTAATATATATATATATATATTTATTTATTTATTTTCAATGAATTCTATTAGAGATGACAATGGCTATAAAAAATCCCCGATCTCTATAGACTGGAATTTTCCCTAGGATGTTGTAGATACAACAATATATCTCCTTAATTCACTACCCTATTCTTTACTGAGTGATGGATGTGTCAGAATACCACTTTAAAGACCTCCATGTTGGTTAATTTCTTTCTAAATTGGTGAGGGTTTGTTGAAGTTTTTATAATGACCTTATTTGGTGAAGTTTGAGGCTTCTTGATATGGTGAACTTATATTTCCCTAGAGAAACAATTGGGATATGCCTATGGGTCCCATGGAAATTGGAAACAACTGAGACATGGACCCACTTTTGTTTTTTATTGGTTGTCTACCCTCAATGGATTTCCTTCCCGGCACCTTAGTCTAGATGATTGGGTCTGATACGAATTCCTTTGAAAATTCGTATGTAACAAAGGTCACATATCAGTGTTGATGAATACAGTGGATAATATCCCTCCTAGGTATATCTTGGATTGTTTCTTGTACATGGTGGATATCCTCATCTACCTCACTAAAATAAGAAATATAATAATTTTGTTTTCTCTGGAGAGATATTCCAAAGTGGTTGAATTTTAATATGGTGGATTCTTGTCCCCTCCTAGCTTGTCTTTATGGAATTTTCCTCCATGGTCTCAATTCATTCATATTAGAATGATCTGTTTAAAAGGTTGTAATTATCCCTACATGGAGGTATTTTTAACTATTTTATTCACTATATGGTGCTGTAGGCATTGGTAAGTAAAAAATATACATAAATTCCTTAGTTTTGAGGTAGATCTAGAGATGATAGTATCATAGGATTGAGGTTCCATACATGGTGATTTTTGTAAATCCTTTCTATTTTGTGATTTTCCCCATAAAGGATATAGATCCTTAATTATTTTACTATTTCACCATGGATTCCATTTGGATTATAGGGTATAACAACAAACTCATCAGTGTCGTATCACCTAGTATAACATGGTCAATCAACTTATTTCTTAAGTAAGGATTCATATTGGGTTCACCATTCTATTTTCATCATGCCACCATGCCCATGATGTTTTTTGATAGATAAACCATATTTTCCAAAATTATGAGACAAATGGGGATTTACTAGTGATTATTTGGGTTATTTATTGGTTAATAGGATGAGAGGTTTAATAAATATCACCATTTATGGGGAATTATTTCTTACTCTATGACTCTTTTATATATTTTAGATATGTTAAAAAATCCTTCATAAATCATAGTGTGGGATGGGTAACCACCATGTAAATTATTGACTGAAACCATGCATTGATTTGATAATATCATATGAAAAATGAAATAACCTTGTCTTAGTGTTGATAAACGATATAAAAGATAATGTAAATTAATGAAGGCTCAAATACCAAGATGATATGGGGTGTTGATTAAGATTATTGGTTAGGCGCAAGGAAAGTTATTTAGGAATCACTTTTTTTCTTATGCTAATAGGAATCAAGACACATGTAGTTTCTAGATATATAATCCCTATGTAAATCTAGTTCTTGTACGAGGTAGGAGGAGAGAGTTTTATAGATTCTATGGTGGGATAGAGGGATGAAAACCTAATGAAAATTGGGCAAGGACTCACTAACAGAGAATAACTATGTATATAAATGTATTCCATGGCTAGGTGTGGGATAAAAGAACTAAACATAAATATGGATCCAAATTTTTAAGTAATAAATACAAAAATAATTGTTATAAGGGGTATTTGTAGTCATAGTTTAGGTAAAACATTAAACTAGGGTTAGCTACTGTAGTTACAAACATTGTGTTAGCAATCCTAAAAAATTGATGCTGGTTTTATTAATAATAAGGTTGGTCAAGGTTGTTGATAATAAGTATTGTCAAGGATGGTGGCTAAAATGTTTGTTGGAATCTCAACAACTAAATTTGGATTTGATTACAATAACATTATCAACAACACATGTTTGAAGATGACCAAAATGATGAATTCATGCTTGAGATATTTTTGATTCCCAAATAAGATTGAAAATATATATATTAGACATCAATATTTATAGCTCTATATATTAGAGGTGTTCCAAAAGTTTTTATTGACCAAATTATTGAAGTCTAGAGGCATGCAATAAGTGAATTCCATGGAGTGTGTTGCACAAGAGTGCAAAATGTCCAAAAAAAAAGACACACCCATGTTACAGGACTTGGTTCCATGGAAATTCCAAAAATAAGAAAGGAAATTACCATGTTTGAGGGAATGGTGAAGATGGATAAGACCATGTGTGTTCTTCCAAATAGTTTTGGGTGTTTTGTGAAGGGAATTTCTCTAAACAAGAATAGTAGAAGACAAAACACCCTAGTGGTCCCTATGGTGGATTTCTAGTATTCCTATATGAAAGGGAAAGGGAAGATGGACCGAAAATGTAATAAGAAAAACCATTGTTAAAAGAAAATAGTGTAGTACAAAATGGATAACATAAACATGGTACATACTATTTTTTTAGGAATTTTTTAGGAAATGACCAAAATTTTGATTTTATGTTGTAGTTATTAAGACATAGTCGATATTGTGTTCTATAGTGAAGACACACAATTTGAAGTAGGTTGAAACAGGATAGACCATGACCATAGTGGAAGTTATGATGGTCTATAGGTGGATTCCCAAGCCAAAACATATTGATGTAGGAGACACTTCTTGTAATAGTTTCATTACTAGATAAAAAACGACTTAGGTTCCTACACTAGGCCATGTTTCAAGACATGTTAAGATTTGGAACGAAAAATCAAGATTATTCCACCCTTAAAATGAATAAACAAGTATTAAGTTCTTTATATGTTATGGTTCTTAGTTTTCAACCCTGATATTTTCCTTAATAAATGGAGTTTTCATCATTTATGTTGCTGAATTTATTTAGAATAAATTCAGACTGCAAGAGGAGTTTTTATAGGTGTCCACAAAAAGATTATGACTATGGTTATGTAGGAATTATTGGAGGATATTTTGGATAATTTATGGGTGGTTTTAAAAGACCGTAACTTTTTTCTGTTGTCCAGTTGATGGGAATATAACCTCTCTATTTCTATAATAGGAGGTCAATAAAAATAAGAGATGAACATTGTACATATTTGAATATCAAAATTTTAGAGGAGGAAGATGGTTTTGTTCTAGAATAGGGGAAATAATTTTTAATATTTATCAACCCTTGAAGAATTTAGCAATTATATATATTTTTTGATGTATCTACAATAAATAAGAAGTCACTTCATAGATATTCTAGAATGAAGAGAGTTTCATCAAGGGGTTTTCAAAAAGGTTAAGGAGCATCCCAATGATACTTCAACAAAGCACATACCTTATTTTAAAATGAATTCAATGATATTTATAAAGGAACCTATGTATATATAAAATATTTCTAGATCTTTATTTAAGTAGTAATAAAAGGAATAGGAAGAAATGGTAGTGAACCTTGGGAGATAGTGAGTCGAACATAAAATTTCTAATACAGTGAGCCTGGGTGACAAGTGAAAATCCCTAACCCTGTAAGCGGCGAGATTTATAGTAATTTTGGTGAACGAAACAATATAAATTCATGCCACTCAGACATATTCCAATGATGGTGAACCAAGTAAATACCAGTTTCCATATTTACTTTATGTATGCACACCAAAACATATCAAGAAACTATAAGTATATTAGTTTAAAGAGCATGACAAAGTAACCAATAATGTAGAGAGGTGAATATCATTTAAGGGAAGTGAGATAAAAGGATAAAGTTTTTTTTGATTGGCTAAGTCACTTTTACACCTTTATTCACACCCACTCTCTAGGTGATCTCACTTTATGGATCCTTATGGGACAATACAATTGGTATCAAATTCTAGGCTCATTTTTTGGGATTTTCTATTTATATGACATGATATGAAGTTGTGTTAAAGATATAATCCACAATGAATCATCATTTATTTGGAAGAAGTAATTCCAAAACATATAAAAATGTGTTCATCCAATTTATTAAAGATTCTATTAGTGTTCTCGAAGAATTTTTTAAATATGATATTTTTCTCTTAAGATGAAATAGAGCTTACTTTGAAATAGTTCAATGAGAAATTGAAATTTAAGGTTCAGTCAAAGGGGTATTAAAGTGGTATATCAAATAATACTTTCATAGAAATATGAATCAATTCAAGTTCTCCAAATACATGTGGATAAAATTGTTATATTTTTTTGAAAAATAAGAAAGGATAAGTGAGAGGTTAGTTATTATAGAAGACAAGATGGTGATGAAATAGAAGAAGTCATCCTAGAAGTTTTGTTCTCCAGCCAAGGTAGAATATGAACCTATTGATATTTAATAATCTGACCCCCCATATAGAGTAAGGATGTGAAATTTTATACTCTCTCTTAGAGTTGAAAAGGATATGTAATTTTAGTGATGAAATTTAAATAATATAATTTTTATATTCTATGTAACGCTCAAGAAATGACAATAAGGATCAATTGAGTAGCATTCATGGGGAGTACCTTTCAATGATTAATGATTTATCCTCGGCAAAAAGTGGTTAAAGTATGGATAAGTGGCTTTGAATTTCAGTATATATAAAATGGGAATGAAGACAAAATAATAAAAACGATATACTTGAATATATTTATCAAGAGATCAAAAATAAAATGGCCATGGAGAAGGAATTAAAGGTATGTGTTCTTTAACTAAGAACACAATCTAAAGGAAGACAATAGTCTTTAAGAGATTCTGACTTTGAGTTTAGTAATTTGGTAGGAAAACTGGAAGAAAAATATGATATGTTAATAGAACGTATGAAGAGGTTAAACAATGAAAAATAGAATAAGAATATCCCTTCAAAAGTAACATCAAATTTATAGTAATAAATGGGATCCCAGATTAAAAATATTTCATAAAATATTTTTAAGATGGAAAATCAATAATTGTGTGTTTTTATTGTGGAATATTTGGTCACATAATAAGTATTTTTTTTGAATACAACACTCCCAAAAAAATTTGAATAAATCCAATTGTTCCAATATTTCAATCATGGAGAGGTCGAATGAGGTATGATTCTTAGGGTATATGTTTCAATTTTTATAACCTTAATTATAGGGTATGGTATTTAAATTGGATAACTGCATGAAAGGGAAACGAATCAATATTAAGGAACTGCACTACAATGACTTATAAGGAGAATCCATATCCTATAAAAATTCCAATTAAACTGGAAAAAGGGTTCACAATTTTAGAGGATAGAAATGAAAAAAAATAAAGGGTATACCAAGAACAAAGATCTAGGCACTCATAAAAAGTATCTTGGAAGGATAAATTATAGATATGGAGGAAAAATAAAGAGTTTATTCTAACTATGAAGAATGTGGAAGAAAATCCTATTATGAATATGTATTCCAAGATGGAACATTATTCCATTAAGGAATATTTTCACCCAAGTTACCCTATAAAAATCACTAAGAGTAAAATAATGAAGATGAAATGGAGAAGAAATATGTAGGTGATATATTGAGACCCAAATTTTCTTACATGATTATTACATCATTTTAAAAACAACAATATAAAAGCATTGCACAACCAGGATACATATTTTTAGTGTCATGAAAAAATTAGGGACATACAAATCATTTATATAATAAATAATAAACATTATTTAATTCCTTATTATCTAGATTCTTATTGGACCTCATGTTCTCCTTAGTAAAAATATTCACCTAAGGATATACATCAAAAGAAGGGGTGCACTAAAATCCCAGTAAGAGGATGAATAAGAAAAATGAAACATGGGTGATCATAAACATAACCATAAATAAAATAATAAAAGGATCATCATTATAACATGATATGAAGCATTAGATAAAGGAAAAGAATGTGGAAACTCATAAAAGTAAAACATTGTGTCTTAGTGGTTAACTACCACACATAGTTGTGAAAGAATATAACATCATATTCACACATAACAAATGTGAATCATTATAAAATCATCATTTTGAACAAATATAGAATCGTTATCATGCATATTTCACATTATATCATGATATAAATCACATTGCACAATGAATTGGAGTGCTATATAATTCCAAATGCACTCGTCCCATCATAACATTTACATAATCATGCATGCCACATAGATCGTATAACAATATTTTCCATAAAATAACCCATGTAAAAGAAAATGGGTTTCATGAGAATTTAATAAATAATTATTTCATGAATAAACATTGGGGTTTCGAAAATAAATAGGGAATGACATACTTGGTGTAAGAACAATAAATCTTGAGTGAAGAAGAAACGATCTCAAGAGAAGTAAAAAATGTGTATTTTGAAAGAGTATTGCTTTTGGAAAAATAATTGCATTTAACATAAAATCCAATAAAAAGAATTTCTATCACATAATAGAAAAGGGGAGGATAATGAAATTATATTTTAAGAATATTAAAGAACAAAAACACTAAAATTCTTTATGAAAGAGGAATTACTCAAAGAAAGGAAATTGGATTCAAGAATCCCCTTACCTTATGCCTGAATGCTATCTTCACCTTAATATCTAGGACAATAAAATTATATTAATTAATTAATAAATACAGACCCTCTTATACATGTATTTATTTCATTATAATTTTACTAAGTTCATTTATGGCCATTATGATGTGTTATAGAGTTCAATTCCATAGTTCTGAGAGTGTTTGTTTTCTTGATTCTCATGATTGGTTCACATGTATACATTTATGGAAGTTCATGTAAAATGTGGATAGTGATCAAAAATTGAGATTATATGTAATTAATGAAGTTAAAATATATTAAATTAAATTATAAATCATTTTTCTATATGATATGACGATGAATAATTAGATAAATATTTAATGAAAATGATTTAATTTATTTTAGAGGATTTTATTACCATTATGAACTTATATTTTCATGTTTATATATATACGTTACAGAAAAATATATTACTTATAATATTTATAATAAAATATTTTTTAACCATAATAATGATTTTATAACTAGTGTTGAAGGAGTTAGTAAAAAATGAAAACGTATTGTCCATAGTGGTAGTAAATCCACACACTAAAAATGATATTTTCATTTTTAGAATAAAAGGAAATGGGAAGAAATTTGAAGATGAATTATTCCATTAAAATAATAAAATTATTGTATATAAAATATAATGGGTTTATCATTCCACTTGGATAAGTGGATGTGAGTAGAGGATAAGAAAAAAAAATTAAATTGTAAATAAATTAAAAGAAAAAGAAAGAAGATCTTACCTCTTGATTTTCTCCTCCTTGAGAACGTACTTAGGGAAAAGAGTTGGGTATTTTTATGAGACCAAGGGATCATAGAAATGGGGGAGGGTACTGTGGATATTATTTGGTTGATATTGGAAAATCTTCAAGGCTTGTAAGGTGTGATGAGAGGAGGGTGAGGATGATATTTATTGGGGAGGAGAGGGGCGCTTTTTCATTATTTTATTTATTAGTTTATTATTTTGGCTCTAGTATATGAATAGTTTGAAAATTATAACTAAATATATATAAATAATTAAGTAGAGTTCAATATTTTGGGCTTACAATCAGCCTTACACCAACAATGACTAAAATATTCCTAAATATAGCTTTTATCGTAAATTGTCATATTTTACTATTCCTGAGAAATTCCAGAATTTTAGAAAAATCTAAAAAAACTACCCTAACCATTTTTAGACATTTTGAACTAAAAAACGAACTCCATTCTATGAAAATAATTTTCAAAATATGAGAAATTTAATTTTTAACGAAAATCATCATTTATTTGGAAAATACTGACTTTAAAATTATAAATGATTTTACGACGCTTTAAAAAATTAAGTTAGCTCCTAAAAAATTATCTTATAATAATAAGATATGGAAATATTAATTTATGAAACTATTTTTTGAAAACAAAATTTATTTTAAACCATTAAATTAATTATAAAATTTTAAATAAACATTTGTTCCATACTAAAAAAATAAAAAATTAATCTATCATGTTAAAAAAATTTATTTACAAATAATATGATATAATTATATCATATTTTCATTTATAAGCTTCCTAAATTTTATTTATACATTCATAGGTGAAATTACTATTCTATTGTCATGATTACTATTCTGAAGGGCAAAGTTACTATTTCATTGTTATTGGTTACTTAACTTCTAGAAATACCACTGCTTTCATTCATTCTTCATTTATAAACTCTGAATTATATTATCTATGGGATTTTATATAATTTATAGTATATTAAATTATTATAAGAAGGGATATAAATTGATAAAATTATTGGTTATTACATTCTCCCCCCCCCATGAAATTTCTCCCTTGAAATTTTATTTTACAAACTATGGTGAAAGAAAGTGAGGGTACAACTCTTTCATCGCTTCCTATGGTTCCCATGTTGCCTATTAATACTTATGGTTTCTCTATAGTAGTTTGATCATGTGATTAGTCTTGTTTCATATAAATTTATCTCTATAGTTCAAGATCTTCTTTGGATTCTCCCCATAAGAGAGATCATTTTCTAACTATACCACCTTTGGATTTAGTACATGTGAGGGATATGTTATATACTTCCTTAAGAGGGATACATTAAATACATCATGTACTTGAGACATGGTTTGTGGAAGTTATAGTAGATAGGCCACAACTCCAACATGATCGATAATCTATGAGGGGCCGATGTACATAGGACTTAGTTTTCTCTTATTCCCTAATCTCATGATTATCTTCCATAGATATATCGAGTGGAATACCATGTCTCCGACCTCCAATTCTTGTTCATGTCAACAATTTTCCTCATAGCTATTCTGCCGAATTTGGGCTGCCATGACGCGATGCTGAATAGTTTTCAAATTTTCCACAATTTCTTTGAACATTTCAGGTCCTAACAGCTTACTTTCACTGACTTCATCCCATAAATCTTGTGTTCTTCATATTTTCCAATAAAGGTATTTATATAGATTCATTTTAATTCATGAGTGGAATCTTTTGATGTAAGAAAACTCAACTAGCGGTAATTGTTGGTCCAATCCTCCTTTGAATTCCATAAAACATTACCTCAACATATATTCTAATTTCTAAATAGTTTGTGGCGATTAACCATCATTTTGAGGAAAATAAGTTGTACTAAAGTTCAGTTTAGTGTTTAGAGAATATTGGATTCATTTCTAGAACTTCATGGTGAATCTCATAGTTCAATCAGATGAAATCAATAGTGGTACTCCATGAAGACTTATCACTTCTCTAATGTATGTCTATTCATGTTTATTCAGTGTGAAGTTCATTTATATTATGATAAAATGAGCTACCTTTGTAAAATAATCCATACCAACCCATATAACATTGTTTCCTTTGGATGTCTTTGGAAGTTTGGTGAAAATTTCCATGTTGATGATTTCCCATTTCAATATTAGTATGCGTAATAGTTGCATCATCCCCTTATAAGTTTTCTTTTATACTTTACTTATTGACATACCAAACACCTTGATGTATATTTTGCGATCTCTTTATTCATATTTTCCCACTAATAGTACTCTCAGAGATCTTGATACATATTTGTGCTCTCAAGGTTAATAGAGAAGGTTGGACCATGTGTATCATTAAGAATCACTTTCTTTATCATCATATTGGATTGTACAAATAGTCATGAACAAAATATTACAGCTCTTCCTCATCAATTTTGAACTTCTATGATTTCTACTTTCTGACAACATCCACCTTCTTCTAAATTTCCACATCATTTCTTTGAGCATCATTTATTTTCTCTATAAGGGATGGTTAAGAAATAATATGAGAAATTATTGATGATGTTACTTATTTATTTATTCTCATTTACATCCATTGAAAATATAAAAATATTGGATCATTATTAATTCTCATCAATGATAATGTTTCATGATCCTTTCTACTTAGACCATCCACCACATTATTTTCTATGCCAGGATGGTAGTGGATTGAGTAGTCATAATACTTAACGAGCTCTAACCATATTCATTGGTTCATATTAAGTTCCTTATTTTTGAATATATATTTTAGGTTCTTATGATTAGTACATATTTCACACTTCTCCCAATAGAGATAATTCCGCTAGATTTTCAAGGCAAAGAACACAACTTCTAACTATAGATCATGTGTGGGATAGTTTTTCTAATTAATTATAAACTTCCTTGAGGAATAGGCTATAAATTTATTATTATTAATTAGTACACATCTAAATACCTTATTTTAAGCATCACTATATACCATACAGAGTTCCCCAATTTTCAGAACTGTGAGTACTAGAGTGGTGACAAGATTATTTTTTATCTCTTTGAAGCAGCCTTCACAATCATTAGTTTAGAAAAACTTTTATCCCTGCCGATTCATCTTTGTTATTGGGTTTTAAAATCATCATAAGTTCTTCAAAAATCACTGGTAATACCTATATAGACCAAGGAAACTGCTTATCTCTATGAAATATGTTTTCCTGGTCCACTCTTCGATTGACTTTGTATTATATGGGTCCACATATATTTTTTTACTAGTGATAACCTACCCCAATAATGATACTTCCTCCATCCGAAACTCACATTTACTATAATTTTCATAAATTTTCTCCATTTGATAATTATTTATCACAGTGTTCGAAGGCTCCACATGTCCCCCTTTCTTTTGGATTACAATAGAATAACATCAATAAATATAACCACAAATTTATCGAGGTAATCCCTAAAGACTATATTCATTAAGTTCATGAATATTTTTGGACAATTAGTGAGTTTGAATGGCATCATGATGAACTCATAGTGTCTCCAACTCATTTTAAAGGCAGTCTTGGGAATATATTTCTTCATCAACTTTAATTGGTGATATCCTGACCGAAGGCCCACTATAGAGAAATACTTGGCCCCACATTGTTGATCGAATAATTCGTCTATCTGTGGATGGGGATACTTGTTCTTTATCATGATTTTGTTGACATCACAACAATAAATGTAAATGCACATTGTTCTATACTTATTTATGATGAGGAGTACTGGAACACCCCATGGTGAAGCACTAAAACATATAAAACCCCTATATAGATTCTCCTGTAACTTCTTATTACGTTTCTCTAACTCAATGATGTCCATTCTGTAGGGTTTATATCATATAGGCATAGATCCAAGAATAAGTTCAGTTGAGAAATAAACCTCTTGGAAATGTGGAAGACTATGAAATTTTTTAGGGAATACATCAGTGTAGTCCCTCACAATGGGCATTTCATCAAGCATGATTCTCTCATTTATCTCAATCATTTCAGATAGATATACTTTCTTATAAGGCAATAATATCCACACTTGAGATGATGTATCTGAAGAAAAATCATCATCCTCCTTAAATTTATATAGAATTAGAGGATGACTCAAGATGGGAAAAGTGATCTATCTTTCTAGACAGTTGATGTTGTCTTTGTAAAAATATATCTAATCCATTCCCAATATAACCTCAAACTCTACCAAAGGAAGTAATATAATATTTTATGGGAGGTCCAGTCCCAAAACATTAATTGGGGAGGTGTTATATACTTTAAAATCAATAATTTTCCCATTTTCTATTCTCATAGATAACACAACCTCCATATTTTGAAGTGGTGTTTGAATTGTTATACTTAACGTGCAAGTTGTGAAAGAATGCATTGAAATAGAATCAAATAGTACATTCATTGTTCTTAAATAAATTAATAGCATACATATCACCACATAATTATTAGGATCCACCTAAGCTATAGTGATGATATAATATTTCCCTTTCTCCTTTGGTTTTGGTAGCTATTGATGCGGATTACCTACAAGGACTTGAGTTTTAGTACACTAGATTTCATAGTGCCTTTTCTTTCTACATCCAAAGCATTATACAATAAGTTTTTCCATCCTTTAATCCACCACATTGTCCGACTTCCTCATGCCGATTTGGAATTCATGAGCATCCTAGCATTCTCTCCCAAACTTGAATCATTTATCCATCCCTTTGAGGTAATTTATTTGATATTTCTTCCCACATTTTTGACATGTGAGAAGTTGAGATTTCTTTCCACATTTGTAATTAGATCCCTTGACTTGAAACTTCATCTTTTATTTCTTATCTCTATATACGTGAGAC
Organism: Viscum album; assembly: GCA_963277665.1. Classification (NCBI taxonomy): domain Eukaryota; kingdom Viridiplantae; phylum Streptophyta; class Magnoliopsida; order Santalales; family Viscaceae; genus Viscum; species Viscum album. Next base: position 436,384,871 of record OY728119.1, read on the forward strand.
AATTCTCTAAACTCCATCTCCACTTTGAGATAACATTGAACACATTCTTCATAACTCTCAAAGTATTGAATTTTTAAATAATTTCAAAGGTTTGGTTTTAAACAAAAAAAGAATATATCTATTTTTATATCATTGTTAATAACAAAACCCATATAATACCTTGAAATCCTTGTGAAATTTTCTTCAAAAGCTGTGATAGTTTCACCTTGTTTTTTTCTTCAGCTCAATAAATTCTCTCTCTATCTTCATATGAAGACTTCAAGGGAAATACTTGTTAATAAATATTTTTTGGAATTATTACAACACAATAACATTAATTTCATCCTTCATATTGGTTTTATTAATCAAATCCCACCATTTATTGGCCTCTCCATCTAAATGCTAAATAGATAGAGTCACCTTCTCCATCTTAGAACATTGAAGCACAGAAAAGAAATTCTCCATTGATTTTACCAACTATTCCATGACTATTGGATTGGAAGATCCAAAAAATGTGACTGGTCATTGCCACATAAAAGACTCTATAATCTGTTTCTCACTCTTAGGTGAAGGGTGATGTTCCACATTATTCGTTTTATTGTTCATAGTAAGAGATATATAGGAAAGCATCACCCTGAAATTTTGTACTCCACCTCCAAAGGCATTAGAGATGTCATACGAGAATTCACCGCACTTCCCCTCATATAGATTGTTGGAATGGTTTTTCCTAGTTCCCACAATTTTCTAAAATAGAACAGATTTGAACAAAACATAAGTGATCAAGTCATGAATAAATAATTTATTACTTTGTGAAATTAACTCTAAAGGAATATCTTTTGGGATACCCATGTTTATATTAAAAAAATGATCAGTGGGTAATTAAATATACTTAGCCTCATACTTAATTGTTTTCAATAATGTTCTCTAATCCTAATTACCAAATTAACTAAACCATTATTTGATATGAACTATAGCAACCCTACTTTTCTTACATGATTATTACATTATTTTAAAAACAACATAAAAGAGTTATACAACCAGGATCCAAAGGGTTAGTGTCTCAGGATAATTAGTACCATACAAAACATTTAAATAATAAATAATAAACATTTTTTAACTCCTTATAATCTTGATTCTTATTATACCTTATTTTCTCCTTAGTGAAAAAATTCACCTAAGGATATACATCAAAAGAAGGGGTGGGATAAAATAAAAGTAAGAGGATGGATAAGAGACATGAAATATGAATAATCATAAATATCACCACCATAACATAAGTAAAGTTTTACCATCATAATCTAGATAGGAATCATTAGATAAAGGTATGGAATGTGGCGATGTATAAAAATAAAACATTGTGTCTTAGTGGTAAACTACCACACATAGTTGTGAACAAAGATAACATCTTGTTCACACATACCATATCTGCATCATCATTGTGAAAAATCTAGTAACATGTTTAGGAATATATCATATTATCTCATGAGATACATCACATTAATCAATTAATTGGAGCCTATGTAATTTTAAGGGCACCTGTCGCATCATAACTTTTACATAATCACGCATGTAACAGAGAACGTATAATAATATTTTACATAAAATAACCCATGGAAAGGAAATGTATTTCATGAGAATTTCATAAAGAATATTTTCGTTAATAAAAATTAGGGTTTCAAAAATAAAAAGGTAATGACATACTTTGTGTAAGAGTCATAAATCTTGAGTGAAGAAGAAACAATCTCAATAGGAGTAAAGGATGTGTTTTTAGAAATAAGAGTTCTTTTGGAAAAAATCATTAAATTTAACATAAAATCAGATTGGAAGCATGTATATATCAGAATAGAAAAGGGAAGGACAAAAAATTATATTTTAGTAATATTAAAAAATATCCACACTAAAATTTTGCATGAAAGAGGAATTACCCAAATAAAGGAAATTGGGTTCCAGAATCCCCATACCTTATATCGGAATGCCATCTTCACCTTAATATTAGGGATAATAAAATTGGATTAATTAATTAATAAATATAAAAACTCTTATACATGTATTTTATTCATTATAATTTTATTAAGTTATTTTATGGGAATTATTATCTGATATAGATTTCAATTCCTTCATTATGAGAGTGTCTATTTTCTTTATTTTCATGATCGGGTTGCTTGTATACATTTATGAAAATTCAGGTAAAATGAGGATAATTCTCTAGAATTTCGATTATATATTATTAAATATATTAAATAATATTAAATGATCTTATATATCATTTTATTAAATGATATGAGGATGAATCATTAGATAAATAGGTAATGAAAATGATTTAATTTATTTTGGCGTATTTTATGACCATTATGTGCTTATATATTCATGTTTATATATATAGGTTCCAAAACATTATATAACTTATAATATGTATAATAAAATATTATTTAATTATAATAATTATTTTATGATCAGCCTTAATGGTGGTAGTGAAAAATGAATATAGCATCCCGCCATTTTATAACATAAACTTTCATTACATTACACAAAACTGAGGATCTTTAAGGTCTAGTGTCTTGGAAACCAGGAACATAATACATGAAAACAACATAAAACATTCTTCTTAAACACTTGAAAGGCGTCTCCTTAAGTTAATTCTAGGTTCATTACTGCATCTCATAACCTGGGGACATACATCAAAAGAAAGGGTGAGCAGAAGGCCCAGTAAGGGAAACAAGAGGAACATTTTTCATGGGAACTTGAGATACTTCAATAAGGACATGAAAAGAACTTTAAGGCATGAGAAAGGAATCATGAGGCATTTCATAATAAAAATAACATTTTCCATAACTTGAAGATGTGGCTACATCATTTAACATAGACAATCATGAACATATCACCAAGGTCCATCCCCAAGGTGTCATTTGAAAATTACCAAGGTTATTCACCAAGGTATCGTGAAAATTGTAATCTCTAGTGGTTACATAATTTCCCAATGCATTGGAGCGCTATCAGGGTGCACCCTTAAATTTTCCATTATTATCATGTGATCCACATATATAATCATCAAACATTTCATAAATAACCCACATAGCATAAAATAAATGGGTTTCATTTCATAATCATAACGTTTTAAAAACTGCTTTAAAGACATGATCTTTACGTCACTTTAAACCCACGGAAAGGGAAAGAGGGTCACATGTATGTAAATCCCAGAATTTAAAATGGAACATTTTGATATATATGTGAATACCCTTGTAGAAATAAGAGCTTTGAGTATTCACTTTATAACATAAAATAATTTTTGAGAAAAGAGAGATGCATTTTGAGGGGAAAATTCTGCAGCATAACGGCTAAGTTTTGGGGTTTTAGGAAACATTGAAATGAGAGGGGACATGGGTCACCCCCTCATAAATGATCCATAAAACAGTATGGTGAAAGCATAAGAAGGAAATATGGACATGGTAATGAAATTTGAGGGACATACCATTTGAAATGAAAAACATGGAAGGAAAAAATATTAGATTTCTCTTATGAAAATTCGGCAGCCTTACGGCGTCACTTAACTTCAAAAAAATGATTTGACAAGATCAAATAGGGTCCCTCATAATATGATCATAAGAGATCAGTATGATAGATATAGAGATCATACCCCAACATAATAAAAAGGAACTTGAAAGACTTGACATGAAAATCGAACTTGAAAAATGAGAAGGGTGAAAGAATCCCTTAAACATTCGGCAGCCTAACGGCGTCACTTAAACTTTCATAAAACGAAATGATGAGAGTAAGAGGGGACCTCTCATCATATAAACATTAAAGGGTAGTAAGAGGAATATAAAAGAACATCCTCTCACATAAAAACATGGATCATAAAAGTAATGACATAAAAGAGATTACATGAAAAGAAAGAGAGGGGTCGGATCCCTTACCTTAAAACGTGACTCTTGAAACTCAAAGGATTGGACCTTGAGGGCTTGGGGGCACCTTGGGAGGTCTCCTTGGAAGGTAAGAAGACCAGAACTTCGTTGGGGGAGAATTGGGAGTGAAAACTAAATGAGGAAAGGGTGGGTATTTATAGGGAAAGTGAGGGGACAAAGCATTAATGGCCAAGGGACACCTCACATGTGCTTTTCTCAAACCAATGTGCTCTCCCTTGGCATTTATCATGGAGTTAGGCCACATGGGGCCCCCAAAACAATAATTCATCAACCTTGGCCGGCCAACCCTCAAAAGATCTCATGACATCATCATGACACCGTTATGATGTCATTAAACATACCGAAACCCTAAAACTGTATTTTTACTATTCACTGAAAATTCAACTTTCTCAGAATAACCCCAAAATTTCACCTTAACCAAATATCAATGCTCTGATTTCAAAAATGAAATCCATTTTATAAAAATAATGTTCTAAATATATTTAATTCAATTTTTAAATAAAAACACTATTCATCGAAAATTCATTTTTTTCAGAAAAATCCCCATAATATCGATGCTCTGAGTTCAAAAATAAAGTCCTTTTTATAAAAATAATTTTCTAATTATTTTTAATTAAATTTTTAATTAAAAAAAACTATTCATCCGAAAAAACTAATACTTGACTAACAATTTATGAAACCGTTATTTACCCATTTTATTGAATCACATTACTTAATCTAGGTGTCTAAATTATATTAAAACTTTCTTTGAGTGAAATTACTAATCCATTTGGTCATATTACTAATCCTAAGCGTAAAATCACTATTCATAATTTACTATTCATCAAAATTTAAGTTGATCTTATTAGACTCCAAATTCCTTACTGAACACTTTTGTAGAAGACCACTTTTTGAAAATCATTACACATCATTAGTTATTTAGGGTTTGCATAAATGTTTTAAAATATCCCTTTTTCAAAAATTCATCAATAAAATACATTCTAAAATTATCTGGACAAAAGAAAATCCACAAACATCACTAAAGGAAGATATCTCAATTTATTCACCCGATAGGATTACACAAGGAAGCTAGGGTCTCGTCACATAGCCCCTTATAACACCGACATAAGACCTAAGTGTAAGGTGTGCTATGGTGAGAGAATCTGAGGGAGGCTCAGATAAAATTGCCCTAGTAGTAATATCTACTAACTTGAACTTCTCCCGTAGGCGTTTCCGTTCAAGCTTGACACACTGGAGTTCGGCTTGGGCTTGGTTCAAAGCGAAGCCCACAGATGCTACCTCCTTCCCAAGATCTGATAAGTGGGCTTCATAAGGGTCGAGTCTACTAGATGAAGCCATCGCCTCCTCTTTCTGCATTGACCATTAACATCTTATTAAATCATTAAGAGTAAGTTAATATACTACTAAAAAATATTGGGTCGTTACATTCTTCCCCCCTTAAGAAATTTCGTCCCCGAAATTTACACTTGAGGCCTAGTCGAAAAGGTGAGAGTACTTTTGCTTCATTGTTTCCTCAGGCTCCCAAGTCGCTTCTTCATATCTGTGATTCCTCCACAACACTTTCACAAGGTGGGTAGTCTTGTTTCTTAGAACCTTGTCTCTACGGTCCAAGATCTCCACTGGCTGCTCCTCATAAGAGAGGTCATGTTCCAGTTGTACCACCTCTGGGTTCAGTACATGCGAAGGGTCGGGTATGTACTTCCTCAAGAGAGATACATGGAAGACATCATGAACTTCAGCTACATTTGGTGGAAGTGCTAGAAGATAGGCCACTGCTCCTATGCGATCAAGGATTTCATAGGGGCCAATGTACCTAGGGATGAGCTTCCCTTTCTTCCCAAACCGCATGACTCTCTTCCATGGAGAAATTCGAAGGAAGACTTTGTCACCAACACCAAACTCCAAGTCCCTTCTACGATTGTCAGCATAGCTCTTCTGCCGACTCTGAGCAGCCTTTATGTGTTGTTGGATGGCATGAACCTGTTCTATCATCTCTTGCACGAGATCAGGCCCAAGAAGCTTCCTCTCACCAGTTTCATCCCAATAAGTAGGAGTTCTACACCGCTTTCCATACATAGCTTCATAGGGTTCCATCTGAATACTCGCATGAAAGCTATTGTTATAGGAGAACTCCACTAATGGGAGGTGTTGATCCCAACCACCTTTAAATTCCATTGAGCATAATCTCAACATGTCTTCGAGTGTCTGAATAGTCCTTTCAGATTGTCCATCAGTTTGAGGATGATAGGCCGTACTAAAATTCAATTCAGTATTCAGAGCATGTTGAAGACTTCTCCAGAATTTTGATGTGAATCTTGGGTCACGATCAGATACGATGGATAGTGGTACCCCATGCAGCCTTACCACTTCCTTCACGTATATCTTGGCAAGCTGATCCAGAGAGAAATCTTCCCGAATAGAGATAAAATGGGCTGTCTTGGTGAGACAGTCCACAATAACCCATATCGCATTGTTTCCTTGGGATGTTTTTGGGAGACCAGTTACAAAGTCCATGGTGATATTATCCCACTTCCATACTAGTATGGGTAGCGGTTGTAATACCCCCTTAGGAAGTTGTCTTTCTGCCTTTACTTGCTGACACACCAGGCACCTTGTAGTGTAATCGGAAATCTCCCTCTTCATGTTATCCCACCAATAATGATCACGAAGGTATCTATACATCTTAGTGCTTCCCAGATGTATAGAGAAAGTAGAGCTATGAGCTTCATCCATCAGTTCTTTCTTTATCTCCGGAATAGATGGGACACATAGTCTTGTATGAAATTTCAATACACCTTCTTGATCAATATTGAAATCAGGGAGCTTCCCATCCTTTACAGCCTCGAACTTCTCCTGCAGCAAAGGATCTTCTTTTTGAGCCTTCTTGATCTTCTCTAGTAATGAAGGTTGAGAAATCATTTGGGATAGGGTTGATGATGTCCCTTTCCTTATAATTCCCATGTCCAGTTTTACTAGATCTTTAATCAAGGGATCTCCCAGGATCCTCATTGTTGCCAGAACAACAGGATCTTTCCTGCTTAACGCATCCGCGACTTTGTTTGCTCTTCCAGGGTGATAATGAATTGAACAATCATAGTCTTTAATAAGCTCCAACCATCTCCTTTGTCTCATGTTCAATTCCTTCTGTGTGAAAATATACTTTAGACTTTGGTGGTCAGTGTATATATCACATTTCTCCCCATAAAGATAGTGCCTACATATCTTTAGAGCAAAAACAACTGTCGCCAGCTCTAGATCATGCGTAGGATAATTATGCTCATGAATCGTCAACTGTTGAGATGCATAAGCAATTACCTTGTCATTTTTCATGAGGACGTACCCAAGCCCTTTCAGAGATGCATCGCTAAAAATAATGAATCCTTCTCCGATAGAGGGTAGTGTTAACACAGGTGCAGTAACCAATCTCTTCTTCAGCTCTTGGAAACTTTCCTCACATTCCTTTGTCCAGATGAACTTAACCCATTTTTGAGTCAACTTGGTTAATGGATTAGAAAGCCGTGAAAAGTTTTTCCCAAACCTCCTATAATATCCCGCTAAACCAAGGAAACTACGAATCTCAGTTACTGTTGTGGGTTGGGGCCACTCCTCCACAACCATTGTCTTTGCAGGGTCAACCGAGATTCCTTCATTGGTTACGATGTGCCCCAAGGAAGCCACTTGTTGTAACCAAAACTCACACTTGCTGAATTTCCCAAAGAGCCTCTCCTTCCGTAGAGTTTTCAAAACAACCCTCAGATGATCTTCATGCTCCTCACTACTTTTTGAATATATCAAAATATCATCAATAAAAACTACCACAAAGTTATCAAGGTAGTCCTTAAAGACTCTATTCATCAAATCCATGAAAATATCAGGAGAATTAGTCAAGATGAAGGGCATAACAGTAAACTCATAATGCCCATATCTTGATCGGAAGGCAGTCTTTGGAATATCTTCCTTCTTCACCCTCAGTTGATGATAACCAGATCGAAGGTCAATCTTAGAGAAGAATTGAGCCCCACGAATTTGGTCAAATAAATCATCAATTCTTGGAAGAGGATATTTGTTCTTCACTGTGATCCTGTTTAGTTCTCTATAATCAATGCATAGCCGCATTGATCCATCCTTCTTCTTCACAAAGGGAACTGGTGCTCCCCAAGGAGACACACTCGGTCGGATAAACCCCTTCTCCAACAAGTCTTGGAGTTGTTTCTTTAGCTCTTCTAGCTCCACATTTTCCATTCTATACGGAGTCTTTGATATCGGTTGATACCCAGGTACGAGTTCAATGGAGAACTCTACCTCTCTTTCCGGGGGAGGTCCAAGTAACTCCTCAGGAAATACATCCATGTATTCCTGAACAATCGGAACATCTTCAATTTGTATGCTCCCTTTCCCTTCTTCCTCATCACCGATTAACTCCATAAAGAAAGCCATAGAAGGTGCTTCTAGAGAGGGATCAGTTCGGGATACCTCTCCTCGGAAGATAACTGTAGGTCGTTCATTCAAGACTACGAATATTTCCTTACTTCTGCATTTGATCTTAGCATTATACTTTGAGAGCCAGTCCATCCCTAGTATAACGTCGAATTCCAACATGGGAATGACTACTAGATTTGCGATAATATTTTTCTCACTAAAGTAAACACTAGAGTCTCTAAACACTGTTGATGCATGGATAATCCCACTTGGAGTCTTGACTGACAACTCTACCTCAAGCAATTCGGGGACTGATTCTATATTCCTTGCAAACTTGGAGGAAATAAAGGAATGCGTAGAACCAGAATCAAATAAAGTACTTGCTAGTTTTGAGAGGAAAACAAGAGTACCTACTACCACATCGTTCGGGACTTCAACTTCAGCTGTTGTGATAGCGAAAGCACGACCTTGATCCCTTGGCCTCTGCTGAGGTTGATGGTGATTCCCCTCCACCGCACTCGGATTTGGACATTGATTAGCAAAGTGCCCAAGCTTTCCAAACTTGAAGCATGTGACTTCGAGTAGGGCCAGAACCATCTTTCCTCTGTCGTTAGTGTTGGGAAGTTGAGGCTTCACATCACTACGACAATTCCGAGAAATATAGCCTTCTTTTCCACACCTATAGCACTTACCACTTCCGATCAAGCAGTTCCTCGGATGCTTCTTCCCACATTTATTTCATGTGGCATGTTTCATATGCTTTCCACCTCTTTCCTGATCAAAACTTCTTCCCAGGCTTGGTTCTAGAGTTCTCTTCTTTTCATTAGATTTGTTAGACCACTGTGTCTCCCCAAACTCTAGTTCCACTTTCATAGCACTTCGAACTGTTTCTTCATAGCTATCATAGTCCCTGTTGGCTAGATTCTTTTGTAGATGGGGTCGTAGTCCACCAAAGAATCTATCTACCTTCCCATTAGGGTCCATGACAAAGCTTGAGGTATAACAGGAAAGCCTTGTGAATTTCATCTCATAGCTTCCGACAGATTCGTTCTCCTTCTGCTTCAGCTCGAGAAACTCTTTCTCCATTCTCGTTCTCATGGAACGAGGGAAATACTTGTTAAAGAAAATTCCCCGAAATTATTCCCACTCCATAGCTTCCATCTCTCCTCATGGCTTTGTGTTTTTTATCAGTGACCACCACTGATCAGCTTCTCCCTCTAGGCGGTAAACAGCAAGGGTGACTTTTTCTTGTTCCGAACAATGAAGTACAGAAAAGATCTTTTCAATGGAGCTTATCCATTGTTCCGCAACCAATGGGTCAGTAGATCCACTGAATGTTGGTGGTCGTTGACGCATGAAGGACTCAACAGAAAGTTGTTCCCTTCGTGGTGAGGTCGGCCTCTCAGCTTGATTCAAGTTATTACTCATAACTTGAGTCAGTTGGTTCATCATTCGCATGAATGTTTCCATTCCGGCTTCCATCGGAGGGCCGTCAGCACATGGTGCATTGCGGTCACCATCGGCACGGTTCCTCCTATTTCCCGCCATTTTCTAAAAGAATAAAACCTTAGTGAGAAACTTATTTCATTTATGGATCTTTTAACTAAGACTTCATGCTTATACAATTACACTTTTCTATAATTCCTTCATAATGATTCATAAAAAGCTTGTGATTAACCAAACATATCCCCCGGGAGTGTCGTAACCAAGAGTGCAGCAAGGCCCGTTATCGTGCACCAGTTCCCGTTCGAGTCTAGCTCAAAGCGGTGTTTTCGGGTTTTACCCCTATGTACATCTGTGCCAGAGCCGCCTCTACCTGCTCGTATCCAGACAGGGATGTATTTGTTTGATAAACCACTTACTCAATACTTACCAAAATACCAGGAAGTTTTCCTATATTTAAACTTTTCTATAGGGTTCTTCCTAAAGTTTTTATATCCTAATTTCCACAAATAACTAAACCATCCTTTGATACCAACTATATCATCCCGCCATTTTATAACATAAACTTTCATTACATTACACAAAACTGAGGATCTTTAAGGTCTAGTGTCTTGGAAACCAGGAACATAATAAATGAAAACAACATAAAACATTCTTCTTAAACACTTGAAAGGAGTCTCCTTAAGTTAATTCTAGGTTCATTACTGCATCTCATAACCTGGGGACATACATCAAAAGAAAGGGTGAGCAGAAGGCCCAGTAAGGGAAACAAGAGGAACATTTTACATGAGAACTTGAGATACTTCAATAAGGACATGAAAAGAACTTTAAGGCATGAGAAAGGAATCATGAGGCATTTCATAATAAAAATAACATTTTCCATAACTTGAAGATGTGGCTACATCATTTAACATAGACAATCATGAACATATCACCAAGGTCCATCCCCAAGGTGTCATTTGAAAATTACCAAGGTTATTCACCAAGGTATCGTGAAAATTGTAATCTCTAGTGGTTACATCATTACCCAATGCATTGGAGCGCTATCAGGGCGCACCCTTAAATTTGCCTTTATTATCATGTGAGCCACATATATCATCATCAAACATTTCATAAATAACCCACATAGCATAAAATAAATGGGTTTCATTTCATAATCATAATGTTTTAAAAACTGCTTTAAAGACATGATCTTTACGTCACTTTAAACCCACGGAAAGGGAAAGAGGGTCTCATGTATGTAAATACCAGAATTTAAAATGGAACATTTTGATATATATGTGAATACCCTTTTAGAAATAAGAGCTTTGAGTATTCACTTTATAACATAAAATAATTTTTGAGAAAAGAGAGAGGCATTTTGAGGGGAAAATTCTGCAGCATAACGGCTAAGTTTCGGGGTTTTAGAAAACATTGAAATGAGAGGGGACATGGGTCACCCACTCATAAATGATCCATAAAACAGTAGGGTGAAAGAATAAGAAGGACATATGGACATGGTAATGAAATTTGAGGGACATACCATTTGAAATGAAAAACATGGAAGGAAAAAATATTAGATTTCTCTTATGAAAATTCGGCAGCCTTACGGCATCACTTAACTTCAAAAAAAAATGATTTGACAAGATCAAATAGGGTCCCTCATAATATGATCATAATAGATCAGTATGATAGATATAGAGATCATACCCCAACATAATAAAAAGGAACTTGAAAGACTTGACATGAAAATCGAACTTGAAAAATGAGAAGGGTGAAAGAATCCCTTAAAAATTCGGCAGCCTAACAGCGTCACTTAAACTTTCATAAAACGAAATGATGAGAGTAAGAGGGGATCTCTAATCATATAAACATGAAAGGGAAGTAAGAGGAATATAAAAGAACATCCTATCACATAAAAACATGGAGCATAAAAGGAATGACATAAAAGAGATTACATGAAAAGAAAGAGAGGGGTCGGATCCCTTACCTTAAAACGTGACTCTTGAAACTCAAAGGATTGGACCTTGAGGGCTTGGGGGCACCTTGGGAGGACTCCTTGGAAGGTAATAAGACCATAACTTCGTTGGGGGAGAGTTGGGAGTGAAAACTAAATGAGGAAAGGGTGGGTATTTATAGGGAAAGTGAGGGGAGAAAGCATTAATGGCCAAGGGACACCTCACATGTGCTTTTCTCAAACCCATGTGCTCTCCCTTGGCATTTATCATGAAGTTAGGCCACATGGGGCCCCCAAAACAATAATTCATCACCCTTGGCCGGCCAACCCTCAAAAGATCTCATGACATCATCATGACACCGTTATGATGTCATTAAACATACCGAAACCCTAAAACTGTATTTTTACTATTCACTGAAAATTCAACTTTCTCAGAATAACCCCAAAATTTCACCTTAACCAAATATCAATGCTCTGATTTCAAAAATGAAATCCGTTTTATAAAAATAATTTTCTAAATATTTTTAATTTAATTTTTTAAATAAAAACACTATTCATCGAAAATTCATTTTTTTCAGAAAAATCCCCATAATATCGATGCTCTGAGTTCAAAAATAAAGTCCTTTTTATAAAAATAATTTTCTAATTATTTTTAATTAAATTTTTAATTAAAAAACACTATTCATCCGAAAAAACTAATACTTGACTAATAATTTATGAAACCGTTATTTACCCATTTTATTGAATCACATTACTTAATCTAGGTGTCTAAATTATATTAAAACTATCTTTGAGTGAAATTACTAATCCATTTGGTCATATTATTAATCCTAAGCGTAAAATCACTATTCATAATTTACTATTCATCAAAAATTAAGTTGATCTTATTAGACTCCAAATTCCTTACTGAACACTTTTGTAGAAGACCACTTTTTTGAAAATCATTACACATCATTAGTTATTTAGGGTTTACAAAAAAGTTTTAAAATATCCCTTTTTCAAAAATTCATCAATAAAATACATTATAAAATTATCTGGACAAAAGAAAATCCACAAACATCACTAAAGGAAGATATCTCAATTTATTCACCCGAAAGGATTACACAAGGAAGCTAGGGTCTCGTCACATAGCCCCTTATAACACCGGCATAAGACCTAAGTATAAGGTGTGCTATGGTGAGAGAATCTGAGGGAGGCTCAGATAACATTGCCCTAGTAGTAATCTCTACTAACTTGAACTTCTCCCGTAGGCGTTTCCGTTCAATCTTGACACGCTGGAGTTCGGCTTGGGCTTGGTCCAAAGCGAAGCCCACAGATGCTACCCCCTTCCCAAGCTCTGATAAGTGGGCTTCATAAGGGTCGAGTCTACTGGATGAAGCCATCGCCTCCTCTTTCTGCATTGACCATTAACATCTTATTAAATCATTAAGAGTATGTTAATATACTACTAAAAAAGATTGGGTCGTTACAATGAAAATGCATCGTCCATAGTGGTGGTCAATCGACACACCAAGGATGATATTTTCATTTTTAGAATAGAAGGAAAAGGGAAGCGATTTAAAGATGAATTATTCCATTAAAATAATAAAATTATAGTATATAAAATATTCTAGAGTTATTATTCCACTTGAATATGTGGATATGAGGAGAGAATAATAAAAACAAATAAAATTGAAATGAAATTAAAATAAAAAAGAAAGAGGATTTTACCTCTTGATTTTATCCTCCTTAGAACCTCAGGAGAGTAAAGAGTTTCATCTTTTTATGAGACCAATGTCTCCTAGAAGTTGTGTATGGGATTTGTAAAATTATTGGGAAGATATTTGAAAAGCATAAAGGCTTGTAAGTTATGAGGATAAGATGTGGTGAGGGGTTGTATTTGTAGGGGAGGAGAGGGGTGTTTTCTTGTTATTTTATTCATTAGTTTTTTATTTTGTCTCAAGACTATGAATAGTCATAACCTAATCAATAAATATATTAAAATAAATAAGTTTAGTTTAATATTTTAGGCTTACATCACTCTTACATCCAAAATGACTAAAAAATTCATGTGTTAAGCTTTCATTGTAATTATCATATTTTACTATTCACAAAAAATTCATGTATTTTAGAAAATTCCAAAAAAATATCCCTAACAATTATTCAATGTGTAGAATTTAAAAATTAACTCTAATTTATGAAAATAATTCTCTTAATAAGATAAATTTACTTTTTAATTAAAATCATTTTTTATTCAACAAATACTGATTTTAAAATTATAACTGATTTTATAATGATTTGAAAAATTAATTAAGGTCTCATAAAATTATACTACAATCATAATACACCAAAATATTAATTTATGAATATATTTTTTGAAAATAAATTTTATTTTAAATCATTATATTAAATATAAAACTGTAAATAAACATTTATGTTTTACAAAAAACACTTAATATATCTTGTTAAAAACATTTATTTACATATACTATGATACAATTATATCATGTTTTCATTTATAAGATTCGTAGTGTTTATTTATACATTCATTGGTTATTTTAATATTCTATTGTCCGAATTACTTTTACTAAGGGTCAATTTACCGTTTCATCAGTATTAGTTTCTTAACTTCTAGAAATACCTCTTATTTCATTCAATTTTAATTTATAAAGCTCCTACTGTGTTATATACGTGATTTTATGTGATTTTTACTATATGTAATTTTTATAAGAAGGGATTTTCCATTAGTAAAATTATGGGTTGTTATATGAGATCTACTTATGTTGATACACACGAAGTTACTTGTTCAAGTGTGAAAAATAACACAAAGTGTAAAAGACCAACCCTATGAAGGATGATAATGATCATATCCATGAAAAGAATTGTGAAAGTGGTATCATTAAAGGGTGATACTTTAGAAATAGGTTGAGTTTTATGGATACAATATATGATGAAGAAATTTAAGTGATTGTTACATTCCTTTCTAAAAATTTTATGAAGGTAAAAGGAAAGGTAGAAGATGATGGGTTGGTTAATCTTGACCAGCCTTATAACTAAATTTGAGGAAGATTAACCACTATACCGACAGGATTTATTGTATCTAAGTGTTTAAGAATAGTTGAAAGATTAAATAGTATATACGATCAATGGGGTAGGTTTTTCTACAGAATCACAAGTGGATGGAGTTGAATATAAATCCGAAAAATTAGAAATGTGTATGAAAACGAAGAATTCAATAGTATTTCATAGCTCAATTGACATTTACCTATATCATTTGGTTTAAATTATAAATATTCATTCTTGTGGATAATTTCAATTCTAAAAATAAATGTAATGAAGTCCTGATGGGTGTATAAAAAATTTGGTATCAGACATTACATCTTACCTGAATTCTTCAAGTGGTATCTTAATTTAACAATTGGTATTAGTTTGGTTTCATTTGGTATCAAGATAAAAATCATTTTGTACCGGTATATGTGTTTGAATTGGGAAAAAAAATTAATGAGATGTCAAGGAAGAGTAGAATAATTGAAATTTTAGACTCATATATTTTTTCCATCAATTTTATCAGCTATGTTGTAATCCATGATACCATAATTAGTTGAAAGGTAAAATACTCCCACACATGTGGTTTCCCTAAATTGAGATACCATAATTGAATTCAATAACTGATGTCTTAAGGAAAATAATAATGAATATCAAAGGCTATTAAGCCTTATTGGATGTTTTTGAAGTCTTTGAAGAACTGAAATGCATGAAGTTCAAGTTGTATTGTATGTTTAAATTGAACCAATATTGCAACAAGTGGTATCAAATTTGTAAAAATTGGTATCAATTACTTCATCATGTAGTATTTTTATCACATCCATGTACATTAATTATATGTAATAATGATTTGGTGTGAAGCAATTAAGATCATAGGTTGTGTTTTGAAATATAGAAAAATAAAAAACTTCAATGATCTTGAAATGGATTTCATGAGTGAAATGGGAAAACGTGTGGTTGTTTCAAAAGATTCTTACTTATTATACCAAGATCAATCTCATTAGTCATAGAATATTTTTTTACATCTAATGTTCCAAGGTTTAAATTATCTCAAGGAGTATCTTGAGAAAATGTAGCATAGATGCTGTTTGGCTAAAAATACGGTTTAAAGGGGAGGGGATATGAATTTAGATGAGGAAACACTCTCTACCCACATATGATACGTTAAAACCTATGATTAATCCTTCTTAGGAATTGAAAACATGTGGGGGGGGTTGAAATTTCTTGGAATTTCTTCCCATACACCTCAGGGCAGAACAATTTATAATTGAAGGGGAGAGATATAATGATGATGTTCCCTCTAATATATGAGAATGAAGATTAATGAATCCCTATATTTATAGAAGGAATTTTTGAAAGACCATTTACATTCAGAAGGACGTTTTTATTTCATTGATAATAAGTAGGAGGGGATATCATTAAGGGGGTGAAGATACTTCTAAGGATGGATTGTGTAAGGGAGAGAAAAATTATATTGTGTATTGTAAAAAAACATAAAAATGGGGATATTTTTAGAAATACCAAAGGATTGATGTTGTACTTATTGAAAATACGGTTGTTTAAGGATGTTAATAATAATAATGGTCCAGGATAATGCCAAAATATTTGTTGTAATCTCAGTGAAATAAGTTATATTTTTTGATTATATCATTTTAGTTAGCCTATATTTGAAAATGAATAAAATTGTCAATTTATTAATTGGAGATTTTTTTCTCCCAAATAAGACATACAGGGTATGTTTCTAATGTCAATATTTATATCTATACATATTGGAAGTGTTGATTTTCTAAGTGATTGAATCCCATAGTCATAGCAGAAGCTAATTCTACAAAGTGTGTTACATAAAATAGAAAAAATTTAAAAACCAAGAAGGATAAACCCTTATTGGAGGTTGGGTATCATGGAAATTACCAATATAAGAAATTACATATCCATATTGTAGGGAGTGGTGAAGAGAGACAAGGATAGGAGAGGAAACTCCTATTGTATTGGGTGTGTTATAAAGGGAATTTCCTAAAAGTAAGAAAAGTAGAAGGGAAAATTTCACGGTGCTCATGGTGGATTTCCAGTGTTCTTGGATGAAACATGAAAGGCATCTAGTCCACATTTATATCAAGATAATATGTGGTGTATAACAAAGTGTGTATACTAAAATAGCCATCTAGGCCGTGGTGCATACCATATTGTTTAGGATTATGATAGAAAACAAAAAAAAAGTTTGGTTCTCTATTGTTGTGTGTAAGAAATGGTTGAGATCATGTTATACATTGAAGACCTACAGTGTGAAGGATTTCAAAACTAGATAGTCTACAACTATAGTAGAAGTTGTCATGGTTGACATGTGGAGTCCCAATCCAAAATTTCTTAAGGTATAAGATCATTCCCATAGTAGATTCTATGTTGCATGAAAATTTTCTTAGGTTCCTACATTAGGACATGGTGCAATACATGTATGTATTTGGTATAGAAAATTTTAAGTATTCCACTTTGGTGATGTGTGAACCAGTATTAAATGAATTATAAGGCATGGATCTTAGTGTTAGACCATGATACCATCCTTAATTGATGGAATTTGGAGCTTTTATGTTGTTGAATTTATTTGGAATAAATTATCATTGTAAGATATTTTTTATAGGTTTCCTATAAGAAAGTATTGTTATGATTATAATGTAATTGTGGATGATATTTTTGAGGAGTTATATGTAGTTTTATAATCCCATAATGTTCCTACAAGGTGTCTGGTCGATGATCACATAACCTCCCTATTTCTGAAAGAAGAGATTTACCCAAAGAAGAGATGGACATTTCATATACTTGAATACTTGAATTTCATAGGAGGAATAAAGTGTTGATGTATAAAAGGGGATATAATAATGGATATTTAGAAACCAATGATGAATTATCCAACTGGAAATTTTTTTTTCTATATCTACAGAAAATAAGAAGTTTTCTAGAGATATTCTAGAAAGAAGAGGCCTAAATTAATTTTTTCATAAAGGTTAAGGAGAATCCCAATGAGATATTAATAGAGTATATAACTTGTTTAATGATACATTATATGATTCTAATAAAGGGACTTACATATCCATAAAATATGTGTGTATTCTTCCTAATGAACTGAGAAAAGGAGGATGAAGAATTAGTAGTGATCCGATAGTGAGCCTTGGGCAGTAGTGATTCAACCATAAACTTTTTAAGGTTGTGTACCTAAGAGAGGATTTACCAAGGCTAAAACCTTATAAGAAATGATATTCATAGTTATTTTAGATCATAACACAACACTAATGCATTATCCTTGGACATAGCTCGGTGAGGGTGAAAAATGAAAATACACAAGTCTATATTTACATTATTCATGAACACAAAAATAGATAAAACAACCTTAAGAATATTCAGTTAAAGGGAATAACAAAGTTACCCTAAATATTGATAGTTCAAGATCATTTATGGGATTAGAGATAAAATTATCAAGTTGTTTTAATTGTTTAAACCATTTTAATAGCCTAATTCACTCACCCCTCTCTAGGTGATCTCACTCTAATCCCCCTTACGGGAACCAACACATTGAATCCTGGAGGAAATAAAAAATACCCCTTAGTAAATCAATCTTATTAATAGGGGAGGGAAATTTTTGATCTAGTTCGTATGGATCTAACCCTACTTAGAAATTTAGGGTTGTGCAAGATATACCACTCTGAATAATTTAAATTTGTTTTGGTGAGACGATGTGCCATTAAATATATATTATTATAATAATGACCACATGATATGTATATTATAGTAATACTATCAGCATTTGGATGTAATTTAGTTTAGTTTTATACAAAACAAATATTTTCTATGTAGTTTAAATTCATATAAATTTTTATTTATTCCTATATCATGGTACATTAGTAATAGTCCCCTTTTATTAGAGTGAGTGAGAATGACTCATGTATACATTTCTTTCATATCAAGTTTCTTTAACTTAGCCTAGCCTTCAATTATATACTTTTAGAGACAATATTTAAAGAAATAATATCTTTCAATCATATATACCAAAATTTAGTGATAGGTAAAATAATTGGGATGATCATTCAAAAGTTTATACTTTGGTCTCTTAATCTTTGAAATCTATAGAAGGTAGTGATCCAGTAATCAAGTGAAGTATGCAAACAAATTCTCAAGTATAAAATAATTTACCATGTTTTGTATATCATCAAAAGGTTGATGAATTAGATTATTTAGTACACTTTATAAGTTCTTATTAGGGAGAATATATAGTTTAATCTAGGATTTGGGTGTTAGTGTCTCCATTATACATTTATTAATCTAAATTTGATGAAAATACTTCAAGATGAATCGTCCCTTAATTATATTCCCTAAAAATCAATGGTAGAGCAACTAATTGTTATGGAATCTAAAATATTATTGATTAGGTCACATAATACATGGGATAATAATCAATTTATTCTTCATGTAAGAGTTTAAATACATGTAAAATTTATATTATTGGAACTAATATAAATTTCTCTTTTTAATATCGAGAGATGAACAGAAACTTTTCTTCCCTTGTGTACTAAAAATGGTTTGATTAGCATGTGAACACCATTTAATTTGATATAAGTGTGATAGTGCCTTAATATTGACCAATTATTTTGAAAATATTAAATCTATTTATGACTGATACATTGATTGTTCCACCTCTAGACAAGGGAACCCTGACTGTCTTAGGTTCTATATAGTGATCACCAAAGTAAAACAATGAGAATTCACTTAATGTGGTGGTGAAAAATTTGAAAATTACCCCGATACCTATTTTATAGGGTAATTAAATTTATATAGGACCTTTAAAATAGTATTAATTCATTTCACTATTGAGAAAATTCCCCTAAAGTAATTCTATACTTATTTTTTAGATGTTTTTATTTTCTCACCGCAACTGAGCATTTTGTTCTTTAGTAGAGATGAAATTTTTATCATCAAGGGGATGAAAAGAAGAAGTCTTGGATACAGTCTTTCCTTTATTAATAGAAATATAGGTGGAATAATATCTAATTCCTAGTATATATCGTTGTTATTGAATACGTTGTTGACACTAAGTGCTAGTTATATCAACAATGCATTGTAAGGAATAATTTAGGGAAAATATTCCTTCTATAGAGGTAGGTGAGGGTATAAAAATATCTTATTCACCAATTCTAAGAGTATAGGATGTGAAAACATATTGATCTTTGGATGATTTTACATTCATGTGATCATCCATGTTATAAGAGCACTCATTAGAACTGGGTGAAAATTCTTCAGACCTTATTGATACCATGTTGATAGAAATAGAGGCTCCCATTCCATAATACTATTATTTATTAGCATATATGTTCTCCAATTTAATAACACTGAATGAAGTGAATTGGTTCTCATCCTTAGAATAATTTATCTTGTTTTGGGGAAATTCCCATTGGGCCATTTGGTGGGTGGGTTCCCATTATCCCAATATTGGGTGTATGAAGTCTGTATATGTCCATGATAGTTTTGAAATCATTGGGAACCCCTCTTTCTATTTGTATCACCCATGCCTATTACATTGTATCATAGATGTTAGAGTAGTAGAAAGTGATGTTGTTGTGTATATAGATGGAATTATGGTTACAACTATTTGATTTATCCATATGTTGATGATGGCATTTTCATGATTCACCATCATTCTGGTTATCTAGTCATAAAATGAAATATTGGTGTATTTATTTCTAATGGATGTTCCTAGAGATAACCATGGGGTTAAAAATTCAATCATCCCTATGGTGTGGACTATCCCTTGGGATGTTCTAGATGTAGCTGCAATTCTCTTTACTTCACAGACCCATAATGTATTGAGTGATGGATTTGACGAGACACAATTGTGAGTATTTTAATGTGGGTTAATTTCCTTCCACATTGGTTAGGGGTATATTGAAATATTCATCATAACCTCCTTTGGTGGAGTCTGTGGATTCTACCTAATGGTGACATGTCAATTCCTTTGGTCCACTATTGGGATACCTCAATGGGCCATGGGTATCTTTGAAATAGTTGGGATATAGAACAACATTCAAGTTAAAGTTTTTGGCTACCCCAAATGATATCTCTTTCTAGGTTCCATAGTTTGTATTACTAGGTCTATCACAACTTACTTTGTAACTTCTTGTTGAAATGAGTTCACATGTGAGTGGAAATTAATAGAGTGGATTTTGTCCCTCATAGGAAACTCTTGTATGGTTTCTTAGATATTGTGAATGTACTCTTCCACCTACCTAAGAAAAATAATGTAAGAATTTCCTTGATACTAAGAGAGACTCTAAAAGTAGTTTTATGTTAACATGTGGGAAACCTATCCCCTACAATATTATCTGCTTGGAATTGTCCACTATAGCCTCTGTTCCTCTAGATTAGTATTATCTATTTCCATGTTTGACATTATACCTTCATAAAGTTATTCTTACACCATTTTAATCATCATCTTGTAGTCTAGGAATTGGTCTAGTGAATACGTACATAAGTTTCTTAGTGTTGAGAAAATTTTAGTGATGATAGTAGAATATGATCAAGGTTTCAATGTGTATTTATTCTTGGAAACCCTCTCTATTATGTTATTGTCCCTTAACTAACTGGGGATCCTGAATCCTTACAGTATGTTCATTACAAATTCCATTTGGATTACGAGGAATAACAAGAAACCCATCAGTGTAGTATCACTAATAATAATGAATGATCAATAAAATACTTCCATAAGTAAGGATTCAACTCAATTTCACCAATCAGTTTCCTATGTGTTTCTATGTTCATGATGTTTTAAGTTGGTTTCCACATTCTTTCCAAAGTCATGTGGTCGTTGGGAGTTTATAGGTGATTCCTTGGGTTGAACATTGGTTGATATGATTGGAGGTTAGTATTATTTCATCCTTCAGGGGAGAATTATTTCATACACTAAGAATATCTTATAAATTTAAGGCATGTTTACGAATCCTTCCTAAATCCTAGTGCAAGTGTGATTTCCACCTTAAAAATTATCATTTGAAAACATGCATCTATGTTATCATCTATATGCATCGTAGTTTTTATATATTTTTTTACTTAGTGATTATGCTATAATTTAAATTTTCATGACTGGGAACTATTGAATTTATCTCAATCCAGGTATATAGTATGTGTTACAGAGTTGGGATTAGGATCTTGAGAGGGGATTAAATTATATCCTTATAAAGGGAATCAAAACCTATATAGTTCAGTGCCGTATAAAGGGAAAAGTTTTACCTTATAAAGTAATATAACAATGATCAATGTGATTCCTTTTAAGGTTGTGAATCCATGACCAAGTGAATCTCCATTTAAGGCTATGCATTTGAGACCTATGGCTTGTTAGGATTAAACCTAAAAGAGGTGTATTAAATATCCTAGTTAACATGAATAAAATCCCATATAGTTAAGGTTATATAGTTAACGGTCATGTGATAAAGGCTTATCCATAAATTTTATCATCGTACAACAAGTACATATGATATGTTGTTTAATTTCATATAGTAAGGACTAATTAGTGAAAGATGACATAAAATAGATGGTATGGGAATTACACATTACAGGAATGTTCTAGTTTTTCTTGTATATTAGTAAATAAATAATAGAAGGTATGGTTGGAACAATACTTTGTGGGAGGCCCATATATAGTTAACTATTTGTTTGAAATTAGATGAGGATGGGAGACTATAAATGTTTGGTCTTATATAGAGTATCAAGGCTATATATCATGGTTTGAATCAATTGGGACTAGGTAGGTGGCCTGTATGAAATGAATGATGTTATAGGGTTCTGATTACCCACAATTTAATTTCTCAATGAAGAAACTTAGCATAGGTTAAATCTTTATAGTCACAAACCATTGGGAAGAGGTTGGTGTGAACCATAGGAAACCCCCACTTTGAATATCATTAGGGTCCTATGTGGGAGGGTCATGGTTCATGTAAGGCCTAGGTTAAATGCATCTCACATAATGATTTAAGTTAGTGTACCTATATAAAGGGACTTTGTGGGAGTCCTTTGTGAAGTGGGATTTTTGGAAACACTTTTTAAAGGGGTCTTTTGGGGAGTCCTTAATGAAGTGGGTTTCATGAAAGTGTTTCATAAGGGTACTTAATAGGATCCCTTCTTAATTTACTTATGTTTAAGGTTCCATAAGATTTATATGAGGGGGGGGGTTATCATGGAACTCTTTAATGATACTCTTCCCATTTTATTATCTTATTGAAAGTTTTTAAATTATATGAGTATATGTTTTTTGAATATGACATTATTTGAAAATAATGGGATAATTGAGAGGGAGAGGTTCCCCATATCAATGTAGAATTCCTCCCCTAAATAAAAAAGGTTCGTTTTCATGAATAGAGGGCCATGAATTTTTAGTAAGAATTTTCCCAAAAATATACTGTCACATAGAAAGCATGTACCCACTTAAGAGTATATGACCCTGGATGATTAGTGTTAGGAATAAACAAAATAATTTGATCTATAAAGGAAAAAGGAAGCTAGGATGTGGTATCATGTCTCGCTATAAGTAGTACCAGTCTGAAAATGAGGGATGAGTTTGTGGAGGCATACTATGTGATCTCCCGAAAAAATTTCCACTCACAAATAGATTATGGGATTATAATGGCCTACAATGTTCCTAATATAATATATTTATATTTTTAAAGTGAGTACACAGTAGAAAATTATTACTTCATGAAAAATTATATTTATTTGAAAAGGGTTGGGTTCCTTCACAAAAATATATCCCCTGAGTTTTTCCTTAATGTTAAGATGAAGGTAAAATTAAAACCAGCATAACATCTAATCTATAAGTCTATTTTGGATTTAAGAGAAGTTAGATACAAGTATATTAAATGAAAAATTCCTGTATTTAAATAGATCACTTTAATAAGATGTTTTAGGACAAAAAGTTCCTATAATACCCATAAATTAGTTTTATGGATTCAACACCCCTTTCGTTAACAACAAATAAAATACATGGCCTACTCCCAGTGGGCGGTTCTAACCACCACATCATTAGATTGGAATTTTTGATAGTTTAATCCCTATCATAAGAGTGTTAGAAATCATATAGAAAAATTAATATCCTATTTTTATCTCCATCATAAAAAATTATACTTTCTTACCCACACATTAATTTTATTGTATGAATGAGGACTATATAATGGAGTCCATAAAAAAGTGTTTGAACCGCATTTTTAAATTCCAATAAAACTCCCCTCTTAGAATTAAATTAATTTTGAATAAAAAGAATATGATTATACGGTAATATAAATAAATTTACCACATTACATGAGAATTATGTTTTCTTCTCAAGATTAATCAATAATGAGTGAAAGTTCACCAAGATAACGATAACAATGCAAGAACTATTTGGAATGAAGATGAGAATTTTGACTGAATATTGAGACTAGAGTGTTTCATACATAAATATTTCATTATTTTAGATGAATATTAAAGACATCACAAAATAATAAATTCCATATAACTATAAAGTCTTATAAACTTTGGATATTATATATAGAATCAAATTATTTTATAAAAGTTACACAATATCTCCCACAATATTCTTTTCACATAGTACACTTCTTAGACATACCATATTTAAAACCTTTCTTAACAACCTATGAAAGTGGAAACATAATAAACGGTGAGATGACATGAACAATATGGGTTAAATCAATAGATATCAATCAATGATCATAAGTTATCATAATATTAGAATAAGGGTAGGATAATGTGATCATAACTTATGAAAGTCATGCCCAATCCGTCAAAGGTCAATAATCATGAGTCATGGAATAAGGATTTTTCATAATAAAAGACATAAGTTATAAGAGTGAGGAATCATCATTAATAAATCATGATGAATAACAAAATATCATAAGAATAGGACATAAATTTGTAGCATACACATATTCATAGAAAATCATTTCCTTAGTCAATTTTCACTGCCAAGACTATCATGGTAGATAGAGTTCAATTTTAGACTAGGTCCACTCTCCATCCCCATAATTTCTTTAGTTAAGGATCACCACCAAGATAATTATAGTAGATATACAAACTTTTTTAACCCAGTTCACTCCCCATTCCATTTTATATTATCTCATGATATATCAATCTTTACCTTATTCATTGGATGTATATATAATTCCAAGCCCACCCATTACATAATGAAGACTATACATAAGTGGAACACAAAATGATACAAACATTCATCATTTAATCATAGAATAATCCATGAAAATGAAAATGGTTTCATAAATATTTTATCATCACATAATCATAATACACCCCGATAAAGGAAGTAGATTGTATCATAAAAACATTTATTATTTCATCATTGCATAATTGACACATGTAAGAAAATAGGTTTCATAAAATCATTTTTTAGACATCATCATCATAATATATCCAGAGAAATAACATGGATGGTATAATTATAAACTATCCCCAATGTAGTAAAAAATATAAAAGGGTGTTTACATAGATGAAAATTATCTTTAAAATATCATTTGAACAATTCTTTGAAAATATGGGAAAAATCCTTTCAATCAGTATCTTTAGAAGATAAACATTTCTAGAATATTGAAAACATTATTTTGAAAATAAATGGAATGTTTTAAATTAATATTCAAATAAAATAATTATCATGATGGTGGGAAAATCCATTCATACTATATACATTAAAACATGACATCCTTTTCTCATTTTTTTAAATGTAAAAAATAACTTGTTTAATTTTTTTAAAAAAAATTTACTTTTAAAAATTGGTAAATAAAGTAAAAGGTAGTAAAAATGAATTTTTTAAATTTTTTTTTTGTATATTTAAAAACTTATATATAATAATTTTAAGAACATGGTGTTGACGCTCCTTTCGTCACAGAATCTAAAGATCGGAAAAGGGAATATCTGAGCTCAAAGTGATTCAACCTTTGAAGAAAACATCAAGAATCGACAAAGGCATGAACAAAGGATCGACAGAAACTGCACCGTGAAAGTTTTATCACTGTCGCGCAAGTACACTTGCGCGACACCCTTGGTCGCACAGGTGACTTGCGCGACCTAAGTGGTAACCACCCTGTAACCGCCCGGGGTCTTCTTTTGCCTATAAATAGACCCTGTGGGCCCCCCATTTGAGAGGATCTTTTTCTAGAAACTCGGATTGAAGCTCCTGACGTCCAAGTCTCTTCTCAAAGCTTCCGGAACACTTCTAAGGTAATTTATTACCTAGAACGGAAGATCTAAAGAGAAGAAGGAAGGCATAAGTGTTGAAACTCATCAAACACTTGCGCGCCGCTTTTATTCCTTCAATATAACTTGCGCGTCCCTTTTCTGGAAGAACCTCAAGAGGATTCTAAAGTGATTTAAAAGGAGTCGCTCAAGTATTCTAATACTGGTTGAAAATCGTGCAAGTACCCCACATGTCGTGCAGGTATACTTGCGCGACCAATACTTGCGCGCCCATGGAAGACTTGCGCGCCTTTTAAGGCTTGTGCGCCCCTACCTTTTTGGGTGCCCATCTTGCCCATTTTACCCCTCTTAAGCCATTACACCTTTCCTTTTCAAGATTCAGTCTTCAAGACACTTTTCAAAGCCATTTATGGCATGATTTCTTGATTTGACTTTCTTATCTGAAAGGAATTCTGTGGAATATCTCTCAAAACCTAGTGATTTAAATATCCTTATGTCACTAAATATAGAGAGTTCATTCATTCAACCTCATCCTTTAAGATGAGAGAATCCTTATCTTGGGCATCCTCCTCAGGAGTAAGCCCCAATCATAATCCTTTAATTTGGGCATCCTCCTCAGGAGTAAGCCCCAATTTCAAATCTGGGCATCCTTCTTTAGGAGTAAGCCCCAAATTCTTAAAAGTTCCCAAACTTGGGCATCCTCTCAGGAGTAAGCCCCAAACCTTAATTCCTAACCTGGGTCTCCTTTTCAGGAACAAGACTCAGTCATAATCTTGGGCATCCTTTTCAGGAGTAAACCCCAAGTCCCTTAACCTGGGTCTCCCTTTTTAGGAATAAGACTCAGTCATAACCTGGGCCTCCTTTTTTAGGAGTAAGTCCCAGTCATAATCTTGGGTTTCCTTTTCAGGAGTAAACCCCAAGCCCCCTTAAATTTCTCTTAACCAGTCCTAATTTACCCTTGATTTGGGTTTCCTTTTCAGGAGTAAAACCCAATCATAAGTCCCCTCTTAACTTGGGCATCCTCCTTATGAGTAAGCCCCAAGATTAGAGTATTCAAATCTCCATAAAGCACATATACCTTTATGGACCCTGTTCCTGGATTTTCTCCCTAAAAGTGAATCCTAAACCTTCATCTATCTGGGCAGTCATACATACCTAAGCCCCAAACAATTTCTTATGATTGCATCTTTCATGGCACAATTGTCTAATTTTTACCAATACCTCTTGTTTCTCACACCGAGCATGACTCACGTGAGCTTAGAGTGTAAAAGTAATTATGACATTCTTCTTTGAGCCATCAATCATAAACATCATACTCCATTACTCGAACTACGTGGGTTCTGATTCCTTTTCCAAAACAAAGGATACGTAGGTAGCCCATTTATGGGTTCGATCCCAACTTTGAAATAATCCTTGTCCTTCTGAATGACGATAAACTTCAAGTGCCCCACTGAGTGGCTTTAAAACCATCCTGGTCATCATAATGACCAAGAGACTTTTATATAAATGTTTTGAAGGATACCATTGACCAAGAATCTCTAAACAGATATAGATGATTCTCTATTGATGAAGAACCTCGAATACATATAAAATATTCTCTAAATTTCTTGCATATTTAATCATTGATTGTTAAAACTAAAGGAAATCACATTTTATACTTGGTAATGTAATAAGGATTCACGAACATAACTTAAATCTATAAAGAGATTCCCGGAGTAGACAATAATTCCCCTAAAAAAGGTGTGATGAGTCCGACCTCCCATCCTCTCGACCAATGCAAATTCCTAAGCCTCATTAGTCCACAAGCTAATGAGCGCCTACCTTTGGAAAGTGGGTCCAAACGGATGTGGAATCATTGGATGTTTCCGGTTCTACGAACAAATCCGCTAGAAACTGATCGGAACGTTTGAATCTCCCGTCAAGGAGGTCATCCCCGAAATCCGTGCAAAACAAAAATGGTGAACCCGACGTGAATCCTTAACCAAGTTAAAGTGATATTCTTCTTATTTGTTAGGCCCCTTGGGCCAACAAAGCAATCATTGACATGTGCTCATCCAAAAGATGCAGTGGCCGGATTCATCTTGATTATGTCTGTTATATGGAACAGGCACTCTTTTCTCAAGATCTTCTGCAAAATGGCTTTCCTTAAATTCACCTCTGTGAATACTGCTACTGTGAACACCTCTACTGTGAGGTCTGCTGCTGTGAAAACCAATGCTACTACTCCTGCTGGAACGTCGTCCGCTCTGAGGATGACATCACCAACTCAGCATCTTCAATGATGGGTTTCTAATGCACTGGTTAAGGAGTACCGTCGCAACGGTACTATCCCAACTCTGGAGGCCGCTCGTCAAGCCCTCCAAGTTAACAACTCTACCTGGTCATCCGGAAAACGGCGGCCAGTGATCAAGAAGCAGGCGGTGCTGACTACCGTCTCCAACCGTTTCGGTTCGTTATCCCCGGAACGCAATTTCCATTCACTCCCTTACTCTGAGGAAGTGAATGAGCAGGTCCCGCAGGACCTTAATTCAAAAAGACAGGAGTCCTTCTCAAGGGCTCCCATCAACAATCGCTGCCAGACTCGTGCGGTAGTGCGCCCTCAACATGATGAGGGTACCGACTCCAGGCATTCAGCTCAGGTTCCTCGAACCCGAGCAGGCAAGATGAACCGCCAGAGACGGAATCCGGTTAACAATAGGCAGGTTGTCATCCCTGCCATCTCCGGAGAAGTCCACCAACCTAACTTGGTGGCAAATAACGAGCAGGCACAATCACCTACCCGTTTTAATTCCACTGTCCAGCAGACTCGTCTGGCAGCATCAAGCCGATCCCGCCAGGCAATTCCGGCGGAGTACCATAGGCAGGAACATGCACCTGCTTATACATCACCAGTTAGTCAGCAGGCTCATCTGACTACATATGATGGATCTCGTCAACCATGTTTGGCGAAGTGTAATCAGCAGGCATATACACCTACTAATACTAATCAAGCCTACCAACAGTCTCACTTGGTAGTGCACGGAGAAGTCAGTCGGAAAGTCCCGACGACAAACAGGAGGCAGACTCGACTCTCTGCCTCCACACTTGAGTACTTTCAGGATTCACTGACAGGAAAAGGAGGACAGGAGCAGGCACATACACCTACTCCAAGCCCAGAATGGACGTATATCCCCATTCCGGCGGCTGAAGTCACCAAACATATTTTGTCAATGGTGAAAGAGCAGAAGCAAATTCCTGCTCATATTCTGGATGCTTGCCAGGATATCATAACAGCTTCAGCATCATCACAGGGACAGACACATAAATCTATCCCTAGCAATGGAGTGACACATCAACGATTCACTCCGGAACAGACACACACATCTATTCCAGTCCAAGAGGGTTATGGGGCATACTCCCCCATATCATACGGACAACCAAGTCAGGCACATACACCTGATTTGAGTGGAGATCGTAAGCCTAACCTGACCATCTTTCCTGATCAGGCACATACACCTGCTCAGAGCAATCACTTTCGTCATCAAGTGGTTTCTAAAGCGAGTAAGAAGGCATCTAAGAAAAAGATCCGCCCAGCACAGTCAGAAGATCAAAGGCCAATCTGTAACCAAGCCTTGCTCGATGCTGGAGTTCTTGAAGCCCTCAGACATTTATCTGTCAGAATTCAAGATTCTACTCCCTCAGTTCCCAATAACAGGAACATTAATTCTGAAGGTCTTCAACAGACACTTCCTCATGAAGACTTGCTTCATGAAAATTCGGGAAATCTTGAAGTTTCTTCTTCAGATGAGAGCCACAGGAACCCTCTGTGTGGTCAGAAGACCAAGGAGCAAGAGATTTCATCTTTTGTTGTAACCCATCATGACGGTCCTCCTCTTGGTGATGAACTTCGCTGCGAAAGTCCTCTCCGCAGTAGTGATTCACGTTGTCTCGAAAATTCTTCAGAAGGCAATGTAGTGACGAGAAAGCCTCCTATCTCGAGGCACTTGCAAACGTAAAACCAGTCATGTCTGATGCTTTACTATCGGCAGGTAAAACTCTTTCTCCATCAGAAGATAGCCTGGGGTTCAGGTTATTCTCCGAACCATCCCTGGGGCATTCATCTTCCAGCATGAATAGTGATCTCTCTACCAATCTTGTTGAATCCGATGAAGCAACAAGGAAACACCAACTCTGGTCAAAACAGGTAGAAGAATCTTCATTTAATGATAAAGAGGAAATGCTGAACATGAGGAAAAAACTGGCAAAAGGTGAAGTACCAGTCATGTTTTGGCCTTTGGCTGACTCCCAATACGACATTCCAAAGATCTTGATGGATGATGGAATCCATGATATTCGTCTCAACATATGGAAAACTCTTTGTCAATTAAAGAAGAAGGTATTATCTTACGATGAATATGAAAATCATCTTAAGATAATAGAAGGGTTACAACGTCAGATTGATTTGGCATCTCTATCAGTCTCTCGGTATCCGAAGGCTGAAAAGCAACAGAGAACCCTTCAACGTTCATGCCTTGGCGCACTAAGAAGATTGCGTCAGTTAATTTCCAATGCTCCATCTGATGTTCATATCAGAGGATGGGGTGTTCACGGAGCACTACATTTCACAATGCTTTCCGGTCAGCAAAGCCCGCCGAAAATGGTCTCATTCAATGTTATTGCCCATGGCCAGCCACAGTCAATGGGCTTTGTTCATAATCAAAAGCTTGCTCAAGAACAGGCTTCAACTAGTTCCTCTCAAAATCAAGTATATAGAGAACAAGTTTTTGAATTTCTCCTACATCAAGCAGGCGAGAATATTGCACAAGCCTCTCGTCTAGAGCAAACACGTCATCAAATGACAGAAGTTTCGGAAATCATCCAACGGTCTGTTGAACCAGGTGATAAAAGTGGATACAGGTTAATGCATCCAGCTAATTTCCGAACTAAGATTCGCAAGATCAAGAGAGATTTTAAGAAGATCTCAGACATAGCATGTCAAGAGACACCCCAGCTTGCCAGACTGGGGACTTCTCTAACCCAACCCTCAGAGTCAACAAATGGGATTCGAGGAGTTGAGCGGAAGCAGCAGGAACATCCCCAGTCCACCGGACTGGGGACTTTTTCAAATCCTCAATCCCTCCCTCAGAGAAAGTCAGTATTCTCTCGATTAGGGAATAAGCCTCAAGAGGAACGAAGAGCCAAGCTATCAGGAGATTCTCTCCAAGTGACGGTTCTCCAAGAAGTTCCTGAGGGATCAAGTCAACGGAATTCCATGTCTCATCATGGACATAGAAGAAGACAATATCACAGAAATGATGATAGAAAGGATTCCATGCAATATGCATCCATTAATGTCATCAATGCCGTTGCTGCTGATTCACCAGATGAGGCTCAATCAGAGGGATCAGACGAAGAGGTTCCTGCTCAAGAAGTTGCGCACACAGACTTAAATGAAGAAGGTGTGCGCACACGTAATCAAAGGCTTACCCAAAATCTGGGTATTCCTTCAAGTAACCCACTTCCCCCTCTCCGAAAAGGATCCAATAAGGGGAAAGGAAAGAATCAGGTTACTTCTCACCCTTCCTCTGAAGGAGGTCAATCGCTCTCATTAGAGAAAAGGTTTGCACAACAGGAGGAAGAAATGAAAGAATTAAGAAGGTTGAATGCAGAACTACTTCAAAGTAGTCTTCTTCTTAAGAATGCTGAAGTCCGACAGCTGAAGGAATTTGTTGTAACTACTGATATGGATCAGGAATATCCTCCTTTATCAGTACACCCTCAGAGGTCTAATCCTACGGGTCAAACACAACAACAGTTGGCAGCACTACCATCAGTTGAAGCACCAACCATCACGTCTGTCCAAGATCCATTCATTGAACCTACCCAAAACCAAGTTCAACCTGATGTTTCTCAAAAGTTAATAACTACTATTGAGTCATTAACAGCTCGGTTAGAAACTATGGAAGGGAAACGGGCGCAAGTTCAACCTGAAAAGAAAGTTTACCCTGAATGGGTAGATTCAATTTCTCCTCCATCCAGTTTTCGAAACCCTGTTTTCCCTACTTTCAATGGATCAGGCGACCCTGAACAACATTTGACGCATTACGTGTATTGTTGTGATCCTATGGTGGGAACTCCAGAGCAGCAAGAATCAGTGAAACTCAGATGCTTCGTGCGAACCTTGCAAGGACCAGCTTTTGTCTGGTACACAAGCTTGCAATCCCGGTCAGTCATCGGATGGGAGGATCTTCATCAAAAATTCCTTCTGCAGTTTAGCCCAACTTTGCCAAAAACGACAGTTTTCGATCTTACAAACTGCAAGCAAAGGGAGAATGAAAGAGTCTCTGATTTCATTGCTCGTTGGAAGGGATTAACGTATTCCTTGAGTTTAGCACTCTCTCATGAGGAATTTTTTCCAATATGTGTGGCAAATTTGCGTGACAAATTACGCATGCCATTGATCCCTGTGAAATACACAGGAGGGTTTCGAGACCTTACTTCAATCGCTCAGCAGATTGAAGATTCCCTTATACAGGATAAGGTTAAATCTCGTGTAATTCCATCAGCTCCAGGAAGAAGAATGGGTAAAGCAGAAACTGCTACAGTTATGCTTAAACAAGCACCTGTACCTATTTCTACTTCAAAACCTTCATCTTCTCGAAGGGCTCCACCTCCTAAACGCCAACAACAAAGGCTGTTTCGTCCAAATGATCAAAAAGATCAACGACAAAAACAATTTGAGGATATGAAGAGTAAAACTTACTCTTTCCGAAGTGAGCAAGTTCCTGGTTACTTCATTTCAGCTCTGGAAAATAATTTGGTTCAATTACCAGTGCCGAAGAGTCCAAACAAGGAAGGAGATGAAGACCGTCCCAATTATTGTCCCTTTCATCAAATGTTGGGGCATCCCATCCAGGAGTGTTTTGTCTTTAAAGACCTCCTGCAAAATATGGTCGACTTGGGACAAGTCAAATTGAAGGGTTCTTCATCTCATGTAGTGTGTATTACCGCTACAGATCCAGAGGAAGGAGGTGAGTGGCAAGAAGTCAAAAGCAAAACTGCAAAAAAATATGATGATTGGATGGTCAGAAAAACAATCAATCGGACCCATTCCATTTTGCGAACACAATTGAAGAAGCCAATTGTGTCTCCTACAAAAGCTGCAGTAAAGCCTCCATCAAAAGACAAATCCTCAAAAGGGCAGCACAATCCAAAGAAGAAAGAGGAATCAGGAGAAGATGAGTATGTAGCAAAGCCTAAATTGTCTTTGACTCTGGCAGATTTCATGCCATCTACTTCAAAGCAACGAGCACCGTCCCACCAAACGGCACAGCCTAAAAGGGCTAACCAGGCAGAGTCTTTATCAGACGAAGAGTTAATCTTTGGTTCTGTTAATATGATTCAATTAACAGATCCATATTCCAGTCTTGATGAGCCTGAATTCCTTGTATCAAATAAGGGAATCCGAGGAATTTATAGAGGTTCAGGATACAGGGGAAGATGTGGATCTTTCTGAAGCCACTACTCTAATTTTTCCCCTGCTAGCACTGTATATGCAGCAGAAACTCGTGGTAGAGCTCTTCAACAAGCTCAAAAAGAACAAGAAAGTTCTTCTGCCAATGGCCAACTCAGTTTTGGCACAGTTATTTTGGAATACCGATTAAAGGTTCCATCTTCTTTATCTCATCAAGTAAATGGATCTAATCAGTCTAATCTTCCAAAACCAAGGATGTTGCCAACTTCAATACAAGATGCATCAGCTTCCAAAGCATCTGCTTCCAAGGTACCTGCTAAACCGCATATTCCTACTGGGAAACGCAGACCTCTAGATCAAAAGTATGATATATTGAAACACTTGGCCCAAGTACCAGCCAAGTTATCAATTTTGGATGCTTTGAATCTGTCAAAAGATCTTCGGGAAGCACTCATCGAAGCTTTGTCAAGTCCTCAGGAGTTTGAAGCTGAAATTGCTGCAGCTGAAATCTATCACATAGAGAATAATCCTGCAGAATGCCATGCAGTGATATCTTTTACTGATAAAGATGAATATGATGTTGTCCATGGGCACATAAAACCTTTGTACTTATCTGGCAAAGTCAATGGTATAGATTTTCAAAGAGCTTTCATTGACAATGGTTCAGGAGTCAACATCATGTCCATTCGTACACTTCGTCAATTGGGCCTCACAGAATCTGATTTATCTCCTTCTACCATGATGTTGCAAGGATATGATAAAAATGAACGAGAACCACTGGGAGAAGTTACACTCAGAACTCAGTTTGGAGATCTTGTTTCTAATTCAGATTTCATGATTGTTGATCAAGACTCAGCTTTCAATATCTTGCTTGGAAGACTCTGGCTACATCATCATGCAGCTATTCCGTCATCATACCATCAATGTCTCAAATATTGTTTCGATGGTCAAGTTGGAACATTGTATGGTGATAAAGCCTCGTTCAAGACATGTGAGTCTCAATACATTGAGGCGGAATTTTATCACATGAAGGGAAGAGAAAAATCTACAATGAAGGAAATTACCAAAGTTAATGCTCCATATGGTTTGGAGAAAATTCCAATAAATCCATTTTCACATGTGAGTACAGATTATGTGTTACCTATCAGTCAAATTGACAAAATAGGCCCAAATCAAAATACTCTTATGGAAAGATCCATAATGTCAATTACGGAAATCGAGCCAGACAACATGGGAGGAATTGGTAACTTACCAAGCAGTGATGAAAGCATAAGTGGTGACGTTTTCATTTCGTCTGCTGAAATCCAACAAGTCTATACTTCGCTAATCAGGCCAGAAGAAGTTATAGCAACACCAGAGGTGAATAATGATGTCGATTCTCAATCCATCATCTCCTCCTTATTTCCCAAATAAGACCCTTTATCATCAATAGGGTCGGAAATGGCAGCTTCTTCTTCAAAATGTGAAAATTTTGACATCTCTTATGATCATGAGAATTTCGTTTTTTCATATACTTTGCAAGTAGAAACGGAAGAAATAACACATGATGAAGAGGAAGAGGAAGATCTTAGAGATGATCCTCCAGCATTTGAAGAGGGTATCTCTACCACTGTGTATGAACTCAGAGAAGTAAATCTGGGTACAGAAAAAGATCCACGCCCCACTTTAATTAGTGCGGCCATGACCCTTGAATAGCAAGAGATGTATATTTCTTTTCTAAATCAAAATAAAGATATTTTTGCTTGGAATTATACAGAGATGCCTGGCCTTGATCCTGATGTTGCCACCCATCATTTGGGTTTGCCAAAAGAACATCGAGGATTCAAGCAAACCGCGAGAAGAACACACCCAACCTATGCTTCCAAAATTGAGGCTGAAGTGGATAAGCTTATCAAAGCTAACTTCTTCATAGAAGTTCAATATCCCAAGTGGTTGGCTAATATTTTCCCTGTAAAGAAGAAGAACGGACAAATTAGGGTTTTCATCGATTTCAGAGATCTTAATCGGTATTGTCCTAAAGATGATTTCCCAGTTCCGATTACAGAACTCTTAATTGATGCGACGGCTGGCTATGAAGTACTTTCTTTCATGGATGGATATTCTGGATATAATCAGATCCGAATGGCCCCAGAAGATGAGGAATATACAGCCTTCAGAGCTCCTCAAGGTGTGTTTTGTTACCGGGTGATGCCCTTTGGTTTAAAGAATCCAGGTGCAACATATCAACGCGCCATGCATCGTATCTTCAAATATCTTTTAGGGAAGTTTGTTGAATGCTATGTAGATGATTTGGTGGTTAAATCCAAACAACGTTCTAATCACTTGGCTGATTTGAAAGTCATATTCCACAAGCTTCGACAACATAATTTGAAGATGAACCCCTTAAAATGTGCTTTTGGGGTAACCTCAGGAAAATTCTTCGGCTTTGTTGTATGCCATCGTGGTATTGAAGTCGATCCTGAGAAGACCAAATCAATCCTTGGTATGTCACCTCCTCAGAATTTGAAATAATTAAGAGGACTTCAAGGACACTTAGCCTATATTCGGCGTTTCATCGCCAATTTGGCAGGGAAAAGTTTACCCTTTACCAAATTATTGAAGAAAGGAGTCACTTACCAGTGGACTGAAGAATGTCAAGAAGCATTTGATGTCCTCAAGAAATACCTCTTGAGTCCACCAGTACTCATGCCACCTGTTGAGGGTAGACCTCTTATCCTCTATGTGACATCTTTAGAGCGATCATTGGGTGCCTTTCTCGCTGAAAAGAATGATGCTGGGAATGAAAATAGTCTCTACTATCTCAGTAGAACTATGCTTGAAGAAGAAACCCGGTATTCAAGTATTGAAAAGTGCTTCCTAGCATTAATCTTTGCAGTTCAGAAACTGAGACACTACCTACAACATCATGAGGTCCAATTGGTATCTCGTAATAATCCGCTCAAATTCATCCTTAGTCGTCCAATGCTTACAGGACGTCTGGCAAGGTGGGAGGTTATTCTACAGCAGTTCGACATTCAGTATGTGTCTCAAAAGGAAATTAAGGGCCAAGCTCTGGCTGATTTCCTGGCTGAACATACTTCAGTGGAAGACACGTATTCAGATATCGAACTCCCTGATGAGGAAGTTTTCTCTATTCAAGAGAGTCCTCAAACATGGGAAATGTATTTTGATGGTGCTTCTAGAAGTCCAACAGGGAAGAAAATGGAAAATCCTAAATTCAACAAAGTTGGTTTAGGAATTGTGCTCATTTCTCCAGATAAGGCAGTGTTACCTTATTCCTTTTTGTTGTGGGAAGGTGGTACCAATAATGAAGCTGAATACCAAGCTCTCATTACAGGCTTGGAGTTAGCGCTTCAAGTACAAGTGAATCACTTAAAGGTGAAAGGTGATTCAGACCTGGTAATCAAACAAGTCAATGGGGATTATGCCATCAGAAAAGAAGAATTAATCCCTTTATATGATTACGTCAGAGATTTAATGTCGGAATTCCCTTCAGAACCGACATTTTCTTATGTCCCAAGATCACAAAATTCTCAAGCTGATGCACTGGCTAATATAGTCACAGCTTTAGCAGATCCAAATCGGGACGAGACAACCATCTGTATTGCCCACCGTCGTGCAATTTCACCTTATGTTCAAGTCAGAACAGAGGAAATTAATGAAATTAGTCCCATTCCTGAACCTTATGGTCATACTACAGGATGGATGTCACCTATCAGGGAATACCTTCAAAATGGAACACTTCCACCTGATAGAGCCGAGAAAGAGCAAATTCGGTGACGTGTGGTCAATTTTACTCTTTATGATAGCCCAAACCACCTCGAGAAAATTCTCTACAAACATGGTTTTGATGGAGTTATTTTTAGATGTATTGATGGTGAAGAGACAATGGCTGTCATAAAAGAAGTGCATGCAGGAGTCTGTGGTGCCCACCAGTCTGGACATAGACTGTCTGATCAAATTCGAAGGCTTGGATACTTTTGGCCTTCAATGATACAAGATTGTGTTAATTTCACAAAGAAGTGTCATTCATGCCAAGTATATGCCAACTTCATTCATCAACTTCCAGAGTTGCTTCATACAGCTAAATACTCATGGCCATTTTCCACATGGGGAATGGATGTGGTGGGACCTTACCCTTCAGCTACGGCCAAACAGTTTAAGTACATACTTACTGCTACTGATTTCTTTTCCAAATGGGCAGAGGCAGTACCTCTCAAAGAAGTCAGTTCTAAATGAATTGTTAGCTTCATCAATTCTAACATCCTTACTAGATTTGGTGTCCCTCATACCATATTGACGGACAACGGCACCAACTTCTGTTTTTATGAGGTAAAGAAATTGTATCAAGAATACAACATTAAGTCTAACCATTCATCTCGATATCATGCAGCGGCTAATGGCCAGATAGAGGCCTTCAACAAGACTCTTTCAAATATACTGCAAAAGATGGTGGATAAAGATAAGAGGTCAAGGCCTGATAAACTCTTTCATGCTTTATGGGCTTATCGGACTACCACTCGCAATGCAACACGGTCAACTCCATATTCATTGGTATATGGAACAGAAGCAGTCTTGCCAATTGAAGTTCAAATGCCATAACTCAGAATAGCCATTTGTGATCAGTTATCTACAGATGAGCAATCCCAAAAGCGGTTGAATGAATTGGAACAGTTAGATGAGAAAAGATTGTGCACTTTGCACCACTTGGAAATCTATCAGAATCGAATAGCACGAGCTTTTAACAAAAAAATTCTTCTTCATTCATTCATTCAGGGAGAATTGGTATTGGTTCTCAGAGCACCAATGATACCAGGAAAGAAGCCTCCCAAGATTGAACCAAAATGGGAAGGACCTTATTCAATACATAAGGTCTACTCCAATGGAGCATATTCTCTAATCTCAATAGATGGAGAACACATCACGACTCCAACTAATGCCAGATTTCTGAAGAAGTATTTTGTATAAACACAAAATATTGTTCCCAGAACCAAGACTCTTACAATTGGTTCATACAGCAATGGTCCAGTATGACCTTAAACTGCAACTTCGTCCAACATGACGTTAAACTGTGTCACCTTCAATGTCCTACATGACACTAAACTGTATTATGTCCTACATGACACTAAACTGTATTATGTCCGAGATGACATTAAACTATATTGGTTCATATATTGTCCTACATGACACTAAACTTTATTATGTCCTATCTACATGACGTTAAACTGTACAGAAGTTCCTATATTTTGTCCGAGATTAAATTTAACTATATTGTGTCCTAGCAACATGACATTAAACTGTGTGGCACTTTCATCGTCTAGCATGACGTTAAACTGTAAAAAGTCCCCAGAACTGATATCCTCATATTGGTTCACCTTAGTCCTAGCTACATGACTTTAAACTGTACAGCACCAGTTCGTCCTTGCTATATGACGTTAAACTATACAGCAATGGTCCAGTATGACTTTAAACTGCATCTTCATCCCACACGACATTAAACTGTGAAAAAGTTCCCTAAACCATCCAGCATGACCTTAAACTGCATCATCCCTGGTCCAGCAAGACGTTAAACTGTGACGTCCTAACTACATGACGCTAAACTGTATAAAAGTCCCTCACATCCGGAAAGACGTTAAACTATATAATCTCAAAAGTCCAGTATGACATTAAACTGCACCATTCACGGTCCATGCATATGACCTTAAACTATTCTCACTTTCGTCCGACATGACGTTAAAATGGTACACTCTTTTGTCCTTACTGAATGACATTAAACTGCACAGTCCCCCTTTCGTCCAATATGACGTTAAAATGTATTGTCCCCATCGTCCTAAATACATGACGCTAAACTGTACAGAAAGTCCTTGATATGTCCTACATGACATTAAACTGTTATTTTGTCCCTGCTACATGACACTAAACTGTGCAGCACCAATAGTCCTAACTGCAAGACTTTAAACTGCATAGTCCCTTTTTTATGTCCTACATGACATTAAACTGTGCATCGTTAAGGTTGTTATTACCTCTTGTTTCTCACACCGAGTATGACTCACATGAGCTTAGAGCGAACATCAACCATAACACTCCCTTTGGGCCACTAACCATGTATAAGTCCCAATAACATTTTTTATTTAGATCATTGTCCACAAGAACAACTTGATCATTAATTCATTCTTTAATTGAACTACACGGACTTTGATCCTTGCCCTCCATGTTGGGTATGTAGGCAACCTCCCAGGGTTCAAGCCCAAAAACAATCTCTTCACATCGGTTCACCACCATGTCATATGATGTTGATTCGTGAAACCGCCCCTGGAATCAATATCTTTACATTGATTCACTTTCTTCCTTGTTATATGACGTTAAACTATGCAACACTTTTGTCCGGTACGACAATAAACTACAATATTCTTTGATTTCCTAATTTGAGAAGGAACCATTATTGACATTGATTTTTTAAATCATGTTTCATTTTCAAAAGACTACGTGCAAACATGGTAATGCCTAAACTTTTTATCTCAGGTTAAACCATCATTGCACTAAAGTCCCCTTTCACCCTTCACATGTACGAACCAAATTTGTACAAAGGGTAATCCTAGAACTACGTGGACTTGATTCCCATCCTTATGGGATACGTAGGAACATTCGAGTGTCCCTCGAATCCAGTCCCAAGTCTTTTGGGCCTAACCCCAAATTTCACTTTCAGTCCCTTGGATGAAAAGTCCTCATGAAAACACACACTGTGTATTCATTATTATGGTCCGAATTCTATGACCCTAAACTAAGATCACTCATACTTTCGTCCTGCACGACGTTAAACTGCATTTCAAGAACTACGTATGGCTTGATTCTCATTCTTATGAGATACGTAGTGAAGTCCAGGTTTTCAGGACCCATCCACAACATGATTATGGTTTTCATTGACCTATGTATCTCTATATACATTGGACAATACCCATATTTATGTGTTATAATCCTAACCTTAAAATATTTTCAGATCTTCATAACCCTTTTCATTACTTCTAATCACAAAAATGTCAAACTTATGAGAATTCTTTTTGCCTGACTATGCAACACGTGCCCATAGGTGGCCTTGCATAAACAGTCCACATAACAGACTTGTCAGCCAAAATATGCTATTTATTTGACCATGCAGCCAATGCCCATAGGTGGCCCTGCATATTTCAACCCCCTAACGGGTTTTGTTAAATAATGGTAACTTCATTCTTGGGAAGAATGCCTCTTTTGTCCTTATTTGTATTAAACGACAGTATGTAGGGATCCGCAAAAAATAGCAATCCTTAACATATTTGTCCCATATCCTTTTTCATGATCTGAAAGTATTCAAGTCTATGGTTTATTCTTCTTCCCTACGTTTGGGTCAGACCTTCGTAGGAGTGATATTCATCCAGTTCTTCGATATTCTTGTTCGGAAATATCTTATCCATATTCAAGTACCTCTTTCCATACAACAAACTCTATACTTTAGAAAATTTCAATCTCCATAAACTTTCACTGGCTTTTAGCACTAGGAAAGTAAATTTCTGGGAGTTCTTTTGCCCGACTATGCAGCACGTGCCCATAGGTGGCCTTGCATAAACAGTCCACATAACAGAATTGTCAGCCAAAAGATGCTATTTATTTGACCATGCAGCCAATGCCCATAGGTGGCCCTGTATATTTCAACCCCCTAACGTGTTTTGTTAAATAATAGTAACTTCATTCTTGGAAACTACTTCTTCTAATGCCTTTTTGCTCTTTTTCATATCATTCCTCAGATTCAAATATTCTTAAGCCATAGTTTACATATTTTCTCTCATACTTGAGCATGGTAATATGTTTTCAGATAAATTGTCAAGGAATTGTGTCAATTCTAATCTATTTTCGGTCAAAGCTATTTCAACCTTAAACATTAGCCCCTTTATGTCCAGCATGCATGACTTTAAACTGCCCACAAAAGACAAAGGAACTCTGAATAAAAGTCAAGTTCCAGCACACTTGCGCGCTGCCCTCTGTTCCCTGAAGACTTGCGCGCCCCCTTTTCCTTTGAATCTATTCAATTTCCTCAGAGTCAAATCCTCATTTCTTTCCGGATCCAACTCTGAGGGGGGACTTTTGTTGACGCTCCTTTCGTCACAGAATCTAAAGATCAAAAAAGGGAATATCTGAACTCAAAGTGATTCAACCTTTGAAGAAAACATCAAAAATCGACAAAGTCATGAACAAAGGATCTACAGCAACTGAACCGCGCAAGTTTTATCACTGTCGCGCAAGTACACTTGCGCGACACCCTTGGTCGCACAGGTGACTTGCGCGACCTAAGTGGTAACCGCCCTGTAACCGCCCGGGGTCTTCTTTTGCCTATAAATAGACACTGTGGGCCCCCCATTTGAGAGGATCTTTTTCCAGAAACTCGGATTGAAGCTCCCGACGTCCAAGTCTCTTCTCAAAGATTCCAGAACACTTCTAAGGTAATTTCTTACCTAGAACAGAAGATCTAAAGAGAAGAAGGAAGGCCTAAGTGTTGAAACTCATGAAACACTTGTGCGCCGCTTTTATTCCTTCAATATAACTTGCACGTCCCTTTTCTGGAAGAACCTCAAGAGGATTCTAAAGTGATTTAAAAGGAGTCGCTCAAGTATTCTAATACTGGTTGAAAATCGCGCAAGTACCCCACATGTCGCGCAGGTATACTTGCGCGACCAATACTTGCGCGCCCACGGAAGACTTGCGCGCCTTTCAAGGCTTGCGCGCCCCTACCTTTTTGGGTTCCCATCTTGCCCATTTTACCCCTCTTAAGCCATTACACCTTTCCTTTTCAAGATTCAGTCTTCAAGACACTCTTCAAAGCCATTTATGGCATGATTTCTTGATTTGACTTTCTTATCTGAAAGGAATTCTGTGGAATATCTCTCAAAACCTAGTGATTTAAATATCCTTATGTCACTAAATATAGAGAGTTCATTCATTCAACCTCATCCTTTAAGATGAGAGAATCCTTATCTTGGGCATCCTCCTCAGGAGTAAGCCCCAATCATAATCCTTTAATTTGGGCATCCTCCTCAGGAGTAAGCCCCAATTTCAAATCTGGGCATCCTTCTTTAGGAGTAAGACCCAAATTCTTAAAAGTTCCCAAACTTGGGCATCCTCCTCAGGAGTAAGCCCCAAACCTTAATTCCTAACCTGGGTCTCCTTTTCAGGAACAAGACTCAGTCATAATCTTGGGCATCCTTTTCAGGAGTAAACCCCAAGTCCCTTAACCTGGGTCTCCCTTTTTAGGAATAAGACTCAGTCATAACCTGGGCCTCCTTTTTTAGGAGTAAGTCCCAGTCATAATATTGGGTTTCCTTTTCAGGAGTAAACCCCAAGCCCCCTTAAATTTCTCTTAACCAGTCCTAATTTACCCTTGATTTGGGTTTCCTTTTCAAGAGTAAAACCCAATCATAAGTCCCCTCCTAACTTGGGCATCCTCCTTATGAGTAAGCCCCAAGATTAGAGTATTCAAATCTCCATAAAGCACATATACCTTTATGGACCCTGTTCCTGGATTTTCTCCCTAAAAGTGAATCCTAAACCTTCATCTATCTGGGAAGTCATACATACCTAAGCCCCAAACAATTTCTTATGATTGCATCTTTCATGGCACAATTTTCTAATTTTTACCAATACCTCTTGGTTCTCACATCGAGCATGACTCACGTGAGCTTAGAGTGTAAAAGTAATTATGACATTCTTCTTTGAGTCATCAATCATAAACATCATACTCCATTACTCAAACTACGTGGGTTCTGATTCCTTTTCCAAAACAAAGGATACGTAGGTAGCCCAGTTATGGGTTCGATCCCAACTTTGAAATAATCCATGTCCTTCTGAATGACGATAAACTTCAAGTGCCCCACTGAGTGGCTTTAAAACCAGCCTGGTCATCATAATGACCAAGAGACTTTTATATAAATGTTTTGAAGGATACCATTGACCAAGAATCTCTAAACAGATATAGATGATTCTCTATTGATGAAGAACCTCTAATACATATAAAAGATTCTCTAAATTTCTTGCATATTTAATCATTGATTGTTAAAACTAAAGGAAAGCACATTTTATACTTGGTAATGTAATAAGGATTCACGAACATAACTTAAATCTATAAAGAGAGTCCCGGAGTAGACAATAATTCCCCTCAAAAAGGTGTGATGAGTCTGACCTCCCATCCTCTCGACCAATGCAAATTCCTAAGCCTCATTAGTCCACAAGCTAATGAGCGCCTACCTTTGGAAAGTGGGTCCAAACGGATGTGGAATCATTGGATGTTTCCAGTTCTACGAACAAACCCGCTAGAAACTGATCGGAACGTTTGAATCTCTCGTCAAGGAGGTCATCCCCGAAATCCGTGCGAAACACATGGATATAGAATACATTGATTCCTTACCAAAATAAGAGAAAAAAGGTCATATTTTCTTAAAAATATCATTTCTATCTTTTTTTATAATCAAAGAGTAGAAAATGCTAAAAAATAATGAAATAAATATAAAAAAAATAGAGAATAGAAAATATATTAGTATTAAATTTCAAGGATCATATAATTTAAATCAATTGAAATTTAAAATTGATAATCCCAAAAATAAATGAAACTGTAACATAAACAGTTACGACTTTGGTAACTTTTGAATCATACACCTCTTGAAGAAAATAACTTTATATTTAACACTAAATACCCTGAATATGAATATATTCATGAAATAATATATCAAAGGGGAAGTATATAAACCATATAAACACAAATAGGTATATAACAAGATACATTTCTCAACAAAACAATTTTGAGAGGAAGACGCCTTGCCTCAAGTCCCAATATTCTTTGTACATGATCTTCAC
Source organism: Viscum album (assembly GCA_963277665.1). Taxonomy (NCBI): domain Eukaryota; kingdom Viridiplantae; phylum Streptophyta; class Magnoliopsida; order Santalales; family Viscaceae; genus Viscum; species Viscum album. Next base: position 436,429,155 of record OY728119.1, read on the forward strand.
CTCCTATATAATAAATTTATATTTATTATAAAATATTAAAGAACCATAATTATAGTTATATTACTATATATCAGTCCATTATAATTTCCAAAAACCAAACCATTAACAATTATTCATTAAAATCATTATTTGAGTGAAAACTAGTTTATTTTACATGCATGTTTCAATTTGACGGTTCAAGTACTTACACATTAGTCATGGTTTCATCATCCCCAGAATATAAATAATTTCATGAATATAAAATTTATTAATTATATACATTTTTATAAGGAACTATTTATAGTGGTTTGGAAAAGTAAATTTCATCACTTCATGGAGATGGTGGTTTGTATATATGTATGATTAATGGTTCCAAGTTTCAATGTTTTAAGGGAATTAAAGGATAATAATAACTCAAATTTATAGGATAATAATAATACAATAAATATAATATATATAAATTAAATATTTATATATGATCATACAATTATAGTTGAATTGAAAAACGAATCATGTTCCCTAATGGAGGCGGTAGTCCACATATACGCATGAGCGGTGTATTCATTTTCTATCAAATGATAGGGTAATAAGGAGGATGATATTTTTTCTGTAATAAATAATAAATATGTTATAAAAATCATAAATATGTTATAAAAATCATACATATCAATTAAATTCATCTATATAACCATCCAAGAGAGATGACGATGAAAAAACACATCACTTCACGGAGGTGGGAGACCAAACGTAATCATGAGCAATGTTTTCATTTCCCATAATATGGAAAAAGAGATAAAAAATGGGTAAAAAAATCATAATTAAATTTTAGTATATTTCAGAATAATATTTATTTTACTAGGATGGTTATGATAGGTTTTAATAAGGTATAAGAAGAAATAAACTTAAAAGAACTTGATTTATAGTTATACCTCTTCTTTGGGAATCGTTCTTTGGCTTACACCTTAAACCTTATATGTGGGACTTTTAGTGATACCATGACCTCTATCTCATGGGGAGTAATTATGAGAGGGTATCTAGGAATATATTGGTCAATATAAATGGCTCATGTGGTGTGGATTAGTGATAAGTGGACGTCACCCTTTATATGTGAGGGTAGTGACATACTTATAATTATTCATAACTTTTAAATATTGTAAGTGTGTTAATCATGGTCATGTGGCTCCAAAACAATTTTAATATTAATATAAAGTGGTAAAGTTAGAATTTATCTTATAAAATAAAAATTAATATAAGATTTTATGACATTATCACATTTCGTCAACCTAAATTAATCCGTTATAGCCTTTTACTGCATTAACAACAATTTTACCAGGGTTACTATTCATAATGACAAAAAATGAAATTAATATTTTTTAACCCAATGATTAAAAATATGAAATAAATTTTATAGGATTTAATTTTTTGATGTCATGAAAATTAATTTTAAAATATGTGTGTAAAATGCAATTAAAACCAATTTTTATAGAAAATCATTTTTAAGCATAAGAACGATTTTATAAAAAAATAAATTAAAAAATTATTTATATGAAATTAATTATATTATTTTTAATAAATATAATATTGTTACTTTAAAACCATATCTAAAACATTATAATACTTTTAAATTACTCAATTTAAAGAAATGAAATTGTAGTTTTGCAAACATCAATTGTTTACACTATTTAGTCTAAAATCTATATTTTTAGAAAAATCCAAAAAAAATCACTCCAAGATAAATTTGAAATAATTATTTCAAAATTTATTTCAATTTTAAGAAATAAATTTCAAAAAATGATGAAATTAATTATAATATTCATGTGAAAAATGCAATAAAACCATTTTCAAAGCATAAAATGACTTTATTCTCATTCCTTGATTAATTACCATAATTAAAATAATATTAATTAATTTGAAAATATATAACCTACTAATTTAATTAAAACAAAATATAAATAGTTAATAATTTATTATATTAATATTAAAATAAATTTCACACATAAAAATAGTTTTTTTTAAATGTCCCTTTGACCTTTAAGTGATTTTTTATTCATTTACAACCAATTAATAATCAATGTATAATTAATTCTTCATTATATTAAAAAATATTTTTGCATATATTTATATTATATAACTCCGTTAATCTCTTCCCCTTTTTGTATGTAAGGAAATATATCAAACACTTCAAATTTAATAAATAGAAATATATATTAAAACATTTTGGGGTGTTACATTCTACCCCCTTATAAAGATTTAACCCTTGAAATTATATTAATATGACAAAAACAAATAAGGATACTTATACCTCATCACACATTTGGGTTCCCACATAGATTCCACCAATTTTTTTTTCTCTAAAAAACTTTGACCAGGTGGGTGGTCTTATTCTATATCACATTACGTCTTTGATAAAGAATCTCTAATAGTTGAACCTCATTAGAAAGATCTTAGTATAATTGTAAAGAATCTTATTTCATCACTTGTGAAGGATCATGTATGTACTTATACACAAGATATACATTTAACACATCATTAACATGAGAAGGATTTGGTGGAAGTGCCAAGTGATAAGAAACTATCTTGATAAAATCATGAATTTTGAAGGGGTTGATATATCTAGGGCTTAACGTTCTCTAATTTCCAAATATATTAACATTATTCAAAGGGGATATTCATAGTAACACCTTATCACAAGATTCAAACTCTGTATCCGATCGATTATTTTCAACATAACTCTTCTATCAACGGTGAGCTACATTGATTCATTATTGAATGGATCTAACATTATCTAGAATTTCCCTAGATAGATTAGGTCCCAATATATTTAATTAACTAATATCCTCCCATCACATTGGAGTTTCAACTTCATACAATAGAGAGATTCATAAGGATCAATATGAATTCTCAATTAAAAGTTATTGTTCTAATAAAATTTGACCAGAGGATGGTTTTCATGTTAACCACCTTTGAAATACATAGAAAAATATCTCAACATATCTTATAGGGTTTTAGTGGTCCTATAAGAATAAACATCTATATGAGGATGATATATGATCTTAAATATCAATCCTATATTCAATGTTTATTGAATACTTATATATAAAATCGAGGTGAACCTTCAAAATCGACCAGATACAATAAAATGTAGAAATCTATTAATCCTTATAACTTCTTTGATATATATCCTAGAAATATGATCAAAAGAAAAATCATACCTTATTTTAATAAATTATTCTCACTTTTTAAGGTGATAGATTATAACCTATATAACATTATAACCTTTATATGCTTTGAGGAGTCTAATGATGAAATCTATAGTGAATTTTCCCATTTCAATTGTAGTGTGGTTAATTGTTGTCACATCCCATTATAATTCTATCCCCCATACTTAAATTTATAGCATACCATGTAATGAGATACATAGTCCAAAATATCTATTTTCATACTGTACCACCATAAATACTCTTTCAGGTTTCTATATATCTTCTTACTTATAATATGGATAAATATAATAAATTATGAGCTTCATACAAAAAATCCTTCATCATGTTTGGTATTGATGAGATATATACTCGATTCTTGAATCTTATCATTATATCGCAATAAAGTTTGAACTCAAGAATATTCCTCACCTTCTTATATAGTTCCACATCTTCCTTCTAAACCTATCTAATCCTCAAATGGATGGATGGTTGAGAATTCATATGATAAAGATCTTATATAAGACATTTATTCATGATTTCAATACCCAATTTATATAAATCCATAATTACCATATATCTTTCAATACTCCTTATGAAAAAGTAGTGTGGTCATTGTGGATCAGAGAATTAGTCACTTTTTTCACCTCTACAGGATGCTAATGTATTGATCAATCATAATCTTTAATCAACTCCAAACATTTCTTTTGAAGATTTTTCAATTATATCTATGTGAATATATACTTAAAGATTTTATTATTAGTATATATATCACCACTTTGAATATAAATATAATACCTCATATCTTTAATGTTAGGTCTCTCCCTAACCATTTGAGATAAATACCCCTCATTAATAGGTATTAAAACCCCTATAATTGACGAAATTTACATTGGAATTTCATGTTCATATTCACAACTATAGATAATCATAGGGTAATTAAAAATAAGAAATAATAATAATATATTCATGGGTTACATTATTACAATTCCCAATATGATATCTCAAACTCTAGAGTAGAAGATAAGTGTGTATTAATTATCAATATTAACTTCAATGATTAACATAACATAGGGATTTAAGTTTTCCCTTGGTCTTACGAATATCTATTGGATTAGGGTATTGACTTAGATAATACCCAAATTCCCCACATTGAAGACATTAAACTAGAAATGGTACATTTTTATGAAATTTATTTCCATCCATAGAAATATTTATTTTTCCTCTGTAATTAATTTCTCTATACCCTTATTCTCAACACATAAAATATATTTCCATTCCTTTGTGACATTTCCCTATGTGTTTTTTTCACATGTTTTACTAGTATGAAATTTAATCTTATTTCCTCCATGGTCTCTATCACCTAAACTTTCCTAAAAATCTATTTTTCACCTGATTGGAACTTCAAAAAGGTTAATGTTGTTAATCATAATTTGAGATAGTTGATTAGGAATAAAAAAATATTTTGTAAATTATATTCCATTCCATTCAGTTGTTCATGAGGAATATCATTACATTGGATGTAACATTTATTGTTTACATGATTACTCCTGGTTCCAACCACTAACTAAAACTAAAATGGTATGTTTGTGTACCAATCAACATTAATTAGCGTAAAGAATTTTATGGAAATAAAAATAATTTATAAGATGTAAAAAATTATGAAACCTTATCATTAACCCTTAAATAATTAGTTCTACCCTATATAACTTAGGTTTATCATATGTTTTCATTGGTCATATCATCTCATTATTTATAATGGTTCATAAAGAGAATACGAGTTAACAAAATCATATCTCTCGAGAGTGTAAAAACTGTTATGAAGTTAGGCACCTTTTTCATTTAGCATGTAAATATTCAGTTAATACCCAACCAACCAATTAAGAGTTATTGCCCATAGGTTCATTTATTCTAGATACTTAATCCACTTGTTTATATCCAGACATACATGTTATTTCTATGGAACCACACAATCTCTACATTAACAAAATTTTAGGATTTCATCATATATTTATACTTATACCTAGGGCTTTCACTAAAGTTTTTCTAGTTCAAAATGCTAAAAAACCACTAAACTTTGATCTGATACCAAATGATTAAACCTAGTAATTTCATACATAAATATTACATCATTTTAGATGAATATTCAATACACCATACAATAATATAAACACTAGAACCATAATGGTTTAGTGTATTTAGATATTAGATATATAATCAACTTATTTAATATAATATATTCATCATATCCTACAAATTTCTTCTTACATAGTATCCTTCTTAGACATACCCTCTTTAAAACCATTTTCATAACCTAGATAAATTGAAATATAATAAAAGGTGATCTTAGATGCCCAATAAGGGTAAATAAATGATATATCAATGAATGATCATAAGTGAGAATAATATAAAATTAAGGTTATGATAACATGACCATAACTTATTTATAGAATACTTAATAAGTAAATGTTCCTTAATCATGCGTCCTGAAATAATAATTTTTCATAAAAGAAGACATATATCATAAGAGTGGGAAACCATAAATAAATGATCATGAGCTATGAAAGAAAATAATAATTAGAAGACATAATTTTGTGGAATTAACATAATCATGGAAAATAATTTACTTAGTCAAGCCTCACTTCCAAGGATATTATAGAGGAAAGAGTCCCAGAGTTTATTGGGGTCACTCTCCATTCCATTTATTAACTTAGTCATGGTTCACCATCCAGTCTATCATAGTGGACAAAGTTCCTCACTGAACTGGATTTACTCCCCATTCCATTTCATATTATTTTATGAGATATCAATATTTACCCAAGGAATTAGAGAGATATATAATTCCAGACCCACTCATCACATGATGAAAACAATACATATATGTTCCATGAGATAATAAAATCAATAATCATTACATTATAACATAACCCGTGTAAAAGAAAAAAGATTTCTAAATATTTCATTATTACATAATCATAATATATCTAGATAAAGGAAGGGAATATTATCATAAAAACATTAATTATTTAATCATACCTTAATTCACCCATTGAAAGAAATAGGTTTCATAAAAACATCCTTCAAACATTAATATCATAAGACATATAGAGAAAGAACATGTATGATATCATTGAATATATACCTAATGGAGAACAATAAACATCGAAGGATGTTTAAATAGATGAAAAATACCTTTAAATGTGAATTTATAACATATATTAGAAAATATAGGAAAATATTATCTACTTTCAAGATCATTAAAAAAAATATTTATAGAATATTTATAAAATTAATTCCATTGAAAATATCCATATAAAAATGTAATGGAATATTAAATGAAAATAATGGTTTTGGTGTTTTTAAAATTTGATCATTCCATATATGTTAAGATAAAACATTATTTTCTCACATTTGTAAAAAGTAAAAAAAATATTCAAAACACATTTCTAAAAGATTCATTTTAAAAGCTTTTTAAATAAATAAAAAAAGCATTGAAAATAACCCTTTTAAAACATTTCATTTATAGTTTATAACTTACACAAAACAATTTTAGGAACATGGATTTATAAGACATATATTACCTAACAAAATAAGATAAATAATCTAAGATTTTATTAAAAACATTAGTTATATCCTTTTTAAGTACCAAAGAGAGTAAAATGGTACAAATACTTGAAAAGAATGAAAAATAATAATTTCATAATAATATAGAGAGGATTTAAAAGATAAGGATAATAAAATTTCCCTCAATGTAAATTTAACATAGATTTTCTTGAAAATAAATGAGATTATAATATAAACCCCTACCACATTGGTAAATTTTGAATCATAAATCCCTTGAAATACATAACTTCAAATATAAGATTAAATATCATGAATATGAATAGTTTTATGATATAATATATCAAATGGAAAGTATACACACTATATAGACATAAATAAGTGCATAACATGAAAAAAGTCACAACGAAATAATATGGAGATGAATAACCCTTAACTCATGTCATGAATTTCTTCGTATGAACTCTTAAACTCCTGTATAATATATCTATATTTATTATAAATATATAAAAAAACTATATTCCCACTTATATTACTATATATCTTTCTATTATAGTTTCCAAATACCCATCTAGTAAAATTTCTTCATTAAAATCAATATTTGGGTGAGAACTGGTCCGTTTTCTATGCATGTTCAGTTTAATGGTTTCAGTAATTTCACTTTGATCAAGGTTTAATAATCTAAAAAGTATAAATAAATTTATAAATATAATATTTATAAATTATATACACCTTAAAAAAAATAATATATGGTGGTTATGAAAAATGAATTATATCACTTTGTGGAGATGGTGGTCTATATATACACAAAACTAGTGATTTCTTTTTTAAATTATTAGACTTAAGGAAAGGTAAATAATAATTCAAAATTATACCATTATAATTATATAATAACTATTATGTATATTAACAAAATATATCCTCATGATCATCCATAAAAAGCAAAAAATGAAAAATTAATCACCTCCCTGCATGGAGGTGGTAGTCCACACATATGAACGAGCAAGATTATCATTTTATAAAAGATAATAGGGTAAGAAGGTAGGTAATATTTATATTTAAAGAATCATGAATATGTTAAAAAATTCATATATCTCCATTAAATATATATATATAACCATCAAAGAGAGAGGGTGATGAAAAATGAAACACATCAATTTGTGAAAGTGGTAGTCCACACATATATACGAGCGATGTTTTTATTTCCCATAAGATCGTAAAAAATATGAAAAATGGTTGTATTGGAATCATAATAAAATTTAATTATAATTTAGATAATTACGTTTTTATACCATCATGTTTGTGATAGGTTTGAATAATGTATAAGAAGAAATAAACATGAAATAACTCGGTTAATAGTTATACCTATTCTTTGGAAAACCTCAATTAGCAGAGACCTTAAGACTAATAGGTTAGTATTTTGGTAACACCAGTAACTCTAGGTCATGGGAAGGAATTTTGGGGGGATATTTTAGTAGATATAAATTGATCTAAAGGTCTCAAGTTTTTTTTGAGTATTGATAAGAGGAGGTGTGCTTTTATAATTGAGTGGAGTGGAACACTTATAATTATTGATAAATTTTAAATATTATAAGCTCATTAATCATGGTGAAGTGGATAAAAAATTATAATTAAAATATAAGCCTATATTATTTGGAATAAACTAATAAAATAATATTCAAGGTGATATTTTGTTACCTTATCACAAATTTTTAACCTTAATTAACCTATTTTACCCTTTTACCGTGGCGACAACAGTTTTACCAAGGTTACTATTCATAATAACCAAAAAAAAAAGAAATTGAAATCAATAATAAATTAGAACCTCTTGATTAAAAATATTAAATCCATTTTTGAATATATAATTGTTACAATGGGTAGAAATTAGTTTTAAAATAATTGCGTAAAATGCAATGAAAAATAATTTTTAGAAAAAAGTGTTTTTAAGTGTAAAAATGAACTTATTCCAAAATAAAATAAAATCCATATAACTACGGAATTAATTATATAATTTTTAATTAAAGGTATATTATTTTACTTTAAATATAAATACGAATATTATGATACTTTTAAATTACTTTATTTAATGAAAAGTAATGGCAGTTTTGCAAAAATTGTCATTTTTTACTATTCACCACAAAATCTATATTTTAAAAAAAACAAAATAACTCTAATATAATTTTAAAATAATGTTTTAAAAATTGATTTAAATTTTTTATAATACAATTTATTAAATTTTCATAAATTAGATATAATTTCCCGACACAAAATGCAATAAAAACAATTTTTGAAGTATAAAATGAATTTATTCTCATTCCTTGATTAATAACAACAATTAAATGAATGTTAATACATATAAATGAATATAATACACTAATTTTCTTATAAACATTTATGAATTTTTATTAATTAACTATATTAAGATAAATATCCATTAAACACATAAAAATAGTATTTTTAAAATATCTTTTAGCTATAACTGATTTTATCTTCATTTCCAATGAATTTATAATCAATTTATAAATGAGAATTAATTTTATTAAGCAAAAAAATTATATATATTTCAATATTATAATGTTTTTCATAAATCCTAAATATATCATATAGATAGGGATATCAAACACTTCAAAATTAATAAATATAAATAAATATTCAATAATATTTTGATGTTACACTCAAGGATTCTATATTTAAATGAGGAATAATTATCTCAAGGATTTTTTTAACCCATAGGAATAGTTAATTCAAGTATTTTGATATCCTAGCATAAGATTAATAGAGGGAAACCTAACCTGAATGGGTGGACCCAAATAATAGGATGGTAGGGGAACATAATGAAATTAGAATTTATTACCCAACCTGAATTAAAAGATATCTATTTCAATACATAACCTATTATAAAAAGAATAAATCTACATGGAGTTCTTAATAGGTGTCTCCATATAAATTAGGAACATACATTTGAGAAAATTATATTGTCTTGACCTAGTGTTGAGTTATCAGGGAAGACTTAACATGAATTGGTAAACCTATGCACTAAGAAATATTACATATATCTAGTTCATACATAAGGGATGAAACCCATATATAATAGACTAATATAACTAGTTTATAGTATTGTATGATGGAAAATAATGTCTTATAGTCTATGCTTATAAAACACGGACCATGTACCCCTGGAGAGTCAATTGTAAACCAATTCCCATAATTAATAGAAGGGTCCTCTAATTTTTCCATAGTTTGGTGGAATTAGGGAGCATAGATAAACTTTATATAGATCTAAATGGTGGTCCCTATGAGATTTGTATATTTTAATTTTCATATTATATTTTTTCTAAGATATTTATGGAGAGACTTAGAAGGTAGGAACCTGCAATTTTTAGGATCCCTTTATGAGATTTCTACCAAAAAATTATTATTCCTTCACCATTTGTTAATTCTAAAATTCCTTCTAGGAAATACAAGGTGATGTCCGAGTGAGTAGATTCTCCAATTTTTTTGAATATTGCCTTTGTGGGTTTTTAGTTTGGTGAGTACTATATATCTTTATATTGGTGTTTTAAGGTATTCTATGTCACATTAGTGAATATTATATTTAAGGTCAAACATATTTGACCAAAAAGTGATTAAATATTATGGTCATACAATCCTTTTCAAAGAGTGAGATCGTAAATCTGAAAAGGCAATGGAAAACCAAACATTAATAGAGAGACCAATGATAATATATACAATATCATGGATTAGTGCATATATTTTAATGTCACGGTGCTTTGACTTTTGTGTTATGTGGATCAGGGTCACATTACAAGGTCCATATACCTAATAGAAGTTTTACAATACGAGAATATCAACCTAGGGATTTGATACTTCTAAGAGACATGTGTTTACATAAGGAATTTTTGTCTTCACAAGATGCTAACACCCATACATTAAAGGGTATAAGAATAAAATGTTATAATTTTTCTTTCAACATGAGAATGATGAATAAATTCATAACATTAATGGTATTTGAATCCACCTGAATAGTTGGGTTATGTAATTTTTAAATAATAACATAAGAATTTCTGAGTCAACGGATGATGATGAATAGTGGTAATTGGTTGACTATTAGGGATAATGGGATCACATCCACACTGTTAGGAAATAGATCATATGGATTAAGGAGAATATATTTTCTCAGACTAAAAGCATCCTGTATGGGTTACTTCATGGGTCAAAATATTGTATTACTTATCATTAAAAGTGGGGACCATTTAGATCTTTTAAAGAACATGTTACCAATTTCTATTAAAGGAGTAACCAAGAGGATTCACTCAAGGTTATGAGTTTTTAAGAATAGTATCTATAATCAAGGATCTAAGTTAAAAATGATTCATACATTGAAGGCATGATTTAGGATTATGGTGAAGAAGATATCCAGGAATGTTTTGAGTACCCTAATGGTTACACCACTATGTATTGAATACATTCTCAAGGTGTAGGGATATCTCATAAAATATTTCTAGTAAAAAATCACTCAAATGGCCAGTCTTCTCAATGCTAAGAGGTGGTGTTGTTAATAATGATAAAATACATATGAAAAAACTGAAACATATTTGAATACGTAAAATATGATTTTCTATTATTTTTATTAGACTAGTGGGTCTATCAATACTAAATTGGATTTATAGGTCCATGTTTTGGTCCCTAAAATCTTTATGTATTTTTTATTTTTTCTATAACTTTTTCCAAAATCATGAAATGGAATTTTATATAAAGAAAAGAACTGTATTTTTCCAAGGATCCTCTTTTTGGTTTTTAATATAACACGACATTATGTATCTATTTATTTATTATTTAAGGTCTTTAAATTTGGACCATAATCGTATATATTTTATGATTAAAATTATTTGACCAATGGGTGATAAAATTGAAGGTCATGTAGATTTTATAAAAATATAAGTCAGTCTATGTAATAGTAAGGGAAAGGAACACCTAATGTGAATGACGTCATAGTTCCAACATATACATCTTTAGGGAAACTTGAAAATAGTTTCATTGATATTATTCTTTGACTGAAAGATGATATGTATGTTTGTAGTTGATCCTAGGGTATGATATAAAAACATCACTATGTATCCCAAGGTAGCATGAATCAATCCACATGTAGTTCTGATTAAGATATGCCATCCTAATGTAGTGTCTAATATAGATGACCTGATATGTATGAGGATACAATACATTGGGAGGGGAAGGATGTTAATTAAATTTGTTCCTTGGGAAAATATAAACAATATGAACATAACTATATACCATAAAATGATTGGAATCAAGACCCACATAGTTATGACTGATATATTTTCTATATGTATTTATCTCATATTAAGTGAAGGATAATTTTCATTCTTTTATGGGATTAGAACAAGACGACGTTCCATAGCCTGTACCCATGATACAAGATCTTGGTAATATTTATATTGAGATGTTTTTTCATAGAATAGGTTTATGTATAGAATATATATGACATGCATCCTCAAATAGATCTAGATCTCATGTTATCCACTTGGGTCATATAGGATAGATCACTCTAAATACTAAGGCCTTCTAGGATGGACCATATTTTGTGTAGTTTAATTTCATGGAATTAGGAATCAAATTTAAATTATTTTTGGGTCATTCAATGAGGACATTTATGTAGGGGGATTTTTGAAGACCTAGATTATGTGTAAAATGGGATGGATTTGCCTTAGTGGTGGAACTTTTGAGGGAAAACTAATGTGAATCAGAGGAACGAAAAATCAATATGAAGTGTGGATTTTATAGGTATTTGTGGATGGTCTTGAGATAAGTGATCCAAACATCATTTCGTATCATGTAATAAAAAAACCAAGACAAACATTATTTTTATATATTGAATGGAAATATTTTGGTCATAGGTTAAATGAATCAGAACACCAAGCTTAGAAAACATTACTTTATTTACAACATATTTAAATAAATAGAGCTATAAAAAGGGGTGATCTTTTGTACATATGGTCTTTTTTTAATAACTTATACCAATATCATATATAAGGGGAGATTTTCTAATTTAGTGTTTCATGGTATTGACTACTATGAGTAGTTTAAGGCCATAGAAGACAGATCAACAATTCTTGTAGTTTACGGTTATAAATCTTTGACCGAAGTGTCATAATTTTTTTGATCATATGACTGTAAGATTCATAAATAGAGTAATGTATTTTATAAAGGCATAAAACATGGAGACAATTCTAATCTATTTGAACATGGGGAATACAGATGATGTAAATCCTATAATAAAATATCTTAGTTAGGCATGATGAAATTTTTATTGGTGTTAAGATTGTGACCATTGGTAATGGTAGGATCACCCTCACACTACTCAAAAATAGAACACGTAGATTAAGGGGGGACCTTTCATTAGGAAAAAAATCCCTTATGGGTTACTTATAAGTTTAAAGGAATCTATGCAATTTATCATTCAAAAGGGTTCACATTTAATTCTATCAATCACCATGTTATCAATTTCTAATAATGGGAAACAAATGGAGTTTCTCAACTTAGGATTATGGGTGATAATGATTCATACAGCAATTGTATAATTTAGGTAGGGTGGAATAAGGGGTGTCTAAAAGGTTTTAGAATACTCTTCAGTGACACCGTCAATTTCTAGATAGGATATTTGAGAAGGGTTAATATACCTTGAATAATTATTAGTGTAAATTATACCTCATAAGATATAAAGTGATTAATTATGATGTAATGGGGGTCATCCTGGTCATCGATAATAAAAACTATAAATGATTGGGAATCTAGTCTAATTTCATCTATAACAGATCACTCCAAGTAGTTTATGGGCATAAAAGACTTACCATATACCATATAGTGTAGGGTTATATAGAAAATATAATGATTCATATATTTTGGGGTCTTATGAAAGGAAATTATATAATACTATTTCAGGACTTATGATTAGGACCTTACAATATGCAGTTTAAGTTTATATGATAATGAAAACTTTGTAGGAAACATTACATAGATTTGGATTCTATAAAAAATGTGATAACCTAAATTTAGTGTGAATCAATGAGAGAAAACCCCAGTTGGATGAAAAAAGTCTTGGGAATCAAGATAAATTATGGGTGATTATGATTTTAAACCGGGTCTAAGATAAGTGATCCATGTATTACGACATATACTATGATAATAGTAATCAAGCCACACATAATTCCTATATATAAAATCTCTCTATATAGATATGGAATATGTACATGATAGGAGAAGAGAAATGAATGTATGCTTTGGTGAGAGAGATATGAGAAACTAATGGTAATTAAGTAAGGCCTCTAACTAGAATAGAACTTTGTATGGAAATGAAAATCATTAATGGGTCTGATATTGGAGAGCCAAATGTTACTACATATCCAAATATATGATGAATCATTAAACACATTGTTCTTATAATTAGGAAATTTTATTCATTGTTTAGTTACACCATGATACTATGGTGAACTATTATATCCATAACAATCTAATCACTAAGGAATGAAAAGATTCACTAATGTTGTTCAAACTTATATATTTTAGAGGGTTAATTTTGATATGGGTTATATGGAACACACACTTTCAATAATTTTAGGGTCATGTAGGATGTACCACTCTGAAAATAATTATTTTATGTTGGATTTACTATATCTTCTATAGTTTAAAATCATGTGCTAATGACCGATTTCTATATAGTTTATACTAAATAAGTGAGGACTTAAATGTCATGTAGTTTAACATAATGCAATAAATATGTTTTCAAACAAGTTTAAATTCACATTTAATGGAATTTATTCCTATAACATGGTAAATTAGACATGGTACACTATTTCTTGTGTGATAATGACTAATTTACACATTTCATTCATGTTCAGTTAATTCAACTCTATATAGCCTTTGTTTATCGTCTTATCACACCAAAAATTAAATAGAAATCATTCTTCAATAATCTATCCAAAAAATTAAATGGCAGGATTAATAATTGGGTTTATCTTTCATATATTCCTCTATAGGTATCTTGATCTTTAAAGGCTCAATAATGTAATTCTTTAGTAAATAGGAAATGTATGTAGCCACATGCTCAAGCCTAAAAGAATATATGTTGTTTCATCTATCAAAAAACGATGTATGAACTTAATTATTTCATGCACTTTGTGCATTTTTCATAGATTTAGGCATCATTAACTACATTATCCCTTAAAAAATCATATATTAAAGAAAGTACAGAAAGTTTAAGCATCTCACAATTTCATTATGTAAATATTGATTGTAAGGATAATAATTGGCATATACTCTCAAATCCTCCTCCTTATGTTTATTAATCTTTTTGTGATCAATCAAAATATTCTCTATGTAGAGTTGAAATAATGAAAACATTATTTGTTTATAGGGAATATAACTTCCACTTTTTATCACTAAGAGATAGATGAAAAACTTTCTTCTAATGTGTGATATATATGGTTTGATCAGAATGAGAACATAGTTAAATTTTCATATCTAGGCTACAATGCCTTAATCTCGACCAATTCAAGAAAATATTTTAATACTATTTATGGCCAAAAAATTGATGTTTAGTCTATTATACTAGAGAGATTTGACTATCTTTGGGACTATATAGTGATAATTGATATCAAATTATGTTTTTAATTCACTTAATTAGGTGGTAAAAATTATATCAAAATACACCATCTCTATGGTTTTGGGTACTTCACCATAAGGAGGATCTAGATAGACTGATATAGGCATTCAACCATGGGGAAAGCATCCTAGAAAAATAAATAATTATATTTTTAGAGGTTTCATTTTCTTTCCAAAAGTAAATAATATTTTCCTCAGTAAAGTTTATATTGTAATCATCTAAGGGATAACAACAAAAGGTATAATGAAATCATTTCATATACCAATCATAAGATACATGAATGATTAAGGGATTCCTAGTGTTAAACCTAGTGACTAGATCTATTTTTAAAAATATAATATTCTATATCAACACTGTAGTTTGATGCATCAATAAGGTCTAATATATCTTATTTAAATGTATGTAGGGTTTCACCAAGCTCTTCTTCACCAATGTAAGGAGTATAGGATGATAAAAAATAATGATACACATATCATTATACTGGTGTGTGATTATCTATATTAGGAGTGACCTTATTAGGACCGGGTGAAAATTTTCCTAATCGGAATCATACTATGTTGATGGAAATATAGGATCCCATTTCATAAGTCTCTACTTTCTCAACACACCTGTTCATCACTTAAATAACATTGAGTAAAGTTAACTAGGTATATTCTTTTGAAGGGTGTCTAGTTTAGTGGGATGATTCCCATTGGCTCATTTAGTGGTTCAATTCCCATTCTCCCAATATTGGGGGTATGGAGTTTGTATGATTCTAGAGTGGTTTTGGAATCCTTATGGATCCCCCTTTCAATTTTTCACAACCATACTGATTCCATCTGATATTAGGAGGTATAAAAATATAAAGCGCAATAGTTTGAGAGATAAAGGGAATTGGGGGTTGTTACAGGATGATTCAGTCATGCCCGAATATTGGAATTTTCACGATTCACCTTCATTTGAATCATACAGTCATGAAATTTAATATAGGTAGATTTCTTCCTAATGTATTTTACTAGAGATGAATTTTAGGGTAAAAATTACCCAAGTCATTTGGGTCAGAGTTTCCCTTAGGGCGTTACAGATGTATCCGTGGATATTTTTGATTTAGATGCCCATATTCTTAAATGTTTTAGATGTGGTGGGATACTATTGTGTGGACCTACATAGAAGTTAATCCCCTCCCACTTTGGTGAGTGGTCTATTGAAGTAGTCACCATAAATTTTGTTGATGATGTATGAGTCATCTTGCTAA
This sequence comes from Viscum album, assembly GCA_963277665.1. Taxonomy (NCBI): domain Eukaryota; kingdom Viridiplantae; phylum Streptophyta; class Magnoliopsida; order Santalales; family Viscaceae; genus Viscum; species Viscum album. Next base: position 436,445,806 of record OY728119.1, read on the forward strand.
TGGTGGTTTGATATTTCCTTTAATCCATTTTTGGGATACACTTATTGTCTTTCAGAATTTTTATAACATATTTGATATGGGATTTTTTTAGAGTTACAATGTTTGGATTCCCCCAACAAGATCTTATTTTTTGTTTTCCCAATTTAGTTTATTGGGGATCACATTAATTCCATTGTAAGTTCATTTGGAATTGGGGTTACACAGTAGTGAAAACAACTATAGGGGATAAGAGTTCTCCTAGGAATATCCTATATGGTTTTGGATGTGGTTTATGTCTACCTCCACCCCCTAATATAAGACATGTAATAATTTCCTTTATCCATGTAGAGGTTATGAATGTGATTCGAAGTTGAGATAGGGGAAACCTGTCCCATTCTAGCTGGTCAACAAGTCAATGTCTTCCATGAACTCAGTCTCTATGGATTAAAAGGAGCTATTACTAGGGTTGGAATTATCCCTTTATAGAGGTATTATTGCACCATTGTATTCACCATATCATTCTATTAGTTCTATGTTGGTGACAATTTATATCATTATATTAGTGTCGAGGTAGTTCTAGGGATAATAGTAATATTTTATCGAGGTTCCATCAGTTGGTGAATCATAAAAACCCTCACTGCTATGAGATTTTCTATAAACTATCTAGGAATCCTAATTTATTCTAGTATGTTCATAAAAACATTAGGATTCTATGGTGGAAAATAATCCCATGAGTATAGTATCAACGACAAGAATGCATGGTTAATCATATTATTTCCTAAGTAAGTATTAATACTGGGTTTGACATTCTATTTCAAATGGGATTCAACACCTATGATGTTTTATGTTAGAAAAGACCTATTTACTAAGGTAAGGAAGTAACTTGGACTTTGCCAACAATGATTTGGGTAGTTAATTAGTCAATAGAATGGTGGGGGTCAAGATTTTCCCACCCTTTAGATGGGAATTATTACCTTCTTTCTGACTTTATTATAGATGTAAGACATGTTCATGAATCCATCATAAATCCTAGTGTTGAACTAATTATCACCATTAAAATTATTGATTGAAAGCATGAATCAATGTGAACATGTATATGTATTATTGGTTATCCATATTGTATTTACTAATTGATTATGTTATGGTTAAAACCTTATAGAAAGTTTCTCTGGAATTTATCTTCATCTAGGGAGGATGTTGGTATTGTGGAGTTAGGATTACTACCTTATGAGTGGATTCTTATGGATCCCTATAATGGGAATCAAAACATATATAGTTCAGTACCAATTAATTCAATATGTCTTACTTTTTAATACTGCATGACAAGGACGAATTTAGTTCCTTTTATGGTTGTGTTGTTATAAACAAGTGATGTTCCTTTTAAGGTTGTGTTTATATGAATAATGGGGTATTGGGATTGATAATAAAATATGTATTTTACATATCCAATTTAATAATAATTATTCCCCATATATTTCATGTTGTGTAGATCAAATTCATGTGAAAAGACTGATCTAAGCAGTTTAATGTCATGCAATAAGTACATATACTATATAGTTTAAATCAATATAGTTAGAACTAATAGATGAAATTGGATTAATTGAAACTGGTTTAGGACTTATACATGAACATATTTTTATGGTTCATCATTTCGGTTATTAATTATAGAGAAGAATTAATGGATGATGCCACACCTAGTAGGATTCTCATATACATTGGTCTACCCTTAACTTGGTTGAAAAATCTAAGAGGAATGGAAAATAGAAAGATTTGGACTTACACCATGTTGGAAAACCATATATTTTTACCCCTCTATCTATCAGTAGATTTATGAGGAAGGTAGATTGAAAATTTTAGGGATTAGACTAGTTTGAGGGCCATATATGGTGATTCGGATCAATTTATACTAGGTTTATTACTTATGTGGAAGAAATCCTTTCAAAGGGGCCCTGTTATGTGAAACCCCAGATACACACTCTTGGTTATAGTGAAAAAAATATTTATAAACTAAATTTGATTCCAAGTGAGAAAATCCAAGATAAACTTACATATATTTTACATTAATATTCCATCTCACAATAAATTTACACAACCCTAGGAACCTTTCGGTTTAGTGTCTTTGGAGATAATCTATATAAAAAACTTATTTTACAACACTTGTAATCAGTTATACATAATTTTACCATACTATATCCCCTTCATGGCATATATGAGGTTATACTCATGTTCATAAAATGGGGAATGAAAACCATAAGAAAGGGATGCACTCCAATCCTCAATAAGGGAAATATATTATCCACAAGTCCTGAAAATGTTAAGATTATAAGAAAATGGTAAACCTGAGCATGGGAGAAATATCTTTTTAAAAAAATGTATACCAATAAGTGTTTTCCATATCAGATAAGGATATGTAATATTTAATGAGGAAACATAAACCCTGAAATTAGTTTTGGGAAACATGAGACAACAAGCACATTCTATGAAGTATAAAATTGGAATTTTCATAGAAATGTGGAATACACATAAGAATAGGTAATCATATCATTATGGACATGTTATAATGAAAACCAGTCCATATAGAACATCAAATGGCTTGGGATAACCACCAATGTACCATATTAGGCTTTAGCTCACCACATGTGTACCTTTATTGGTCTTTCGATTACCACCCAAAAAACCCTTGGTATTACCACTTCTGTACCCTTATTTTTATTGTGATTATAAAACATATACCCTTAGTCTTTGGATTACTTCAAATGTAACCTTGGGTTTTGGATAAACACATGTGTACCATTTTGGGATCATGAGATATAAACTTTACCAATGCATTGTAGGGAAACATAGTTCCCCACCCATCCAATGCATATAAATATATTCCATATTAAATAAATCATATACCATATCATGAAAAGCCTATGGAAAGATAGTGGGTTTCATATCATTTATAAATAGTATCACATAACATGACTTCAAGAGTATATCGGTCAATACCAAAACTCAATTAGCCAAAGGGAGTAACCTCATAATTTAATTTAGAGTAGGTATCCTAAAACATACATCCTTAAGGGATTTATATTTTGGAGTTAAAGAGAAAAATGGAAGCGAAAGAAAAAAGATCCTATGTAAAAAAAATATTAAGACTATTATAAATAGAAGATGTTATGAGTCAATATAGAAAATTAAATTTCTATTAAATTGTAAAGAATAGTTTTTTAAAATTATTTGGAAAAAAATTTCCATAATAGATCATTAAAAATACATAATGTTTATCTAAATAATACGTGCAGTGGAAGCTAAAATATATAATCGGGAAAGGAAAAACCTTTTCAATGTTTTTAAAAGACCATTATCGTAACCCACATCATAAAAGTGGTTAATAAAACATTATCTTCAATGGGGTAAATGATTTATATAAATATCATAAGAAAAAATATATATTTAGATTTTATAACAGTGATGTATAACATTGGTGGGAAGAAATAATATGGATATGGAGGGAAAATAGTCATTAAAAGGATTCAAATTATTCTTAATAATGTTAAACTTTTATGAGATTGAAATTCAAAAAAATAAGGAATTGTATTAAAATTTTCATTTTACCCAAATATAATTAGATATTATAATATAATTAAATCTTATAGAGGTAGAAATGAATCCTAGAAGAATGAATTTCAATGTGAAGAATTTATAAATCATAGTGTATATGTTAGAGTTTACAAAATACCATACAACATCGATATCTCTTGAATCGAAATCATATGAAATATAGAAATTGAGATGTATTTTTAAAACTCTTTAATTTTATGAAAGTATGAAAAAACCCTATTGGATTGTAAATAAAATAAACAAATATAAAACAATTAGAAGATATGGAAGATGACTCATGTAAATAAAAGTGAGATGAGAATCCCTTACCTAAACCCCAAGATTCCATGAAACCCATTTAACCTCCTGTATAATAAACTTAACCATCTTAATAATATATTTAAAAAAATTATTCATATATATGAAATTGGATACTCTTTAATTATAATAATTATTTATAAATTCATTACCCAGTTAAAGTTTATTTTCATCATCATATGTTTTTATTTCTGATTGTTTCACACATGTTTTGTAATGGAGACATCGAACCCCATTCATTTAATTAAATATCATAATTAAGAGATTATTCAAGGTTCTATAATAAGAGTTAAACAATTATTTATAATCTTATATTATCATTCATTAATATTTTCAGTTATGATTTATGAATATGGAATCAATGATGATTTTGTTTCTTGTAATTTAATAAAACTATTCATGAAATATATTACTTTTTAATATGATAAAAAATTATCAAATATATTTTTAGAATCATTCCAATGAGGTATGATGAAAAATGAAACAAGTTGTCCATAGATCCTATCATCTTCACTTACAAACACATGATGTTTTCATTTTTCTAGTGAATGTATCATGTTTTTTTGGTGTAGTGTTTAATATTAATGAACCTATTAAAAATAGTATTTAATTAAAGGAAAACATAAACTAAAATCTCATGTAATTAAATTTTACCCCCTTAAATAAATTTCGTTCTCATATTTTAATTTTTCTCACCAATGAAAATGGATGATGATATTCATAATATAGTCATAAATTAAGAGATAATTTATAATAAAATATTAACCTTACTAACCTCGGTTAGTCTTGGAAACTAATCTCATGATTTATTTTTTATATTCATATAATGAAATTAATATCGATTATGAGTTCATATTTATCCATTCACTGACAAATGATTATAGGTTGATTTAGAATATGAAATATAATTTCCCAATGTTAGTCTTCAATATAGAGTATGTGCGAAGACTGCCAGTGCATTTACAAAATATAATCAAGTAAATCTAAATAAAGAATTATTATATTTTCATGTTAAAAATTGAATGGAATTTACACTTGGGATACAATAAACAAACCACTAGAATTTTTCTTTGATAATTTAATATCAAATCATTTGGGAAATTATTTGATAAACTTAGAAAACTTTTGAGATATAATAGAGTTTATATAAACTAGAATACAATAAAAATCCATAAATATGGAATAGAGGATAATTTTACCTTAATTATCTTGATCCACTTTAGTTTTTTTTTTAAACATAGCCTCTTTAATGTTCCCTTGGTTTGGAAGGTTTCTCCATCCCATTGTCCTAATTAGCCTTTGTGTCAGGGCAACGATTTTAAAAATTCCTAAAATCTTTATATTTGAATAATTAAAGTATGGTTGATGTGTTAGTTGGGACATTTACTCCTTCCATTGGGTTATCCAACCTCTTTATCTTTCTTCAATAATTATGAGATCGATGTCCAATCCTTCGACGGTTGGAAAATTTTATTATTACTTTGACACATTGTCATAGGTTCTTCTTACCACATTCTTAACATGTAATATTTTTAATTTTATTTCATCCATGATCATTATCACATTAAATTATATAAAACCATTTTAGTTAAAGCTTATGGGTGTTTTTTAAGGTTTAGTTTAATAATCATAATTCATGATAGTAGGGTGATCATAACTAAAATATTGTCAACACCGTCTTTAATACCATTTGGTTTCTCATTAGAACAATAATTGAATTTTCCATCATAACCCTTATTTATAATATTACTCCTTGATCAAACTACTACTTAAATAAATTAATATTGAAGTATAAGAATAGTTAAATTAATAAATGTATAAAACTAAAACTATAAATTTAGAATAAGTAAATTATAAATGATGTTTATAACATAACCTATGAATCTCTAATTTTCAATCGAGGTTATCCATTTTCATATTCATATTATATTTTATAACCTAAATATATTAGAATCCATCTTAATAGTTTATAAAGAGTGTTTCAATCACCAAATAATATCCCATGGGAATGTTAAATAAGGAGTGTAGTTATTCCCACATGTTGTCCATCGAGTGAAGATTGAGTTTATACTCAACCATACTTTTTAGGATTATTACCCCAAGATTCTTCTATGCGAGAGCCTAAATCCACTTGTTCGTATTTGGATATGGATGTTATTTTTAGGAATCCACACACTCTAATTATTACCAAAACATTAATATGTATTCAAATAATTAGGATTTTTTATTGGGGTTTCAATAATTTTATCTAACCATAATACCTAAAAATTACTAAACTACTCCCCAAAAATTACTAAACTAACCCTAATAAATAATAAAACCCAACTTTTATACCAACTAATACTCCACTTACACGCACTCCCAAGTCCATTACAAAAATCATAGTATATAAATTTTCATTAATACCAAGTGATATAAACCAATCTAAACTTTCATATATTTCAAATTAATATTACAACTAAAAATAATCTCACACAATCTCAAGAACCATTGGGTTTAGTGAATTTTAAGATTAGTTATATAAAAATATTATTTTACAACACCTGTGAAAATTTATCCATAAACACAAAATACTATATCCCATTCTAAACATATCCTAGTTTATACGTATCTTCATAACTTTGTGAATATAAAACATATGAAATGGGTGGGGTCAAATAATCATTAAGGGAAAAAACTTATCAATAAGTCATCAAAATGGATAGATCATATGAATATGAGATACATTATCATGGGGGTAAATATCTTATTAAAAAAATACATGAACCAATAGTAGTAGTCCATATCAAATAAAGACATGTAATCTCAAATGATCAAGAATATTCCTTACAATAAGAGTGGAAACATGAGTCAATAATCATGTTACATGGAGAAAAACATAGGAATATAAAATAGAAATTTATAATTCTGATAATCATAGGTAATCATATCCTTATAGATGTGATGAAATGTGAACTGATCCAATATAACATTGGTTGGCTTGGGATAACCACCCATGTATCTTATTTAGATCGATCTTACCACCCATGAATGCTTATTGGTCATAGGATTAACATATGTTTACCCATGGGATTAGGATTTTCATCCATGTACCCTTATTGATCTTAGAATTTCTATACATGTACCCTTAGGCTTAGGCTTACCACATGTATACACTTAGGATTGGGATAATCTCTTATGTACCATTATGAGATCATCAGATACAAAATTTACTAATGAATTAGATGGATATATATATCCCCACCCATCCTATCCATACAAGTGTATTCCATATGAAATCAGTAATATACTATATATTAAAGAATATATGGAAAGTGAATGGTTTTTATATAATTTTTAAATGGTATTGCATAACATGAAATCATGAGTTGTTCAGTCGATACCAAAATTCAATAACCCAAGGGAAGCAACATCATAATTGAATATAGAGGAGGAATAATAAAATATATTTCCTTAAGAGATAGATTTTTTATGTTTAGTAGGAAAATAAAAGAAAAATGTTTTGAAAAAAATTTCTTTAAACTGTATTATGGAGAAGAAGTTACGAGTCCCTTTCTAACAATTCAGATTTGAGAAATTAAAAAGAATAATTTTTAAAAAATTATTTGGAAATAAATTTCAATAATAGATCTTGTAAAAGGAACAATTTTATATAATGGGAATATGGAGTGAAAGATAAAATGTAAAATAGTGAAAATAAAAATCTTTTCAAAATTTTTAAAATACATTTATTGTATCCCACATCCTAACAAGGGTTAAAAATACATAATATTAAAAAGTTTTAAAGAGTTATAGAAGGATAAAAAAATTAATATATATTTATATTTCAAAATATAGATAAAGAACATATATGGAAAGAAATAATATGGATATGGGGGGAAAATAGTCACTAAAAAGGATGATAATTATTGTTAACAACATTAGGATTTTACGAAAAAAGGAATTCATCAAGGAAGAGGATTTGAATTAGAAAATTCTAATTTACCTAGATTTAAAGATAAATTACCATATAACAAAATCTTATGGTCTAAGAAACAAGTAATATCAGAAATAAGTTCAATTTAAAGAATTATAACTCAAAGAATAGAGGTTTGAGTTAACAAAATACCTTACTACATTGGTATCTCATGAATAAAAATCAAATAAATTATATAACTTTAGATTATTTTTTAAATACCTTGAATTATACGAAATTATGATAAAAACCATAGTTAATTACATACACCACACAATATAAAACATGTTATTAATATGGAATATGTCATAAAGAAAGAAATGTGAGATAGGAAACCCTTACCTTAACTATCAAATTCCATGATAGTAGTTTAACCATCAATATAATAAGAATAAAAATAAGAATAAATTTTTTAATAAACTTATTCATATATATATATATATATTAAATTTTCAAATATTAAATAATAATAATTCATTATACATTTATTAGCTAGTTAATGTTTATTTTCATCATAGGGTGTTAAACATTTTTAGTGTTTCGCACATGTTTTGAAATGGAATCACCTAACCCCATTATATGAATAAAAATTAAACATTAAAATATTATTAAAGTTACTATAATATAATTTTGATTTTGATTTAAATGTACCATTATCATTCATTGAGTGTTTTAATTATGATTCATCAAGAAAAAATCGGTGATGAGCTTGTTAAGGGTAATTTACAAATATCAATAGATTATATTATAATGATAATTATTTTTTGTGTCACAATTTAAAAACTATATTAATTAAATATATTAATTTTTAATATCATATACATTTATCAAGTATTTTTTTAATAATCCATTTATGGAGATAGTGAAAAAAAACACTTTATCAATGGATACAGTAGTCCATACATACAAATAAACAAAATTTACATTTTTCTAGTAAATGGGGGAATTTGTTTAATAATGTTTTATACTTAAAAAATATTTAATATTTCATAAATATCATATTTATTCATTTAATTTGTTTTTATAACCAGTCATGTGAGGTGGTGATGAAAAATTAAATACATTGCTCAAGGAGGTGGTAGTCCACACATTTGTACAAGTTGTGTTTTCAACTTTTGAACGATTTTGAAGAAGGTAGAGAATGATTATTACATTAGCAGAACAAAATTTAAGTACAATTATGATACTGATGAAATTATTTCATCATTTATAGATTATATATTTTAATGAGTATAAGAAAAAATAAAGGAAGAGAAATGAAAAATTAGTGATGAGAAGTTTTAACTTAATCCTTGGGACAAATACTTAAGCCTTATTAAAATGATATTTTGGTGAGACTAGCACATCTAGAACATAGGATATAGAGTTAACAAGTTATTTGGGTATAATTTGGTCAATATTATAGTCTTTCAGTGTGTGTATTAGTGGGGAGATGAAGGGATCTTTTTATAAGTGAGAGGGGTTACACTTTTGTAAATATTCATAGCTCCATATTTAAGACATGTCACTTTCAATGGAAAGTGGATACATAAGTATAAAACAATAGATATTATAAGATTATTTGTTGATACATATATCATAAAAAAATAAGGTATAATAATTTATATATTTTATGCCTTTTCCACTTTAAATTTTAAATATAATTTCATTTTAACATGTTACTCATTTTTTTACCTCGATAACTTATTTGTATTTATAAAAATAAAATTAACCTAATTAAATAACTAAAAAACTATAACTAAAAATATTAAATAAATATTATATTATTAAATTTATAAAAGTGAAATTAATTAATTTTAAAATAATAAAGTTTCATTGTATAAAAATAGTTTTAGAAAAAATATAACTTAGGTTAATAAATGTATAACAGATGTTTAAAAATTAAAAATAATAATTTAAATTTATAATTTTACTTATTAAATACATACTTAGTTATTAAAAAGGTTTCACAAATATTTTTTTCATGCGTATATCCTAATGATGTCACAAAAGGTAAAATATTTGTAAAATTGGTATTTTTTTTATTTATCTAAAGCCAATATTTTTAGAAAAATAAAAAAATTAATCCTAAAATAATATTATCAAGATAAATCCAAAAATGATGTTAACCTTTTCAAATTAAAAATAAAAAATCTAGTAAATTAAATTTTAAAATTAAAGATAAAATGTAAATGAAAACAAAGTTTTATTGGAAAATGACTTCTAAAATATTAACTATTCTTATTTTTATTTCCTACCAATTACTTATTCAATTAGTGTAAATATATGTCAAAAAATATTTTATAATTATGTAGCTATATTATATTGAGTTTCTTATAATAAAAATTCATATACATAAAATGAAATATTTTGAAAATATATATTTTAATCCTGAAATGACCATATTAGTTTTTAAGATATACTATGTAATTTTATCAATACATTAATATGAAAAATGACATTTTTTCTTTTATATAAATTTCTTTCCTTGGTTGCATATATTTATATCTGAAATTCAATGTCTATATTTATAATGGTCACATATAATATGTAAAATTTTATCTTAATAAAATGTTTTCTGGTTAATTTTGGTTCGGTGTTTATTTTGTAGGAAGCAATTCAATAAATTATGAAAATAAAGACAAAATATATACTAAAATCTTGGGGTGTTACAAGTTACTCATAATTGGGTTTATTTATAAAGTGACACAACATTGCTCCAAACCTTCACCAAAATTAACAATTGTAAAAAGGTTTCCATGAACCATAGGAAACCCCCATATCGTATAAAATTAAGGTCTTATGTAGAAGGGAGTATGGTTTATGAAGGGACCGGGTTAAAATTTTCTCATTAAGGTATATACATATGTTACCCTCCATGATGGGGGCTTCATGAGGGTCCTTAAATAAGGTGTCTTCACATGAGTCTATCATGATGTGGTATTTTTTAGGATTTATTTTCAATTGTTCGTTCATGGGATTACTAAATGAATCACTTATGCATATAGCTATTTTAGATTTATATGCATGGTGGAATAATATCAAGGTGTTCTTCAATGATGTTATTCACATTTTTTTCTCATTTAAACTCGATAAAATACTGGATTTGAATATTTTCAATGGGAATACTAAAAATATATTGGGATAAATGAGAGGGATGGGTTCTATTTATAAATGTGTAAAATACTACCCTAAATAGAAAAATTAATCTTATGTACAACTATTATCTAGGTATTTGAAGGAAATAGTCCCTCAAAAGATCTTACTGCTTAGGATGTATGAAATTTATTAAGGGTACAAGACCATAAAGGATTAACACCGGGTATCAATAAAATAATTATGAATGAAAAGTAACTAGGAATATTTGAAGGATTAACACCACTCACTACAAATGGAACCCATCCAAAAAGATTCCCCACAACTAAAAAAACATACCTCCAGATAACTACAAACAATTCAAATTCATGAATGGAGTAAACAATCATGATGGAATATTGTGCACTCTTCCCAAATGATTTCCAATCATGGATAATACAATTATGAATAATACATTTATGGAGGAAATGATTTATTCATAATGCATTGGGTTCCTTAATTGAAATAACCCTATGTATTTTTCCTCCATGTTGTAATAGAGTCCAACATAAAACAACCATCACTTAAGATATATAATCCTCGTTGTCTTAATGAGTAGTCTAATAAAAGTATTTTAATTATACTACACCAATATAAATGTGTTAATCCTATAAAATTTATTATTTAATTCAAAAAGGTAACCAAAACACCCTTAGAAATAGGTTTTATGGTTTCAATACCCCATTTCATCAACAATGTATGAAATAATGTATCACTCTTGGTGGGAATTTCTAACTACAACATCACTGGAATGTGAATTTTTTTTGAGTAATCTCCATCCCTTGATGTTTGAGTGGTCATGCAAAACATAGAGATCCTAGTTACATCTTATTTATGAAAAAAAAATATATTTTTCTATAAATAATTGACTTGTGATATCTAAATGAAGACTATATCAGGAATTCTAGGAGAAAGCAAGAGGAACATATTTTTGGTGCCAAAAAATTATCCACTTATAATTAAATTCATTTGGACTGAAAATCATACAACTCTAAAGTATATAAGACTATTTTCCATATTACATGATAATTTGGTTAGCTTTTGAAGATCATTCACCAATGAGAGAATATTCACCAAGATGAAGGTCTCAAATCAAGGTCTCTTTTTCAATAAGAGAAACATTTCAACTCAAGGTGTTTGAATTTACAAGAGTAAAAATCAAATCAGTTAATTTGATTTCTCCTTGAGGAATGATCGAAAAAAAGGCTTTTAATATCCTACCAATTTTCAATAGAGGGAAAACCCAATCAGAATTGGTAAGACCAAATACTATGATTATAGGGAGAATAGAATGAAATCCTGATTTTTAGATGGGTTTTAGATAAGATATCCCTATATAACTATATAGCCCACGGATATAGTAATAAATCCACACATATTTCTTTATAGTTTTCTCTATATATATCAGGCTTGTGAAATAAAGAGGATATAATGGTTTTTTCTAAGTGTAGATTTTTTGGGGAAGGATTAAAATGAACTTGTACACCTAGACACTAAGAAGTCTTACATAGAATTTTTTTACACACTATAGAATCTGGTAATATATAATATACCACTCTATATGTTTTATGGTATTATAGGATAGACCATCCCAACAAGTGGTTTAAGGTTTATTCACCCCTCTATTGATGTGTATACTTCGCCCAATGTTTCATGTCATTGAATGTTTTTTTCATTCTCTTCACTTAACATTGAATTGTTTTTCGGTTTTTAATTTTTTTTAAATTTTAATTAGTTATCTTATTTTTTATTATTGATACTAATTTTTAATGTTATGCTGAAAACAAAACTCCTTATTTTAATGGTTCAAATTATGTTCAGTGGAATATAAAAATAAAAATACATTTTGTGCGCATGGGTTTTGATATTTGGGTATCTATTGAGGATGAATATGAAAACAAATTCTAGAAAATAATGGGATATTCTAACTAAATCTACTTTTCATTCAAATTTAAAAGTAATCAAATCTTTATTTTTTGATTTTTCTGGTGATGAATTTAAAATGATCTCTTCTTATGAGACTTCTTATAAAATTTGGGATGCCCTTTTTGTATCTCATAAAGGAACATTTAAAATTAATAAAATGATATTAAATACATATACTATTAAATATGATACTCTAAAAATGAATCATGGTGAATCTATCATTGAATTGTATCTTAGGATCAATGAGATCCTAAATAATATGATTAGAATTGGACAAAACATGGGAAACACATCTCAAGTGTTAAGGATCTTGAGTTCTCTACCAGATCATTGGAGAGTTACAATATTTTTTATTAAATAATCATCTTACATAGATAAACTACCATTAAAAGAGTTAATTATAATGTTGATAATGTATGAATAAGAGTTGAAAGTAAATAATTAATACAATGGACAAAAAATAAAAAAATTTAACTTTAAAGAAACACAATCAAAAGCCAAGGAAGACATCAAACTAGAAAGTACAAGTGGAATTGAAGTTGATACGAATAATAATGAGTAAACAGATCATCTAGAAAAATTATTTAGTAAGTTTTATAAAAAAAATAAATTTTTTGATACGTCAAATTCTAAAGGAAACTATGATAAATGAGAAAATTGGTGGAAGGAATAGGAAAATGAATACTCCTCTAATAAGATTACCATTTATGAATTTAAGAGAAAAGGTTATATAAATCTTATTTTTTTGAAGCTCAAGTGTAATAAAAGGCATAAAGAAAAAGTGTAAAGGGTAAATAAATAAATAATATCCACTTGGATTGCATATAAAGATAGAACTATTGACTCAAATTCCATCCCGTAAGATATAAATGAAAAGTAAAATTTATACTTTATAGATACTGCTAAAAAGGTAACATATATACATATATATATATATATATATATATATTCTACTCATATATATGATTAATCTGACATGTCAAACGATGAGTTAGAAGAATATTGTGATAATTTGGAAGATACTACGAATGATTAGGAAGATAAGTATAAAAATATGAAAAAGATTCATGTTTTATGTGATTTAGATAAATCTGATCTTAGTACAAAAATAGAAAATAATTCCAATATATTAAATTGATATATTGATATGTAATTGTTAAATTAATAGTTAACAATGTATTTGGAACAGTTCGATGATAATAGAAAAACATTTAATATTATACTAGGGGAAAAATAAAAAATAAAAAATTGGAATTGGGTATGGATTTGGACAACAAGGTAAGCCGTATAAAAATTCTTTTACTCCTAGTTCAAAAAACAAGACTAAAAAATCTAAGGAAACTATTTGTTTTGGAAATAATTCTAAACAAATTATACCTAAAAATCATTTTCAGTCTAAATATATTATTTCAGTTTTAATAAATCCTGTGAAACAAATATGGATTATAAACGATTTATCTTCTAATTTCACTGGAACGAAGAAAATATGGTACCAAACTCACTTCATTTGTAAATTTTTTTATGATTTTTTTGAAAAGATCCATCAATAATCTATGGTATATGAAAATTTATTTTCTAGATATATGACTGGTGAATATTCAAGATTTAATAATCTTATAAAAGTGGATGGTGGACATGTCACTTTTAGTGATAATTAAAAAGGAAAGATTATTGTACTTGAAAAAATTCGTAACTCTGAATTTTCCCTTATTTCTAAAGTATTAATCATATATGTTTTAAAATATAACATATTTAATATTTATCAATTGTGTGATTATAGTTTTAATATAAAATTTGAAAAAAAAATTATTCTAATATTTATGCTTCCAAGAATGATTTAGTATTTACTTCATTAAGAAATGATAATGTTTATGCTATTAATTTGGATTCCTTATTCTCTCAAAATGTTTCCTGTATAATATATTATCATAGAGAGTCTTGATCATAGAATCGGGGAGTAGGACGATGAAATATTTAATCACAAAAAATATAAATAATAATGGTTTAGTCAAGGATCTACAGAATCTATAATTCCCTAAATACAAATTATGAAATCATTTCCAAAGGGGAAAGTAATACAAAATATCTTTCAAACCAAAGAAGTGGTGTCTACCTATCAACCACTGGAATTGGTTCACATTGATTTATTTGAACCATATACAGTTTCTATTTTAGTAGTAACACACTATTTCTTTGTTATTATTGATGATTATTCAAGATATAAATGGGTTTTTTCCTTGCTCATAAAAGTGAATATCCTTATTGTTTTAAAAAACATGCAATATCATTAATGAAAATTAGGGGAATCACATTCAAAACCTTGAGAAGTGATCATGGTTTAGAATTTGAGAATAAAGAGTCTAAATCTCTTTGATCACAATATATATATATAATTATAATTTCTCAACACCTCAAAATCCTCAATAAATTGGGTTGTTGAATGTAGAATTAAGAGTCTTGAAGAAATTTTCCAAACTATGATCAGCGAGTATAACTCACCTATCTATTATTGAGTTGAATTTACTAACATATCAAGCTATGTAATTAATAAATTTATTATAATTACTATATTTAGAATTAATCCGTATGAATTATGGAATGTAAGAAAACCCAAATTAAATTACTTTAGAGTTTTTGGGTGAAATTTATACATTTTAGATACAAAGGAGAATTTGGAAAAATTTACAAAAAAAATATATTAATGAAATTTTCTTAATAATTAATCCACTAGTAAGGGTTATAGAGTTATTAAAAATAAATCTAAATTTTTGGAAGAAACTATTCATGTCACTTATTATGAGATAGATCGAAATGAACTCAAACTTGCTATAGAAAATATTAGGGGTGAAATGTCAAATTTTAATATCAATAATACCTTTAATTATTTTGATCTTTATATTAATATACCTCATAAATATCTTAGTAAAGATCACTAAGTCCTTACTAACTAGAAGAGGACATAGAAGAGCAGATAAATTTAGTCCCTATACCTATTACGCCCTAAAAACCATCCTCTATAAGTTGTTATAGTAGGCTTGGATAATAGTACTCAAACCTGAGCCTCTCTTAGAAACCAGGTTGAACATAGAGTCTCTTTTTCACAAATTAATCGTAAGAACATCAATTCTACAATCAATGATGAACATTGGGTAATGTATATACAAGAAGAATTTATTTTTTTTGAATGAAACAAAGTCTAGTAATTAGTATATATACCCAAATAGCACATAACTATTAGCACTATGTGGGTATATAGAAATAAGGGTGATAAATCAAGAATGGTTATTAGAAACAAAGATAGATTGGTTACACACGGATATATTCAACAAGAAGGTATTGACTATAAATATTATTTTCGCCATTATCTTGACTTAAATCCATTATAATAATACTTTCATATACGGTAATACCAAATTTCAAACATTTTCAAATTGATGTGAAGAGTGAATTTTGAAGTGTTTATTATATTGAGGACGTTTTTGTTGAGAAACCAAATGGATTTCAAAATATTCATTTTCAAACTAATATTTTTAATCTTTCTAAATCTTTGTATGGTTTAAAACTCACTCATAGAGGTTGGTATGATAGGATCAATACTTTTACAATTTTAGATTGTTCCAAAAAAGGTGTTACTGACCCTACTCTATTAATAAAAATAATTTCAAAGGATTTTTTAGTAGTTCAAATATACATTGATGATATTATTTTATGATATTTTAAAATGTTTTGGTTTGGATATCACTAAAGTTAGTGTCAATTCAATCTATATAATATATAAGTCAAATTTGGATAAAACTAGAAAGTTAGTTATCCAAACCAATTATAGAGTTTTGATTAGAAGTTTTGTATACTTAACTATTAGTCAACTTGATATTTTTTTTAGCATTTTATATGTTCCTATTTTCAAAAAAACCCTAAAATAATATCATTTTCATTATATCTAAACAATTTTAAAATATCTTAAAATACAAAAAAATTGGACTACTCTACTCTAGAGGGCGCACATTCGAATTATTCAGTTAATATGATACCAATTTTGGTGGTTGTAAGTCAGATAGAAAAATAACCTCTAGAACAAATTATATTTTTGGAAATTCTCTAGTTTCATGGTGTTGTAAGAAACAACATTTGGTTTCATGATTTACTATTAAATATTAATACATAGCTATATTAAGTTGTTGTGCACAAATTTTATGGATGATACAAATTTTACTAGATTATTTTTAGAAATATAAATAATGAAAAATAAGTTCTATTAAAATTTCAATAAATCCTTTCTTATTCTATGAATAAACTCATTGATATAATAAATCACTTTTGGGTGACTATTTTTAAAAATGAGATATTATTCATGAGTTTATTAGCACTGAACAACAACTTGGTGAAATAATTATAAATCCACTGAATATAAAAAAGATTAAATTATATCTGAAAAGTGTTATTAATGATTAATTATTCCTAAATATTTTATTTATGTTTTGAACTACTATATTTTTTTAATTATTATTCTTAATAATTTTCTATTACTTAATAGATATTTTTTGCAATCTTTCTCTTGAATTAGGTTTTATATAATTTTTTATTTGCAATTGTAGTTAAGTAACCAAGTGACTTTATTAATAAGGTCAATTATTTAACTATGACTAATAGGTCATGTGGTTAATTAACATATTGAGATCCCTTTATGTTATCACAAGGCATATGGTATGTTTAATATCTATGACTTAATTTAGTTACTGAAAGTATGTACTTATGTTTAGCTAACTTACTATGACTATTCATGTATGAAATTTTAATTCAATATTTTTTGGTATTTCATTTTTAATTTATTACTATTTTATTCCTTAAATGATTGAATAAAATTTAAATCATAATTTTAATAATCACAAATCTTTTGGGACCTTTCACTCTATTGAACCTATCTTGAAAATATCTTTTAAAAACCCGTTTCTCTTTAGAAATTAAACCCAAGCCTCCAGAGTTTTGAATCACAGTATAAGGATAGTTATAATGAAAAGAGCTCATGAAGTCACACATCCCTTTGGCTCTCCTCCTTCAATGACATCTAAGAAATATCAAGCTAGATCTAGTGCAATAGTCAATCCTCGAAATCCCCATTTTTCAGATCATCCTATCTATGCAGAAAAATAAGTGGATTCCAAATGGATATAGTATAAAAAATACCTAGGTTGGAAGATTATTAAAAAATAAGGATGGGATGATTTTTTAAAAAATATGTATTAACTATTCCATCCTTTTTTTGTTTGATTTTTTTATGCTACTATAGAAGTTTTTTAGTAATTTAATATATACCATTTGAATGGTTATAAATGGGTCAAATCTTGTATTCTCTTTCCAAATCTTGGATGAATGTTTAAGTCTTCCTCATATGTGAGAGTATGAGGATAATTAAAGTTCATATCCTATAAATCATTCTCATTTAGAGTTTATGAATTTCGTTGAAGAGATAACTCGGAATAAGAATCCCAAAAGACCTACTACTATGGAATTAAAAAGGAAATATATATTTTTGATGAAGTTCATCCATCATCTGACTAGCCCTAGGAATGGAGAATTTTAATTTTGAGTAATTAAGATCGGGTTTTTTCTATATTTGATGAATAACAGAGTTCAAGTAAACTTATCAAGATATATCACAAGTCATATGAATGAATTGTTCAAGACCTCATCCCAATTTAATTATTTTTATAACACTTAGTATATCTAACCCCAATTGAATTTCGAAGGGTTTGTTTCTAAGGGGGAGGTAAAATTTATTTCCTATGTTATTTTTTTCCTAAATAAGAAATATGTATTAATATAAAGGTAAAATGGAATGCATGGAAAAAGGAGTGGGAGGATGATAATGATACAATTTATGTAAACTCAATCCTCCTATGAATCTTAATAGAACAAAATATAAAGTTAATCCATATATAGATCACGATAAGGAAGCTGAGTATTCTTATGATGAAAACAAAGTTTCTTTGGAAATTGAATATGAATAAGAAGAGGTGACTTTTCTTAGTGTAGAAGCCGAGGCATTATTTGAGGATATCATTGATCTCTCTTATGTTATATATTTTTGATATCCTAATTCTCCCATACCTCTACCCTCTCAATAATAATAATTAATAGATGAGTATCTTTATGATATTGGAGTATTAGTGAGTAATTTTTCTAATCAAATAGAATGAGAAGACAGTGAATCATGTTAGTTAGAAATAAGTGAAGATATTTATGAAAAATACTATTCCTTGAGTCCCATAATTATAAATACTCCAAGTTAAAGGGAAAGAGGAAAAACTCTTAAGGGGGGTATTTTGATGATGAGGACGATGATACTAGGGGAAATCCACTTGGGCATCATAGATTGATCTCTCTAATTATCATATATTACCTGAAGGGTCTCTAACTGTAGAGATTTATTTTGAGAAAAAGAGTTGAAGTATCTATTCTCTTGACTACAGTTGACTATGTGCCAAAAGAGATGTTTGGTCCTACTCCTATTAAATTTTTTGAAGAACTAGTTTACCATAATATAATAGATCCTCTTGGATAAACCCATACATATTATTTTGAAATTAGTGAACAAAAAGCTAGTATAGGGAAAAAAAAGTTCAATCTTGGACACCAAAACCTATGGAGATTAAAGGAGATACAGATGGAAGGAAATTTACTTATGATCCTTCCATATCTATACCATTTATTCCTTGTAAATTATTTTTAACTAAAGAGTATTTCATTTTTTTCAAATCATATTTGATGTCTATGTTGAAAGAGTGGTTCAATGTTTTTGGGAACATAGTGTAACTCATTACAGAAGAGGACATATCAAGGATAGCGAGTCTTGTTATATCTCATTTTAAACAAAATATTAATATCAAGATGGAGCTTATGAAACATTAGATTTGAGTATTTAAAATATCTAGTTGGTTCTTTGTATACAGGTCTTGTGGACATGATGATAAAGTTATTCTAGAGTTTTCTGAATGCAATGTTTTATCCTTCCATAATAGCTACTCCTCCTGTATCCTCTTTAGTTTTACCTAATACTCCTGTGAAAGGTGTTCTTAGTGAATATTAAAGAAAACAACTTATTTGAGTCTAGTTGAGAGCAATATTTTATGTGTTTCAAAAAACATGGGAAACAATGTTTGAAGGATTTAAAAAACATGCTACAAATACATAAAAATGGTTAGAAGGGATGGGTAGCAAGATAATAAAGAGATAGATACAATTCATATGGGTATTTATTTTTTTATCATTAGTATCATGACTAGATTTAATCTAAATACCATGTTTAGATCTTTAGCCATTGATATGTAGATTTACCCTCTGACCCAATCTTTCAAAATTCAAGTTAAGAGATTAAAATTTATTACTCATGTTTTGGAAGAATTTTTTGATAATTATAAAGACTATTTTTAGGCCATGAAGAATTTTTCATGAGATATTAAGGAATAAACTATACTTATCAAACTATACCTTTATACTGTCAATAGTTCCATTATGGAACCTCATACCTTACCAATTTCTTTATCCCATTCTTCAATTACTTCCTCTACCAACCCTTTTGGATTTTCTAAAAAACTATATGTTCATCATCTTCAACCAATTTCTAGATGTGTGAAATTTTTTGAACTATATTCCATCTCTTAACAATAACCTACACCTCCTACATATTCTTCAACATCCAATCCTATTCCTTATTATGACACCCAAGATGTTGTGTCAGATTCTAATCCCAATTATATTAGCTGATACGGTGTTCAATGAATTATTTTTACTATCAATTAAATCATTTTTTATTTATATTTTTATCTCTTTATTTCCCTTCCCAATATTTCTTTCCTATTAATATTTACTTTATCACTATTCATGCATTATTTTTTATTATCCCAAAATGGGGAGTAATGTATGTAATGTTAGCATGATATCTAATTGTTTGGTATAAAAGATAATCAAATTTATATAGTTCATTCATGAATTATGTGTTTTTATTGATGCTATGATTTATGATCATAAAAAATGTAGATATTGTAGGATTATTCCAACAATTCCTAGTTTTAATAATCCAAAATCATGTTTAGGTTATTTCTAATCATTTTTGTGTTTTGTGGATGTTAAATATTTTTACTGAAAAAGTTGTAAATTTTAAAAAAGTTAGAAAGTGATCATCAATGAAATCAATCTAGACTATCAACCATGGATTTGGAGAATCTAAATTTCACAAAATATGAGAGTGACCGCATGAAAAAATACATCAATCGTATGCCCATCTGATTGACCATGATAAAAATATCACCAAGTACTCAAGAAACAAAAAGACTAATCACGTGAATACAAGTTAAATCTCATAATGACTATAAATGTCTCAATATATTTACAAATTACCAGAGAAATCACACAATAAGTGGATCAACCACATAATAAACCAAGATACCACATGACTAATGTGAAGTGATCACATGGTTTTCCTATCTGATTAAAATCGTGATATTTTTTGGATTAATAGACATTGATTTATTGTTAACCGCATGATAAAGTCAAAAATACCAAATAAAAATAATGGTATTTGATATTCTTAAAAACATTGAGCTATTATGAGGATTCAATCTACCATACATTGTTGTCTAATTAAAGATAGGAAGTGTTCAAAGTGATCACATGAAGTGTTCAAATTGATCGTATGAAGTTTTCAACCAACCATATGATGAATTAAAGTAGATATGTAGAAGTAGAATAATTTTTTGTAAATTATTGAACCCATTGAATGAATAAATTATGTGAACATAAGAAAGTAACCATGTTAAGTGACCATAAGTAAGTAATCGCTTGTTCAATTAAATGAATGATCAAGTAACCACTAGTTCAAGTGACTGCAAGATAGAGTGACCATGTTTATATAAATTATAAGTGATCATGTATAACATTAATATTGGGGAATATTTAAAACTATAAAGAATATATTTTGAAGCATTTATAGAAGATTCATAGCACCTAAGGATGGTAGACCTAACTAATGAGTATCAGGAATAATCTATTAATATTATTCAAAAGATAATTAGAGATGATTCTCTCTTTAAGAAGAAGATCCATTTATGAAAATAATATAGAGGTTATAGAAATTAAGATAAAATACTGATTAGATAAACTACATCACTATGAACCTCCACAATACTCTATTTTTACTTTTTAGTGAAATAACTATTTTCAGTTTTTTCAAGGATAGTTTTAATGACAATTGATTGAGAAAAGTTAATCAAATTAAGCTACTTCAAAATCTCTCTATCATCATATATTTTTTATCTCTATTTTATCATACCTTCACGTTGAGATTTCATTAGTCTATATTTTTATAATCAAATGAAACTACACAATATTTAAGAGTACTATATACTCTCTCTTATTCATTTTTCATTTTTCATCCTATGAAGAACTATGAAAGAGTTTGTATGTCACCTGAATTTATTTTTATACAATTATAAGGGTAAAATCTGATCCATGTTTTAGATTTATTTGTTATTTAATAAAATTCATGTAATTATGTGAATTTATAGTTGATATGATTATTTCTGAGCTATATACTAAATATATTTTATTTATTTCAACTATGTATTAATTTTTTTGTGTACCTTTTAAAAAAATAAGTTTATTAAATCAAAACCACTTTCAAATTAGTAATTATATATTTAGATTTAATCAATGTTTTATACAATGTTTTTAATGTGATTATTTTAATTTCTAAATCTATTTTTTAATTTTTTTTAATAGGTTGTGATCAAACCAATGATAAATATTTTTACAACATTAAATTAAATATTTCTACTTTTAAGATAACTATTTCATATTTATAAACTATGATATTTTGTTTTAAATTGATTTCAAATATAATTTTTTATTATTAAATCAAATTACACCCTCTTGAGTTGTCCAATCCAACCAACATAAGTGTAACTAGAGGAGGAAAAATAAGAAACATATAGAGGATCTTAAAACAACTCCCAAACGAGTCCAAATTCTCATAAAATTTCTACCCCCATCATTCAAAACATGATCACAAACCTACCAAATAGAACCATTATCATATAAAGAGTCAAAATATTTCTTATTTAATTTCATCCACTTGGAAGAAAAATTCATTGATAATGAAAATGGATATAAACTTGAACACCTAAACCAGGATTAAGGGTGGAAACCAATAGGTCACTAAGGATAGGTGGGTAGAGGGAAACACAATAATGGAAAATACCATAATTCTTGCCCCATCCTTACTGAATCTATATACATGGTTCAAAGATAGGTAATTCACTTTATTAATCCCAAAAATAGCATGGATAAACATTTAAATCCTCGAGGTTTTTTCCAAATCCAATTATCTCGGAAGATCAACTGGTAGGTATGAAACTATCAAACCAGATGAAACATATGGGTAAACTGACTAGATTCAACATACCAGTGAAAACCATAGCCTTAGTTGCTAACTCGTAACAGGGGTTATAAATACCAAATTCTTAAACCAAAATGACTCAGGCTAACAAACAACCCATTTTGTGATGTACCATCCCATGGTGCTAAATTAAAACATATTAAATAATTTTGTTACTGTCCTAACCAAAATTCCAATCTGTGATGATATTAACCTCTAAAAATATATTAGGGAATCACTTTTGAAGGATATTTAGATCGCCAAATAATTTGAGATTAAATTTTTCATGGAAGAAGTGAATCTCATGGAGAATACTCTAGTATAATTTCATACACTTATCTCATTCATAGAGAAGGATTTAGAAGATTCCATCTAGGGACATATCATACCTATGTATATCTTAGGAAATTTTGAAAATGTTATAATTCATTAATCTATGATTGGAAATGGATCTCGGATCAATATTATCATATTAGGGACACTCCAACACTTGGGATATGGTGATAATGACTTGTATCCCCAAAAGTTAATCATATCAGGGTAGAAAGAAAGCAAGAAAAACCCCTCAGAATAATCGAAATCAAATCCCAATTCAAATACCTTGCATCTAACTTTGAGTTCATAGTAACTCAGTATGATACAACATTTAATGATCTAATGGGAAGACCATGGCTTCAAAACCGAGCAACTATACCATAATCATATCATCAATGCCTAAAGTACCCCATCTATGGAAAGGCTGGCATACTATGTGGATATGAAACCCATTTAATTTTATGAATCCTAGTATAGAGAAGATGTTTTTTACAAGAGATAAGGAAACCAATTAATTATTGGAGGCGAAACCTAGATCACTACTCCTTATAGTTTGGGAACTTCCTCAATAATCATTTGGAACTTACTTGGAACTGATTATATATTTCCTACACATATTATGAAGTTAATGAACCCAAATTTATCGAGCCTTCATAGTTGAAAGGCTACACTAGATGTTGTTTATATAGAAACATTTGTGTCATTTGAGGTGATCCCATCAAAAGGTAATTAGGTTTTACCTAGGGAGAATGAAACAATAGTTTACAATGCATAGATAAAATGTTCCATATATTTATCTTCTCAACCCCAGTAGATATGTGCATCATCATTGAGAATGAGAAATAATTTCTCATCACCAGTAAGGGAGAAGATTCCCTCATATAACCTCCAAAATATAAGGATTTCAGAACTTCTTTTCCCTCCAATGATGAAATTTCACCTATTTTTTTAGTACCCAAAAAAGCTACCCATTGTTCATAAAAGTGAGCACCCTCTCACATAATCTTAGCAATGAAAAAATATTAATTCATTTTCTAGACTCAATGACAGTGAGACAAAGGAGTAATAGGCCGAAGAACTTATAGATACCCCTCCAACATTTGAGAAATAAATATCTACTACAATTGATTGAATTAGATAAATAAAAATAGAATATAAGTGGACCTACAATGCACATTAATCAGTGCTTCCATGCCTCCGTAAGAGTAGTAATTGTATATCTTCTTTTTAAAACACCATCATTATGTGTTCACCTAGAATTATATATATATTCATGGACTATATTTCTTTGTGTCCTAACAGATGATCATTGTGGTTTTATAAAGGAATGAAGGTGGATTCATTTATCCCATGTCACTAATTTTGATGTTAAAGTTGATAAAATTATTATATATAACTTTATCTAGGAATTACATTACCTAAAATGGTTCATAAACATCATTCCTATTAATAAAAATAATGTGTAGATCAAGGTGTTCATCAATTTTAGCATCCCTAATTAGTACTGCTTGAAGGATGATTTCCTTATTGTAATTATATAACTTCTAATTTATAAAACCATAATGTTACAATCCCTTTAATTTGGGGATGGGTACTAAGGATACAATCAGATCAAGATGTCCCTTGAGGATAAGGAAGCCACCACCTTCAAAGAGACATAGGGGATGATCTATTACCAAGTACTTCTCTTTGATTCAAAGAATGTTGGTTCCACCTATCGATGAAACATGCATTTATTATTCAATCTCATTCTAGGAATGATAATAAAATTTTATTTAAATTGTATGGTTTACAAATCCCAATAGTTTTGTGATCATCATTTCAACTTTCAATTTTTTTCCAGCAAACTAAAATAACACACCTTGAATATGAACCCCATAAAGTGTTCCTTTGGGGTGACATTAAGAATAATTCTTGTCTTTATGGTATTCTATCATATAATTGCCTCCAAACTTGGAATTCTAGTCTGATCCTTGAAATTAGTCCTCATTTAGATATCTAATAGTTGAGAGGGATTCAACGACACCCTACTTACATCCAGAATTTCATTACCAATTTGGTTTAAAATTACCCCTTCATGAATCTAAATGAAGAAGGGAGTCCCTTATTTATGGGGATAATATTATCAAAAATACTTTGAAAATATCAATAAATATAAATTATACCCATAAATCTTGATTCCATTGTTAGATGGGAATCCACTTATCGTATATGTGGTCACTATAGAGCAATCAATAAATGACCTTATCATTTAGAAAAATGATTTAAGTATGGAAAAAAAATTATATTATATCATTTAAACAATGCTAGATATAAATAATTTACATCATTACCTTAAGAAGAACTATTTCACCCTTATTTTCACAATATAATAGATGATGAAATACCGGTGGCACCACAAGGTCTAACTGGTCTCTTGCATTGACCCGCTCAAGTATATCCTCAAACATCATGTATTTACTAGCTATCTTTCCTGATGTATTGTTATCTTGAAAAAACTATGAATTTAATTTGAATCACAAAAGTTAATAAACGTGTATGTTCTAGTGTAATTTCTCATCATTCAACCTACCTCAGAAAGCACACTGGTGAATACTGGACCCTCAGATCAATAGATTTTCTCTATATACATCACAACACAAATGTGGGAGACATACATTTATGTAAGGATACAAAAATAATGAGGTAAATTAACAAGCTTTAATAATGGTATTGGATTTAATCCTACAACTCCACATAGATTGTTTGAATGTTAATGGTGACTCTTAGAAGACAACTATGTAGATTAATGGTGAATATCCCATTAATAATGAAGAGTTTGACCCCTATTTAGTTACATAAGGGAGATGATAAAATAATTCCTCTTTTAAGCCAATATTGAATCATATACCCAAATCACAGAATTCACATGATTATATTATAGATAATTTAGTGATGACCCTAGTTGGTCCTGACTATGATGAGATAGTTATCTACATTGTGCACCATAGAGGTGTTCTCCCCAATCACCATCAGTGACATGTAAGAGATCAATGAAATCAATTCTCCCCTAAAGGATGAATACCCAATATCATATCAAATAAATACTGTTATTGGGTATGTTATCCATAAAATAGACTATGTTTAAAGTATAATCCTTTTATAAGACCAAGTCAATATGGAAAATATCAAATTTCTGACGGAAAAACTTATCCTCTATGATGACATCAATTAACAAATGGCCCTCTATAAGCTAGGATTTGATATGGATCTTATTAGATGTATTTAAGAAGGAGAAAACCTTACTATCATGTAGGAACTCAATATATTATCTTGTAAAACTCATCATCCAGGGACCAAGATCTACCATCAAATCAGGATAATTGGATATTTTTTTATAACAATGACATAAAATTATATCAAATTCAACAAGAAGTGCCATGATTTTAAAATGCAGGAACAATTAATCCATTAACCCACATAGTTATTTCACAATATCAAATACTCTCATCCATTTAACTTATTAGGAATGGATGCCATAGGGATATATCATCTAGATACATTTAGGCATTTTACACACATCTTTACCATTACTAAATTATTCTCCAAATGTGATGAGGAAATCTACCTCAAGGAAGTCAGAACAAATAATATAAACTTCATGAGGTTTCACATCATCAATATATTTGGTGTTCCTCAAACATTATTTATATACAATGACACTAATTACTATTATTCCATGTTTAAAAGGATGTATTATGAGTATAAAAATGATTATAATAACTCAATACACTATCAAGAAGTAAAAAATGGATATATAAAGTACTTTAATAAGACTATTCAAAACCTACTCTAGAAAATGGTGGATAAATTCAATATATCCTTGAAAAAAAACATCTGGATGGCTTGTGGAATTACCTCACATTAACTCATTTTCCATAAAATATACTCTATATTATTTTACCTAGAAAATAGATGTGATAAAATCTATTTAAGTAAAATTTCCCTTACTCCACATTGCAATCTATGGAAATCTCCCAAAAGACGGACAATCTTAGAATTGGTTTGATGAGTTAAAGTTATTCAATGTTAAGTAGTTATTTACATTACACAATAAAGATGACCATCCAAATTATATTTCATGATCCTAAAAAAGGAAAGATCACCTATGATTATTCTTCCGGGGGAGAGTGGTATTGGTTCTCAAAACTCTGATGATACAAGTGAAAAAACTCCAAAGCTAGAGCCAATGTGGGTGGAAACTTATATTATATAAAAATTCTACTCTAATAGAGATTATTTCATGATCATGATGGATGAGGAATACATAACACCCCTTAAAATTCTTTATTTATCATTATTTACTTTATATGATTTCATGTCAGTTCAATTTTTCCTAATAAAAAGATATTAAACTATATAATCTTGGTCCATGTTTCATGACCTTAAACTAAATGACACTTGGGTCCTTGTCACATGACCATAAACCACAATACACATTGGTCCATTTAGTATATACATATTTTAATTTCCTTCAAAATTCCATCTTATATAAATTTAAACAACTCAACAGGGCCTTATTTCTATGAATTTATTCTCCCTATAAGAGAGCTAGATCCATGATTGAATTCCTAGTTCATGGTATTCTCCTTTTATCATCCTACAAAAAAACAAATACATTTCCAATTATTCATGAGTTCAATCTACATTTGGTACCATTCAAGAACTATATGAGGATTACTTCCTATTACATTAGGATACATATTGATGCCCGTATCTTCTATATTGGAAATACCTACAAATTTAATTAATAAATAATTCCCAAATATTTGAGCATGTTCAATGTAGAGGCAACATAATATAATATCTACTTGTGAACTGATTCTTGTCATTTCAAGATACACAATAATGCATAGATATCCTATAATGGGCCTAGTCATGATTTTTTGAAAATAAAATTCATTCCCTCATCTTTGTGTGTGACATTGCATCGAGGCGAAGCCTTTTTTCCTTCCCCTACACACGAATATATTCTATATTGAAGAATACTCAAAAAAACATTTTATGGATCAATGAGAATGTAATATAATATGTATGAGTGATATATACATATAATACATCATCATGGAATCCTTCATCCATGAAACCCCACTAAAATTACTCTCCCTTTTATAATATCTTGATATACATATGGGATCTTTCTATATCGATAATGAATTTAATAGTTGCAGTTGTGTTAACCAACCCAGAAATCATAGTTCACCCAAATTATGATAAACAATTCCCGTGTCCCAATGTAATATTTTTAATAATATAGGGGACATTTTATAATAACTATGCATTGATTGACTCCTATGATTATAATATATGGAGTGACACTAGAGATTTTGTTAGCTTGGGACAACTACAGTTACACCATTATCAAAAACAATTTAATACCAAATCCGCTACTTATGGTACTAATCCATTTTGGTGTGTTGTCCCAAAAACGTGAAAAACTGATCCCCTATTACATATAAGATAGATATATATAGGTTTATTTAGTATAAGATTCCTTATCCATGAACCTATTCCTTGAATAATTCCCCCTTCCATGCCTGCTAGAAAAATCTATTCTAGGAATATCATGATTAAGAACTTTGTGTTGCTTGATTATTATATTCATAGAATACATAGTGATATATGGATATCTAATCATGGTCCCGACCGTTAAACCGAACAAAAAAAATCCTCATCTCACTTAAGTGTTTTCAGCCTCTTTGAAAATATATGACATTTCTAATAGTATTCCATTATAGAAGGATCCAATTTTATTCCCCTATATATGAGAATAATCTATATAGGGACGTATTAAGAACAATGTGTGGGTCGATTCATACTTATTTTGGATATGTAGGGACGTTCAAGATCACATATACTAGATGAAATAATGGTTTTTTTCTTGATACCAAGCCCTTTTTGTTTGATGAAAGGTTTATCAAAACCAAACTCAAAATGGATAAATGTTCCACCATGCACTAATCACTCAATTTAAAAGAATATTAGTCATGTCCATTGGAATATTAATTATGAGAAATCCCATCCTTACCCCATTTCATAAAACTAAATCATACAGTCCATGTAATAAGTATTTAAAACTACATTGAAAATTCCATTTTGTATGACTTTAAATTGAAGGGAATTAGTCCTTATGGCATGAAATTAAACTGAAACATGTTGATTCCATACTATATGACAATAAACTATTAGGATTGGACCATCATTAGTACATGGTTACCTATAATTAACCTATATGAAGACAAAATGCCTCCTTTCTCAATAAGTTCACTAGATCCACATGGGAATCTTAATGTGTATTATTTCCTCAACTTCCAGTAAATATCAAAAGAAATTTCTCATTCCACCCTAATAATATAATGATAAAATAAATGATATAATATATAATCATATAGGACCATAAACCATTGAGAGTTTCCTACCCTATGTGGCCCTTCTCCCTCACATGATAGTCAAATCTGAGTAGTGTTTTCTTACTTTCATCATGATGAAGATTCCCATCACCTATTACCTATCATGAACTCTCACTTGATTCAAAAAAAATTACCAATTATCCCTTGGTTCTCACACATGGTGTGACTAAAATGATCTTAGATTCCCAATAGTGAGTTTTTATGATTAATAGGATCTAAATATGATATATCTAAAGGTATGGAATATATTCTTAGTCACATAATGTTAAACTACATGACATAAGGTCTACCTTAGATGGACCCTCAAACCATTAGAGGTGTCTTATTATTGATACCCTTTATCTGACAGGAATGATAGATCCATGTGAGATCCTCTTGGTCTATTGATCTACATTTATATAAAATTGTATAGTCTAACATGTCATCATGGATCCTTCTTAATATTTTTATCCTCTAACAAAATAAGGAATTACCCTCCATGAATATGAGATAGATTCTCACAAAGACCCACTTTTTCATTATAAATGCATGTAGATTGATTTATAATATTATAGCATATGTCGGGATGATTGGATCTCTTATCCTATGTACAAACACAAACTCTATTAATAAAGAATACTCCTTTTCACCCAAATGTTTATGTCTCCCCTTCCACACCGAACTTTCTCAATGACCAAGTATTTAGGTAGAACCCAACACACTCATTTTATGAATGATTTAAATCTATGAAGGGGAGTCTATTTCAGAACTATGTGTGGCTTGATTCATACTCTTTTAGGATACACAATGATTCCTAAATCTCATATCATAGTCCAAACCAAAAATTCTATCTAAAATAAAAAAACATCCTCCAAAATAACTACAACCCATATCTTTGTAGAATAATTTATCTTGGAATTATCCATCCATGGGTATAAATTAGAGGTGTAGGCCATTCATGAAATATGTATGGATTGATTTAAATTATTATGAGATATGTAATTATAAACGTATACTCTATCTTATTCCCAGTAATGAATTCCACATAACATAAACCCATTCCTCAATGGATTTAGGTATTTAATTCCTTTTTTAATAACCAATTGTATTTATTGTATCATCTATAGGATAAGTAAAAAAAACATCCAATAATTTGTTTTTTTCTAGACACCTTTTCCAAGATAAAAATTTCCCCAATTTTCAAATGTTTTATCCTACAACCAAGCCCTTATAGACCCAATACTAGGATGATGATTCTTCCTTGTACAAAAAAATAAGACCTATGTAATGTGACCTATATGTACTTCTTAACCACATGATGTTAAACTAAGTGGGGTGAGTCCTTATCACATTTTTTAAAATTGAAAAGAACTTAACTTTTTTCACACGACATTACAATTATGCGACATCTAGTCCACCATGTATGACCTTAATATGATTAGAGTAATTCATATTGTACAACCCAATTACCCAACATAGGAGTGAAATAAATTTAAGAGAATATGGAATTTGGGTCCCTATACCAATAAAATACCCCCATATTAAACCGAAAAATTCTTGATGTTTGGTTCCCCCACATTCATAGTTGATCATACCAAGGAACACCACCTTGAGTGAAACGATGCAATTCATTGGGAATCTGATCTCATTCTGAGAGATTTAACATCCCTCTACTATATTTGAGATAGATTATTTTAGAGAAACTATAGAATATAAGATATATTTTTACTTTCATTTTTTATATTTCAAGATACATAGAGATATCTTGACAAAATTTTCATGACTTATCCACATACCACCATCCATTTCCATTATTTTTCAAAGGGACAGAACAACATAAACAGAGTAAAATGATGTGCGAATTTCATCCTACACATTTTATGAACATTTTTTTTCCATATTTTACACTTTTTGTCTCCATTTTCTCTGATATTAATAAAACATTCATGGATATCGATAATGAGTGTATTCAAATTCAGAGGAAACCTCTGCTTGGCTATACATACATGTCGTAATTTGGATCCCTCACAAGCACCGTCAATCTAGCCTTCTAACCTGAGGAATTTTTTAAGTCCTAATAAAAACGTTCTATAATATTTGTCAACCTTTAATACATTTCATAAGATCCCATCATTCTAATACATTTAGTGTAACACCTGATCTTCAAATATAGCATGTTTTTCTTTCTAGAGAAATAGTACTGTAATGCAAAAAAATTATTAAATAATGAAAATTAAATGTATATTAATGAATTTTATAAATTTAATTTTGTGTAATGAATTTAA
This sequence comes from Viscum album, assembly GCA_963277665.1. NCBI lineage: Eukaryota > Viridiplantae > Streptophyta > Magnoliopsida > Santalales > Viscaceae > Viscum > Viscum album. Next base: position 436,478,143 of record OY728119.1, read on the forward strand.
TTTGTAAATTCAACATGTCAAAATTAGCTAAGGGTGTATTTTTTAGATTTTTCAGAAATAGTTGATTTTTAGGTGAATAGTGAAAATACTGATATACCAAAATAATGTCACTTTTATGAAATTATTATGATGTAAGCATGAGTTAATAATTTTTAAAACCTTTGGGGTGACCGAATATGTCCTTAAGAAGTTAAATAGAGTTTTTAAAGCATTATTTTGAATTTGGGAATCCAAGATTGACTTTTCTAAACATGAGTTATATTTTCTTCAAACGAAAAACAATTTTTGACTCTTTGAAGTTAGTAGTGTGGTTAGAAGGTGAAATTTAATTTTATATTGATCCAAAGTTATAAAAAATTATTTTTCTATTAAATAATCAAATTTGTTTTGTTGAAATAAACATTTTACTTGATTGTAATGTAAAATTATTTTTATTCATAAATCATGTATTTTCCTAAAAAAATTCATGTGTTTTTTATTCTTATATTAAATGAAATTTCATGTGCCAATAGAATGATAATATGATAAAATGGATTCCATTTTTTCAATAAGCACGTCATAATTGTTTTAGAAGTCCCTAATGATTAGGGTATATTCATTCAACCCTAGTCAATATTTTACTTAACTGAGAGTGTAATATAGTGTCCACAACTAGAGTTGATCTCTTTATGGGGCCGCTCACAACACAATGCATTACTATTATCAATATTATAAATTATTAGTAATATAAAACTAATATATATACTAATATAGGAATTGGGGTGTTGACTATTAAAATTCATACAATATAATTTATATTTTAATGAAAATACAAAACATAAAGAAATTAAAGACAAGACACAAAGAAGCAAGTAGAAGAAAACCATTACCCTAGGGGGTTTATAGTGGTATTATCATTATTTTAAAAATATATATCAATTTTTAATTCAATTCAGAGATCAATACCTATCACTACACAACTTATCATTCTAATTTTATTTCCCTATACTAGGACCTCTCCATGTATGCACAATCACTTCCACATGAATACCTAATCCGAACTCTACCATTTGAATGACTTGGATATCAATGAGAAGGAAAATGATTAAATGAGGTGGATAAAGTAAATAGTAGAGAAACAAGGGTGAATAATCACCATAATCATTATAATCACTATTGAATTATTATAATAACACAAGATAAAACATTAAATCAAAATAAACTCAGACACCACTATTTCCCCCCCTCGAACAACAATGAGTGTTTGCTCTCCAAAAAATTGAAGATAGGAAAATTTTGGTGAGGGAAACTAAAAACAGAAAAAAGTAAAGAATGGGAAAAGTTAATGAAAATATATATTGAAGATAAAAAGGAACTACTACAAAATATTTACTCCACCTTTTCCTAATCCACCCTCTGAATATCTTAGATATCAATCTAATTGAAAATGAGTGAATGAGGAGGAAGAAATAGTAGTTGAGAATGTGGGGAGAACTATCTTCTAAATCATTTTGAACAACAATAAAATATTATAATAAAACATTAGAAATCATAATATCACAATAAAATCAAACAACACCACTTCCCCCTCGAACAATAGTGTGGGTTATCACTATACACACATGATTTTTAAGGAAGTACAATGGGGGAATTACAAAATAGAAAATAAAATAAATGTAAAGGAGAGTAAAAGAGGTATAAAAATATATATTTAAGACAAAAATTACTATTACATAAGCTTTAATCTATCGTATACCTTGAAAATGGATATCCTTTGGTATGGGAGAGGAAGTGTCGATTTATATAGAAAAGGGGTGATGAATTTTTTCTCCAATATTTTACCTTAAAAATTTTATGCATGGATTAGAAAATAAATATCATAATTTGGAGGTTTTGTCTTTACTGAATTTGTTCCTATAATTTATCCATGATCACCCACAAAATTATTTTATAATTGGTTGTTGTATGAAGGTGTTAGGACTAATTTAATATATAATAATAATCGATGAAGGAAAATTTTTGTATTCCAATACTCTAACTTCCCATGCCATTATGACCTTGAATAAGAAAGAATATATCATCGAATTACTTATGAAAGTTGTTAATTAATACCTTATATAGATTCATTTTGACTTTAATATTTTAAGGGATTGTATTTCAGGATATATGGTTCCATCATTAAAATATATCCATTCTATACACACATTTTGAGTCCTGGATTGTGAGATAGTTTTGAGACAAAAAATGATGGATTAAGCATTGGGTATAGAAGAATCGAATGAATCCCAATATTCATGGAAGACTAAAAAAGGAATTTCAAAATTTCAATTAGTATAGAAATCATTATGGATGAATTATTAAAGAAAAATAAAATAGTAAAAATATCCAATTTTGACACCATTTCAAATTAAGATCAAAAATTTTCTAGATCATAAAAATGGGACATTTTCCCTTAAAAAATACTATTGTGGGTTTGTAAAATTTTCATTAAAGTATAAAATTTATGAGAATATTATCTCCATTAGTCTTATTTTATCTTTTTCAATGAAAATATGTTATGATGGAAAAATTTTATGTAATCACAGTTAGGGTAAAATTGGGTTTAAAGAGATTTAATTAGTATATATGGATTAAAATTTATTCAAAAATTTTATAAATTTTATTTTTTGAGTGTTTTTGTACCCTGTGCAAAAATATATATGAATTTTGTGTTTCTAGGATCCAGCTGACCATGGATAAGACCTTTCAAAGTTTTTATCTTGTTATACTTCCTCTAAATCTATTGTACCAAGCCTATAAAAATGAATCCAATTTCATGAATATAATGAGGTATTATTATTAATTTGGTATAACCATTTTAAATGACTTTTCAGTCTTATTGAAAATAAAAACAGTGCTTGTGCGTACGTACAACCTACCATCTTCACATAACACTGTAATTTTTTTTCATCACCACTTTACATGGATGACAATAAATATGGAAATAATAAATATATATTTTATTTTTTATGTAATTATTTTTTTTTTGAAAAATATAATATATCCTTTACCTTATTATCCTTCTCACCCATCAAAAAATGATAACATCGCTCGTGCGTATATGTGGACCACCACCTCCACAAAGAGATGCAGTTAATTTTTCATGTCAACCATTCATGGATGATTATAAATATGTATATAATGAATATATATGAAATTTAAACCTTTATTTATATTTTGGATATTATGGAACCATGATCATGATACAAATAACATAACTTCTGAATCAAAACATAAATGAAAAATGATGAAGTGAACACCCCAAATGATGATGATAATGAATAATTGTTAATGAATAAGTGATATGATTTTATAAGAAAACCATTATGCTATTATATGGGAGGTTACACTCACTTATGAAGATATTTAAACATGTGGTAAGGGTTTTTTCAAAATCTCTACCCTATTTGTGATTGTTCATATTTAAGTTTTTTTTTTGGGAATTGTATGATATTTATATGTTAAACCCTATATATTTTATTCTCCTATAGTTATTTCTATAAATTACAATTTTTACTTGAAATTTAATCTCTTTATGTTTTCAAAAGTTTGAAATAATGTTTTTAAGGAAAATAAAATTTATTTTTCAATTCATATTGGGATACTTTTATATACATATTCATGTTTTCTTTAAAATGTTTTTTGCAATGATTTTTTTATAATACAGTGATTTGTTAAATTACTTATTACCCATGTTTTAATTTTTATAAAATGGTTTAAAATGAATATTTATATCATTTTCCAAAAGAAATACTTTTTACTAAATGTGTGGATGAAATATTTTTTTAACACATACCACATGATTGAATTCTTCTACCATCATGGGTATTATTTTTATTGAAGATAACTTTATTATTTTACTTGTATTTTTAAAAGAAAATGTATTTCCTAATATGCCAATAATTTATGAATTTTAAGTAAGTGATTTTAAAATTTAAAGGATATTTTCCTCAAGAATGTTTCCAGTGATATTTTAAAATTATTTTCTTCTACTATTGACACACCCGTTTTTCACTTGAGGATGATAAGTTTCAAAGAAAAAAAACTAAAATAATAGAAAATGAAAAGAAATAGTGGGTCCCATGTGTTTTCCCAAGTGTTATTATGAAAATTTAAACCTTCAAACACAGAAACACCACATGAGTCTGATTTGTGTGGCTGAACATATACCATAGGTTTATCCTACACATTTCAACTAGATGATCTTACTTTGTGTGAAGATATGTGTGTGAATCACTAGCATGAGAGACTTGTATGAACTTAATCATTATCCTAAGGTCCCAATATTTTCTATAAATAGGTCTATTGGTCTCATTATTTGACTTGAATGGAAGATAAAGAAACCACTAGAAGCTCTCTCCATGCCATTCCTTCTCCCTGTTATTTAAAAATACCAAATTAGTTATCCAAAACCTAAAATAAGAGGGAATTATTGGGAGTACAAGGTCTAGGGTTCTCCAAGGCCTAAAAAACTTGTGTGAGGATATGATTTCCCAAGTCCATAAGCACCAGTGTGAAGTCACCTTCTTAAGTTTAAAAATGCACGAGACCCTTATGGAAGTACTTGAATAATCCCTTAGAGGAACAAAAAGGTTTCACCCATGTTCAGTTGCATAAGTTAGAGAGTACCCAAGTTCTCTCAGGTACCATATGTGTAGGGTGTTATCTATGTCACATAGAAAAAACTTTGGAGGGGTCATATGTAACCTGATTACCACCTATTCAAGTCCAAATCCAAATTTCTAAGAATCACCTAGGCAATGTCCTATTAATCCACCCACGTACCACCTTGGCGAATTTCTATTAAGATGCCCAAGTACCACCTAAGGGATTCCAAATCCAATTACCAAGTAATCACCTATGTGAGGTCCTATTAATCCTCCAAAGTACAACTTTGGTGAGAATAAATCTAGTTTTCCTTGAAATACCCTGTCTGATCCACCATTGATCCCTATTTCAAATAACAAATGTCAGGGAACCTCTTTCCTTGGATCTATCATTTGAGGGGTACCAAGCTAAGACCTCCTCTAAAGCCTTAAAATATGTATGATTATAGTATAGGTAACACCAAAATATCCTATAAATTATACATTCCATGGTAATGGAAATTTTACATTTATCCTACCTAATATGTGGGATCCTTTTAGTGTTATAAATTATAAATTCTCATGGTAATGGGGATCTCAACCTTAGGGATAATGAAAGGCCCTTAGGGTTAAAAAAATAAATGATACAGAAACATCAATGGCCTGTATCTATTCCTAACTACTTAAACACAACTCCCTGCTCATATACCAATGGACAAAAAGAAAATTATAACTTAGGTAATACCTCATAGAGTTATCCCCTTGTATTTCTTATGAGGATTTACCCAACCTCACACATCCTCACCCTAATCCACTAGAAGACAGAGGAGGACATGATGATTACTAGATTTTCTGCATCCTATTATTTTTCACACCAATCATGACTCATGTGGTCTTAGAATATTGCAACGATCATGTCATCTGTTGGAAAATATTTGGCTGAAGAAGGTTTTTATATTCTGAATGATGTTTTGATTAAGAGAATTGTATTTTTTTGTCAAATAAAATAAATTCCACATATTGTATTTTTTGGTGATCCAACTATGCATTGTGATTAAACTTTCAGACTAACAATGCTTAAGAAATTATGTCAGATTATAAAGAATCTTTCTAAAAGTAAAGGTTCATCAGACTCACCTAGGTTATAGTATGAATAAAAGATCATAATGGGAAGTTTTATTGGAGTGTGCTTGGATCTGATCTAAATAAAATGATGATTTTATGATCTTGGATTCCTAAGTATGGAAGATCCTCCCAAGCCTTTGGTAGAGCCTTGGACATGCCAACCTATCCTCCTTTTCTCTGAAAAGCCTAGCCTTTTGAAAGGAGAGGAGGGGATGTATTTATACCCCAAGGTGGTGAACTATTTGTATTCCAAAACTACCCCTCCAACTGTCTCAACAATTTGGACATCCAGATAGTTGAATATTGAAATATCCCCTTCTTCAAAGTTGTATATAATAATGTTGGATGACTAATCTCAAAATATGGAGGAATTTGGACATATTAATCCAACATTATGGAAGTTTTATTAAACAATGTTAAACTGTCCATTTCTATCCTTGATTTTATAAAGTCCTAAATGAGAATGGATTGTTGAATAGGAAGATGCATTCAAATCCGAATTCTTTATTCAACAAAGTCATCTATCTATATTTCCTACTTCACAATGCAAAAATATCAGCTTTATTAGATGACTATATAAGAAGACATGTCATGAATACTATACTGATTTTAATTACCATCCAGAATAGTTGGCTGAGATAAAATAAATCAGTTGGGCCTCTTGTCTTTAGAGTTGGGCCTTGAAATTTTTATCCAAGACTCCTAACATTGTTACACGAACATTTTAGGAGAATAAAGTAATTTGGAATTCTGGATTGATCCCAATAATTCAATCTTCATAGCTAGTCTAGTTTCATCAAAAATTCTTTGGGTCTTCTTGTGTGGTCCATATGGCCCTTTAAATGGTAGAATTGGCCCATGATCCCTTATAATGAAATGTTTTTTTATTGGAAGAGGAATCCGAAAAAATAATAACCATTCCATTTGGATCAGTATGGTGATAGTTATTACAAAAAAATTAAATAGACTTGAATCTGGATGAATTCAAATAGTGCTCAAAAATTATATTTAATATTTAAACATTAATATTTCACACAAATTATGCACATTTCATATAAAAATTAGTAAAGAGAGTATATAATATGTTCAAAATAAGTGAATAACATCAACTTGTCCACACTTAGGATTGTGAATGTCCTCATGTGCAATAAATATAAAAACATGACAAAATTAATTTTACTCACAAACAAATATTAAATTTTTTTCCCCAATCAAGGGAGGTTTAGACAATTTAACTCATCCATATTGATTTCCACTACAATTTGTTACAGAAACATTGTTTTAAAAACAATTCATTTTTTCATTCTCTAATTTAGAAATAGAAAATGGTGGCACACAAAACTTACCCCTCTCAAGATGATAAAATTAATTTATGGAGTTTCACTCATTCACCAACCAAAAGTGAAAATCTTATAGTTTGTAAAAGCTCACAGGTTCCACTCCCTATACAAAGTTCTCAAAAATCAATAGGTCTTTTTAGGGGTTTTTATGTGGCTAGGGGACAGTAGGAAAATGATATCCAAAATAAAGGAAAAAGGGGTAATACATCAGTATGGGTAAAACAATGAAAAAATTTGTTTTTGTACATGAAACAAGGAAGGAAATAGAAACACATATTTACAAGGGAATTATTGTGTGAATAAATAAATAAGGGAGGGATAAAATTTTAAGGGGATGTGATTATGAAATATTTACATAACTCAATACTTCTTCTATTGACATAAGTGTTATTTTTTTCTTTTCTTTTTTTTTTGTATTTTTATGAATGTTGAACTTGAAACAGATATCACACTCATATCCCAACCTATGATTGATCTCCTAAAACACTAATTTTAATAGTTATAACAAGATCAAAGGCTGATAAATAGTGATTTTTGACCCACCCAAGACACAACCAATTTTTTTCATATTTTTTATTTTTATTAATTATTTTTATTGAACACTTGTCAATAAAATTCGAACAATATGTCATATGCATATATACATTCCCAAACCCCACTAAAGTAAAACCTCTCCCCCACACATCAATTTATTATTTCCCTCAAGCATATGATAACATGGTAAAAATCAACAAAAGGAAACCCAAAATGAAATCCATTTAAGCCACACTTAAATTTCAAAAAAACATGTAATGAAAATACATGTTGATATTGGGTGGGATAAGGTATTGGGATTGTAATGTGGCTATCAAATAAAAAGTTTTCATAGGCTCAAAGGGGCTTTCAAAAGGAGGATTAATGTATGGGAAATGTGAAGATATTTGGATTTTGTGATTGTCAGGAGGTTAAGAAAATGACTCTGTCATATTAATGACCACTAAAGTATTAAATTCAACTCGAATGTGCACAAAATCAAGACTCACAAATGGGGGTAAGAAAACAAATTTTGAAAATATGGCTATAGTTACCCTTAACATGATAGAAAATTTTGTTCTTCATGGGTGGAGAAAATCATTTTCATAATCAAAAATTGAGAATTCAAAAAAAAATTGACATAAGATTCATTATCCAAAGTCATGATGAAACCAAAAAATGTTTTAGGTGAAACCATGTATTTTGACTCCCCAAAATTGTTGGAATAAATTAAAAAATTAGAAGGTGAGTAAGTATGATTCTTTATTTTTCATATATATATTTGAATGATTTTTTTTGTTTTTTTATGTTTTTTTTTCAGTTTTTTATAAAGACATTCCCACTCAAAAGAGAAAGAGTAAATAAAAAAAGTGTGATGAGGAAAGTGGTTAAAAACAAAATGAGAATGAGGGTGGAAGAAGAAGAAGAAGAGAGAGAGACATAGAAAGAGATATAGAGAGAAGTTAAAGGGAAAGTGGTTCCCCCTAGTTTGGATTTGGTGGGTTTCCATCTCCATCCAGTGGTGGGTCAATTGCAGAAGTTGGAGATCCAATGGAAGTCGATTTGGTTCTAGGATTGTGTGCCCTCTCATGGGGATACTTTAACCGATGTCCATTAACTATGAATGTCTTTTTTGTATAGGGGTCTTGTACTTGCATTGAACCAAATGGGTAAACATGATTAATAACAAAAGGACCTTCCCACCGAGAAGTAAGCTTACCTAGGTGAAGTTGAAATCAAGAATTGAAGAGCATTACGTTTTCACCTTCATGAAATACCTTTCACATGATGTGTTTTTTCTAGAGTGCCTTGTATTTTTCTTTGTAGAGATTAGAATTCTCATAAGAATCAAGTCTAATATCCTCTAGTTCAGCTAATTTCAACATTCTTTCTTTAACAGATTTTTCACAATCAAAATTATATGTTTTTACAGCCCAAAAGGACTTATGTTGGATTTCAACTCACAAATGACATGTTTTACCCAAAACTAACCTAAAAATAGACATCCCAATGGGTGTTTTATAGGAAGTTCAATAATCCCAAAGTGCTCCATCATGTCCTTCAGGACAATCTTTTCTTGTGGGCTTAACAATTCTCTCAAACACTATTTTGACTTATCTATTAGAAATTTCAGCCATACCATTTGTTTAGGGGTGATATGCAGTTTATTTTGTATGTAAAAATACATTATTTTTCAAAATATATTCCATGGTTTTATTAAAAAATGGGTTCCTAAGTCACTTATCAAGGCACATGGTGTGCCAAATTGGTGGAAGATGTGTGTCTTTAGAAATTCACTAACAGTATGTGAATCATTATTTCTAGTGGGTTTGGCCTCAACCCACCTAGAATCATAATCATCTATAAGATGAATATATGAGAATAAATTGGAAGGGGGGAATGGTCCCATGAAATTGATGCCCCAAAAATCGAAGATCTCAGAGAAAATTAAAGTCTTTTGGGGAATTTCATTTCTCTTTGAAAACTTTCCAAACTTTTGGCAAATGTGAAATGATTGAAAGAACTCATGTGAGTCCTTGAAGAGTGAAGTCTAGAAGAATCCAGGGTCCAGGACCTTTCAAGAGGTCGTTTTTGGTCCAAAGTGGCCACCTCTGGGAAGTGAGTGAAAAAAATTCTAAGATGGTGGAATGTTCATCTTAATCAACACATCTCTCAATTTCCATGTCTTCCCAAGTTTTACAAAGTTTATTTTCATCCCAAAAATATTATTTTGAATCACTTTTCAACTTCATTTTTTGTTCTTTTGAAAAAAAATTAGGAAAAATCATAGAAACCAAGTAGTTTACAATTGGGGAATTTCATGGTAACTTTGGAGTGAGAGATGAAAGGTGCTCAGTGGGGAATTCGGGATCAATGATTTCTGAATGAGAAGAATTAAAAATTCCACTCAAGTAATGAGCCACATGGTTTTATTTCCTAGTGTATCTTTGATTTCAAGGTAAAACTCTTGGAGCATTAGGATCCTTCTTATTAGCCTCCGTTTGGAATCACTTTTCTTGATAATGAACTTTATACCAGAATAATCTGTGAAGAAGATGATTTTGGAACCTAAGAGATAGGGACAAAATTTTTCTATGGAAAAAACAAATGTCAAAAGTTCTTTTTCATTAACAGTGTAGTGGTATTGTGTTTCATCCAATGTTTTTGAGGAATAATAGATTACATGAGGAATATTTTCTCTTATTTGGCCATGAACATCCCCAACGGATCTATTAGAAGCATCACACATCAACTCAAAGTGTAAAGACAAATCTAGGGGTTGGATTATCAGGGTAGATGTAAGAGAAGTTTTGATTTCAAGGAAGGATCTCTTGAAAACCTCATAAAAATGGAATGTGACATCATTTTGGTGCAACCGAGTGAGTGGGACGGAAATACTATTGAGTTTATAGATGAATCACCGATAGAAACCAACATGACCTAGGAAAGAACAGATGTATCGAACATATGTGGGTTTTGGAAGTGATTGGATCACATCAATTTTCACAGGATTGACTTCAATGCCATATTTTGAAACTATGTGCCATAATACAATACCATTTTCAACCATGAAGTGACATTTTTCAAAATTTTACACAAGGTTACACTAGAAATACTTTTTAAGGACTAGAGGGAGTGAATTTAAGAAATATTCAAATGACTCACGATAAATGGTAAAGTCATGAATGAATAATTCCATGTAGTGTCCAATTAATTTAGAAAAGATACTCATCATACACCTCTAGAATGTTGTAGGAGCATTGAAAAGGCCAAAAGGCATTCTCTTATATGCATATGTTTCAAAGAGGCATGTGAAAGTAGTATTTTATTGGTCCTGAGGTGTGATTGCAATTTTAGAGTAACCAGTGTATCCATAAAGAATGCAATAATGTGACTTACCAACTAATTATTCTTGCATTTGATCAAGGAATATAAGAGGGTAATGATCTTTTCGTTTTTCAACATTAAATTTTTTGTAATAAATTCACACATTCAATTTTTTCTTCACGAGAGTTGTGAAAACCACTCCATGTTCATTTGTGACAACAGTTATCCCACCCTTCTTAGGTATAATGCAAATTGGACTAACCCATTCACTATCAGAAATTGGGTTGATGATACCAGCTTTAAGAAGCTTGGTGATATCTTCCCTAACTACCTCAAGTATGAGTGGATTTAAACTTCTTTGTGGTTGTCTAACAGGTTTGTATGATACCTCAAGATGGATGTGATGCATGCAAAGAGTAGGGTTGATTCTGGGTATGTCATCTTGGGTCCAACCTAAGGACTTTTTGTTTTCCTCTAACACCAAAACAAGTTTAGACTCCTCGGTTTCAGTAAGTGAAGCAGATATAATGAAAATATAAGAGTGATCATGGAAAAAGAATGCATATTTCAAGTGTTCAAGAAGAGGTTTCTGATCAGTCTCATCTTTCATTTGTGGGATATACCACTCAAGAATAGAAGAAGGGATTTAAGTTTCTTTAGATTCATTTTCCTTAATACTTTCCTAGTCAGAGAATTATAGATCAGATTCGATGTGGGATTCAAGAGATTTTTTAATATACTCTATATTTATGGAGTCTATGACTGAGAGGTCTGCATCAACTTCACCATTTATGACATTGTTAATCATGTTTCATATTTCACAAGATCCTATCTCTTCAGAATATTATGAACATGATATAATGGGGTTCAATTGACTCTTAGATGTTTCTTCAAATGCATGGATTAAGAATATAGAGTGGTCCTTGGATGGGTATCGCATGGCTTGGAAAATGTTGAAATTGACCAGTTGGTCACCAAATTCCGTGGATAAGATGCCTGAATGGACATCAATCTTAATTCTTTATGTCATTAGGAATGGTCTTCCTAGAATTAGGGGAGATAGAGAAGAGTTCATCTCACCTTTCATGTCAAGGACAAAGAAATCAGAAGGGAAGATAAGATCATTAACTCAGACAAGGACATCCTCAATTATTCCCTCAGGACTGGTAGTGCTTTGATTGGCCAATTGAATGACCACACCCATTGTGTGCAAGGGACCTATACCAAGGTGAAAGAAGATGGATATTTTTCATGACATTAATTGAGGTTCCAAGGTCATTGAGCACATAATTGAAGTTGGAACTTCCAATTTGGCATGGAACCATAAAGGTCCCTAGATCTTTTCACTTTATGGGAATAAACTGTTGGGTGGGAACATTTTATAAGGTCCTAAGTTTCCTCTTGTGGGTGAAAAATTCCTTAATAAAGTAATCATACTTAGGGATTTCTTTTATGGAATCTAAGAGGGGAATGTTGACTTCAATACGTCTAAACATGTCAATAATTTCTGGATTGGGTTCAAAGTACTTCTTTGGCATAGAAATGTCTTGAGAAAAAGGAATTGGGTTCCTAAGTGGTGTGTAAGGTGATGAGGGAATGGATTCTTATTCCTTTTCAAGTATATTTTTCTTTTTATTTTCTAGGTCAACATTTAAAGGGGTTTAGAGGAAATATATTGAGGAATAGAAATTTGATTCCCCAATCTAAGTTTAATTGCACTTACATTACCCTTTGGGTTGGGTAATGGTTGAGATAGGAGTTGGGAAGAATTGGATGGTTGCTGCTGACTAAGGTGGGATGCAAGTTGACAGATTTTGGTGTCAATTTTTTAAGGATATAACGAGTGAAAGAGGAAAGATCTTCAATTGAAATTTCCCATGGTTTCTTAGAAGAAGAGGCTTGTCCCATATTGGGATTTCCTAGATTTTGGTTCTTGGGAAAGCGATTGTATTGGTTTGGGAATTGGGAAGGCTCACGGGGATAGTGGAAGCTTAGAGGAGCAGGAGAAAGATTTCTCCTCTATTGTTGAGGAAAAAAAGGATAAGGTTGTTTGAAGTAACCAACACCTTTACTATATTGAAACAATTTTGGGATTTGAGGAGGTAATTGAGGATGAGAGACATGATTACCATACCTCAGGCCTTGGTTATAGGAAGAAGAGAAGGGCTCAGAGTGAGGTTGGTAGAAGTTTCTAACAAATTGACCTGATAGTTGAGGGCTGGTTTTCTGATAAGCATAGACTGCATTGAGAACCATTGGTCTATATGAATTAGATGGATCATATTGAAGTTGTTGGAAGGTGTCTTTTGGATGAGCTAAAGAGTTGTAGATTCCACAGATTTTGATAGGTCTAGGAAACATTGATTGTGCAGAAGATGAGGTTGGGGCTTTGGAATCCATAACTAGTTGTCGTACAAGACCTGTAAGTTCACTCATCCACTCGGTCATCTTGTTCATCTATATCTATTGACTATCTTGGGCTTGTTTCACTTGATCATGTGCTCGAGTATGGAATTTTTGTGGGTTTTTAGCCATGTTACTTATGAGATCTCTTGTAGCTGTAGGAGTTTCATCAATAAGAGCACCACCACTTACGGCATCAATGAGAGTTCTCTACATAGCCAATAACCCCTCATAGAAGTATTAGATCAATAGTTATTCAGGGATTTCGTAATTTGGGTATGTTTCCACAAGCGTTTTGAACCTCTACTAGTACTCATGGAGTGATTCATTTGGTAATTGACGATACAACTTATTTCCTATCGGATAGAAGTAGTACGAGAATCAGGGAAAAAAATTTCTAAGGATTGTTGCTTCATGTAATTCCATGTTGTTATAGAACCAGGAGAGAGGTAGTAAAGACAGGACTTGGTGGTTTCATCTAGGGAGAAATGGAATTCATGGAGTTTGATTTGTTCCTCATAAACCCCTTGAGGCTTCATGGTAGAGCACACCACTTGGAACTCTTCAAGATAATGATGTGGATCCTCGCCGTCTAACCCATGGAAATGAGGGAGAAGTCGAATCAAACCTGATTTGAGTTCGAAGCTATCCACTATGTATGGATATTGAATACCAAGGGGTTTGTAATTCATATTAGGGTAAATAAGTTCTTTAAGTGTTTGTTCCCTAGGATTGGCCATATCTAATTAAATTTTGTGGACAAAGACTGGTTCTTGAATTAATTTATTATCTCTTATTTTCCTCTTAATTTGGAAAAGTATTTGATAAATTTAAGGGTCAAAAAAATCCAAGGGATTATTTGGGAGGCTATGGGGCATTTAGACAGATTTTTGAAGAAAAATGAAGACATTTTTTTCTTTTTCTTTTTTCCTTTTATGATTTTTATGATAATGCAGGTTTTTCTTTGTGTTTTTTCTTTCAATTTTTTTTTAAAATTTTGATTTTTGTTTGTTTTTTTAAAATAACCAAAAACTAACAACTACTTAATTGAATCATCCCTAGAAATGGCACCATTTGAAAGCATGTCCAATTGTCTCCTATCGACTGATCAATGTTCTGATGCTCTGCTAATGTATATAGAAGCACTCGGGTTGAATCCTCAGTGATGATACTTTTTAATAGTAGAATGTTTTTAGTTGATTGTATTTCGATTGGGGTTTTTTTATTGAACTTAATTTAAATAATTGATTGATTAAGAATGGTGTGTCAATTTGATAATATTGGGATGAGTTCATCATTAGGTAGTTAATCTTGTTATATCCTTGAGCTTTTCATTATATTTCATTAAATTAACACCCATGTCACAATTTGACGTTGATTGGAATTCCTAAGTTTTAAGTCTTTAATACAAGACATAGCTTAACTAGGATTCTATTCTCAATAAGTACTTGATTGTGGTACTGTATTTAAGGTTCCAATAATCTATGGAATCCATACGTTAAACAAAACAATTCATTAATCCATGACATATTATGTCCGACATACACAATGTTAATTTAAAGAATATTCATCGAACAAAAGATATCAATCACTTAACATACATAAATTATAACTCTCCCCAATGAGAGATTTAATAATCCATTGAAATGATTAGTAATATAGTTATAATGATTATGATGATAAATAAAAAAATATAATAAAAATAAAGGGAAAAGAAAAGAGTGGTGTGTTGAACACCCATACAAACAATAATAAGAATAAAAAATAGACTTTCGATTGAATGAGGAAGAAAAATAAGGGAAGGGGTTTTAACTTGATTTAAAATATTTTAAGAACATTAATATTAAACTATAGAAGTTTGATGAGAATAAGATATATTGAAGAAGAAACTTTCATTAAAACAGAATTACAAAAAACAAACACTTACACAATTACAAACGAAGAACAACACAAAAGTAAATGAAAGGAAGCAAGGAGAAATGGTTTCTCTAGTAAAAACATGAGTATGGAAGATCCTTACAAGCCTTTAGAAGATCCATCTTCATGCCAACCTATCCTCATTTTCTCTGAAATTCCAACCCTTTTGATAGGAGAGGAGGGAATATATTTATAGCCCCAGCGGTGAACTGTTTGCATTCCAAAACTACCCCTCCAATTAGATCGATGATTTGGACATACAGATAGCTGAATATAGAGATATCCCCTTCTTCAAAGTTGTAGATAATAATGGTTTCTGATTAATATCATAATTTGGAGGAATTTGGACTTATGGAACCAAAGTTATGGAGGTTTGATTAAATAAAGTTAAACTGTCCATTTCTATCCATTCTTTTTAAATGGCCTAATTGTGAATGGATTTTTGAATAGTAATATGTCTTTAAATCCAAATTATTTCTTCAAAAAAGTCAGCTGCCTATATCAATTTTTTCACAATCCAAAATCTTAGCTTGATTTGATGACTATATCAGGAGACATGTTATGAATATTGTACTAACTGTAATCCCCATATCGAATGGTGGGATGAGTTTAAATGAATTATTTGGGCACCTTTTCTTTGGGGTTGGGCCTTGAAATATTTATCCAAGACTCCTTACATTTTCCATCAAAAAATTTAGGAGAATAATAGAATTTGGAATTCTGGATTGAGCCCAGTAATTCAATCTTCATAGTTGGTCCAGTTTCATCACAAATTATTTGGGTCTTCTTGTGTGGTTTATATGACCCATAAAATAGCAGAATTGGCCCATAATCCCTTCTAATAAAATGTTTTATATTGAAATTGGAATCCTAAAAAACAAGGGAGTATATAATAAGTTCTGAATAAGTGGATATCATCAATTCCTCACAATCCCTTCAAATAGAATAATTGGAAATTTCATATAAAATATGAAAAGTGAGTATATAATAAGTTCTGAATAAGTGAATAACATCAATTCTTCATAAATCATATTTTTATAGAGAAATTTTGATGCAAGTCTTATGAAATAAATGGGGAGAATTAGTGCTTCCAATCATATTTTGAGAAAGAAATAATTTCTTGAATGATGATAAGTTACATTAATTCACAATCTAAGTCATACGATTCTATTTTTATATTAACAATATTCAATGTCATGAGGAAGATATGATACAATAAGAAGTATTTGGATGAAGGAAGTTGATGAATTCAAAGCTTTTTGGTCTCAGATCATCAGTATGATATGATCATAAATAGATTTGTTTGAAGTTTTGTAAGGTTGATTATAATGTGAGAAACCAAAGGTGTTGGTTATTAGTCATAATAATAAGCCATAAGAAACAAATATTTGGATAATAAATCTAGTGTATGTTAATAAAAAAATAAGTTTCTGAAGTGGAAGCTGGTGGTACCGGTCCATCAGACATGGTGTACCACCGATAATTGGAGTCATTCTGACAATGTTCATCAGTTTCTAAGATGGTTTTAAATTAATTAGAGGTATAAATATTTTTTGGAGTATTTGGGACAAAAAAATGAAAATAAAGTGGAGTTTTTTGCGATTCATGAAAAATTGTATATGAGACTAATTAATAATTTAGTTGACTATTTTCCATCAAGATGATTTTTTGATTGTTTTGGAAGTAGGAACGTTATTTTCCTTAACATATGGGTCAATAGAAACAATAAATATGACATAATGGAAACTTATCTATCCAAATAGGCTAACACTTATAAACATCATTAGATATTGGTTCATCATTCTGATGAAATAAATAAAAGAAGAAAACTCTCAAGAAACTAAAAAATTATTGTCAAGAGAAAACTTGAAAGAATTTGTTTGTAGTGATTTTGAGAAGCATTATCAAAAGGGGTCTAAAATTTGGTAGAATTGTTTAAATATATTCATGTTGTTTTCATAGTGGGAATTATATAGTTTTTATGATATCAAAAATAGGTCAAGGGAAATCGGAGTGACCAAATGCTTCCATCATAATGAGAAAATCAAAATGAAGAATCAGAACCGGACTGAAGATTGCAGATAAAGTATAAAGAAAGATGAAGTTTCGAGAAGATTTGAGATGGTTCAATAATAGTTGAGAAGCATTGAAGAGGTTAATATGAACTCAAAATTCAATTGGAATTTATGTTTCATGAAATTTGGATGAGTGGGAAAGATTTTCATAATCCCTCCCAAACCATTTTTGGGTTGCCTTTAAATAGAGGATGTACTTTTTATATTCAAATCATGAGTAATATTCATGAGAGAATATGGATCACTGAAGAATTTTAGTGAACATGAGTTTCCAAATCAAGCTTACTTGAGGAAGTTTTCTAGATAGAAGGAGAAAGGAGAATTTACAAGATTGTAATGAACATTTCCATATTTGGACTGAGTAATGGGACAGTCTTTTTTGTATTGAGTAAGAAGAAGATCAGAATTGTTTCAGTGGTATTCAGATAGAGTTATTTAATTAGTCTGAGTAAAGGGATTGAAGTATCGGACATGAAAATTGAACTAAGTAACATATAAAGGTTCTATTAATTTAATCTTCATTGATGTTTTTGAGACAATAGTTGTGATGGATACTCTCAATTATGTGAACAGTAAGAGGATTCTAGTATTCAATGGTAAGATCTATCATATCTATAAATATATAATGGTTCATTATACTATGCATATTGATTATGATGTTCTTGATGCTACAATAGATTTATTTACTCCTATTGATGATAAAGTTCCTTAAACATATGTTAACAAGAAGAGTCTTTAAAATTATGGAAGGGACAAGAATGCTATACAATTATCACTTTCTGAAAGTGATTTTTTAAAGAGTTAAAGGTGTTTCCACTTCGAGAGGTATATGAGATAAGATGAAAAACATTTAGGAAGGAAATAAAAATGTAAAGAAAGAAATGTTATAAATCTGAAGGATAAAGTATGAATCTCATGATGGGAGAATATGAATTTGTTGGTGAATTCTTTATCAGGGCCAATTCCATTTTCAGTACAGTTATATTTCTTGGAGAAACATTAGACGATTCTCAATTTGTTGAAAATAACTTGAGAATTATTCTAGATATGTTTGATGCTAAAGTTTCCGCATTAGAAGATAAATATCTAGAAACATAATCTATGTATGATTTTTATATCATTCTTATTAATTTTTTAATGAGAAGGGAAAAAGTTAAGTAGGGGTAAAATTGATTGAGAAATTTATTTAAAAGTAACTAAGAAGGAAAAATCTAATAAGATTCTTGTTGAAGAAGAAGATGGTGAATCGGATTCTAAAAATTAGGTATGTAAAAATCCTGATAAATTTTATATCCCTATTTTCTAAAAATAAAAAAAAAAGGCATAGGAAAATATAATGGATAACTTAACTTAAATGGTTTTGAATGAGGATATATTGGGTACTTTATAATGAATTTTACTTGAAGAAATAGATAATAGGATATCGAGGAATACGATAGAAGGTAGAGAAGATCATGGAAGAAATAGAGTGATAAGGATAAATATTTTTGAAATGGAAAGAATAGAAAATTCTATAAATGAAAAAAGATAAGTTTATTATCTAGAGACGATGATGATGAAGACAACGAACCTGAATCTGAAAAAAGTATTGAGAAGGTTGATAATAATTTTATTACACTATTTAACAATGAATAGTTTAGAAGAAATGGTTCTGAAGAAGAAACTCAATTAGAATTTCATCTAAAAGAATAATTGGAGGCTTGCTTAATAAATATTTTGAGGCTTCAGAAATAAATTTGGAATCCTAAAAGTGAAGACTATTAAAAAAGAATAAATTATATTTTCCTCAAATAAAGATTCTATAAGAGATTGATGATTTGAAGAAATATCCTAAGAATTAAAAAAATCATAATGAATATCTGGAAGTAATATTGAAGAAAAAAGAAGAAGAGTTGTAATTTTTCGAACAAAAACTTTCTAAAGATGAACAAAGGGTTACAAGTTTCAATAATTCTATCTCTTATGTTAGTAAAATATCTAGAAAGGGTTAACATGGTAAGGATAAAAAATTACTTTCAAAGTTTGAGAAGAAAGTTGAAATTCTTTGTAATAAGAGGAAAGCGTGGAAGAATATGTATATATCCAAGACCAACATAGTAAAAAAGTCAGAAGTTTCTAAAATTTATGAATCAAAAAACGTTTCTATTATATCTAGAACTTATAAGGATGAAAAGAAAACTGAGATGAAAAAGAAGATTTTATTTAATAACATAAATGTTGACGGTCAAAAAAACCTGATAAGAAATATTAGAAGGTTGCTAAGAAAGATGTTTAGAACTCTGATCAGTGTGGAAGTTTTAGAGGCAAATATTCTTTCTATGTATACTACTAGTATTGTGGTTGATCCAAGCATATAGATAATATGTGTTGCTTTAATCTACAACATGACTACTATTACAAAAACTACAGAAGGAAAAGTTTGAGGTGAAGTCAATCCCATCAAAGTAATAAGTCTGAGAAGGATGTTCAGATGAAACTTGAAAATGTTGGTTAAAAACAAAAAATAGATTCCAGCCTTTGGAAGCTATTTGTGAAAGATATGAACAATCTATATATCTTGCGAAAGGTAGTCTTATTTTGTTACCGACACTAAAAAAATATTTTCAAAAATTCTTATAATCCATAAGTCAAGAAAGATAACTAGAAAAAAAATATCTAGTTATAGAAACCACTTTTAAAGGTAAAAATGAGAACGAACATGGGTTTTTCATAGTGGGTGTTCTTCTCATATGATATGAGAATTAAATTTTTTTCAAAATTTGAAAGACTTCAAAGAAGGAACAATAACATTTCTCAATGAATAATCACTAAAAACTAAAGGTGTTGGATCATCCATCATTGGGAAATAAAAGTTGAAATCTAGGAAATATTTGTTTTTTGATGGGATGAAACACAACCTACTATGTGTTTCACAATTTTGTGATGAAGGAAAAATGTTTTTTTTAGAAAATATGGCCTTGTTTTAAAAATTAAGGAAGATTGAAATATAGTTACAAGAGGCCAAAATAAAAAAAGGAAATTTATTCTAGGTTGGTGAAATATAAAACTATTATTACTTAGTAATTGTAGAAGAAAATAAGTTGTGGCATAAAAGGTAGGGACACACGTGTAAAAGGAACATGGGAAAGTTATTGAAGAGATACAATGTCTATGGAATTATTAATATGTCAAGAAGAAGTATTGGTTTTTCAAAATTTGTTAGAAAGGAATGATTACTAATTGTAGGTATAACAAATCTTATAATTGTTAAAAATGACCAATTTAACTTATTCATTCAGATTTCTATGGTCCAATGATAAAAAAACAACTCATAGAGATAAGTACTTCATAACTTTCATTTATGATTTTACTCTGAGTAATTGTTTGATGCATGTGAAACACAAGTAAGATGATTTATAAATGATTTAAGGTTTTGGAAGGAAAGATGAGAAGGAATGTGAGTATTGAGGAAACAAGTTGAGAATAGACAATAGTGGTGAATACAAAAATGAATAATTTGAAATTTATCTTGAGAATCATGGAATTTAGCATGAGTTTAGTACACCATACACTCTTCAACAAAATGGTGATTCTGTGAGAAATAATAGAAGTATGGGTTAAATAGTAAGAACTATTTTACTTGAACATGTCATTTCTCATTACTTTTAGATGCATGCCATGAGAAAATTTGTTTATATTCAAAACTGATGTTTCTATAGACCTAGTTCATATATGACTCCGTATGAAATGTTTTATGGTAATACTCCACATTTGAAAAAATTCGGAATTTTTTGGAGTCCATGAATCATAATGAACATAGGTGGAAGCCCTGGAATGTTTGAATAGAGAGGAGATGATGGAATTTTTCTTGGCAACTCTTCAAATGGAAGAGGATATAGATGTTTCAACAAAGAGTCTAGAAGATTGGTTGACTCTATTAATGTGAAAGTTATGGAAGAATTTGAGGAAGATAAATAGACTCATGTAGATAAGGAAGATGAACAGTAAAAAATACCATCCGATAAGGATTTGGATAAGGGTTAAACAATTTTAATTCCTCTGAAGAAGATGAATTGAACTCAATAATTTTGTGTGATGAGGAAGAATCTCAAAAATCTCATCCAAGGCTAATGAAGAGAGTGGACACTCAAAACATTAGTGTTGATAAACATGAAAGGGTTCAAAAAAGAAGGAAAATTAAACATAGATATTTATATTCAAAATTTGAGCAAAAATATGTGGATGAAGCTTTTGATTACCTATAATGGGGTCTGACTATTAACAAAGAGCATGATCAGATTGAAAACAATGATACATGGGAACACATAACAAAACAAAATGAAAAAAAATTCGTTATTACAAAGTGGGTTTTCTAGAACAAGATGAATGAAAATTGAGAAGTGATAAGTAACAAAGAAATATTAGAGTGCAAAGGTTACTCACAAATTTAATGCATTGAATTTGATGCAAAATTTCCTCTCGTGTCATGGTTTGAAACAATCAAAATATTTCTTTCTATTACTACACAAAATGTTTCAAAAGGATTTTGATGGATGTGAAATAATAATTTTTGAATGGTGATATTGATGAGGATGTTTAAATTGAAAAACTGTATATATTTGTTTTTGGGAAAGATGAAATTTATGTGTGAAAGTTGAAGAAATATTTTTATGGGCTAAAACAATCTCTGAGGGAATGGTATTCCAAATTGGATAATTGTTTGGGGAATATGAGTTTTGTGAAAGGAATATTTGATAGTAATCATTTACATAAAATAAAGATAATAGTTTTCCCTCATTGTAATTATTTATATATAAGACATGATATTTTCTGGGAATATTGAAAGAACTTCTGAAGAATTTTCTAAGGAAATGAAAAAGTTTTTAGAAATTTACATGCTGGGTGAAATGAAATAATTTCTTAGGTTAAAAATCTCATAGAATAACAAATATATTTTTATTTCCAAGAAAAATATTCCAAAGAACTTAGTTAGAGTTTTGGAATAAAAAATTCAAAATCAATTTCCACCCCATTTTTAGTGGGAACCATGTTTTCAAAAGATATAGAAGGAAAGGAAGTTGACTCTAAAGAGTTTTGAAAGTTTATTGGAGATTTTTAGTATTTAACTACCTCAAGACTTGGAATTTTTTATGACGTCCCCTTATGTGAAATATTTTATAGTGATCTAAAAGAATCACATTTTTTCACTAGAAAAAAATTCTAAATTATATCAAAGGCACATAAAATTTTAGAATCTGGTATGATAGATCAGTAAATATTGACTTGTTTGGGTATTCTTTTGCTGGTTGGGTAGAAAATGTTGATGATAGAATATCCATATCTGGTAGAGTTTTCTTTTGAGGGAAAATTTATGTTAGAATGAATATAAAGAGACAAAATTTAGTAACTCTTAGCACAGATAAAGCTAAGTATGTTTCTACCACTCAAGATTGTACTCAAAATATGGGGATGAAAACACAATTGGAATATTTACTTGTTGATGTAAAGTAACGCTTTCTCTTGGGTTGTGATAATCAGATTTCCATCAACCTTAATAGAAATATGGTATAATATTCTCATTCAAACATATTTATATCATATATCATTTCATCAAAGAGCATGTGTATAAGAATGAATTGAAGTTGGAGTATATTGCTACATCGGAATAAGTTACTTTCATTTTTACAAAACCTTTACCAAAGGATCCTTTTCACAAACTAAGTTTGAACATGGGTGTCCAAAATCTTTCTCATCAATATTGAGGTATGTATTTTTTCCCCTCTCTCATCTATTGTTTGGTGATTATTTTCAAGGTGGAGAATAGTTTCATAAATATATCCATTGATATGTGCTAAAATATTTAAGGATGCATTTATGTAGGGGAGTTATAGGCAATTTGTGATCTCAGCATGTAAATGTGTTAAGTATTTAAACTTTTTTTAGAGGTCTTGTAAAAAAATTCAGTGAATAGGAAATATGAAGAACTAAAAAAAGTTGTGAATAAAATATGATGATGTTTTTATAAGTCACTAGTTTTTGAGAACATAGGTTTTCTATCAATAGTTATTGTTTCTTACAAAGAGTTAGTTCATGTTGGATTATACTTTTTGATAAGTAATCCATATCTTGAGGTTATGATGTTGATTTATTTATAAACATTGGTTGAAAAAAAAACGGTGGGGTTATTGAGACCATGTTGGCTAGAGAAGGTTCTCAGATAATCAATGAAGTTTCTATTAAAAGAATTTGATTTTTTTCAAATAAAATAAATCACCTCAATTTGTATTTTTTGGTGATTGGAGTGACCATCATATTTAGTAGATCAAAATGAAAATTCTTAAGAATTTATTTCATATTGAGAAGAATATTTATGAAAGAAAAGGGTAATCAGACTCACCATGGGGCTGAAATGAAAGAAAGATCATATTGGGAAGATGTATTAGAGACTGCTTGGATCTGATGTAAATTTGATGATGCTTTTTTGATCTTTCAGTTATCATGAATAATAAGTTTTCATAGAACTTTTGATGTAAGTATTATGAAATAATGAGGGATAACAAGTGATTTCAATCATATTCATGGAAATAATAAATTTCTAGAAGGATATAAAGTTACATTACATCCAAATGTAAGTCAAATTATGGTATGCCGATCATAAATATATTCAAATTCATGAATAATTCATGATACAAGAACAAGTTTTTTGAATAAGGAAGTTGTTTAAGATGATGATTTTTGGTCTCAATTCATCAGGGAAAGATCATTAGAAATAGATTTGTTTGAAGTTTGGCAAGCCTAATTATAATGTTAGAAACAAAAAGTGTTGGTTTTTATTCAGACCAATAAGCCATAAGAAAAAAAATATTCAAACAATGAAGCTAGTGTATCTTAATAAAAAAAGGAAAGATGATTTTAAAGTTGACGATGTTGGAACTAGTCTAGTAGATGTGGTGTACCATCAATAATCAGAGTCATGCTGACACCAACCATCAGATGGTTTGATGGTTGTAAAATAAATAGAGGTAAAATTGTTTTTTGGGAATTTTTGGGATACAAAAAAGGAAAATAAAGTGGAATTTGTTAGGTCTTATGAAAAATTATATATGAGATAAAATAACAATGTAGTCGACCATTTTTCACAAAGATTACTTTTTAATTGTTTATCATGTGGGACTTTATTTTCCTTAACATGTTGGTAAATAAAAAGAATAAATATGATATGATATAAACCAATCTATCTAACATAGGTTGACACTAATAAATATCATCGGACATAGGATCATCGCTCTCATGAAATGCAGAAAATAATAAAAGTTTCAAGTGGCTACAAAAGTGTTTTCTAGGGAGATCATAAAAGAATTTTTTGTATTGATTTTAAGAAGTTTTTTCATAGGGGATCTTAAATTTAGTAAAATGGTTTGAATATATTTAAATATTAATCATAATGGGAAGTATTAAGTTCTATTGAATTTTCAAATAGTTATAGAAAATCTTATTAACCAAATTATTCCATCATAATGAGAAAATTGGAATGAAGAATCGAAGCCGGACTGAAGATTGAAAATAATTTCTTAAGAAAGATGAAGTTTTGAGAAGATCCAAGCAGTTTTTAGAAGGGTTGATAAGCATTGAAGAAGTAAAGATACACCCAAAATTCAAGGATAATTTATGGTTCAGGAAATTTGGTTGTGTAGGAATGATTTTCAGAATCCTTCCCAAACCATTTTTGTGTCTCTTATAAATAGATGAAGTAATTGGTACTTTTCTAACATAGGTAATATTCAAGAGAGAATGTGGAGTGTTGAAAAATTCTATAGAGAATGTGTTTTTGGATTGTGATTACCTGAGGATGTTTTCTAGACATAGTAAGAAAAGAGAAGAGATGAGATCATAATTAGTGTTTCCTGATTGAGACAGAGTAATCAAACTACTTTTTCTGGATTGACAAAGAAAATGTTAAAAATGGTTTCATTGGTATTCAAATAGAGCTATATAATTAGACTAAGTGATCATATTGGAGAATCAGACTAAGAAATCAGACTGAGTAGAATTATGAATTTTTGGAATTTTTTTCCCTATTGTTGGGTAGGAAAGTGATTGATTGTTTTGAAGAACATATTTGTGAAAGTTGACCAGGAATACTAGTAACATGTTTCTTATGTTGTTACAAAAAATTGTATTATAAAATTTCATACTACTTAAATTACATGAACTCTTATATTGAATATAGCGATACAAGAGTGTAATATAATATACTAATCATTGTATTTCACACAAAAGGATTGTTTTATAGTTGATTATGGGGTATTGTATTATTTTCAAACCATACCAAGGATGTAGATACTCTTTTTTAGTAGTGAACCTTGTAAATTCTTGTGTTCCCATGGGTGTGTGATTTTTTTTTGTTTTCAGTGAAAGTTATAACTATTTAATAGGCGTAGAAGGTTGTTTCTGAAAGAATAATACCTAAAAGAAAAAGATATCACTAATTCACCCCTACCCCTCTTAGTGATACATGATCTGGATTGGGAACTTACATAATCAAAAGGATCAAATACCACCCTTAGGCCTCCTATTAGGTTTAATCCCCAAAACAATTCCCCCATAATCTCAAAGGTCCATATTCCTTATGAGAAAAACCTACAAAGGTCCACATCCTAGATGAATCAAACTTGTACCCCCTACTAGGTTTATTCCCTAATCTATTTGAGCTACATGGTATTTGATTCTTGTATTCACCAGATACAAAGGAATCCTCCCTAATTTCCAAACCAAATACTTTCAAACCACAACCATCCATATTAAGACACATTCCTAGTAAAAAAATTCCACAACTTATAAGGCCATATTACTTATGGGTCTTCCTTATTTCATCTTTATCAACCCAAAATTCTGATGTTGGTCCCCTCAATAAAAGACTATATTTCCTTCCAGATCATCTAGTGAAGCCATTTTGATGTAAGTACCCTACTATCCTTGTCCATGCACCTTATTTTTATATTTCCTTAATGGAAAACGTTAAACTACAAGGTTTGGACATCATAACATGACCTTAAAATGTATGATGTGTCCCATTCAGTGGCACAAATTTGATTCCTTTCACAAGAACACATAGGAAGAGCACCTCATGGGTCTGATCTTGACATCAAAATAACACTCGCCATCCTAGATGATGATTAATTTCAGTGCACCCCACTATTTGGCTTAAAACCAGTATCATGGAAATGTATGACATAAGAATATATAATCCATATAAAAAGGGTACCTTTGATAAATAACCTTGGTTACATAAATATGACTATATCTATGAAAAACCTCATATAAATATAGATTATTTTAAAGTCAATACATGATAACAATTGATTATTAATATAATGGTGACTCAATCTATATTTGGGATTTCATAAACGATTCACGTACATGTATTAAATCTATTAGAGAGTCCCAGAGTAGGGAATAATTCCCCCTAAAAGGATGAGATGATCCAGAACACCCAAATTATCAAACACAGTGACTCCCTAAGTGTAGTTGGAACCATTTCCCATTGACCACCGACCTTTGAATAGTAGGTTTGTGAACATCATTAATAAGGTAATTATTCGATGTTTCAAGATATGTGAATAAAACCCGTTGGAGAATAACCTATCATGATGATGGGAACAAAAAAAATAGTGAACCCGATGTGAATCATTAATAAAATTTATTGTATCACCCACATGATAGGACCCTTTCACATTCTCACAAAATTAAGTTGGTCTAAATATAGATCTAAAACAATCTATTATGCATGTGTTTGTTTATCAAGATGCTGATTTGATGAGGTTTTTTTATCATGTATAACCAGGTATTTTCAACAAGAACTCCCTCAAATCCAATGCAATATTTCCAGCTGACAAGAATATATGCATCGACTACTGCACAAGTTGGGTCCTTGTCTAACCTGAGGACACCATCTCCAACCCGACATCTTAAGGACTATGTTTCAAATGAAATGTTTCATAAGTACCACCTAAATGGTACCATATCAACCTCTAAGGACACTTTAAAAGACCCATTACACATGAATCCCCACCAAACATCCACTTAGTGATGGTTGCTGTCCATGAATTCAAGTCTCCCATCACCACCTTGAACCATTTCATGAGCATTTCCCAAGAATATAGTAACAAGTTTCCCCCTTACCTTGCAGAAGTAGACCATGATCCCATCAATGACCTTATCTTAGAAACAAAAACATTTCCAAAAATGGATCCTACCAACAACCACCACTACTAAATCCACGAAGTGCCAAGTCCTCAACATGATTGGGGTGTTTCTCTTCGGTCTCTGATATAGGTCACTGAGACCTGAGAATCTAAGAAAATCCATCAAGGGTAGAGATCAAACAATAAGAAATAGGATCACATTTCTACTCTTTTCGTAGAATCCTTCCCACAACATTCAACAATAACATATGATAAGGACCATATACATACTCACTCGCATCATGTCTTCCAATACATTTTGGCAGTAACTGTAGAAAGCTACTGGCACATCCTAGCAGTGAACAGGTGGAACAACCATGTCTTTTCCCCCACACCAAATAATTATCGGTATATCAAGAGGAGAAATGAAAGGCATGAGATGGGTCACATCACTTCTCTAACCACAAAATAGGAATAAATTCACATTCAATATGTGAATGTTACTTATCATTTTCTAGAAATTATTGAAAGGTATGATTCTATACCTCTTCACATTATAAAAACTTTCCAGGAGATAATAATTTTGGAAGCAGTGTTTAGGATTTGGGAATATGAGCCCACATTCATAGTTGGAGTGGACTATTATCATAATGAGATGGTAACTCAGGATTAGACATGTATTCCTGATTATGTACATGAGAGTCGCATGAAACATTTTGTGATAAAAGGATGATCGAATTGGGCAGAAATCCCCATTCTAAATAGGGTTCATCGGTCCACTCTAGTGGTAATTTTAGGGTAGGGATATATCCTTGTTGAAATAAGATAATCTTGTTGAAATTCTCTGACAGCAACATGAGAGTCCCTCAAACCCACTCCGTTACATATAAATATCTATCCACAATACGTGATTTCAGCTACCCTTGGGAGAACATCAAGAAAGAAATCTCTCTCTGGGGAGGTTCAAAATTCCGATGAAGGCTCACAAAATTGATTTTATCAAGGATAGTGTTATTTAGTCTATAAAACAACTATCTATGGTAGACCAAGATTCTACTAATCCTTTACCAAATTACTAAATTATTTTTTGCTGTTGTGAAAGTCCTCCTCATAATGTTACTACAAAATACTCTTGATTTCTTTCCTAGAATGTCTACCATTAAGGATCTCTTTGTGGTTACAAGGTTATATATCTTGAGAGATAATATATTGGTATAATCCATGGAATCCATTATCATGGATAAAAAATCCAACAACAATAATGTCCTCCCCTTTCTGTTATCTACCCTAAAGTCCCTCCCGAGGGAAATGTTTCATTTCAACATATAGGCACTCACCTTATCAAGTCAATTATAAGAAATTAATTATATTTTTAGGTGATTAGAAATATATGGCCATTCATGTCGGATGCTATTTCATTGAAAAGTTATATCCTTTCTCAAGTAGGGGAAAAGTTAAGGTAGTGTTCATCCTCTGATCCAAATCTAGATCTTTTTCATTCCAACAAGGTTAACAAGATTTATATTAAGAAAACTATTTACAACATAGAAGCTGGGAAACAAAACATTTGAGCTGATAAAGTGGAGGAATATCTAGGAGAACAATAAGTGAGTATATTACTTATGATAAGTAAGATAGATAATGATAATATACCTATCATGTTTTGGCCCTCAACCACTTCTCAGTTTAACATTCCAATGGTAATGTCAAAATAATGCATACAAGACATCCGTATGAACCTCTAGAAAACTCTTCATCACCTAAAAATGAATTTTACTCCCTTGAAGGTTATTTTTACCATGTGAGGGTAATAGAATAACTTCATCACAAAATTCACCCAGTTGGCCTTCCATCCACATGAAACCCAATGTCAGGAACATAAATAAAGGATCTCTAACTAGAATTCCTTAACAAATATAATTAATTAAGTCAGATGATCGTCAATTCCTTTCTCAATGTCCATATCATGGGGTGGCTTCAACATGGTTATTTGCATTTCACCTCACTCTTTGATTAGAAATCCAACATAAGTGATATCATGTAATGTTATTACTCAGAGTGAACTCTTGGACGTGAGCCGAACTCATGAATGTCGGTTTGGTTGACAAGAATTTTATCTAAAAAATTCTTAGAGATATCAGTCCTAATGAGAGAAACTTATTGAAAGACTACTACACCAAGCATCTGAGAACATTAAACAATATTCTAGCTTAAGTTAAGCTAATCATTATATACAATTGATGCCCAAAAAAGTTTGTGGTTTATGTGAAGACCATATATTATACCTAGATCATGCTCAAATGAGAATGGAAAAAGGTAAAGAGATATATTGTGGTAACAGAAGGTACTGTGATATAAGAGTAGCCCCAACCCATAGGGCTAGGGGATTTTTTAACCTGACCTATCACATAAAGGGTAAAAAATTCAGCCTGAGGAATAAAAAAAGTGGAACAGGAGTAACACAAAACCATAGGGTTGGGGAACATTTTACATCAACCTCCTATCTAATAGAAATCATACTTTTACCTATTAGGAGCAACACCACAAAATGAATCCTCCCAGTTCATCCCATTTTATGACATGTTTCCCTTACTAGATGTGCATATGAAGAAGTTGTGTGTAATTTCCCTAAAAGTCACCCACTTCTAAGAAACTACAATAGAATCCTAGAAGTTATGGAAGAGGCTCGGTAGTAATCAAAATCAAAATCAATTTATTAGGGGTATAAAGACCCCTAGAGATCATAGTTCCTTTAGTAGAAGTCTTGTGTCCAGTCACCCCGCCTATCATTATACTACCAATACGATACCTGCAATACATTATACATCAGTTAATGTTATTGACACTACTCTTGTAGATTCCACATAATATGACACCAGCACATTGGAGTGGGAAGAGGATATTTCCATTTAAAACATGGAACACACTGAGATAAATGAAGAAGGTATGCGTAACAAAAATTAAAATCTCACCAAAGACATGGGGGCTTTTATGAATATTCCATAATCACCCCCTTGATATGCTTATTATAATGAAAAGGTTAAGGGAATCACTAAGTCCCATAAAATATTAGAAAGAGTTGAATAACTAATTCAGGAAGAGAGGTTTTTAGAAAATGAGATGGAAATTTAGAAGATGAGTACATTAAATATTGAACTACGTAGAGGAAATATTTCTTATAGGTTGTTTTCTTTCAAGAGAATCCACATCTCACCATCTTGGATAATACCCCTTAATAAGAAATGATATTAATATTAATGAGAGTGGGGCTAGAGCACCCAATCAACCATGGGACAAGGAAAAATGATTATTTTGAATCAATTATAGTAGGATATCAAGAATTCCCTCTATTAGGGAAAAAACCAAAACAGAAATAGGAAAACCATCAAAGTTTAACCAATGTCAGGTGTTAAGAACAAGTATTGGTAGATCTGACACATCATTAAATATTTTTTCCACCCATGTTCAATCTCAAGTTTATCTAAACATCCCCCATGACTTATAAATATAATTGAGTCCTTTTATTCCTAATTAGAAGCTATAGAGGAATGATGCACACCATTATAGACAGAAAGGAAGCCTAGCCCTGAATAGGTGGATGAAACCCTCCCCACTTCAAACTTTGGGAGAACTATGTTTCTAAAATTTAATGGCTTGGGGGACCAACATCAGAATCTGACACATTTCTTGTCCAATTGTGATCCCATGATGGGAATCCCAATGAAATATGAAATAGTGAAACTTATGTGCTTCATATATGAATTATAAGGGATATCCATTATATAGTATAAAGGTTTTCAAAGTCATTCAATATTGGGATGAAAATATCAATATTGATAGTTTCAATTTCAATTTCAATTCATCTCAACGTTGTAGAAGACAATACTTCTCAACCAGTAAAACTAGAAACATTGAGAGAATGATAGTGTCTCGAATTTCATTAATAGTTGTAAGGGGAAAACTTACTCCCTAAACCTAAAGCTTCCCCAAGAAGATTTTTTGTCCCTATGTATATAGAATCTTCATGACAAGTTGAAAAATTGGATCATCCCCTTGAAATATAAAGGTGGGTTTTTGGATCTTTCCATAGTTTCTCAAATATTGGAAGATTTTATATTGATAACCAAGGAAAATCCTTGATTAATTCTATCATCTTAAGGGAATAGAATATGGAAATAGTAGGATATCATTGTCACTATTAAGTATTCCTCTATGACAGCTCTAAATCTAAATCCTGCACCATATCATATAGAAACCCCTCCTAAGTTTCATAAACCAACCCTCCTCATTACAATGAGAAAACGTGATAGATGTGAAATTAGTTGGAGTAATGGTGGAATAAATCTTATTAATTCAGAGAAGAGAAAGCCCCTAGATAAATTTTAGAGGCATTGGAGAACAATTTACTCAAATTTAAAAATCCTAAGTGGATCTATTAGGTTGGTCTTGATGATATACTGAACTATTTACCTTTAATCATACACTGGGGTACACTATTCAAGAATTATTTATTTTCAAAGACACCTTGAAAAAAATGGTGGACTCTAAGAAAGTGAATTTGGGGAAATGATCAGTGAAAGTGGAATTCATTTTTTCTGCTACCCCATAAGAAGAAGGTGAGTGGGAAGAAACTGGAAGAAATGCTATATAGAATTTCAATGATTGGATAACCAGAAAGACAATCAATTGAACCCATGTTATCCTCAAGGCATAGTTGAATCAACTAGCTATGTTCTCGATTTCTCCTTCTACAGCCTAACCAACCACGTCTATGCCACAGTATTCTAGGGATTTGTCCCCCTTAAAGAGAGGAAATTAGAGAATAAAAATTTTAGTTCTAGAAGAAAATCCTATATATATTCTAAAACCATACCTAGGTCTCTCATACCTTATTCCTCCATCCCAGAGGACACAATCACCTTTCCATCATACATTACGATAAGAGTTGACCATCCAGAAAAAATCCTCATCATATGAAGAATTAATAATCAGTTCCATAAATAATATTCACTTAATGGAACCCTTATATAATGATGAGTATAAAAATGAACCTTAGTTCTCTTCACCTGATTAGGGAACTGAAGAGATTCCATAGGAATCAAGGGTATAGGGGAAGACATAGTCACAAAGAACTCAATATTATAGCCATGTGCCATCTAAGACTATATATGCTGCTGAAACTCATGGAAGACCGCTCGAGTGGGCCAAGAAAAAACAATGTTTGACCATGTATTTTATGATTTTCACTAACCCAATTATCATGGAGGATTGACTTTAGGGGGTGAATTGTCTGATAAACTTCGTTTAATAGGCATGCCTATTTAGTCTAACCCACTGAGGATAAGAGCACCTTAAAACCCTATTTCAAAGGATGATATACCAATATAAAGTACATAAACTACTAAATCACACGTCAAAATGAATCCTAATTATAGAAAGTTCATAAATTTATCATATTAGTGTGAAATTTCAATATAATTGGCCCCGGATACATCCATGTTATTGATCTGGGATGGTCTAAGTTTATTGAGAGACCTCTAGGAAGAACTCGAAAAGGATTTTCTGAGACCTTTGGAATTTAAAGAAAAGGTTTCCATTGATTAATTATATCATTTATATATATATCTTAAAAATATCCACATTATTATATCTTTCAAATAGAAAGACAAATATTCCATTCTGCAAGGACACATCGTACCCCTGTATGTGTTTATAAGGATAAGTTACCCTGATATCTGATGGGACTTCATTGATAATGTCTTAGGATCCAACCTCATTGAAGTTAAAACACTTAATCGACTAGTCTATTGTGAGATACATAGACCCCTTCCACTCTTACACTTTAGGGTTATGAAAATAGTGATAAAAATACCTTGTAATAATCAAGATTAGAGTTCGTTTTGCGGACCTTGTATCCAAAGTAGACCATCCAGTTGTTCATAAAGATACAGATTTTATTGTTATTCTTGGATGACATTGGATGCATCAAAACACAACAATACCCTCATCATGCTCCCAATGTGTTAAGTACTGTATTGATGAAAAAAATTAGGACATTACATGGTGGTAAGGCCTCATTTTAATATTGAAAATTATGAAAACCCTTCTCTTTATCACATATTAATTCATGATTTATTACACAAGATTAAATATATTACAACCCAAATGATTGATAATTCTAGTGTATTTGAGAATTAGGTATATTAAATAACAAACTAAAATAGGTAATACATCATCTTTATTGAAAAATTTCTTAACATGCACATACTATTCCATCATACTTAAAACTATATGGGTTAACCTGGGGACAAAAATAAGAAAGGGGTGATCAATAAATCCCAGAAAGAGAATAAACATGGCTTAACATGAATAAATTAATACATGTTAGACAATAGAGATTTTTATGGGAAAAAATTAGTGATAATCATAAACATGAATAATGATGCATGATTTAACATGTTAATCATAAAGGAAATATGGGAAACATGGAAATAACTTAAACAATTTCATCATAAACCTAGGTGAAGGCTAAATTCTAGGAAATCATGATGTAAAAAGAATCATGGTGGATCAAG
This sequence comes from Viscum album, assembly GCA_963277665.1. Lineage (NCBI taxonomy): Eukaryota > Viridiplantae > Streptophyta > Magnoliopsida > Santalales > Viscaceae > Viscum > Viscum album. Next base: position 436,512,185 of record OY728119.1, read on the forward strand.
TTCACTCCCTGATCCCTTTCATGATGTCTCATGAGACTAAAAAATTACTCATTGCATAAAATTCAATAAAATTCTTAGTTTACACCTAACTTTTATTTCATTTTCACGCTTAAGTGTTCCAAATAGATCATAAAGTATGAAATAATTTATCATAACATTTTTACACAATAAAGGAGTCTGTAATACATAAATGTATGTTCCAAATCAAATAATTATAAGTTAATGAAGTTGAACACTATTTACAGGAAATGTGTATGGGTATTCACTGCAAAAAAAAATTTGGCATGGAAAATTATTGTGAAATTTAAATAGCATAATTTGGGAATATGAATGTTCATGAAAGGTATTGATGAGAGTGAAAGGGCATCAAATAATTTATTAATAAAACAGACCGTAATGGGGATATGTAGGAATATATACCATCCTTACAAATTGGAGATAAATGAAACAAGATAATAAAGAACTGGAATAAATAGGAGAAGAAGAGGATCTCTTACTAAATTTCAGCATGATAACATGTGTACATATTGGTTTAGGAGTGGAATTAATGAGAGTGAAAGTGGGATATAATAATTTAAAAATAAAATGGATAGTAAGATAGATATGGAAGAACAATTCTCAACATGAAAAAATTGATTTTAGGTGACAAAACATAAAAGATTTTCTTGAATTAAAAGGAGAGTAGGAGATCCCTTACCTTGAGAGGGTGATTACCAATTCTTCAGAGGAGATTATTTAGAGATTTAAGGAACCTTTGGTGTAATATAGATAGGGGAGGGAAAATTAATTCTGTGACTCTAGGTTTTTGAGGGAAGAGAAATGAGAGCTTGGGTGGTTTTATGTAGGAAATGAGTGGGAAATTCTTTGTCATTTCTCAAACATAGGTTTTGGAATCTCTATAATAAAATAAACAAAACCAAAAACATTACCATGACTTTTTTACATGGTTTCTACCAAAAAGGGATGGTTTTCACAATTTTATTAGGCCATGATCTGAACTTATTAAAATTATATCCATGCTAATGTGGAAGTGATTCATGTTTATAAGAAATGATTTTAAAACCTTAAAATATATTATTGATTTTAAAGGATTCATAAAGGATTTATAAAATTAATCAAATAAACCTAATATTAAATTTTTAAAGGGAACACATAAATTTGGTATTGGATACCCTTTATAGTATTTATTATTCCATTTTTTGGTCATCATGAGGTTATAATACACAACATATATTTATACAATATTAAATATTTACCCAAAAACTCGGTTGGCTCATAAAATTATGAAAAATTCACCATTATATAATTTCAAAATTATGATTCCAAAAATAATATTTATTTAGCCGAAATAATTTTCCAAATATTTCAATTTTGACTTATAAAATAAGAATCAACATTTATTAAGAAATATTAGGTTTTTGGACAATAATAGTTTTCAAACCCTTATAAAAATTAAATTTTTTCTTCACAAAACATATATGATAAGTTATATTTAATAAAAAAAATTAATAATAATATTTTATTAATATATTATCTATTTAAAAAATGCATTAATTAATAAATACCTTAATTTAATTTGAATGTTACCAAAAAAAATAGATTTTTTATTTTATATTATAAAAATAAAAAATCATTTATAAAGTAACAATAATAAAATAAAAATATATTCATTATTAAATAAATTATATAAATTCATATTATTAGGGTCTTCATACACATCCATTTAATACACTACAGAACTCCATAACATGTTGGTTCATGATGTTGATTAATTTATAGGGTGGTTCTGTGTACATTCTTCGGTGCATGTTCTCAATGATCTTGAACATATCTTATAAATGGTTTCTCTCATGCTTATGTTATTGGACCTTAACTTATTATTGGTCAAGGGAAAATCCTAGTGAAGATATCTCCATTAGAAGCTCATATAAATGGGCTTTTATGGTATAATTCTATTATTTGAGGCCATCACTTCTATTGTTTGTGTCAATTAGATTTGTTAAAACCCTATATGTATACTAATCATATTATCACTATACAATGGTTATATTATCAATGGTAATGTTGATTAATTATATTTCAAATATTATAGGACATAATGAAACCAATGAAGTGAACGTGTTTTCTATATCCATAATATATAATAAATCATTTGATTAAATCACAATGGGAATTTTATTTATAAAAATTTGCTTCACTTCAATCTTCCCCCCTTTAGAAAATTTTCCCTTGAGATTTTCATTTCACACACTTAAAAATATGTGGGTAATTTTGATTCATAGCTTCCTCTAATTCCCATTCCACTTCTTCAAATTTGGAGTTTCACCACAACACTTTGACCTGGAGCATTGTCTTATTCCATGTAACTTTGTCTCTACAATCTAAGATCTTCATCATATGCTCATCATAGGAAATTTAATTATCCAATGGTACCACCTTTGAATTGATTACATGTGAAGGGTCTCATGTATACTTCCTCAAGTGTGATATGTGGAACACATCATGTACTTGGGATATTTTAGGTGGAAGTACTAGTCTATAAGACTCCATCCGATGCGATGAAGGATCTTAGAGGAACCTATGTATCTTGGAATATGATTTCCCTTATTCCGAAATCTCATGACTTTCTTCCATGGAGATATATAAGGGAATACCTTGTCTCCATCCTCCAACTCTAGGTTTCATTGACGGTTGTTAGTATAGACCTTTTGTCAAATCCGAATATCCCTGATGTGATTATGAATGGTATAGGCCATTTCCACCATTTCCTAGACCATTTTGAGGCCTATAAGTTTGTGTTACCCAACTTCAACCAAGCATGTAGGTGTTCTGCATTTCTTCCCATAAAGGTGATAATAGAGATCAATTTGGATTCTTGAGTGTAGAATATTATTGTATGAGAACTCAACCAAAGGAAGATGTTGGTCATATCCTCCTTTTAAGTCAATTTACCGTGCTCTCAAAATTTTCTCAAGTGTCTAGATAGTCTGCTTAGATTGGACATTAGTTTAGGGGTGATAATCCATGCTTAAATTTAACTCGATATTTAGAGTGTGTTGGAGACTCTTATAGAACATAAAGTTAAATATTGGGTCTCGATCTGATAAAATCAATAATGGTGTCCCATTTAACCTCACAACTACTATAATTTATATCCTTGTGTGTTGATCGAGTGATAATTCTTCTCGAATTGAAATGAAGTGAGTAGTATTTTTAATAAGATCATCCACAACCCATATGGAATTATTTCCTCTTGATGTATTCAGAAGACCAATGAAAAATAGTATGGTGATGTTTTCCCATTTCCATTTAGGTATGGTTAATTCTTGCATAATCCCCTTCGATTTTTTCATTTCCACATTCACTCTCTAATGTAAAATACATCTTGATGTATATTCTATTATCTCCTTCTTCAAATTATACCTTCAATAGTTCTATTAGTGATCTCGATACATCTTTGTACTTACTAGATGAATAGAGAATGTCTAACTATGTGCGTCATCCAAAATATTATTCCTTCACACATGATTTGAAGGCACATATAGTTGTGAACAAAATCTTGCAACCCCTTATTCATTAATATCGAAATATAACGATTTCCATTTTCTTAGAGCTTCCACTTTTTTCTAAATTCACACATCATATCTTTGGGTAACCTTTATCTTCTCCTGAAGGGATGATTGAGAAATCATTTATTAAAGTATTTATGATGTTATTCCCATTATTATCCCATATCTATTCTTTTCAAATCTAAGAAGATAATATCCATCTCAATTCTCATCAATAAAAAGATTACTGCTCCTTTCAACTTAGAGTGTCTGAATCATTATTTTCTTTCTCAGGATAGTAGTGGATTGAGAAATCATAGTCATGGATAAGCTTTATCCATCTTAATTGGCACATATTCATATTATTCTGTTTTAATATATACTTGAATATTTTGTGATATATATATATTTATATATATCATACTTCTACCCAAAGAGATAATGTCACAAAATTTTTAATTCAAAACCACTACAACTAACTCCATATCATTAATTGGGTAGTTATATTCATGATATTTATATTTCCATGAATCATAGGCTATCACTTTGTTATTTTTCATTAACACATACCCAATTCCTTTTTTGAGGCAACACTGAATACCATAAAAAGTTCTACACTCATGGGTAGTGTGAGAACCAGTGTAGTGATAAAACTCCTTTTAAAATCCTTGAATCTAACTTCACATTCATCATTCCATATAATATTTACTCCTTTATGAGTTATCTTGGTTATAGGGCTGGAAATTGTTAGAAATTTCTCAAAAATTGACGATAATACCCAGTTAACCCAAGGAAATTATGGATTTATGTCATAGAATTTGACATCATCCATCCTTTAATTTCTTATATCTTTGAAGGTTCCCCATATATCCCATTACTTTTGATAATATTCCCCAATAATTGGACATCCTTCAACTAGAACACACATTTTCTCTACTTTTCTTACAAATTATCCTTTCACAAGGAATTTAGAAGAGTGGCCAGATGTTCCTCATGGTCCTCTATTATTTTTGAGTATATTCAAATATCATCTTTAAATATCACCAAAAATTTGTATTGGTAACCTCTAAAGAATCTATTCTTCATGTTCACTAGAACAACCCCGACCCTGGTAGCCCAGATTTGATGGTTATTTTATTATAATGGAATATATACAAGAGATCACATCCCCAAGGATGGATCAATTTATTAGTATTGAAGAACTAAATACATATATGGTTCCATTATTACATTGGTAATTAAACATATAATGTAATAAAGGAAAATAAATTTCTACCTTGACACTTATTCAAATATTCCATCTTCATAACTTGGGGAAGAAATGAAAATAAAAGGGTGAGATCAAATGCTCAGTAAGTGTTAAATATATTAGATTAATGATTTTATTATAAGTGAAGAATAATTAATAAGTCATAATAAAAATGGTAGGGAAAATAACTGAAAAACACATTCCATTTAGTCAATAAAATGAGAATGAAAATGAATCTGTATATTTTGTCATAGTGAAAATCTCATGGATAATAATGAATAAAATATCAATGAAGGAAATTATTAATTATTGGAGATCATGTATCTGGAACATGAACCTATACCATCAAGACCTATCACAAGATGGTTTATGTTTTTGGGTAGAATCTCGTTTGATTCTTCTTGGAAACAAACGTGAAGGGTTTTTCACCAACTTTTTTCTATCATTAGACTTGTTGATGAATAAAGGGGATATATAAGGATGATTACTGCCAATAACATAAATTATAAATCCTTATTAATACATATATTTAATTCATTAACAATATAACTTATTAAAATTTCCATATTGAGTTGAGTATACAAATTTATCAATATTTTCCCAGTTAAAATAACATTCTAAGCAGACATTGTAAGTAAAAATGGTACATGACTAAGAAAATAATAAAATGAAAGATACAAGAAATATTTATATTTAATGAAATATAATTTAAAATGTATAATTATCTTAAATGGTTAGTAGATACACCACATAAAAATTATTAGGTACACAATTCCAAGTAAGTCTCATTGAAATGGAAATTGAGATGAAGTCATTTACCTTATGTCCGAAAGTGTTCTACATTTGTAAATAATGTCATTGAAAATCAATTTATATTCATTAATTACATAATAAAGAACCTATTAAATATATATTTGATTTATTATAATTTTATTAAGTTAATTTATGGCCATTCTTATGAGTTATAATGTTTAATTTTGTTGTTTTATGAGTGTTCATTTTAGGGTTTTATAGTCAGTTCCCTTGTGTATAATTATGAGAGTTCTTGTCAAATAGAAGAAAAACACCAAAATTGAAAATTAGTTCTATTAAAATACTTATATTATTCTAAATGGTCCTCAAATATCATTTTTCTATATGGTATGATGATTATTCATTAGATAAATCATTAATGAAAAATGATTAGTTTATTTTGGCAGTTTTTATGACCATCACAAAGTAATTTCATTTTATTTAATATTATGTTTATAGAATGGTTAAAAACATTAAATAAGTTTTTAAAAAACAAATTTTAATATTTATTAACAATAAAAATTGTTTTATTACTAGACTTCAAGGCATTAAGGAAAACTAAAAACTCATCATCCACAAAGGTGGCGAACCAACACCTCAGAGATGACGTTTTCCTTTTTAGAATAAAATGAGAGTATAAGATATTTGGTGATAAATATTCCATTAAAATAATAAAAATACATTATATATTTTATACTATAGTTACCATTACACTTTTTATTGGGTAGTTGAGGATAGTATAAGAAAACAAACAAAACTAATAGATAAAGAAGGAGGATTTTACCTCTGAAATTTCGTCTCCTTGGGAACCTCTTTAAGACACTTGGATTTGGTATTTTGGTAAGACCAGGTGGTATTGTATGTGAGTAATAAGCTTAGTAATGAAATTTTTAATAATTTAGAAAATATTCATGGCTTAGAAGGTGTGATGAGAATGGGTTGCGATGTGTGATATTTATAGTGGGAGGAGAGGGGTGTTTTTGATTATTTTATTCATTTGTTTATTATTTTGGATCAAGACAATCAATAGTGTTTATAATTGTGCATAAGTATAGTAAATAGTTCATTTTAGTTAGAAATATTTTTTCTTACATCATCTATGTCCAAAAAATTAATGTATTTGTCTTAAAGAGGTAAATACCGTAAATTACCGTATTTCACTATTCAACAGAAATTCAATTATTTCAAAAAAATCCCAAAAGTTCAACCTAATTTTTTTGATGTTTTGATTTAAAAAATGTACTCTTATTTATAAAAATAATTTTTAAAATATGTTAAGTTTAAATTTTTTTTAAAATCATCATTAATTCAAAAAATATTGATTCTAATATTATAACTAATTTTAAAATACTTTGAAAAATTAATTATGGTATCATTAAATTATCTTATAATTATAATACAACCAAATATTAATTAAAGAATATATTTTATAAAAATAAATTTTATTATAAATCATTATATTAATTATAAAATTTTGAATAAACATTTATGTTTCACAAAAATACCACCACATAATTTATCATTTCTAAAACATTTCTTTCCTTATTCCATGATATAAATATATCGTATGTTCATTTATGAGATACCTAAATTTTATATATACTTTCATAGTTGATGTTATTATTCAAATGACAACATTACTATTCCTAATGGTTATATTTCTTTTTCAATGTTCATGTTAATATATAATAGTATATCACAGTTAGTTTACATTTGGTGTTGTGTAAACATAAGATATTAAATAAATTTATTTTATTTAAGAAGATATGTACCATAAAATATCTGGGAGTTATATTCTTCCATACTTCAAATATTTGTCCTTGAAATTTTTAATGAATATTTCTATCTAAACCAATGAGGGTGGTTATTTTTTATAACATCCTCAGGTTCCCACGTGTCTTGTTCAATTAAAATATTGTCTTATAGCATAAACAAATTATGATTTTGTAAGGTGATCAAGAATAACCAATATCGAATCATTATTTCCAGAGGACTTTGGTAATCTAGTGAATAATTACAAAGTAATGTAATCCCAATTTCATATAAAAATAGGTCGATGTTTAATGAATCCTCTAGAATGATGTATCTTCATCTTCACTTGTTGAAAAACAAGATAACATGATCCATAATCGTCAATTTCCCAATTATTTTAGCTCACTAAAATGTTTCTTCAAATTTCTATACATCTTCGTATTTCCATGGTGTATATAGTAATTTGAGCTATGAAAATCATCTAATAGTTCCATTTTTATCTCAAGTATTGATGAAACACATAACCTCTATTGAAATTTCATAATTATATCCTCATACATGAAGTCTTCCAATCATCCTTCCTTAATTAATTGAATAGTCTTTTGAAAAGTATCATCATAAGATTGAGAGTTTCTTTATCATTTCCAATAAATATGGTTTCATAATCAATTTAAAAATATATGATATTTCTACATCCTTAACAATTACCATATCCTTCTTTAGTAAATCCATGAACATATGACCTTTGTCAATCCTCATTTAGGTTAAAAGTCTTTGATATTTCATGCTTAATGAACATGCCACATTATTTGATTTTCCTATGTGGTAGTGTATTGAGAAATCATTGTCTTTGAGTAACTCAAGCCATCGCCATTTCCTCATGTTGATATCTTTCAATGCATATATGTATTTCATACTTTTTTTATTAATATATATCTCACACGAATCACCATAGAAAAAGTGTCTCCATATCTTCAAAGAAAATATAACCACAGTAAACTCAAAATCTTGAGTTGGATAATTTTTTTCTGTGAATCATAAACTGCCTAGATGCATATGAAATAAATTTATCATTTTTTATAATGTAAAAAACCATTCCTTTCTTCAATGAATCACTGTATATCACAAATCCATTTTTTCATCATGGTAGAGTAAAAAAAAGAGCAATGGCTAATCATCTCTTCAACTATTCAAAAAATTATGCACATTCTTTTTTCCATACAAACTCTCACATTATACGTTTGAGATTCGTTAATGGGTTAGCCAATCTGGAAATGTTTTGAATGAAATGTTGATTATAACCTACTAAAAGAAAAAAAAATATGTACCTAATTAATGGTTTTTGGTGTAATCCATTCTTGTAATGCCTTTATCTTCATAGGATCAACTAAGATTTCGTGCATAGAGACAGTGTGTCCTAGAAAATAAATTTCATAAAGTAAGAATTCACACTTTATAAATTTATCATATAACTCTTTCCTTATGAGAGTCTCAAGAATGATCCTAAATTAATTCTCAAGGTAATAATATATTTTAGGATACACTATAATATTATCAATGAATACTACAAAAACATACTCAATATATTTTTTAAATACTCTATTCATTAGATCAATGAAAACATAAGGTTTATTAGTCAATCCAAATGGAATTACTATAAAATTATAAAGTCCAAACCTCTTCTGAAAAAATGTCTTCAAAATATATTACTTCTTTAATCATAATTGATAATACACAAAACAATGGGAAATCTTCAAAAAATATTTCCCAATTTTAATTTGATCAAATAAATCATCAATGCGAGGAAGAGAATACTTGTTCTTTATTATGATAGCATTGATTTATCTATATTGAACGCACAACCTCATGGATCCATCTTTCTTCTTAACAAAGAGAACATGGTCTCCCCGTGGAGAAACACTAGGGAGAATAAATCCCTTACTACTCAAATCCTCTAGTTGTTTATTTTTCTCCACTAATTCCACATTGACTAGTCTATAATGAGTATTTGATATTGGTCTTGAAGTAGGGATTAAATCAATGCTAAACTCAACTTCATGCTCTGGGGGGGGGGGGTCCAGGTAATTCATCAGTAAAGACATAAATTTCTTCCTATACAATTGTCATATCCTCCATTTAATATTAAATTCCTCATACATAGATGTTATTTTCTCTTCATCCCCAAGAATTCCATTCAGTAGAGTTAATGATGGTTGGTCTAGAAAAGAATCAAATGATGATGTTTATTCTCTAATGATAAGGAATTATATATATTAATCACAAATCATATTTTCCTTCTTGTAATAAATTTTCACATCATATTTTTAAATCCAGTGTATACTAAGGATTATATCAAATCAAACCATAGGTATGATGATAAGGTTAGTAAATAAAACATGTTTTTATTCTATAATGGGGACTTTCCGATGCATCTTTGTTGCAATGATACCTACCTTATTATTTTTGAATCAAAACACTCTTATTAAATCAAAAGGGAAATGTCAAATTTTCTTAGGAAACTAAGTATATATAAAAGTGTAAAATGATATGGAATAAAATAAAGAATTGGATAAATTTTAATATAGTATTAATGTACCTGCCACCATATCATTGGGTACTTCTACTTCAACTATGGTGATCTCATAATCTTGACCATATCTTCTTTCCCTCTTCTATGGTATATTTCCTTGATGCTTAGGAAATTGTTTTGAATAATTACCCATTTCAATAAAATTGAGGCTTTAATACCATTGATGTAATTATTCTCCATCAATTCATTATCTCGATTCCCTTTTTCTCTTCACTTATAACAAACTCCCAAGTCTTTCAATCATTTTCCAGGATGATTCCTTCCACAATTTTCGCATTATGGGAATTTACTGGTTCCCCTATTCTTCTTTGATATTTTAAATTTTCCATGGTTACTAGAATACATATTATTCTATTAATTTAGGTTCAACATATAGTATCTAGAAAGTTACTTCCATGTTATGATGCGACATAATACTATTTCACAATATGATGAAACTTTTTGAGAAGCTAGTTCACTTTTGATACTTAGATTAAGAACATAAAAGAAATTATCAATCATTTTTATTGAATCACATATGAAATCTTTATCACACCCTACTAGCCTTTTGAAGGTAGCCCCATACTTTGAAACACTCTCTTCTTCCTTTTAATTTAAGGTAAGGAATTTTATAATCATTTTAGTTTATTTCGTATGATGGAAATATTTATTGAATAAGGTTTATTTAAAAGTTCTAAATTCTGTGTCTTCTATTTCATATTCCTCTTTAGTATTCAAGATAAATTACCACCATCATAAAACATCACCCTAGAGTAAATATATCACTAGCACTACCTTTTCCCTTTCATCACATCCCAATTCCATAAATATCTTTGTAAGGGACTTGATTCATTTCCCAGCTACAACTAGTGTAACGACCCGAAATTTTTTAAATAAATTTTGTTCCCTAATTTTATGTGTTATTGTTATACTCAACAAAAATGTTTTATTTGATAAACATGATTATAATTAAAATGAGATCAGTGGGTTTTGACTATTATATAACCATCGGTCAACATGACCGCTGTGAACAAAATGTTTTGATTATTGTCTCTAAATATAAGTAATCTTGGTTAATTATTATAGAAAGAAGATTCGATGGCCTCACCTAGTAGTCTTGGACCGATCGAAGCCCATCTAACAGAGCTTGGGAAAGAGGTAGCACCACTCGGCTTTGCTCTGGATCAAATCCAAGCCGAACTTCATCATGTGAAGCTGGAACGAAATCGCCTTCGTGAGAAGTTCAAACTGATAGAAATTACTACTCGGGCAATGTTGACTGAGCCGCCCCAAGATTCTATCACCCTAGCACACCTTACTCTTAGGTCCTATGCTGGTATTATAAGGGGTTATGTAACGAGACCGTAACTACCTTGTGTAATCCTTGTTTTAAATAAAAATTGGGATTTCTTCTTATGATGAAGTTTATGAATTTTGAAATGACCGGATAAATATAGTATGCATATTTTTGATGAATTTTAGAAAAAGGATATTTTAAATATGTTTATGTAAACCCTAAATAATTAAAAATGTGTAATGATTTTCAAAAAATGGTCTTCTACAATTATGTTCAGTACTAAATTTAGAGTCTAATAAGATCAACTTGATTTTTGATGAATAGTAAATTATGAATAGTGATTTTATGATTAGAATTAGTAATATGACCAAATGGATTAGTAATCTCACTTAAAGAAAGTTTTAAAATAATCTAGGCACCTTGATTAAGTAATGTGATTCAATAAAATAGTTAAATAACGGTTTCATTAATTATTATTCAAGTATTAGTTTTTTCGGGTGAATAGTGTTTTTTAATTAAAAATTTAATTAAAAATAATTAGAAAATTATTTTTATAAAAATGACTTTATTTTTGAACTCAGAGCATCGATATTATGTTATGGTAATTTTTGGGGTTTTTTCTGAAAAAAATGAATTTTCGATGAATAGTGTTTTTATTTAAAAATTAAATTAAAAATATTTAGAAAATTATTTTTATAAAATGGATTTCATTTTTGAAATCAGAGCATTGATATTTGGTTAATGTGAAATTTTGGGATTTTTCTGAGAAAGTTGAATTTTCAGTGAATAGTAAAAATACAGTTTTAGGGTTTCGGTATGTTTAATGACATCATAACGGTGTCATGATGATGTCATGAGATCTTTTGAGGGTTGGCCGGCCAAGGGTGATGAATTATTGTTTTGGGGGCCCCATGTGGCCTAACTCCATGATAAATGACAAGGGAGAGCACATGGGTTTGAGAAAAGCCCATGTGTGGTGTCCCTTGGCCATTAATGCCTTGTCCCCTCACTTTCCCTATAAATACCAAGCACTCCTCTCATCCATTCGACTCCCCACTCATTCCCAACGAATTTCTGGTCTCATTACCTCCCAAGGAGTCCTCCCAAGGTGCCCCCAAGCCCTCATGGTCCCAACCTTTGAGGTTTAAGAGTTACATTTTAAGGTAAGGGATCCGACCCCTCTCTTTCTTTTCAAGTAATCTCTTTTATGTCATTTCTTTTATACTCCATGTTCTTATGTTGGAGGATGTTCTTTTATATTCATACTACTGCCTATTTCATGTTCATATGATGGGAGACCCCCCCTTGCTCTCATCAATTCGTTTTAAGAATGTTTAAGTGGCGCCGTTAGGCTGCCGAATTTTTAAGGGATTCTTTCACCTTCCTCGTTTTCAAGTTCTATTTTCATTCAAGTCTTTCATGTTCCTTTTTATTATGTTGGGGTATGATCTCTAAATTATCATACTGATCTTTTATGATCATATGATGAGAGACCCCATTTGATCGCTTCAATTCAGTATTTTGAAGTTTTAAGTGGCGTCGTTAGGCTGCCGAATTTTTAAGTAGTTCTTCACCCTTCTCGTTTTGAAGTTCTACTTTCATGTCAATTATTTCAAGTTCCTTTTTGTTATATTGGGGTATTATCTCTATATATATCATACTGGACTCTTATGTTCATATGATGAGAGACCCCATTTGATCTCTTCAATTCAGTATTTTGTTGTTTTAAGTGGCGCCGTTAGGCTGCCGAATTTTTAAGTGGTTCTTCACCCTTCTCGTTTTGAAGTTCTACTTTCATGTCAATTCTTTCAAGTTCCTTTTTGTTATGTTGGGGAATTATCTCTATATCTATCATACTGATCTCTTATGATCATATGATGAGGGAACCTATTTGATCTTGTCAAATCATTTTCTTTTGAAGTTAAGTGACGCCGTAAGGCTGCCGAATTTTCATAAGAGAAATCTAATTTTTTTTCCTTCCATGTTTTTCATTTCAAATGGTATGTCCCTAAAATTTCATTACCATGTACATATGTCCTTCTTATTCTTTCACCCTACTGTTTTATGGATCATTTATGAAAGGGTGACCCATGTCCCCTCTCATTTCAATGTTTTCTAAAACCCCGAAACTTAGCCGTTATGCTGCAGAATTTTCCCCTCAAAATGCCTCTCTCTTTTCTCAAAAATTATTTTATGTTATAAAGTGAATACTCAAAGCTCTTATTTCTACAAGGGTATTCACATATATATCAAAATGTTCCATTTTAAATTCTGGGATTTACATACATGAGACCCGCTTTCCCTTTCCGTGGGTTTAAAGTGACGTAAAGATCATATCTTTAAAGCAGTTTTTAAAACGTTATGATTATGAAATGAAACCCATTTATTTTATGCTATGTGGGTTATTTATGAAATGTTTGATGATGATATATGTGGCTCACATGATAATAAAGGCAAATTTAAGGGTGCTCCCTGATAGCGCTCCAATGCATTGGGTAATGATGTAACCACTAGAGATTACAATTTTAACGATGCCTTGGTGAAAAACCTTGGTAATTTTTTAACGACACCTTGGGGATGGACCTTGGTGAAACGAAACGATTGTCAATATTAAATGTTGCAGCCACATCTTCAAGTTATGAAAAAGTTTTATTTTTATTATGATATGCCTCATGATTTCATTTTCATGCATTAAAGTTCTTTTCATGACTTTATTGATGTATCTCAAGTTCATATGTAAAATGTTTCACTTGTTTCCCTTGCTGGGCCTTCTGCTCACCCTTCCTTTTGATGTATGTCCCCAGGTTATGAGATGCAGTAATGAGCCTGGGGTGAACATGAGGAGAATCCTTTCAAGTGTTTAAGAAGAATGTATTTTTTGTTTCATGTTTTATGTTCCTTGTTTCCAAGACACTAAACCTTAAAGATCCTCAGTTCCGTGTAATGGAATGAAAAGTTATGTTATAAAAAGACGGGATGCTATAGTTGGTATCAAAGGATGGTTTAGTTATTTGTGGAAATTAGGATATGAAAACTCTAGGAGGAACCCTATAGAAAAGTTTAATATAGGTAATCTTCCTGGTATTTTGGTGAGTATTGAGTAAGGGGTTGCCAAGCAAATACATCCCTGTCTGGATACGAGCAGGTAGAGGTGGCTCTGGCACAGATGTACATAGGGGTAAAACCCGAAAACACCGCTTTGAGCTAGACTCAAACGGGAACTGGTACACGACAACGGGCCTTGCTGCACTCTTGGTTACGACACTCCCGGGGGATATGCTTTGGTAAATTCATAAGCTTGGTATGAACCATTGTTAAAGGAACAAAGATAAAATAAAATAAAGGTTCACATAAGAATATATGATCATTCATAACCTAGATGGTAACCTAGGAGATCACAAGTTAGGGTATACCTTTCATATACAAGTTATCCTTATATGCTTTCAGTTCCTTTTCATGATTATTAGCTAAGTACTTAAGCCCCTAATTATGCTTTCTCTTCTTAGTTAATGGTGGGAAATGGCAGAACATGTTCCGACAACCAATGTGATAGGAAATGCGACGATTTTCGTATTAATATGACAGGGATGATTAGGGGATTAAAATATGATTATTATTTTGGAAGACGTTCATTATTTTGGGAACCATATTTGATCGAGGTAAATAGATTACTACGGTATTTTCATTGAGGAGTAAGGTTGACTTATATTTTGAATAATCGATGAATTTAAGGTGAACTTATAGTAATTTAGGTTACTTATGGGAATGAATAACCTATCTTGGGTAAAATATGTTTAGGTTAGCTACTTTTTTTTATAAGATGTTAGGAGTGGTTGATGTTGTCTGGAGATGAACAATGAAGTTGTTTTGGAAGACTATGTTATCAAATCCTTATTGTATTTGGGTTTCAATCTTAGTTTGGTTTGTTTTGAGGAATTTTAAGGACCGTTATTTATGGAATGGTCTATGATGAACTTTGGGTAGTACCATGGAACTTTGATGATTTAAAAGTAGTTTCCATTCCTATGGGATTCTTTCTTTTTGAAGAGTTGTTTTACCTTAACCTTTATGTTTTTGGGATAATGTTTAAAGATAGAAGAAATAGATAGTCAATCTTTTGTAGATTATGTGATTCTATAGAAGATGATTCTTGTGCTTTTATGAGACCAAGTGTTTTTGAATTCTCATCATTTGGAGAAAAGATTAGTGTTGGTAGGGACTTGTTAAAGGATGAAACTCTACTTTAAGGTAGGTATATTTTCTTATGTTTTTGTTCTATGTAGTAAATGAAATCCTCAAAATTATGAAAAGAAACGTAAAACAAAAATGTTGTTGGTTTACGTTTCCTACTAGGTAATCAAAGACCGTTTACACACATCATAAGTTTGGGATTTTCTCATGGTTAAATTTCTCCTAATCATGTTCTCTATCACTCTCCCTCAGAACTTGACCCTTTGTTTTTTCCTCCATGTCCATGTTTTCCTACATGGAACCCTAGTGTGGGTTAACTCGGGTGACCATTGTACTTCCCTCTCTTTATTTTAAAGTAATAGATTTACTGACTCCTTTTCCGATGTGGGACTTTCAATGAAATTTCAAAACCCAATTTTAAAATTGCGAGGACGCAATTTCTTAAGGGGGGAAGATTGTAACGACCCGAAATTTTTTAAATAAATTTTGTTCCCTAATTTTATGTGTTATTGTTATACTCAACAAAAATGTTTTATTTGATAAACATGATTATAATTAAAATGAGATCAGTGGGTTTTGACTATTATATAACCATCGGTCAACATGACCGCTGTGAACAAAATGTTTTGATTATTGTCTCTAAATATAAGTAATCTTGGTTAATTATTATAGAAAGAAGATTCGATGGCCTCACCTAGTAGTCTTGGACCGATCGAAGCCCATCTAACAGAGCTTGGGAAAGAGGTAGCACCACTGGGCTTTGCTCTGGATCAAATCCAAGCCGAACTTCATCATGTGAAGCTGGAACGAAATCGCCTTCGTGAGAAGTTCAAACTGATAGAAATTACTACTCGGGCAATGTTGACTGAGCCGCCCCAAGATTCTATCACCCTAGCACACCTTACTCTTAGGTCCTATGCTGGTATTATAAGGGGTTATGTAACGAGACCGTAACTACCTTGTGTAATCCTTGTTTTAAATAAAAATTGGGATTTCTTCTTATGATGAAGTTTATGAATTTTGAAATGACCGGATAAATATAGTATGCATATTTTTGATGAATTTTAGAAAAAGGATATTTTAAATATGTTTATGTAAACCCTAAATAATTAAAAATGTGTAATGATTTTCAAAAAATGGTCTTCTACAATTATGTTCAGTACTAAATTTAGAGTCTAATAAGATCAACTTGATTTTTGATGAATAGTAAATTATGAATAGTGATTTTATGATTAGGATTAGTAATATGACCAAATGGATTAGTAATCTCACTTAAAGAAAGTTTTAAAATAATCTAGGCACCTTGATTAAGTAATGTGATTCAATAAAATAGTTAAATAACGGTTTCATTAATTATTATTCAAGTATTAGTTTTTTCGGGTGAATAGTGTTTTTTAATTAAAAATAATTAGAAAATTATTTTTATAAAAATGACTTTATTTTTGAACTCAGAGCATCGATATTATGTTATGGTAATTTTTGGGGTTTTTTCTGAAAAAAATGAATTTTCGATGAATAGTGTTTTTATTTAAAAATTAAATTAAAAATATTTAGAAAATTATTTTTATAAAATGGATTTCATTTTTGAAATCAGAGCATTGATATTTGGTTAATGTGAAATTTTGGGATTTTTCTGAGAAAGTTGAATTTTCAGTGAATAGTAAAAATACAGTTTTAGGGTTTCGGTATGTTTAATGACATCATAACGGTGTCATGATGATGTCATGAGATCTTTTGAGGGTTGGCCGGCCAAGGGTGATGAATTATTGTTTTGGGGGCCCCATGTGGCCTAACTCCATGATAAATGACAAGGGAGAGCACATGGGTTTGAGAAAAGCCCATGTGTGGTGTCCCTTGGCCATTAATGCCTTGTCCCCTCACTTTCCCTATAAATACCAAGCCCTCCTCTCATACATTCGACTCCCCACTCATTCCCAACGAATTTCTGGTCTCATTACCTCCCAAGGAGTCCTCCCAAGGTGCCCCCAAGCCCTCATGGTCCCAACCTTTGAGGTTTAAGAGTTACATTTTAAGGTAAGGGATCCGACCCCTCTCTTTCTTTTCAAGTAATCTCTTTTATGTCATTTCTTTTATACTCCATGTTCTTATGTTGGAGGATGTTCTTTTATATTCATACTACTGCCTATTTCATGTTCATATGATGGGAGACCCCCCCTTGCTCTCATCAATTCGTTTTAAGAATGTTTAAGTGGCGCCGTTAGGCTGCCGAATTTTTAAGGGATTCTTTCACCTTCCTCGTTTTCAAGTTCTATTTTCATTCAAGTCTTTCATGTTCCTTTTTATTATGTTGGGGTATGATCTCTAAATTATCATACTGATCTTTTATGATCATATGATGAGAGACCCCATTTGATCGCTTCAATTCAGTATTTTGAAGTTTTAAGTGGCGTCATTAGGCTGCCGAATTTTTAAGTAGTTCTTCACCCTTCTCGTTTTGAAGTTCTACTTTCATGTCAATTATTTCAAGTTCCTTTTTGTTATATTGGGGTATTATCTCTATATATATCATACTGGACTCTTATGTTCATATGATGAGAGACCCCATTTGATCTCTTCAATTCAGTATTTTGTTGTTTTAAGTGGCGCCGTTAGGCTGCCGAATTTTTAAGTGGTTCTTCACCCTTCTCGTTTTGAAGTTCTACTTTCATGTCAATTCTTTCAAGTTCCTTTTTGTTATGTTGGGGAATTATCTCTATATCTATCATACTGATCTCTTATGATCATATGATGAGGGAACCTATTTGATCTTGTCAAATCATTTTCTTTTGAAGTTAAGTGACGCCGTAAGGCTGCCGAATTTTCATAAGAGAAATCTAATTTTTTTTCCTTCCATGTTTTTCATTTCAAATGGTATGTCCCTAAAATTTCATTACCATGTCCATATTTCCTTCTTATTCTTTCACCCTATTGTTTTATGGATCATTTATGAAAGGGTGACCCATGTCCCCTCTCATTTCAATGTTTTCTAAAACCCCGAAACTTAGCCGTTATGCTGCAGAATTTTCCCCTCAAAATGCCTCTCTCTTTTCTCAAAAATTATTTTATGTTATAAAGTGAATACTCAAAGCTCTTATTTCTACAAGGTTATTCACATATATATCAAAATTTTCCATTTTAAATTCTGGGATTTACATACATGAGACCCGCTTTCCCTTTCCGTGGGTTTAAAGTGACGTAAAGATCATATCTTTAAAGCAGTTTTTAAAACGTTATGATTATGAAATGAAACCCATTTATTTTATGCTATGTGGGTTATTTGTGAAATGTTTGATGATGATATATGTGGCTCACATGATAATAAAGGCAAATTTAAGGGTGCGCCCTGATAGCGCTCCAATGCATTGGGTAATGATGTAACCACTAGAGATTACAATTTTAACGATGCCTTGGTGAAAAACCTTGGTAATTTTTTAACGACACCTTGGGGATGGACCTTGGTGAAACCAAACGATTGTCAATATTAAATGTTGCAGCCACATCTTCAAGTTATGAAAAAGTTTTATTTTTATTATGATATGCCTCATGATTTCATTTTCATGCATTAAAGTTCTTTTCATGACTTTATTGATGTATCTCAAGTTCATATGTAAAATGTTTCACTTGTTTCCCTTGCTGGGCCTTCTGCTCACCCTTCCTTTTGATGTATGTCCCCAGGTTATGAGATGCAGTAATGAGCCTGGGGTGAACATGAGGAGAATCCTTTCAAGTGTTTAAGAAGAATGTTTTTTTTGTTTCATGTTTTATGTTCCTTGTTTCCAAGACACTAAACCTTAAAGATCCTCAGTTCCGTGTAATGGAATGAAAAGTTATGTTATAAAAAGACGGGATGCTATAACTAGATTAGTAGTCCCACTAAAATATGGGGGATTCAATCACATAAAATAATCCAAAATAGGTTTAGTATTTCTATTCATCATAAAATAATTAATATTTAATAATATGGTCATGATATAATTATCTCCAACACTAATTGTGTTGACTTTCTCAGTGGGTCAATCACTACAATATCTGTGGTTATTGATTCACTCTAGTCCATTAGGTGCCATCACTAAATAATGGCACACACCAAGTTATCTCATAATCATCATGCTTATTGAGCCAAAAAATTCCCTATAAGTAGTTATTATAATTATGATTTTTATTTATCATTTGTTTTCCATGGTTTCTACTAAAATTTCTCAGATTCCAACTGTAACAACCCTAACCCAATAGCACAGAGCTGATAGTTATTTTATTACAATGGAATAGATACAGAAGATCACATCACCAAGGATCGATCAGTTTACTATTCTTGAATAAATAGATACATACATAGTTCTCTTAATACATTGGTAATTAAATATAAGAAATAATAAAGGAAAATAAACTGATTCACTAACGTTGTGTAAAAGATTTCATCTTCATAAACTGGGGAAGGAAAAAAATAAAAGGGTGAGCTCAAATTCTTAGTAAGGGTTACATATTGTAGAAACATGAATCAATAATAATTTAAGCCACCCAGTAAGGAATAATCAAAATATAAAGAAAAATAATTTTAAAAAACATTCAATTTAATCATAAAATGAAAATTAAAATGTATCCATAGATTTTTTTTTAGAGTGTAAATCACATGGATAGTAATGACATTAATATTAATTAAGGAAATACTTAATTAGTGGATGTAATGTATCTAGCACATGAGCCAATAAAACCAAGACCATTCATAAGAAAATTTAATTATGTGGGTAGAAACCCATATGATTATTCTTAAAAAAATGTGAAGGGTTTGTCGACAACCTTTTTGTCTCCTGAGACATATCGATGCCTTGAGGAGATATATAATGTAAGTCCCCACTAATCACTAAAATTCTAAATCATTATTCATACATATATTTAATTCATGGAAAATATGTACTATCAAAATATCTATATTGAGTAGAAGATAACAATTTTTCAATATTTCCATAGTTAAAACAACATTCAAAGTAAACACTATATGTAAAAAAGGTATACGGATAAGATAATAATCATATCCATGATACAAAAAATACAAATATTTAATGAAATTTAATGTCAAATGTAAAATTATCTCAAAGGTTTAGTAGATGTATAACATAAATATTACTTGGTGTACAATACCGAGCAAGTCTTAATGAAATGGAAGTTGAGATGAAGTCCCTTTCCTTATGTCTCAAAGTGTTTTAAAATTATACTTAATGACCTGGATAAAAAATTGTATTCATTAATTACTTAATACATAAACTCTTCAAAATTTTATTATAATTTTATTATGTTCATTTATTGAAATTATTATGAGTTATAATTTTTAATTTCATTTTTCTGGGAGCATTCGTCTCATGGTTTTATGATCGCTACCCTTGAGTATTTTTTTTAAAAAAGGTTGAGGTGTAGTGAAATCTTCATTGAAACAAAAAAATATCTATTGGAGGAATAAAGAATAAAAAAACAATAGGAAACACAACATGTAATATTAACCTGCTCTAGAGAAGCTACTCATGTTGTGGTAGGGAAGGAACCCACCTTTGTCACCCGAGTGTCATCCCCTCCTTCTATACTTTTCATGCTTCCATTCACCACCTTTATCATCTGAAGGTATGTTTGAAACATTTGGAGTAGTCACAAAGGATGTTGACTCAACTTCATGGATATTTGTTGTAAGTAACTCAAATGAGTTTAAAATGTTGAAATTACTTATTACCTTCTCAAGAGTATCTGTGTTCTTTAGTGTGGGCTTCATTCCATCCTTCTGTGAGTAGTTTTCAGTCCTCTAAAACTCTTGTATTTCAGTACATTGTGCACCCTATTATTTGGATCTGATACTTAGGGAAAGTATGTTGACCATTTCTAAATTGGGAGTTGTATTATGAATTTGAACATGATGCATCATTTCGGTTTCAACAGATAATCCAGTAGGGATAATGTGAAACATTGAACGATTCTACATAAGAAAATCACCCTCATTCAAGGGTAGGGATTCTGATGATACTTTACTAGCCTGAACATCAGTGTGCACACCCAAAACCTGTAGTGGAGAGGGTTCCAAAAAAGCCTCATTCTTTCCTTAAGCTATACTTTTATGATAGTTTATATCTTTTCCATTGGTCTTAATATTCTCTAAAGTCACGACATCTAGAACTATCTTAACTTTACTCTATTTTAGAGCATTCATCTCATGCCTAACCCTATCATTAGTATCTTCTTGTGCTAAGAGTTCCCTTTCTTCTTGACTATCTTTCAAGTCAGATTCATTTTATTCACCATACTTTCCTTTGACCAGTGAATCCTTAAAAGATATGCCTCCTTCATTTTGGTTACTTCCAAAAGCAATATCAGCCCGGCGGACCCTGATTGTTCCATTAACTTGTGGAGTGTAATATTACCTTGGTAGAGGATCTTCAACATCAATCCTATGGTCATTTCCAACTGGTTCAACAACTTTGATCTGTCGAGAATGTTGGGACCACTTTGTGTATGAAGATTTTATTTGTTGTCAACAGTTGTCAATACTCGTCAAAATGAAGAAGGAGATAAAGAAGGACTAAAAACTTAGTGGAGATTGGATGAAGTGAGGTTGCCTGGAGAATTGTTATGGAATCATAGTATTGGATTTCATACTTGAGAAATTCTCTAAGAAGATTAATTCAGATGATTGTTGAACTGATCCTAAGTTCAAAGAACTTGTGTCAAAGGTGACACATTGTTTACAACAATGAAGAATAGAGAAGTATCATCCATTTGAGGATGATTGGAGAATAATTGTGAAGTATCATCTATCTGAGGATGGTTGAAGAAGAATGCGGATTTGAAGAAGACAATATAATGCTTTGTCACGACCCGTCCTCGGGGCCCGTGCCGTGACTACCCCAAGACCGCCTTCCATAGGCCAGGGGCTGGAGACTAGCACCAAGGCGTAAATCCCAACAAAAAGGGAAGGCGTTGCCTTTGGAAAGTAAACAAGCACCACAGAGTAAGCAAGCGGAAAAGTAAACACTAAGTAAAAACTGTACAAGCTGTGCTGAAAGTAAAAGGGGCCGGAAATACAAGCCCAACTGTAAAGTACAACTGAAAGGAAAAACAGAAACTGAAAAGGGAAAACTGCAGTGTCGAGCCGTCCTCTGGAAGTCCCACCTGAAGGGTGGGTACAGATAGCCTCCACTGCTCCTCGGGTCCACCTGACCGCTCCGAGTATGTCCCGCCCAGTGGTCCACCTCCAGGTACTGTCCTGCTCCGCACGCCTCCACCCCAGTCAGCGATGCCCGTCGTCTGCAACCAACACAACGTAGTGCGGGCAAAGCCCGTGCAGTGGTGAGTATAAGCTACTCAGTAGGGACCCCGAGACCCCCGAAGGTCTCCCGAAATCCACAAAGGATAATCCACAAAGGAAAAGTACAATCACAAAGTAACATCTGACACGGCTTAGGTATATGACCATACATATACCTAAGTCTGCAATTCCCCGTTCGGCTCCAACGTCCGAGCCCAATCACAACCCAATCCACACATGAAAGCAAAACGTATACCCACACAGGATAGCACAACACACTCCACAAGAGAGAGTAAACAGTAAATCCACACAGGATAGCTCAACACAATCCACAAAGGAGAGTAACACAAGATTCAGCTCACACAGGTATACTTCTTCGAATGACGATAAAGATGATCACTGAATCATCTAAATCGTCGAACCCACGAAGGATCGATAGGTACTAACCCTCAGTGACCCACACAGGATCGGACCCACACAGGATCGGGCCCACACAGGACCGGGCCCACGCAGGACCTGTAGGCACTGGCTCACACAGAACCGCTGAGCGCTGACCCACGCAGGATCAGACCCACACAGGATCGGTAGCACTGATCCACGGAGGATCGCTGAGTGCAGTAGTTGTCGCAGTCCACTGAGGATCTCTGCACAGTCGTCGCCGCAGTCCACGGAGGATCTCTGCACGGTCGTCGTCGGAGTCCACGGAGGATCTCTGCACGGTCGTCGTCGGAGTACACGGAGGATCTCTGCACGGTCGTCGTCAGAGTCCACGGAGGATCTCTGCACGGTCGTCGCAGGAGTCCACGGAGGATCTCTGCACAGTCGTCGCCGCAGTCCACTGAGGATCTCTGCATGGTCGCCGCTGTCGAAGTAGCAGTCGCAGCCAGCCTAGGGTTCCCGCACACAGCAAGCTCGTTCGGAAGGGTCCGCTCCATGAGCCGAGAGGCTGATACATCAACTGACACAAAGTCCGAAGTTGATGTATCCAAAAGTTCCGTATCGACAACAGGAACTCAACGTCGCAGACGGCGCGTCAATCGGACGCCCGGTCTGAGAGTTATTGGCATTTTCGTCCGAGGGGCCCGGTTGGTTTTTAAGGCAAAACCAACCCGAACGCACTCCACCTACGTCCAAACCTCAGGAGGAGTATGCCAAAAGAACCGTCTCACTTAGAGGAATTCAACAAAGATGACGGCACGTCAATCGGACGTCCGTAGCTCAAGATATGAGCGTTTCCGCTCTGAGGGCCCGGTTGGTCTCGTGTACGAACCAACCCAGCTAAACTCAAAGTATTCCGAAACCTTGAGTGCGATATACCGAAACGACCGTCTCGATCCAAGGATCGCGTTTCCGCTGACGGCGAGTCGTTTGGAGGCCCGTAGCTCAAGATACGGCCATTTGAACGAAAACGTCCGAAGAAGGGGGGTACGGGCCCGGCCCGACCCGGCCCGACCCCCCCCCCCCCCGGGTCGGCCCGAACCGGGTCGACCCGACCCGGTTGGCCCGGTTCGGCCCGGCCGGGGCGCGGCCCGGCCGGTCGGACCGGCCTGGCTCGGCTCGGCCGGGCGGCCGAGTGCCAGGCGCCGCGGGCGTTGACCCGCGGGCCTGAGGAAACCGCGGCCCGCGTGGGCCGCGCCGGGGAACCGCGGACGCGGCAGAGCCGCGTCCCGCGCGGGCGAACTGGACCCGCGCAGCCGCGGGTCCGTTGGCCGCCGCCTCCGCGGCTTCAGCCGCGGCGGGCTCGTCCGGCGGCGCGCCGGGGCGCCGCCGGCGAGGTCCGCAGGCCACCGGGATCGCTCCGGTGGTCCGATTCTCTTCCCGTCTGCGCCATTGCTCCTCCCAGGATCCCTTCTTTACTGCAGAATCGTCAAACATCCGTTGTGGCACGTTCCGTCGTCGCCCGCCAAATCCTCACAAAACGAAGAACGGCGGAGGGTCGTCGGGCCGTGTTCGTTTGTCCTGCACCCTCTGCGTTAGAGATAAACAACCGGGAGAATTTTATTCCACACGGGAAAATAACAATTTTAATAAGATTAAAATTGTTCAAAATTCGGTTCTTTAATTTCTTTAAGAAACATTTACGGGAATAAATTAAAAAGGGGTAATTCCCATAATAAATCCCTACCTCGTCGATCGTCGCGCGCGGGCGTTCTTCGCGGAAAAGCTCGTCGCGGAAGAGAGGGATCGTCGCGTCGTCGTGGGGAGGCGTCGCGTCGTCGTGGAATCCGGCGTTGAGTCGGCGAGCTCAACGAACCAAGAACAACAGATTTAAATTATTAATATTTAAATCTGTGTTTCGTTTAAAACCAAAAGAAAAGAACTTGAGAGGAAATCTGAAATCACTCATCTCAAACGGTCGGTGATTGGAGATCGGAGCGTGGAAGAACGTCCCGGACGGAAGCGTCGTCGATTTCCGGGTTCGGCGTTCTTCGCGTTCTTTGCATTCTTCGCATTCTTCGCGAGGGAGAAGAAGATACGAGGGTCCTCTCAAATCTTCTCAAAGCGCAAATAACCAGGGGTTGTTGTGTTGGCCTTATTTTATTATTACGCCAACGAATTTGAAAACTGGTTAAGAAACGATCCATTAATTCGTTGAATTAATTCAACGAAAGAAACAGCCCATTTAATTCACGAAATAAACCGCTCAATTAAATGGTCTGTTAAGATTTTAAGAAACGCGTCAGTTGACTTTCATTAAGACGGGTTTTCGCGGGTGCGTTTCTTAGCGGAAAGAAACGGTGGAGCTCGTGCGGGCCTCACCTCACAAATATCCTACCAAGGGGGGTAGGATATTTCTGGATAGAATCCTATCCGCTTCAACTCAGTTCAAGCCGCCTTTAAGTGGCTTCCAAGTGGCTTAAGTAAAATAAAATAAAGTTGTCGCAAAATTATTTTATTTCTTAACTTTAGGCCCGAAAATTAAAAACCACACCCGAGCAAACGCAACTCCGGAAGAGGCGTTTCTAAGCGAATACCGGCGCTGCGATTTCATCGATGCCCTCAGAATTCGATTCCGGGCACCGGTTCAAAAGTTAGAAAAACCCGCTCGTCCATTCACTGAATGTACCCGAGCCAAACTTCGGAAAATGATTCCGGGCACACCGGGCCTCGGAATCAGGTGCCGTCAGAAACTGCGCTCTTGTAAAATTCCAAAGAAAATTAAGAAAAAAAAAATTCCTTGAAATTTACGGGTCTTTACATTACTCCCACCTCAGGACTTTACGTCCCCTTAAAGATACATCATAAACTAGGGAAACAAATGTGGGTACTGAGCACGCATCTGAGCCTCCCGCTCCCAAGTGCTCTCCTGGAGGTTCCCGTGCTTCCATCTGATGCGCACAAGAGGGATCGATCGCCCACGTAGGACCCGCTCTTGTCGATCCTCTATCTCCACTGGGACATCCGTAAAAGTCGCCCCATCATCCACGTCTAACTCCCTATAGTCAATGATGTGCGTCGGGTCGTGCACGTATCTCCTCAGCTGGGATACGTGGAAGACGTCGTGCACCCGGTGCAACTGAGGTGGCAGAGCCAGGCGATAAGCCACCTCGCCAATCCTGCTGAGGACCTGGAAAGGCCCAATGAAGCGTGGAGACAACTTTCCGCCTCGGCCAAATCTCCGCAAACCACATCGAGGTGAGACACGCAATAAGACGTGGTCGCCATCCTCGAACCCTAGTGGCCTCCGCCTCCTGTCAGCATATGACTTCTGCCGGCTCTGTGCTGTCCTCATCCGCTCCTGGATGACCTGGACCTTCTCTGTCATGGCTCGAACCATCTCTGGTCCCACAAGTGCTGACTCTTCAGGGTCTGTCCAGCACAAAGGAGATCTGCAAGGCCTGCCGTACAACACCTCGTAGGGTGTCATCCCGATGGTGGAGTGATAGCTGTTGTTGTACGCGAACTCCACCAAGGGTAGGTGGTCCTCCCAGCTGCGACCAAAGTCGAGGACACATGCGCGGAGCATGTCCTCGAGAGTCTGAATGGTCCTCTCCGTCTGACCATCCGTCTGAGGGTGAAAGGCGGTGCTCAGACGTAGCCGCGTCCCGAACGCCTCCTGCAACCCCTTCCAAAGCCGGGAAGTAAAACGAGCGTCCCGATCGGAGACGATAGTCGATGGCACACCGTGAAGTCGTACAATCTCCTGAACGTAGAGACGCCCCAAGCTCTCCACTGAGCCCTGCTCTCGGATGGGTAAGAAGTGTGCCGACTTGGTGAGTCGGTCAACAATCACCCAAATGGAATCGTGACCTCTGGAAGTGCGTGGAAGTCCAGTCACGAAGTCCATAGATATCCCGTCCCACTTCCACTCCGGGACCTCCAAGGGCTGTACCAAGCCTGCTGGTACCTGATGCTCTGCCTTCACCTGCTGGCAGGTGAGGCACCGTGAAACGAACTCTGCCACAACCTTCTTCATGCCCGGCCACCAGTGTTGTCGCCTGAGATCCTGGTACATTTTCGCCACTCCAGGATGTACCGCCAAAGGAGAAGTGTGAAACTCTCTCAGCACCTCCTCTCATAAAGCGACTGGTACCAAGGTACGACCTCTGAAAAGGACATCGTGCTCTGCTCCAAGGGAGAAACCATCAGGTGCCTGTCCCGAGGATATCTGTGCACGCCGTGTCTCACAGTCAGCGTCCACATGCTGTGCCTCTCTGACCCGCTGAAGAAGTGGAGGAGAGACTATGAGAGACTGAAGGAAGGTTGCTTCGTCTATATCCACAAAGGATATCTGCAAAGCGGCTAGCTGCTCTGTCTCCTCCTCAAGTAGCTGGATGCCCGTCCTCCTGCTGAGGGCATCAGCCACCACGTTCCCCTTCCCAGAAGTATAGACTATCTCAAAGTCATAGTCCTGGAGGAACTCGAGCCATCGCCGCTGTCTCAGGTTCAGGTCCTTCTGAGAGAAGATGTACCTGAGACTCTGGTGGTCAGAAAAGACTGTGAAGCGCTCGCCCATCAGATAGTGCCTCCATGTCTTCAGGGCGAAGACCACTGCTGCCAACTCCAAGTCATGGGTAGCGTAGTTCTACTCATGCGGCCTCAACTGACGTGATCCGTAGGCAATCACGGCCCGCTCCTGCATCAGGAAACACCCGAGTCCGGTCCCTGATGTGTCGCAGTAGACTACGTATCCAACTCCCTCCTCAGGCAACCTCAAGATAGGTGCGCTGGTCAACCTCTGCCTCAGCTCCTGGAAGCTCTGCTGACATTTGTCTGACCACACGAAGGGTTTCCCTTTCTTCGTCAACGCTGAGAGTGGGGCCGCAACTCTAGAGAAGTCCGACACAAATCTCTGATAGTATCCAGCTAGGACCAAGAAACTCCGCACCTCTGTCACGCTCCTGGGTGGCTCCCAAGCTAGCACTGCCTCGATCATCGCGGGATCCACTGCAACTCCCAGCTCAGAAATGACGTGCCCCAAGAAGTGGACCTCACGTAACCAGAACTGACACTTCGAGAGCTTGCCATAAAGCTGGTGCTCTCAGAGTGTGTCTAGCACAACACGCAGGTGGTAGGCGTGCTCCTCCTCCGTCGTCAAGTACACCAAAATGTCGTCGATGAAGACTACGACAAATCGATCGAGGTATGGCTGGAAGATCCTGTTCATGAGGCTCATGAACACTTCTGGAGCGTTGGTCACGCCGAAAGGCATAACCAAGAACTCAAAGTGGCCATATCGACACCTGAAGGCCGTCTTCTGCACATCCTCATCTCGAACTCTGAGCTGATGATAACCTGACCTGAGGTCTATCTTCGAGAACCACCGTGCTCCCTTGAGCTGGTCGAAGTGGTCATCAATCCTGGGTAGTGGATACTTGTTCCTCACTGTCACCTGGTTCAGGCGATGATAATCGACACACAGTCGCAAGCTCCCATCTGCCTTCTTGGCGAACAAAATCGGTGAATCCCAGGGTGAAACACTGGGTCGGATGAACCCCTGGCCCTGTAAGTCCTCCAACTGTACCCGCAGCTCTCGAAGCTCAGTGGGGGACATTCGATATTCTGGAGTGGATATCGGGGTTGTCCTGGGGTACAGGTCAATATAAAAGTCTACCTCTCTGTGAGGAGGTAGTCCTGGAACGTCGTCGGGAAAGACGTCCGCGTACTGATCCACCACTGCAGGAAAACTGGGACTCCGCACGTCAACTGCTCCCAGGATGAGGCTAGCCAACTGATGAGTGATGGGCTGACCTCTCCTATGTGTGAGTCCATCCTGTGCTGCTAAGGCTCCCTTCTCGCCGGTGAAGGTGAACCTGCTCCCGTCGGTGCGCACACATCGCACCTTGCGCCTAATGCAGTCAATCTGAGCATGGACCGTAGATAACCAATCCATGCCCAAGATGACATCATAAGGCCTCGACGCTGCTACAAGAAGATCCCAGCCGAAGCTCTCGCCTCCTAGAGTAAGCTCACACTGCCGGCACCAGTGCGTAATCGTCGAGTCTGCTCCCGTAGGAGTCTCTAGCCGTAAGGATCGAGCCAACAGCTCCGTCGGAATCTCCGAGCTCCGAACAAGGGTAGTGGCTATGAATGAGTGACTCGCTCCTGTGTCTATCAGAACTACAGCAAGGGTGGAATAGACATAGATCGTACCTCGAATCATCTCTGGCGCGCCGTGGTCGTAGGCCTCCGCTGCCTGGAGCTGAGCCTGTCTCTGCCCGCCAGCTCCCTGTGGTCGGGGCGGGCCTCCTGGCGGTGGTGGTGGCAGAGACTCAAAGCGTCGCCCACCACCTGCTGCTCGGCCAGCTCCTCTGCCTCGTCCGCCTCCTCCCTGCGGACCGCCATGGTCGACCCTCTGCCTCTGCCTGGGTGGTCCCTCCACTGTTTGCTTCCCCTCGGTACGACGGGTCGGGCAGTCACGAGCAATGTGGCCCTGCCCGCCACACTCGTAGCACTGTCTACCTCTCGAAAGGCTGGCTCCGCACTGTGTGCCCCGCACCACTGAGCCAGTGTCCCGGGGTCGTCTGCCGGAAGGCCTGGTCTGCCTGGAACCCTGAGTCATCCGTCGGCTACCTGCTGCCGAAGACTCCGCTATCTGCCGCCCTGCGGTAGGTCTCGCTATGGACTCAGCCAGGAAGCTCTCGATCAGGAGGGCTCGCTCCAGTACTCCTGCCTGGGTCGGGATGCTGACGGAGATCAGCGATGCCCTGATCTCGTGTCTCAATCCCTGCTCGAAGGTCCGGGCCCGGAAGAAGGGGTCCCGTACCATGTCTGTCGAGTAGCGAGATAGGTCGGTGAACCTCGCCGCGTACTGAGCGACCGTCAAGCTGCCCTGCCGCAGCTGAAGAAGCTCCTGAATGCGCACCGCACGGAGGTTGGCCGGGACGAACTCTGAGCGGAAGAGGCTCTCGAAGTCCGTCCAGATGAGGGTGGCCTCATCGTGTACCTGGAGCATCAGGCTCCACCATCGCCCTGCTGCTGCGTGCAGTAGGCTCGCCGCGAGGATCACCATGAGGTCTGCTGGTGTCCTCACTAGCCTGAAAACTCGGACGACCGCCTCCAGCCAGTCCTCGGCTGCCTGGGGGTCCGACTCCCCACGAAACCTGGGTGGTCGCTGGCGCTGGAACTCATACAGAGCTCCGAGGCATCGTGCGTCATCAGCTGCCAGTGCTGGAAGCATCGGGGGCTCGGCGGGTAAAGGTACCGCCGGTGCCTCTGCTGTCAACGGGCCCTGTACCGAGGCCTCGTTGCTCGGCGGGCTGTCGTCGCGCTCTACTCTAGGAACCCTAGCTGGCTTCTGTCGTCGTGCCATCCTGAAAAGGAAACAAGTATGCCACGGTCAAAACAGTATACCTGGTGATCTGACACAAGTAATCACAGAGAAAACTTGAAACACACATGCAATCAATGTTTTCGTGCATTAAGTCGGAAATCAGAAGTCAGGGTCCTGGTGTATGGATACGTCGGCCGCCGCACCAACACTGGACTCCCTGGACTGATAACCACACTCAATACACTAAACACTATTGCTTCACATAGAAGAAAGATCAGAGTCTGCGGTAGAACCGACCACCTCTGATACCAATTTGTCACTACCCGTCCTCGGGGCCCGTGTCGTGACTACCCCAAGCCCGCCTTCCATAGGCCAGGGGCTGGCGACTAGCACCAAGGCGTAAATCCCAACAAAAAGGGAAGGCATTGCCTTTGGAAAGTAAACAAGCACCACCGAGTTAGCAAGCAGAAAAGTAAATAGTAAGTAAAAACTGTACAAGCTGTGCTGAAAGTAAAAGGGGTCGGAAATACAAGCCCAACTGTAAAGTACAACTGAAAGGAAAAACAGCAACTGAAAAGGGAAAACTGCAGCGTCGAGCTGTCCTCTGGAAGTCCCACCTGAAGGGTGGGTACAGATAGCCTCCACTGCTCCTCGGGTCCACCTGACCGCTCCGAGTACGTCCCGCCCAGTGGTCCACCTCCAGGTACTGTCCTGCTCCGCATGCCTCCACCCCGGTCAGCGCTGTCCGTCGTCTGCAACCAACACAACGTAGTGCGGGCAAAGCCCGTGCAGGGGTCAGTATAATCTACTCAGTAGGGACCCCGAGACCCCCGAAGGTCTCCCGAAATCCACAAAGGATAATCCACAAAGGAAAAGTACAATCACGAAGTAACATCTGACACGGCTTAGGTATATGCCCATACATATACCTAAGTCTGCAATTCCCCGTTCGGCTCCAACGTCCGAGCCCAAGCACAACCCAGTCCACACAGGAAAGCAAAACGTATACCCACACAGGATAGCACAACACAGTCTACAAGGGAGAGTAAACAGTAAATCCACACAGGATAGCTCAACACAATCCACAAAGGAGAGTAACACAAGATTTAGCTCACACAGGTATACTTCTTCGGATGACGATAAAGATGATCACTGAATCATATAAATCGTCGGACCCACTAAGGATCGATAGGTACTAACCCCGCAGTGACCCACACAGGATCGGACCCACACAGGATCGGGCCCACACAGGACCGGGCCCACGTAGGACCTGTAGGCGCTGGCTCACACAGAACCGCTGAGCGCTGACCCACGCAGGATCGGACCCACACAGGATCGGTAGCACTGATCCACGGAGGATCGCTGAGTGCAGTAGTTGTCGCAGTCCACTGAGGATCTCTGCACAGTCGTCGCCGCAGTCCACGGAGGATCTCTGCACGGTCGTCGTCGGAGTCCACGGAGGATCTCTGCACGGTCGTCGTCGGAGTCCACGGAGGATCTCTGCACGGTCGTCGTCAGAGTCCACGGAGGATCTCTGCACGGTCGTCGTCAGAGTCCACGGAGGATCTCTGCACGGTCGTCCTCGGAGTCCACGGAGGATCTCTGCACGGTCGTCGTCGGAGTCCACGGAGGATCACTGCACAGTCGTCGCCGGAGTCCACGGAGGATCTCCGCATAGTCGTCGCCGCAGTCCACTGAGGATCTCTGCACGGTCGCCGCTGTCGAAGTAGCAGTCGCAGCCAGCCTAGGGTTCCCGCACACAGCAAGCTCGTTCGGAAGGGTCCACTCCATGAGCCGAGAGGCTGATACATCAACTGACACAAAGTCCGAAGTTGATGTATCCAAAAGTTCCGTATCGACAACAGGAACTCAACGTCGCAGATGGCGCGTCAATCGGACGCCCGGTCTGAGAGTTATTGGCATTTTCATCCCAGGGGCCCGGTTGGTTTTTAAGGCAAAACCAACCCGACCGTACTCCAACTATGTCCAAACCTCGGTCGGAGTATGCCAAAAGATCCGTCTCACTTAGAGGAATTCAACAATGTTGACGGCACGTCAATCGGACGTCCGTAGCTCAAGATATGAGCGTTTCCGCTCCGAGGGCCCGGTTGGTCTCGTGTACGAACCAACCCGGCCGAACTCAAAGTATTCCGAAACCTTGAGTGCGATATATCTAAACGACCGTCTCGATCCAAGGATCGCGTTTCCACTGACGGCGAGTCGTTTGGAGGCACGTAGCTCAAGATACGGCCATTTGAACGAAAACGTCCGAAGAAGGGGGGGTACGGGCCCGGCCCGGCCCGACCCCCCCCCCCCCCCCCGGGTCGGCCCGAACCGGGTCGACCCGACCCAGTTGGCCCGGTCCGGCCCGGCCGGGGTGCGGCCTGGCTCGGCTCGGCCGGGCGGCCGAGTGCCAGGCGCCGCGGGCGTTGACCCGCGGCCTGAGGAAACCGCGGCCCGCGTGGGCCGCACTGGTGAACCGCGGATGCGGCAGAGCCGCGTCCCGCGTGGGCGAACCGGACCCGCGCGGTCGCGGGTCCGTTGGCTGCCGGCGAGTTCCGCGGGCCACCGGGATCGCTCCGGTGGTCCGATTCTCTTCCCGTCTGCGTCATTGCTCCTCCCGGGATCCGTTCTTTACTGCGGAATCGTCAAACATTCGCTGCGGCACGTTCCGTCGTCGCCCACCAAATCCGCACAAAACGAAGAACGGTGGAGGGTCGTCGGGCCGTGTTCGTTTGGCCCGCACCCTCCGCGTTAGAGATAACCAACCGGGAGAATTTTATTCCACATGGGAAAATAACAATTTTAATAAGATTAAAATTGTTCACAATTCGGTTCTTTAATTTCTTTAAGAAACATTGATGGGAATAAATTAAAAAGGGGTAATTCCCATAATAAATCCCTACCTCGTCGATCGTCGCGCGCGGGCGTTCTTCGCGGAAAAGCTCTTCGCGGAAGAGAGGGATCGTCGCTTCGTCACGGGGAGGCGTCGCGTCGTCGCGGAATCCGGCGTTGAGTCGGCGAGCACAACGAACCAAGAACAACAGATTTAAATTATTAATATTTAAATCTGTGTTTCATTTAAAACCAAAAGAAAATAACTTGAGAGGAAATCTGAAATAACTCACCTCAAACGGTCGGTGATTGGAGATCGGAGCGTGGAAGAACGTCCCGGACGGAAGCGTCGTCGATTTCCGGGTTCGGCGTTCTTCACGTTCTTCGTGAGGGAGAAGAAGATACGAGGGTCCTCTCAAATCTTCTCAAAGCGCAAATAACCAGGGGTTGTTGCGTTGGCCTTATTTTATTATTACGCCAACGAATTTGAAAACTGGTTAAGAAACGATCCATTAATTCGTTGAATTAATTCAAAGAAAGAAACAGCCCATTTAATTCACGAAATAAACCGCTCAATTAAATGGTCTGTTAAGATTTTAAGAAACGCGTCAGTTGACTTTCATTAAGACGGGTTTTCGTGGGTGCGTTTCTTAGCGGAAAGAAACTGCGGAGCTCGTGCGGGCCCCACCTCACAAATATCCTACCAAGGGGGGTAGGATATCTCTGGATAGCATCCTATCCGCTTCAACTCAGTTCAAGCCGCCTTTAAGTGGCTTCCAAGTGGCTTAAGTGAAATAAAATAAAGTTGTCGCAAAATTATTTTATTTCTTAACTTTAAGCCCGAAAATTAAAAACCACACCCGAGCAAACGCAACTCTGGAAGAGGCGTTTCTAAGCGAATACCGGCGCTGCGATTTCATCGGTGCCCTCAGAATTCGATTCCGGGAACCGGTTCAAAAGTTAGAAAAACCCGCACGTCCGTTCACTGAACGTACCCGAGCCAAACTTCGGAAAATGATTCCTGGAACACCGGGCCTCGGAATCAGGTGCCGTCAGAAACTGCGCTCCTGTAAAATTCCAAAGAAAATTAAGAAAAAAAATTTCCTTGAAATTTATGGGTCTTTACATGCTTCATGATTGCATGAGAACCATGCAAGAGCTTACTTGAAGAAAATAATCATACGATTATAATGAAGTAGAGAATGATGGCTAAAGATGAAGAGAGAGTGTGGAAGGACTTGGAATTCCAAGAAGGTCATGAATTACACATTTCCTAGAAATCAGATGATTTTTCCACTGTTCTTTAATGTTCCAAATACATGTATCAAAGGTGATACATTGTCTGCAACATTGAAGGTGTTTGAAGAAGCCTTAGGCCTCCACTTTTGGAAGAATAGAGATAAATGGAGTTATTTGGAATTAACACTCCAAAAGGAATTGAGGATTTGAATTGAGGATGAAATAATTACTTTCGAATTCATATTCCAAAAAGAATTGATGAAACTAGATGATGCTTTGCTGATTTGTATTTCACAAATATCATATGTTTGGAGAACTTGTGATGCAAGCCTTATGAAGGATAGGGAGAGTAAAAACTAGATTTTGGAAAAGGAAAGAAAGTGGCGCGTAAGTCAAGAGTGGTGCACAAGTATTAGCGCATAAGTAATATTTCAAGATTATCCCATCAAAATATGACAAAGGAAATAAAATGGCACACAAGTTAAAGATTGGCGCGCATGCCAAAAAGTGGCGCACAAGTATAAGAGGCACACAAGTGTGGCGCACAGGTATAAGTGGCACACAAGTTTTTTTCAAAAGTATAAGGGGAACACAAGTGTACGTTGCTCACAAGTCATATTACAACATCATCATATCCAAATATGAAAAAGGAAAGAATGAGTTGCGCTAGTGATGGAATGGTGTGCAAGTGATAAAGCGGCACGCAAGTGATGCAGCGGCACACAAGTATTGGCGCGCAAGTGTATGTGGCGCACAAGTCACCAAAATGCCTATAAATAGACGATTTACCTCTTCATTTTTTAAGGCATAAAACTTAAGAGAAAATTTGAGCTCCGATCACGCAAGTGGTATAAGTGGAACGCAAGCTGAAGTGGTGCGCAAGCTGAGTGTTTTTTATAAGGGACGCAAGCTGGGTTCCGTGCAAGTTTTTCTGCGCAAGTTTTGCCGCACAAGCTTTGCCGTCTAATTTTTTCCACGCAAGCTGCCAAAGGTGAGCAATAAGTAAGTGTGTATAAGCCAAAGTTGGTGTGAAAGTTGTGAGCTGTGCACAATAGTGGCGCGCAAGTAGTGAGTGGCGCGCAAGCTGGGTGGAACACAAGCTGGGTGGCGCGCAAGCAGGGAGGCGCGCAAGCAAGGTGGCATGCAAGTAAGGATTGGCATGCAAGATGTGAGTTGTTATAGAAGTTCTTACCAGCTTTTGTTCAACTGTGATGATTCTAAGTTTATCTATTCTTCATTGTTTTTACAATCACAAAGAGAACTTGTGATTCTAGAAAGAAGAAGATAAAGA
Source organism: Viscum album (assembly GCA_963277665.1). Taxonomy (NCBI): domain Eukaryota; kingdom Viridiplantae; phylum Streptophyta; class Magnoliopsida; order Santalales; family Viscaceae; genus Viscum; species Viscum album. The sequence goes on from OY728119.1 coordinate 436,547,947, forward strand.
AGAGCTCAGTGCATATGGTTTTACACTGAGAGAGAACGTGTGAAGAAGAGTAGGTCTCAGTGTAGTTGGTTTTGCATTGAAGAAGCAGAAGAAGAAGAAGAGTGTACAGCTTACAGGTTTGCTGCATGAAGAGAAGAGATGAATAATAATAATAAGAACATAATATACCCAATTAAAGCCAACAAATATTTAGTGAAATTTAATTCAGATGATGATTTGTGAGCTGATCCTCAGTTTTTGAATAATCACATTGGTATATGTGATTCAAGATAAGAAATAAGAAAAGGTGTTAGTGCATTCTGTTATTTCTCTAAAGAAAAAGAAGAAGTCCTAGTGCAGCTCGTTTAGCACTGGTATAGAAGAAAAGAATAAGAAAAGAAGAATTTTTTTCCTACTGCTTTGCTAGTAATCAAGTGAAGAGCACTGAAATAGATCAAGAGTAGAACCTACCTTTTGAAGAATGAAGAAGACTATCTCTATAGGAAGTATAAAGAACCATCTAGACACTGCAAGTTGGTCTAGGTTATCACCAGTCTAGGGAAGAGGATTTTTTCCCACCCCCTCTAAAGTGTAGGGACTCACACTGGCTAGAGGATTTTTTTCCTAGCCACTCCATTGTAAAATAATATCAAATTATAATGGAGAATTCATGCAGTGGTCATACCGATGCATTTCAAGGATGTAGCTACTCTTATTGAGTGGTGAACATTGTAAAAATATCATGTGCATATTTTTACTGCTTTCTATTAGTGCATGCGATAGGGAAAAAATAATAATAGAATCAAGATCCTAACATGTCAAGAGGTACAAGGATAAACATTGTAATTGGTTTAAAAAGTCCCTAACACTGATTAACCCCCCCTCTCAGTGTTAGGTATATCCCAAACTGGTCCTCTCAATTGGTATCAGAGCGAGGTTCACCTCTGTTGGATTCTATACAGTGTAGTTATTCTCTTTTGAATATTTGAGTTTCTTTCCTGAATTATCAATGAAGTGCACTATCAGTGAAGATTTAGTTATCTCTAAAGAGAAGGATATATCTATCAAGACCATGATGAATATGAAAAAGAAGGAGAAGAGAATGTTGAAGAAGAAGTTCCTCCTATCTAAAGAAGAGGATATATTTGGTTCTCCGTATCTGGAAGACATTGAAGACACACTAGACATGGAAAGTTATGAGAAGTTGGATCAAGTTTCCACTAAGAATATGAAAAACCATCCTACCTCAAATGAACAGGAGGCATGTGTTAGTACATTTGGAAATTATTCTTGTGATGAAAATTATGGCACAAGTGGTTATGATCAATCTACAACATCTAAAGAAATATCAGTTGACATATTATGAATTATTCTGCATGGTATTCCTGAAGAGAGTGCATCTCTTGTTTGTTGAGTATTTCAATGCATGCAGGAGAATATCACTCAAATGGAAGAAGAAACTGATGTTTTGGAGAAAGGCTTACAATCAAAAATTGTCGAATGTTTAAATTTCTCCAGACAGGTTGGACTATTTGAAGAAACAAGGTGGGTATTTGAATTATGTTCTTCAAAGTGGTTCAAAGATGTTGAAGAGAAAGAGGGAGTCTACAAGACTCTAGAAGAGAAGATCCATGCACTTGAAGATGAGCTGAAAAAGAGCAATGATGTCAAGGTGATATACTTGGAAGAAAACTCCAAGAAGATCAAAGAACTTGACTCTTTTTTACAAAACAAAGTAAAGATGCATGAAGATGTATTTGAAAGATTAAAGAAAGCTTTTGAAGATAATATGACTATGATTGAAGACTGGGAAGTCATACTCAATATGAGATGTCTAGAATTTGAAGCTGAGTTTACCAATCTTGAGAAGACACATATTGAGTCTCCACAAAAGAAGGAAACTGTTTCTTCCAGTATTCAACGCTCAATGGAGGATTATACTGTCAAAAGACCTCCAACATGTGATAAGAAGATCATGGCTCCACTCATTGATCTATAAAAAGCAGTTGAGAAAGTAGAGGTATCATCCATACCAACTTGTACTAATACTTTTGTTTCTACAAAAATTACGGGTTGGAAGAAAACTTCTAAACAAGTATGGATGAAGAAAAGTGATAAGAAACCTACCACTATGGCTATGGTAGATAGGGGAAAGAGTGTGGAAGATAAATCCCCACATAAAGCACAACATACCAAGAAGAAGATTCAAAAACCTTATAGAGAATATGAGAAGGAGTCAAGGTTTGTTGGTCAATGCTGGTGTTGTAATAGATTTGGACATTGTGCACTAGATTGTTGGTACAACCCTTTAAATCTAAAAGCACAGAGAAAGCTCATATCAAGGGGGGAGAAATCTAGAGAAGAAGAAGCAAAATCCACAGATCCAAAATCATCTGTATACTGCAAAAATATTTGGAATGTTAGATAACATCTGTGATGTATGCAATAGGAGTGGTCATATGAATGGTGCATGTTCATATAAGAAAAGAAGACTACAGAAGCTAAGTAAGAATGAAGAAGCATCCTTGGGAAGAAATCAGATAAAGAATATGAAAACAAATTCACCCAGGAAGATTTCAAGAAGGAAAGATGAGAAGTCTTTGGATTCTAAATCCAAGAAGGTGAAGGCTGGTGCATCCAAAATAACTACTAAGAAGGAAGAAACTCAAAAGAAGCCATATAGAAGATCCAATCATGATGCCTCAGTCCCTAATGATATTTTGGTGGTTTGGCCAGAAGATTTGGAAAGAATGAAAAAGATGGAAGATACACAGGCTAATACTTGTGCTAAAATCACAAAGAAGATTCTACATGAAGGAAAGGATGTTCTGTGTGTGAGGTGCAATAAGGCTGTTCATATTGTTAAAAGATTCTTCGAATTTACTCCAGCCCAACAAGAATTCCTCAAAAATATGAAAGTTGCACCAGGAGATTCTAGTGCTTTAAAATCCCTTGATGAAAGAAGATTCACACACAAAGAGATGGAAGGAATAGTGAGGTCCATACAATCAGATTCAGTATTGAATATTAGTTGTGAAAGTGTGAATAATAGAGCATATGGGTTGAGAAAATCATCTTAAACTTATTGTTCACATTGATGGAGAAAAGAGGATCCACCTTATTCCATTAAATCTTTGTGTATTTTATTTGTTATTATCATACAAGGAATTGAAGGTGAAGTAAGTTCTCAGGGGGGAAACTTGTGATTTAATGAGGAGAAGTGTTCCCTTGAGGGGGATACACATGAAAAAGCTGTTATGGTCATTATCTCAATCAGTATCAACATCAGTTGGTATAAAATTCAATTAATCTGAAGATTTTCTGAAGATCATGTCATTTGAAAAGGTATGTCGTTTCTTAATTTCTCATCCTTGGTTACTCAAAATAAATATATTTTTACAAATGGGGAGTAACTAGGTCAATCAGTGAAATAAGAAGAATGAAAGTTCCCCAAGGCCACTTATCCTACTAATTGCACTTGAATGTTTTTGATCCTTTTGTTGAAGTGAGTGTAGGAATTTATGAATTGATTATTTCCTATCACATTAAATATCTTTATCCTAGAATGAAAGTGGAAAACCCTTGATGACAAGTGTATGAGATCTCATCTCATGAGGTATCATGATCAGTTGATAATAGACAGCTTTTTTTTTCTAAATCAGATTCTCTTTTTTTCTACATCGAGATTTGCTCAAGTAGGCTTGGAGTGAAATGATTGAAGACACACTGCTTATGTAAGGAATGATACCCTCTCAACCATGAACATTGTATTTCTTGTCAAAAAGTGGGAGAGAAAGTGAAATGTAAGTTTGAAATGAAAGGGGAAGAGAAACAAGTAAAGAGGAGATAGAAGATTCTTATTTTGACATTGAATCATTCATTTGAAGAGACTTTATGGTATTGACAAAAAAATACAAAGGGTGAGATTGGTGGGACCACTTTGTGTATGAAGATTTTATTTGTTGTCAACAGTTTTCAAACTCATCAAAATGAAGAAGGAGATAAAGGACTAAAAAGTTAGTGGAGATTGGCTGAAGTGAGGTTGCCTGGAGAATTGTTATGGAATCATAGCATTGGATCTCATACTTGAGAAATTATCTAAGAATATTAATTCAAAATATTATTGAACTAATCCTAAGTTCAAATAAATTATGTCAAAGGTGACACATTGTTTACAACAATGAAGAATGGAGAAGTATCATCCATTTGAGGATGATTGGAGCAGAATGGTGATGTATCATCTATCAAAGGATGGTTGATGAAGAATGAGGATTTGAAGAAGACAATGCAATGCTTCTAAATTGCATGAGAACCATGCAAGAGCTTACTTGAATAAAAGAATCATACGATTTTAATGAAGTAGAGAATGATTGTTCAAGATGAAGAGAGAGTGTGGAAGGACTTGTCATTCTAAGAAGGTCATGAATTACACATTGCCTTGAAATTAGATGATTTTTGCACTGTTCTTTAAAGTTACAAATACATGTATCAAAGGTGATACATTGTCTATAACATTGAAGGTGTTTGAAGAAGCCTTAATCCTCCACTTTTGGAAGAAGATAAATTAATGGAGTTCTTTGGAATTAACACTCCAAAAGGAATTGAGGATTTGAAGTGAGGATGAAAGAAGTACTTTGGAATTCAAATTACAAAAAGAATGGATGAAACCAGATGATGCTTTAGTGATTTGTATTTCACAAATATCATAAGTTTGGATAACTTTTGATGCAAGCCTTATGAAGAATAGGGAGAGTAAAGAGGAGATTTTGGAAAAGGAAAGAATGCGGCGCGCAAGTCAAGAGTGGCGTGCAAGTCAAGAGTGGCTCATAAGTCAAGAATGGTGCATACGTATTGGCACGCATGTATTAGCGCGAAAGTCATATTTCAAGATTATCTCATCAAAATATGATGAATGAAATAAAATTGTGTGCAATTTAAAGATTGGCGCGCAATTCAAAAAGTGGTGTGCAAGTATAAGAGGCGTGCAAGTGTGGCGCGCAAGTATAAGTGGCACACAAGTTTTTCGTGGAAGTATAAGCGGAGCGCAATTGTATGTTACACTGAAGTCATATTCCAACATCATCATATCAAAATATGACAAAGGAAAGAAAGAGTCTCTCTAGTGATGGAAGGGTGCGCAAGTGATGAAGCGGCACACAAGTGATGCAGCGACATGAAAGTGATGCAGTGGTGTGTAAGTATTGTCTTGCAAGTGTATTTGGCAAGAAAGTCACCAAAATGCTTATAAATAGACGATTTTCCTCCTCATTTCTTAATACTCAACACTAGAGAAAATTTGAGCTCTGATCGCTCAAGTAGTGGAAGTGGCGTGCAATCTGAAGTTGCGCGCAAGCTGAGGGTTATTTATAAGTCGTGCATTCTGGGTGTCGTGCAAGTTTTTCCGTGAAGCTGCCAAAGGTGCACAAGAAGTATGTGTGTATAAGACAAAGGGGGAGTGCAAGTTGTGAGCTGTCCACAATAGTGGCGCGCAAGTAGTGAGTGGCTCGTAAGCTCGGTGGCGCGCAAGCTCAGTGGCGTGCAATCAGGAAGGTGCGCAAGAAAGGTGGAGTGCAAGTAAGGATTTGCGTGCAAGATGTGAGTCGTTCTTGAAGTTCTTACCAGCTTCTGTTCAACTGAGATGATGTTAATTTGATCTATAATTCATTGTTTTTACAATCACAAAGAGAACTTGTGATTCTAGCAAGAAGAAGAAGAAGAAGAGCTCGGTGTAGATGGTTTTGCACTGAGAGAGAACCTGTGAAGAAGAGTAGGTTTCAGTGCAGTTTGTTTTTCATTGAAGAAGCAGAAGAAGAAGAAGAGTGTGCAGCTTATAGGTTTACTGCATAAAGATAAGAGAAGAATAAGAAGAATAAGAATAGAGTATTCCCAATTAAAGCCTATAAATCTTTAGGGAAATTTTAATTCAGATGATGATTTGTGAGATGATCCTCAGTTTATGAATAATCACATTGGTATATTTGAATCAAGCTAAGAAATAAGAAAAAGTGTTTTTGCATTCTGTTATTGCACTAAAGAAAAATAAGAAGTCCTAGTGCAGCTGGTTTTGCACTAGTGAAGAAGAAAATAAGAAGAAAATAAGAATTTCTTGCCTACTGCTTTTCAAGTAATCAAGTGAATAGCACTGAAATAGATCAAGGGAAGAACCTACCTTTTGAAGAAGGAATAAGACTGTCTCCATAGGCCGTATAAAGAACTAGCTAGACTCTTCAAGTTGGGTTAGGTCATCACCAGTCCAGGGAAGAGGATTGTTTCCCACCCCCCTCTAAAGTGTAGGGACTCACACTAGCTAGAGGATTGTTTTCCTAGCCACTCCATTGTAAAGGAATATCACATTATAATACAGAATCTATGCAGTGGTCATACCCATGCATGGAAAGGAAGTAGCTACTCTTATTGAGTGGTGAACCTTGTAAAAATATCATGTGCATATTTTTACTTCTTTCTATTATTTCATGCGACAAGGAAAATAGAATAAGAGAATCAAGATCCTAACAGTTCAAGTGGTACATGGATAAACATTGGAATTGGTTTAGAAAGTCCCCAACCCTGATTCACCCCCCCCCCCCTCTCAGTGTTAGGTATATCCCAAACTTGTCCTCTCACATAATAGAAATTAAACACCAAAGGAGCCGCATCAATAGCCTTCTGAATATAATCATGCTTCCCTTCATTTGATAGTGCAACACATCATATCCTTTATTTTGGAAGTTAGAACAAACAAAATCTCTTTTACATTCCGAATCTAATTGTCCAATAATTTAAAAAACATTACAAAATGATGTCATTTTCTCATATTCAATTCTTAAGAAAATTTCATCATTTGATGTCGATAAAACAACCCTATCAATCAGCATAACACTTAGATCAATTTCCTCAAAAACTTGAGAATGATGAAAATAACTAGCCATTTCAGTTTCATAATCCATTCTAATTGGAATGAAAATCAAATAATAAATTCCAAATAGGATCTCAGGATGCCATAATACCAAGTTAAGTCCATGAATTTTTACCCATACCTTAGCATATATATCTTTGAAGTCATTAAAGTTAAAGATTAATTTCCAATCGTGTATCCGCAGAGTTCCATGCTTGAGATTAACAGAACCTGCACTTCAGACATGTCCTTTGAGGTCCATAGAGGGATAATTTATTTGGAAATTACCTCAACGAATAAATATGAATTTGAAATCAGTAAAACCCCAAATCAAAGCTAAACGTGAAATAATATCTTCTATTTTCTAGGGTTTCATACCTTTCAATAGTGAAATCAGAGTTGTAAATGAATGTTTTCATAGATCAATCTGAGCTTCAATCCTATCTTCGAAAGATGAAAAATGGTTCGTTGACCCTTTTTGGATGATTCCATTAACAGAGAGGTTCGCCAGCGGGACAAAAGAGCTCTCTGAGAAACCAGAGAACTTATTTAGCTCTTTAATATCATCATCCTTCCAGGTATCTGAGGTATCTGGAGTTGACTCAATGATTTATTGATGTGAGGTGAAAGAGTGAAGATTTAGGTTTCATGGGTTTAGGTCAAGTGAGACTTCGATCGACAATGGGAGTCGCCTCTCCAGTTCCTCCAACTAACCACCCTTGTGTATAATTATGGGAGTTCATATCAAATTAAAGAAAAAATATATAAGTGGAAATGAATTATATTAATCAAATTCTAGGATTTAAAATGGTTCTCATATATCATTTTGTTATATGGATTGAGGATGATTCATTAGATAAAAATTTAATGAAAAGTGATGCGTTTATTTTAGCGGTTTTTAAGACCATCAAAAACTAGTATCACTTTATATAATATTATGTTTATATACGAGTTATAGAAAATTAAATAAGTTCTAATAAACATATTAAATTTTTTTTAACCATAAAATTTTTCTTATGACCATCCTTGAATGTGGTAATCAAAATGAAAACTTGGCATACACGAAGGCGGTGAATCGATACCTCACAGAAGATGTTTTCATTTTTAGAATAATAGTAGAGGAGAAGAGATTTGTCAGTGAACATTAAATTAAAACTATGAAATTATATTATTTATATCATATTGTATTATCAGGGCATTTTATATAGGTGAGGTGAGGAGAGGATAATAAAAATAAATAAATGAAAAGGGAAAGAAGGAGTATTTTACCTCTTGAATATTGTCTACTTGGGAACCGTATTAATACCCTAGGATTTGGAATTTTGGAAAGAAAAATAGGTCTTGTATGTAGGTAAGTGGTTTGGGAATAAAATTGGGAATAATTTATACAATCTTCAGGTATTATAAGGTGTGATCGTAAGGGATGTTTATGGTTGGTATTTATAGTGGGGGAGAGAGTGTTTTTTAATATTTTATTCATTTAATTATTTTTTTGGCTCAATACTATGAATATTGTTGATTATTGTGACTAACTAAAGTAAACTGTTCATGTGATTTTGAACTAATGGTTCCTTACATCATCCATAACACAGAAATTAATGTATTTGTCTTAAAATGTTAAATACTGTAAATTATGGTATTTTTCTATTCACAAAAAATTCAACTATTTTTGAAAAATCCCAATAATTCACCATTACCATTTTTAAATTTGTTTTTTTCAATAATTGAGTCCATTTTATGAAAATAATTTTATAAATATGTGAAATTTAAATTTAAATTAAAATCATCATTAATTCTAAAAATTCCAATTTTAATATTATAACCGATTTTACAACACTTTGAAAAATTAATTATGCTCACATAAAATAAGAATATAATTATAATAAAACAAAAAAATAATTTATGAGTATATTTTATGAAATTAAAATTTCTTTTAAATCATTATATTAATTATAAAATTGTGATTAAAAATTTATGTTTGAAAAATATACCAACATTTAATTTATCAATTTTAAAACATTTATTTACTTATTCTGGGATATAAATATGTCATATTTTCATTTATGAGATACCAGAATTTTTGTTATACTTTCATAGGTTGGGTTATTATTCTAATGGTCTCATTTATATTCCTAATGGTCACATTACTATTTCAAGTGTCATACTAATATTTAATAGTATATCATGGTTCCTTTAAGTTCAGTGTTGCATGGAATGTAAGCTATAAGATAAATTGAATTTATTTAAGAAGAAACATACCATAAAATCTTGGGGTGTTATATTCATGAATATTTTTGGAGCATTAGTGAGTCTGAATGGAATTACTATTAACTCATTGTTCCCAAACCTTATACAGAAAGCAGTCCTAGGGATATCATCCTTCTTATCCCTTACTTGATAATATCCCAACTGAAGATCAATTTTATAGAAGTATTGTGCTCTCTATATCTGATCTAACAAGTCATAAATCCATGGATTAGGATAATTTTCATTTATTGTGATCTTTTTTAGCCCATGATAATCAATGAAAAAGAGCAGTGACCCATCCTTGTTATAGATTAATAGGACCGGTGTACCCTAAGGTGAAGCACTTAGGAATATGAACCCTTTATCCTGATTCTCTTCTAGTTATTTATTAAGATCATCATGTTCCACAAGATCCATTCTATATAGAGTCTTGGAAAATGAAAATTCCCCTGGTATAATCTTGATTAAAAATTCCACCTCTCATCTAGGAGGAATACTAGAAAATTATTATGAGAAACACATTAGTGTATTCCCTCAAAGTGGGAATGTCTTTGGGGTGATATTTTCTATAGTCTCAATCATTTGAGCTAGATACACTTTCTTGTAGTTAAATAATATCAATGATGGAGATATTGATACTTAACTAGATTCATACTTATCCACGCATTTGTATAGAATTGGGGGACGATTCATGATATGGAGAGTGATTTCCTTCTCACAAAATTTATGTTGGATCTATATAGTAAAATCCAATCCATGCATAAAATTTCTTCGAATTATGATAAATGAGGCATCACAAGGTTATATGGGAAGTTCATCCCACAAATATTTATAGGGGAGGAGTTATATACTTGGGATTCAATAATTTCCCCATTTTCAGTTTTCATCTACAAATCTACTTCCAAGATATTTGGTGGTGTTTGAATAGTTCTACTAGAGTTACGTGATATCAAGGAATTCATAGAAATATAATAAAAAATTACATTCACTATTCTTGAATGAATAAATACCATACCTATCATGACTTCATTATCTAGATCCACCTCAGTGGTTATGATGGCATAGGCTCACCCTTTCCTCCTTAGAGGTTGTTGGTTATCTCCAAAAAACCTTGGTTGACTTCATTAGTTTGTAAATATCCCTTTTTCCTTGTAGTTTTAACAATGAAAAATGCGTTACTGGTTGATTGGAGCATTCCTTTCCTCCATTTCATTAGTGGGTTTCTCTTATCAGTAATCGCTAGCTAGGTGTCCTTCATTCTATAACCTAAATCATTTCCGCTAACCCCTTAGGAAAATTTCATGGTGTTTTTCCACACTTTTGGCAAGTGATATGTTGAAATTTCTTAGCATTGTTAGATTTATCCATTAGACTTCCAGAATTAAAATAAACTTTCTGATTCTTATTCCCATGATACCCTTGAAATTAATACATCGCTATTTCTATTATGAGGGAACATCAAAAAATTTCTTCATAGCTATCAAAGTCTAAAATTTCTAAAAAATTTCATAAACTATATTTTATCCCACCAAATAAGCGTTCAACCTAGAATTAAGGGGTAATAAAAAAGAAAGAAGTTTATCATGCAAGTCTTGTGAAGTTTTTCGTGTACACCCTAGTAGATTCGTCTTCTTTTTTCTCAAGGACAAGAAAATCAATTTCCATTTTAGTCCGAGAGTGCAATGAAAATATTAAGTAAAGAACAATTTCATAATTCCTTCCACCCCATAGATTTGATATCTTCTTCAATCTTTGTATTCTTGATCAATTTCCATGACTGATCATCTTCTCCATCCATTTGATAAATATCCAGTAGAACCTCCTCTTTTTCAGAACATTGAAGGATGGAGAAGATGTTTTCAGTAGAGATGATTTTTTATTCCATGATGAAGGGATCAGTTGATCCATCAAAATTTGAAGGAATTTTTCTCATAAATGTTTAATTGCATCTTTTTATTTTTGAGGGGGATTTGGTAAATCGTCCTGATCTAGGTTTCTATTCAGAAATTTAGTTAGATGAGAGTGTATCATCATAGATATCACTATTCCCACTCCCATTAGGTTGGACATCTCGTTTGGGCAGTCATCACATTTCCCTCCACATTGGTTGTTTACTCAATTCCTCTTATTTTTAGAAATTGGTTAGAATAAAAGGATAATCCAGGATGATTATTTTTAAACTATAAAACAACTAAATGATAATTCAATGACATTAAAGGGATAACTTATAAATGAAATTTATTTCTTAACTTATGAATTTTTAGGCCTCAATATATGTTATCCATGATCTATTTCCTAACATACACTCTTATAAAAAATTTGTTCCCAAAAATTTGTTCCCCAAAGAGTGTAAAACTAGGTGTAAAGAAATACATGTTTTCATTCACCAGTTCTAGGTCGAGCCTAGCTTAATGCGGTGTTTTCAGTTTTTACCACTGTGTACATCTATCCTAGAGCCGCGTCCACTTGCAGTATCCACATGAGGATTTATTTTATTGAGAAACCACTTACTATATACTTTACCAAAATTTAGGTTATTTTCACCATGTAGTCTTTGTCTAGAGTTTTTTTATTCTAATTAGAAAAAATAAGTAAACTCTTCATTTGATACCAACTATGAAAACCCCTCACTTTATTACTTATTATTTCATGATTTATTACATAAGAGTACACATAATACCACCCAAAATATTGATAACTCTAGTGTATTTGGGAACTATGAACATTACATAACAACATAAAATAGTAAATAAATTATAATTTTTGAAAAAGTTATTAACATCCTCATATTATTCCTTCATACTTAAAACTTCATGGGGTAACTGTGATAACTACATATGAAAGAGGTGAGATATAAATCCAAATAATGGAATAAACATGTAATAACATGAATAAATTAATACATGTTAGAGAATATGATTATAAATGGATCATAAAAGGAGTGAGAATCATAAACATGAACAAATAGGCATGATATAGCATGATGGAAAAACTCCCATGGTGGATTAGGTTCACTCCATAATCCTTTGAATGAACTCTCATGAGACTAAAACATCGTCCAATGCATTGGAGTACTGTATAATTATGGGTGCACCAGTCACTTTCATTTCATTTTGATGCTTAAGTGTTCCTTACAGATCATAGAAAATGAGATCATTTAAAATAATGTGTTACTACACAATCAAAGAGTTTGGAATAAATATTTTTATGTATCAAATATAAGAAGTATATGTGCATATAGGTGAACACCCTTGATGGGAAATGGGTAGAGGTATTCACTACACAATTATTTGGCATGAAAAATTGTAGTGAGATTTCAGCAGTATAACAGGAGTGTATGAATATTCATGGGGGGGATTTATGAGAGTGAAAGGGGTAATTAAAAAACTAAACATAAAATGTACGGTATGGGGGATATGGAAGAACATATCCCATCATTAGGAATTAGAGATAAAAGACAAAATACAATGAGAAAACTTGAATAAAGAGGAGAAGAAGAGGACCCCCTACTAAATTTCATCTTGGTAACAAGAGTACATATAGGATCATGTGATGGATTAAAGAGATTGAAAGGGGAATATCATAATTTCTATATAAAATAAAAATTAAGAAGGATATGTAATAACATATTTTAATATGAATGAATTGACATTAAGAGACATAATATAAAATATGTGCTTAAATAAAAAGGAGATTGGGAGATCTCTTAGCTTGAGAGGGTGATTAAAAATGATTGGGGGAGCTTCATTAGAGTTTGAGGGAACCTTGGGTGGAATATATAGAGGGAATGGAAGATTAATTATGTGCTTCAGTGTTTATTTAGTGAATAGAAATCATATCTTGGGTGGGTTTATGTAGGAAATGAGTGGGGAATTCTTTATTATTTCTCAAACAATGGTTTTGGACTCTATATAATTAAAAAACCAAATACACAAACCTTACCATGAGGTTTTCCCATATTTTATGACAAATAGGGTCATTTTTCACTATTTTATTAGGATAAGTTCTGAACATATTAAAATAATTCACTTTGTGGTGTGGAAGTGAGTTATGTTTATTATGAATTTTTTTAAACCATAAACTATATTATAGGTTTTGGAGGATTCATAAACACGTTATAAAATTAGAAAAATTACTTAATATTAAAAAAAATTCAAGGGAACACATAAATTTTTTTATGGATACCCTTTATAGTATTTATTATATCATTATTGGTTATCATGATGTCAAAATACACACTGAATATTTATAACATATTTAATTTTTACCAAAAAATTCAGTTGTTTTAGAAAATTCAGAAAAATTCACCATTTTATAATTTTTCTATTCTGATTCAAAAAATATTATTTATTTTATACAAATAATTTTAATAATATGCGACTTTCCACTTTTAAAATAATAAACATCATTTTTTGAAAAATATTGTGTTTTTTGAAAATAATAGTTCTTGAACCCTTAAAAAAATACATTTTATTCATAAAAATTATATGATCATTTATATTTAATAAAAAATATTTAATAATCATATTTTAACAAAATATAATCTATTTAAAAAATCCATTTATTCATAAATTCCTTAATTGAATTTGAATATTACCCAAAAATATAGTTTGTGTTTTATTGTATGAAAATAAAAAATAATTTATAATGGAACAATAATAAAATGAAAATATATTCATTATTCTATAAAATATTCATATTCATATTTTTATGTTATTGATATATATCCCTTTAATACACTAGAAAATTCCATAAGATTACGGTGAATGACTATGATAATTTCATGAGGTGGTTTGTTGTACATGGTTGGGGATATTATCTCAATGAGCTTGAAATTCTCCTGTAAACGGGATCACTTATGCTTAAGTTGTTAAATCATAAATTGGGTTTGGTCAAGGAAAAATCCCAGTGATGTTGTTTCCCTCAACAGTTCTGGTAAATGGGTTGTAGGGTACAATCCTACTAGTTGAGGTCGTCACTTCTTTTGTTCATGTCAACTGGATTTTTAAAAACCCAATATTTTTCTACTATACTATTCAATTGAAATACTATCAATAGTTATGATGCATAATGGTTTTTTGAATTGGATAGGATATAATGAATCCAAATAAGTTCATGTGTTTTCTATATCTATAATATATTGTAAATCATATAATTAAATCATAAGGGGAATTTTATTTATAAAAGTTTTCTTAGTTACAAATAATACTATATATTGATGCATAATTTTACAAAAGTGAAATGAAAAAACCCCTAGATAATGGTTTTTCTCATCTCATTACATCAATTGGTCTATAAATGACCCCAATGAACCCCTTAAAATAGATCAATAAAGAATATGTACTTCCCATCAATTAGATTGAATATATGAGTCTAAATTCGGGTACATATTCCACAAAATTCATGATATTAGTCAAGAAGACTACTACTGAAAATGCAGTATAGGTCATCAAACCTCTAGGATGTTGTAAAATCTTAGGTGAAAATATCCCAATTTTATCCCCTGGTCTTCAATATATCCCTAACTCATTATCAAATACAGAAAACACTATCATTTAACCAGGAGATATTTTATATACTTCTTCCACATACCTCATCTTTCCTTTGAATCTTCAAAGAAACCCCACATTATCATTCATTATAGAAGAACCTACTTCATCTTTTGGATATCAAAATGTTGACCACTCTTCCAACTCTGAAAAATTTCATTCATCACCAAATTCCCCTAAGAGTGAGAGGAATAGTAAGAGGAAGAAGAAGAGTAATAAGAAGAGGTGTAGAACCATAGGTATCCCTCTCCAACATTTAAGGAAGGTTTCTCTACCACTATTTATGAACTCAAAAAATAAACCTGGGTTTAGAGGAGGAACCACGATTCACTTTTATTAGAAAAACCATACCTTACAAAAAAAAGTGGTATATATCTCCTTTATAAAGAGACATTAGTATTTTTTTCATATATTTACAGAGAAATTATGAGACTCAATCCCATGGTGTCCACTAACCACTTGGGCTTTCCAAAAAATCACTAAGGTTAAAAAACAGGAAGCCTGAAGGATGAAACCAATCCACACCACCACAATTGAGGCTAAAGTTGACAAACACATCAACTATAATTTCATTTTGGAATTACAATATCCAAAATGAATAGACGATATAGTCCTTATAAAGAAAAAGAATTGGAAATTCATAATTTTCATTAACATAATATATCTCAACTGACATTTTTCAAAAGCCAATTTCTTGATTCTGAACACAAAACTTCTAATCGATGCTATGACGGAATATCAGGCCCCTTCCATCATTGATGACTATTCAGGGTACAACCAAATCTGGATAGTCCCTGAAAATGAATAATCCACCACTTTTAGATCACCCAAGGGGTTTATTGCTATCAAGTAATTCCATTTGTTTTGAATAATGTAGGTTCTACATAAAAAATTTCCATGCATTACATATTTAAAAACTTTTTGGTGAGGTATTTTGAGTGCTATGTTGATGATATAGTGGTTAAATATCCACAACATTATAACCACATTTCTGATTTTGATACCATCTCTAATTAACTTCATTGTAATATCCTGAAAATAAACCCCTTAAAATGTTCTTTTGGTGTTACCTCTAGTATGATTCTTGGCTTCATAGTACGCTATCATGGCATCGAAGTAGATCATGTGAATACAAAGGCTATCCTTGATATGTTACCTGACCACATTTCCATGACATGTAAAATTTATTATGTTTTTAATGTTTATTTATAGTCCAAAGAAGACACTAAGTCATCTCTCAAGGAGAATTAATATATTTAGAGTGTAAATTTTTAATAAAAACTAATAAAATTGGGTTGTAGTTTTAAAAATACATTTTGGAAAATAACTTAATTTAAATTGTTTAATAGTGT
Source organism: Viscum album (assembly GCA_963277665.1). Taxonomy (NCBI): domain Eukaryota; kingdom Viridiplantae; phylum Streptophyta; class Magnoliopsida; order Santalales; family Viscaceae; genus Viscum; species Viscum album. The sequence goes on from OY728119.1 coordinate 436,563,969, forward strand.
AAAAACCAATTTTATTTTAAAACATGTGAGACAAATGGGTCTTTGTGATTTCACTTAACACATTTCAAGTTCATTGTTCTTAGATATTCATTAATGTTTTGAGTAATTATTTGGTTGACATTAATTGGAATCCCAATTAATTCATAAGCTTTTATTTCATTGCCTGAAGAACCAAACCTTGACATAAAAATTGTATCTCAAAGGTCCATCACCTTTTCATGGAATAATAGCTTACAAATAAGATTTAAATCTCAATATAAGTGGGTAAGAAACAGATTCTTGTCTTGTCTAATGGGAACAACACAAGTCACACACTCAAAACCTCACATCGATCTGTTAGAAATTTTGAGCATATCAATCACATACCTCAAAACCAGAATTCAAATTTGAAATAATTTAAGATACATGGAATGAAATGTTTTAATTCCCAAATTACTTTAATAAAAAATATAATATATTTTTTTAACTCCTTGGATATCTATGTAGCTCCCTCATAATGAACGCTCATTTTTTAGCCCGACATCAAGAGGAGGAGGAAGCTTGGGTAGATCTCATTCTTTATAACTGATCCCACTATTAGGATAGGGTATTATTGAAATTATAGTATTAGGATATTAGTCCTATATAACTCTATAATGTTATCACTTCACTCCTTCGTTGAACTTTCAAATGAGGTGCTAAGGTGCCCTTTTATAGGCAAAATTAGAAGGGGTTTAGGGCACACAATTTTTGAGATACCACTATTTTCTCAGTTTTGGGTTTGTAAATGGTATTATATAAACTTTTAAAAATTGGATAGTTGTTATTAGGACTATTTTATATGTACATTTAAAATTTGGTGGCCATTGGAGATCTGGATGGGGAGATATTGTCAAAATACCAAACCTAAAATTTGAATTTTTGTAGAGTCGGTTCCCTCGATAGATTTGATTCACTGAGATAAAGGGGTCATTGTGATTTCACTAAAAATATTTCAATTTAATATTTATTAGAGATTTATTTAGGTTTAGATTAATTATTTGGTTGAAATTAATTGGAATTTCGATTAATTACTAATCTTTTATTTCACTCATTTAAGAGCCAAACCCTGAAATTACAATTGTATTTACAAGGTCTAGTACTTATGAATGAAATAAGAGCATGAAAAGAAGATTTAAATATCAAGAATATGGGTAAGAAAATGATTCTTATACTTTCCAATAAGAACAACACAATTCATGCACTTAAACCTCACACAAATCAGTTAGAAATTAAGTGAATATCAATCACATTCATTAAAACAAGCATTCAAATATGAAATAATGTAAGATACAAGGAATGAAATGTTTTAACATCCAAATTAATCCAAACCAGAAGATAATATAAGCGTCAGATCTCCCTTGACATGTGTATAGATATCTCATAATGAACTCCCACCGTTTAGCCCAACATCAAGAGGAGGAGGAAGCTCACATGGATCTCCTTATTTATCCTTGACTCTTATATGAGGATAGGAGCCTCTATAAATTCTATTATAGTAGATTAACCATTTGGAACTCCAAGATGGTATCACTTCACTCCTTGGTAGAACATCCAAATTAGGTTCCCCATGTTTCTCTTTCTAGCCAAAATAGGAAGTGATTTTTTGCACCCAGATCTTGAGATACCATTTGTGTCTCAGTTTCAGGTTGTTCAATAGCATTATCATGAATTATAGAAAAGATGATAGTTATTGGATGACCTCTTGACTATCTCCTTGAAACATTTGGATTCCATTGGAGATCAATAATGTTAGATATTGTCAAAATACTAAACATAAATTTTTTACTTTGTGTAGATTCAGTTCCCTTGAATGGTTCCGTTTTATGAGATAAAAGGGTCATTTTGATTTAACTACACAAATTTCAAGTCCATTTATATAATATATTAATTCAGGGTTGTAGGAATTATTTTTGTTAAATTAATTGGATTTCTGATTAATTTCTAATACTTAATTTCAATCCTTAATTTCTAATCCTTAATTGGAATCCTGATCGGTTAGAAATCATGGGCATATGAATCACATGAATCAAAACAAGTATTCAAATATGAAATAATGTAAGATACACGAAATGAAATGTTTTAACACCCAAATTAATCCAAACTAGAAGAAAATATATGTGTCATAACTCCCTTGAAATGTGTGCAGTTCCCTCATAATGAACTCCCACCATTTATCCCGACATTGAGGGGAGAAGGAAGTTTTGGTGGATCTCTTTCTTAATACTTCATAAACCTATGGGGATAGGGTCCTCCAGAACTTATAGTATGATTAGCGGACTCTTATGAAACTCCAAAATGGCAGAACATATCTCCTTGGTCAAAATTCCAAATGAGGTTCCCAATGTTCTCTTTTATAACTGAAAATGGGAAGTCAGTTTGGCCACCCAACTTTCAAGATACCACATGTGTCTTGGTTTTTCATTGGTAAATGGAATTATATCAACTTGGAAAAAAGAGGATATTTTTTGGTAGGAATATTTAATATGTACATATATAATGTGGTGGTCATTGGATATCTGTAATGGGAGATATTATCAAAATACCAAACCTATCTTTTGATTTTGTGCAGATTCGATTCCCTAGATGGCCCTCCAGATGGAAGAATTGGGCTTGGTTTTCTTGAGATATGTTGTATCCCACAAAAGCTTCGATATGACCACAAAACATCAGCCCATTTGGATGTAAGGATGTTTCATAATGTGAATAACAAAGGAAAATTTTCCTTGGGATTCCATGTAGTTTGGCCTATTGTCCTCTTGCAACATCTCTGACCCTCCAAATTTCCAACTCATACAATTAAATTATTATAATCATTATAATTTAAATTATTAATATTTATAAAAATTAAATAGTTTAATAAAATATGAAGTAAAATTTGTTATTATTTTTTTACTTTCCCATACAAAACTAGTTTTACATATTGGTGTAAGGGAGAAATAAAACAGTGAATTGTGGTGCCATAACATCCCCATGCCTAAACATTTTCACTCATGGGAAAAGTAAAATTTCCAAAAATGGATATATTTCCAACATAATGAATATTTAAAGTTGAAAATTTAATTCCTTATAACAATGTGATCAAATAAATTACCATACCGAGGAATTATTCTCTGTGATCTTGGAAAAAGATGTCTCATAAATTGTATCAGAAAAAAGATTCTAAGAGACGTATAATGACCAAATGAGAATGTAAATATGAATTTAATCATTTCAATAATTATATACAATTGTTTTTTATAACCATTTAATTCTATTCTTTTCACTTTCTATCTAATAAATATTGGTTATTTTAAAAACAAATTCTGCTCAAATGATTCTATCCACTGAACCTACCCTATATCCTTTGCAATATTATTTCAAGACCCAATCAATTAAGATTTCTGATAATTAAAACCAGAAGATCCTAACCTAGATATCCCCAAATATTTTACATTTCATCACTCCCATAATTAATTATTGGTATTATTTTTATAAGGTGAATTTGGAAAAAATATCATAGTCATCATTCTACCATTGATTTATATCCTCATGACACTAATTGTAATAGTTATAACAAGATCAAAGGTAGATGATGAGTGATATTTTACCTAACCAAGACATAAACCATGTTTTTGTGTTTTTTTTTATTTTTAGTGTTTTAAGGCATACAACAGTTTGATTATTGGTACACACACATAGGTCAATCCATTATAGTAATGAAAAAGATTAGATAAGGAAAAAACATGTGGGAAAATAATTTTTGTAAAGTTGATAAATTTTATAATAACTTTTATTCACCTTCTATTGAGTAGGAAAAATTCACACTTCATGGTTGGGTGAAATGATGTGTAGAGATATTAAGTGACATAATATTCCCATAAAATACTCACCCAAAAGGTACGTGTATTCTCAAAGGTTTATAATTGACACAACCATTTATATCATTGACAAACAACCAATTTTCTAGAAAAATTCACACCTAAATGTAAAATTCATGCCAAAACACACATTCTATCAGTGATTTTTTTAAAATATTAAAATAACATGAAATAGAAAAATTATACTTAAATTTTAAATAATTTCCATGATTCAGTGGGAATCATTTTCCATGATTAAGTGGGAATAAAAATTGAATATTCTGGAAAAAAATTGAGGGGTGAGGGGATAGTAAAAATACTATTCAGAAAGAAAATAATAGAAAACGAAGAAAGATGATGAAAATTACTAACTAACCTAGGAATATAACCATCCCTCCACACCTTGAGTATGTAGTGTCCTCGCTATAATAAATGGTAATGTGGGAAAGAAGGATAAAACCTAGTGGGTTTTATTGGTAGTATTTTTTAGGAACTTGGAGTTCCTCCATTGGGGACTTCGGAATGGCTTCGTGAAAGTTCTTCAACCACTGCACATTGACAGTGAAGTATTTTTATTTCTTTCTTTTGAAATTAAATAACACCAAATATATAAACATTAGTAATAGTTTATGGACCAAACCAATGAGAATGAATATTACCTAGATGAAACTTAATCCTTACATTGTAAAGGAGGACCTTTTTTCCAATATGGAATTGGAGATTAATGATGAGATGGTCGTGGGAAGCCTTGGTTCCCTCCTTATAAATCTGGGAGTTCTTATATGAATCTTTATAAATTTCCTCCATCTCTTAAATATATAAATTCTTTTGATCACTAATATAAGAAGGATTAAAATTGTATTGTTTAATGGACCTGTCAGCACAGTGATCTATATCAATAGAGAGGTGACAACTCTTTTTGAAAACAAGCTGATAAGGTGGCATTCCTATGGGAGTTTGAAAGTAATTATGGTAATCCTATAATAAATCATCGAGTCTAAGAATACAATATTTTCTATTGGGTTGGACCATTTTTTTAATAATTTTTTTGACCTCTCTATTTGAAACCTCATATTGACCCTTGGTTTGTGGGTGATAAGAATTATACACTCGATTCCCGAACCCATACCGATGAAAAGGTGATTGATTTGTTCAGTTATAGAAATATGAACCCTGGACACTGATGATGAACCTAGGTAATCCAAAACTACCAAAAATTTGGGCTCTATAAAATACCACAACTATCTTGGAATTATTAGTCCTTATGGATCATGCCTCTACCAATTTTTACATGTAATAAACCACCAGAAGAGTGTACAATTTTGCAAAGTAATTGGTAAATGGAACCATAAATTCAATTCCCCAAACATTGAAAATGTTATAGAATAGAAATGTTTGTTGTGGAATTTCATTTCTTTTAGAGGCATTCCCCACTTTTTTTATAGCGAACACAATATTTACCTAAATCTTTGGCATCCTAAAATAGTTTTTTCTAAAAGAGACCTAAATGAAGGACCTTGAAATAATTGTATTGGGGAAAATGTGTCCCCCATAAGAAAGAGTGTAGAAGAATCTAAGTACAAACCAAAACTCACTATCAGGAACAAAATGCCTAAGGATTTGACCACTATAGACGCTAAAAAGCGCTCAAGTGCTGAAGAAGGTTTCAAACGACAAAGAGAAGTCATATTCGGACCCGGGGACCCAGTACGGGGGGACCGGAGGGGCCATGAAAAATAAATTCACAAGAGCGCGAAAAATTATGCCCTGCGCTGAATGTTCTGAGTTTCTCAAAGAGTCCTCGGCGTAGGCACGAAATAATTTCGTGCCCATGCCCCGCGCGATGGTCAGTTCGCACCACCTCCTCAGTCACGCAATTATTTCGCGCCAACCTAGTGTCCGCGCTACTGGATGCCTATAAATAGAAGGTGACCCCTTCCATTTTGGGGATGAAAAATCTGAACCGGCTCTTGGGCGTGAAATTCTTCTTCCGTGCATGCAAAGATGGTCTTCAGGTACAGTTTTTTTGGGCAAAGTCGCCCCAGGGTCCACCTTTGCACGAGATCCCCATGGCTTAGACTAAATTCCAATCCCCTCAGGGTCCTCCCCCTTGTAAAATCCCTTCTACTTGCACACAGGCTGACCAATTGCACGCAATCCCTTCCATTGCGCGCACCCCTGCTAATTGTGGGCAATCCCTTAAAATTGCGCGTACTCCAGTCATTGCATGTAGTCTCTCCCACTTGCATGCATTTACGCACCTTATGATCAATCCTTCTAGTTGCGCGCAAACCCTCGACTCGAATTACGCGTGATAATCACCGATTTTGCACTAGCCCAGTGTTTTTTTCACAGGGCTATTATTTCGCACGCAAGCCTCAACGGTTGCAGGGAATTACCCAGGACCCCTCACATCGGTGCTCCCCGGGTGCCCCCTTGTGCGAGTGCCTGATGCTCCTCTTATGTATTTCATTCACGGGTTTCTATCACACCCTGGGAATCCACATCATGTGCCATTTTCCCACGCGACCTTGTAGGCTCATACAAAGTAACCTCAAAGTCCCCTGGATGACACCGCCCATTGCGTTGCTTTGCCTCTTGCTTCTTCGTATAGGCACACTAACAGCTTTTTCTTTTTCGCATAGCCACACTAACATGGACCCCTAGATGGTTTACTTTGTGACACCCCCTTTCAACGGTGTTTCCTATGCCTTCCATACCACAAGGAGCAGAGGGTACCGGTTATGTAAGCCAAACCCACCTCATCCGAGTTGTAGGAAGTTAAAATTACAAGTACCATCGTCCTCGGCACATGATGTTAAACTATGACCTGGCCTCGAGCCTCGCACGTAGGTTCCCCCTGCCTTGGACATTCTCTATTCCCACTCATCACCACGGGGACGGGATCACCCCTCATAGGGGATGATATCCTTCTTATCGGAGTGGCGTTTTTCCACGGGGAAGGGCATCCACCTTAGTGTAAGCCCCTAATTTTCCTTGTAGGAGGCAGAATCCTTGATCCTCCTTTCATCTTCGGTCCTCAAGGATAATGGAGGGTATGATAGAGAATGGGTCTCCCCCTTTCTTTGGTCCCAAATCCCTCTCCTGCTGCGCTTTGTCGCCTCGGGCCTCCATCCTGGAGTAAGCCCCGAATTCTTGGGTTTCTAACCTCTCATAAGCCCATGTTTTCTATTAGGGTCGCCTCAGAGCGTAAGCCCTACCCCACTTCCCGCGGATGAACCTATCATGATGTAGTCTTCAGGCCTTTGATACCTCTTGTTTCTCAAACTGAGCATGACTCACATGGGCTTAGAGTAAGCATCGACCATGACATCACCCCTGTCCTGCATAACGTTAAACTGTATGCCCCCATCATTTCATCGAACTATGGGGACTCTGATCCATGTCATGGCGTGGTACATAAAAAGTCTCCATGAGGTTCATGCCCCACCACCTTGGGCCGCCTCCGAGTGTAACCCCCAATCCATCCCAAACTATGGGGACTTGGATCCAAGTCAAGGCATGGTACGTAGGAAGCCTCCATGAGGTTCAAGCCCCACCACCATGGGAAGCCTCAAAGAGTAAGCCCCAATCCATCCCGAACTATGGGGACTTTGATATATATCAAGGCAGGGTATGTAGGAAGCCTCCACAAGGTTCAAGCCCCACCACCTTGGGCCACCTCAGAGCGTAATCCCCAATCCATCCCGAACTACGGGGACTTTGATCCATGTCAAGGAATGGTATGTAGGAAGCCTCCATGAGGTTTAAGCCCCACCACCTGGGGCCACCTTAAATCATAATCCCCAATCCATCCCGAACTATGGGGAATTTGATCCATGTCAAGGCATGCTACATAGGAAGCCTCCACGAGGTTCAAGCCCCACCACTTGGGGCCACTTCAGAGTGTAAGCCCCAATCCATCCCGAACTATGGGTACTTTGATCCATTTCAAGGAATGGTATATAGGAAGCCTCCACGAGGTTCAATCCCACCACCTGGTTGTTCCGACCATCATCGGTTCGCCCCCGTCCTTCATGAAGTTAAACTGTATTCGCCATCTGAACTACATGGTATTTGATTCCCTGCCACAGGGATACATAGGAAGCCTCCATGAGGTTCAATCCCATCACTCATGTCTCATCCTAACATCTCCCTTGAGGCTATGTGTCTCGGGAAGCTCATACCCTAACCCAGAGGTCCCACTTCCTTTGGATCCCATCCATGCGTCCATTCTCACGAGTCACCTCGTCAAAAGTCCCATCGTTTCATCAAACTGTGGGGACTTTGATTCCTTGCCACAGGGAAACGTAGGAAGTCTCTTCGAGGATCAAGCCTAAAGTCATCATCCATACTGATGCTTACCTGACCCACCATATCCTGGTGAGATCATGCCACCCCATTCCCCTCCACAGCATTTGGGAAGCCACCCACGTGTTGGCCCCAATATCAGTGTTCCCTCCAGGGGGTTCCTCAATCTGATCCACTCGCATCAGTGTTCCAATCAGTCTGATCCATCTCTGTTGGACATTAAAATTGTGGCATACCCAGTGTTAAACATGGGAAACTGAGGCAAACCTCAGATACATGCCCATGGCATACGATTCCCCATGTTCGATGTGGGATGGCTCGGGCTTCTACACCCTCGAGAAGCCCTATAATAATGGACATAAGACAGACATGCCAATCCCCCAGTGTCAAGACATGCCAGTGGTTCACAACATGACTACTCCCCTAACCGAAGGTTGCTGCCTTGACTGGACCCCTTGGAATGTCCTCACATAAGTAGTGTAATTAACTAGTGTTCATTAAGATATGGAACAAGGAAGAGTTTCACGACCAATGTCTTAAATCTATGAGGGAGACCCAGACTAGGTGATGAGATCCGAGGAGGAATCCACAGAAGGAAGAACTTACATCCCATCATCCCATTGAGGTCAAGGAGCAGAAGTCCTTGAATAAGGAGTGAATTATGCCCACCTTTGGAAAGCGGGAATGTGAGGCAAAAACTGTGTGTCCTCTGCGTGACAGATGCGCGCGCCCCAGTGAAATTGTCGGAAATAGAAATGGTGAACCCGACGTGAACCTATTCTCCTCATCATGGAGACTATTAGCGTTTTAGGCATCAATGGGTTAGCTTTTCATCAGACCCCATCATGCCAGACCAGGTCCACCAAGAAAACAACGCGCCTGACGTGAAACTCGCCAGAAATTGGGACAGTCGGTATGTTGAGCATTCTGTTCTGCGACATTGTCAGCGTGGATCCCTCATACCAGCCATGGAATACGGAACAGCATTGGGGGCACTGGTTGTCTATTTCTTTTCCTAGTAGTGTTAATGATTTCATCTCCCTGCTTTCAGGAACCAAGTTGTTGCATCCGGAGCCTGATCACCTACCCACCTACGCAGGGGCAGGGGTAATATCAACGCAGCTACCCCATGTAGTTTCACCTCTTAATTGACGTCTTCGACCGCCACAACTTCTGGGCACCCATACCCCCTCTCCCCATCATTAATTATCTAGTTAAGGGTAATTAATGACCTTGTACGTAGGTGCGAGGATGAGGGGATCATGTCCACCAAGGATATGGCCCACCTAGATCTCGAGGCAGCTGCGCCTCACTGAAAACGCCACCCCCGAGGTCCACGCAGTGAGCCGCTGCTCCCCACCCCAGCATTCAATCGTTTCGGGAGCTTGTCCCCAGAATGACTTGAAAATTCACTCCCCTAATTTGAAGAGGTAGGGGATGTCTGGGTCGGCCTGATCAGAGTTCCATTCCAAGGGCTCCCAATGAGGGCTCCCCTAGGATGCATCAGCATTGCCGCCCTATTCCCTGAACCAAGGAGTAGGTAATCCATGCGCCTGCACCACCGGATCCAGTTCCTCTTACCCAATGCCAGCGTCAGGTGAAAATGGAAGAGAACGCCCACCATAGGGCGTCAACGTCAGCGACTACTATGGACCAAGCCACCGCTGACTCATATCCCCAACTCCCCACATACGTTGAGCAGGGTAAGTTATACGCTCGACCTGGATCGAGGACCCAACCTCCCCATGGGTAGGCTGGGTCGACTCTCCTGGTCGCTAGCACAAGAAATGGACACTGCGGACCAATCCGTAGCAAATGCCACCCAGTGTGGAGGCCTACTCCGTACCGCAACTACGGAAGGTGCGGGTCCTCCCTGTTTCCAACCTCATCTTGGAGGTCTTCCCCGTTCCACCTTCTACCCAAGCAAGGTTCTTCCCCGTGATAGCAACACGTCATATGGGGGTCTCTCCCGTGCTCACTACACCGGGTACGGGGTCACTCTTCCAGCCGCAGACCGCAGGTCTAGAGACATTTCATGTCCTGTCACTTGCCAACATGGATGTCCTCCCCATGTATCTGCGCCAGTCGGTGAAGGCCCTCCTCATCCCAGCGATCGTAGAGGTGGAGGCCAACCTCACTTCACCAATTCCCAAAACATAGTTCCTCCACGTGTCCCTTTCTAAATTTTTCCTGGGGCTCCTCGCACCCCGACTTTTTTAGGTGGAATCCCTCTCTGCCCCAGCACCTGTGCAGCCAGAGGACCCCATGTCAGAAATCATCCATGTCCCGAGGATCCACCTAGGGGTAGGATAGTGGGTCTTCACCGCCCCAAGAGAAATTATAGGGAGGTCCGGACAAGAATCAAACCATTCTACTTCTCGAACTCTGAGGCGGAGTATGACTTGGCACTGGAGCCCTCTCCTCGGCCCTCCGGGTGAAGGGCTGGGGCCGGAATGAGGCACATCAGCCTCATACTCCAGGAATGAGAGATCCATATGATCCATGTTTCCCTTCGAAGGTATATTCAGGAGGATGATAACCTGTTGTGTCCTTAGGGACCGAACACAAAGTCACCGTCGTCATCTCTGAAAGTGCCCTCTGCCTCAGAAAGAGACTGCAGAGAGCTATTTTGGGGGCCAATGGAGGAAGATCCATGACATAGACCACCCTCGGTAGACGCCGATGCAGTGTCAGGGGCTTTGGTCGTCGGTCCATCCTATCATGATATAATGGCCAAGTCGCTATAGTCCTCAGAGGACAGCCCGAGGTTCAGCGGCCAGTCAGCCCGCTCGCTGTATTCTCCGCCGGCCAGCCCGCCGTCCCAGCGGTCCGCCTCAGTGCTGCTACTACTTCCTCAACCACCCTTAGTTGACGAGTGGGGAAACCAAAGGCCAGACCTTGAATATGATACGAGGAGCTTCTGGACTATCCTTGTAGCAGGCCACTTCCTTGAGAAGTTTTGGCCAGTTGTAGGACTGAGTGTTTGTACACCGGAATCGCTCACCTAGGAGGAGTTTGAGTGTTTCTGCTAGACCCTCTAGGTGACTCACTTTCGTCTTCGCCACCAGCGAGTGACTTATCCCAGGAGCCAAGAGAACCTATAAGACATCGGCGAACAATGCCATCTGGTTGATCAAGCCACACTCCCCGTGGTCCAGTACCCTGAGTCACCTGGTCACTGCAGGGCCCTCCAACAGCAATGCGTTTAGAGTTTCCAAGTACTCCGCAATGTTAATAAGGAGGCTTCCCCCAACATTCAAGTCCGTGGTTGGGGCCAGTACGCTTCCCTCCTCTTCAATGCAATATGTCGACATCCCGACTCTCTAGGCGACATCGAGGAGATGCCTCTAAGAAGGGTTGCGCTCAACATGACCAATCTGTCGGGAGGGGAAAATGAGCTGGAACTTCTTGATGGGAACGTCCTCCCTGAGGACATGCCGCCACTACTAGACCTATAGGGAAGTCTTACTCATCAGCAGAGGAACCTCCTAGGTCTCCCTCCACCCATTGAGGCATTGGTACTCAGCCGGAATGTTAGTAAAGGCAAAGAGCATGTCCGAACTGTCAAGCACTCTGACCCGTCCGCTTCAGTGCAAAAGACGGAGGAGGATCCTGAGAAGGCTATGATGAACCAACAACTTGATGAGAAAAAAGAAGTTGGTCGATGAACTCTTGGCTGAACATGATGTAGAGTGACGACCCAACTACGGTGATCCTAGGCCGGGGTAGTAGGGGTAGGAACAACTATTCCTTGGGGAGCTTCCCCTAGGAAACCCTGATCGTGACACTCTTACTGAGAGGGCAGAAACCAGAGCTCATGGTAAGAGGGCACAGTATGTCTCGCCAAACCCTCCTGAATGGAACGAAAATCCAAGGAACCCCGCTCGGGCTCTTCCAATAGCTCTGTGGGTCGCTCCACCAACCTCTCCACGAGCCACTGAGCTTGTCTACCGCATTGAAGAACTAGGAAATGCGCTTGTGGTTAGGAACCCACGTCCAAATAACCTAGTGGAGATACTCATCTCCCACCTAGAGGCTTTGGAAATGCGACAGGTGGCCATACCACCTGATGGCAAGCCATACCCATCATAGGTGGATGATATGCCGGCACCCCTGGGATTTGGGAATCCCACCTTCTCTACCTTTAATAGGACAAGGGACCTGTCGCAGAACCTGGCCCACTTCAACTCAAGGTGTAGGCCTATGCTAGGGACCCTAGCATAGCAGGAGGCCACCAAGCTCTGTTGTTTTGATCAGACACTGTAGGGGATGACATTCGTTTGGTACAACCAACTCCCCATAGAATCCGTGACTAGCTGGGAGGACCATCGTAGGTAGTTATTTTACCAGTTCAACTCTACCACCTGGAAAACGAACATCACAAACCTCTTCAAGTAAAATCAAAGGCCTGATGACAGAGTCATGGACTTTGTCACCTGGTGGAAGGGGCTCACATACTCCCTTGACATGCCACTGACTCAGGAGTAATTAATGAAGATGTGTGTGGGGAATTTCAAGACAGAACTGGTTCCCTCCATGATCACTCAGAACTATCCTAGAGGGTTCTGAGACTTCTTAGATATGTCCCAGCGCCTCACAGAAGCCCTGCAGCAGGCTATCCAGGCACGTCCGCTGCCCCCTGTAATCACATCAAGGAGGGATTCAAGAGCCGAGATTGCCAAGGTGGCCCAGGTAGAGGCCCCCAGGCAGCTAGAATTGCTACCAGTGGAGCTAGCTCCGCAGTCTCACAGAGGTCCACCACTTCGGGTGCAATTTACAGCCCAAAAGCATCCACCTCTAAATTGGAAGGCGCCTCCACGTAACGCGCCGCCACCTCCTAGGCAATATAATCAAGTTATGCCTCCTCAGTAGGCTCATCTGGAACCTTTCAAGGTTAGGATCCTAGAGCCCCCTTTCCAGACAGAAGAAATTGGACCTACTCATTCAACGAGGCTCAAGTCCTTGGTTACTTCCTCAGTGCCTTAGAGAAGAAAATTGTACGACTTCCTGAGTGCAGAAAGTCAGAAGAGGCGCATCTCACTGATCACCACAACTACTGCCCTTATCACCAGATCCTGGGGAACACCCACATGCAATGTTATGTGTCCAAGGACTGGCTCCAATACCTGATTGACAACAACATAGTCAGTTTGGGCCTAGCCCCGACACAAGTGGAAGGTGTCTTTATAAGGTCAGATAGTTGTAGCGAAGGCGAGGGTGAGTGGTAGGAGGTTACTGACCATGGGTCTCAGGAGTATAACAACTGGATGGATCTCAAGATGGGCGCTCCTACCCCTGGCATCATCTGTGTGCATGTGAATCAGCTAGAGCCTTCAGAAACTGCAGCCCCCCAATTCTGTGTCATCAGCTCAGTCGGCCACTTCCCAGAAGAGCAAGCATCAGTGCCGTAAGAAAAAGCAATGCGCCCCAACAATGTCATCGTCGTTCTGCACTCTCGGCGACATTATGACCCTGGAGATGGGGATTTTCCCCATAATCCACCCAGTGGTGGATTATTCTTTAAGTGATAGTAAAGGGTATGCTTCAGTTAACACCGTCGATTTGGTAAACCCCTATATGACTCCCAACTAGGAAGAGCGCTAGGTGAACCTCCCCAATGTCCCCAGTCGACGCCAATGTCATCGGATCCACATCTATATGGGTCGTCAGGGCACGTTGGTTGGCACCTCCAGCTAAGACATGCATGCCGTTGAGACCAGATAGTACGCCCAACGCGTGTTGCCTATTCAATCGGTGTTGTCAGGACTGCCTCCGTAACTATTTGTGCTACTTGATCAGGAAAAACAACTTAGGATATGCCGCGACTAGCTTCGCCCCACTCTAGGCCGATCTCAGTCATCCGGTCCTCATCTGATGACTACTATCCAGACTTCGACTAGTGGGAAGAGGGATATTCCCAATACCAGTCAGCAGTTGGTCCGGATGGCAGGGCCTGCCATGCCTTCTATTATAGAGCGGCTTGCCGCAAGTAGAATTTCATTCCTGGCACAGAAGTATGATGTTTTCAAATACCTTTACGGCATCCCAGTGACTATTTCCATCCTTAAATCCCTTCACCTATCGCCAGATAGCCACAAGGCCCTCGCCGAGGCTTTAAGAAGCCCCCTCCAGTTTGAGACGGAGGTTGCAGCTGTAAAGTCATTCCATTATGAAACAGTTTAGAATTCTGAAACCCAAGCCATAATTTCATTCTATAGAGAGGATTAAGGCTCCCCTATACAGGGGCACATTCGCCTGATGTATATCACTGGACAATTCAATGGCATGGAGGTTCGTCGTTGTCTCGTTGACACCGGCTTCAGGATCAATCTTATCCCGACGCGGACACTGCGGAAGCTAAGGTTATCTGAAGATGACCTGACTCCCTATGATTTAAGAATCCAGGGATATGACCGGACATAGTAGAACTCGGTCGGCAACATATGCTTGAAGATCCAGTTCGATGGCCTAGTGGCCAGTACCGAGTTCGTGGTTGTCTCCCTGGACACCGCGTGTTATGCATTGATGGGTAGGCCTTGGATCCACCTACATACGGAGGTCCCTTCATCGTATCACCAATGCCTCAAGTACTCCCTTAATGTTCGAGTAGGTGTAATCCAAGGTGACGAATATCCTTTATCCTTTTGTGAAGCTCGGTACTTAGACGCTGACTATTATAAGAGAAAGGATAAGAAAGTCCAGGCAAGTGAAGTTTAGCCTGTCGCTGCTATGACTGAACCTTGGGAAGGCATGAATGATGCCTACATCTTCCCGATCCATTTTTTGGAGGCCACGACCCCCGATATGGGGCAATGTTTTGTCATTTCCGGGACAAGGGGGAACCATTATCCAAGATCTGGGTGGCATCGGAAGATCACTTCGTATTCCTATACGAATCAAGCTCCAGTGATCCCGGAGCCTCCCACTCTCATCTGGTATCGGGACATATATATCATGGTAACGTCGGTACGTCATAATTGTCTATTTCCCCAGGTTGGAAGAAGTCGTCTCCAGCTGATGCGCCACTACTGCTTTGATATTGTCAAGCGTGGCCCCTTGGGCCGGAGACCAGATTGGATCGGGTCGACAGCCTTCATAGCCATGGTCTCGGCAGCACTGAAGTTCCCCGATGTAATAACCACAGCCACACAAGCTAGTACCAGCCTCCAATCAGGGTTTGGTAACTCAGAAGAAACTTCCCATGTGGATGATTCTTTCATACGTGGAGAAGAGTATATAGAGGACGCCCCCTACCTTTGAGTATGGCGTATCCACCACAGTCGATGTGTTGGTACATGTGAACCTTGGAAGCGAGGAAGACATGGTACCCACATTGATCAGTGACACTATGTCCTCGGAGGAGCAGAAGAGGTACGTAGGCTTCCTTAAACAGCACAGTGATGTATTCTCCTGGAGTTATTATGAGATTTCAGGACTAAATCCTCAGGTGGTCGTCCACCGCCTCGGTCTTCCGGAAAATAATCATGGGTACAAGAAGCCTCCCAGAAAGATTCACCATTTTCACAGTGTCATGGTCGAGGCCGAAGTTGAAAATCTCATCAGGGCGAACTCCGTTAAGGAGGTCCAGTTCTCCAAATGGTTGGTCAACATTGTGCCATCCAAGAAGAAGAACAGATAGATCAGAGTCTGTATCGACTTTTGAGATCTCAAACGCCATTGTCCGAATGATGATTTTCTCCTTCTAGTGACAGAATTGTTGATCGACACTATGGGAGAGTTCCAATCCATCTCCTTCATGGATGTTTACTCTGGATATATTCAGATCCGGATGGCCCTCGAGGACGAGGAGTCCACAGCTTTCAGGGTGCCCCAGGGTACTTTTTGTTACCAGTTTATGCCCTTCAGCCTGAAGAATGCAGGTGCCACCTATCAGCGGGCCATGCATCGCATATTCAAGCCAATACTCGGGACATTGTTGGAGTGATATGTGGTTGATCTGGTCGTCAAATCTCACCAACGCCGGGACCATCTCAAGGATCTTGAGAAAGAGTTTGGCTTCCTCTGTTCCCGTCAACTGAAGATGATCCCATTGAAGTGTGATTTATGGGTCACCTATATAATGTTCCTTGGATTTGTTGTCAGGTACCGGGGCATCGAGATCGACCTAGTGAAGATCAAGGACATTAGCCAGATTCCTCCCCCAAGCAATATTCAGGAGCTTCGAGGTCTCCTAGGCCACTTGGCCTACATACGCCGATTCATTGTGAATCTGGCCTGCAAGTGTAATTCCTTCTCTCAACTCATGAAGAAGGCAACCGTTTATGAGTGGGATGAGAAGTTCCAGACCGCCTTTCATGAAATCAAGAAATATTTGCTCTGGCCTCTAGTATTGATGCCACCCATCTTCGGAAAGCTGATGGTCCTCTATATCAACTCACTGGAACGGTCCCTCATCGCCTTTCTTGCCTAGAAGAACAATGAGGAGATAGGGAACAACCTCTACTACCTCAGTCACATGATCCTAGATACAGAGACCAGATACTCCCCCAACGAGAAGAGATGCCTTGCACTTGTGTTTGCAATACAGAAACTGCAACATTACCTGCAGCACCACAATGTACAGCTGGTGTCTCGAGTAGACCTGTTGAAGTAAATCATAAGTCGTCCCATGTTGACTGGACGACTAGCATGATGGGTGTTAATCCTCCAGTAGTTCGACATCAGGTTCATGCCTCAAAAGGCTATTAAAGGGAAGGCATTGTCTGATTTTCTTACTGCCCATCCAACCTCCGCGGACCAGTACCTAGACCAAGATTTTCCTGACGAGGAAATCCTCTCAGTCAATCAAGCCTTTCCGTGTTGGAAAATGCACATTTATGGAACCTATCGGAGCCCCAACAGTAGTAGTCTCAATGATCCTCGGCTCAATAGAGTGGTCATGGGTACTGTTTTTATTACCCAGAAGCAAGCCGTTCTACCATATTCATTCCTACTGTCGGAAGGTTGCAACAACAATAAGGCAGAGTATCCGACCCTCATTACTAGTCTCGAGCCGGCCCTTGAGATCGATGTTCCCCATTTGCATGTGAAAGGGGACTCCGAGCTAGTTATTAAGCAGGTCAATGGAGACTATGTTGTCAAAAAGATGTAGCTCGTACCATTGTTAGAACACACACTCCAACTAATGGCCCATTTACCTTTTCAGCCAGAGGTTATCCACATCCCTCAGTCACAGAATGGTCGAGCGGATGCTTTGGCCAGCTTAGCTACATCACTTGTAGAGCCCAAATTGGATGATCTGATTATCCACGTGGCACATTGGAGACTCATAGCTCATGTTACCCCATACGGTGATGGCGACCCACAGGTAAGCCACCTTACTGTCGGTGCCTCTACATTAGGACCTCCAGGTAGTCTGTATGCAGTGATCGAAATGGTTTCCTATTGGAGGAAACCCTTGGTTGAATACCTCCAACATGGTAATCTCACACCAGATCAGGCCGAGAGAGAGCGAATACGATGCCGCACGCTGTAGTTTACCTTCCAGAGTGGTCCCAGTCTTGATCATATCCTTTATAAGCATGGGTTTGATGGTGTTCTCCTCCGTTTCATTCAAGGGGTTGAGATTCCACAGGTCATACAAGAGGTTCACGCTGGTTCCTACGGTGCCCATCAGGCTGGGCCAAAACTGTCCCACCAGATTCGGAGACTAGGGTATTTTTGGCCCTCTATGATCCATGACTGCATCGAATTTCCCAAGAGGTTCCATGCGTGCCGTGTTCATGCTAACTTTGTTCATCGGCCATCGAAGCCTCTCAACATTACCAAGTACTCTTGGCCCTTTTTAGTCTAAGGATTATATTTCATAGGACCATACCCACCGGAAACGGCTCGCCAATGCCGATTCATTCGAACTGCTATGGATTTCTTTTCCAAGTGGGTAGAGGAAATTCTGCTCAAGGAAGTCAAGGCTCGTTCTATCATTGACTTCGTGAGTTCCAATATCATCTATCTTATTGGGGCCCCTCACGCTATCCTCACCGATAATGGCACCAAATTTCGAGAAGCTGAGTTGAAAAAGTTGTACACCAAGTACAACATCCGCTCTAACCATACCTCCCACTATCACGTGTAGGAAAATGGAAAAATTGAGGCATTAAATAAATCCCTCTATAACACACTATAGAAAATGGTTGGTCAGAACAAGAAGAGTTGGCCGGATAAGCTCCCCAACTCCCTTTGGGATTATCGGACAATGACTCATAATTCCACCCAGGTGACCCCATATTCCCTAGTGTACGGAACTGAGGTCGTCTTGCCCATCGAGATTCAGGTTCCCTCATTGCACAAAAAGGTCTATGACCAGCAAGAGCCAGATAGAGTAGTTGAAATCTGTCTAGATAAATTGGAAGCACTTGAAGAGAATAGGCTTCGCTCCCTACACAATCTAGAAAGGCATCAGAGCAGTATGGATTGAGCCTTCAACAAGAAGGTTCACCTCCACTCTTTCCTACAAGGTGACTTGGTATTGGCCCTCAGGGCACCAATGATCCCTGGAAGGAAACCACCCAAGTTGGAGCCCAAATGGGGCAGACCTTTCATTGTTCATATGATTTATCCTAATGGTGCGTACTCGCTGGTGACCATGGATGGTGAGCTTATAAATCCCCACACAATGACAAGTTCCATAAACAATACTTTTCCTAACCCTTATGGATCCTACATGACCTTAAACTGAATTAAGGTCCTGCACGACCTTAAACTGTCGGTCCTGAATGAACCTAAACTGCATGCTCATCCCACACGATGTTAAACTGCTTGCTCGTCCTGCATGACATTACATTGTATGTCATCCCGCATGACGTTAAACTGTATGTTGTCCCACATGACGTTAAACTATATGTCATCCCGCATGACGTTAAACTTTATGTCGTCTCGCATGATGTTAAACTGTATATTGTCCCGCATGATGTTAAACTGTATGTCGTCTCGCATGATGTTAAACTATATGTCGTCCCTCATTACGTTAAACTGTATGTCGTCCCACATGATGTTAAAATGTATCTTTAAGAACTATGTGTGGCTTTATTCTCATCCTTATGGGATATGTAGGACCACCTAATCATTTAGATTTTGGGTCCAGCACCATCTCTTAGAGATCTCTCGATCTCCCGGTCACCTAGGCACCTTGGCCTGTTCCTCTCCACGAGGGGGATATATAGGTGTGGTACAAGGTTATTACCAACTTCATGATGGGTTGTTGGCACCATTCCCCCCCTTCTCGTAGGAATTCTCCATCTATTGGCCGCTCTCAAGTTGATCCCCTCGACCCCTTGCAGTTGTTTGCCGATGTGTCTAAGAGTACTCTGGTTTAGGACTTGAAGTGTCGGATTCAACTGGGCAAGTTTTTGTACACGTTTCAAGCTTCATGTTCCCCTTCATTTGGGCCCTCAATATCTTTCACACCTGAAGGAACCCCTAAAAACGACATGGATACTAGGACTAAGGGATCTCCTGCCGTTATGGGCCAACGCCCCCGATGGTTTCAGACAACAAATTGATACAAATCCCATGTTGTGAACATGGTCAGCAGTCGATGCTCATTTGTTTGTCCCCATTTCAGCCTCACATGATAGGATGATGTGTTACGAACATGGTCAATAGTAATCCTCTATCATCACACCATCCCCTTTAGGCCATGAATGTTGGTTGCATGATTCATATTATGTTCCACCCCCATCATGTCCAGGTGGAATCTTGACACTCGTAGCACTACCCCTCAGTGCACTGCCGCACGTCCGGGGGAGAAAGCTGCAATATGACATCCTTACAGGCCCCCACGATTTGAGGGCTAAGACCATAAGCTGGGATCTCCTCTAAGAGTTATGTGTGGCTTGATCCTCATTAGATACATGGGATCACTAGGGAATTGTGTTTCCCTGTCCAACTCAGCTGGAAGCTAGCTCGTCCATCCCCTTATCCTCTGACCCTCACTGGCCTCTCGGCCTGAGGCTCCTCTCCCGAAATCACTCACAGTGATTATGTGGACCTCATCCTCAGTCACGTCGGGTATGCTTTATCGCTTCATGCGCATTCCTTCATGTCCAAGCCATATGACTTTAAACTGTGTTGTTTGGTCCTATCACATGACCCTAAACTGTGATAATATCGTCCCGACCACACGATGAAAAATGACACTGCATTATGACAACCTCGCTATAGGGGACATCACTTGGGGTATCGGTCATCCACCATACCATTTTTCAACGCCTTTCTACGGCTTGATTCTTGTGGAGATGCTAGTAATTTTTACCCTAGGCCCATTCCTTCACAAAAAACCCATTCCTCTTAAAGGACAAACAATATACATCAAATACCGCTTCTTTTGGTGCGAGTACTAGGCTCGCACGCCCATTTCATCCTTTTCACTGGTACCTTACCATCCCCCCCCCAAAACTACGTATATCTTGATTCCCATACTTATGAGATACGTAGGAACGACTGGGCACTTTCCCACAGGCTCAGCCTAACTTTAGTGTTCGGTACCTTAACCTAAACACTTCCCCAAGGAACACATGGTAATTTGGACTTATGTCATCATTTAGGTTGGGCTTCATAATCACCTTACCATATTTCCCCTACATTCCTTACCAATCCCTGGTCTGAGTTCTAAGACCTTAAACTAAGACTCTTTCCAGAACTACATGTGGCTTGATTCCCATCCTTATGCGATACATAGAAATGCCCAGACATTTCATCTCAGGTCCAGACCCAGGAATCAAAAATCCCATCCTTTCCCCCACTGTTGGACCCTTGGCCTGACTCTTTGGGGAGTTGAGTAACTGCATCATTTTCCCTAAGAAAGTTTGGGATGCCTCATAATGACATTGTGAAGCAACAGTTCCCTCACCAGAGAGGTCCAGTTTAAAAGCAAGGATGATCCCTAATCAGATTAATGCACCTTCCTAATGTGCTTCCATCACAGTGGTGTAATTTTGGGAGTGTTGTATTCTATGTGAACAAATCACCACTTCACTTTCCATGCTTTTCATGACCCGTTATTCGCACCCTCATCCTCATTCACGTCTAAAGGGAAACCCTAACAGTATGGATGCTCGACCTATGGTATGCCTGCTATCCTGGGCCAACGTTCCGAAAGACTGATAGAAAATATTTGTGTTAGGTCTCGTGTTTCGAACATGGTCAGTGGTCAACCCTCATTTATTTTCCCCGTTTCAGGTTAACACAATAAGGATACTGTGTTTCTAACATGGTCAACAGTTTTCCTATATTGCCACGCCCATCCCATAGTGTCCCAAATTTGAGTAACGTGACTCACAATTTTCATTCCCCTATGTTCAGACTGATTCCAATTCCCTTGGAATTTCCCCGCTTATGCGCTAGAGAACATTGAGAAGACGATACATCGATCAGTGTAAGGTCCTCTTCCTTTGGTTGGGCCTCCCTCTTCAACTCGTAAATATGGATTTTAATTTTGAATGCCCAAAGATTGGTTGACGCTCCCACGATCAAAGGAAGTGATAGTACGAGCCTCCCTTGTATCTCACATCGGGTACGACCCATGTGAGCTTAGGAATGGAATGCTATTTATTTTAGGATTATGGTTGAGCATGTTAAACCAAAGGGACAAGTAAATAATTTTTTCCATACATACAGTTAAAAAAAAACAAGAAACTGTATGGATAATTAAGTTTATGAGTTCAGCCAAAATAGGGCCCTTAAGGGTCGGATTCTTGGATGGATCCCTCCAATGCCGCCACCTTTTGGCTGGTGGCCTCTAAAACTGCCTCCCTCCCTTTAGGACTCTCTCTTATTTGGAATCCGTGGAGAGTTGTTCGTTGAATCTATCCCGTACCCATGCCTGTTCAGTTTGGAGCTCAGTTATCTAGTGAATTGCTTCCATGAGTTGTTCGGGGGCGTCTGCTAGTTGGGCCCTCAACTGCTCCACGAGCTCAGAACAGTTTGTGATGAATATCTTGTGTTCTTTCACCCGTTCCTCGAGGCGTTGAACCTCCTACTATGCCATCAGAAATGCTTGGGTACTCCCCGAATCCTCCTGACACTGGGTAACATCGGAGTGCTGACTGTTCTCATGAACCTTCTCAGCCATGTAATCATGGACCGTCAAGTGGAGGCGTTTAGCATCTGTCCCTCCAACACACATGAAACACAACCAGGTGTGGATTGATACCATCCTCTTTAGCCATTCTACCTGAGGCTGACTGGGAAAAAGCCAGATACACTTCCACCCCTTACGTAGCATCATCCATCTCTCCTTGGCTGTTTCTGATTCTGAATCATCGATTTCCTCACGATCAGCGGGCCGATAGATAGGGAAGATAGCCAACAGGCTGGCAGCCGGGTCTTCCTCGGAGATTACTCCCAGGGGAATAGGCTCCTCGGTGTCTGAGCGACCTTCTTCTCTCACCTCGACCCTAGTGAAATCTTCATCAATTATCGGCCCTTCCCCAACAACAGTGCCACTGGTATCCGCCGCTCCATGCTCACCAATTGTCGGGGCCGACTCGGTTTGGGAGGCATGTTCTGAATGGGGCGGTATGTTTTCCATTGACTCGCTCGCGGATGGTCCGGGATCAGAAGCCTGACGAGCCTCCAATGTCATGATCACTGTGCTGACAAGGAGCACCCTCGTCAATTGAGTCATCCGATGGTAAGTACCGGTATCGAAGTAAGGAACTTATGGGAACCCAACGCACTAGCCTCCAATTTTCTGGCCTCTAGAGGAGCTGTCTTAGCAGGAGATCCCTCAGTGCTCATAAATTCGATAATGGATGTCGTTGCCCCACCTTGTTCCATTGGCGCTTTCCCCCCTCCTTCGGCTCGAGATGCTTGATCAGCACCAACATCCTCCAAAGTAAGATAAGGAAGGTGGATTAAGGATTGCAAAGGAAAGCAGAAAAAAAGAAGAGGGTGGATAAGGTTCAAAGCATACCTCGAATTGCTCAGTCACATCCATATCGGAGCCGACAATCTCGCCGCTCTCCCGGATACTCCCTTGGTGGGACACCCACTCAGACCCTTCACCTTCACCTTCCCCTTCTCGTTCGGCCTCCTCTCTCATTTCGCCGCCCTCTGACTCATCATCGTTGTTAACATCCCTCAGCGACATCGTTTCTGGATCATGCTCCTATCCGAGCATCACCTTCACCAAGAGAGGTGTCTCCACACACCGACCCCATTGATGTGCATACATGTCCATGGTTTTCAGATACGCATGTCGTCGATGGGAGTTCACTCTATCGAAAACCCGAACAAGCCCGACTTCTGGAATCTGGATTCCGTCTCGCACTATCTTTTTCCAGAGGGTTTCGGTGCTCACCGACTACTGCAGGGTTAGCTAAGCAAACCATAGCACGGGGAAAATGCCTTATTGAAAAGGTTGAAGTAGGTATCTTATTTTCTTCCCGGGTAGTTCTCTGGCCACCCCATGGGACCCTCCTCTAGGCGATGAGGGCGCGGACATGCCATGTGATGCCCCCACTACTGAGGTCCCGGCTTGTGTGTCCCCCGTTGCCTGACGCGCTTCTGATCATCCCCCTCTAGCCGCACTCTGCCTGCTCTCTCGTCGCCCGGGTTCCACACTGGTGACCTTGAGTTACCAAAATCTCTTCTGTAAGATCCCCTCAGGGTATGCTATGGCCCAATGTTCGTCATACTCGGTTGAGAGACCAGCGTCGACTCTGGTGGGAGGAAAGGTGATGAAATCACCAGAGCCATAGGTTGTGAACATCAACCACAGATGACAAAGAGCAAAAGGGTGCCTTTCCTCCCAGAAGTCTGTGTATACTTTTTTCCGCATTCTCTGAATGCACCCAAGCAGCCTTGTGAACCTGGATGGCACATAAGGCTCACAGATGATCTTCCCATCAATTTGGGCCACAAGCACCACGCATTTGATGCTCTGGAAGTACTCCTTCTACTCCAGTGAGCCTTTCCCATTGTCTATGATCTGGCCAGTTGGGGAGTGGAATGGGATGAAGGTGAAGTTGGCATGGTTACCAATCCTGATCCGTACTCCCTCCTCATTGAGCGTCAGTGGCATGACCCCGACAATGTTCAGCAGAGAGGGTTACAGGCCGTTTCCTGGAGGACGGATGGCTTTTGGGAAGGTGTATCCACCGCAATGAGCTGTAACCCAGCCATGGAAAATATATAAGGGGCCAAAAAATCTCCTAGGTGATCCACCTCTCAAGATGCATCCCAAAATGGCATACAGATGAGCCAGCATGGGGACCCCCAGATTGAACCTCTTGTTGGAATCCATGATGCCAGCCATCACCAGGGTCGTTGGACGGACAACCATCCTTGCATCCCTCACCGGCAAGATCCACCCGCTCGGGAATGTGGCGAGGAATCCAGCATACCGAACATTCGGGTCCCGAATCTCATTTTCGTTGTAGCCCCACGACTGGTAGTGCCCCGCCTCTAGGATCCTCCAGTATGATCCACTCTTGCTCCCATGAGCCACTGTTGGAAAACATCTCCCCCACCATGGCATCTGGACATCCAGATCCCTCTCTAGGAACAGGCTGAACCAGTCCTTGTAGGTTATTTCCTTCAAGAAGTCCTTGACCCCCAGTTTCTCCTTGGCCAGCTCCATCAGGTGCCATGTCAGTATGGGGGTTCGTGATATATCTCCCCAGGTTCTCATCGGAAGATGGAATTCGTCGTATTGGAGGCCCTCTAATGGGATACCCCCAATGCATTGAATATCCCAGAGACTGATACCGACTTCCCCATGATGGAGATAGAATGTGTTGGTATCAGGGGACCACCAGGTGAACAGCTCTGGCCCGAGCTCACACTGGCGATAGAAGTGGAATTGCGATGTCCATACCACCTCAAATAAACTAATATGAAACAACTCAGCCACAAATTGGTCACATGTATGGAAAACCTAGTACGCTCAGTCCCATTCGCTGTTGAAGTTGCCTCTGGACCATAGGTCCCAGTCCTGTAGCCAGCCTTTAGTCTCTTTAGTGACGCTTTGACAAAAGGTTCTTGCGTAGAGGGTCAGGGAACTCTCTACAATAGGGTCACCCCCAACAATGTTCCTAGTCCTGAGATTCATGACATATACTTCCATGTCCCTGGTTTCTCTGGAAGGATGACCATTGTTAGTGATGTTGTATCGAGAATGGTCATCCTCATGGGTCACCCATGACCGTAATGTATCCACCTCAAAGCCCGATAGAGGGACCTCCTCCAGAATACCAAATTCCCACACTGGAAGATTATTGGACAAGGTGCAGTCCTTTTGGGCGGGTGTTAGCAAATTGAAGAGGTTATGATTGTTGGAGACAATCCATTTGGTTCCATAAACTTCTAGGTTTGCTACCATTTTATCCCTTCGAGCAGCGTCTTCTCCCTCACCAGCCTAGTTTGCATCCATCTTCCTTAGATAAGTATTTGGGTGGTTGGAATGAAATTTGAGAGGAAGGCATGTAAAATCAGTGGTCATTGCGAAAATTTGGACTACGGCGTGAAAATCCCCGGGTTTTCACGTAAAACGACGCCAAATATCAATGGAATTACGCACAGCCGGATCGGTTTTTCGGGCAGGGATGGAGAAAATTTCACACACGAAAGCAGAAATATCACGCATGAGAGTGTGGAGCTTGTCATGTGAGAAAATTCATACGGAGCTTGGGACCTGCGGCTGCTTTTATAGGCAAAGCCCGATTTAGGCGCCTGTGTGAAAAGTGGATTCCACGCCTTTAGGAGTTTTGTGTGCCGCATCAAAGTTTTGTGCACATGGACCCTACGAAGCCCTGAATTTCAGCGTTTCCCTTAGAATCTGACCAATGTGACCCCTCATCGATCCAATTCCAAGGGGGCATTTTTAGATGTCAAAAAGCGCTCAAGTGCTGAATAAGGTTTTGAAATGAAAAATAAAAGTCATATTTGGACCCGGGGACCTAGTCCAGGGGGCCCGAAGGGTCCGCACGAAATAAATTCACAGGCGCACGAAAAATTATGCCCCGTGCGGAAATTTTTGGGTTTCGTGAAGAGTCCTTGGTGCATGCCTGAAATAATTTTGCACCCACGCCCCACGCGATGGTCATTTCGCGCCGCTGCCTTAGTCACGCAATTATTTCACGCCAACCTAGTTTCTGCGCCATTAGATGCCTATAAATAGAAGGCGACCCCCTTTCAATTCAGGACTGAAGAATCTGAACTGGCTCTCGGGCGTGAAATTCTTCTTCGATGCATGCAAAGATGGCCTTCAGGTACGGTTCTTTTCATGACATGTCAGCCTGGGGTCCACCTTCACGTGTGATACCCATGGATTAGACTGAATTCCAATCCCCTAGGGGTCCGCCCCCTTGTGCGCAATCCCTTCTACTTGTGCGCAGGTCAGACAATTGCGCGCAATCCCTTCTATTGCGTGCACCCCTGCCAATTGCATGCAATCCCTTCAAATTGCACGCACCCCTGTCATTGCGCGTAGTCTCTCCCACTTGCACTCATTTCCACACCTTGCGCACAATCCTTCTAGTCACGTGAAAACCCTCGGCTCAAATTACATGCGCTCATCACTGATTTCGCTCCAGCCCGATGTTTTTCGTGCAGGGCTATTATTTCGCGCGCAATCCTCAAAGTTTGTGTGCAATTCCCCAGGAACCCTCACCTTGGTGCTCCTCGGGTGCCCCTTGTGCGAGCGCCTGATGCTCCTCTTGTTGATGCCATTCACGTGTGTCTCTCACTCCCCAAGCATCTACATCATGCATCATTTTCCCGTGCGACCTTCTAGGCTCGTACGAAGTAACTTCAAGGTCCCCAAGACGATACAGCCTATTGCGTTTCTTTGCAACATGCTTCTTCGCATAGGCACGCTCTATTGATTATTTTCATATCCAATCTAATGTGGACCCCTTGATGGTTCTCTCTGTGACACACCCTTGCTACGGCATTGCCGATACCTTACCTCCCACAAGGAGCAGAGGGTACCGGTTATGTAAGCCCTAGGGGTACGGAGCAAACCCACCTTGTCCGAGCTACAAGATGTTAAACTGCCAACCACCATTGTCCTCGACACATGACGTTAAACTGTGACCTGGCCTCATGCCTCGCACTCAGGGTCCCCTCGCCATGGACATTCTCTATGCCCACTCATCTCCACAGGGATGGGATCACCCCTCACAGGGGATGATATCCTCCTTATCATAGTGTTGTTTGTCTGCAGGGAAGGGCATCCACCTTGGTGTAAGCCCCTATTTTTCCTTGCAGAAGGCATCATCCTTGCTCCTGCTCTCATCTTTGGCCCTCAAGACCAACAGAGGGAGTGATAGGGAATGGGGATCCTCCTTTCATCGGTCCCAAATCCCTATCCTATTGTGCTTTGTCACCTCGGAGTTCCACCCTGGATTAAGCCCCGACTTCTTGGGTTGCTAACCACACATAAGACCGTGTTTCCTCTTTGGGCCACCTCAGAGTGTAAGCCCCACCCCACTTCCTGCGGATGCACCTTTCACAACGTGGCCATAAGTTCTTTGGTGCCTCTTGTTTCTCACACCGAGCATGACTCACATGGGCTTAGAGTAACCATTGACCATGACATCGCCCTCATCCTGTATGATGTTAAACTGTATGCCCCCATCATTTTATCAAACTACGGGGACTTTAATCCATGTCAAGTCATGGTACGTAGGAAGCCTCCATGAGGTTCAAGGCCCACCACCTTGGGCCGCCTCAGAGCGTAAGCCCCAATCCATCCCGAATTATAGGGACTTTGTTCCATGTCAAGGCATGGTACATAGGAAGCCTCCACGAGGTTCAAGCCCCACCACTTTGGGCCGCCTCAGAGCGTAAGCCCCAATCCATCCCAAACTATGGGGACTTTGATCCATGTCAAGGCATGGTACTTAGGAAGCATCCACGAGGTTCAAGCCCCACCACCTTGGGCCACCTCAGAGCGTAAGCCCCAATCCATCCTGAACTACGAGGACTTTGATCCATTTCATGGCATGATACGTAGGAAGCCTCCATGAGATTCAAGCCCCACCACCTTGGGCCACCTCAGAGTGTAAGCCCCAATCCATCCTGAACTACGGGGATAATGATCCATGTCAAGGCATGGTATGTAGGAATCCTCTACAAGGTTCAAGCCCACCCCCGGTCGTTCTGACCATCGTCAGTTCGCCCCCGTCCCGCATTATGTTAAACTTCATTCACCATCTGAACTACCTGGTCTTTGATTCTATGCCACGAGGATACTTATGAAGCCTCCAGGTGGTTCAAGCCCATCACTCATGTCTCATCCATACCACTCCCTTGAGCCTATGTTTCTCGGGAAGCTCATTCCCTAACCCAGAGGTTCCACTTCCTCTAGGTCCCATCCATGCATCCATTCGCACGGGTCGCCTCCTCAGTTGTCCCATCGTTTCATCGAACTATAGGGACTTTGATTCCCTGCCACGGGGTTACGTAGGAAGTCTCTTCGAGGATCAAGCCTAAAGTCATCATACATACTGATGCTTACCTGACCCACCACATCCCGGTGAGATCATACCACCCCATTCCCCTCCACAGAATTTGGGAAGCCACCCACGTGTTGGCCCCAATATCAGTGTTCCCTCCAGGGGGTTCCTCATTCTGATCTAATCTAATAAGTATTCTGATCAGTCTGATCCATCTCCGCTAGATGTTAAACTTACGGCATACCCTGTGTTAAACATGGGAAGATGAGGATAGACTCAGATACATGCCCATGGAATATGATTCCCGGGATTCGATGTGGTATGCCTCGGGCTTTCGCGCCCTCGAGAAGCCCTATAATAATGGACAAAAGATAGACATGCCAATCCCCCAGCATCAAGACACGCTAGTGGTTCCCAACGTCACTAATCCCCTAACTGAAGGTTGCTTCACTGACCAGACCCCTTGGAACATCCTGATAGAAGTAGTGTAATTAACAGGTGTCTATGAAGATATGGCGCCTGGAAGAGTTTTACAAACAACGTCTTAAATCCATAAGGGAGACCCGGACTAGGTGACGATCTCTAAGGAGGAATCCACAGAAGGAAGAACTTACATCCTATCATCCTGTTTCGATGAAGGAGCAGACATCTCTGAATAAGGATCGGATGCCTCCCGCCTTTGTAAAGCATGAATGTGGGGCAACAGTTGTGCGTCCTCTACGTGGCGGATGCGCGCGCCCTGGAAAAAGGGTTGGAAACAATCACTACATGTGTACCAACGGTAGGGGTCATCCTAAATGTACCAACAACACTAATTTTTTTGAATATCATCTTGGTTTTTGGAAATAATAGGAACACAATATGATACCAAATCATTTAAAATTTCAGTATACCAAGAAGTAATATCTGGCCCTCGATATAATTCCTCATTAGGAAACATGTCATTTATTAGAATACAGGGGGATTAGTCATTGTCTGAGGAAGGTAGGATCCTACTGATATGGTGAGCCACCACATTCTCTTCTCCCTTTTTATCTCTAATTTCTATGTTAAATTCTAGAATTAAGAGAATCCAACGAATGAAATGCGGTTTGGAGTTTGGTTTTTTTAGGAGATACCAAAGTGATACATGATATGAGAACATAATGGATTTGAATCCTAAAAGGTATGAACAAAATTTATCCAAGGAGAACACATAGGAAAAGAAATATTTTTTACATATGGTGTAATTTTCTTGGGAAGGGTCGAGTGTATATGAGGCATATGTAATGAACTGTGGAGCTCAATCAAACCGTTGTGATAAGACTTCCCCAACTGCATAGCTAGAGGGGTCACACATGAGGTCAAATGGTAAATCCCATCAAGGTTATTGGATTACTGGGGTGATGTAAGATTCCATTTCAATTTATTAAAATATCCTCACATTATTTATAATTTTTTTTCTTTTTAGAGAAATTAAGAGAGGGGGTGTGCAATATTACCAAAGTCACGAATAAAACGATGGTAAAATCCTACAGGACCTAAAAAGGCCATACATCCCACACATTTTCAGGAATGGTAGGGAGGAAATGACATACACTTTAGATTTTTTACTTGGATATCATCCATATAAATGACATGTTCATGTAATATTCCATGTCACACCGTGAAATGGAATTTCTCATAATTTAATTTGATATTATTTTCAAAACAATGATATAGGAAAGGACTAATAATACTAAAACACTAATCAAAATAAGATCTATATACTGTGAATTCACCCTTGAATACTTCCATTAAATTCTCCAGGTATTCTGAAAAAATACTAACCATGCACCACTGGAAAGTACTCGGAGCATTGAAAAGACCAAATGGAATCCTCTAATATAAAATTGTTCCAAAGGGGCAAGTGAAGGTTTTATTTTACTATTATCTAGGGGAGATATGGATATGAAATTATCCAAAATACCCATCATGTAAATAGTAGTGGGAATTATCCACTAGCCTCTCTATAATTAAGTCAATTAACAATAATAGAAAATGTTTGGTCAAAGTGTGTTGGTTTAGTCAATGATATTATATAGAGAAACACAAAATATTATACACACAGGTTGGAAAAAATTCATTGTTTTCATTTTTAATTTCTGTAAGACCATCTTTTTAGGAACAACCTACAATTGACTAACCCATTGGCTGTTAGTGATGGGGTAAATGATTCAAAAAATAATATTTTTATTTCTTCCTTTTTAATAACATCATAGAGGCTTGGGTTCAATAAATGTTTTGTGTTCCTCATTGGTTTAGCCTCAACATTTAACAACATATGATGTATGAAAATTGATGGGATCATACTAGGAATGTTATAAAGTTTTCATCCTAATTCTTGTTTATACTCAATCAAAAGTTCCAGAAGTCATAATTGATGCTCTAGAGGGAGTGAACTGGCAATGATTACATGCATCTTGTTTCCATTCTCAATATAAGAATATTTCTATTTTTTAGGAAGTGGTTTAAGTTCCAATTTAAAGGGATTTTGTATTGATGGTAGTTAATGGGAATGTGAGACGTCACTGTTCTCTTCTAACACCTCTGTAGTAGAATCCTTTTTTGAGGAATGGGATTTTATAAGCTTAACAATATGATCGATGGTCACAGGATTTTCTCTATTCAGGAGATCATCAATTATCAAACATCGATGAAATTTTTCTAGGCCAATAAAACATTAGTTGCAGGAATAATTACCTATAATTTATATCAATGATGAAAACACATAATGGGGATCAAGGAAAAGAAAATACATTTTTAAAGGGAAGGGTGTACATCCATTGAATTAACTGAAAGTGAGAAAATTTATTCTAAGGTGTGCTTCATGGAATCAATTATGCTAAAGTTAAAAATGTCACCACAAAAATACATAGATAATGTATCATTATGGAAATTAATTATATTTTTTTTAGTTTTTAAAAAATTCCTCGCCGATATAATTGAGGCATGTCCCTTTATTCTATAATTTTCCATTTTAATCCTATAAAAATAATTTGGGAAAATTAAAAATTTTAGCCTCACAAGAATATAATCCAACACACAAGGTGGGTGTGTTGTACTTTAATTTTCTATTTGAACAACAATTCTAGTGGGATTCGGTTTCTTGGCCTCCATTAAAGAGAAAATCGAGCGAGACATCACATTTATAGATTCAACCAAATTAAGTAAAGCATTGAAAAAGAAATACCCCCCTATTGTGCCCAAAATCAGGAATGTTCTGGGATCATTTCATTTGGTGGGAATTGAGGGATCTATCATTTCTGATACATACCTCCCCAAGATCACATTTTCATCACCAAGAATTTACCTTCAATGTGTGCACATCACCTCCATAAACTTAGCATATCATTGAATTTTCATTACAACATCAATCATGGGAACGTTAACCTGTTCAAATTAGAATGTTTCCATGATTTCCTTATCAAGTTTAGTTTATTTTTCTTTACTTGGTTTTGTATCAATTTTTGGTAAATGGTAGAGGAATGGTTTATCTTGGTGGTTCCTCAAATGAAACGCTCTTTTCATTACTAGGGATTCTCTCAAGAAAAGGTTTTTACACATTCAAACCATTATTAGTGGTTGGGATGGTGTTTTATTCAAGAAGGGGTGACTCTAATATATAGTTAATTTGTATTTTTTTTGTGTTATGCTCCTAAGGGTGATATAACTTACATTACCCTGATCCCTAGTGTTTATTAGTGGTTGAAAGGGTATTTTTCCCAACCCATGACTTTAGATTTCCCCCACCGAGTTGGAAAGATGGATTAATTGGGGTTTTAGATCTCATATGGATGCTTGGGTGGTTTTTTGGAATGGCTATTATTTGAATCCATTTGTTTCATCATGTCTTCCAATATAGGATTTTGTTTTGGAGGGGGTGGTTAGAAAGGCCTTTTTGGTTGTTGGGTATTTCTAGGTGGTGCCAGTGGATGAATACTATTCCCTAATTGGTTCCATGGTTTTTGAGGTTGGTTTGAATACCCCCTTTTTTATAGTCTTGGTTTTATTTCGACCTAGGTTTGGATGGATAGTATTGTTCTTTCCTAATGGGTCGGTTATAGTGGGGGCCTAATAAGATTTCCTCAAAATTCTCAGAAGATTCTCTTAATTGTGGGAATTGTTTAGAATAGGGGGTGTCAGTATAATAGATACCACAATGAATGGGATGAGGAGATTCATATTTCCATTGGGAAAGAGAATTTTTTTTGGATTAGGGTTCTTACCACTTTTATCTGCGTGTCCACCTTCATCTCAAACTCAAAAAGTTTCACCTCATGGACTCCTATAATGGCTACACTGGACCTTGAACTATATTGTTGATTGTTCTAAATCATGTTATCAATGAGATTCCTTACAATGATTAGGGTTTTATCAACTAGTCCACCACATGCAATAACATAAATCATGTTTCAATCAACATGAATTAAAAATTCATTAAACTATTGTATTAATAATGTATCACTTATTTCGTGGTGTGTGAAACTCCAACGAATACTTTGAAATATTTCCAAGTATTCATGAAGTGTTTCCCATTATGATTGGCTAATTCCAAATATTTCATTCCTTATATTTGTAGTTTGATTGTTTGGGAATTATTTTTCAAGAGAATGGAATTTCATGACCACCCAAACTCTAATTAGGGAATTAACACAACACAATCAATATTTTGTGGTGTCTTCTAATGAAAAATTGAATGAACTAAACTTTACATGTTCTTCATAAAAAATAGAATGTTTTAATGTAAAAAATAGAAATTAAAATTCTTTCAAATTTTTATGTGGATCTTCTCCTGTGATTCAATGGAATCGTGGTAATAAGTGACTTAAACTAGATTTAAGTTCAAAATTTGGTGTCGGACCATTTATTTGAATGTATTCAGGGTGAATCTATACATCAGGTGCGGTAAGTTCCTTTAATGTCTAGTTATTTTCAATAATATCATGAAAGTTTCTTTCTTTCTTGATGTTTGTTTCAGAAGAAGAAGAAGGATCAATAAGGGTGTTTATTTTTTGTGTTTCCTTGTTTAATGGATCATTCAATGCTTCTTGGTGTTGATGATGTAAGATCCTCTCCGGTTCATGTTCAAAATGAGGTAGTTCTTCTGATGAAGATCACATCTTGCACATGTCCTAAAAAATGATGTTTTTATAAATCAAATTAAAATAATTAATAAAGAAAATATGTGAATAAATAATTACAAATTTCACAATATTTTTATAAAAAACACACACTAAAAACAGAAGCACTCCACAGAAATGATTACAAAATTTGACTACATTGTCACGAAAAGTCACATTAATTTTTCATTTAAAGTTGATTTATAGTCTATGGAAGACCCTAGGTCATCTCTCAATAAGTTTTGATAGGTTTAGAATTTTTATTATTAATAAAAATTAATAAAATAGGGGGTGGTTTTGGAAACAAGTTTAATAAAATAAATTAATTTAAATATTTTGATAGTTGAAAAGCCTTGTGGATTTTCAAAAACATTAGATAAAGGGGTCATTTTGATTTCACTTCACATATTTAATGTTTATTATTCTTAGAGATTCATTCATGTTTTGAGTAATTATTTGGTTGAAATTCATTAGAATCCCAATTAATTCCTATGATTTTATTTCAATGCTTGAAGAACAAAACCTTTACATAAATAAGAGATTCCAAATCAGATTTACATATCAAGAATGTGGGTAAAAAAAATTTCTTGGGTTTTCAAATTAGAACAATACAAGCCACACACTCAAAACCTCACACCGATCGGTTAGAAATTAAGATCATATCAATCACAAGCATCAAAACAAGCATTTAAATGTGAAATAATGTAAGGTACATGGAATTAAATATGTTAACATCCAAATTACTCCAAAAAAAATTAATATATATGTCAGAACTACCTTGACATGTGCTTAACTCCCTCATAATGAATACCCACTATTAAGTCTGATATCAAGAGGAGGAGGAAACATAGTTGGGTCTCCTTCTTCATCATTGATCCCCCTATGAGTATATGGGCCTATATAAATTAGTTTATAGTGAAATTACTCCCCCAAAAATCCAAAATGGAAAAAATTCACTCCTTGGTCGAACTTCCAAATGAGGTGCCCATGATTCCCTTTTATAGCCTAATTGGAAAGTAGTTTTTGGTCACCCAGTGTTTGAGATACCACTTTTAGCTCGGTTATTGGTTGGTAAATGGAATTATCATGAATTGGAAAAAAGAGTATAGTTTTTTAATCCACTTTACTAAATCTATGTGACATTTTTTATCCATTTTATTTCTATAATATGAGATATTGTCAAAATACAATACCTAACTTTTGACATTGTGCAGATTTGGTTTCTGGAACAGATCGGTCCAGATAGGCCAGCAGATGGATGAATAGGGCTTGGTTGTCTTGATATGAATTTCATCCCACTGAATTTTGGATTAGATAACACTATGTAATCCCATTTTTATTCATGTGTTTCTCAAAATTTTCAAAATAGTGGAGAGGTTTCCTTGGGCTTCAATGCAGTTTGGCCCATTTTCCATCCACATAATCTATGGGCCTCCAAATCACCTCCTCCTACAATGGAATTATCATAAAAAATTATAATTACCATTTTGAAAGTTATAAATATTAAATAATTTAATTAAATTTTATGTGAAATTTGTTATTTTTTTAAAAAAAATCAATATAAAAGTAGTTTAACTTAATGGTGTAAGGTTATAATAAAACAGTGAATCACAATGGGATCATCACCTCATCAAAACCTAAAATAGGTGAGAGTTATACAAGGAAACCTCAAAAATATTTGATTCTTGATTGAAAACCTCATAGTTATGTGTTTTTACTTTATATGGTTGTTGAAAATGGGGACATATATTTTTGGACTGACGACCGTCATGTAGCATTCAGTAGTCTCATGAAATATCTCTTTATTCCCTATGTGTTGACACCTCCTATTGAGGAAAATCTATTCATTATTATGTGAAAGCCTTAGAACAATCACTGGTTTATTTTATTTAATAAAATAATGATGTTGGGAATGAAAACAACCTCTATTATTGTTCCGTTCTGGGTTTCAGCCATGAAACACCCAACGGCTCTATATCCAATGATTGATGGACCTGCTTTCCAAAGGCAGGTGTTCGCCGGATGGTCTGACCAGCGACTCTTAAGAACTCACATTGGTCGAGAGGATTGGATGTCGGGCTCATCGCACCCTTTTTGGGGGGGAAATTATTGCCTATTTTGGGACTCTCTTATAGATTTATGACGTATTCATATGTTCGTGAATCTTTGGTTTATACCCAAACATAGTATCCACGGATTCAACCCTGGTGGGCAACGGTCAGCTGGACGTAGGGTTTCAGAATCATTTATGCCTGAGGTTTACCATCCCTTGTTGGATTAATGACCCCAAAGGGCTGGAACTCACTTGAGGCGGCACTAGGAGTGGTGCAGTGAACTGACGTGGAGATGGTCAGATCAACCGACTATTGGGCTTGAACATCAGGGAGGCTTCCTACATACCCTACTTAGGAAGCCGATATCAAAGTCCATGTAGTTCAGATAGGTGTCGGGGAACTGACGCGAAGAGGTACCAAGTGGTCCAATGGGTGGTGGGCTTGAACCTCATGGAGGATTCCTACGTACCCTGTCTAGGAGGCAGGGATCAAAGTCCATGTAGTTTCGATAGACAGTTTAATGTCATGCTGCACGAGGGTGGAACTCGACATGAAGAAACGACTGAGTGGTGGGCTTGAACCTCAGGTAGGCTTCCTACGTATCATTCCTTGACATGGATCAAAGTCCCCGTAGTTCTCTTTGGCTTAAGTCTTACACTCTGGGGAAACCTAGAATGATGGGTTGGGGCTTGCACGCTGAGGAGGCCCATAAAGATGGGTTGGGGATTACACTCCGAGGAGGCCCATAAGAGGATGTCATGGTCGATGCTTACTCTAAGCCCACGTGATTCATGCTTGGTGTGAGAAACAAGAGGCATTAAGGACCAGACGATCACATCGCGAAAGGTGCGTCCGTGAGAAGCGGAGTGGGGCTTACGCATAAAGGCAGCCCAGGGTGATGGATTGGGGATTACACTCTGAGGAGGCCCAGAAGGTCAGGGTTTACTCCGAGATGGACGCCCATAGTGTCTTCCTCATGTCTTTCATGAGAACATCCCGACCCATTGGTGGGTTGAGGAATATAATGGGGGCCAACGCCTATGCGCAAGTGCACAAGCGGGATAACGCCAAGGGCGTTGGAATCAATCCAAACAAATGGAGATGAAAAGTGTGAATTACATGCCCGACATTCAGAACACAATGAGGATGGCATGGTGATGGAGGATAACTGTTGACCATGTTCGAAACACATCATTCATATCACGTTATCCTGAAATGGGGACGAACAAATGAGGGTTGACTGTTGACCATATTCGAAACACAGGACCTATCTCGAAGTGTTGTCCAAAGTCTTTTCGGGGTGTTGGCCCAGGACGGTAGGTGAGCCGATGTGGCATGAGGCCAGGCCATTAGGGGGTCCCTTTAAACATGAAAGAGGATGAAGATCCGAATAAAAGACACATAAAGCGTGGGGTGGAGTGATGGAATGTTTGAATGGATTCCAGTGCTCTTGAAGTTATGACACTGTGAACATAGCGTAAGGCATCTCTGGAATGGAGTAAGAGGCATCCAATGATTGGAACATAGGGTAAACTACAGTTTAGAGTCATGTAGAGAGGACTGTTTCCATACAGTTTAACGTCATGTGGTCAGGATGACGGCCATATAGTTTAACGTCATGTGGTCAGGATGACTAGGTAGGAGAAACCTAGAAATGGTTGGTGTGGGACTTACACAAGGGCGGCCTTTTATGGATGAACCTAGAAAAAGGAGATAGGAAATGGGGGTTAAACGAGAGTCATGAGGAGTAGCTCGACTCATGGAATTTATAGGACAGATTTTGGGGTGGCACAACGGTGCAATAGAAAATATTGTGGACCCGGCCCGAAAAGTTCGTTGTGCGACTCTCAATTTTTCATGGGGGTCAGGAACAGTTGCGAAGGGACCGGCCCAGATGGACTGGCGGGTGCATGGAGTTTTTCGCTTGGGGCTGTCCGTGAAGGAGTTGGCCGCGAGGTGTAGACCGCGAGGGACCGTCCGCGGAGGAGCTGTCTGCGAAGGACTGGCCGCGAGGGACTGGCCGTATGTGGTTCAAGGTTTAGTTCTCCATGATGGGTGTCCATGGAGGAGCTGTCCACGGAGGACATGGTAGTCCGTGAAGGATGCTGTCCGCAAAGGATGACTTCCACGGAGGAGGCTGTCCGTGAAGGAGGTTCTCTGCGGATGATATGGCCGTCCGTGAAGGGTGTCTACAAAGGGGCTGGCGCCCGTCCTACTTCGTGCCCGCAGAGGGGTTCCACCTCCAGTTCACGAACGACACTGTTCCGTGGAAGAGATGGTCGTCCGCGAAGGAGATGGTCGTCCGCGAAGGAGATGGACACTAAGGGGTGGATGCGAAGGAGTTTTCCACATGCGGTTCGCGGACTGGTTTCTCTTCTACGCGGAAGAGTTCATCTTCGGACAATATGGAGTCCGTGGATGGTCGCGTACTGCTTGGAGCGATTTCTCCAGCGTCTCCCCATGGGTTTTCACCCATCCTTCGTCCCTGAATTTTTGGTTCCCCTCGGTGAATATTTATAGAGTCACGGATAGGATGGGCACACGGCCTTTGCGGAAGCCCATGAAGGAATCCCCAGCCCCGAAAAACTCGGTCAACTAGTGATTTTTCGAACCGAGATCCCCGGAATTGCTCCGCGTTCGTGCACCACTCCGCCTTTATTCCGAAAAGGAAGAGGTTTGCAGCCGCATATGGATTCCGCCTCTATTTTGAGAGTGACGAGGTTTGCGGAGGGGGGAGGCTCGCGGCGGTGGACCGGCCTGGAACCCATCCTGCTTCGCGCCCGCGAAGGGTCCCGCTTCTATTTCGCAGATGAAGCTGGTCCGCAGAATTGCAGGAGGGCGGTCTGCCGAACCGGCCGCGTGCTGTTGCTGCGAGCCGGTGCGTGGACCGGTTTGGTCCTTTTCCAAGTCTTGGGGTAATCAGATTTCCCCCTTGAGGAATTTTCAAGACCCTAAAATTATCTTAGTCAAACAATCATCGATTCTGAGACTTGTCATTCAAATATCAAGAAGAGGTTTATAGTGCGAATATTAGTGGTATAGAATCAGATTCACTACCTACAACAGTATAAAGTACACTAGGTATCTGGTAATAACCTACTCAAATAAATCACCAGTCATCCTATTTTTACTAGATTATCAGAATTATGTTAGGTCATATTGTAGCAGTTTGACATTTAGTTCATTCCTTAGAAAGTAGTAAAAGTCCAGATATTTGAATACATCCTTATAGAACACCCTTCTATAGAAAAAATGTTGTTGAATACTGAACTTTATGATAAAGAGATTTTCTCTATTAAAGTGGTCCCCTAGATATGGGAGATTTATTTTTATGATTAATCCAAAATCCTAAAAGGAAATTGAGTGGAAGACCAAATCTCAATAATGTCAGTTCGGTAGCCATGATCATCTACCCAACAATGGAAGTAATACCATTCTATTTCCCATTTTCAGAAGGTTTCACAAAAAATGTGGTGATGTATTAGGATATCATCACACGGTTATAACAGGAACATCAAATTCTTGTGGACCACTTTATGGTAAAAGGAGATTTAGAATTGGTAATAAAGAATATTAATGATGATTATTCAATAATAATGGAATAGCCCAGCCACCACTTGACTATATCCAAGGTGTAATGGAATAAGTCCACTTTGATCCAATAGTGACTCATGTCAAACAATCA
This sequence comes from Viscum album, assembly GCA_963277665.1. NCBI lineage: Eukaryota > Viridiplantae > Streptophyta > Magnoliopsida > Santalales > Viscaceae > Viscum > Viscum album. The sequence continues at coordinate 436,603,440 of OY728119.1, forward strand.
CTAAATTTCCATGAATATGCATTAGAAAATGTAGCTATGAATTTGGTGGATACATATTGGGATGAAGAATTTATCAACATTGTGAACCACCAAAAGATGGTGCCTTTTTTTCAGGTCGACATGGAAGAAATCAATGTGGTTAATTCAATCCCTTTACTAGATGGTCCTACAACCAATTATATGATGCCCATTGTGTAATACCTTCAAAATGGAATACTCCCATTGGAAAAATATGAAAAGGAGAAAACCCGATGATGAGAAATTGACTTTACTCTTTATGAAAACCCCAATGACAAAAGATTCTCATATAAATAGAGACTCAAAAGATTCCTTATGAGGTGAATTGATAGAGAAGATAATGCTTCTCTCATGAAATAAGTACATATAGTGGCCTTTTGTTCCTTTAATTTAGAGTTCATGATTTCCTATCAAAGTCAATGGCTTGGATACTTATATCCTATAGTGACCAGGATTGCACAAAATTCACCAAAAAGATGCATTCCTTCTAAGTGAATTCCACCATTATCAATCAACCCATGGAATTTCTACACATCTCCAAATACTCATAGAAAATTTTCATTTGGGGAATGGATAATGTTGGACCATATCCTCCTACTACATCCAATCAGTTCAAGTACATTATAACTTCCTCTAATTTTTTCTCTTTGTGGGTTGATGTTTTATACCTTAATGAAGTTGTGGAAAATAATATTTTTAGGTAATTGAATGCCTATATCATTACTATATTTGGGGTCACATGTATTATACTAATTGAAAATGGAACCAATTTATTCTTTGTAGAGTTGGAAAGGTTGTATCGGGTGTATAATATCAAATCCACCAATTCATCTTGCTATCATGGAGAAGATAATAGATAAATAGAATACTTCAACATCAACATACCAAATATATTCTACAAGATGATGTATAAAGATAAAAATTATAGTCTTAATAATATTTTTCATGCATTTTGGACTTATTGGACTACAAACCACACCACTAGATAGGTGACCCCAAATTTATTGTTATACATGATAAAATCAATCCATCCCATTGAGGTATAATTTACCTCACACCAAATTTCCTTTTATGATAAGTTATCTATAGAATATAAATACCAAAAACTAATCGATGTATTTGGAGAGACTTGATCATAAAAGAAAACATACCTTGCATAACTTGGAACTCCACCAAAATTGGATAACATGATATTTTAACAAGAAAACTTTCTTCAACTCATTCCTTTAAGGAGAATTGGTACTGGTTCTTAGGACTCTGATGATACCAGGGAAGAAACCTAGAAATATTGAACCAAAGTGAGAGGGACCTTATGTAGAGAACAGTTTCAACTCCAATGGTGATTATTCCTCAATCTCAATGGATGAAGTTTTTGTTTGAACCAAAACAAATGAAATTTTTCACATGAAATACTACACGTAATCCTGAATAATGGACTTTATCGTGTGAACTTAAAAGGAACAACTTATGGTTCTAGTTGTATGGCGTAAAAATATAAGATAGCATAGTCTGAGATATAATACACTAAACTATATATCCTAATTTACTAGTCAAAAGGTGTTAAATTTTAAAACAACATTGTTTATTCATGAAATAAAACTGTATGGTTCGCATAACTTTTGTGTGATGTAAAATCGCATAATACTTCGGTCTATTCTTGAGCAGTCTACAATTCTTGGTTCTGGTCTCCTATTATAAACCCAACATATCCTTATTCAGAACTACGTGTTCATTTATTCTGAACTCTATGAGATACATAGTGACACATAGGGGCTTTGTATTATGACAAACCAAAAATACACCACCTTACATGAGAATATTTTCCAACACATGGCCCTTAACTCCTCTTTTAATGATGGGTTTGTCACTTGTTGTCTACAAGGGAAATATTTTCACCCTCATATCAGTCAAAGATTCTTGACCATAAAATATCCCAACCACATGGTTCTTGAAATATGATCTAAAACTTCAAGACACTATTCATCCTTACCACACAATGATAAACTAGATGGATAGGCTCTTATCATATGACCCTAAATGGTATGATCCACACCATCTTACTTATAAGATATTAATCTATACTATAACATATTAAGAACATGATTTTAAAATGTCATATTATCTCATGTACCAAGAATATGATGCCTTGGGAAACTAGCTCAGGAATCCATGTGTTAAAAACATGGGATGCCTCTCATGATATGATTTCCCTTATGACTGGACAGAATTTATGGGACTTCATTCCTTCTTTTTCACACTGGGTAACATTTTTTCTTTACTATATGATGTTAAACTACATGGTTAACATACCTCTCATTTATTGTAAATATTGTCCTAGAGCAATGCATGAATTGATTCTCACCACTATGAGATATTTATCCATTTCTAGAAAAAACATCCTTTTCCCTCCATCACATGATAAAAATTTCTACATCCTTTAATTTAATTTCCTCACTACAGTGAAATAATTATATTTTATCCCTTGTTACTAAAACTGAGCATAAATCATGAGGGTTTAGTAATTTTGTTAAGGACACCCTTCATGATTGATATGCACCATCTAATGCCTATGTTAACCTGGTACTAGATACAATACCTTGAAAGGAACCCCAAAAGTTATTACTGCATAGTGTTAAACTTCATAGTTGACGTCTTTTGCAAGATGCAAAACTAAATTTTTTTATGAACCACCCTTGAGAGGACCACTATCTTTGGAGCTAGTCTCCCACTACACCTACATTCATGAACATAATGTGGATTTATTAATTCCATCATAGGATACATAGTGCTTCCTAGATCTCAAATCTTGGGTCCAACTACAATATAAAAAATTCCCCCTCAACACACCAAAATTAGATTATTTTAGGGAATATATCCCAAAACAGCATGTGGCATGAGAATTCACATTCAAGAGATATGTAGGGTCTGCTAGATCTAATGACATGGCCTAGACTCAATTTAAAAAATTTCTCCCCTCCATGCGTATTGTTTAGATCTACACATGGATCATTTTCCCGATTTGTGGTTGATTTCAGCATAAAATTATCCATACATACTCAAGAACCTTACTTACGAAAATAAAATATGTCTCTGGGAAAATTAGGATATTCATAAGATTTCCCCAACACTTGGAAAAAGAATATATAATAATAAGGGACGCCTTTGTTTGGATATACATAATATGTAGGATCAAAATAATCAATGTAGATGCTCAATATACAAGAGGGGGGGTGAATTGTACACTTCTAAAAATTTCCTTAAACAAGGAAAGATCTAAGTTTAACAAAGTTAAACTAAGCAAATTCACAACACCTCTAATCACCAATGAAATATTTGGACAATGTATGAAGATACAAACTTCTAGTTCTATGCCCTTGCTTAAATCTGGAAAGTGATTCTGAAAATAGGTTCCAGAAATTTAAAATTAACCAAAGTTTACAATATGAGATTCTAACTTAGAGCGTATAAAATCTAAATGAATCATATTACAAGTGTAATGAAATATAAGATGATTATACTTTCCTTACAATATGAAATTCATCAGAAAACAAGTAGTAAAACTAAAAGTAACAAGATGTAAATCTTTTAACCCAAAGAGAAGGGTATCCAACAACCTTGGATAAAGGTCCCTTGATTTATACTTTCAAGCAAGTCTATCTCACCCACACAAGGTTAAGCCCTCGATACAAATATAGGAGTCTATGTCTTGCTATCCCCGCAAACCCTCAACTTCATGGTAGTTGGAACCTCTGTCTTTCTCAGCAAGTAAGCTCTCGAACTTCAAGGAAGTCGGCACCTCTGTCTTCCTTTCCTCAGAAGCCCTCGAATGTAATCACCAACACTTGGAGTCGCACGAAGAAATCTGAACGAGCAGTTCAGTACACACAAGGCATGAAAAGCTTCTCTCTCTAGAAATCACCTTAACAGCGTGTGGTCTCTAGAGTGATCAGCTTGTTATTATCTCTTTCAAATGAGATCCTATTTATAGGCTTGGTTGGAATGGTCGACTCCCTTCTCCAATGGTCATATTTTTTATAAATTTCGGAGGGATCTGTACACGTGTAACTCAACCAACAGTTAGTTAGAAACAGAATGGACAACATCGTTTTTTAGCACAATATATGTAACTGGATGCAAGACACGATTTTCAAATGAAATGAGTATAAGAATAAGAAAAACTAAAGTTCGGAATGTAAGAAAATAAAATTTCAGAGTCTAACCAAAATGGAATGTGGATTATATAATAAAAAGAATATTCAGATTTTGTTTTATAGGAATTCGTAACCCGAATTCTGTAGAAATCCGGAGTTTGAATTTCAAAGGAAAATTGGAATATGGATTCACTAGAATTCAGAATCTGAACTTATAAAGTTCGGAGTCGAACTGATAAATGTTTGGAGTCAAACTTATAGAAGTTCGGAGTTGAACTCATAGAAGTTAGGAGTCAAACTCATATAAGTTCGAAGTCGAACTCATAGAGGTTCGGAGTCGAACTCATAGAAGTTCGGAGTCGAACTCATAGAAGTTCGGAGTCGAACTCATAGAAGTTCGGAGTCAAACTCATAGAAGTTTGGAGTCGAACTCATAGAAGTTAGGAGTCTAGAATTCGGAGTGGAACTATATGAGAGTTCGTATCTGGAATTCAGAATGGAACATTATTAGAGTTCGTATACAGAATTCGGAATGGAACTTCATTACAGTTCCCATCCAGAATTCAGAGTGGAACTTCATTATAGTTCCTATCCTGAATTCAGAGTGGAACTTCATTAGAGTTCCTATCCAGAATTCCGAGTGGAACTTCATTACAGTTCATATCCTGAATTTGGAGTGGAACTTCATTACAGTTCCTATCTAGAATTCAGATCCTAAAACATAATACTTCATATCTTAGCATTATATGATTCCGAGGTTTTAGGTATGAATCCGATTTTTATACTTAAGAAAAATATTAATATTTATAAGAAAATCTATGTTAGGGTAAATTTCATTAAGGAAGGAAATTATCCTTAGAGAAGTAAAATATAGATTTGCTTAAGTATAAGGTGTTTGTGATTTTCAAAACAAGAAGGAATGGAAAAGTCATAAGGAAAACCTTATTGACTCAACAAGATCCCCCTTTTTGGAAAGCACAAACATCCTTATGAAAAATAATATAAGGACTTCGAAAATTTCATTAGACTTTGAAATTAAAACATATCTCCCTTTGTTTATAGATGATAATGAATACAACTAACTCCTCCTTAAGCATTGAAACTCTAAGGATTGTATTCTGAATTTCCGGAGTGGAGTTTTCATTATCATAGGAATGGAAAACTTTGTAATGAGAAACTACCCCTTACTTTAAGGATATTTCACTTAGAAATTTTTCCACCTTAATTTTTCCTTCTCCTATTTTAAGTAGTTCTTTTTCCTTCTCCCCCTTTGTAATTTTCAAAAAGAATTTAAGGGAATGGAAAAGAATTATGGTACCTGAAACATTAGTACATAGTAATAAAAGATAAAACCAACCAAAATTTTATTAGAGTTGAAAAAATTTTACAAGGAAAGACAAATACAACAAAAGATCGGAGTGGGTTTATTTGTCTTCCTTTTCCTTCTCCTTCGGGATCAGCTTCTTCAACAAGGTTTTCAATTTCTTTAAATCTCTTTGATCCTCCTCAGCTTTCCTCTCCAAGGATATTATCCTTTCATATTGAGCTTTCAAAGCTTTTGCCTGATCCTTGATGGCCTCTTCTTGCATTTTTACTAACTCATCTTTCTTTACATGTCTTTTATCAAGATCAATCCGAAGATCTCTATCCCTTATAAAATTTTTAGCAAGGGAGTTAGCCTTGTAATTTAGTTCCTTCACTTGTTGAATAGGAGAACTTTGTTCAATGATCAGATCTTCCTAAAGATTCTTAATCTTTGCAGCCTCGGTGTCAAAGGCATATTTTACCTCATTCTGAAAATTATCATACTGGGCCATGTCTTCTTCAATTTTCTTAGACCATAAAGTAATTTTACTGCATGACTTCTTGTGTACATCATAATTGATAAGGAAATATTTATGGTCAGCCTCAATATTTATACACTTATCCATTACGATGGATAAGGATTTAAATTTCAGATTCAAGCTATGTTGTAACATCTGGCACCTGGAGTCAATAGTGGGAAAAATCGGAATGGAGTCCATCGGCTTTTTCAAGGATTCAACAAAAAAGTCATGCCCATGTGCTGATGACTCCAAATTAGATAATTTTCTTAGAGATTTCTCTTCCTCAACCTGCACTAGATTTCTTCTAGAAGAACCACCAACCTCTTTTTTCTTAATGATATCTTTTATTGGTGTATCCATCAGAAATTTCTTCCCCTTGTCAGCTTTTGGAATGGGTTGATAATTTAGATATTCTTCCTCACTTTCTGATAATTGAACAATCTGGTCTTTATCTGGTTTCTCCTTTTCTGCCCCTTCTTCAAAGAAATTCTTCTCATTAGATTATTCCTCATCAGATAAAACATTTTCCTCCTCTTCCTCTTGCTTATTATCACCCTTGCTGCTTTCTTTCTCAACTTCCTTTCCCGGAGTGAATAATTTTGCGGATTCAGCCTTTTCTTGATATTCTTCTACTTGCTTGATTAGATCATCAAGATCAACACTTCCTTCTTCTTCTTCTACTTCTTCTTCTTCTTCTTCTTCAACAACCTATTTCTCTCTTTCAACAACTTCTTTCCCTTTGGATGTTTCTGGAGTTGAGAATTTTTTACCAGGGGTTTCAGGTAAAGATTGGACATTAAAGGTTTCCGAAACTAGAATCTACTCAGAAGCTACTTCAGTTGCTTTCAAAAGAGATTGAACAACCTCAACTTCAAACATTTTCTTCTTCAGCTTATTCTCTTTTTCTTGCTTCTCTAATACATCAGCAGCTCTTTCTTTTAAGTCCTTAGCCTCAGTAGGGTCCAACCCGAAATGTGGATCCCCTTCTTTCCTCTTATCGTTGTCTTCCCTCTACTTAGCTGCCACTTTATCTGGGTAAGCTTTTTGTTATTTCGGCTTGGGAGGTGTGGATTGGGTTTCCTTAGACTTGTGAGTTTTTTCATCACCAACCACTTCCTTAAGCTTCCTCTTCTTAGAAACTTTTTCACTGGTTCATCCTTCTCCACATTCTCCGAAATGACTTCAGTTTCTTCCTCTGGTAAAGGAAATAATTCTCCGGATTCATCAGAAAAACCCATTTTCATCCTTTTTAGTGTATCATCACTAACTAGAATTACCTTTTTATTTCTTTTCTTGGAGGTGCAAGAAACTTTGAACGAATTAAGACATCTGATGATAAGTTTAGAAATCAGGGCTAGATACAAACTTATCTAAGCTTTCAGATTCCCTTCTTTGATATTCTTAACTTTAATCAAAATATGCCTCATGAGATTTATCTTCCTTATATTTACCAAGAAATCTAGGATGTAGATGTCACTCTTCTTCAGATTATCCTTATCACCCCTTATTGGTACGAGAAAACCTTGTACCCATAGCTATAGAATCCAATTATTCAGAGTGAGATGAGCAATCTTAGCAGTCTTGGCATCTTTCAGTCCAAGGCATTTCAATGCCTTCACTTTATTGAAACTTCCTTGCTCATTCGGAAGCTTATGTGAATAGAACTCTGCTTCACCTTCATACTTTAAACCCACCAAGATTGCAGCCTTGGTGTAAGATAATTTGTAAGTCTTCCCATAAGACTTGAATGAAAATAAATCTCTGCCATCTTCCTCAAGGAAGGAAACAGACTCATAAAACTCAACAAGTAAGTCTGTATAAACCGGATCTTGTTTCTCTATCTTCGATAGGAAAACATCCTCCCAGCCATTCAATTTGATATTCTTAGTTATAAGAGAATCATACTTGAAGAAACTCGGATTCACTAACCTCTCCCTGTAAACTAAACACTTTGAGATTGGCTTTGAGGTAGACATATCTAAAGATGTAGCTTCAACAGACATTCCGCATGTAGAGTTCTGGAAGATTCAGAACGGGCTTCAGAAAGTTCAGAATGGTCCTTAAGAAGAGAGTCAGGGCTTTGAGACGCGAAAGCTTTGAAAAAACGATGTGGGACGACCCTCGGGGGTCCTCTTTATATAGGCATTGAGATGACGGTTCAGATTCCACAGTTGATCAAACGGTTAAGATACTTTGAGATTCGATCTGACGGTTGAGAGACAAACTGGAAAGAAAACTTGACTTTAATCTTTTGAGGTTTAAAGAAAAAAACATTCGGATTTAAGAAAATATAGAATCTGGAAAAATTTAAAAGTAAGGAAACTACTAGCAACCAAAAATTTACTACAAAAACTTGAGTAAGGAAGTCATACCTTTTTTATTTTCTAGAGAGATTGTTAGTAATAGGTGATTTTCTTCTTGACCAAAAATTTGAAAGAAAAAAAATTACTACGAAAAACTCAGTACAAAAATCTCATTACGAAAATTCCAGTATGAAAATCTCATTATGAAAATTGTAGTACAAAAATTGTTATTACAAAAATTATCATTACGAAAATTCCAGTACGTAAATTTCATTACGAAAATTCTCAGTACAAAAATCTCATTATGAAAATTCCAGTATGAAAATTGTTAGTATTAAAATTCTCATTAGGAAAATTCCAGTACGAAAATTTCCATTCTGAAAATTTTCTGTTCCGAAAATTTACATTATGAAAATTTCAGTTCTAAAAATTTCCATTCCAGAAATTTCTGTTTTGGAAATTTTCATTATGAAAATATCAGTTCCATGGTTTGAAAAACTGACTAAAAAAATTTTGATTACAAAAGCCCAAAAAAAAATTGGTTATGCTATCAAGAAAATGTACTCCCCCTATGAAAATGAGTTTATTACTGTAAGGAAAATGGTTCAACAAGAAGTTAATGAAGAAGGATTACCTTACGGTTATCATTCCTAAATTTTGTTTAATGTATTCAAATCTATCGGAGGGTAAATATTTTGTGAAAATGTCAGCAAGTTGATCTTGCATTTCGATAAACTGAAGAATGATATCTCTTTTAAGTGTGTGATCCAAAAGAAAGTGATCCCTAATATCTATTTACTTTGAATGGGAGTTATGTGCATGGTTTTTACTAAGGGAAATGGAACTTGTGTTATCACACAAAATTTGAGTCTTAGTAAAAATCAAGCCATAGTCTGTGAGTGTTTGTTGCATCCACAAAAATTGAGTACAACAACTTCCAGCTGCTACATATTCAACTTCAGCAGTGGAAAGTGCTACAGAATGTTGCTTCTTGCAGGACCAAGAAACTAATGAATATCCTAATAAATAACAAGTTCTGCATGTACTTTTTCTATCCATTCAACATCCACCAAAGTCAGCATCCAAAAATCTATTTAATAAAAAATCATTTCCAAAAGTATAGAATAATCCTAGATCCATGGTTCCCTTTAAGTAGCAAAAAATTCTTCTCACTGCCTTTAAGTGTGATTCCTTAGGATTGGATTTATATCATGCACATAAGCATACTGAGAACATCAAGTCTGGTCGACTAGCTGTCAAGTATAGGAGACTTCCTATCATACCTCTAAGAGACATTTGATCTACCGGTTTCCTAGCTTCATCAAGATCAAGTGTGTTTGAGGTACCAATAGGAGTACTTATATTCATAGTGTTTTCATAACCACACTTTTTAAGAAGATCTTTAACATACTTATGTTGAGATATATAGGTTCCTTCTGGTTTTTGAGAAATTTGGAAACCAAGGAAAAATGTTAACTCACCCATCATACTCATTTCAAACTCAGATTTCATTATATTCGCAAAGTAATCAGTTAAAGATTACTGAGTTGAACCAAATATAATGTCATCAACATAAATTTTAACAATCAAAACATTTTTCTTATCTTTCATGATAAAAAGGGTCGGATATACATTTCCATTAACATAGTTATTTTGAAGCAAAAATCCTGTAAGTCTATCATACCAAGCTCATGGGGCTTGTTTTAGGCCATAAAAATATTTAGTAAGTCTATAAACATGATCAGGATGTTTTGTATCTTCAAAGCCAAGAGGTTGTTCAACCAAAACATCCTCTTGAACATAACCGTTATGAAAAGAACATTTTACATCCATTTGAAAAAGTTTAAAATTGAAGAATGTTGTAAAGGTAAGTAAGATAAAAATAGATTCAAGTCTAGATAATGGAGCATAGGTTTCTTCATAGTATATTCCCTCTTGCTGATTATAGACTTTACAAACTAGTATAGATTTATTTCTTACAGTGACTCCATTTTCATCACACTTATTTCTGAAGACCCACTTTACTCCAACAACAGAAGTTTCCTTAGGTCTATCAACCAAGGTCCAGAATTTATTCCCTTCGAATTCATTTAGCTCATCTTGCATGGCTTTGATCCAATCATCATCACCTAAAGCTTCATTAGTTCTTTTTTGGTTCTAATTGAGAAAGAAATGCTAGATGTTCTACTTCATTTATCAGGGAACTTCTAGTCCTTACAGTTTGATTTACATCACCAATGATACTATCACTGGGATGATTTTTTAGAAATGGATGGTTTGGGTTTTGTAAAACCTGTTCATCAACATAGGGTAGAAAGTCTTCTGGGGTAAATGTTTCAGAAGTATCTTCTTGAACATTTTCCTTATTAGAAGGATTTTCTTACAAAGGTTGATAATCAGTTTTTGAAAACACATCCAAACATGTAGGTTGGGATGTTTTAAAAACAAAAGGATCAGTTTCATCAAATTTTACATGCACTGTTTCCTCAACAGTACAAGTTTTTTTGTTAAAAACTCTATAGGCCTTAGAAGTTGTGGAGTAGCCTAAGAAAATTCCTTCATCAGATTTTGGTGAGAATTTGTGTAGATTATCTTTAGTATTCATGATGAATACCTTGAAACCAAAAACCTTGAAGTAGGAAAGTCTTGGTTTTCTACCATTCCATAACTCATAAGGAGTTTTATTAAGAAAAAGGTCTAATCATAACTCGATTTATAGTGTAACAAGCAGTACTTACAGCTTCAGCCCAAAAATATATAGCTATATAATATTCACTAAACATGGTTCTAGTTATCTCTTGAAGAATTATATTTCTTCTTTCAACTACACCGTTTTGTTGAGGAGTTCTAGGAGATGAAAAGTTGTGAGTAATAACTTTTCTACTACAAAAAGTTTCAAAATCAGAATTTTGAAATTCTCTTCCATGATCACTATTAATAGTTTTTAGTGGAAGGTTTTTCTCATTTTTTTACTTGGGCTCTGAAACATTTGAAATAAGAAAATTCTTCAGACTTCTTTTCCAGAAAATAGACCCATGTAAATATAGTGTAATCATCAACTAGAACAAACACATAGTATTTTCCCCCAATGCTTCCAGTTTGTGTTGGACCAAAAAGATCCATGTGCACCAACTGTAATGCATCATTTGTTGAGACTTCACCAATTGATTTAAAACTAGATTTATGTTACTTTCTATATTGACAAGGATCACAAACATTAGAAGAATCAAATCTAAGCTCCGGTAGATCCTTAACTAAACCTTTCTTAGAGAGTTTTCATAGGTTCCAAAGGTTATAGTGACCTAGCCTTCTATTCCATAACCAAGAATGATCTTCCATTGTACTTTGGAAAGGTAATTCTTGGCTCTTAAGGTCTTCTAAGTTCAAAGTGTAAACATTCACTTGCCTATTGGTAGAAAGAATAAATTCTTATTTTTAATTGTGTACTAAGCACTTATCATTCCTAAAATTCATAAGGTAACCATCATCACATAATTGACTTAGCTAATGAGGTTGTACTTAAGACCTTTAACAAACAAAACATTTGAAATCAAGGTTTTACCAAGAAGAACAATATTACCTATACCAACAATTTCTCCCTGAGCATTATCTCCGAAAGTTACTTTACCTCCTTTCGGCTTGATAATCTTTTCAAAATAGTTTTTGTTACCAGTCATGTGCCGAGTACATCCACTATCCATGTACCAAGTATTGTTGTTGGTACTTCCTTTATCTTCCTGAAAATAAGAAAAGAATTAGACTTTCGGAATCCAAAATTGTTTAGATCCAAGATTTTCAGATAAAAAAATTTTGGGTATCCAAATTTGTTTAGAGAAATATGCTTTATGAACCCCAAGATATTGAACTTTTTTCAAAGAATAGTTTTTCTTTCAATGCCCACCACTTTGACACTTAGTGAAAAAAGGGGCTCTAGAAGGAACAAAATAGTTGTTTTTGAAAACTGGTTTTCGGTGAGTACAACCTACTCCAGTAGTGTTTCCATGAGGTTTAATTTGAGAATACATCTTATCAAAATTTTCCTTCCCAGAGGTAAATTTTTCAAGGAGCTTCTTTAGAGAAAAAATTTCGGATTTTAGTCTAATGAGTAAATTCCTATCCTCAGGAATCATTTCCTTAGAGTTAGATTTTTCTTCCAAAACTCTCATTTTTGAAATAGCATTATTAAGATCTTTATAAAGTTCTTCCTTATCAGAATTTGCTTTCTCAAGGTCTTTAGAAATTTTTTCTAAAAACTCTTCTTTATCTTTAAGATCTGAAGAAATATCTAAAATTTCTTTTGTGAGAACTTCTTCCCTAGAATTTTCCTTTCTAACTTCTTAGAAATTTTACAATTTTTTGCTTCAAGTAACTTGGAAAATCTAGATACTTATTCATATGAAGGTTCTTCATTTTCTGAGGATGAAGTATCTTCATTAGAAGTACTATTTTAGAAATAGTAATTCTTATCAAGAGATAAATTTGGTAAATCCTCGGCAGAGCGTACCTTGGATATAAGACATGTATGTGGAAAAGAAGTGTTAACAATGAATCCCATATTCTTCTGAGCTGATGAATCATATTCTGAAGATTCACTTTCTGAGGAGTCTCCACAGCTAGCACTCCAACTAGTATTAGCTTTCAGACTTTTCTTAGCTTTATCTTTGTAGAAATTCTTCCTGTTCCTTTCAAAATGTGTGACAACTGGGTCCCGGTGACAGCACAGCCACCCCGCCTTAACATGGTCGTCGGGTCCTGGCCCACCAGGTACCACCAATTGCCCCACAGACACGTGGGGCCCACCCCAGGGTCCACATGGGTCATCTGACTAATGACAGTCCCCACATGCCAACACATATCCTTTCCAGTGTGTTTTTTCTTCACTCACACACACCTTGGGAAACATCCTAGAAGGTCACCCATCCTCATCACTACTCCCAGCCAAGCATGCTTAACTCTGAAGTTCTAATCAGATATGCTCCCGAAAAAGAAGGTGCACTTTGTTGACATGAGTCATATCATTTAGTCATTTAACCCTGTATCATTTGAGGATGTTACAATCACCCCCCCCCCCCTTTGAGCACAAAACCATCGTTGTGGGCCCTACATCTCAACCCAGGCAGTGCACCGCACTTAAGGATGGGTTCCTCCTCTGATACAAAATGTGACAACTGGGTCCCGGTGACAGCACATCCACCCTGCCTTAACATGGTCGTCGGGTCCTGGCCCACCAGGTACCACCAGTTGCCCCACAGACATGTAGGGCCCACCCCAGGGTCCACCCACATGCCTGAATGGGTCATCTGACTAATGACAGTCCCCACAGGCCAACACATATCATATCCTTTCAAGTATTTTTTTTCCTCACTCACACACACCCTGGGAAACTTCCCAGAAGGTCACCCACCCTCATCACTACTCCAAGCCAAGAATGCTTAACTACGGAGTTCTAATCAGATAGGCTCCTGAAAAGGAAGGTGCGCCTTGTTGACATGAGTCATATCATTTAGTCATTTAACCCTGTATCATTTGGGGATGTTACACTGGGTCCTGGTGACAACACAACCACCCCACCTTAACATTTTCATCAGGTCCTGGCTCACCACGTACCACCAATTGCCCCACAGACACGTGGGACCCACCCTAGGGTCCACCCACATGCCTGAATGGGTCATCTGACTAATGACAGTCCTCACAAGCCAACACATATCCTTTCCACTGTATTTTGTCCTCACTCACACACACCCTCAGAAACATCCCAGAAGGTCACCCATCCTCATCACTACTCCAAGCCAAGTATGCTTAACTATGGTGTTCTAATCAGATAGGCTCCCGAAAAGGAAGGTGCACCTTGTTGACATGAGTCATATCATTTAGTCATTTAACCCTGTATCATTTGGGGATGTTACACTGGGTCCTGGTGACAGCACAACCACCCCGCCTTAACATATCCGTCGGGTCCTGGCTTTCCAGGTACTACCAGTTGCCCCGCAAACACGTGGTCCCCACCCAAGGGTCCACCCACATGCCTGAACGGGTCATCTGACTAATGATAGTCCCCACAGTCCAACACATGTCCTTTCCAGTGTGCTTTGTCCTCACTCACACACACCCTGGGAAACTTCCCAGAAGGTCACCCATCCTTATCACTACTCCAGGCCAAGCACACTTAACTGTGGAGTTCTAATATGGTAGTCTCCCAAAAAGGAAGGTGAACCTTGTTGACATGAGTCATATCATTTAGTCATTTAACCATTCGTCATTTGGGGGTGTTAGAGAATGCCTCTCTTTTCATTATTTCTTTTTAAGCATAATACAATCAGGACGTATGTATCCACTTCTCTTGCACTCATAGTATGTGACATCTGAATATTTTTTATCTTTCATTTCCTTCTTCTTATACCTAGATTGGAAATTTCTTTAACCAGCTATCTTGCTCATTCTTCGAGCAAGATTTTGTAATTCATTTTCAGAGACTTCACTTTCACTAGATTCGGATTGGATAGTAACCTTCTTAGACTTGGATCTAGTTACTATCTCAGGAGTCTTTGATTTCATGTGATTTGATGTTGTAGTAAAAGCAATAATACCATTCCCATTCTTATTTTTTATGTTTTCAGCATCTCTCTTCATTCTTTTTTCATGTTGGAGAAGAGTTCCAAACAGCTCATCTAAGGAAATTTGAGTGACCTTCCTGTTCTCATCAATAGCTGTTCTCTTTGATTCTCACTCATTGGGCATAATATCAATGATCTTGTCAACAAGAGCTTCATCATCCAGACCTTTCTCTCCTATATATTGTAGACTATTCACGATGGTCATAAATCTTTTTTGCACGTTGCTTATAGGTTATCCATAAGGAAAGTTAAAACCATGATACTCAGCTCTCAAGATAGCTCTTCTAGTCTCAATCACTTTAGATGTAGCAAAATGAGTAACTTCAAGTTTCTTCCATATACAGTTAGCTGTTTCACATGACGAAATTTGGATATATATGTTCCTAGTCATTGAACATAGTATAGTATTGCGTACCTTATAGTTTAATTGATAATCATGCTACTCTTGGTTGGTGAAAGCACTAACGTCCTTATCAGGAATTTTATAACCTCCGGTAAGAATAACCAAGTTATCTACCCTAGTATTGATAACGAAAGTCTTCATTCGATCTCTCTAGTACTCATAATCATTTCCATAAAAAATTGTTGGTCTTGTAGGATTTAGGTTGTCAATGGAACCAATATTCAAACCTGCCATATTTAAGAATGTTTTTACACAAAAATTTGTTAAAAACAAAAGTCCGGATTTAAGGACAAAATATTCCTAAGCAATGGAAATATAGAACAATGACAAAACTGAGTAATAGAAAACTTATATGTGAGTATAAGTACTTCAGAGACCCTCTCTAACACCAAATGTGATATTGGTATAGAGTATGAGGTTTCCAACCTCTGATACCAATTGTAGGATCGAAATAATCAATGTAGATGCTCAATATACAAGAGGGGGGGTGAATTGTACACTTTAAAAAAATTCCTTAAATAAGGAAAGATATAAGTTTAACAAAGTTAAACTAAGAAAATTCACAACACCTCTAATCACCAATGAAATATTGGGACAATGTATGAAGATACAAACTTCTAGTTCTATGCACTTGCTTAAATCTGGAAAGTGATTCCGAAAACAGGTTCCAGAAATATGGATCCGGAAATTGAAACTTAACCAAAGTTTACAATATGAGATTCTACCTTATAGTGTATAGAATCTAAATGAATCAGAGTACAAGTGTAAGTAAATATAAGAAGATTATACTTTCTTTGCAATATGAAATACAGCAGAAAACAAGTAGTAAAACTACAAGTAACAAGATGTAAATCTTTTAACCCAAAGAGAAGGGTATCCAACAACCTTGGATAAAGGTCCCTTGATTTATACTTTCAAGCAAGTCTATCTTACCCACACCAGGGTAAGCCCTCGATACGAAGATCGGAGTCTCTGTCTTTCTATCTCTACAATCCCTCAACTTCAAGGTAGTTGGAACCTTTATCTTGCTCAGCAAGGAATCCCTCGAACTTCAAGGAAGTCGGCACCTCTGTCTTCCTATCCCTGGAAGCCCTCGAATGTAATCACCAACACTCAGAGTTGCACGAAGAAATATGAACGAGCAGTTCAGTACACACAAGGCATGAAAATCTTCTCTCTCTAGAAATCCCCTTAACAGCAAGTGGTCTCTAGAGTGATCAACTTGTTATTAGCTCTTTCAAATGAGATCCTATTTATAGGCTCAATTGGAACAGTCGGCTCCCTCCTCCAATGGTCATATTTTCCTTAAATATTGGAGGGACCTGTACATGTGTAACTCAACCAACGGTTAGTTAGAAATAGAATGGATGACATAGTTTTATAACACAATATGTGTAACTGAATGCACGACACCGTTTTGTAATGAAATGAGTATAAGAATAAGCAAAACTAAAGTTCGGAATGTAAGAAAATAAAAGTTAGAATTCTAACCAAAATGGAATTCAGAGTCTATAATAAAAAGAATATTCGGATTCTGTTTTATAGGAATTCGGAACCTGAATTCTGTAGAAATATGGAGTCTGAATTTCAAAGGAAATTTGGAATATAGATTCACTAGAATTCAGAATCTGAACTTATAATGTTTGGAGTCGAACTGATAAAAGTTCAGAGTCGAACTCATAGAAGATCAGAGTCGAACTCATAGAATTTCGGAGTTGAACTCATAGAAGTTCGAAGTCGAACTCATAGAAGTTCGGAGTCGAAATCATATAAGTTCGGAGCCGTACTCATAGAAGTTCAGAGTCGAACTCATAGAAGTTCAGAGTCCAGAATTCAGAGTGGAACTATATGAGAGTTCATATCCAGAATTCGGAATGGAACTTTATTAGAGTTCGTATCCAGAATTCATAATAGAACTTCATTACAGTTCCTATCTAGAATTCGGAGTGGAACTTCCTTACAGTTCCTATCCTGAATTCGGAGTGGAACTTTATTACAGTTCCTATCCAGAATTCGGAGTGGAACTTCATTACAGTTCTTATCTTAAATTCAGAGTGGAACTTCATTACAATTCCTATCGAGAATTCGGATCCTAAAATAGAATGCTTCATATCATAGCATTATATTATTCCGTGATTTTAGGTATGAATCCGATTTTTATACTTAAGAAAAATATTAATATGTATAAGAAAATATATTTTAGGGTAAATTTCTTTAAGGAAGGAAATTTTCCTTAGAGAATTAAAATATAGATTTTCTTAAGTATAAGGTGTTTGTGATTTTCAAAACAATAAGGAATGGAAAATTCATAAGGAAAACCTTATTGACTCAACATAATACACCCTAGTGTAGCTATTTATAAGTCATTTCTAGTAGGGCCAACCAACTAGAGAAACCTTCTTCCTCAAGAAAAAACTCTTTTATCACTGTACGCCTGGATAACATCATTTTTCAAACCACTTTTAAAACAAGTTCCATGGTCATTCCCAGAGTACTTGTCTAATATCCCTTATCAGATCTCAAAGTCCTTAGATTGTGGTTTAAAACATTCCCTCTTCATGCCTAAAAAATGATGGAACATTCTTGGTCAAATCACATTGAAATTTCAAATCACTAATATTTTGGTCCAATATAAATGAACATAAATTGTAGCCCTCAATTTCTTTAAAAGAATATTTTAAACTACACAGTACATTTACTAGTCAAAAGACATTAAAATACATGATGCTTCAACCTTTTATAAGAGGATCCTTTCATTATAGTGTCAATCATCCACCACATCACCTCGACAAACTATGTACGACTTGATTTTAATTTCATCAAGACACATAGTGATGCCTTGATCCTTCATCTTATGTCTAGACTTATATGAAGTAAACAATGTTATCTATATTCACGTTAGGTCAATAGAGATACTTCGTTACCAATAACCACATATATCTTGATTATTATCTTAATAAGAAACAAAGTGACACCAAGAACCTTCATTCTAGGCCAACCCTCTATAGTATCCAAAACATGTGTATTCCTCCATTCATTGAAACAACCCCAATATGGGTAGGAATTTATGAATTTCTTACAAGACCCCTCTTTTTCCAGAACATGGTTGAAATAAAATTCCCCCTTATTTACATTCAAATCAATTTTTGAAAGGGGGTTTTCATCCATGGATAGTTCCACCCTAGATACTTCCTTAATTCTTAGCAACATTACTTTCAAAAACTACCCTTCTTGATCTTGATACATCCAAATCCTCATAACCCCCTTTCTATCATTTATAGAGATTCTAAAATTCAAAGGACCCATTTGTTCTGAATAAGCATAATGTGGAACAGTCTGGATTCACATATGTCACCCCCATAAGGTCTTATCAACTAGAGGGACCTTCTTCCTTAGTAAATGGACCTATAATATATTTACGCCAAGAAAATAGAATTTTGTAAACCTTTTTAAAACCATTCCTCATGGTCATTACCTGCATACTTGTCCCATATCATTTATTCAGATATGGAAATCATAAGGATCATGACTTGAAACCTTCCTTTTCATTCCTAAAAAATATCTGAACATTATCGACCATAAAACTACAATGGATTCATAATTCCTATAAATAATAGTCAAAGCTATTAGTACCAAACCACCAGTTACATTATTACTTATTTAAATACTGTAAACTTCTAATGAAAATAGATGTATTACTTGCCAAGTTTAAATACCACAAATGGAGGCCTAAGAAAAAGTTAAGTCTTCGATCTCTATATGTTCACCTCGCATGGTCTAGAAAAAATTGAGTGAACATGACAAAAAATGAATAAAATATGTTAGGTCGAAAACTATAAAATGGTGGCCTAAGAAAAATCAATGTCTCCCCCACTATATATTCTGTACAAAAAACATAGAAAATATTTAGGACAATGAATCAATAGAAGGAAAGAGTGTAGGGTTTTTCATGTGACTCTAGCCAAAGTCAAAATATATATACTAGTACACAAGACCCTAAAAAATATATAGATCATCTTTCTATCTCTCTTGTTGTAAATAAAATGTATTAATATAAGGGAATTCAGTCAATAAATCCAGATTCAATGTTATTTTATAATTGCAGGGATAACAATGATATTGAATTGAATAATTATGAACAAATACTTTTAATTTAGGGTTCAAAATTCAGAATAACATCAATAAGTATGATTTTTTTGTTAGAAATTACAAATTTTCCTCAATATAATACTTGATATGTCAATTTTTCATGTGATCCTTGAACTCTTCTTAATGAATCCTAATTAAATGTGTGGCGATGGTATCAGTAACAAAATGGAGTTTCTCTATTTATATTAAAACAAACTCCTTTCTTTAGACCTAGATCATCTTTAAAGAATGGTTGAGTTGGGCAAGATCTCCCTTGACACCATCCAAATCTTTCTGAAGGCATATCATCTTAATGTGTTTCTCCTCAATTTAGTGCTACTTATCTTCCACTTGCCTCGCATGATTGAGTTCTTCCTGGGATACGATCACCTAGAGGCTATCAAATTAGAAATTAAATTGGGCCTCAGTATTTTGTGTCATTTTCTCCTATTCTAGTCTTGGATAATTTATTTCATGAAATGATGGATTGCATGAGAATAGAAATTCTCTATATCCCAAAGTGGTGAACATGGTTTAGAGCTAGTGAATTTTTAGGGTCAAGTATTCAAGAGAAGCCTCTAAAACTAGATTCTAAATGTCTCACCATAAAAAAATGTGAAATGAAAAATTCATATTGAGACACCTGGTTTGTCTTAGATCCATTTTTAGAGGAGGAGACACAACCCATAATCTACTTTCTTATGGTTTAATCTTGTTTTCTCCCTTCAGTATTATCTTCCCCCTCATCTTAAACTGTTAGTTGAGATGGGAGATAGGTTTCCCCTCTATGTTCTACCATTGGACAAGATGAAATTGGAAGATAAATGAATAATTATCCAATATTTGGAGATAGTAAAGAGAGAGGGGTAAAAGGTGATCAAATAATTTGATTTGATTTACACATTTATGAATCATCCACTTGAATTGATTCCCCTATGGCATCCTTGACCTCAATAGTGTGGATCGAGATCTCTTAAAGGAGAGGATCCTCCTAAGATTGCTTGAGTCCCATTATGGAAGTATCATGGTAAGCTACCATATTCGGATGTTTTCCCAATATTCTTTCCAAAATAGCAATTTAATGGACCTTTATGTGCCAATCATCGATCAATCTGGTGATATTTTTTAGGGAAAATAGTTCACAAATCAATATCTTTAATTTCTGACATATAATGTATGGAGGTTGGACATGTTTGAAAAAATAAATAAGAAATTAATCATCCATCCAATTCTTTATTTAATTAATTAAACTTCTTTATAGAGATATAAAAATAAAAATCTTGACAAAGTTCCTCCATTTTCACTATTTCATTATACGATGCTTCAAGTCTCATAGAATCCTCACTAGTAGTTATGTACAAGAAACTTATTTCATAAACCAAATTGTCTCCTCCATCAGCTCCATCCACTACCCTTCAAAAGGTACAACCTTTTTGGGCCCCATAGAATTAATATCAACACTAAAGAATTCATTATATAGTATGGGGTCCCCATTATCCCCTTCTAGAATAGTGATTATACCATAGATAGTGATTGAAAGGTCCTTTAGTGCAAGCATAAGATACAAAATATCATAAGAAAGAGAAGTAAGTGATTAGTACATGAAGCCTTATTATACATATTTGACATTACCAGGATCATACTCCATCTCTATAGCAATAGGAACAAATGTGGTCTCAACCCTTGATATTCCTCCAATCGAAGGGATACATTTGCAAATATGAATTTTCACCTTGTCTAGAATATCCTACTCAGTTCTTGAAGGGTCATCTCAAAGCCCCATGAGAGATGATAGGGTAGTAGAACATGAATCCCACAATCATGATCAAATAGTTTTTATTGGAGAATAAAAAATAAATGATGTCATGAAAAATCACCATGACCAATGATGTTCTTGGAAATGTACTTTACTCTATGTCATTCCTTCACATTTAATGGAGGATGTTGTCACTTTACTCCAAAAATACAAGTAGTATAGGTGGAATCAAGATGAAACTCCCAAATTATCCTCCTATATCATTTTATGGTAGGAGGATAGATCTGAGAACTCAGAAGTACCTCCCCTATACCAATAGGGGCGGTTTTCATGCAATAACATGGTTATTCCATCTTAGGGACTTTTCCCTCACCAGTCTATAAGTTAAATGTATTTATTACTTCAAAAAACAACCCATTATCCAAAAAATAGGAATTTATTAGAGGAAAAGAGAGAGAATAAAGAATACATCACCAACATTGGGGAATTTATCCCATTCTATAGTGGGTTGATCAAGCACCCTCTCAGCAGCACCCTGATCAATCATATCCTCTACTCGCTTGGTAGTAGGGATCCAATTATCTATAACATAAATCAACATCTATTTCTCCTGAATATATGCCCCTCCTCAATAGGGTTAGCATCAATTTCAAGGTTAGGGGGTTCTCAAACATTAATAATATATGTAATCTACAAGAAAACGTGGAGAAATTACCACATATCCATGGTGTCAGAAGGGTTTTCCTTAAATAATTGAACCGAATCATGCCACACATAATATAAGGTAACTCCATTTAATTGTGGGTCAGAATCTATGTCTCTTAATTTTACTGATTTTCAGGGCCTCTCTAACTTAGAAGAAGGTGTAATAGCTGTCACCTAATTCTCCCCATGATGGTGGCAGACTAATTGTCTCATCTTAAAAGGAACTGTCCTTTCCCTTGTAGCCTTTTGTGTAACATGAATCCTAGATTGTTTAGATTTTATTTAAGCTTTAACGCCCTCACCCCTGGGTTGAGCCATCTGAACATGATTTCCCTCCCACCATTTGTCACAACTATAACTTGGGGGATGTTCACAGTCAACTACCCTTGATTATATGATGAAATATATTATCAAACAAAAAAAGAAGTCATCTCAATGGAGGAAATCATCAGCGGTTGATTAATTTCCACTTGATTTACCACCAAATCCATAAGGAAGTAGAGTTTTAGGGACACCATTGGGTTATTCCTTAGTCAGAAATTCATGGGAAGGGATATAGTTAGTTACTATAACAAAAAAACTGATGAGAAACCCTTTAAGGAGTATAGGATTCACATGTAACCTCACCATCTATCTAGGATACTAACATTCCATCCCAGAAAGCAATCATGTATGACATTAGTTTGACATAATATTTTATATCATTATCAAACATCCCTATGGTAATATCCCTATATGGAATGTTGTTAAATTCTCTCAATACATTTAGTTTCATTAAATATTTACCATATATTAATGATAGGGGTTGGATTCTATAAACAACCTAAACGAATGGTCAAAACCAGCCTCTAGAAACTTTTATTTCACTCAGTATGATATAAGAACTGAATTGCACCATAATGCACCCTAAAAACATGTAAAATGGACATATAATTATGAAAGGTTCCTTCCCCATATGCTCATGAAATAATTAGTAGTGAATCCTCACTAATATTGGAGTTTCTAACCCGATGCTCTTCCCCTATACTAACTTGACTTCCATGACAGATGTAATTGACCTTAAACTACCATTTTATTCATAAATTAGTTCTAGGAAGGTGATTAACCACATTTTTTTTGAATCCAACAAGATGTGTCCTAGTGGTTATTTCATACTTGACCACATACCCCCACTGGCTATACTGGACTTGTTCCCACATGAACTAGAATCCATTCAGAATTCCCTAATTTTCCATTGTAAGACATCTCGTTTGATATTTACATGTGGGACCCTCTCCCTTAGGCTCCATGAAAAAGGTCATCCATTCCTTAGAGTGTACATCTCCCATTCTGATAGGGTCTTCATGCTTGATATCCATGACTATCTCTAACAAATCATGATCTAAAATAGATGTCCTTTAAACATCATCCCATATTACTTTTGGTTAGATAAACTCATCATACATCTCTTTGAGGATGGGTGCTTCAGAGAAATTGTAAAAATACATTAAAAAATACAAAATTCCCCATGTGTTAGATGTAAGGTGTTGATCTGTAGATTCCATAAGATTAGAAACATAGGGATAATGTCTGGATTATTTCATACATAATTCTGGGCCACCCAAACATCCTCATAAATGAAAACCACCTTCATCTTGACCTCAAATTCAGTACAAGTTTTGTGTGCCTAATACACCCACATCCACTCCAGTTTGACACTTACTCCAGCGATGAGGTCCCAATATTCCTTACATCCTTTTGATTGGCCAATCTTTGAAGAATAAAAGATAGAAAAGTAGTAATGTGGATTCAAATCATGATTGTGAGACATTAAATTTGGGTTGCAACTACTATGATGCATGACACATGTCGAGGGTAAAATTACCTCATTGATATATATGACCCTGGATGAGATGTTGGTTAAGGTAAAATTCATGTAACCTTAGAACCAATAAAGTAGAAAATAATTCTTTAGCTTTGGGATGATCACATGATTTAGGATTTTTTGTCCATAAAGTCATAGTCGATTACTCTTAGGTTATTCAAAATGATATTTCCTTAAATGATTCATAAAATATTGAAGAGTGGTGTCATGTAATTCAAAATAATCTATCCCAATAATGTTCAACATCTCTTTGATGCATGCACTAACTTTTTATTCCAAGAATCTCATACTTTTAGCATCCATTTAATGTATTCATTGAAAAAATGATACCTTTGTTAGAGTTAAAGGCTTTGTTTGGAATATTATGAAATTAGGAAAAGGAGTGGCCTCACATTGGCCACTTTCCCTAGATGCATCATGAAGGAAACTCACCTAGATTTCCTCTAACATGCTACTCACCCAGGTGACCTTGCGTGTTAAACTATCCCTAGTAACCTTAGATAGGGCTCTCACCCAACGAATTGGTCTATGTAGGATAATTCATACCATGTGTACATGAGTTGATATTTATATGATGTCTTGCATGGATGAATATATTGACGAGAGAAGACTGATGAAAGAGATGTGTGAAAAAGAGGATGTATACTAGTCATGCCACACTACTTATAAACATGTGGGTGCCTATATGATAAGACTATTCCATGAACCTATGTGATCCACCAATGCGATAGACCTGTAAAATCACCCTGAACGATCACCCACCCAGCTCATCATTTCACCTATCTATATCATGATATACCAGAAGTATTAGTTGTCAAGACCAAGCATGAATGTACACGAACATGCAGAGGCTAGTGAAAAAAGGTCTATGAATTTCCATATCTCTCTACCTCAGGATCAGACGCCCTTATTCCGGTTGGATCTAATACTGAGGGGGAAATTTGTTGAAACTCCTTTTCCACATGAGGATAAGAATATTCAAAGTAAAATACATAAAAAATATAAAAAAAATAAAAGTAATTATGGATCCCATGTGTTTGCGTAAGTGGTCTAACAAAAAATACATCTTACACACCCAACTCCATTGTGCATGTCTGATCTTCATGGCTAACCATATCAAATAGGTCAATCCAACTCATATGAACTATGCTACTCTACGTTGTATGAAGACATGTGTGAAAATTTCTTTCTTGAGATACCAGTTTGAAATGAATCCTTCTCCCAAGGTCCTAGAATTCCTATAAATAGGATCCTTGGGACCCTCATTTGACATGACTGGAGGATAAAAAAATAGCTAGTATCCCTTTTCATGCAAGTCCTTCCCCTAAGTCTTCAAAACCCCCTATGAAGTTCTACAAGACTTAAAAGAAGCGTGAATCAATGGGAGTCCAAGGGATAGGGTCCTCCAAATACTAAAACTACTTGGGTTGGGATCCACCTTCCCTAGTACAAAAGAACTAGGTAAATGTACCCTTATTAAGCTCAAACCTATAAAAGACCCTTCTGGAAGTGCTTGATGAGACCCTTGGAAGCATGAGTAAGGTCTTTTCCTTGTTTGGTTACCCAGGATTATTACCACCGAAGTTCTACCAAGTAACAACTGCACAAGGTAGCATCTATGTTTCCCAAATAGAACCTGGGTGTGGTATGAAGCCACCGAAGTACCACCCAGGCGAGGCCAAATCCAGTCACCCAGGAATCACAGGGGTGAGGTCCTATTAACCCACTCATGTACCACCTAGGTGTGACCAAATACATTTTTCCAAGAGCCACCTTGTGTGAGGAACCATTAAGTATTCCTTTAAATCAAAAATAGTAGGGAACTTCTTTCCTTGTATCCCTAATCCAAGGGGGGCCAACAAAGACCTCCTCCAAATCCTCTATATATGTATGATTAGAGAATAGGGAACACATATGTGTATTCTAAATTATACATTTTCATAGTAATGCATGACCTATATTTATCCTACCTAAAAGGTGGGATCCTCGTAGTGTTTTCAATTATAAATTCTTGTGTTAACATGGATCCCAGTCTTAGGGATAATGAAGTTTCACCAAGGTTTGAAAACAAGAGGGGAGACAAGCACATCTATGCCTCGTCTCTCTTCCTGATCATCCCTCAATGACTCCCTCCTCATATTCTAGAATAATATGATAAAATTCCTAATTAGGTAATCTCTCCAAGTGTGATACCTTAGTCTTTCTTTTGAGGAATTCCCATTCCTCCAACATCATCAACCTTGTCCAGTAGTAGAAATAGGAGATTGTATTGATTTCTTGATCTCCTGATTCCTCTTATTACACAAACCGAGCATGAATAATGTGGGCTTAGAGGATAATGATGAACATGTCATCAATATGATCAAATACTGTCCTTTAGACTCCTACAAGGTGTATTTCCCAAAATCATGTCACCATCTTCTCAACGGGACATATTCTATTTGATACAAACCATAAAAGAGCCATATTCGAAAGGAGGCAATTTTGGGACACCTACTAGTTGTAACCCCAAACCATCCATAATATATGGGGATTGATTTATATATTCACAAGACACATATGAATCCTTATCAAGATACAAATGAAATTATTTCTAACCTCCTCATATTTATTGGGACACATTCCAAATAAAATCATGGCCCCCCATGATAGAATGCCATATTTCTTCCGGGTCCTCTTTATTTCATCATTATTGGCTCAAATTCGCAATGTAGGTCACCTCAATATAGGACTTTACTCCCTACTAGATCGATCAATCCTGATATTTCTATGTATGTCCCACACCATACTTAGCTAGGCACCTTACACCAAGATATGATTTCCACACATCATTAAACTTCACAGTTTGGTCCTCATCACATGACTTTAAAAGTTATGATGTGTCCTTTTAATTGGCATCAAAATACTTGGGTTCATGTTCCTTTCATAGGGATATGTAGGAATACCACCTCATGGGTCTGATACCAACATCCAAATAACTCCAATCTTCTTAGATGATGATATATTTTAGAGTTCCTCTATACATGTCTTAAAACCAATATCATGAATGTGAATGACATAAGAATACCTAATCCATATAAAAAAGGGTACCATTGATAGAGAAACTTAGTTTCATAAAGATATCTCCATAAATGGATATCATATGATACATAAAAATGATTCTATATCAAATACATGCTAAAAATATATTGAAAATATAAGGGCGACCAGGTTTATATTTTGAATTTAATAATGGATTCACAAATATATCTTAAATCTATAAGAGATCCAAAAGGTAGGAAATAATTTCTTCCAAAAGAGTTTGATGAGCATGAAATACCATCCTCTCACATAATATTTGTCCCTATGTTCTTTTTAAATTATTTACTATTGACCACCTTCCTTTGTAAAGTAGGTTTGTGAACATCATGAATTAGGGAACTGTTGGGTGTTTCCAGTTATATGAATAAACCCCATTGAAAAATGAAACATAATGAGTATGGGAATGAAGCATAAAAATTGACACCCATTAATGATTATTATTCCATACTAAGTATGTACTCTAATGATACTATCCACCATATTACTATAGATGTATTATGATCAAGTTATTGTATTTCTTAACCGGGGAAAATATTAACATTTAATATTCTTGTTTTTTAATATGAATTATTATGTTTATTATATATTTATTTTTTGGTCATTTCAATCATATTATAAATATATAGTACTTATTGTATGATGGTTCGGGCCTGTTATTTCCCCTTAACACATATGTAGGTCCCATGATACAAACTAGTTTGGGTATTTGGCATATACCTTACATATTTATGTATGATATCATGGCACGAGGACTTGATGGTATGATTATGATTTCTGACATTATAAATTGTATCATTATGAAACTATTTTTTTTATCCATGTGATTATTTATGTATTTATGACATATAAGGATTTAGTCATGATAAAACCCTGATAGTTGGTGTAATATAAATTTTTTTCAAATTAATTTAATCTTTTTGATATTTTTCATTTCATGCAACACAAAATATAGTTTTTTTATATATTAATGCACTATGCATGGATTTAATGCACAAAAAAGACATAGATTATATTATAGTACAAGAAATGCTATGTTTTTCTATTTTAATACACAATTATGAGTTCCTTCAAAATCTTGTATAACACGCAAGATTGAGTTTTCACCGAACTGCAATATACTATTAATATTATTTTTAAAATATTCTTATAGCTACTACCTAGCCATTGGAATGTAAGTTATGAATATGATTTACTAAATTGTTCAAATATTATTTACACATGTATATAAAATCAATCTTTTGTTTATCAAGAAGTATAAGTGAATGTAAAAAATATTTGAAAATAAAGAAATTACTTTTCAAAGAAACCCTTTTTTCTATATACAAACCCAATTTTACTTAAACAAATTAAAAAAAATATTGATCAATGTTTTTAGTAAAATTTATATAAAATATATTAAATCAATATTGTTGGTACTTATCGAATAGATTTTACTTTTATAAGAGAAAAAATAAAACAAATTTTAGGAATAAAAAGATATATTCTTCTAAAATATAATTTCACAACCATTTAATGGAGAACCTGTTTTAAATACAATTTTTTAAACTTTAATTGATTTTATATGATAGAATTAAATTTATTTTAGAAATAGGAATATAGAGATTACCTTAGGGTGAATATTTGGTATTCTTTTTGTAAAGTCTAATTTTTTGATTAATAGTGAAAATACTGGCTTTTAATTCAAAACTGATTTTCATATAATTTATTTATAAGGATAAATTATATTTTTAATTAGTTTTAAAGTTTTATTAGTTAAATTGTCCATAAATTAATCAAATTTAGGTTATCAGAATCAATTTCACTTTATAATTAGATATAAAAACTTACAATGCTTTTGAACAATTTTACTTTAAAAACTCACTTTGTCATAATGTTTGTGGGATTAAATATGAATTAATTTATACCAATAATGTTATTGGAATTTGAAAAAATGAATAAAAAATTTGGAATCATTATAATATATAATTTCAAATAATTTCTATTTGTTTTTTGAAAAAAATATTAGTGAAAGTAATTAAAAATTAATTATAATGATTTAGAGGAAAACTAGTTTAATAAGGGACTAAACCTTAAACTTAAGGGCCCAAATGTCCTAAAAACTTGTAAAAAAGAAATTTTATGGCAATATTTAGACCGTAAAATTCATTTCATATAATTGTTTCTATTATTGGGGGAACATTTTTTAGGAAAAATGTGGATGGAATTCCCTTTTAAAAAATTTACAAGAATGCCACTCATCCACTATAAAAAGACACCCACCCCTACCACTTATTCAAACCTATCAAGAAATTCATATTTCTAGAAATATAATCAAATAATCTCATAAAATCCCTAAATTCATCCATTAATAATCCCTTAGAGTATAAATTCAACCAAGGAATCCCTTTCGTGCAAAGAAAAAGTAGTTACACAAAGAAGAGTAGCATCTTTCCTCAAGCTCTATTCTTTTATTTTCTTTCCCCACCACATAAATTATTTTTATTACATTATTATATAATAAATTAATTATCCTAAATGTACAGATATTTTTTTTATTATATGGGTTTTACTTTCACTTTCACACACTTCCGCCAAATGGGTAACGAACTTACTGTTCTTGTGTACGACGAACTACCACCTCATGAAACGATTTTGTTCGTTCTCCTTTACTACCTCTCATGGTTGAAAATTGTGATGGACACTATATTTTTATATTTTATATGTTATATTTATTTTTTATTTATTCTTATGAAGTTATTATATAAAACATACCTTTATGCTTTCTATTTTATGTAAATACGATAACTTCGTTTGTGGAAGTGTGGACTACCACCTCCTCAAAGTGATGTTATTCGTTTATAATTTAAGTGGAATGTATTAAGAATGGATTTAGTAAAAATATATGATATATATAACATAATAATTATATTTTAATGATAATATATTTATAAATATATATCATTTACTTACATTCTTTCAATATGACAATAAAATTGAAACACCGTTCATGCATACATACAACGTACCGTCTCTATGAATAGTGTATTCCATTTCACCTTTATATATTTTATAGATTATTATAAATAAATATATACTGAATATATATGATATTTATATCTTTTTTTACACTATGGGAATATTAAAATCATTATCTAAGTAATACAATCAAAAATAAAAATTCAAAACATGTATGACGAACAAAGTAGATAATAGCCAAAGTAAAACCTTAACATGGAATTATAAATAAATGGATAATATTAAGTAATAATAAAAAAATATGGTATTATATATAAAAATAAGGTTCTTTGGTATATTTATAATAAACTTATATTTATTATACATGAGGGTTGAACATGTACGAAGAAATTCTAGACTTAAGGTAAGGGTTTTCTCATGTCACTTTTATTTTCTGTTAGACAGAAGCCATGTTCACCACCTATTGATAATATGTGGTATTTTTAATACCTATGGAAGTATAATATGATTCTTATACATAAATTTATGGATATTTATATATCCATTATATGATATTTATTTTAGGGGTTTTAAATTTAAAAAGTTACAAAATCGGTAATGTAATTTTGTCAAAATTTTCCATCTTTGAGACATATGCCATGTCATGAACCTATATTCTTTTACAAGGTGTATATACTATCATTTGAAATGTTTTATCATAAAACTTATTTTTTTCATGATATTTTAATATTCATGTAATTTTATTATCATACATGCGGAGTATAATTCAAAGTTACCAAAGTAGTAATGGTTTATTTCAACAAACTCATCATTTATCGATATTGTTTATGATTATGATTCCATTGATGTAATATTATAATCCACATCTCAAGAAATATCAATAAATTTATTAAACTCTATTTATTTATCTTATATAGAGGTAATGGTACCATTTTAAAATCATTTGGTTCTTAAGACAATTAAGAATTGTTTTTTGAAAATCCGACTTTATTTCTCGTTTTGGTCGAAATATATGTTCTTTCAAAACTACGTTTTCTAAAAAAAATCAATTTTTTTTAATATTATACTATGGTGTTTAATATATTTTTTAACCATGTATTACATTTTTAAAAAATGTTTTTAAAATCATTATTCTTGTATATTTCTAATCAAGTAACTTTTCTAAACTTTTAAGGTGTAAAAATAATGTTTGGAATTTACAGATTTTACTTCCATCTTGATAGTCATTTCCTTGATGCTTATTTTGTATGTTTACACCTTTATTTTTTTAAATATAATTTTTTTCTTAATATTCTGAAAAATGTTTGTTTTTAAATTTTTTTAATAGAAAGAGTTTCTTCAAAAATTATTTTATGTTTAAAAAGTATTTTAAATGATTTTAAGAATCACATTATAAGTTTTAAAAAGGTTATTTTATAAGAAAAGGATTTTAATAATTTCAAAAATTATTTTATAGGTTTTTAAATTATTATCAATTAAAAAGCTTTTAAAAAAAAATTCAATCTTTTTTTTAAGTTTTAGGGTATTTTCAAAGAAATGGTTTTCAAAAAATTTTCAAGCTTTAGTTATATGTTTTGAAGGAAAACAATTTTTAAATTTTTTTCAAGATACTTGTATAAGATTTTGAGGAAAAATGTTTTCAAATTTTTTTAATGATTTCGTTATATGTTTTCCAAGAAATGTTCATATAAAAATTTATTCAAAAGGATTTATGTTTTAAAAATAAATTTTCAAAGAAGAAATGATATTTTCTTTACGAAATAGTTTTGAAGGATATTTCTAAATTATTTTCAATCTAAGATGAAATCTATTAATGTTACTCATGAGTTTCTGAGAAAATTATCTAAAGATTCCATTCATATTCATTCTCTAAATGTGTTAGTTTTTTATGGAATGATGTTTATGAAACCCATTTATCATGTACAATTTATATGTTTATGAAACACATTTCTCTTTCACGAGTAATATTATTATGAAACCCACTTTCGTTCATGGGTTATGATTTGATGAAATGAATTTGAAACCTGTATATTTTATCCATAGTTTATGATATGATTACATTTTTATGATACCCATTTAATTTAATGGGTTATGATATAATGAATTTTTATGATTTTGTGGAATATGTATGTATGATTTCTTTTTGGGAGGGGTGGGACATATATCTCCCTCTAATTCATTGGGTAAATAATTATATCCCATAAGATAATAAAGAGCATCAACTCAAAAGGATTGATCCTATGTGGAAGAAGGGGAAACTTGATCCACATTGGGAAGATGGGAACCCTGATCCACTATGAGAAGATAGGGAAACATTATCCACTATGGGAATATGGGGAAACCCAATACACGATGGGAAGATGGGGAAACCTGATACACTATGGGAAGATGGGTTAACCCAATCCCTTAAAAGGAAAGGACTGCAAATAGGGATGGTGGTGTATCTTTCCCAGTAGTTTTAGTCGCCATTAAGTTCCCTAATAAGTTATAAAAATGAATCTTGTCTTATAGGTAATGATATTACATGTGTATGTGTATGTCACAATTCTATATCTTACTCCTATGTTATGCTGTCATAGATTATGCTATGGATTTATTTGTAATTCATTCATTATGAAATTTTAACCTTTCTTCCATGATTCATTTTTATGATATATAGGGTATGATATTATAATGTTATGATTTAGTTTTCATACCCTTATGATCATGTTTATGCTTATGTATATCCCTTCTTTACCCTTACTGATCATCTGAGATCACTACTTTTTATATTTCCTTACCCGGTTTATGAAGATATATTATATTTTTTAAATATATAATAGGGTTTCTAGTCTTGCAGAACCTAGTGGGAGATAATGTATCTCCCTCATGTACCATTGTTTATGTTTCCATGTTTGAAAGGGAACTAAACTAATATGGCCTTTGGGAGTCTATTTTTGTAACATATTATGTATTTTAAAAAAATGATGTAATTTTTATCTACATTAAACCTGGGTCATTATAGTTGGTATCATAGGGTAGGATTAGTCAACATTTGGAAACTAGGATTAGAAAACATATTGAGATACCTAGGGATATTTATAACCATATGTCTAGGGATGTCTCTAAGGATATTTTTAAGGATGAAGAATAGAATAATAAATGTCCTAGAATTTTGGTAAATGGTAAAGAGAGTATTTTCCTATAATTAAATTACTTTTTGGATATTACATGTGGATTTAGAGTTGGTACAAATGTACCTAGAGGTAACAACTTCAAAAAATTGCATCGATCCTAACTTGAGCATGACCTGGTACACAACAACGGTCCTTGCTACACACCTTGTTTGACACTTTTGGGGGATATGATTTTGGAATTAAAAAACCCTTTATGAACCATCATGAAATATTTAAGTATAATATGTCAATGAATAGCATAGAATAAACTTAAGGTGTTATAGACATAAGAAGTTGTCCTAATTTCAACGTCATATAAGATATGTTTCATGATTATTCGTTTTTAAACTATGATAGTTGTTTATCACACTATTCCTTATAGTTTTAGTAAATGGATAAAATGGGAAGGAACTAGGCTAATTTTGAATGTGACATACATGTTTTTGATGAGCATTAAAATGAAATGATCACTGGAGAGAAATATATTGTGATTATGTTGAATCAACTATTGAAATATATGATTAATAGTGTTATATTTGGTGATATTCCAAACACATCAAATAAGAGAAAGGTGGGATTTTATAAATTTTCAAATGGAAAGGAATATAGAGACCCTAGTCTATTACACATATCATTACATATTTTTAATAATACTTAAAAAAAATTACAATCCAAGGATCATAACATCTAGGGTCTTGGAATAAAATGTAATTAAAACTAAAAACATAGAACCAAATAAAACATTTCTTTATTTATCATACATTATGAGATCCTTAATTCATTTTATCCCTTATATATTCATAGGCTAACATAGGGATAACATGAGTAATATGTTGAGATAAAATATTGGTATGGGAATAAACATTAAAATAAATATTCACACATGGGTTAGATAGCATAACATAAAGATATAAAAAGGAATGGAACGTGATTAAATATAAAGAATAATTATATGTGATCATATAATCATGGATTAATAGTAATTTTAAATCTATATAAAACATGACTTTAGCATGATTCAAGGATCACTTCATATAGAGTAGCAGGATTCAAGGCTTGTTGCACATAGAGGAGCACGAGTCAAGGATAACCACCAAGACTGTTGCATAAGAGGTTTCATGAGACTAAAAATTACCCGATGAATTAGAACACTATCTAGGAACACCCATATAAACATGTTCATGTATGTGTTCCACGTGAATAATGATACATAAGGAATCAGACATAAACATAAGTTTTACCCATGGTAAGAAATGGTTATCATAATCATGTCAAAAGGCATAACATAAGGGGATATCATTATGCAGTCCATGAAAAAAAGGATATAAATAATACATGTACATTAATAGGGGAAAATAGTAATAATTCTGGATAGTTTATGTTAAACCAAAGGTAATTCATGTGAAAATGGAATTTAAGAAACATTAGAAATAATACATTTTAGTGCGATTTAAGGAAAATACTAAAGAGCATTTGAATGAGAAAAAAGCATAATATTTTACAAAAAACTAGAACTTAACCAAGATAGTTTTCATAATAAAATTATTTAATTTATAAAAATAATAGTGGCATAAAACTAGATTATGAAGTACACTTAAAAATGGGTAAGAATTTAGGTAGTACCTTTAAATCATGCTTTTTTATTGAGAAGATTTGAGTAGGGCGCCTTTTAAAAACATATATATCCCTAAAATTAAAGATGAATGGATCTCGATACATTAGTTTGGAAAATATATACAACATTAAGAATATTTAAATAAAAATAATTTCATTTTTTAAAAAAAATAGAGGAAAAGTAACATGAAGAAATAATGGAGTTTTGGGATGAATCCCTTACCTTGCGTTCGAAACGATTATGAATATGATCTTAATGTCTTGAATTATTATATTAGATTTATTAATTAAAAATTAAAAAAACTTTTATACATTTATTTTATTTATTATAACTTTATTAGGTTCATTTATGGAATTTTTAAGGGTTAAGATATTCAATTTCATAGTTTTGGAGCATTGATTTCATTGGTTTTCATGTTCGGTTTACTTGTATATGATTATGGAAAATGATATAGAAGAAGGATATTTGTACTGAATAGAAATTATATGTTATTAATGAAATTATAGAATATTAAAATACCATTTTTTTCAGAAGTGAGTATTTTCCATTAGATAAATCCTTGATGATAATCATTTCAATTAATTTAGCATTTTTTATGAAAATGAACATATTTTGATTTATAAATTAATATCATGTCTAAAAAATAATTACATAACATTACATAAGATATAATAAATATATTATAATCTAGTTTAACCATTAAAATGGTTTAATGAACATCCATAAAGTTGAAATTTAATTATTAAAGCACATCGACCATGAAGGTGGTCAATCGACACATCATACACGATGTTTTCATTCTTAAAGTAAATGAGACAGGATAAGGTATTTGATGAATAATTATTAAATAAACAAGATAAAATTATTGTATATGTAAGATAGTTAGGTTTTCATTCCATTTGGATTAGGGGAGGTGAGGAGAGAAAAATAAAATAAAGGAACGTTAAAAGAAATTGAAAGAAAATGGAAGAGGGTTTTACCTCTTGATTCCTTCTTCTTGAGAACCTCCTTAGGTGATTGGTTTTCATCTTTTGTTAAGAAAAAAATCTCCTAGATTTTGGGGATAGGTTTGGTAAGATTATTGGGTAGAATTTTGGTAAGTCTCAATGATTAAGAGGTGTGATGAGAAGAGGTGGTGATGGGTTGTATTTATAGTGGCGGAGAGAGAGGTGTTTTCTCATTATTTTACTCATTATTTTATGATTTTTCTCAAGAAAAGAAATAGTGTTGTTTCTTAGGACTTAATACCATAATTAAATCATGTTAGTTTGAACTAATTGTTCTTACATATTCCCCGAATTAATAAATAGGTTATTTAACTTAAAATGTATATATATCAGAAATTACTATATTTTAGTATTCACCAAAAATTTATGTATTTCAGAAAAATACCAAAAAATCACCTTAACTATTGTTTTATTCATACAATTAAAAAATGAACACCATTTTATGAAGATAATTTTCTAAATATTATAAATTTAATTTTTAATTAAAATCATAATTTACTCAAAAAATACAGATTTTAAAATTATAACTAATTTTATATCTCTTTGAAAAATTAAGTAAGGTCATATAAAATTATTTCTAATAATAAGACATAAATATATTAATTTATGAATACATTTTATGAAAATAAATTTTATTTTCAATTATTAAATTAGTCATAAAATTACAATTATATATTTATGACTGACTAAAATACCAACACTTAATTAATAATTTTTCAAATATTTAATTACTTATACTATGATATAATTATATCATATTTTCACTTATAATATAGATAAATTTTATTCATAATTTCATTGCTGAGGTTACTATTCATTTTCCCAGTTTATTATTCATAAGGGTCTCATTACTATTCCCAAGGTCAAGTTACTATTCCCAAGGTCAAGTTACTATTCCCAAGGTCAAGTTACTATTTCATCGGTATAGGTTCCTTAACTTCTAGAAACGCTTCTTATTTCATTCTTTCATCATTTATAAAGATTGTATTGTGTTATCTTATGTGTTTATGCCATACTAAATATTTATAATAGGGTAATTTCCATTGATAAAACTTTGGGTCGTTACATTCTTCCCCCTTAGGAAATTTCTCCGTTGAATTTTTTTTACATATTAACATGGAAATAGGTGTGGGTACTTTTCCTTCATCATTTTCTCTAGTTACCATGTTTCCTATTCATACTTATGGTTTTACCAAAGTACATTGAATATGTGAATTTTCTTATTGCATAGAACTTTATCTCTATGATCCAAGATCTTTACTAGGTTCTCCCTATAAGAATGATCATTCACCAAATGTTCCACCTTGGAAGTCAGTACATGTGAAGGATCCATTATGTACATCCTTAAGAGTGATACGTGGAATACATCATGTACTTGAGACACATTTGGTGGATGTTCTAGTTGATAGGACACATCTCGGACATGATCAAGGATATCAAAGGGGCTGATGTACCTGGGACTTAGCTTTCCTTTATTACTGAATCTCACGATCCTATTCCATGGAGATATGTGGAGGAATACCATGCCGATAACCTTAAACTTCAGGTCCCCTTGATGATTATCTACAAATATCTATTATCGAATCTGGGATACCTTGATGTGTTATTGAATGGTTTTCACATTCTCCACCATTTCTTTGACTATTTTAGGTCCTAACATCTTAATTTCACTAACTTCATCCTAGCGTGTTAGTTTTCTACACCTTTTCCCATAAAGGGATTCATATGGAGCCATTTGGATGCACGAGTGGAAACTATTATTATAAGAGAATTTCTCCAGTGGAAAATATTGGTAGCATCCTTATTTTAAGTCTATATTACATGCTATCAACATGTCTTCCAGTGTCTGAATAGTTTTCTCATATTGGACATCAGTTTGAGGATGATGGTTCGTACTAAAGTTCAATATAGTGCTTAGAGAATTCTAGATAAATTTCCAAAACATGGAGGTGAATCTCGGATCTTGGTTGGATACAATATATTGTGGTACTACATGAAGCCTTTTCACTTCTTTGATATATATCTATGAAATTTCTTCAAGTGATAATTCCTCTCGAATTATGATAAAGTGAGATTTCCTTTTAAGATGATCCAAAATAACCCATATAAAATTGTTTCCTATGGATATATTTGGAAGTACAATGAAAAAGTCCATGGTGATGTTTTCCCATTTCCATATTGGTATGGGTAATGGTTACATCATCATCTCTTTAGTATTTTTCCTTCCAGCCTTCATTTGATGACATACTTGGCACTTTGATGCATATTCAGTGATCTCCTTTTTAATATTGTCCCAAAAAAAGTTCTCTCTGCAATCTCGATACATCTTTGTGCTCCCTAGGTAAATAGAGTAGGTTGAGATATGTCCATCATTCGCAAAATATTTCTTTATCTCTATATTGGACGGTACACATAGTAATAACCCAAATATTACGACTCTATCCTCACCAATTTTGAACTCGGATGATTTTTCATTTCAGAGAGATTCCACGATTTTTATGATTTTTTACACAATTTATTTGACAATTATTTATTTTCTTCATAAGGGATGATTTATAAATCATTTGAGAATGGATTTATGATGTTCCTACCTCAATGATTCCCATTTCCATCCTTTGTAAGTCCAGGAATATTGGATCCTTCTCAATTTTCATCATTGATAAAGATACGGGATCCTTTCTACTTAGAGCATCTACCACCTTATTTTCCTTACCAGGATGGTTTTGGATTGTGCAGTAATAATCCTTGATGAAGTATCACCATATTTTTTGGAATATATTAAGATATTTATATGTGAATATATATTCTAGACTCTTGTGATTAGTATATGTCTCACAATTCTCCTCATAGAGGTAATGCCGCTAGATTTTCAATGCAAATATCATAGTCTCCAAGTCCAGATCATGCATGTGATAGTTTTTCTCATGAATTTTCAATTAACCAGAGGCTTAGGACATCAATTAATCATTTTGAACCCGTATACAGGATAAGAATTTCTTTGAGGTATTGTTGTATAATGCAAAGATTTCTACACCTTTTTGGAGTGTGAGTACTGGTGTAGTGATAAGCCTCTTTTTGAGCTCCTTAAATATTTCCTCACATTCTTGAGCCTAGAAAAACTTCAATCCCTTCCATTTTAGCTTTTTTATTGGGTTTTACAATCATGATATGTTCTTGACACATCATCGACAATACTCGTCTAGACCAAGAATGATATGGATCTCTATTAAAAATATTGGTCTAGGCCACTCTTTGATTTCTTTTATCTAGGAAGTGTCAAAAAATATTCATTTTCTGATGATAACATGCCCCAAGAATGATACTTCTTCCATCTAGAACAAACATTTAATATACTTTTCATATATTTTCTCCCCTATAAATGTTTTTAGCACAATATTCAAATGCTTTTGATATTCCTCCTTTCTCTTAGAGTATATCATAATATCATCGATATGGAATACTAAAATGTTGTCAAGGTAATATCAAAATATTATATTCATTAAATCTTTGAAAATTGATAGATAATTATTGATTCCAAAGGGAATCAATATGAACACAAAATGTCCATTCCTCGCTCAAAAGGAAGTATTGAGAATATTTTCCTTCCTCACCTATAATTAGTGATAACCAGACCAAAGGCCCACCTTAGAGAAATAATTTTCCCCACATAGCTGATCGAACAAGTCATCTATCCATGGAAGGGGATACATGTTTTTTATTATTATTTTTATGAACTCAATATAATTTATGGAGAGTTGAATTGATCCATCCTTGATCTTGATGAAGATGACACACACACCCCATTGAGAAGCACTCGGACGTATAAAAACCTTGTCTAGATTCTCTTGTAAGTTCTTTTTCATTTCTTCCAGCTCAATAATGTCCTTTCATTAAGGAAAATTTCATATAGTCAGAGATCCAAGAATAAGTTCAATTGAGAAATCAAACTCTCAATCAGGCAGAAGACAAGAAAATTCTTTAGGTATTTCATCAGAATAATCCCTCACGATGGGCATGTCTTCGAGCATGATCATCTCCTTTTTCTCAATCATTATAGAGTGATATTCTTTCTCATAAGGCAGTAATATCCACAGTTGATAAAATTATTATAATGTACATCCATCTTATTCCCTAAAATTTTAAAAAATTGGAGGATGCTTTTGGATTTGAAGAGTGATATCCATTTCCTGATAATTGATGTTATATTTGTATAAAGATATAAAATCCATGCCCAAAATGTAATCAAACTCCACCAAAGAATGTAATAAAATGTTTTCTAGGAGGTTTAGTCTACAAAAATT
This sequence comes from Viscum album, assembly GCA_963277665.1. NCBI lineage: Eukaryota > Viridiplantae > Streptophyta > Magnoliopsida > Santalales > Viscaceae > Viscum > Viscum album. The sequence continues at coordinate 436,643,322 of OY728119.1, forward strand.
AACTAGGTAAGGATTATGTACTTAAGATGAAATAATTCCACCATTTTTTATTCTCATAGATAACTCAACCTCCAAATTTTGAGGTGGTGTTTGAATAGTTCTACTAAAATTGAAAATTTTGAAAGAATGTGTAGAACCATAATCCAATAGTACATTCTATATTATTTAATGAATAACTAGAATACATGTCACCACATCATTGTCTAGCTCCACACCAGTAGCAGTGATAACATAAAGTCCTTCCTTGTTTCCTTGGAGTTTGTTGATTGCCTCTAAAAACCTTGGTCTTAGGGAATTGGTTTTCCAAATTCCCATGTTCCTTCCAGTTGAAACACTACACTACTGTATGGTAATTGATATGAACCTTCCTTTGTTCTTTAAACTTAGTGGGATTCTTCATATCCCTTCAATAGTTCTTAGCTAGATGCCCCATTCTTCCACATTTGACACATTTCCTTGTTCCCTTTAGACAGTTATTAGGATGCCTCTTCCCAAACTTTTGACACATGAGATATTCAGACTTCTTTCCATCATGGGATTTATTTGAGGATCCACCCATATTAGACACCATTTTTCTCTTGTTAACACTAGGACCACGAGACCATTGAGTGTCTTTGATATCTATTTCAAACATAAGGGAACAACATACAATAGCTTCATAACTATTGTGTTCTATAATTTAGAATTCTTTTCGCAGACTCACATTTAGTCCACTAAATAAGAAACCAACCTTGATTTTGGTGTCCATGACATAGTCGAAGGTGTATCTTTCAATCCTAGTAATCTTTACATCATACTTCCTGATAGACTCATATTCCTTCTACATAAGTTTGAGGAACTATCTTTCTATTTTGAAATTTACGGTTTGGGATAAATATTTATTGAAAAACATTTTTTGGAATTCCTCAAAATCCATGGAATCAATTTCCTCCTTGGACTTCATATTTTTGATCAGTTTCCACGACTATTTAGCATCCTCATAAAAATAATAGACTACCAACACAACTTTCTCTTATTATGAGCATAATAGTATTGAGAATATATTTTCAATGGCGTTAATCAACTATTCTATGAGGAGGGGGTCAGAAGATCCACTAAACATGGGAGGTATTTTACACATGAATGATTCAATGGAAACTTTCTCCTTCCATAGAGAAGGAGGGGATTCCATGAAATTAAAGTTATTATTCATAACTTGATCCAGTTGAGAAAGAACTATCATGAAGTTTTGAGAACCTATTTCAATAATATTTGGAATATCATTAGGGAAATCATCACATTTCCTATTAAATTGATTTTTGGTATATGTTCTTCTATTTACATCCATTAAATAAGTAAACTAAAGTACAATTATAAGGCTTGAATACTTAGTTAATAATAATAAAAAGGAAACTTTAAACATAAAAGGATAAAATCTTAACAGAAAATTATATCCTAACTTGCGATTACCTAGGTTTCAATTTAGGTTATCCATGATCTATTTAATAACATATATTCTTATGGGATCTTTTTTCCCTTAATAATGGTTCCTAATGAGCTTATGAATTTACCAAATTATATCCCCTCGGGAGTGTCAAACCAGGTTTACAGTACGGCCCATTGTCATGTACCAGGATACCCTGAGTTAGGACCAAAACACCTTTTCAGAGTTGTTACTCCAATGTACATCTATTCTAGAACCAGGTCCACTTGAAGTATCAAGACATGGATATATTTTCTTAATAAAGCACTTCATCTATACTAACCAAAATTTAGGGATTATTTCTCATAATTAGTCTTACCCCTAGGTTTCATTCTAAAGGTCTATATTTCTAGTCTCTAAAAATAACTACAATTTTTCTCTAATACCAAATATAGAAATCCTATTCTTTTATACATATAATTAAATGATAATAACCATAATAAAACTACAAATTAAAATCCAAGTATCATAAAGTCCAGTTTCTTGGAAGACTAGGTATATAAAACTAAAAACATGGAACTATATAAAAAATTTATTTATTTATCAACAATTATGAGATCCTAACGTCATTTGAGCCCTTAAATATGGATAGGATAACATGGGGATAACATGAATAGTGGGATGAGCAAAAAAATCTAGCTAGGGAATAACCGTTAAAAAAAATCTTAACACATGGGTTAGAAGGCATAATATAATGATATAAAAATGCATGGAACATTACTAAACACAAGGTATCATAAATGGAATCATATAATCATGGATTCATATAAATGTTTCACAAATATCAAAAATAAATTTAGTACGATTCAAGGATTTTTGCACATAGTGGAGCCTGATTCAAGGATCATTGTACATATAGGAGCACGATTAAAGGCTAACTTCCAAGATAGTTGCATATAACATCTATTAAGACTAAACATTTCCTAATGTATTGGAGTGCTATTTGGGTGCACCCATCTTAAAATGCTCATGAATATGTGTTTTATATGGATAATGGTAAATAATGAATCAAACATAAACATAATGTATACCCATGGTAATAATTGGGTATCACAATCATGTCAAAAGGAAAATAATACGGGGATATCATTATGGTGTACATGAAATAAAGGATTTAAATTATTCATGGAAATTAATAAGGTAAAATAGGTATAGATCATGATATTTTATATCAAACTGAATTGAATACATGTAAAAATAGTGTTCAGGAAACATTAAAAATAAAAAAATTTAGTGCGGTTTATAAAAAAATATTAAAGAGATTTTGAAGAATAAATGGAATAGTATTTTATATTAAACATGAAGTTAATGAATAAAATTTTCATAATAAATTGTGAAATTTTAGAAAAATAATGGTGTCTTAAAAATATATGATGGAGAACACCTAAAAGGGATAATAATTCAAGAATTTCTCTTAAATTAGGCTTGTTTATCATGAAGAATTGAGCGGGACACCTTATAAAAACATGTATTTACCTTAAAACAAGGATTAATGGATCTTGATGCATGATTTTGGAACATATATACAACATATAGAATATTTACATAATGAGAATTTCATTTTGGAAACAAGTGAGGAAGATTAACATGAAGGAATAATGGATTTTCTGGTAGAATCCCTTGCCTTTTGTCCTAAATGATTCTGTACTTGATCTTAAAATGATGAATAATCAAATTAGATTCATTAATTAGTAAGTAAAAAACCATTTATATATTTATTTTGTTTACTATAACTCTTTTAGGTTCATTTATAGGCTTCTCCATGGGTTAAGAGAATCAATTTCATCATTTGGGAGTGTTGATTTCCTTGGTTTCAGGATCTGTTTACATGTATATGTGTATTGAAAATTATTTAGATTGAGGATAGTTGTCCAGAACTGAACATATATGTTATTAATTAACTTATATAATATTGAAATTCCACTTTTTCAGAAGTTATTATGATTCAATAGATAAATCATTAATGATAATTGTTTAGATTAATTTGGGAAAGCATAATTCTTGATATGTGTGAGGAGAAGAGGTAGTGAGTGGTGGTATTTATAGTGGAAGAGAGGGGTGTTTTTTCATTATTTACTCAATATTTTGTTATTATTCTCAAGACAATAAATATCATTGATTATTGAGACTATTAAAATTAATTAGATCATGCGAGTTCAAACCAATTGTGATTATATCATCTATGAATCAGTTAATAGTATATTTAACTTATAATGTATATATACCATAAATCACTATATTTTACTATTGAAAAAAAATAAAGTATTTCTGAAAAATCAAAAAAATTCACAATAACCATTTATTGAAATTTAGAATTAAAAAATTAACTCCATTTTTGGAAAATAATTTTATGAATATGATAAATTTAATTTTTAATTAAAATCCTAATTTACTCAAAAAATACCTATTCTAAAATTATAACTGATATATATCGGATCAAAAAATTAACTTAGGACTCATAAAAATATCTTATAATCATAAGACTCAAAATATTAATTTATGAATAAATTTTATAAAAATAAAATTTCTTTTAAATTATTAAATTAATCATAAAATTATAATTAAATAATTATGACTTACTAAAATACCAACACTTAGTTAATAATTTTTAAAATATTTCTTTACTTATAATATGATACATTTATATAAAAATTTCACTTATAAGATAGATAAATTTTATTCATACTTTTATTGGTGAGGTTGCTATTCAGTTGGTTGATTTACTATTTATAAGGGTCATGTTACAATTCCAAAGATGAAGTTACTATTTCATCGTTTTAGGTCTCTTAATTTCTAGAAAAAGTTTTTATTTCGTTCATTCATCATTTTTAAATATTTTAACGTGTTATATTATGTGTTTATTCCATATGAAATAATTACAATAAGGGAATTTCCATTGATAAAACATTGGGTCGTTACAAGAAACATAGATGAAAGAAGATTCAACTTCTTGTATGTCAAGAAGAAGGGAAGAAAAACCTTTAGGAATACCAAAAATAGAGGGTAAAATGTTATCTATGTGAAAAAAGGGTCATATAGTAATGAATTTTCCTGAAGTTCATTTCCTTGTCTGTGGAGAACATGGTCATTACCAAACTCAATTCCCTGAGTTAAGAATTTATTTCTAAGCCATGGAAGGATCTATTCCATGCCAATCATTGGAAAAGAAGTATTTAAGTGTTTATGTATTTTGATTAAAGAATTATATTATATGAATGGTAAAATATATAAGGATTTTTCAATTTGTGTTTTTTTCTATGGATTTACAAAAATATGTTTAATGGTTCTTACAGAAGAGAAATATGAATTAATGGAAAGGTTATATTGATGGGAAACACATGTTTAAGGGAACGATAGCCCTTAAAATATTCTTAATTTTAAGATAATGATGTTAGGATAAAATACATGTTGTAAATCAATAAGTAAATTAGATAGTACATATTACCTTGGAACTGATAAATGATTTTTTTAGACCAAGTTTTATACTTATCATGCATGATGTTTACAAGTTCTTGGATTCGAGGAATATATTCTGTAATAATTGGAATAAGGAATCATACAAGTTTTTCAAAAAGATTTATGGTAATTTAGGTCATTACCATGTTTCGAGAGAATGTGTGATCAGGGTATTCACATTTTTGTAATGTGACAACCAAGATATACTTTACGATATACGTGGGATAAATATTAAGCTAATACAGTTACCTTATTTCTAATGTTTTGGATTCTCATCTTCTAGAAGGGTCATAAGGTAAAGAATTTATGGAATTTTTAAGTTAATATTCAAATTAATTTTTTGAGATTAAAGTATTATCTCACCAAATTAGGATTTAAGAATATTAGATAAATAGTTCTAACAACTTTGTGTTGATGGTAACTAATCATAGATGTGATGTCTTACCATGGATATCATGATCTATTAGTTCTTTATGAATGAAAATTTCACCTTCCTTTTTAGAGAAAGAATTGAGGTGGAAATTGATCAAAGAAAAACAAAATGTGATATTATATTGAATCATGTATGTATATCTTACCATGAAAATTATTTAACTCTACGGAAATGATATTGAAACCGAAAATTCTCTCATAGTACCTTCTTTTCTGATGAATCAAATTCCACCTTAGATCATTATAGATTTACGGATTTGTGATTTCAAAAATTTCTCCTGAATCTATTCCCTATCACTCTCCATTAGAACATTATGGTTAGACTCCTCTTAAATGTCCATGTTTTCAGTCATCATTTATATTCTCTTACGTGGAAACCAAGTTACATGTTACTTTGGTTAACTGTTATGTTTCCAAATTTATTTTTTTAAAGGTAGTTTTAGTATTTATTTTTATGATGTGAGTTTGTATGAGGAAAAAATCATTACAAGGGGGCAAAATGTAACACCACATGATTTTGTGATTTTTTAAATTAATTTAATATTTTTGATATTTTCCATTTCATGAAATACTAAATAGGGTTTTATATATTAAACCACTATATTTGTATTTTTTTCACTACATGCCAAATATAGATAAGATTATGGAATATGAAACACTATGTTTGGATTATGTTTCACATAATGTCACGTTCCTTCGATAGCTTGTGTAAAAAGTATGTTTGAGTTTTTATTGAACTACAATATACTATTAAAATTATTATTGAAATATTCTTATAGCTACAACCTAGACATTGGAATAGAAGGTATGAATATGATTGATTTTTTTTGAAATATGATTTTAACATGTATATAAAATTAATCATTTGTCTATAAATTAGTTTAAGTAAATGTAATAACTATTTTAAAATAAAGAAATTATTTTTCTATGAAAACTATTTTTCTAAGAAAACTATTTTTCTATGTAAAAAACCAATTTTATCTAAATAAATTAAAAATAATAATTTTGATTAATGTTTCCTTTGAAACTTACACAAAATATATTTAATCAATATTTTTGGTAATTCTAAAATATATTTTATAGGCATAAGATAAGAATAAATCCAATTTTATGAATAAAAAAAATATATTCTTCTTAAAAGTAATTTTGAGGCCTTTTAATGGAGAACCCATTTAAATATAATTTTTGGAACTTTTATGGATTTTATATTTCAAAATTAACTTCATATTTGGAATAATAAGACAAAAATTATATTAGGGTGATTTTGGGGTATTTTTCCGTGTTGTTTTATTTTTGGATGAATAATAAAAAATAATGGATTTTTATTTAACATTTTTTTCATCTAATTTATTCATAAGGTAAAATTTTAAATTTAATTGTTTTTAAAGTTTAATTACATATATTTTACATAAATTAATCCAATTTATCTATTTTAGATTTATTTAACCTTATCATTAGATACACAAGCTTACCAAACTTTTGAATAGTCTTACTTTAAAAACCCACATTTTTATCCAGTTTTCGGGATTAAATTTGAATTAATTTCCCCCACTTATATGAATAGAATTTATAAAAATTTATTATATGTTTGTAATCATAATATTATATAATTTCAAATAATTTCAACTTGGTTTTTTACAAAAAATATTATTCAATGTAATTAAAATTAATTACAATGATTAAGAGGAAAATTAGTTTAATAATTGACTAAACCTTACACTTAACCGCCAAACTGACATAGAAACTTGTCCAAAATAAATTTTACAGTAACATTTCTACCCTATAATACCTTGTATATAATTTGGTCTGTTATTGGAGTCACTTTTCATAGAAAAAATAAGGTTGAAATTTCCTTTTCAAACATTTACAAGAATGCCACTCCTCCTTCACTATAAAAAGGAAGTCACCCTCCCAATAATTCACACATATCATTACCTCTGACTCTATAATAATATTCTCACAAAGGATCCAAAAATATCTAACTTCTTACTTGAATCATACCTTTGGTCATAAATCCTACCAATTAATTCCTTTTGTGCAAATAAAAAGCAATCACCCAAAAAATTGGGAACATCATTCCTCAAGCTCCTTAAATTTATTTTCTTTATCCACTGACATAATTATTTTGGTTTTTTAATTTTAATATTAATATATTATTTTAAATATACTGAGATTTCATTATTATAAGGGTTAAAATTTTACTTACATACACTTCGATCTAATGGGTAACCAACTTACTATTCTTGTGAATGACGAACTACTGCCTCATGAAATGATGTTGGTCGTTTTCCTTTACCATCTATCTTGGTTGGGAAATATGATGAAAAATATATTTTTATATGTTATATATGATATTAATTACATATTTATTCTTCATTAATTATTATATAAAGAATACTTTAATTCTTTCCATTTTGTGTAAATAAGATAACTTCATTTGTGGAAGTGTGGACTACCACCTCCTCAAAACAATGTGATTCATTCACACTTATTATGGATTCTATTAAGGATTATTTTAATAAATTTTAATGATATATATTAAATAATAATGAAACTATAATTATATTATATTTATATACATATATTTCATTTACTTTCTTTCTTTCAATACGATAATAAAACAGAAACAACGTTCGTGCGTATGTATGACCTACCATATCTATGAATTGTATATTCCATTTAATCTTTATATATTTTATAGATTATTATAAATAAATAAATAATAAAAATATATAATATTTATATCATTTTTATGTTATGTTAATAATTAAATCATGATCTAATTTATACTATCAAGAATAATAAGTCAAAATATTCATGAAGAACAAAGTAGATATCACCCAAATCGAAACGTTAACATGGAATTTTTAACAATAGGGTAATATAAAGTCATAATAAAACCATATATGGTATCAAATATAAGAATATAGTTATTTTTTATATTAATAATAAACATTTATTTAGTACACATCAGGGTTGAATGCGTATGAAGAATGTCAAGACATAAGGTAAAGGTTTTTTCTTATCAATTTTATTTCCCATGAGACGCAAGCCATGTTCACCACCTATTTATAATATATTACATGTTTACTTCTCATGGATTATAAATAAATTTATTTTTATTTAAATATAATTTTATGATATTTATATCATGGGTTTTATATTTTAGAATTTACCAAGTCGGTAAAGTAATTTTGTCTCAATTTGCCTTCTTTGAGACACATGTCATGTTATGCACCTATATTATTTTAAAAGGTGTATATAATATCATTTGACATTTTATATCATGAAATTACTTATTATCATGAAATTTTAATCTTCATTTAATTTCTTTTTCTTTCAAGGGGGGTATAATTCAATGTTACCAAAGTGGTAATAGTTTATTGCTACAATCTCATTGTTTATCAATGTTATTTATGATTCTACGCCCATTGATAAAATTTTATGATATATATCTCATGAAATGTCATACAATTTGTTATCATATTTTTATAAAATTTATATCCAAGTAATGATACCATTTTTTACTCTTCTTTATATAATATAATTAATAAAATATTTTTATGAAAATATTACTTTACTTATCCTTCGCTTGTAAATCCGTGTACTTTCAAACCTTTATTTATAAAATTTATTTAAAAAAAGGGTGTAATAATAACCTATGATTTTTAAAGCAAATTATTTCCCATGTATTACCCTTTTAAAAAATGTTTTTAAGAGTAGTATTATTTTCTTTTTTCGATAAAGGAACTTTAATAAACTTTTAGTGTGAATATAGGAATGTTTGGCATATACAGAATTACCTTCCATCCTAACCATAATTTCTTTAATAATTCTTTTATATTCTTAAAAGGTTATTTTTTAAATAATTTTTTTTCAGAATATCATATAATATTTTTATTTTAAAATGGTTTTTAAAGAAACAGGGTCTTCAAAAATAATTATGTTTAAAAAGTATTTTAAGTGATTTTAAATCTCCCTTTATATTTTTTCAAAAGGTTATTTTCAATGAAATATATTTCAATGATTTACAATATTATTATATAATTTATGAAATTATTAACAATTAAAATGGTTTTTAAACACGTTTAAAATATTTCTTTATATATATTAAAGTATTTTAAAAGAAAAGGTTTACAAAAATTTTTCATGAAATTTTTTTAAAATTATTTCAATATTATTTTATAAGTTTTAAATGAAAGAATTTATAAAATATTTTTCAATATTATTTTATAATATTTCAAGGAAATGTTTTTTCAACATGTTTTAAAGATTCGTTTGTTAGTTATAAACGTTATTTTCAAAGAAAAAGGGTTTCAAAAGGCTTTATTTTTTTAAAAGAAATTTTCAAAGAAGAAATGATATTTTCTTTAAGAAATGGGTTTAATAGATCTTTGCAAACTAATTTCCATCATACTAGAAATATTTTAGTGTTACTCATGCCTTTATGGGAAAATTATCCAAATTGTTTGTTTATATTCATTCTATGAATGGGTTTTTTCATGGTATGATGTTTATGAAACTAATTTCTCTTGTATGGGTTATATGTTTATGAAACATATTTTTATTTAATGGGTTATATTCTTATGAAAACCACCTCCTTTCCTGGGTTATACTTTAATGAAATTTTTGTGAAACCTGTCACTTTATCTATAGGTTATGATATTATTAAATTTTGATGATACCCATTTATTTTCATGGGTTATGAGATGATGAATTTTTATGAACTTATGGGAACTTATATGTTTTATTTCATTATGAGATGGGTGAGACCTATATATTACTTCAGTTAATTGGGTAATGATTTATATCTCATGAGATAATTATGGGAATCAGGTCTATGATCTTGATCCACTGTGGAATATGGGGAAACCCGATCCACTATGGGAGGATGGGGAAACCTGATTCACTATGAGAAGATGGGGAAACTCGGTCCACTATTGAAGGATGGGGAAACAATATCCACTATTGGAATATGGGAAGCCCAATCCACTATTGGAAGACAGGGAAACTAAATCCCTTACATGTAAAAGACTATAGTATGGGATGGTGGTGTGTACTTCCAAGTAGGTGTAGTCCCCATGACATGTCGTGATAAGTGATAGTAATGCATATTGACTTATTAGAAATGATATCACATGTTTATGTGTATTCCAGAATTCCATATCTTACTCATATGTTATTATTTCATGGATTGTCCTCTTTATTTCATTGTGATTTATGACTTATGAACATCCAACCTTTATTCCATGATTCATGTTTATGATATACGGGGTATGATCTTCTAATGTTATGATCACATTCTCATACCCTTATGATCATGTTTGTGCTTATATAATCCTTTTTTACCATTATTGAGCATTGGAGCTCACCCCTTTTAATGTTTCCTTCAACAGGTTATGAAGATATATTTTATGTTTGAAAATTCTAAGAGGGTCACTAATCATAGAGACCTAGTGGGAGATAATGTAACACACTCATGTACTAGTGTTTACATTTCCATGATTCCAATATCACTAAACTAATACGGTCTTAAGGTGTCTGTTTTTGTCTTTTATTAAGTATTCTGAAAAAATAGTGTAATGTCTATGTACCTTAAGATTGGTTCATTATATTCTCTTTTGTGTGATATTAGTTAAATGGAATGTTAGATTATTTTTTATCACATATATATTAATAATTCTTTATTTTTTCTATGATAGATTTTGTTTCATTATTTCCCTTATAAAGAATCTACACTCACCTTTTATTATGTTTTCCTTTCCCAAGTTTACCACTATTGGATTTATGAATTATTTTAGGGATATAATAGATGAAATGATAAATTTATTGCTATAATATTAATATGAATTTCATGTTTTAAAATGTAATGTGAGATTCATATATGTATATAGTCTCCCAATAATAATAAACTATTTTATCATTTGGGATGTGATCCCTTATATCAATCCAAGGTAGGAAAATATTCTAGGGATATGGGTTACTAGAGATAGGTTGTTATAATTGGTATCAAATTAAGTTTATTATAAACCATGGGAACTATATTTATGAAAAATTGATTAGAAAATATATCCCTGTGATAGAATCTGTGGATATGTCTTAGTATAGGATAATATCATCATTTTTTTGGTAAAGTAGTGATTTTGTGGTTTTATTAGAAAATACATCCCAGTATAGATACTAGAATGTTGATACAATTATGTACCAAATGCAACCTGGGTTTAAAAATATTAAAGGGGTGGGTTGGGTATTAACTAAATTGTCACCATTGGATGGTGAATAGACATAAGACTATATACGTAGCTAAAAGCTACTAAGGGAAATTATTTGGTTTATTTTCATTCTCTTTTAAAACCATTATGAATTATTTGAAAATATTTTAATGATTTTATTGTATTTACAAAGACACTAAGATTTTGATTTTGAGATTAGTTATGTGAAAATATTAAATTTATTCTATGTGTTACACCGAATTTATAATTATAATTCACAATGTTATGATCTAATTTGTTATATTTTATTATTTATAAATAAAACATATAAGTAGAAATAGAAAATATATCAATGCACACAATTTATATAGGGATTTCCCTCTTGGGGAAGATAATGATTCTGGATATAGAGCTCGAGTCGGAGATGAAAAAATTATAACTATATTGTGGAAGATATATATGGTTATGACTAATAAACTTTCATATATAGAGAATCTTGCTGATCCCCAACATGGTGAAACATATTCATGTTACTTTATATGATAAAAACATCCATCATTATATGTGACTACTAAAATATTCCTAGGTGTGAAATGGATAATGTCCATAAAGAACATATTTATTACATTGGGAAGTAGTGAAAGATAGTAAGTTATCATCGAAGCCTATCATTATAAAGGATATGTTAATCAATGATGTTCATTGTTCCAAAACACTATGGATTTAGATAAAATAAATATTACAGTGTGGAAGAATTTAAAAGATACATTCTTCAAAAAATAATTTAATCCCAAGAAATGAGATGATATCAAGAGATAAATCCGAAATCTAATGCAAAAGTAAGGGTAATTTTTTTGGAATTTGATGGTAACTTTATGAAGCTATAAAATCATTTTTTTTTATGATATACATAATCCAAGGAGTAAGATAAATCATTTATTTAATAGGATAATAACTTTCTTTCGAAGGGAATTAGTCTCTGAGACATATTTAGTATAAGGGGGTGTATTATCAAGTTCCATTAAAAAAGTGAAGGAATTATTCATGTATTATGTTTTATAGGGTAAACAGGAAAAGAAGAGGGTGAATAAGTACTCTAGAAATTGAAATAGAGAAAAAGGGAAGAAGTTAAGGGTATAATTTCCAACTTGTAATAGTTGTGGAAATAAACATTGTGGAACATAATTGATGGGAATAGAAGTTTTTTTTATGTATTGAGAGAAGGACCATCAGGATCATGAAGCAAGTCACCAATTTTCAATGATTAAACATTAATGAGATGGGAAAATATTCAAATTTATTTCCCAAGACTCTAGAGAATTTTCCTTAGAAAATGTTAAAGGGTAAAATCCAATCTTAAGCTCTCACCATAGTTGAGGTTGAAGTTCTTAAAGATGTAGTGGTAGGTACAATGACTATATCCTAACATTTAGCTAATTATTTGTTTGATTTTGGGTCTTAGTACTATTTTAAATCTTCCATGATTTTTGATAAAATTATCTATTTCATTATAAACTTAAGAAGTATTTTTCAATCAAAACTCATAGTGGAAATCTTACTACAATAAGGATATACCAGTTTTTCCCCATTATGAAATACATACTTACATTATTTGAAAACATAATTACTAAAACAATGGTTGAATTTTAAATAATCCTTGGAATGGATTAGATTACAAATTATATTGTGATAATTTATTACCAAGAGAAGGATATTATGATTTGTGATGGAGATATGTAATCAATTATTTTTATAGGGGAGGTTATATTGTCTTAATCATGTCTTGATAAAACCTATAATAGATATACTTAATGTAATTACTATAAATAAGAGGATACATAACCTATGAATGGAAAATGTATCCTTATAATAGAAGTTGCACCTATAATGAAAGAATTCAATGATGTGTTTCTTGAAGAACTACCTGGAAACCCACCTAATCATGAAATTATGTTTTACATTAATCTCATATATAAAAAAACCTATATCTAAAACTATATATTATATAGTCATAGAAAAATTATTATAGATGAAGAAACAACCGGAGGAGTTGTGTGACAAGGGGTTTATATGGCCTAGTCTTTAGCTATGGGGAGACCTTGTTCGTTATGATAAAAATGAATGATCTATGAGGTTGTGCATTGATTACATGGAAATAAATTCCATTACAATAAATAACATGTATCTCATTCCCCATATTATTGATTTTTTAATTTACTTAAAGGAGATAAATATTTTTCAAAGATTTATCTTCATTTTGGGTATCATCAACTGTTAGTAAAGATGTAAGATATTCCAAAGGACACATTTCATATGAGGTATGAACATTAGGAATTTAATGAAATTCCCTTTGGGTAAACTAGTGCAACCTATATTTATATACATATAATGAACATATTATTCAAATATTATCTTGAATTTTTTTTTTTTTTGTAAATTATTTATGATATTTTAATATACTATAAAATATATTATCTTCATAACATCTATGTTTAAATTATTCTTAAGACTCTTATGGAAAATAAGTTATATGGAAAATTTATAAAATATGAATTATGGTTTTACGAAGTTTCTTTTATGACCATATTTATAGTGACCGACGATTTTCATACATAAAAAATACATCAATTTTTTATGAATATTTTTTAAATTACATAAATACATGCCTAAGGATCATAAATGTATAATTCCTTTAGAAACATTGAAACATAAAAAACTAGTTCACAGCTGAACAAACTTTCTCTAACTATGTTCTTCATAACTAGAACCGTTCTTAGACATATCATAAATAATACATTACTTCATAACCTAGGTAATCAAAACATATGAAATTATGAGCTCATATGCTCATTAAGGGTAAATAAGGTATATATGTAACCATAAAAAGAGAATATGGGTATGAGAATGTGAGCATACCAAATGAAAACTATACCATGTATATCAATGATAAAAATCCTGAGTTATGGCATAAAGATTTTATGTTCATAAGACATGAATCATAAGGAATTCAAAGAACATAATCCATGATAGCATAACATTGGCATAGAACATATAATTGCAGAATATACCTAAGAATAGAAAATCATTTCCATAGTAGCCTAGGATCACTTATAAGGCCATCATAGTGGAATGGGTTCACTAAATAAACCATCATAGTAGTCAAGGTTCACTCCAAAGACCGTTATAGTGGAAAAATTACCTTACTAAACCAGGTTCACTCCCCATTCCAGTCATGTATCTCTCATGAGATTTAAATATCTACCCAATGCAATGGAAAAAGATATAGGTCCCAGAAATCACATAATTAAAATCATTTTTATGTGTACCACAAGATCGTAAAACATAATCATATCACAACATATAGAAAAGATAATTTTTTCATAATAAATTCATTGTTAAATCATTTCATAACCTAAGAAAAAAAATAGGTTTCATTAACATTTTATCATGGTATAACCCATGTAAGAGAAAAAAGATTCATTAAAAAAAATTACATAATAAAAATATAACAATCCGAGAAATAATAAGAATTTTATCCTTAGATCATATCCCAAGTATGGAAATTGTAACATCAACTAATGTCATCTTAGATGAAAAATTATTTTTAACGACCATTTAAAACATTTTTTTGTGGAAAATATCCTTTCAAATTTGAAAAACACTTTTTAAAATATAAAATATTTTCAAAATAATTTTCTTTGAATATAATATATGAATATTATAAATTATTATTAACTATAATTATTGTTCATTATGGCAGATAATTATTTTCACACTGTATATATTAAAACAATGATTCATTTCACATTTTTTGGTAAAATCCAAATAAGCATTGTTTAGAAAATTAAATAAAGTTTCTGTTCAAAAAAATATAAAAAAGTAAAAAATGGGTAAACATGTCATTAATAAATAATTAATATAATGTTAAAAACTTTTTTGAATTTTTTTTATAAAACATGATTTTATAAGTAAATAGGTTTTTGACAAAAGAGAGAAATAAAGATGTTTTTTATAAAAACAGTATTTTGAATGTGTGAGTATATAAAACCAGAAAAATGAAAGAAATATGTATATTCTCATGAAATAAGAAAATGGTAATAAAATTCCGGAGTTTATTTAGATATGGATCATAATATTTCATGATTGGAAGTGTAATCATGATAAATCTTGATAAATGATGATATTGTAACATAGAACACTTACCACTTTGGTAACTTTGAATCATAATAACCATGAAAGAATAATTTTAAATGAAACCTTTAATATAATTAGAATAAATAAATTCATCATATTAAATTTTATAGGGGAAATATATGCATCTTATAAAATAATATAGGTGCATAACATAACATATGTCTCAAATAAAGAAAATTGGGTAGAAAAACCCATACCATTTTGGTAAAATTTGAACCGAAAACCCCATGTAAGAGAGATAATAAAATGGATATGAAAATACCCATAATTTTATGGATAATAAACAAAAAATAAATTCAAGGTTATCATATACACCACATAAAAGAAACACATGGTGAATATGGCTTGTGTCTCATTGAAAATAAAAGTTGAATTAAAATCCCTTACCTTAAGTCCCGATTTTCGTCGTACACGTTCAAACATCCTGTATAATATATATAAGTTTATTATAAAAACATTATATAACCATATATATATATATATATATATTTCATACCACATATTATTTACTTATGATATTTTATTACTATGTTATTAACAATTCCTTGTTAAAGTCATGTTTCATGAAATTATTGGTTTGTATTTTGTGTATTTTTTTATTTTTATTTGTTATCCCCTTCATTTTATAAATGATAAATAATTTTTGTAATGTTAAAAATTAAATAAATATCATATATATTTTTTATAGTAATCCATAATATATATATATATAATGAAATGCACCGTTCATGGAGACAATATGCCATAGAGATGCATGAAGGTTGTTCCCATTTTCTCAATGGATTAAAATAAATAAATGTAAATTATATATTAAAATTAAATAATAACTTTTATTTCATACATATCAATTATTTTTATTTAAATCATCCTTATTACCTTCCATTTATAGCATGAATTAATCACAACGCTTTATGAGGTGGTAGTCCGCCGAATATATGAGCGATGTTATCACATTCCAATAAAATGGAGAGTATAAATGTATATATCGTAGAAAAATTATATAAATATAATAATATCTTAAATATAATATATTAAAATTTAATACATCATTATATCCAGCCATCAGAGGCAGTGATGGAAAATGAATTACATCGGTTCGTGAGGCGGTTGTCCACCATACACATGAATCATGATTTCGTATCAAGTTTTATGGAATAGGGGATGATTGTAGGTCATTCCCTTAACATAAAAAATATATTTATATGGATTATACTAATTTAATTATATCATATTTTATTAATAATAATCAATGGAGGTGTATTAAGAAATAATATAAAATGCTCAGTTATGGGTGTTACCTTTTCCTCGGACAACTTTTTGTAGTTTTCACAAAAAATGCTTCCTAGGCTTCATTTATGACCAAAATAAGGAGTCTCGGATGGGAGGAAATAATTAAGGATGTTATTTGGGTAGGTATTCCAGAATTAAATTGGTTTTGGAAGTTTTAATAAGAGATTATAATGGGTGGCCTTTTATAGGTAAAGTGAGTGCCACACTTGTAATTGTTTGAAAAGGAAAAGGTGTACCCACACTTTTCAAATTTCACAAGGCTAAAAAATTAATACTTATTGAACCTTTAATAGAAAAATTCTAAATATTTCCATAAAATTTATTTTTTTAATGTTTGGGTTATTTGTATCCACCATCGTTTTATTTTACCCCCGATAAAACCATTTTTACCATAACTGTGGTAAATAATTTTTAACATTTTAATTATTCATTTTGTTCAAATATTAAGTTGGAATTGTTAGATAATATAAATTATTCTTAATAAAAATATTTAATCCATTTTTTAATATTATATTCAAATAATTGTGATAATTTAATTTAAAATTATTCTCCTAGACGTGATGATAAAGAGGTTTTCCACAGAGAAAAATGTCCAAAAGATTAAAAAGTTTTTATATCAAAATTCAATATAAAAATGATACAAATGAAATAAATTTGATTAAATTATATATAATTAGTTTAAATGTATTTTTAAATCCATTTTTAAATTAAAATAACCCAATAATTTTTTTAAATAAAGACAATTTTCAACAAAAACAATTATTTTTCACTATTCGTCAAAAATTAATATTTTCAAAAAAATACCAAAAAGTAACCATAAGATAATTTTTAAATGATTATTTCAAAAACTAGGTTTTTTTAAAAAATTAATTTTATAAACGTGTAAAAAATTAATTTTATTTTTGTTCAAAAAACTATTAATTTTATTTTTTTAAAAAAAATTAGTAATTTTTTTTATAAAATGGTATTTTTGAAACATATGAATAATTTTCTAAAAATTAAGTACGTTTTAATCTATATTTTTTATTTATGTAAAATTATTACACTTATTGTTTTAAAAGTTTTTATTACCTAAATGTATCTATAATTTCAACATCTAGGTTATAACCATCATGTATAAATAGTAATATTAATAATATATCATGGTTTTTTAAACATGGAGTTGTGTGTAACACAAGATAAAATTAGCATTTCATGTAACGAAAGATACCAAATTGTTTTAATTTAATTGAAAAATAATAAGTTATAAAAACTAGAGGTGTTACATTCCCCCCCCTAAAAATTAAATTTTCCCCTAAAATTCATCCCTCTCATACAAACAAATAATGACACTTCTACCTCATAATTTCCTCAGGATCCCATGTACTGGCTTCAAAATCGTGATTTCAATGCAGACTTTTTTCCAGGAGAGTGGCCTTGTTTTACCTAACTCTTTCTTTATGAACCATAATATGCACTGGTTGTTCCTCTTAAGAAAGATCCAACTCCAATAATATGACCTTTGAGTTCAATATAAGTGAAGGATCAGATATTTACTTCCTCATGAGATATGCATGTAATATGTCATGAACTTTAGAGATTTTTGGTGGAAGTGCCAACCAATAGGATACCATCCCAATATGATCAATAATTTCAAACGAAATGATTTACCTAGAGCATAGTTTTCCATTATTTAAAAATCTCATTACCTTTTTCCATAGAGAAATACTTTGAAAACATTATCGTTAACTTCAAATTATAAATCAAATATGTGATTGTTAGTACAATTTTTTTTCTAAAATTGGGGTTCCTTGATGTGTTGTTGAATATCTCTAACCTTATATTTCATTTCTTTAGCTATCATTGGTACCAATATAATTCTTTCTCCAACTTCAATCCAACACGTTGAATCTCTACACTTCTTTCCATATAGGTATTCATATGGATCCATCTAAATACACGAGTGATAACTTTTGTTGTAAGAAAAAAACTATAATAAATTATTGATCCCAACACCATTTGAAATCTATAGAAAAATATCTCAATATATCCTATAGGGTCTAAATTATTCTGATAGATTGAAAATCTATTTGAGGGTGATATACAGTGATGAAACTGAACTCTGTATCAAGAGCTTGCAGAAGACTTTGCTAGAGCATCATGGTAAACATCAGTTACTTTTTAGATATAATTGAATGTAGTTCTCCATGAAACCTTACCAGTTACATAATGTATTTATTATCAAGATGACAAGTATATAAATCATCTCTAATAGAGATAGTGTGTGATTAATTTTTACGGTGAAGGAATACATCCCATATAGAATTATTCCCATCATATGTTTTGAGTATTCTGATGAAAAAATCGATGGTGATGTTTTACCATAATCATTCTGGTACTGGTAATGTATGTGAAATCCTCTTATTATTTTTTATCCCAGCATTAACTATCAGATATACCAAGAATGTAGATATAAATTCAGTGATATATATATTCCTTCTATCCACTCCTTCACATCTCAATATATCTTCTTACTTCAAATATGAATGGAGAATGAATAACTATGAACTTCCTCTAACAACTCCATTAGATATGGTATATATGGAACACATACACAGTTCTTAAAACTTTCCATTCCATCATTATCAAGTTTAAACTCTAGAATATTTCTAACCTTCGTTTGTATCTCTATATATTCTTTCTTTTCTAATTTAATCTTTACTTGGATATATGGTTAAAAATTTATTAGGGAAAGATAATATTTCAACCCATATTTTGGATCTTCAGATCTATCCTTTGAAAATCCAAAAATATTGTATCTTTTTTGATCCTCTTCATGGATTGGACATCATAATACATTAAACATAAAGATTTTAACACATTGTTTTCTTTCTTAGGGTTATAATGTTTTTAGTATTCATAATATTTCATCATCTATAATCATATTCTATGGTGCATATTCAACACCTTCTATGTGAATATATACTTTAAACTTTTTTCATTGGTATATATGTCACACTTTTTCCTATAAAGATAATTCCTCCATATCTTTATTGAAAAATTAACACAGTTAAATCCAAAAAATGAGTTGGGTAATTTTTCTCATGAACCTTCAATTATTTTGAGGGATAATCTATAATCCTTTTAGTATACAAAAGAACACATCTAAATTACTTATTTTTTGCATAAATATAGATTAAAAAAGCTTCCTCACTATAGGGTCATGTAAGAACATGTGTGATAACTAATATTATCTTTAGTTCCTTGAAATTTACTTTAGATTCATCTATCTAGAGAAACATAGATCCTTTCTAAGTTAACAAGATTATTAGACTATATTGTCATGATAAATTTTTAAAAAAAATATTGATAACATCCAATTAAACCATGAAAAGTACAAATATCAAATAATCATGGTTGGTCTGGGCCAACATTCAATAGCCTATGTCTTTGATGGATCTACCAATATACCCTATCATTATATTATATGACCAAAAAATGAAAAAAATTGTAGCCATAATTCACACTTTGTAAACTTTGAATACATTTTTCCCTTCCTTAGTGTCTTCAATAAAATTCTCAAGTGATAATCATGATCATCATTTCTTTTTGAATATATAATTATATCATCTATAAATATTACCTCAAAATGATATAATTAATCTCTAAAGACTCTATTCATTATATCCATGAATATATAAGGGGAGTTAGTATGACCTAATGACGTCGTTATATATTTATATTTTCCTTACATTGTACATAATTCATTCTTTTGTATATCCGCCTTATTGACCCTCAATTAATGATATAAAAAACAAATATCATTTTTGGAAAGGTATTTAACTCCTTGAAGTTGATCAAATAGGTCATCAATATAGGCTAGAGGATACTTTTTCTTGATCATAATATTGTTACTCTCCTGACAATAAATGCAGAGTCGGGTCCATCCATCATTCTATTTAATAAAAATAACATGCTCACCCCATGGTTACACACTTGAAAAAATGGATCCCTTTTTAATTTTCTCTTAGAGTTTCATTTTAAATTTCCATAACTCAACCAAGTTCATTATATAGGGAGACTTTGAAATTGGTGTGCCACCAGGTATAAGTTCTATTGAGAAATCAAATTTACCTTTTGGTGGAAGGCTAAACAACTCTTCTATAAAGACAAAAAAACTACCACAAAATACGTTTATCATTGATGTTTAGTTGCTCCCCAACCATCTAATATAAAATCCCCTATTTAATAGGAATTGAAACCTATACAATGGATGTGATTTCCAATAGAGGATTATAATTATTTTCACAGTTATAGAGGATCATAAGTTAGTTTGGAATATAAAATGTGACATACCTTATATGGAAATTAATATGGTATTTATTTTTAGAAATACAATAAATTCATAAGATAACATAAAATTCAACTAGAGGAAGAGTGTAAGGATTTTCAGAAAGAACATTCTCAAAATACTCAGTCAGAGAAGAATCATAGAATTGAGTTGTGATCATCGTACCATTAAGGGTTTTCACATATAATTATACATCTAATAATTTGGGTAGAATCTTGATAAACTTATAATATTATTCTAATGATAAAGAATGGGTGGATCTGGAGTCAGACAATACATTAGCAGTTCTAGAGTGGATGGTAAGTATACCTTTCATCACATTGTTATCACGCCTCTTGTCAACAATAGTGATCACAAGAAATTTCCCTTTGTTTCATGGAATAATAGGTTTTTAATTTTGATCATCATCATTTTCCATTAGATTTGAGAACTGGTTAGCATAATACCCATACTCTTATTTATGACACTAGAGTGTGGGTGGTGAATTTTATGGAGTTGTATATATATTTTCATCATTATACAACTTTTTCCGATCACCTTGGAATTTGATTACCTAATGATCTTCCATTACACACATAAAACATTTACTTTCCCACTTAAGTTAATTTCATCTATCTTTATTTTCACACATTCACCATAAAGTAAATATCGTATTCTTCTCTCTAGGTTTTTTTAGATTTTACTTTGAATTTCATTTTTATATACTTATCAAAACCATGATATTGATGCATGTCTCTAACCTCTACTTACGCCTTTATCACAAATAAAACAATCTCTTCATAAATAATAAAGTATCTTATGAATACCTACATTTAGAGACATCGTATTAATCTAATAAAATGTCTATCAACCGTAATTTTAGGTTGAATGATAATAACAGAGGTTTATCTTGCAAGTCTTGTATACTTTTACTTGTAGGTACCAATAGATTCATTATCCTTTTAGTTTAGATCAAGAAAATCCTTCCACATCTTCATATAAGGAGTATAAGGAACGCACTTATTTAAAAATAAGTTCATGAACTCATCCTAAATCCTGGACTCAAATTCACCATGTTTCATAGTATTCTTGATGATATTACACCATTGATCTGATTTGACTTCCAAATTATATAAAACCAAAATGAATTTATCATGTTTCACATACTAGAGAATGGAAAATAAATTTTTAGTCTTACTGATCCATTACATAGAAACTCGTGGATCAATAGACCCACTTATGTAATGTGGACGTTTCCACATGAAGGAATCATATAAAGTTGTTCCATATTTTCCTCATTTGAAAGTTCAACATGATCCATGTATTAAGAAATTTGTGCGATCATATCAGTGATCTTTTTTTATACAAGATCCCATAACATTTGGATACTCAATATAACCATAATTTCATTTTCCATTGTACTCAACATTAAAATGGTTCCTTTGGGTTCCATCCATTTACTAAAACCAAA
The DNA here is from genome assembly GCA_963277665.1 of Viscum album. Taxonomy (NCBI): domain Eukaryota; kingdom Viridiplantae; phylum Streptophyta; class Magnoliopsida; order Santalales; family Viscaceae; genus Viscum; species Viscum album. The sequence continues at coordinate 436,666,148 of OY728119.1, forward strand.
AATCCTAGTCTAAGAAACAATTATCATAGTGGAAAACCACATAATCATGAAAAGTCACTTATTTGATGTCGAAATCTTGACACCTTATTTTAATTATATGAAAATTTAGGTTTATTCTTGGTTATTAATAGTCATATTATATTTAAATATTTCATGATGGTTCACAAAGTGTTTGTGAATTTCAAAATAATATTACCTGAGTGTGTCAAACCAGTTGTGCAATAATACTAGTTGTTATGCACTAGCTGACAATCAATTCCATCTCAAAGTGACATTTTTGGACCCCTAGGAAACTCTGTCTGAGATCTATATACACTTGTAATGTCCCTATAGGGATGTAATTTATTGTAATTCACTCACTCAATCCTTTACCAAAATTCCATGAATGTTTCCTATACTTTGACTCACCCTTAGACTTATCCCTAGATATGTCCTTGAGAATCTCAATAAAGCTTTCTCATACTAGTTTCCAAAGGATAACTAAACCTGTCCTATGATATCAACTATAAAAATCTATAATTTTCCTATATGTATATATTATATCAAGGTTTTATGAACATTCAATACATTACACAAAGACAAACCTAAGGATAACAAAGGGATAGTGCCTTTGGAAACTTGGAAACATAATAAAATGGTTCATAGGTGAACTAAATCATCCCCCGCATTGTTATTAATAACTAGAACCCTTCTTAACATATCATACATAATATATTTCCTTAGGACCTATGGAAAAGAATCATAATAAAGGGTGAGCTTAGAAGTCTAGTAAGTGTAAACAAGGGAGATACATAAGTATAACATGAGAATAAGGGTATGATAACATGGGAATAACACAAGAAAACCATAAATTTCAAATCAAAGATAAAAATAATATGTCATGTAATAATTATTGGCGTTTCATAAGACATGAATCATAAGTAATTAAAAAAACATGATCTATATGATAATAAAATTAACATAATACATAAAATATGGGTATACAGTTATGCATAAAAAACCATTTCCATAACTCTGAAGGATAACTACCAAGGATATCATAGTGAAATGTGTTAACTCCCCAAACCATCATCGAAATTAATATTCACTCCCAAGACCAATATACAATACAAATTCCCTTAATGAACCAATTCCACTCCCTTTTCTAGTCATTTTTATCTCATGAGATATAAATATATAACCAGTTAATTTGAGGGATATATAGGCCACACCCACAATATAATTAAAATAATATGTATTCATTCAATAATATCATTTTTTTCACATATATAGGTTTCACAAACATTTCATCATTCCATCATAGCATAACCCTTAAAAAAGTGAGTTTCATAAGTGTTTTCTCATGGTATAACCTGTGGAAGAGAAATAGATTTCATGGAAATCATGTCATAATATAAAAAAACCATTCATAGAATGAATAATAATGATATTTTGGATCATATCCCCAATAATGCAAAGGTAACATCAATGGATGTTAACTTACGTAAAAAATGATTTTGAATGATCATTTAATGCATTTATAGAGGAAAATATCCTTTCCACCTTGAAAAATACTTTTTAAAACAAAAAAAATTACAAAAATTATTTTCTTGAAAATTTACCTTATATTATAATAATTTAATATTCAAATTAATGTTTTTTCATGATGGTAGGTAATTCTATTCATGTCATAAACGTTAAAATGATGATTCCTATCATATTTTGGGTAAAATCCAAACATACATTTTTTGAAAAATGACATTAATAGTCCTTTAATGTTTTCTTAAAAAATTCCATCATTGGAAGAAATGTCCTAAAAAATTATCAGAATAATTTTAATAACCTTCTTAGAAAACATTTTTCGAGAAGAAAAGGGGGTTTTCACCGAAGAGAGAAATGAATATGATTTTTCTCAACAACATTATTTTGAACTCCTTAGCACATAAATAGAAGAAAATGAATGAAAAACATTTATTCTCATGAAATTACTATAGTAGATGAAAATTTTGGTTTTATTGAGATATGAATCATAATATTTCTTAATTATAATTTTAATCATGAGCAATCCTGATAAATAGTGAGATTGTAAAAAACCCTTACTACTTCGGAAACATTGAATTATAATACCCATGAAAGAATTATATTAAATAAAAAATATAATTTCATGATAATAAAAAAATTCATGATATTATATGGAAACAATTATGTATATAAACCTCATAAAAGAAGATAGGTGCGTGATATAATATATGTCTCGAAGAATGAAAATTGAGACAAAAATCCTTTACCACTTTGGTAACTTTTGATCCATAAACCCCATGAAAGAGAGATCCTGAAATTGATATGTAAATCCAAATATATTAAATTAAAATAATGATAAAATAAATTGATGGTCATTATATACACCACATAAAAGAAACATGTAGTGAATATGTCTTGTGTCTCACCTAAAATAAAAGTGAGACAAAAATCCATTACCTCAAGTCTCAACATCAGGCATACACACTCAAACCTACTTTATTATAAATATAAGTATATTATAAATATATTAAATAACCATGAATATATATATATATATATATATTATACCTTATATTATTTACTTAATAACTTTTATCACCCATTTATTAACAATTTCACATTAAAGTCATGTTTTGAGCAATAATTGTTTTGCTTTTTGTGTATGTTTTTATTTTTTATTTTTGGTCATCTTAATTTTATAATGGTTTCATCATATCCATAATGTTAAACAATATATATACTTCATGTATATTTATTATATATTATTTTATAGTAATCCATAATATTTTGAAATAGAAAATGAAATGCACTGTTTATATTGAGGGTATGTTGTATGTATAGATGAATCCAATTTCCATTTTCTTGAAGGATTAAAATAAAGAATGGTAAATAATATATTACCATTATATAATAATTTTTATTGAAACCATCCTTATTTCATTTTATGTAATGCATGAACAAACAAAATCTCTTCGCGAGGTGGTAGTCCGCCATATATGCAAGAAACATTATCATTTTCCCACATAATTAAAATTATAAAGGTGTATATGATATAATAATTAAGAAATAATAATAATTTTAAAAATATCATATACAAATAGTAAATCTATCATTGTATCCATCTGTAATATGTGGGGATGGAAAAAGATATACATCGGTTGGCGTAGAGGTTGTTCACTGTACACATGAATGATGATTTCATATACTATTTAATAGAAGAGGAGATGGTTGTAGGTTATTAAATTAATATAAAAACAAATAATTATATTTAGGATAATTAATTTTTTATATCATAATTTTTTAATAATAATTAAATGAGGTTAAAGAATAAATAAAACAAATTGTGTGGTTAGGGGTGTTACCACTTCTTTAGACAACTTCTTTTTGTTTAGAACAAATAGATTTTTAGGTTGGATTTATGACCAAGATAAGGATTATTGAATGGTAGTAGAAATGAAACAAAGTTATTTGGGAATGTATTAGTTGAAAAAAATTATCTTGGAAGTGTGAATAGGAGAGGAGAAGGTGTGCCCTTTTGTAAGTGAGGTGAGTGGCACACATTAAAAGAAAAGGGTGTACCCAAATTTTCCACAAGGAAAAGTATTGGAAAAGAAAAATTATTGATAATATAATATATAAGGAATATCTTTGGAAATACAGTTGGGTTTTTTTAAATATTTTGGGTCCTTTTTAACCCTTATCATTTTAGTTTAACGCTCATCGTAAACCCATTTTTACCTTGACTAAGATAAATTATTTTTAATGTTTTAATTTTTATTGTGGTAAATAATTAAGTTGAAATGATTAGATAATATAATTTATGATTATTAAAAATAAATAATCTTTTTTTTGAAATTCCATTCCTTAAATTATAAAATTTTTGTTTAAAATTAATCCTATGGACGAAATGAGAAAATGATTTTTCAAGGAGAAAAACGTTAAAAAGATTAAAAAATATTTAAATAAAAAGTTAATATGAAAATTATTAAATTGAACTAAATAGGGTTAATTGGTATATAATTAAGGTAATTTTAATTTTAATTCCATTTTAAAATTAAAATCAACCATATAAATTCATTAAATGAAAATTTCATTTTCAATAAAACTGAGTATTTTTCACTATTCGTCGAAAAATTAATCTTTTTCGAAAAATCCAAAAAATTCACCCTGAGATAATATTGAAAATATGATTTCAAAAATTAATTGATTCTATAAAATTAATTTTATTGAGGTGTAAAAAAGTAAATTTATTATTTTTACAAAAATAAATTATTTTTTAAGAAAAAATTATTTTTGCAACATATAATGAATTTTCTTAAAATTAATTAGTTCTTTATCAATATGTTTTATTTATATAAAACCATTATAATTAATATTTAAATTTTATTTATCACTATTCATATTATAATTTTTAAGAACTATTTTATAATTTCCCTATTCAAATAATAATATTTAAAATATTTTTATGATTTATTAAAACTCTGGGTTGTATGCAATGCAAGAAAAACTCGGTGTTCTCTATAATGAAATTTATCAAAGAAATTTAATTTATTAAAAAAAATCATAAAAACATGGGAGTGTAACAATATTTTTACTAAATATAGAATATCAGTTGATCATTTAAGTACAAAGTTAGTGATGTAAATGACAACACCAATAAATATAACCAAGGTAAATAGTTTCATTGAATTAGTAGGTTACTATTGACAATTTGTTAAAACATTTATTGATAATTTAACCTTTTAAAAATGTTGAAACTTAATGGGGTTATGTTTATATGGTCAAAATAATGTTAGGAAATTTTTAAATAACTAAAGAGGAGATTGGTCAGTGCACCAATATTGACTTTTCCATCTGTAAGGGAAAGATATTTGATATATTGTGATGCATAAAAGAAAGGACATGGATGTTTCCTTAAATAGAATTATAGAGTTGTTTCCAATTTATCTTGATAGTTAAATATTCATGATCAAGATTATTCAACCCATGATCTTGAGTTGGAATTCTTAGTATTTTCATTGAAGATATATAGGCCTTACCTTTAGAGTGAAAAATATGAAATATATACGATTCATAAAAGTTTGAAATATGTATTCTCATAAAAGGAGTTGCACATGAGGTAATGGTTATGATTAAAATAATCATGGGTTGTAATTTTTCAATACACTACATATCATGGAATGAAAATAAGGTGGATGATATGTTTAGTTGGAAAGATCAGGGATTTTTGACAAAAATAAGAACCGAAAAGAATCTTATATTTGTCGATTTAGTACATTTCTATACATGAACCACTACAAAAGGGGGAACATCACATTTATTCCAAATGGATTGAAAACCATCCTTATTATAGAAAATAACAACTTTCTAGCATGATGATAAGAATATTTAAATATAAATCAAAGCTGTAAATGAAGCTAAGTTTTTAGAATTCATATATGAAGATGGTATATTGAAATTTGAAAAGAAGATATTTTTTTAATCTATTCCGGATCACAAGATAGAATTATTTGATGAATCCCAAAGATCAAATATCTTTATTGACCCTTTTTTCACTATGATTTATCATAATTTGAAGGAATGTTTTTTGTAGGATAATTGAAATGTGAAATTGAATACTATATATTACTTCATTTATAAATAGATAAGGGCTAAAATTAAACACACTGTAGGAGTTATTAATCTATTACCTATTCTTGTGTGTAAATGGGATGTTATTACCATGTTTTTTTAATCGTATTTCCAAATACTTCTAGAGAGAATGATGCTACATATGTTATTTTTGACAGCCAAACCTTGTCCTCACATTTACTCACTACAAACGAATATTTTACTCCGATGAACCCCATGTGGTTTATAATTAATTAACTTGTGAGACTTCATGGTGCACTTACTTTGATTGTATACGATTTTTGATCTGTGTTTTACATCAAAATTCTAGAAATGTCTTCAGAATGATCAAACACTAAGCTATATTTGAGCACTTCCTATCATCTTTAAATTAATGGGATGTTAGAAAAGACTATTCAAACATTAGAAGAAATGCTGAGTGTAAGGTCCTGTGTTTTTAACTGGACAAAAAAGTGAAGGAAATTAAATTTTTTTGTTAGTTGTGCAGAACAGTTTTAAAACAAAGTTTCGAAACATTTTATTTTCAATATTTGACACTATGATGTGTCTTTTAAAGAAACTGAATTAAATTAATTAGATTAAAATTAAAATGGAAATAAAATAAATGAAGGGTAAAATCCTTCTTTAGCACTTTAAAATAGTCTATGAAATATTTTCAGAGTTAGATGTTGAGTCAGGATAAGATTTCAAGACTCGTAAACCCTTAATATTGATAGAATAAAAACAATAAATATATTTATTCATATGAGTGTGCATTGTTTTCTTAAAAAAATGAAATATCTCTCAAATAGTGCGCCGTATGAGAAATATGATACCACTTTTAGGTCTGAAACACTAGTTTTACATTAGGGAGGAGATAAATTTGATGCACGTCGAGTGTTTGGTAACCTCGCATGTGATAATACCCTATTTATTTTTAATTAATTTAATATTTTGTTCTTTATATAATAACTAATTATTTTCTCACAAATGATGTGCCATATGAGAAATCTGAGAAGCCCGTTAGGTCCAGTACCTGGGGTTTATCCTAAGAACGGTATTACTTTTGTGAGCATCAGAGGTTTGGTTAGATTTCACCTGAAGATAATTTATTTGGTTTATAAATATTTTGATGGTTATTAGAAATAATAATAATCATTTTATTTTTATTATTATTATTATTTTTTTAATTGAAAATAAATAATGAAAATATACTTCCATAATTTTGTTTTGGTGTAAATAATAAGTAAAAAATATAATAATTATGATATTATTAATTATTCCAATTAAATATAAATATGTAATCAATATTAATTTAATGACTGTTATCCCATTTTAATGGTTGTTGTTTCTAAATTGGTAATGGTATCATTGATGAGTTGTATTAAATAATAGTAATTTTAATTATTTTTGTTATTATTAGATTGGGATGAAAACATTGGTGTGTATATATATAGTGTATATATATGTGGAGAAAATATATATGTATACATATACATATGCCGATGTATATATGTGTATATGAAGATGTGTGTATATATATATATATAAAATGTATATATATGGGTGGATAAATATTTTTGGGTTAAATTAAACATTATTAATTATCCAACATAAATAATATTGCATGGTTAATTTATTTACCTCACAGTTTTAATGAAAGTTTTTATTGAACTAATCGTGATGATAATTATGTTGTATATTTAATAATAATGATAAAATATTGGTGTTATTATTATTATTGTTAAATGGGGAAAATAATATTTGTGTGTATATATATATATAATGTTTATTTATCTGTGTAGGTTCATAGGTGAAAATAAATAAATAAATAAATAAATATTTTTACTTTACCTGGAAGCCGGTTTGGGGTAATGAGCAGTTATTAAATTATTTAAATATTTGTACAAGATTTATGTAAAATAATAAATCGCACTCTAGCACAAGGTTTGAGTAATAATAATTAAAAAGAATTAAAAGAAATAAAAAAAATTAAATAAATAAAAAGTGATGGAAAAGGAATGAAAGTAAATAATAAAATAAAAAAGGATATGAGAAGAGTAAAAATAATTAAAAATGAGTTTAGTCATTTTTATTAATTTTTTTCTTATTTTATCTTTTATTCCCTTTAATTTTATTTTTTTCCGTTATATTTCTTTTCTAATTTTTATTTCCTTTCTATTATTCATCTGCTCTCCCTCTCCTCTCCTGTGCGTCGTACCCCCTCCTCTTCAAGTGGTGTGCCACCCCCATCACTACTTCGAAAACCTGCTCCACCTCCGATTTTTACCCATTTTAGATGAAGTAAAAAGCGATGTGAAACTCTCAGTAATTATAATCTTCAACACCAAGAATCTTGGAGTTTTATCCACTCTCCATAACGTGATCTGCCACTAAAAATTTTTACCCGAAATTGGGTTTTTTCTTAAATACTCTGATATCTCCCATTTTAGGTCAAATCAAAGGTATCTATAGGGTGTGGTATATACTACAACAAAAGTTATAAACTCTTTATTCTTTCTTGTCATTTCATTGCTTTGTTCAATTCACACTATTGTGCCGCTTATCGGTGCCTACCAACGAATCTCAAATAATGCATGTTAATTTAATTAAATTATTTAGCCTTATTATTTGTGACCTTTTTTAGGATGAACCCCTTCCTATGTTATTTTTATGCTTTTGAAAACCCCTTTGGGTGTGCTGATACATGGGCCTATTTACCATTATCCTTGATTCTTTAAATTATCTTTTATAAGTTCATGTGTAATAATTCTAGGTTGATCTTTTGAACTAAATAAATTTATTTAGGGTGAATTATTTTTCCTAAATAATTCTAGTTATAAGACATATCATGATTTGTTTTGTTAAATGTCATTTCTACTATTTATGGTGATAAATTTCATGTTTTGTTGGACTGTGGGTTATAATGATGGTATTAAATGGTTACCTAAATGCTTGCAATTATTATTGTGTAGTCTTGGATATCTACTTCTTTAAAATCTAATTAAATTCAGGGTAGGGAGAGAACGTGGGTATTATATTAAGGACCCACATATTGACTCTTCATTACTGATTGGTTACCACACTATGTACTGAATAGGCGATGTCTCGGGATTTTCCAAATGAGTGTTTCCTTGAACATTCTATATACTCTTGAGTCATATCAGTTCCATAAGTGATAATCAAGGATAGAACTATTGGTAAGTGGCTACATCAAGCCTTGAGTGATACTCGACCCCTTCTGTGTGATACTTAGGACAGACTCATGATAAACCATGAATCGAGTGATACTTGGTCTTTCAGAATATTTCCATGGATGGGATCGATGGTATTGGATAAATTAAGGGATGTACCATAGCAATACCTTTGGGACTGTATTGGAATTGAACTCTAAATTTTAATATAAATGTGTGAGATGTTTTTATTTATATTACATAGATTTTTCTTATGCTTTGTGATATTTCTCCAATACCTTTAGTGCACCTAGTTTTGATATATGGATTAAACCATAAGCAAAAGCACAAGCTTGTGGGTATACCCTTTTATTTGGTTTTTCATGTTACTTAAGCCTTTATATATATATATATATATATTTCTTACCAAGTATCTCATTAAAACTTCGAGGTTAGGCCGAAGAATGTGGTATCAGACAGGTTCCCGCTTAGAAACTTAGACCAAGTAATAGTTAATTTCATTTTTTTAAATTTGTTTCATTTTTATAAATGCCACACCACTATTTTTCTACAGCACGAAATGGAAAGTTCTTGACATTATGGGTGCTGAACTACTGATATTATATCTCATACCCTTCTTGGGCGCCATTTGGTACCCAATTAGACTTAATATTTATAGGGTCTTTGTTGTTTGATGTATTTCTTGTACATTGGAGTTAAGATAAAAGGACCGAGCGAGAGCTCGGGATGCTCATGGAGATCACCTATGGGGATTTTTTGTCTTTTATTTATTATTTTACTATATTGTAAAGAATTATTTATTGTTTATTTTTTCCCATAATTCATCATTACAATGTCATGCATTAAACAATTGTATAAATGGGTGTAGTCCACTTTTATAAAAAAAATCATTATTTTCTTCTCCTGCTTTGTCAATTATTTATTACTATTTCTGTTGTTGTTTGTTCTTATTATGCTTCCGCTATCTATTTTATATTGTTAATCTCTATGCATACTCTAATCTATGAGATAAAAATATCCCCATAGACTTAATGATGTCCCTCACTACTAGTTGGCAGCCTGTGGCATTTAGTGAGATGCCATTTTGGTCATGTAACCCACCGGTCCAACCATGGCCTTAGAGGGGATTCATTCCGAGACATTACAAAGTGGTATCAAAGGGTGATTTTTTTCATTTGTCTTACTATTTTGAGTTGTTATAAAGGATACTAGGAATGTTTTAGCAGTAGGATAATATATCAGCCTAAGAATGATCACCACATGTATGAGAAATGACCAAGTGGCTAGGGCTGGGAATTTATATTCGTGATTTTCGATATTACAGTTGATATGATTTCACCCCGAGTGATTGGTGTAATTTACACTTCTTATTATTTATGTAATTTATGTAATTTATGTAAATTTGACCTCATCATGTTTCAGTGATAATGAAACATAGAATTCATCATATTAGGCACATAGAAATTCTCATGTCATGCATAGTGCCATGACATGTAGTTTCATTTTAGGTTTCTCACTGATATGATTGAGTACATTGAATTCCATTACATATCTTGTATTAATTTAGTATGCCTGTTAGATACCTTGTTTCAATGGTATATTTATAATTCTTTCACATTTCCGTTCCAGCTATTCACTAGCATTATTTACATGAATCATGCTTCTGTGATTATTAGCATGTCTCTGTGATTAAAATTCCATGCTTCTATGATTTCATCATCTTTCTCTATGTTAGTTTCTTATAGTGACATGCTATATTGTTTGATATGTAATTCGTTTATTTTGATAAAATTTATTGTTGGAAATTAAATGGGTTCCAAATTCCACCTGAAAAGTGTACATGCACTTTATGGGTTGGTAGATGACCACCCATAGGACTAGATTGTTGAACATGTTCATTTCATATTATGAAATGGTTTGAAATGTAAAGGGCTGGGAAATGGAACCTGTAGTGGTTTTATCTATTGAGGACCCTCATGTAAGGGTAGTTTGAGTTTCTCCTTGAGTTTCCAAAGAATAGAACTGTAAGAGTCTTCCGTAGGCTTTCTTCTCTTTATCAGTGGTATTAATGATCCTCGCTTGAGCCTATGTACTTTCATAGGGGGGAACTCGTTATGGGTTGATAATTTATTATTTTGTAAAGGGATATCCAATGGTAGGTTTCATCCTTTGTGTTTAAATGCCTTGATAATTCCATTAGTTTTATAATTTTTTTTTGTTTGAGTAACGTAGTACCAAGCAAGACTCTTACTTTGAAATTGACCCCCTTATTCAGAATGGTTTTCATGGTATACATTACTTTTATTTCATGTTTGAGAATTGGGTAATTCTCATTTTTAGTAGGAAATACGTGCCTCGTGCGTGGTTTTCTACTTCATAGGTCATTTGAACCTCGTTTTTCCACAGTGATGTTTGAATTGGTACATCTTCCTTCGAGTTCAAATTCATCTTTTTTTGTATCATCTCGGGGTTCTATGCATTAACGTATGTAGTGTCATAGAGTGGTTAATGTTGTTATAAACAGGATTAGTTCTAGGTAATAGTTAATCCTTGTGCTATCAAATATGTCTCAGGTCATCTCTGTAGTAGAGTGACTTGTGTGTTAAATGAGTTCTTCCCAATTATTGGGATGACTTACAAAGACTCAGATGTTTTGGAATGCCAGTCAGTTTTGTTGGATTTTTGTGAATATTATTTAAATGTTTTCATATATAAATATACTAACCTCTAACACTTTGGAGCAACTAGTTTGTCTCTTCTTTATTATTAATAGAAAACTCCTAAGGCGTGGAGTGTCATTTGAATTCGGTTAAATATGTGTCCTTCTGGGTAGAAGGAACACAACCAAATATGACCATTAGAGAATGGTTGGGCTAGATTAATTGTCATGAGGCTTGTGAACTTTTAATCATTTCAGTGCTTTCACAACAACACGACATTAGTGTGGTTAGGAGTGTATGAGACCTTTTAGTAATGCCATTTTTCATGGGTAAACTATGGTGATTAAGCTTAAATGATCACTAGATTCCTCGAGTGGTAAGGTCTTAGTGATCAGTTAATAATGGTGCATTAGCAGGTGAAGTTGATTTTCTTTATGAAGTTGATCATTTTTGGTTCGACCAGTTTTATTTCCAGAACTTGTGTATGTTCAATTGGAATCTGTTTAAATCTTTTTAGTGTATCATGCTTTGCGATGAGAATGTCCCCTATATTGACAATGTCTAGGTACACTAAGAGAGTGTCAGTCTTATGTTGCACTAAATTATAAATTTTGTTGGATAATCTCTATCATGTTTCATGCTGAATGTGCGGTTCTTATCAAATATTGGTTAGTCTTTAGTACTACTTAGATCCAAATGTAGGAATTCCTTGGGTGAAATCTTGTACACCATACATTTCATCTGAATTGACTGTTATACCAATGCCACTCTGGGCTCAGTCAATGCTCGGATGTGGACATTTTGTCTTTGTGTCAATGTCTCAATTCAGTGAAGGTGTATGTGGTGAATGTGAGATACCATGAAAGAATACATCATATTTTAGTTTATAAAAACATTGGCCATCTAAGTTGATCATCTTCTTGAATAATCTATCAGAGTGGCTTGATAAGTTGTCTACACAGTTCAATGGAGTGATCAGTGAGGAGCCATCTTTATTAATTCCTCAGATGAGATGAGTGTAGTTTGTGTCGACCATGGGTTTTCAGAAAAATATGGCTCAACTTAGGCTTTTTAGGTTGATGGGGAGTCAACTGTTTTATATATTTTGGAAATCATGGAAGAAGAGTTTCCAAAATTCTTAAGGGAATGTCTTGTAGGCAATTTTGATGGTCAAAGTTTTTGTCGCATATAATTTTCCCCTTTTTAATGTTAATGATTAAGGTGGGAAGTACCTTTTTCATAATATTTAATTAGATGAAAATGTGGTCGTGTCTCTAGCTTAACAGGCTCAAGTAAGTTCCATCTCAGTGTTTTGATTGGAAAATGAGCATTGGTTCAAATCATAACTACAACTTGCATTGGTTTTTTCCCTTCTGTAAAACTATACTATACCAATAGTTGTAAACTATTGGGATAGGCCCCAAAACCATTAGGATAACCAATCTTAGTGGTTTTATAAACCGTTGGGGTGTTGGGCATTGCAATATCATAATACCAACGGTTCAGGTTGAACCATTGGTATATTAATCCTGAAATTAATATATACCAATGGTTCAACTTGAACCATTGGGTAATCCCTATTCCTACAGTTGGAAACTGTTGGGATAGATTGGTCGAATACCATTTTACCAACAGTTTTGAACTATTTCGCATGCTTAAAATCTACTAAATACCAATAGTTCAATTGAACAGTTGGTATACATTGCTTATTTACTTAATACCAACGGTTCTTTGTACCTTTGGTATACACAACTTGATAATTAAATACCAACGATTCCATTGAACTGTTGGTATAAAATCTTAAATACATAATACCAACGATTCAGTTGAACCGTTGGTATACACATAGTAACACACACGCAGTAGGCCAACAAGCACCAAACATGCTTCCTACAGCAACCAGTACACACCAGGCTTCCAACCATGACACAACAGTCTTTTTTCCTGCAGCAGCCAGTATATATTAGGCTTCCAGTTAGTACACAACATCCTTCCATCCTCCAGAAGCCAATACAAACCAGGCTTCCGGCCAGTATACAACATCCTACCTTCCTATAGCATCCACCAAACACCAGGCTTCCAGCCAGTACACAGCAGCCTTCTTATATTCCCAGTAAAAAATCTCATTCTGGATAGTTAAGATATCAACCACCATAACAAAACAAATATGAATCACCTCAATGAATTTAGTACCTCAAAGACTCCATATGGTAGTCTAAATTAATTCATGTAACCCAATATATTCACATTGTCAGGAAAGTTTCTTATTTCCCACTTTTTAGAACTAATATAAAACCAAGTATTTTACCCTAGAAGAAGCCGGTGAGAAAAAAAATACATTTGGATTAACCGGATCGAGCTACACCAATCCATCAAGTTCAAAAGAATCTATTTTAAAAGTAAATTCATCTTAAATACTTTAAATGATTCTAATTATTCTTTATTAATATCACTTTATAACCTTGAAAATAATTAACACTATCCCTTTTTCTAAAGGAATTGACAAAATTTCCAAAAATAGGACATCATTTTAAATCCAAAACATTTTAGATACTTTTCCAAATACAAATATGATTATAAAATTATTCCCAAGCATTCTATAAGAATCAATTTATTTTTAAACATTCCCATTTAAAAATTTCCATTTCAAATTAACCCTAGATAATGAAAACACACACAGTATACCATGATCCATCATAACCAAACCATAAAAATTGGAAATAACTCAAAATCAAAAAAAAATTCCAAACTTACATAAATGCACAACAAATCTAGAATATATTGAAGTCAAGATTAATTCAAGAAATAGGATTTCTCAATTCATGAGTGTTCGAGGGGTTGAGAGACCCAGAAAGTTGAAGAAATGAGGTGAGTATTTGAGATGAGTATATCTAATCATACCTATCATATACTAAAGATCTTGAAGATTATGTTCATGAGTAGACTGGGTTGTCCACTATGTTCATGCAGAGATATCTACATCAAGTAGTGCATAAGAATCTTGGATATTAAATAGATATTCTTTTATTTTAATCATACCTTTTTATTGGTTAGTGGGAAGATGCATTCATTGGTGGGACTCTAGAGTAAGAGCATAGTGGGTCTTTATTATTATAGGATTAAGAGGTCCTTAGTGTAACCACTTGGGTTTATAGTAGAGAATACGCAACTGGAGTGACTGACCAATCATGTAAATGAGTAAGAATTTGAGTCTGAACCATTTAAAACCTTCGGACGTGATGAGAACCGTAGTGAGTAATTCAAGCAGAAAAACTAACCAGGTATTGGAAAAAATTAAATACCTGATATAAAATGAATAACCTCATCGAAAAGAGACATCTTATGGAAATTAATATACTATGGAAGAAAGGGTAGAGTTCCACAATACATAAATGTTATAGAAATGGGAAATCAGAACAAGTTGGAGTGGGAGTAGCTTAGAGGAAGATGGTCCCATGTGTTGGAATTATGGGAAGAAAGGACACCTGGAAAAGGATTTCAATGAGTGGAGATTACATTATGGAAGATACACTTTCGAATGTGGATTTATTAATCATATATTAGAAGATAAGAGTGGTGTATTTTTGAGTATATATAATTATATTAACTCTTAGATATAGACTCTCAAGCTTCATTCACATGACATGTAATAGGGGATGTATGACGAACTATACTTTGAAAAGATATGGAAAGGTTCATTTTAAATATTATCATGCTATAAAAATTATAGAAAAAGGTGAGAAATCCTTGTTGATGAGAAATAGAAGTATGTTTGAGTTAAGGGGTGTGTTGTTCATACCATGATTAAACAAGACTTAATTTTCCTTATCAATAGATTATGTATGTTTTTATATAGCATTCATAGATGGTGCATGGAAAATTTCACACCGTTCCATGGTTGTTGGTAAAAAAGTTAAGGATGGGAAGTGTGAACGTAGTATATTTAGAAAGTAGTTGAAGGTTTCCACTACAGCCCCCACCCCCCACTCCACTACAACCCCCCCCCCCAATCACCCACTCCATTGTATCCCCCCATCCCCCACTCCACTAACCCCCCATCCCCTAATCCACATACCCCCCACTCCACTTCATTCCACCCCCATCCCCACCCCCACTACAGACCCCCCCCTCCATCCCAAACTCCATTAAAACACCCCCCCCCCCAAACCCACTCCACAATCCCCCATCCCCCACTCCAACCCCCCCCCCCATACCCCCACTCCACTGACCCCCCCCTATCCCCCATTCCACAGACCCCCCACTCTACTACAATCCAGTCCCCTCTATACCCTACTCCACTACACCACCCAGTCCCCACTCCACTACACCCCACACTCTACTGCATCCTCACAATCCCCTATTCCACTGAAGCCCCCTACCGCACCCCTGCAGCCCCCCATCCCCCACTCCACCCCCCCCCCATCTGCCACTCCACTAACACCCCATCCTCTAATCCATAGACCCCCCCCTGCTCTAAAGTTGTCCCCCCATCCCCCCTCACTAAATACCCATCCCCCACTCCACTACATCCCTCACCGCCACTCAACTATATCCCCCCATTCTACTATATCCCCCCATCCCATACTCCACTACAGCCCTCCCTGCAGCCCCCACCTAGTCCCCACTCCACTACACCCCCCCCCCCATCACCTACTCCACTGCAACACCCTGCAACCCCCACCCCACTGCAACCCCCTACAGTCCCCACTCCCCTGCAGCCCCCCATCCCCTAAATCATAGACACCCCGATCCCCATATCCACAGACCCCCCCCCCCCCCCCCGCAGCCCCCGCCCCACTGCATCCCCCACCCCACTGTATCCACCTCCCCCACTCTGCACCCCCCACCCAGTCCCCACTCCACTGCACCCCCCATCCCCTGCTCCACTACAGCCCCCCTACATCCCCACCCCACTGCAACCACCCCCTACAGCCCCCAACCCAGCCCCCCAACTCCACTACACCCCCATCCCCCACTCCACTAAATCCCCCCACCCCCCTCCACTACACCCCCCCCCACAGCCCCCACCCCAATGAACCCCCCTATATCCCACACTCCATTGTAGCCCCACCATCCCCCAATCCCCCCCACCATAGCACCCCCCCCTACACCCCCCCCCCCCACTGCAGCCCCCCTGCATCCCCCCTACATCCCCCCACCCGCGCCACTGCAACCCCCAATCCCCCCACTACAGCCCCCCACCCCACTGCTACCCCCAACCCACTACACCCCCCATCCGCCAACCCCCACCCCCCACAGCCCCCCCCCCCCCCCCCAACTGCAGCCCCCGTCACCCCCCTGCAGCCCCCCGCCCCATTGTATCCCACCCCTACAGCCCCCTACTTCCCCCACCCATTCCCCACTCCACTGCAGCCCCCCCTCCCATCCCCCACTCCCCCACCACCCCCCAAATCATAGGGATTTTTCTTATCAAAGTATCATAAGGTTATTTTAACAAAGATTGGTATCATGATCGAACCAGGATGAAATGTAATGGGAGAAAAAGGACCACACATGCTTTGGTTTCACTGAGTGATGATTTCAATGTGAGTACACCAGTTTGATTTATGTAAAAATTTCTAAATGATCAAAATCATGTTATATAAGGAAGGTTACAGGATGAATAAAACCAAAAATATGGAAAATATATATGGTGTTTGGGGTGGTTAGACTTTCCAATTCTAGAAACTGATTTGTGGAGATGTGTTGATTGGAAGTTCTGTCTTCCACTAATTTAGGTCCTGTATTTCCCCATAAAATAGCATATGATCTTAATTATAAATTCATCTAGTGATTAGTTTACCAATACTCGAAAGTATAGTATGGTTGAAACACTATTGGGTTTCTCTATTCATGTAGTTTATTAAGTATCTAGAAAGATGTTCCGTGGGAATATAACACCAGTACTAGGTTGTTCAGAGTGTATCACAAGTTATCTATTATGTTTGTGTTTGGTTTTCTTTTCTATTTATCAAAGTGGTATTAAGAAGATGGATGTAATACTAATAAACACTTCTAGAAGATAGCTCGTGATCCCATATGTTTTTCCAGATTCTGTGGAATTAATGAAGATGGAATAGAAGGCCTTTGAAAATTTCTCTAGTGTAATGATTGAGAAAAAATATAATGGAATTTTATAAAATAGTTAATTTCATACCAAGGTAGTAGGCTGAGGAGAAGACCAATATCACCAAGTAAGGAGCCCATGAGCTAGCACAGGTTTCTGGGCATCAATAAAACACCACTTGGGAATAATTTCTCCCACAAAAAAATAATAAAAACAACAATGGGAAATAAATAAATTTTTTTCACAACCCATATGTACGTCGGAAGTCCATGTCGTAGGTAAAAAATAAACAAAAGAAACATGTCATAAAGGAAAACAAAAATGTAACACATTAATTAATCTATCCACCACCCCAATCTCCCTCCCCTGCAAAGAAAAATGTGCAGCCGCCTCTAGTGCCCTTCTATACCCCTTCACTGAATATAACTACCCTCTATATGTAGAAAGCGGTAAAAGGCCAAATTGGTTGATGCGATAAAGAAAATGAAATAAAAACTAAAAAACAACATACATGTCTCATGTGACTATACATGTCACCGCGCCAATATATAAGAAGCACAATGCCCCTTGGGTCAAATCATGTTCATAAAAGCAAGGGAAAATTGATCCAAGTTTCAAAATGTTACTATCAAATAGTGAATTCCTATTAATTAACAATTAATCTTCCTATTAATGGTATATAATCAGTTTATATCAAGTTTCAACTTAGTTTTGTTTTGTTCTCTACAATTTTGTTTGGGACATTTTCATTATATTTAGTTTGTCTAGTTTTTGTTTATATTATCTTAGACAATTTCATTCATTTGGGTTCTATTTGATTCAATTTGATTACATTTGAATTCATGTCTCCATCCTTGAATTCACTTTATGTAATATATTTTTCAATAAGAAAAATTTATTTTATTTATTAGAAAAATAACTCATGGATTAATTTCACTTCTAGGGATTCTTTTTCAAAGTAAACTTATTACCCTAGGATTAAGGTATTGACTCAAGCTTCTCCTATGATATGGTAAGCAATGTAATAGACCGAGGGGGCACCACAACTATGGTGTCTAATGATAGAGCTATGGTGGCTAATGTTATTTATGCATATGTCCCACATTACTGATATATCATTATCATAATGAAAAAATAAGGGATCATAAGATAATGTTAAAAACGATCTATGTGGTAATATCCCACTAAACCGACATTATAATTTTATAATCCCTAAGATTCACTTGTATACACATTCAATGACACAAGGATTATAATTTTAAAACATATACCGTTTTTAACACCATGAAAAAAAGTTATTGAGTCCCTAAATTAAAATTTAAAGGTATTGAGTCCATTATATATTCTCAAGGTCGGAATTCCTTTGTGCTCCCCCATATGTTATTGATTACAGGTAGAGGACAATATATCACATATGAATTAAAATGTATTGAGTCCATTATATATGACTCTTGGTGTCCCAAACCATCATCATTAGACCACTAGCTTGCAAGAATAGATTTATGTTAGGTTACTAGGGCCCGCAGAGGAAGTCGGTGGGCCAAGGACTTTAATATTTTCATCATAGGAATAACGGAACTTGTTATCTCTGATGATCCGAGCCCTGGTGATGTTTGAGGATCGTGTAAATTGTTAAGAGCACAAAACTAAAATGAAAAACGTACCATTTCAAATCCAAATTTTTGGTCAACTGCAACTAGTCGATTGCGATCGTTGCTTGAAGGATCCAAATTAAAATCCCTCTAGATCATCCACACACACTCCAAAAATCTTCTAGAATGATGATCGTCAAATTTCAGGTGCTAGCGTGGTGATCTGACGATGCTTTCGACAACCCGATGAACACCGCATCAAGATCTCTTTGATGCTTGCAGATGAATTTGATCTGAACTCTTGGATCATCAGCTTCTCTCTCTAGAAAGGGGGAGGAGAAAGATTCTCTCAATTTTCATTCCATACAAATTAATGAATAGTGAATTGAACAATATAATAGAGAGCCACCTCTTATATTTATAGTGATGTTGATAAATACCCGGTAGGGTTCCCCAACCCCCGTTTATTTCAACGTTCACTAAATAAATAATTTTGACGAACTTAACTGCCTCAATCTTATTTATTATTTTATCACATACTTGTAATATATATATATAATATATTATGTGATAAAACCTAGTCATTTAACTTGACTTTCTATCCTGCTTAATATTAAACGAACCCTGAATATTAAAATAATATTCATTCGGTTAATATTTTTCTCGTATTTACTAAACTTGTAAATACATTAAATATATTAAATCCCAATTATTCATAACATTAATAATAATGAATTTATTTAATTAATCGGTGATTAATAACTTGGACAACACTGGGACCCCATGGCGGGGCCCACTATGTCCATATACATATTCGACTGAATAGGGAAGATTCGTGAATATGCTATTGTGTGTGACCCTCTAGGACCTTACCTCGATAGTAGTGAATAAAATCCATAGACCAAGAGCGAAGTCTAGTAATCCATCCTGGCCCCTAAAGAGATAAGGATAGTCATAGCAACCACTACCATCCTATGAACACTGACTGTGTACTATAATCTCTTTGTCATTAAATATCTCATAAAGCATGATGTACTCTTGTGTCATCCTCTATATCTAGCTTTATTATTTGTTGATCTATCCAGATGGATTTTCCTTTCTACTGCTTTGGACACAGACATAAGAAGGAGGCACCATCCTGATAAACCAAGCCTGAGATATACAACCTCCTGAACTTGGAAGCGACAAATCCTTTCTTTACCATTCAACCAATGTCATACCACCAAAGACATGCCTAACACAAACTACCTCAACATGAAATCACTGCCATGGTTTTTTTCTTGCATCCAAGTATGTAATTAAATGATATATATTTGTAATGGTCTCAAGTCATGAGACCAATACACATGTCTATAGATAGGAACAACCAATGACACCCAAAACATGTGGTGTTCCTATTGGCGGGTTTCTCCTAATGATATCCCAACTAGAGATCACCAAGTGAGAACTTCATGCGAAGAAGTCTCAATGCTTATGAGCCCCCAGCACCTACTAGTCAAACATATATTGTGTCCAGTCAGTAAGATGTATCTAGACTATATAACTTATATTGAAGAACAATTTCTTTGTTTCTCGAGGTTCTCATTATATCCTGGGATCTTCTATAACCTCTTGACATGACAATTATCCTTTGGAAATTACCATTATTATAGTGGACGCAGAAAATTCTGCACTATAATGGTAAGATAACATCATGCATAGCTGACTATACACATGATATGGTAATCAAAAGTACTGCATAGTTGGGTCTAGTGCACCCACTATTTCAACACTCCTACTAGCACT